>OZ043914.1:12384994-14784994 GCA_964056405.1 Acronicta alni
TGTTTAATTTATTGTCCTCTCCTCTGATTGGAATTGGGACGAAGCAAAAGAAGTAGATATGCACGGGGCGCTCTGTATTTCTGCCTAACCCGCTGGGAAAAGTAGGTAGGTATGTTATACGAAATACTTCAGGATTCCATTAGGTAAGTATGTATATATTTTCAAGGCAATCGATATGGCATGTTATGAATAACCCCCCAATAAGAGCCATAAGTACTTAGTATTACTATTAATGTTGAGCTCTTATTAATAAGTGCTGGATATTAGCTCCTAGCATCGAGAAATATTGACGACGTCTGAGGTCTAATGGTTCGCGTGTCGAACTGCTGATCACGTCGTGGGTTCGATTCCACAAATGACATATTTTTTAATGTTTTAAATAATAACAAGAGCGTTTAAAAAAACAAGACATATAATTGAAATTAACAGCGTTTTATTTTTCTTATGTCATATAAAATTACAATAGGTACTTAATTATTAATCAATTTCTTCATTCTTCATCAACGAGCATCAAAGACGACCACTGTAAATAAGTGCAGTTAAGGATAATAATTGATTTCATGTCGCAAGATGAAACGTGAAGATGCAGATGAAATCAGCTGATCATCGTCTGTCATACAACAGTGGCGCGCATGCCAACCAAGAAACTAATCATTGCATAGGTACCCAAGATTTTAATGAGGGTTCATTACATAGCAGTAGATATGGACAATCTGCCTCTGCAGTTGAACAGGAGTTGCGCAGTCGTCAATTATTCTCCGAAATCCGAAGAAAACCTAGGTAACTTCAGAGGGCAAGGACAAGGGCAACTGGTATATGTTGCATATGCTTGAAAAACTATATACGCGCCACCGTGTAAGATACTCGGTACACACGACAACATGTCAAGCTATACAGGTTGCACTACAAAATCATCGCAACGCAATAAGGGTGGTCCAAAAGCCAAACAGGATAACTTGATGTGTCGCCGTGTGTACCTACTTTAAACTAATGTTGTCAATAAAGTGAACTTATTGGAGTAGAACTACTGATAACGATTTCTTCTAGAAATTTTTTGAAGGGATGTCTGCCCAACTTCACGTAAATATTGGCATTGGGCACAATTTTATTGTGACGGCGGCAATTAAAAAGAATACTGGTTGGCTTCCACAAAGAAAGCCCCAATTTTATTAGAAGTTTCGCAGATAGTAGGACACCAGAATCTAAGGATTTTGTTCAAACTTGTGCAACATAAAGTACTGGATTGGTTTTAAGTCCTTTTGGGTTAAATACTTAATACTTTGATAGCTGAAAATCATTCATCTGCTTTTACTTGACATTTCTACTGTTATTAGCCTTATTTTAGAAAAAGAACAAAGTAATGATCTCACTAACAAACATTGTATAAGCTGTGTATGTTATACTATTTCTTATTTTGTATAAGTAACTATAAATACAAACAAACTTAGCTTATACAATATATATCAGTAGGGGGTTAAACATATAACAGAATATACCATGCTCATGCAATTTCCAGACGTAATAAAATTGAATAATGTAAAAATAAAAATTCAATCTTTTCATTAAATCTATTGTGATTTATCCATTTTATTCAAATCATGCAGTGTGATATAATGTGTGACATTAGGTAATAGTAGGTATCAGAAAAATCATACTTACCAGTAGAATGCCAGGTTGTTGGAAATAACAAAAAAAGCACTATGAAATTATGCAATAGAAATAACCAATTTGATCACAACATAGACTATGGTTGCAGTAATACAAAAGCCATAAAACAATTTAAAATAATATAAATAATTAATTTGTGAACCAAACACACCAAGCAAAGCTATTTTTTTATCACCAAAATGTTAAAGGTTAAAATTCTGTAAAAATATTATTAGCTCTAAAGAACCAGAGGGTCATAATAGTTGTTGTTCTATTGTGTGCTATACTTTTTTCCTTGCTATACATTCAAAACTTATAGCCTAGAGGCTGTCACAATTTTACTGATAATATATAGGTAACATGTAGGTAGATATAACCAGAAGAAGCAGGATTGAATCCTGCCTGCAGTCAATTTTTTCTTTCACTAAAATAACTTTGTAATCTTAGCAAGAAAAATGCAATAATACAAAAATATAGTTACATAGATAACCACCAGATACCTATATGTTAAATGGGGCTAATATTGTAAGTATGTAACAGCCAGGAGGCTATTATCATACACCTACTAGGGAAGGAACCCTTATCCCAATATAGATTTTTATCATTATATTTACGATTTAAAAATATGGAAATATTTACTCCATTTGAAAAATATGGATGATTAATTCATGTTACCCTTGGAACCTTAATCTACATACCTATCATCACAACAACAAATTAATAACAGTTTTCTATCTATAAAAATGGTGAAGTGTTGTTGAATGGTGAAGACAGGTAGCCCCTTCTCTGTTTAGTGTATCATGCATGACATGCAGGCATTGATGCATTTGCAGGTGTTAAATAGAAGTCAATATTAGTAGCTTTAGCCTGTAACATTAAGGGCAATTCTTGGACATACTCAACTTTCAATCAATAATGCTAATTAAACTACAAAAGAACATTCACAGAATCTCAAGCAGAAACTGCTATGATGTTTTTTCTTTTACTTAAATCTGTTTAATCCATTTCACCAGATGGATAGCAGAAAGAGGTAAAAACCCTTATTAAGGACTCAGGTTCCGACATATACTCAATGGCAGATGTTTGGCACCAGTCTTACATGTGAGGTACAGTTAGAGTAGTGTGGTAGAGTTAATTTGCAAGGCTGGCACACCTCATTATCATCGGTGGGACTGAAATATAGGAAAAAGGATACATCTTTTTGTTCGTTTCTTGTACATAATTCTATATCCACATTCTCTGCATCTAATGGGGTCCCTGGGTTTAATTTCATTCTCCCGGTGGCATTCTGAATCAAAATAAAATATTTATTAAACGCGTGAACATTTAATTTTGTTCATCGTTCACAACTTACATTATAAGTTTAAGGTATTACTACACTAATACTCAATACACTATAAAAATCAAAGGAATCTCTTTAGAATGTATGCTTCCACTGAAGAAAAACTTTACCTCCACAAACGTAGATCATAGGAACTTTAGTAACTGATGATTCTTTACTAGTATCAGCCATTATGATGGTAGGTCTCTATTAGGATAGGAATGAGATTGGCAAGCAACTATATTAAAGTTAATTAAAACACAGTATTTATTATTTCCGTTAACCTCAAAAAATCTAATCTCTTGCTTTTAAAATATAGCTACTGTCAGTTGGTTGTCACTGTCTACTGTACTGTCTAGTCATGACAAAAAATATCGATATTTCTCCATACCATTATCGATATATATAATCGATACTTTTAATCGCGTTATATTAATATTTGATATTTATATATACAAATTTTGAATGCTTTGGGAATATGTACTATGCGTTTCAAATAAGAATAGGAACGTCAATGATAAATTTTCTTCTTTTGAAATTATAACTTTATAATTTATATTTATAAGCAGTACCTGATACCAAATCCGGAACTCTGCAAGTTAATAAAAATGCACAAACTGCCAAAAACTATATTATAGACAATATTTTAAACTCCCATGGCTTTGAAGTTTTTAAAACTGCCACCGTACAATGATGATTTAAATCCAATTGAATATAACTGGCACTTGATTAGCGTAGGGTGGCTGAAAATAATTAGAAAGTCAAATTGAGAATGTAACATTGGAAACCATTGATTTAATTACCAGTGATGACTGGCAAAAATAAATTAACCACGTCAAATGAATCGAAAATAAATACCAAAAAAAGGGAAATCTTTAGTGGGACGATAACTTTAGTTTTATTATAAATTGTTTTATTATGAACGGGACATAAATAATACTTTAACGGACATCATAGACTGGTTTGACCAAAATAATTTAATTATCAACCTACCAAAAACCAATGTTATGCATTTTATCAACGCATACCAGTAAAAACTCTAAATTTGCACTATAATGGACAAAAAGTAGACCAAGTACCGCTTGCAAAATTCCTAGGTATAGTTATAGACAGCCAGCTAACTTGGAAGCCACAAGCTGACGAAGTATGTAAAAAACTAAATGCAGCTGCGTATCTGCTCTTTAACCTATCTTGAAAAGTGAACATGGCCACGAAATTAATTGCATACCATGGTCTAGTTGCGTCAATTCTAAGATTTGGAATAATATTTTGGGGAATTTGTGCCCTGAGGGAGCAAGTGTTCAGGGTTCAAAAACGCTGTATAAGGGCCATGTGTAACATGAAAGTAGCAGATAGCTGCGTTCCTATGTTTAAGTCCCTAAAAGTGCTACACTTTCCATCGCTATATATTTTTGAAATGGCTGTGTTTGTAAAATCAAACATGTACCTTTTTAATACAGTGTCCGAAAGTAGAAGGGGGCCAGTGAGCAGACAGTATAAAAATATGCTCCTTGTTGGTGATTTAATACTGCCTTATAAAGAAAAAGTGTGATCTGTATGGGGCCGATCATATTTAACAAAATACCTGATAGGATAAAAAATGAAACATTACCACTTTTCAAAAAGAAATTGACAGTCATATTAACTGATATATGGTATTATTCTATCTGTGAATTTTTAAATGATAAAAGCCTTGTTTAATTCTGACATCTACATTTCATAATTTATTAAACTGTAATTTATCTTGTTAATATAATACTTAACTTCATGTCACATTTTGTTATTTAGTTTCATATTTACTAATTAAAGATATACACAATTTTGCATGGCTTATTTAAGGGTAGATTGTATAAGGAGCAACAAAATTAAACAACAACTATATCTTTGTACCTACTTTCTTTGCGCAAATAAAGAATTATTATTATTATTATCAAAGGTAAAAAATATATAATATTCTTTTAAATAACAGTCGGTGGAATATTTTAAATACCTATAAAATATTATTTCAAAAATATGTGTTTTGCTCACCCTACTTAACTGGATTGACAGCTATGACGTCACAAGATGGCTGGAGGTCAATCCTATTCTTATTTGAAACGCATAGTATGAATAATCATGTGAAAACTAAAGATATATCGATATTTGTCAATCGATAATTATTGATACTATTTAAAAATAGCGATACGATAAATGTCGATATATTTTTTTAACTTGCCCAACCCTACTACTGTCTATGTTTTTCTGTAATATTTTTGGCATAGCTTCGGAGGCCTTTGTGCCACTACTGCCTTTATTTATTTTTTTAATACTCTATCGTTAGATGTCGGACTCGTACCTAGTTAGACCGACTATAAACCATAATTTCCTTCACTTGCTCTGTAGTCACTGCCATGGGATCCGTGAAATTAAAAAGAAAGATAAATTATTGAAAGCACGCGTGTGACGCGCACGCTTGCCACGTACCGGGGCCAATATGGTCGGACGGCGGAATCCCCCAATTCAACAGCCCGCCAGCCTCTCCTGACCTCTACGCTCTACTTCTACACTATGGAGTATCTAGAGAAGATATAGGTCTAGGATTAGAGGTAGGTACACCACAAAATAATTAATACTTATGATCAAAAAGATTTGTTGTCTCACTCTCTAGAGACGCACTGATTCTTTCTAAGCAGGATACACAATGTTTCAAGAATATAAAATAAATTCAATTTGATTGATTTCAATTTATTATTTCTATGCAAACACGATAAAATTAACATGATTTATGAAAATATTGCATATTCTAGGTAGTTCATGATTTCAGAAGTCAGTGGTATCAAGGGCGCTGTAAGAAATTTCACATGTAAGTAAATAAATAGCATATTTTTTGTTATATTTATTATAGACATACCAAATTATATAAAAGACGCAAAAACAATAACAATTTATAAAAGATTATTAAAAGAGCACATCTTCAAAGGCATTACTATAAAATAAAATAATGATCTTATTACACAATTTTGTCGTCATGTAAACCGTCCCTAACATCTGCTCAACTGTGTGAAGTGTGAATATTATAAATCGACAAAAAAATATATTAAAATCTACCTATATCCTAATACAACAAAATATTAGCGATTAAGTCGCTAATATTTTGTATTATATTTTTGTATACCTACCGTCTATTTGTTTACGCACTCTGTGAATTGTAACTGATTTATATTATGTTTGTTTATTTCTCCTCGAAGTGATTGTAATCTTGAGAAATAAAGTGATTTTAAACCGTATAGTTGTTGTTTAAAGTTATTGTAATTTTCCGGAGATTTCTGGTACTTATTATTAATTACTTATTAACTTATTTAACGGCACAATTTATTATAAGAAACATTGAAATAAGTGATCAATGCTTTTAAGACCAAGCGAGTATTTTGCTTAATATTTATGAATTTTACCAATAATTTCCGTTTAATTATTGACATGAAAGTAACTAGGGTGTCCACAATATTTAATCAAGGATTTCTTGACTATTTTCCTTTTGAAATTTTACACAGTACAGTCCCAAACTAAGCAGGGCTTATACTATGGGTACTAGACGATATACTTTTAATATATACAGAAACACCCACACATACACTAAAAGTTCTGTTCATCACATAAATATTTTTGTCTTTTGGGAATTGAACCCACGACCTCGTGATCAGCAGTCCGTAACTTGAACCGTTAGGACACAGATGTCGTCATCCCTACTTTCCTACTAATCCCTTATATAATAAATGCGAAAGTATCTAGCCTAAAGCATAAGGTGTTACTTAACGGGAACACAGCGTTCTGTTGAGTTACATTGTCACTCAAAGGGAAAGAAAAATGTGGCTTTGAGTTACAGTGTTATTAATCGGTATTTTTTTTCCCAATGGGTAACAGTATGACACAAAATGGTGTAACTCAACGGGAACATAATAAAAAGAAAGTGCGTCTCTAGAGAATGAGACAATTTCTTTTTTTTGTTTTTTTTTTTTTGATAATATAATGGTATGAACTTCAATGATTGGAGTTTTAGTTTTAATCCAATCTTTACATAGATATGCATTGAATATTTTGGTTGATTGCGTAGTTGATTGGGTGTGGTGTGTGTGACAGTAGTGCACTTGTAGTATAGAGATCAGTGCTGCTGCTGTAGTGACTTGACATTTGATTTTCAGATTATGTTAAGAATTTCTCAGATCGATCTGTAAGAATGACACTACGAGCGCTGAGTTCCAGATCGGAATATTTAAGATTATAATTTCATATCGCACGTATTTCCTTACATTTTAACAGAGCGGCACACTCATACTGGTGTCGGAATGATTTATTTCATTTTACAGCCAAAAGCAATGCGATTAGTATTAATTCCTCTTCCTTAAAGATATTTGCATGGGCCGGGAATCACGAGACTATTGATCAATCTGAATTTTTAGAGATGTGTGAGGCAAGGTTTTAAAGTTTAAATTTTTCAGCGAGCCATTCCGGATGAATGAGGCCAGCCTTAGCCAATCATAGGTTATATCACTTTATAATAATCTGTGCGCACCAGTATTTGGCGCAAAGGCCTCTGAAGCCATGCCAAAAATATAAAAAAAATCGCTTAGTTCGCAGTTTCCGATTCACCGATTGTTTATTGTTTTTATTTAATTTGTTAATACCTACGGTTACACAGGCAGGGATAATATTTGTAAAAATATGCATTTCTTAGACAATTTTGATCCGGAAACGTCAGCTCGAGAAAGGCGTAAGCTAAATCGCAAAAGTTATTTCATGAAGTAAAGTTTTATCACAAAGTTTTGTTTTAGTATGATTTTGACCATTACTTCAATAAATAAATAAATAAATAAAATATTAATATTTACTATTACAGTCGTAAAAGTAAGAATATATACAATGATCGTGGTCAAATAGCAGCTACTGGTAAAGACTTGTGTGATTGCTTAGACGAAACCTGCCCAGGATGTCATTTTCCATGCCCCAAGTGTAAGTCTAGCAAGTGTGGACATGAATGCAGGTAAAAAATGCGCTTAGTTGTTAATTTCTTTTGTGTTAAATTTGTTCTATTTGTGTTACATATTCATCACTTAATTTTAATGTAATATTTCAGAGTAAACAGAAAATGGATGTATGATAAAATTGAAATTGAAGGAAATGACTTTGTAATAAAAAATGATTACAAGCATAAATAAATTATATTTAACTACTAATATAAAAGTAAAAACTTAATCATTAGCTAAAAGTTTGAAAAAGTATTCAACTTCATTTTCTCCATCTTCAGCCAGATCTGTGCAATGTACAGCATTATGTACTATTGTTTTACCATAAAGGGCCCTAATGGAATCAGGATACAGTTGGCGGCATAAGTCCTGTAGTCAATTTAATGATAATATTAAATAACTGAAATTTTAAAAGACTAGTTTTATTTAGTAATTTAGTTATAATGTTATGTAGATAAATATATTTTTATTCTATCGCTACTACTATAAACTATAGGTACAATGTCAGTGAAGCTAGGTAATGAAAACTTACCGGGTCTCGAGGGCCACACAATTTTCTAAATTCACAAACACAGTTCATACTGGCATCGGAACATTTAACTTCTAATGCTACACATTTTCCTTCAGCTAGATGAATACACATTGCCTGAAATAAAATAAATGGATTCACTGGTGCATTCTTAAATCCAGCAGTGTATGTTAATTATTACAATTAATTGTACATGACAATATTACAATATTAATTGTACACAGATAATTATTCAAGAAATCAGGACAACTAAGGCATAGAATGGGAGGCCTTTTTAACAAACTGTGATTTAGTGAAGATATGAATGATGATTTTGGTAGTCTGTGTTCATTTATAATAAAATTATGTCCCTTTATCCTATGATTATTATACTATAAGTTTTTTAAATGTTTCACTACACTAGTATTTTCTTGACAAACACAAACTTTCACATACCTACACACAATCCTGGAACAACAGAACTGTCATTCATACAAATAATTGTTCCATGTGTGTGTCATAATTTCCCTAATTTTTACCTTTCTGCTGTAGGAGGGTAATGTTTTACGAGCGTATGTCAAGGAAATATTATGCATGCATTATGAAATATTCATAAATGCATGTATGTACAGACACCAGCAGACCAAGCTATCCAAAACTGTCAAATTTTCCCAATTGATTAAGAATCATAATTAAGGTTTTGCATTAAAGTTGAAAATCAATCAAAGAAATTTGACAGATCTCTGTACAATTATTTGTCACACTAGAGATTTCATTAGCATAATGGTCATAGTATAGTATCTGGTGTACCAGAAGACGCAGGTTCTAATCCTGCCCTGTGCGTGTGAACTGTGAACTGAGGAACCACACAGGTATTTAGGGTTTAGTAGTAGCCTTAAAACAATTTTAGAACAAAATACATTAAAATCTACAGCCCTTAAAGTGCGGTCCCTCAGTCCTCACAGATCATTAGCCAGATCTCGGAAAGTATCCATTTAATTTAACTATTAGGCCCAATACGGAGGAGTGACTAGAGAGGCGCCCACAGTTTCCGGCTGATGCAGGTGCTCAGGCCATGGGTGTTTCGGGAAGTATCTGTGTCGCATAAGCCAGGAGGCAACGCCCAGTTGTCACCATTGCGTAGATTGCCCTGAGGTCACGGCGCAGCACACGCTGGAGGTATGCCTGTCTTGGGCAGTGCAGTGCTGTGACCTGGTCCCGGGAGTTGGTGGTGACCTCTCGGTCGTCATTCGGTGCATGGTCGGGAGCGAGAGTGCATGGAAAGCGTCACCTCTTACTGCGAGCAAGTTATGCTCGCCAAAGAGGAGGCGGAAACGATGAGAGAAGCATCTACCTCTCTCCGGATTTGTAGTAGGCGCACCAGACAGACCTCCGGCCTCGAAAGAGCTGTGGCCTGCGCGCGGCTGAATTGGGAATTCTGCCGTCCTACCAGATAATGGCCCCAGTAGGCGGCACGTGTTTCCTACGCGCCTGTCTTTGATTGGGATGCGACATAGGGCCTCGCTGATTGAGGGGTCCAGCGAAGGTTGGATCACAGCCTGTTTTTGGTCGGTACGAGTCCGACATACCCTGCCGCCTCCCCAGCTGTCGGATGATCCATGAGGATTTTCCGTACTATAAAAAAAAAGGGTACATAATAGAAGTAAGCCGGTGACTATGATAAGTTGTAATATAATAAATATGATATGAGAACCTCATATTCCGGTAGCACGCCCTTATATACTTCATAAAATTCTTCAGAGTTAGCTAACTTGACGGAGAACATTGCCATAGCTGATATGTAAAATTGTCCCGAAGTAGAAATTTGTTCGAGAATGGCGCCTACGTTGCCATCTATTATAGCGTGAGGTTTGATAACGCAACATGTGCAATCTTTGAATGTTGCTCGAAATGGTATTCGTGGTAGCCCGTTCTCTAGACCAAAATATAACTCCAACATCTGCAATGTGAAATTCTAGCAATGTGAATAAGTATATTTGATTTGTGTTTACGAAATTTCCTTTCGTCGTTGTCTGTGCTGTATCTTACGATAATTACGTCCATATTGCCGATTGCCATATTGGTCTAATGATTTCTTGTTAAGTGCGACAGATTTGACTTTGGTTTTAGGTTAGGTTAGGTCACGCCAGGGCACCCACAGCGGACGAATGCTACAGCGCTACTATAGCTCCGGCAATAGTGGTGACGCGAAACGCCGAGGTTTTAGTCGCCAGCTCGTTCTTCTCAGAGCGGAGTCCAACATACCCCACCGCTCTCTCCGGGTGGATAGTGCATAAAACATTTCCAACCTTGTTGACAAAAAAAAAAGTCACCCATGAAATTCTTATTAGGGTTTTCCGGAAATAAGAAAATCTTTACTCTTTATTCCAAAGTTCCTAGTAGCAAAGTCCCCTGTCCAGCAGTGATGGATGTTTACCTACAGTTATGACAATTTGGCCAAAACAATCCTCAAATAGCCTATTGCTGTCCACTACTGAACGTAGGCCTCCCCCAAAAGAAAGAGCGATAACCAGCCCTGTCTGTGGCACGATGGACCCACGATTTGAAGAAAGTGGCTGGCAGCTGATGGATGCCAGCTGCCCAAAACAATGCACAAAGACATTTAAATATTAGACAGTAACTGAACTGAGTCATCTAAATCTAAACTATTGATAACTGTTATGAAGAGCCTCATTAGCAGCTGAGCATAATATAGTGTTATTTAATTGGCTTTCTTGAACTTAAACCTCTATGAAATTGACAGTAGGAGGGTTGCATGTACGCTTTAAACCTACCTCAGTAGCGTCTTCTAGTGTGTTACACCCATGTGCGATATTTCTAAGCTTGTTTTCTCCGTACATTTGACGGAGGGTACCAGGCGCCGCATCAAGCGGATCTGTTGCACCTAAACAATGCCGCCACTTTTGAACCGCATTAGGCCCTACCAATTCAAGGCCAATAACTTCACCACTCGTTACGTAGTCAATTATAATGCTGTTTAAAGAAAATATTTTTAATGTAATTTATTACGTATTTCGTAAGTCGTACAGACTCGTACATAATTATCTGCATCATTATAGGGCTTCACCGTTTACATCACCACTGGTGCAATTGACTGCGTTTTAACTCATGTATTGTGTTATTAACAGCTGTTGTACGGCAACACCTGCATTTCAGGTACCTACCTAATATGTAGGGAGGACGCGATATCATAAGTACAGACGCCAGCACATCGAGCTACCACAATCTGACAAATTTCTTTGTTTAATTTTCAACTTTAATACAAACCCATAAGGTTCATATTCAATTGGGAAAATTTGACAGTATTGGATACCTTGACCTGCTGGCGTCTGTACCTACTTATTATCTAAAATAGCTGGAACTTGTAGATAGTAAGTTTCTCATGAAGGTTTCTCCATGTGTAACTAGTATTTACTTAACTAATACTAGCAGTAGGTACTTGTCTAATTACTTACGGGAGCATGCTATTGCCGGCAATAGATTTGTAAAGGTCCATAGCAAAATCTTTGCTAATTTTACCGTTCTTCATACGGACTATGCGGAATCCTTTCTTCATTATAAACGTTATTATTTTTCCATGTTTACTTGGATGTATAGGTTTAATCATTGCAAAAGTACTGAAAAAAGTGATTTGAATCTGTTCACCGTATTTTTTTTGTAACTTGTTACATACACACCAGGGGTTTGTGGTAATTTTCAAGTCTTATTATTATTATTACAATATATCTTTAACATAAACATCTAATTGTGACCACTAGTGATCAATAAATCTTATCTGACACGCTGGCATCAGAATCACTACCTACTCACTACACACAAACAGACGTAGATGCTCGGTTGTCTCCCTGGGTGAGCCCATTTTGTAAGAAAGGCTGGATTACAGCGTTATATAGCGACATTCCATTAATATTGCGGTATGCCCTGCAGCGACATTGGGATCTAAAAACGTATGCCAACTAAGTTTTGCGTACCTCTCAACTTTGTTGAACAAAGTCCTGCGTGTCGCTGGTGCGCAATCTCTGATAAGAAGTAGTTTTGAAAATATATTGACTACGTTGCCAATTTGCAGCATTTCCGATTTTAGAGATGGCATCTGTACCCGTTTCAGCAGGTTTTTTCCTTTCTTAGTGTTTATTACTTGACATGAATTATCGAAAGGGAAATAATTAAGGACTAATTCCACAATGGAATCAGCTTCTTCATCATACATGTCGCACAAAAAGGTATATTTGTCAAAATAATCGTACACCTGAAACAGATTTTCTCAAATTTAAGGAAAATGCTTCGATGGCTTGGTTCTCGCAGTGAAGCGTGGAGCTAGTGTCTTTGGTGATGGTGATTTCCGTCAACCATTGTGACGAACACCGGGAGCTTTGCCCGCCAAATTCATAAATATTTCATTAGCAATTTATAGTCTTGTCAGACCATAAAGGTCTGCCCATCTTATTATACAGGACGTCCTAAACATATCCTATTACATTTATTTTTTAAACACCGCATAAATTGCATATTTTCGAAACTCAAACCATTTTCTTTTATTAAACATAATTATAGTAATGATAATATAAGTACCATTCTTGTCTGGTGTAAATGGAGTAAATTGAATACAATATGGCCCTATAGATTTCTTACAAATTAATGTAGGTGTAATAAAAGAATACAATATTATGTCAATGAGTTCTAACTAATGGAATGGATGGCGTTGTCAAAGTGCCGTTTTTCTTTTTTTAGATCTACCTTATTAATCACTGTCATAATATCACTGACCTCTATAATTACAAGTCAGTGCATATTATACACTTGTATTATAGAGGTCAGTGCCTCTATAATACAAGCACCTGTATTAGAGAGGTCAATGTTAAATTACATCTAAACTGGATTTTTGTCCCAGGCCGAGTAGTCCAAAGAGAAATATGGGGTAGTACCAGTACGTACCTATACAATAATAGATGCGAAATTTGGGTTTCAGCCGCTATATTGACCATGTGGCCTGTGACGGTGGTATTTAGTACCGGCTTGTACCGGCCTCGTCATTCTGCGCGCAAACATTTTGTAATTTTTTAAAATAAGCGTATATTCACTAGCTATTTACTTACTACGATGCTACGATTATATTTTATTAGGACAATTTCTTATGCAGAACCAGCTTATATGACTCATACAAAAAGTATATTACATAATAATAAGTACCTAAGTTTACAATTTTTTGACTATCATTTTTCTAATTAATAGTTAATAAATGTTGCTTAGGAGATAATATAATGAGAAAACCATTTTATTTGCGAATTATTAAAATAAGTACTTAAATATGTCACTTTTTAGTGATATCATAACTCGTCTACCCTATATAGTAGATCGTTTTATGTCGTAATATTATTTTGCACAGCGGATAGCTTTTAAGCTAGTTGCGCCAATCTTGTCCAGGTCTTTCCAACACATTTGACTATATCATCCACCCACCTGGCCATTAGTGGGCATCGTTCTTTCTTTACTCAGTGTGCCTACTCTTGGTCACCATTCGACGGCGAAGAAGTCGTAGAATACGCAGGTCGAAAGTTCGATTTCAGGAGGACTGGAAATTGTTCAGCATGCGTTAATTTGAAAAAATAAATACCTAAGTAAGTAGTTTTACTAAAATACTTTATCTTTGTTCTTGACACCGACCTCAGTACTAGTTACTGCTTAACTAAATTAAACGTTATTCTGATTTCTAAAGCATAGTTATAAAGGTTATCATCGTATCAGCTACAGGAGGTCCACTGCTGAACAAAGGCATAGACTTCCACAAATACCGGTTATATGCCGCCTGCATCAAACGATATCGGTATATTTATCTATAATTATTATTGGACAAGGACAACTCAACAAATTTTCGATTATTCCATGCCCTGTTATCTTAGATAATTTTTTTTTGTTGTGAAAAGTGCCATCTATGCGCCATACATAGAACTTTTTACGACAGTGTTACCACATTTTTTTCTTGAAATGTTTGATAGTTACACTAATCGTTAATTTTGCATTAATAAATGAATTAATTAATTTTATTTATTAATTATTTTTAATTCATTAATCTAAAATATGTGGAAGCTTGTTATTAGCAATTTTTGTAATATAATTGTTCCTTACCAATAGTTGTTATTAGTCTGTAAGCTTTCATAAAAATAAATATACATAGCATATTTAGTTCATTGCTTGGCGTTCAGAGGGCGCTGGTCGTTAACAAAATCGGAAAGCGTCAGTTGCCAGTGTATAATTATTACCAGTATTATACATTAGTGAACTATTCCACACACACGACAAAAGAAAGGGCACTGACAGTGTGATAGTCTGACAATGACAAGCACAGGAAAGTCATACATGAAATCATTATGACAGTGACAATAATAGGTTAGTAACCTGTGCAGGACAGACAGGCGTCAAATCAATGTTTATTGTCTGATCTTGTTTGTGATTTTGCTGAATGTTTTTGTTTCTCTGCGAAAGTGAATTAATTGTAATCCACTTTAAATAAAGAGCCCCGTACAGTTTAGAATATTAAATTAATTAACACTAACGGGTCCGATCAAACGAAGTTTGAACAGAAACCGTTCGTTGGTGGTTTGAATAAACCGTCTCGATAATTCAATTCTGGTTTCTGAGTAAAATGGTAAAGACTTGAAACTTGAACAAATAAAATTTACTTATATGTGAAATCATGAAATACATGAATCTTTCTTCAATCTACAGGAAGGGGCCTACAGCGATAAGTACTCGTTTATTGGAGAGTGGTATGATAATCAAGCGAGTCTTATTCGCCGGTTCAACGTATTTTATTATCCTACTGATAATACACTAGAAATGTACGATCTTAAGAACAGAAAAACTTTTGTGAGAAGAGTGAAAGTAAATGGTATCTCTTTGGAGAGTTTTTACATTGGATGCACCTTGTATATTTTGGGTCGCCTCATTAAAATCGTGGATTTTGCCTGTGAAGACACCAGAAACAAATTGCATAAAGATATGCAGATGTAAGTTTAAATCTTTTCAATATAACAAATAATTTATTGTTAAAACTCTTAGGGTGGCACTTTGACCCAAGCTTATGGTACAGAATACAATCTGCATAAAATAACAGGTGTAGAGTGAGTTGTATACTTATCACCACTATAACTGTTGCTTGAACTAAACAGACTCCTCTATTTGGTGGGTGCCTATTCTTGCTAGTGGCTAGCACTTCTAGCAAATGAAGAGTGATTACTGAACATATTTCTACCTTTTTTCCACAGAACATTTGTACTGATCAAACCTTTGCCCACCAAGACAGCTGGTAAAATTATGACCCATTTCCACGATCATGGACTCCGTGTTTCAAAGATGAAGAAAGCACGGCTCACTGTAGAGGATATCAATGTACTATATCGGCAGCAAATAACAGACCCTACTTTTCCGTAAGTTGTTCTGCTAATCCATCAAGCATCAAATAATAAACACAAAAGATAATAATATATTTTTAGGCACCCAGTCACTTGATTTTTTGTAACTGTAAATTGTCACTGGGAACTTGTAAGTACCTACTAAAACTTTACAATAAATCTAAATAGATAGAATATTCTTTAGTGCACACCAAAAACGAATGCAAGAATAATTATAAAAATCATAGAATGGTACAATGGGTACCTAGTCTTATTGCTAACAGCAATCTCTCCTGATTTCAATTCTCACATTTTTGTAAGATTGCATTATAGCATTTCATAATTTTCATTACAATAATACCTATTCGGAATGACATTTGGATTAGATAAATGCAATAAAATACATATAAGTTCAGGCTATAGAAGCAATACAATAGGGGAAGGCCATATATTATTAAATGGAGAAATGTTTAAAGAACTTGCAATAGGAGATAGATACAAATATTTAGGAATACATGAATCAGGAACAATAGAACATAGTATTATTAGGGAACAAATAACCAAAGAATATTTCAAAAGAATTAAAAAATTACTCAACACACATCTTAACTCACGATATTTATTAAAAGGAATAAACACGTACGCCATTCCAGTCCTACTGTATTCATTTGGTATAATAAATTATAAAAATAGTGATCTTAAGAAAGTAGATATAAAAACTAGGAAACTACTGGCAATAAAAAAGGCACAACAACAGAAAGCAGATGTAGAAAGGCTACTTACCAGTAACACATGGAGGGAGTGGCCTATTAAATGTAGAGTACATGTATAAATCACAGATACTAAAGTATAGACAATATTTAAAATCAGGTAACAATCATCTCATTAAAGCAATAGTACAACACAATACAAATAGGGATAAATATTCGATATTAAAAGAAGCACTAGAAATAGAAACAGAACTATGCTTAGCACAGGGTGACACAGACGCAGAGATTAAGGAAGCAATAATTAAAAATCTAAATACAATATGGAGAAATAAGCAATTACATGGACAGTTCCCAAAAAACGTTTTAGATCAGGCCAATATAGATACGAGAGCTCTCATTCAAATGGATCAAAAAACAACAAATAACACCAAGCATAGAGTCATCAATCTTTGCTATACAGGATCAAGCGGTTATGACGCGACAACATCAACGCGACGTTTTGAAAGCACCAGTAGATGGAAAATGTCGTCTTTGCGCCTGCAAAGACGAAACTACGCTGCACATCATCTCAGGTTGCGAAAAATTGGCGGGGACATATTATGTGAAACGGCATAATAACCTCGTACAATATGTCTACTGGTGTATAGCTAGGAACCACAAAATACAAGTAGCCGACCTCTGGTGGAAAGAAACACTTACCCAACCACATGTTAAAGAAAATGAGTCTGCAAAGCTCTTATGGGAAATGCCCGTCCAAACCGATGTCACCGTAACTCATAACAGACCCGACTTAATATACATTGACAAAAAGTGTAATAAAACATTCTTAATAGACGTAACTGTACCATCCGACTATAACATAGGAGCAAAAGAAATTGAAAAACTCAGCAAATATCATCTTTTAAAAACTGAACTGAAGTCAGTTGTTTGTGGAACACTCAAACGACTGTCATTCCGATAGTAATAAGAGCAACAGGAATAGTAGCTAAAAGTATTACAAAGTATATAGAAAAATTAGACGTTAACATCAAGATAAGCATCCTTCAAAAACAAGCAACTATTCATACCTCAATTATACTTAGCAAAGTTTTCGGTGATACGGTTTTTGTTCACAACACCCAGCATCAACACATACAAAACACAACCATTACCAAACACACGACAATCATTTAATACACTACACTCAACAACCTTAACAGACCCATCCACCTCAGCTCATGCATCGAACACACACCAGACAGAAAATACGCAAGACACCCATCAAACACTAGACAACCAAATCTCACTAAACACACCATGAATGAACACCAAAGAAGGAGACGAGGAAGAAGACGAGGAACGACTCGATCATAATATAATACATCACATTAGCTTTAAAAAATAAAATGATAATCACAAAAAAAAGTAATAATAATAAAAAAAAAGTATTAATAAAATAATAGCCATTTAATATATATTAAAACATTAAGGGGAGAATAATTGCCTTTTTTCCTGTTGGTTACGGGAAGGGGCATTTATTAAAACCGACTGAAGTCGAGAAGGCGTATATACCTATTCTAGAATAAGGCTATATGTAGATTGTCAATATATATATATTGTGATGATTGAATTGTAGATTTTTGCTTGACCACCTTACTGGGCAACTAGTCTATGGAATGGAGCTAGTTGGGAGAGATGCTGTTAATATGTGCTTAGAAATTCTTGGTGACAAAGACCCCATAAAAGCTGCACCAGGCACCATAAGGGCTCTGTATGGTGTCGATCCAGTGAGAAACTGTGTTCATACTGCATCAAATGCAGAAGATGCAGTATTTGTAAGTATAATTTCCTAGAAATTACTATAGCAGTTATGTGAGAATTTGTGTTTGTAAACCCACCCATAATAGGTGGGTAGATCTTTGCCCAGCAGAGAGATCACAGTAAAAAAGTCTGTGTATGATAACTACTTGTTTTCTTTGCTTCATACAAAAACAAAAAATAAATTATTTAAACTGACAACTTCAGAACTTCCTGGGTATACCATAATGGCAAAAAGGTCATCTATTTACTAATAGTATATAATTATGTTGTGTTTAGGACATAGATTATTTCTTCCCACCCCCACCAATACGTTCAACGCGTCTACGACTGACAGCTACCCTTTCTAACTGCACCCTCTGCATAATAAAACCTCATGCTATACGAGAGGGTAAGCTTGGAGCAGCCTTGGAAGCTATTGAAGATGGAGGATTTGAAGTCACTGCTCTTAATATGTTTATTGTAGAGAATATTAATGCAGCCGAATTTTATGAAGTATATAAAGGAATTGTGCCAGAATATAAGGTAATTACTATAATAATATTAATTATTTCTATCAATTGAATTGGTATTTTTGCATACATAGTTTATCTACCTAGACCTCAAAGATTATATTGATAAAATTTTTTTTTCGAAATGAACAAACAGAGAAAGACAATAATGTTTTGGGGAAGTGTGTAACTAATAACATGTTGTGATCACTTTCAGGGTATGGTGGAAGAACTATCAAGTGGACCTTGTGTAGCAATGGAAATAGTAGCTAAAGATAAAACTTTAAATACTGCTGTTGAATTCAGAAAACTGGTTGGGCCAGCCGATCCAGTAAGATATTTAGAAATGAACCTCATTATTATGAACAGTTGTCATGAGCGCACATTTAATATGATTTAATTTTTTTTTCAGGAAGTGGCTAGGTTATTGCGCCCACACACAATCAGAGCAAAACTTGGCAAAACGAAAGTCCAGAACGCAATTCACTGCAGTGATTTAGCTGAAGATGGACTACTAGAAGTTGAATATTTCTTCAAGATTTTAGACCTATAAAATAAGGCTGATTTAGATTTTTATTTATCTAGTTACTTAACATCAAAATACAGTGTGATTGTATAAATTAATGTAACTTTATAACGCATTTATAATCTTTCCTGTTTAACAGATTAGTAAGTTATACTAATATTGGCATACTGCACAGTTTAAACACCAAAAATGTCGTAGTTTAGTTTATTCAAAATCTAGTGCGGCCTATTTGTTGTAAAACTAAATTGATGTACTAAAAGATGTTTACCACCCTTGCTGGACTATTTACACTTCTCATGTTTGTTCGTTATTCTTAAAGTTCCAAATTTATTGATGCTAATTAGATATTTACCTGGACTCACCAGGTGCTGCCATTTTTTGGTTGCTTTGTTTTATAAATGTACACTATGAATTGTAGATTTTTTTAAATCCATCGGTATTAAAATACGGCACCTATTGTTTTGAGTTGTATAGAAAAAACTCTTATCTTGGCTTAGGTTAGCCCTAATCTTCGGGGGCTGCGGAAGAATGTGTTGTACCCGCGGCCCCCGGCGTACGTGTGTGACGGCACACCGGGTGGTTTAATAAGAGTCTGACAGACCTCCGCCCACGGGCGGAGGACATCCATTATGAGGATTTCCACCCCGTGAACAAAAAAAAAAAAGGTTAGCCCTAATCTAAGCCAAGTTGAGAGCTTCTTCAGCTTGTGTAGATATTATTCATGGGCGTATTTGATACTCCAGCTTCGACGTTGGCCAGGTCAAGTAAGGGAAGGGGAGCGACAGTCATTAAATTCTATTCTGTTTCTTGTATACTAACTTACAGCCGTTTTCTACGTTTTCGTCTATTAGTAACAAAAAACGGCAAATTTTGATACACCTGAGAAAACCGCACACGGTTATATTTTTGTTTGATCACTTTTTATATATTGTTCTAATAGTATTTGTAAATTCACTACCTACACAATATTTAACTTAGTACCTATGTTCTGTCAATACTCATTAGGAACGTAATGTAAAACTAAAACTTTAGTACCTACGTAAACACAAACCAATGTTTGTGTTTAAACCCTTAATATTAATTACGGGTATGATTTGAGCATTTCAACGTCGAGCCTGTTGCAAAGGTAGTTAAGAAAGACTGATAAAATTAGGTGGTTTTTAAAGCCAACATGATATTATTTGTGAAATCTTAATAAAAGTTCTGAGTAAATTGATCTACTTCATATTATTTAAAACAAATTTAACTGACATTACGTCTGCTTCCTACCCAGAGTGTGCTGGTGTAAATATGTAAATGCCATCAACGGAGTACAATTAATCTAAACTCCGACTTGCTACTGAAGATTTCATAGAAAATCTCAATAATACTGTTCTCACTGGGAATCCAACCCAGGACCGGCAGGGCCTGAGCCGCAGTTGTGACCACTACACTAATGAGGCAGTCCTCATCATATCAGCCACAAGAGGTCCACTGCTGAACAAAGGCCTCCCCCAGAATCTTCAACAAGGACCGGTTATATCTATGCCGCCTGCGTCCAAAGGCTTCCAGTGACCTTTACCAGGTCATCTGTCCATCTCGTTGGAGGCCGTCTCACTCTGCGCTTTGCAGTACGTGGTCTCAACTCGAGAAACTTTTTCCCCCAACGGCCATCAGTTCTACGAGCTATGTATGTGCCTCGCCCACTGCCTCTTCAGCTTTCTAATCCTTTCAGCTATGTCGGCAACTTTCCGATTCGGTCGTGTAGATAAATATCAAGCATAGGTAGCTCTCCATTGCTCGCTGAGTGACCTTGAGCTTTCTTATGAGGCCCATAGTGTGCGATCACGACTCTGTGCCATAAGTCAGCATTGGTAACACACTGGTTGAAGACTTGTCTTAAGGCACTGTGGTACAGTTGACGGAAAAACGCTGCGAATTCTCCCGAACGCTGCCCAGTCTCTGCCTCTGTGACCTGTTTCTCGAAGTTGGCCTAACTGGATGGTTTGCCCTAGGTAGATATAATCGTCAACAACTTCTAAAACAGTAACGAGGTTCGAGGCAGTCCTATTTAGAAGATAATTATAGATATGATTTACACATTTTTCTGATTTATCAAACGCACTTGCGTTTCCTTTGGTGTTGTGGGTATCTTTATGTTCTACTGTGAAAATCGTGTTGTGATGAAGACACGATGAGATGATGATGAGAAACTGCTAGCATATTTATTTATTGAATCAGTTTATTCAGTTTTTGTATCAGGGCGCGTAGGTACCTACTTCCCAAAACTTTACTATTAGGTACGAAAACAAGGCACGCACCTCTGACTTTTCGAAAACATGTGCGTATTTTATTTTATTATCACTCGCTTAAACGGTTAAGGAAAACATGGCGAGGAATCCTGCATGCCTTAGAGATTTTCTCGACGGCGTGTGAAGTTTGCTAATCCGCATTAGGCCAGCCTGGTGGAACATAGCCTAATCCCTCTCATTATGTGAGAGAAGACCCGTGCCCAGCAGTGGGACAGCATATGGGTTGATGATTCAAGATAGTAGCGGATGGGTGAAAATTGTTCCCGGTACTTCCCGCTCTAACACGTTCCTTTCGTAAATGAAGGTAGGTAGGCTTAGGTAGGTATCCTATTGCTGTGATCTACTCACGGCGATGGGTGGTGACCTCTCGCTTCCCGCCTCCACTCGGTCCATAGTCGGGAGCGACAGTGTGTGGGAAGCCGCTCCTCCTACTGCAAAAGAGGCGACGGAAAGGGGGAGAACTGTCCACCTCTCCCGACGCACCGGGTGCCAGGGAGCACAGACAGACCTCCGGCCTCCATAAGCTGTAGCCTGTAGACGGCTGATTCTGTTCGTCCGACGACTGCTGGACCGCAACCATCCATGGCCGTGGCAAATTTAACGGATCTCATGGCCATGACTATAGGGCATGTGAAGGCAAGTGCAGTTGTAAGTCGGTATGAGTCCGACATACCTTGGCACCTCCCCAGGTGGTGGAGGATCCATGAGATGTTCCACACCTAAAAAAATAAGGGCTATCTAGTTATTTGTCATGTATTTATTTATACGACAGGCTGGAGGATAGAGGATATTATTTCATCACACGCATACATAAAACTAGTTCTTCTGACATGACGAACAAGAAGACGGTCTGCCTGATGGTATGCGGCAACCGTAGCCTACAGACTTGTTTGTCAGGGTTGTTTTCTTATGTATTATACCTACGTATGTATTTAGCCATAGTACAAGTACAAGCTACAAACTCTGCTTAGTTTGGGACTATGGGATGGTGTTGTGAAAAATGTTTCAATACTTACTAATATTATTTTAATCAAAATAATCAAATGCTTATCCCTCCTCAGATTTTATGACTGACTGAAAGAGATTAGAGCCCTGCTAACAAGAAAAATATATTTATAAATCCAGCACGTCCAGATTTTTTATTAATAGAAGACAAGCATATTTTTTTTTGCGTAGAATGACCTAAGTATACATGACTAAATAATTTGTGGTGTGTTTCGAACTAAGTAATATTATGTCATTAAATACTTGTAATTAGCTTATGTGAACAAATTCTCATAAATGTTTTGTTAGAATTTACATAATTAACTACTTAATTGACACATTTTTATTAGCGAAGGAAAGTTAAATTTAATGTAATTTCCTGATGAGTTTAATAGCGGGGGTAATTTATTTAAAAAAACCGGTCAAGTGAGAGTCGGACTCGTGCACGAAGGGTTCCGTACCAATATTTCCAAGCAAAAACGGCAAAAAAAACACGTTTGTTGTATGGGAGCCCCCCATTTAATAAATATAATATTAAATATTTATTTTATTCTGTTTTTAGTATTTGTTGTTATAGGTGCAACAGAAATACATAATTTGTGAAAATTTCAACTGATTCAAATTACTTCAAATTGCAAGGAGCAATCACAGTTTATGAGATACATCTTGGTGGCAGACGGTCGGACGGACGGACGGACGGACGGACAGCGGAGTCTTAGTACCCTTTGGGTACGGAACCCTAAAAACCTAATAATCTATTTCTTTCTTCAAGAAGGGACACAAGAATATAATTACTGAACAGCAAATATCAAGATTGTTTCTAATAAGTTATTAAGTATATCTAATGGTTGCTCGAAGCTGCGTTTGCCTTTCACCGCTTAGATTGAGATATGGATATAGATGTTGTTGATACCTTGGTATGGTAGAACGTAACGCCGTATGAATCGCGCATGAGAGGGGACATCCATAGGGCAGCGCCAGTGCAGTGCAAACTTTTCGACCCGCGGCCGCGTGTGCGCATCGACTCGAACTCCGATACTTAACTATTTTGACTTCCGCTAGAACGTAAACTTATTCGGAAAAGGAACAAAATAACGTTGTATGCAGATCCCTGTTAAAAATGGATAAATAAAAACAGTGACAGTTTGTTCGAGGACCTGACGACAAGATTACTTACCTACGGTGGATTTTCAACGTTTCCTGATAAGATTTTTTAATTTATAGCTACGGTGAGCGAGTGTTTTATTACTCAAAATAGTTACTAATCTCAAAAATACTACTGCTTTTTGAAATTATTATTGAATTAATTTAAAATATAAGAGTATGATTCTTAGAATATTTAAGCAGTTATGTAAGTACATGTGATTGTTTAATGGAAAAGCCTAGATTAAAGCATATGATTATTATTTTTAGTATTTGCGATAGATTGGCATACGGCAACGGTATCTAGTTTTGACATAAGTTTAATATTTACATAGAAACAATTAAATTATATCGGAAATGTATTAGTGATAAATAAATTAAAGTTCATATTTTCAGCATATAAAAAAGTAAAACTATCTTTAAATACACGCACTATTTGAAATAATTTTAATTTTAGAAAGTATAAGTAGTTACGCGTCTAATCTGTTTGAAAATATAGGTACCTACCTATCACAGGATGTTTTGAAACTCATACTAACCTAACATAGGTTCTTATTCTAAGTGAGTGTGTCTGTATGTTGGTACCTAGCTATTTTTGCATATTTTGTAATAGTTGTCGATTATATTATCTTGTTCAGTCTTCACCTTCAGTCTTCACTCTTGCATTTTTTTTTCTATTTTTTGTTGTTGTTTTAGGTTGTTCAACTTTTAGTAAAATATTTTTGTGGCCAAACAGAATTGCAATGAGGCGTTATTGTATAATGCGTGCAAATACCTACCTAGTTATGCTTTGTTAAAAAATTAAAATATTAGGAGAAGGAAAAAATCGACCGCGGGCAGGATTCGAATCTGCGTCTTCTGGTTAGGTACACCAGACGCTATGACCACTACGCCACCGCGAGTCCCACCCGCCACGGCTTGGTGGCCGCGGTCGCGGCGTTTTACCTTCGCTAAATAACTTTAAAATCTTAGCATGGAAAATGCCAAAAAATACCAAAAGATAATTAATTGAATTGTTAAGTTTTACTTACTTTAGACATCAGATTCCTATTGCCATTAAAATTGGATTTGTCCAAACTCCAAGGTATATAGGTACCTACTAGTGACAATTTCATAGAAAACACCAACAACACTGCCCTACATGGGAATCGAATCCAGGAACTTTAACAGTCGTGCTTACGACCACTACTACCTAAGTACCTATCATCATCAACTCATATATACCTACTGTCCCACTGCTGGGCACGGATCTCCTAGAACGCTGACCTAGTGCGGGTTGGCAGACTTCACACCGTCGAGAAAAATCTCTAAAGCACCGTTTAAAGCGAGTGATAATTAATTATTAATACGTAGTAAGACCAGTAAAGTTTCGAGTCTTCTAAGCACGCTTCTAAGAGTCGAGTCTTCAATAAAATTAATATTTCGCCTGAGTAATGTGCCAGTAGTAGTAGTAGTAAGTAGTGCTGATTCCAAAATTGAAAGACAGGCAATGTGGCATATATGTATATTTACTAGCTGTTGCGACCGGTTTCACCCGCCTCCTAAAGATCTTTTTGAGACTACAAGGCTTATAAAAAAGGATAAAACGCCTATCTTCCAAGGTCCTTTCTCCAAGGTCAAATCTATCTATGTAACAAATTTCATTAAAATCGGTTCTGCGGTTTAGGCGTGAAAGCGTAGCAAACAGACAGAGTTACTTACGCATTTATATTAGTTGAGAAGTAGGGATTGTAAACATGGCCGTCCTATCAACTTCACTGTTATGTAGGGAGTATACCTAATAGATAGGTATGATTAGTGCTCAAACTGCATTGAATCAAATAAGGAATTTCTTTCTTTTTTTTCTATTGTTATTCGAGGTTACAGGATATGGAATTGCCACTGGGAGTTGGGCAGTCACTTGATCTGGCCGATGACAGGTGGGTACGTTGTTTGGCAGCAAGATACCTACCAGTGGCGGATTTACACATTTGCCGCCCCTACTGTTCTCTGTATTTCGATATTCTAGTTCACAATCATATATTTTTTATTGTTCCACAATTTTTGACACAAGAAATAGTTATTGGGTCTAATTCTGAGTTAAGAAAAGCTAAGTACCTACTACTTATAATATGGGGTAAGGTATGCCTTAATACAGTGATGGCCTTAACAGTCTCATTAGACCAAAAGAATAGATATTGCATATATTTTTTTGACTTACAGAATTAAAAGAAAGTATAAGTACACATAATATTATTAGATCCACTCGCAATTTAATCAACGTTTAATGTGTTTCACCACATACATATTTTTTTGAAATCGAATCTCACTTATTTTAGTGAAGGAAAAATTCGACTGCAGGATTCGAACCTTCGTCGTCTGATTAAATACACCAGATGCTATGACAACTAAGCCACCATGAGTCCCACCCGCCAGTTCGAAATTAACGTTAACATTTTTGAATTTAAGTCTTTGAGGTGACGTCAAAACTCCCTTTTGAAACGGAAATTATTATATGATTTCGGAACTGTTAGCGGATTCGATTCTTTTCTTATCCAGTCAAATTGAAAGATTTAGTAATCAAGGATAAGAGTGTACCAGTTACTTATCAAAGACCGTTTGCGAATCCAACAAAACCTTTCGATTTTTTAAGTATGTTCTGTAATGTGTATTCTGACCATTCTTGAATTCAAGAATGGTCAGAATAAGACTAAAAAAGTATATAAGTATTATAGCCGTAGATGCCACTGGGCAACTACGGCTGCTGAATCCTGTACAGAAGCTTGTCGCTTTTTAGTATGCTACAGAAAATTCCAACTGCGTGGCGGTTAAGACAGGGAGACGTCATCTTCCCAAAACCGTTTACGAACGCATTGGAGAACGATTTTAGGACGCTTAACTGGACAGAACGAGGCATAAAATATATTAACGGTCAGTACAGGAAGTGCGAGACTTCCGATTGGCGGATGACATTGTCATCACGGCAGAATCTCTGCATGTGCTGGAGGTGATGCTGAGCAGCCTTGGCAATTCTTACGGCGGGTAGGGTCTCCGGATGAGCCTGGATAAAACCAAAGCCATGTCACCCTGAGACCTGTATGAATTGCACTGCCTTCGAGGTTGTGCAAGAATACATATACCAAATATAAAGCTTTGGCGGCACAACTTCGAGAAGTAGGGGACTAGAAGTATACGCTATGATATCTCTGAATCGTCGATCCCACAATTCCTAAAGATCAGGGATATCATAGCGTATTCTTCTGGTTGTAATAGTACCTACTTGTTAGCGACAGCAGACAAGTGTTAGAGTGGAGACCGCGCTTGTGTAAGCGTAGTGTGGTACGCCCTGCGGCAGGGAAGGATGCGAGCTGCCCTAAACTAGGACGGTTGGCGCTCTTTGGGGGAGGCCTAGGTTCAACAGTAGACGGCAATATAGGCTGATATATGACAGGAAATTCACGTTTTTTCTGGGAGCTCGACACTATTTGACATCGGCAAAGGTAAAACCCTGAAGAGAGTACGTGTATTGTAGTACCTAGTAGTGCCTGCTGGCATGCCTACATGCCAGCATGAATGGCTCGGCACGACCGGGGAAGTACTACCCTCCCACAGAATATGGACGTCAAGTAGCAGTATGTATACTGCTCCGTTTCGTACTGTGAGTGTGGAGCGCCGAAGAACCAATTCCTCCCTCAGTCCCCGTTCCTTCTCCTTTCTCCATCCCTTCTCTACTCCGGCTCGGCAACGCATCTGCAACCTCTTTTGTATTGCCGATGTCCATAAGCGGCGATGACTACCATCAGGTAGCTCTGCTGCTCGTTTGTCGAATAATCCCGTAAAAACAAAATCTAACAAATGGGCCTGCAGAAGAGGACGCGTGTAAAAGTTTGAAAGATTCTTGGAACGAAGTTCTTAGAACTTTAAACACTTTAGACACAAAAAAAACGTGAATTTCCTGTAGCATTCAGCAGCCGTAGTTTCCACTGAATTCAAGAATGGTCAGAATAAGACGAAAAGCGAATAGGTTTTTGTTTTCGCAAATGGTCTTTAATAAGTAACTGGTACACCCTAATCCTTAATTCCTAAATCTATAAATTTGATTGGATACAAAAAAATCGTATTCCACTAACAATTCCTAAATCATACAGTAATTTTCGTCATTTAGGTAAATGTGATTTCATTTAAACTAAAATGGGGTGAAACACATTACACGTTGATTAAATTGTGAGTGGATCTAATAACATTTAGGTAAGTAAATTTTTTTTTATTCATTAAGACTATTTCTTTTTTCCAAATTTGCCGCCCCCTAAAATCTGCCGCCCTAGGCTCCAGCCTGCTCAGCCTACTGGTAAATCCGCCACTGATACCTACGTTAGTTTAACAAAACCGATTAGGTTATACCTAGGTATAGAAAAAAATATTGTTCCCCACAAATTTTCCCGTAGTGACTGCGTGCATTTACAAACACAAAATTTACATAGGTACACAAACACCCGGATTTAGAACAACCTATCTGCAATCTAATAATTAATTATCACTCGCTTAAACGGTGAAGGAAACCTGCATGCCTGAGAGATTTTCTCGAAGGTGTGTGAAGTCTGTCAACCCGCATTAGGCCAGGCGTGGTGGACTATAGCCTAATCCCTCTCATCCTGAGAGGAGACCCGTGTCCAGTGGTGGGACAGTATATGGGATGATGAAGTTGGTGATCTGCAGCCTATACAAAAATTTGTTCTGTGCTGGAACTAAACCTGAGTCACAAATCGCGTAGGGGTCATTTAATCAGCAGCGGCTGATGAAATGACTATGAAATTAAATGAAATGAAATTGTACTAGCGAGTAGTACTATATTTTAGTTAGTTACCTATAGATATGGGTAACATATAAATACGTGAGAGGTGTTGGATTTTGGGTGGTGATTACAATTGGTATTTATTTTTTTCTTATTTTTTAAATTTTAGTAGGCGTCTACGACCCCCTCGGACCGCGCCTGGTAGATTAGATTCTCCTTTATTTTGCGCAAACAATGTTGTTTTCTATAGTTATTTATACCTAAATTAATATTTCGCTTTAGAAATATTAAAACAACATGTGGTTTTCATGATCTCATTGTCACAGCTTATTTACACAGCTTTTACTTGATGAATGCTGCTAGTTAGTTTATATGCCAAATATCTACTTATTATTCATAAATTATTTTTCAAGAATTTCTGCACAAAAACCCAGACGTTGTATTATATTATATTAATCTAACAAAGTCGGGTTAGTTACACCATTTATAACTCAAGAACGGGTGGACCGAATCGCATGTAATTTGGTATGTGATCGGGAATAACATGTAGGCTACTTTTATCCCGGAAAAATGCGAGTATTTCCCGGGAAACAGAATCACTATATCTAAGTAAGTTTATTTACTCAAGAGGTGAATTAGATGACTCAATTAATATCTTGGCGCGAAAAGTATCCGTGATCTTCCTACTAATCTCGGGATTACGATTGAGATTAATACATATTATGTTTATGATCAGCACTAATTAAATATGTACTTCAAATTTCGGAAAAATAGCGTGAATGTTCTGAAAATCCTAATCCCAGTTTGTGACCAGCACTAACATTCAGTACTTCAATCCCGTGCAATCAATCCGACAAAAATCTACGTTCATCATTCCAAGTCTACGTTTACGAAGTCGCGGGTAAAAGCTAGTATTTTATTTTAAATGTTTAAAAAAGAAATTGTAATATATGTGTATTGTAGTATATTGTATATTTGTATATTGTATAATTTTATATATCTTGTAGTATAAGTATCTACTATAATTTATTTTTAAAATATAATAATTATAATAACATTTAAGTGATTAACACACCATCAGTCGGTACCTAATCGAGGAAGAGTTGTTCTAATTGTTCAGTTCGTCGATATGTTTAGGTCGCATGTAAAGGGGCGAGCCTATTGCCATTAATCGGTCACAAATCCAAATTCCGTGCTGCTATTGAGTACCTATTCCTAGCAAAACCCAATTACACTTTGCTCGACCTGGGAATCGAAACCAGGACCAGATTTGACCAATAGGCAAACGACGCAGTTAATTTAAGAAATTATAATTTATGAATTTTTACGGTATCGGTATCGTCATTAACTAAGACATTGTTATTAAAAAGTAGAATTTGTTATGGAAATTGGAGAAGGAGCGTATCTCTATGCTCCATTGTGTTATGAGCACGTCATCTTTGTATGAGCAGTCGATTAGTTCCAAAGAAGAGAGATCAAAAAGTTTTTGTAGATACCGACATAAATGGCAGGTACTGACAATTCAATATACATATTTTACTACTATCTTTTACCCGCGACTTCGTACGCCTAGACTTAGTAACACAATTGTTGTCGGATTGTATTAATGGGATAAGAAGTACTCAATGTTAGGGAAATTCCCGCTTTCTTCCGAGAAAAGAAGTATTCAATATGCCAGCGCCAATCACAAACTATTAGTACCAACATTTCATTTAAATCCCGGAAGTAGGTCTCCTACATAAGCTTTCTGGGAATTCCCACATAATTTTGGGCTAAAATGTATCCTATTTGTTATTCCCGGTCACATACTGTGTCTGTATGAAATTTCATTCAAATCCCGTAAGTAGTTCTCCTATATTCGTTTTTCCGGGATTTCCGGGATATCCCCACATTTTTCTGGGGTAAAATATATATTTTTTGTTATTCCCGGTCACATACTTTGTGTGTATGAAATTTCATTCAAATCCCGTAGCTATTTGTTTTTCGGGATTTCCGGGATATTCCCACATGTTTCTGGGGTAAAATATATCCTATGTGTTATTCCCGGTCACATACTATGTGTGTATGAAATTTCATTCGAATCCCGTAAGATATTATTCTTTCGGGATTTCCGGGATATTCCCACATTTTTCTGGGGTAAAATATATCCTATGTGTTGTTCCCGGTCACATACTATGTGTGTATGAAATTTCATTCAAATCCCGTAAGTAGTTCTCCTATATCCGATTTTCGGGATTTCCGGGATATTCCCACATTTTTCTGGGATAAAAAGTAGCCTATACTTTATTCCCAGTCACATACTATTAGGGTACTAAATTTCATGCAAATCGGTTCAGCCGTTTTTGCGTGATTGAGTAACAAATAAACAAACAAACAAACATCCAAACTTTCACATTTATAATAATAGTATGATCGGTGCTGCCACTGACATTTTCCCGAAACATGATAAAAAAATAAACTTACATAGATTACAAATGTCAATGATAATAACGATTTTCCGACCTAAAAGCTGCTAAAAATTGCAAAGAATTAAAATAAAAATTGATTTCAAAAGACATTATGCTAAATGTGACCGTTTTACGCGTGTTCAATCTTTACACTTCGTGATCACAAGTTTACAACCAAGATCGACGGTTGTAAATCAGGTAGGTACCTACCTATTCTAAACCTAAGATTTGCAAGCTGTACCCGTTAATCGGTTTGCGGAAGCCAAATGGCACCGACTCCGTGGAATGCAACATCAAATTCTAATTCATCGTTTGTATCTAGTTTGACGAGACGCAGTTATTAACATATTTGGGTAAACCCGGAAAATGCTAGCCAAATCAAAGATTTAAATCTTTGAGCCAAATACCTATTATTATTTAATTCAAATAATCTTACTTGACTACTTGAACGTTTTTTTTACTTCTAATATGTATGAGACGAATAATAATGGGATGGTTTATGTAGAAAGGCACGTAAGTAAAACATAGATCATAATGACCGTGCTCTGTTAGCATAGCCCATCATGGTCGTGACTCGTAGCAAGTGGAGTTTTTAGTCCGCATGAATCTGACATATTATTCGACACCGCAGGTTTTTTAACGTTGGTATGTAGTTTATCCACACGCCATCAGAAAAACAAGGAATTAGCTAGGTATTCAACTATTTTTAAATTTAATGGCTGAGTTATCTTGACCGTTGTCCCCGAATCCAAAGTGAGTAGGTAGAGGTAGACACCTATATTATATAAATAAATAAGCAGATTTTTATACAAAGCTTTAAATTGTTACACTATAATGAACAACAATCTAAATATTATTTGTATATGTTACCGGAAATGTATGAAATCAAGGAATTGTATACAAATCCTAGGAAATGTGTACAATTCCGATACTATTTAGGAAATGTATAAAATATTGTTTGAAAAACTATTTAATGCATAGATATCCCAGGAAATGTATAAATTTCCTCGGAATTGTATATAATTCCAATATCGTATTAGGAAATGTATAAAGTAAATGCTTTCTGTAATAAAACACGTTGTTAATAATATTTTTTTATTATAGCACTTATTGAGACAATCGGGTAACAGTCATACCGTAAAATAATAATAATATGTTCATATTATCTTACTAATCAAAACATTCAGATTTGGTTCTGGCGTTGTGTGGTCACGGTTCTAACCTAACCTAACCGATATCTGTATTTTGCTGCTCAATTAGTATTTTTGTCGCTCAATCAGTATTTTTGATATGCGGTTTATTATATTCCATTGTCAATTAGCTATCGTAGGAAAAGTTGGAGTTGCTGAAATCTTTACATTGCGTTACAGGCAGTTTACGGGCAGTCTTGTAATCATATAATTATTTTTTAATGTTATAATTAACCCACCAAATTTAATTTAATCATATAATTAACCCACCAATATCTTAAATGTTTTACATTTCCGATTGCTATTTAGGAAATGTATAGATTTCCTAGGAAATGTGTAATGTGTAAGTATAATATAATTTATTTCACACATTTCCGTGCGATTTTAGGAATTACATACATTTCCTAGGAATTGTATACTCATTGTATCGGATTACATACATTTCCGTTAACATATACAAAACATCAAAAGACATGCTTTGAAAGATGTAGGTTCTGTGTCACAGAGATTATCCTGCAGGTCTCCCCAAGATAATGAAAATTTGGATATTATCTACCTACACAAAACACGAACACGTCTATTATGCTACATTATTCCATTAAGTGTCTGAAAATATTTAGTCTGGCACACATGACTATATAAGGAGTCATAAAGAAAAAGTTAGAGCACAAAAGGGCATGTATCTACATACACAACTATTGTGCTAAATGTAAAGTTAAATATCTAAATAACTACCTATAAGTATGTACGTAGTGATTCCTACCCTGCAATGGGAGGATCACCCTCTGCTGGGTAAGTATAGTTCTAACATTTGTTCTTTTGTGCCAGTCTCATCCATATTCGTCCACCCAATTAATTATGATGATTCTTATGAGTATAATAATGCCTAGGTGTAGCCTATATCATAGATATGCATGCAGTGTGTTATACAGATAAATAATATCCGGGCATCGTAGTGTTCAATCTTGGCAGCCTTTTATATCAAGCAATTTATAAAAATATTGTGTTTAGTATCTGGCTTTACACAACACTATTAGTATAGTGTTGTGTATAAATTGCTTGATATAAAAGGCAAATTATTTACTTGACATTGGGATCAAGTAAATAATTTGTTACCAATGACACCACTGGGGACTGTCCTTCAGTGGTCTCGTTGGTAACAAACGCTCTGGACATACTCGGTTTATTTCGACATGAGTAGGTATAAAATATTAAAAAAATAAAATATGTAATTATATATTTTTGGGACATTTTTACACAACACAGTCTAGTCCCAAACTAAGCAGAGCTTGTACTATGGGTCCTAGATATTTTTGTAAATACACCTACTACCTACTACTTACCGTCTTATTCATAGTCAGGGACCATTTTGGTTACCCGTTGAAAGGGTTTTCGATAGGGTTTTTACAAAGCGTTGTTAGAAAACCCAATTCATAGGGGTTACACTTTTTAACGGTAAGCCGCTGCAATGGGTTACCTCTTCAAAACCCTTTCATTTGGGTTACCTGTTTAAATTCTTACCGGGTTATACTATTAAACGGTAAGCCGTTCCGAACGGGTTACCCCTTCAACCACTGTAACAGGGTAACACTTTCAGAGTCCAAACACTAATTTGATCTCTAGTAACCTTGCATTAAGTTCAAAATAGCATGCATTGAGCTAGCACGTGTTAGTTGCCACTTGCTCTGAGCTAAATAGACCACAGCGACTCGATAAATACGGGACTATGGTTATCAATCTCTGTTCATCCATTCTCTCTACATCATGATCAAACATTCATGATATAGCTTCTATACATTTTTTTATTGTTATTTTATACCTACTTAATTACCTAAATTTACTTACAGAATCGAGCACCCAATATTAAACGATATAGGGCACTGCCTGATCAAGCCTTATGAACGAAACTACATAATAATACAATTCTAGATGTTTGCAAGAGAAATTTCTATATTTTATAGTGTCCTCACCCTACCTAACAACGTAAATTATGATGATAACTGGTACGGTAACCCTGATAACCCCTTCAATTGGATACCTTAAAGGAAAGGGTAACCCCTTCCACTGGCTAACATATTGAAAGGGTTACCCTTTCATTGGTGTTAGGAAAAGGTTACAGGAATGAAGAGGTAACATCATCCATACGGTAACTGAATCAACGGGTAACCCTTTCAACTGAATTAACTCATAAAGGGGGTTGTACGGTCCCTGATAATAGTACATTATGGTTCAAGTGTGTAATGTTGGTGATTACCGCTGAGGCGTCATTGAAACCCGAGCCGTAAGGTGAGGGTTTTAAGAGAGCCGAGGACGGTAATCGTCAATACACACGTGTATCAGACGACGTCTTTCGACACACTTTTGAAGAAAAATTTTTCGCAATGGCGGGAAAAATAATCAGTTTTCCTATACGCGCGCATCTAACAATGGCGAATAATGGCGATCGGCCATAGACTAAAAGAATGAGGTTTTTTTTTTGCTTTTTTTGTTTTAGCCACGTACAAAATGGGGAATTCAAAGTTTTCTTTAATACAAAGAAAACAAAAGTTTTATATCTTAAAAACGTACAAGTTGAAATTATCTATTTAAATACGAAGTTGCATGAAATGAGAAAGCAATAGGTATACATTAATTTATTTAATTTTGTACTAGGTATTGAACACGATCTTTTTTGTATCGAAACTTTTTTAAGAACAAAGTAACTATAACTCACTTGTGATTCTTGTAAATAATAGCAATGAAATAGTCACAGTTTGATAACAGGTGTCATTATGTGCCTAATTGCAGTGAAATTAGAGCCATTTTATGAGCAAGTGTGTTGAAAAAATATAAAACGTCATATAAATCTCCTATTGTTAAAATGTGTTTTGTCTTCTTTTCTCCGTAATAAAACATTACTGGACAAAACAAGACAAAACATAATTTAGCAATAGGAGATTTATAAGACGTTTTATATTTTTATGAATAAGACAGTTAAAAAGAAAAAGCACAAGAAACAGCCAGAAAAACACAAACACTTAAGTTCATCACATAAATATTTGTGTCTTGTGGGAATCGAACCCACAACCTCGTGATCAGCAGTCCGACACTCGAACCACTAGACCACAGACGTCGTCATCCATTTCGTCGTATGTTTGTATTTCGTATGGTTAATTTTGAATATATGCTTGGATTATTTTTACCTCTGATTTGTAAATCTTCATTGATACTTTCAGCTATGATAGGCGAAGCGCTATGTCGGACTCCTAAAGACTCTCCGTGATCTCCAATAGAATGCCCTCCCTTGTATTGTACCATTTTTTTTTATTCTTGATAGCCCTACGCTTGACCGGCAGTTCACCTGATGTTGATGAAGGGTAGTCGAAACTGTAATTAGCAGAGACCAAAGACCAATTTTATTTATTTCGATCGATGTACTTCGCCAGTGTGTTCTGAGTGGAATACTGGAAGATTTTGTAGTGGAGCTGTCTGCCACTACTATAATAGAAGTCATTTTCTTCGGATAAATACCTGATTATAATCACGTGTTTAGAAGTCTCATGCAATGAATGATATACAATGAATATTAGTTAATACGACTTAATATCCTTCGCATTGACGAAATTAGTATTCCAGGCTCAAGAGTACCCATACCTTTTAGTAATATTTAGCGGTGTGGAACACATAAATCGGCCAGTAAGTCACCAGTTCATTGAACTAGTGAGCTGGTATAATAGTACCTATCATGTTGACATTGTGAAACTGTCGACTCTCTTATCTTTGTCAAAATATTTGTTTGGAGTCTCTACTGAATTTTAAAGTAGTTTCAGGAAACGTCGTCATCATTGTAGTTAAGACATTACAAGTAGTTTCACCAAACAATTATTTTAAAAATAAAGTACCTAGAACAAAGTATGTCTACGGTCTAATTGTCGATTTATCGATGCTGTTTATTCAGCCTATTAATATATTCAATATTATGTCTATGATAATGATATTGCAAACGTGTGGTTAATGTATCGTTTATCAAATCAAATAATATAACCAGCGGAGTCAGAAGATACATGAAAATTGAATACAGAAAGAAACTGGTTGATTCATCGGGTTGCGTGTGTTAATTTATTTAGTGTATTTAATAATATTGAGTGCTTTGCGAACTAAAACAGAAAACTGTATATGTAGGTAGGTACCTACTCATGTAAGTTATATTACTGAAATTTAACTACGTAAAGTGGTGATAACTGAAGATCTAAAACTTAAAGAGAAACAGGGCCACCATTTTCACCAGAAAACCCAGAATATGTTTACTAGACTAAGTGTTATCACTTTTGTCATTGTGTCGTCACAGAGATCCATACTTATCCACACAATCCATGTCTCCATTATTGAAGAGTCTTTATTTTCTTTTACCTACATGATAATGGTTTAATTGGGGTACATTAATTGGTGGAATTAGTATATAACCTACGTTTATGTTATGTTTACCTACATTTATATATGTGTACCTACCTACATTGTACTATAGGACACAAATTATTTATTACATCCAAAATTCTGAAAATAATAACTTTGTTTTGTACGATATTTTACGACTAGAACAATACTCAGGGGAAATGAAATATATTGCTCAGTTCACATGACTTCAGACTTCAATACAATTATCCGTACATGGTTTATTACCACTTCGAAAGTTTATATTGCACATTTTATACAAACATACGCCGATATATTGACGACTTCCAGTCACGTGTTTATAGCTACCTATTAAACAAAAGAAGGGGCTCAATATAATATAGGCTTGTACAAGTTGTCTGTCGTCCTCTTGAATGGACATAATCATATATATAATTCATGTATAATTCAAAATATAAAAATAATTGATGTACGCCCTAGACTTGTATACCTCGTCGTCGCTCGTCTGCTTGTTGCGTTTATGGGCACCTATTGCTTATATTTTGTGACGAATGAGCCATTGTACTCAACCATTGTTTGCCAACCGGGCCAACTGTAAGTAACTGTGCTTATAACCTGTACCATACCATCATAGGTGCGTACTGGTCATGATATCTAATTTTGTTCTAAGTAATTAAATAATAAAAAAATATGTTTCTAGTACCTACCATGTTAATGTGAAGGTGACGATGCGTTATTTCAATAAGCATTTACCAGTGTAAATGCTTTATAAATACAAAATACATATATCTAAGGTCAGTACCTTAGATATATGTATTTTGTATTTTAATGAAAAGCAGGTAAGTTAGTAGAAAAGTAGGTACCTACCAGAATGACATTTAGGGTTGAAAGACAAAGGTAAATGAAATCCAGTAAATATAAGTCAGAGTCGCAGTGCCTATAACATGTGACTTGGTGATCTTGTTGTGATTTCCTACCGAATGCGGCATTGGCCGAAGTCTGCACCGATATGCGACAATGCGTCCGCCACCTAATTCATTGAACTACTTGTGTTTATAGAATTGACCGAACCGATAAACTAGTATGTTATTGGAATCATTTCTTCGTCGAAAATTAACTGCGGTTGATATTGATGATAAAAGAAAATGTTTTGTGTGTTTAGTTAAAATAGAATACATAGGTATATCTGTATTTCTTTACGCAGTATGTATGTAGTATAATTATAATATGCGGTCTTAACATTTTGGTGGTACTGTCTACTTAGTAACGCAAGGAACCTCTAACTCTAAAGTACATAAATGACCTACTATACTAACCTAATATAATAACATACATCATCAATCTGTAAGTAGTTACTAAGACTGTTGGGCTGAATTTAATGTACATATCTTAGGTAGGAAACAAAGGTTCAATATAAACAGCACAAATAGTCTCTTACTGTGTTATCTTCTTCTGCGTGGACATACTCTTGGCAGAGTAGTAGTTACTCAAGGATTAGTGGCACGCTTGACCATCCACTGCAATATTCCCTAGGGTTGCCTTCCTTCCTTTCCTGGTCAGTCATATCTTGGTCGTACAAGCCATTTATGACGACCTCGTTTGTCTTCAACTTTGCCCTTTACAACGAGGCGCCCTACAAAAGCAACTCCAGGTCGCTGTAGGTACGTGGTTGAGCTTGTCCGAAAATAGACGCTGCTCGATATGTAGCTCTGGCAGAACGTGCATAGAATAAGTCAAAGTCAAATATTTTAATTCAATTAGAGTATTAGACCATTAAAATATCACTTCTTAAAAGTCAAAACTAGTTGCACGGTTCCAAAAAGTGCATCTTATGGAGAAGAACTGGCAAGAAACTCTATACATAGATACTCCTTTAAAAAAACATGATTACAGTGTTATTCTTGATTTACAATTATGTTCTGAACAGTTCATGAGAACAATGTAGATTGATGTGTATAATAATAATTAATCCATCCAATCGCTAGCATGCGCTGATCTTGTGAACAATGTTTTAGAAAGCCTAGATGCCGGAAAAATAGCTACTGTAATCTTTTTTGATATGTCGAAAGCTTTTGATTTTGTATCTCATGACCTGCTAATAAAAAAGCTTGAGAGATATGGAATTAAGGGTAACGCATGACAATGGCTCCAATCATACTTAACAGGCAGAAGGCAATTTGTTGAGATCGTAAATATCGACGAAAATAAAGAACTTAAGGCATATTTACCTCTATGGAGAATAAATTTGGTGTACCACAGGGCAGCGTTCTTGTTCCCCTATTATTTTTATTGTATATTAATGACCTCCCTGACATAACATTTAACTCTTGTATTCTATTTGCTGACGATATTTCTTAAATTGTGACATGTGATAAAAATGCTGACATTATTCAATATACAAATGACATAAATAATTCTATAAAATCCATAATAACGTGGCTTAATAACAATAATTTACATGTTAATCTATCTAAAACGAATTTTATACAATTTAGCACATACAGTAGACTCCACCGAGAATTATAAATTAAATATGAAAATCAGGAAATACTTGAAGTAAATGAAACCAAATTCTTAGGATTTACTCTGGACAAACACTTAAATTGGAAAAAACATGTAGATGAAACTTGAGCTAAAACCAATAGATTTATCTATGTGCTTTATAAGTTGCGTAAAACTTCTACTCTCAATACCGTGCTCATGGCATACCATGGATATGTGTCCTCCATTTTAAACTATGGTCTCATACTTTGGGGCAACTCGACGGAAGTGGAGCAAGCTTTTCTAGCCCAAAAAAAATGTGAAAGAGCCATTGCTGGAATACCTCCTTGGAAATCATGTAAGCCTCTTTTTAAAAAGTATAAAATTCTCACATTAGCCTGTATGAACATCCTGGAAGCAGTTACGTTCGTTAAATTAAACCCTGATTTATTTCAAATCGCTAGAGACATATTTCCCAGACGCACAAGAAAGCGAAGTAGAATTGTACTGAATAACACCGAAGACAACAATGTATTTGAAAAATTTTAAAGTAATGTGTGGACATATTTATAATGCTATTCCTGTAAAAACTAAAGCCTTACCTTCAAATAGATTCAGAAAATAACTGAAAATGTGGTTATTACAAAAATTCTTTTATTCTGTATCCGAATTATTCCAACAAGAAAAATTATAGAATTTATTAATATAATTATGTGTAAATTGTAATTGTGTACTTCGTTATTACTAATTTCTCTCTAATTTTATAAATATTTGTATGTCATATTGCGACAAAATGTATACGGGACATACATTTTACGCAAATATTCTATTCTATTCTATTCTATCCCGTATAGGGAAAGATTGCCATTGACAGTAAGAGCCGACCGAATATAAAATCTAGACTGAAACTACTAAAGGCCACGAAACTAGATTATTGGTATTTTTATCCAAACGTTATTAATATAATATTATATTTATGTGGTTATGGTCTATAACCACCATTCGGATTGGTATACTTATATGCTTTTTTTGAATAGCCTTGTATATGTAGTCATTACAGTACCTACCTATTACAACTGAATTTTGCAAATAAAATAAGAAATTAAAAGAAGAGTAGCCCTACCTAATAAAGCCCTACCTAGTAATAAAATTACCTTTGTTTATTTGATATAAGTCCTTGAAGTTTAGTACAATTTCAATGTTAGCTTTCTGATAACATTTCTAACTAAGATATGTACTTTGTAAATCTATCTTGTTTTCTTATGATATGAGTAATTGATATTTTTAAATTTAACTGTGAATTCTATTGTTCCAGGAACTTATAGAAGCACCCATCTTCCATGACTCCAGAAGGTCAACAGACAGTAATACATAAGGGAGGCTGGGTGACAAGGAATTTCCCCACCTAGAGTTTCTTGCGACATTGTGTGGAAACACACACAGTTAACAGTTGTTTCATAGAATAGTTTTAAGCTACAAAAATGCAGTTCATAAGATCCTTTTTCAAACGGATCACCGATGATCTCAAACAGAAGAAACTAATCCCCCTAAAAATATTATTTTTCGTACATGCGTCAAGTAAGTATACGATCAATAATATATGTTCCTCAACAATAATAACTCAACTATAGTAAGTATAGGTACGCTCGCTTTATTTATTGTATTATTATGTATATATCTATAGTTTCTAACTAAATTCACTCACGCAGTTTTTACTCAATGTTTGATTTGATAGCCGGTACAAACAGACGATCGTGTCATAACCTTACTAGAACTAGTAAGCTTGTACTAGATAGCTACTAGATATTGGATGTTACATAAATATTTGCTGCTTAATATTGATTTAAACTACTGTTAGGTAGGTGCAATAGGCACAGCATAGTAAAATAGTTGAATAGAAAGTTAAAAAATTTAAGCTTGGAGTACCTAAGTAAATTTACTTAATTGAAAATAAGTAGGTACTTTTCCTTAGGGTCAATGCTATTTACTTAATAAGTACTCGTTTGGAATGTGCTAATAATTTTCAGCTCTATTCGTGCTGTACCCGTACCTGACCATCCACATGCGTGAACTGGGCATTAATGTGGAGGAGACGGCTATCATGTCCGCGGTTACGCCCGTCGTCTCCATCGTCATGCCGCCGCTCGCAGGCATGCTCGCTGACAAAATTGGCAACTTTAGAGTAAGTAAACATGCCTTGACTGGCTTACACTATCTTTGCATCAGTGGAATAGTGATAAGAATACGTCGTCTGCCTCAAGATTCACTTTAAGGTTTTTTTAAATCTGGGAAATCTCTCGTGGTTAGTTCAAATGTGGGCTTTTCAGGCCTACTTGGCTTACTTTAACTTGCAACTTTACTAACGACACCTAATTATGTTTAGCAGTCGTAAGCAAGCGTATTTTTAACTGCATTTATTTACTCTGTATCATATCATAGTCCAGAGGCCAGCACATCAAGCTACCACAACCTGTCAAATATCCTTCATAAACGTCAGGTTGGACCATCACTCGCCTGTAATCTATTAACAATAGATGGTGGTCATCACTCGTTATGAAGTATGACTGGTGATTATTAATAAGTAGTAGTTAATAATAATATATCCGATGTACAGGATAGTTCTAAATCTGCTAGTCAGCGTGTGTCGACGCCGCGTTGACATAACATCTAAATCATGGTTACCAGAGTCAATTTTTTACAGCAGCAAACTGTTTTATTAATTTATTTAAATATTTTGCTACGAGTAGATGTCAGTGGTTAACTGACGGGGTGCGGTAGAATGCAGATCAGATCAGCATGCATGGCTGTGTGGGTGTCGTTTCATTACAAATGAAATAGGTACAAGTAGATATCTCGTAATATGGCCCCTACTGATCGGCACCCAAATCTAGCCAAAGCAGGATTTAATTTGATTCTTCGTCAATTGATATCCGTTACAGAACCTTTTATTCAGAAATATTTTATTAGACATATTATGTATAATTGGGTACTTAGTTTCAAACACAGATGTTACACAGATGACATTAACTACACAATTTGTTCCTAATGTAGCTGTACGACAAAACTAGTTGACTCATTCTCTAAATTAAGGTGTCACTTTTGTCCGGAAACCAATTTTGAATAATTTTGCTAAAAGTGTACCTATTTAGGGGCCCTAATCTGTTTCATTATTATGAGCATCTTTATTGTGTGGTGGTCGTTCCGCTGCTATATAATCAAGTTAATCCACAACGTCCGTAACGCGAATAAAACCAATTCTGGCAACAATAACCTTTACCTTGCATTGTCGAGGCATCGCGGACAATCGTCTGTGGATGTACACTGGTACTTATATAGGGTATTCTGCGTGCGTCCCTGTACCAACACAACGTAAAACACAACACAGCGGAAGCGACACGGCGACAGTGACAATCGCACTTTATAATATCGATGAATGTAACAAAATCGTCAAAACAGGGGGTTGTGCATGAATGCCTTCGTATACAATATTTATGTTAATTATCAAAAGATTTCATACAAAAAAATATTCTTGCCATATCCAGCCAGCTTGAAAATAAAACCGTCGGAGGAAAGTGTTATATGCATCATTAGATGCATCACCGTAGTTACCATTGCTACCAAATGTTTCAGACATATCTACGACTATTTGAACAGAGAAACTTTTTAAGCAGAACTACAGAGTTGTTTCGCAATATCAACATGACGCATGACGTAATAAAGTCTTGCTTGCTTACGGATGAATAGAATGACAGATATGGAATACAGTGAGTTAGTTTCAACTGATTGTTTCTTGACCAAAACCGTACATTCAATAATAATTCAGGCCATTAATCAACCATTAATTTTCTGCGATACGAATACCTTTGTTTCCTTTCGCAAAACATTCAGTTAATCGTGGGAACTTAATTGTGTATTAGCATCGTCATGGACACATGATAACTAGGTGCGTGCCTAGTGTTCCGCTTGCGAGCGTGCCTACATACGTCTCGATTCTAGGATGACATTTGAATTGCGGACTACAATTGCATCTAAAATCGACAATTTGACGTAGTTTTGCTGATCATCGCTAATAAGTACCGCATCCTGTTTATCAGCCTCTGATTGTCAATTATGTTTAACCAACTGTTATGGCCGACAATTTTGAAATAAAAACGTTATATAGGTATATAGTTGTCTTTTGATTATTGAATTAGTTACATCACTTACTTTGACATTATTCTTTGAACAGAATTTTTTTTTAGGGAGGCGGTCATTTGTTTTTGATGATTTTCTAAGATTAGAACATCATAACCATAATTTAAGTTTAAGTTTCAATAACTGTGTTACAAATATAATATTTGTAAAGGAAAATCTAGGTAGGTATCACTCGGTGCTAATGTAACGTATAATTTAATAAAATAAAGAGTGTAGAGAATACGTCAATACAATGAGATACTGATTGTTGCCTGTTTCTCTACTACGCAGCATACGGCGACTGCAATTCACCGTTATTAAGTAGGTACACGTAAATTGTAATATACTTAATACATAGGTATTAAGTATATTACAGTTTATTAGGTCTATCACAAACACTAATTGATTGTATATATAGATATACAATCAATTAGTGTTTGTGATAGACCCGATGAAGTAGTGATAAAAAAATGGTTTATATTTTTTTAATAATTTTGTAGTTAAATAATAACTGGATTGAAGTAAGTGCATATCCAGGCCGTGCCAGATATTTATATTTCAAGATACAATTAAATTTAATAATATCACAAAGGCTGTACCTAACATGATAACCTGTAGTACGCTGAATTGTACTCCAGAGAATACTGCCAAATCAACATCTGCAATAAACCTTTTCGTTGTTTCCGAAACAAAGCAATCATATTTAATCTATATTTTTATAAACATTTATAGTTCAATGTTTTTTATGTATGTAGCTATTGTTGGCGTTGTCGTCGGCGCTGGGAGGGGCGTCAGCGCTTCTTTTGCTGGCTGTCCCTGTCGGTCGAATCACCGTCACTTTCCCCCCCGCTGTAGAACTGCTCGCGACCTGCGAGGCCTCTGCCATGCGGCTGGGACTCATGAAGGATTACCCTTGCTTACCACTTCACCCCTATTCCTATGACATCAACCTTACGTAAGTTTGCGACCACTAACATGTATTTGATTAACAGAAAGAGCGCCTATTTTATTGAAACATTATTTATTTCAGAGTTCTTTCATGTGGCTTCGTTTGTGATTTGCCAGAAAATTTGTCAATAGATGAAACCAATGCAATTATACACACAAATTCATACGATATACACTTGCAGTCAACTATTGACTCCCAGCGGCTAGTTTATCGTCACACAGTTATGGCGCAGCTTGCACAAACAATGGTTCCGAAGAAAGATCAGAGTACATCGCGAATCTTGACCAATGATCCTTTCTTTAACACGACTATATCTAAGGTATCGGATAATGCAATATTTTTCCCTGCGCCAAAATTGTATCAAATAGAATGCAGTCACGATTCGATTAATGAAACTTGCTTGTTTGGAAAAGATGATATTTTTAATGAAACGGAAGATCACATTGATGAAGCTATATTGCGAATGAGGATATCTCATGACGTGCAAACTGCACCACTTAACATAAGGAACTATTGGATTAAAGCTGTATCTACAGAAAATATTACAAAAGATGAAGACTATGAAGGAATCGATAGTGTTACATGCAGCGATAATTTTGTAAGTTACACACTTTATTTGAAATACTTTATAGTACCTAAATACTAAGTACCATGCTGGTAAATTACTATAGTATATCGTTTATGAGAACTAGCAAATTAAATTTGATATAAACACATAATGTATTGTTCGACGCTCGTAGTATTTGACGCATGTACCGTAACAGTAAATTGTTTATCAGGGTCAAGACGGAGGAGTTCGAGTGCAGGCAGGGTCGCGAAAATTATCCGGATGTCGGGCGGCGTGCGCTGCTTCTACGCCTCGCAAGAGTCTCTGCGAAAACACTCAACAGCAAATTGAACTGGACCCCGTGTTCACCTTCTGGGCCTATCTCGCTGTAAGTATCAGTCTAAGAATAGCGAGTTGAATAATTGTAGACCTCTGCTGCAGGCTTCTTTAAAAGTTCAAACAGAATTCGAGGATGAAGTAATAAACGTTAATAATGAAGTTGAAGGTGGATTATTATTATCTACTTCATGTACATACGTAACGAATGAAATTCGTAGTGAGCACGTGGACTGCTAACGTAAACTCATGCAGATTGAGCGGGTTCGTTGATGGAAAGATTGCCGTCTAATCGCCACTAACAGGGTAATAGCGAACTTGATACTGTGAGCAGCGACCCGATCCATTGCTCGCGTTCCCATTCCTACTGCTACGCCTATCCCGTATTCTATTTAATTAGGCTATTCACAGGTTTTATCTATGTTTTCTATAAGATAAAAAAGTGCAATAATATCGCATTTCCTGATGGTCGTTACTTAGGTTTTTAGAACGCGTTCAATCCATAGGTTCTGTCGTAGGTATTACTTGTAGTGACATTATAATATACTTAGTTTAAAAAGAGGTTTATAGCCAAATTTATAATACACGCCTTGAGTCGATCTTTTGACCTACCTACATAATATCTAATTAGTCTAATGAAATTTGAGTCTTATCAATACTTATATTATTTTTGAACAGCCCAAAGATGAAATGGAAAAATGAAGGCTTTTTATTTTTGTAGGCTGTCATGTCATCATTTTTATTGTTAACATAATACAGTTACAGTTAGAGGAATGAACAATGTAACTTAATTTATTACGGGCATATTAATTAGCCGTTTAAATTGCCATGTAATCACTTCCGATATTTAATGGTTTTCAGAATAAGGGTTTTAAAATCCGATATGAGAATGTGTTAATTTTAAAATCTCATATTTACTTATATACCGTATTTTCAACTATAATAGGTACCTATCTCTGTTATCTATAGAATTTATATGTTCACATTTAAATGTTACATGGCTAATATGTCAATGTTATTTGCGTACAGGACCAAGATTTTGGCAAAATCAACTCCGAGCTGCTGCTGAGAATATCATAGAGAAACCCAATAACACTTTGATTGACCTGGGAATCGAACCCAAGACCTCTAGCGTCCACCACTAGACTAACGAGGCAGTTCTTCGTTACTTCTAAGTTATTTACATAAAAACGCAATGTTTAGTGAATAGCGAGCTTAGGATTATTCAACCTCACTTATTTTGTTTCGCAATGGCAAAGACAAGACTTGTGGTGGCCTTGTCCTCAATGTGTGTGAGTTTAGCTAGGCTTACCACGTATAGAACGTGCATTCATGTTACAAACACGAACACATTGAATTATTGTTGTAAGCCTGCATGTAGGGTCCTCAGTTGAAATTTATGATGTTCAGCCGCATTATAACGATATTTTATTGATGTTATAAATATCCATTGTTTTTATTATTGCGGTTGTCTCGTCGACTTCGTTGTCGTCTCCTGTGGTTTTAGAATTTTAAACTAAACATGGAACAATAAAAGGCTGCATTATTTTCATGCTTATAATATATAAGTAGTTAAGTAGTGGTGCGTTAGTAGTAGATTTACTATGAGAATTGGGCCCGGTTAATCTCGATAGGACTTCAATACCGGTGAACTGTCTACATTGTACACTTCTGCGTAAAGCTTAAGTTACTTAGACATTTCTTTCCAGGTTCGGGTCTTCATCGGTATAATTGGTGGGACTGCATTCGCGATGTTCGAAGGAGCTGTGATAGCCATAGTGAGGGAGCAGAAGGCGGACTACGGGATGCAGCGGGTGTACGGCAGCATTGGGGGCATGATCTCGTCGCCACTCTCCGGCATGCTCATAGACTACGCCAGTAGAGGAAAAGGATATACTGACTTCAGGTAATTACCTTGGTTGACAATAGGGATCCATTATAATGCAACAAAATATTCACTTTATCCACATTCCTAGCATTTGCATTCCCGCAAATCTGATTGAAGGATCCGTTCGGAACAATCCAAATTAATATTCTTTGTACTCCTACTGCTTTTTTACTGATGAATATGGTTGTGTATCGGAAAGTCCGATCTAAATGAATCTCCTTGGTGGAAATGTCGGAATTCTATAATTTTGAAATATCTTCCTTACCTCACGCATACTGCATAGGTACCACCTGCCTTATCATATTGTTTTTAAGAAGTAATTTAATATATCCAATCAAAATATGATGTTATAAGTTTACTTATATAACATCCAAATATTGACGAATAATGAGAAATCCAATGAGATAATTCACAGGTTTTTACGTAGGTATTTATTTTGTACATATTGGATGGCAAACTTTGCAGAATATATTTATTCATACGAATAAGACAATATCCGCCACTTGTGTGTGTGGAACGGTGAATTACGTCGTAATCTTACTTACTAACTTTAACGATAGAGACGATCGGTGCCCCCTAAAATTTGCTATAATGTAGGTACCCCATTTAAAAATTCAATCACTAACCTATCCAACACAAAAGCATTACAGTAAGTAACAAAATTATAAAATAGCTTCAGGCCAATTGAGGTGCAATTTACAACTGCAGTGCTTGAGAAGTCAAGTTCTGCTGAAAAGCAGACTTAAGCTAATAAAGCAAACGAAACCTTGAATTCGAATGGCTAAATCAACCTAACGAAGGCTGTGAGAATGTATTGGATGCGCGAAAGTTGAAGGACTATGGTGAAACTTAGGAACAGATTACGTCCAACAGTGGATTGCGATGTGAATCTTGGAATGCATTGTACTTGCACCTTTCCTCCTCTAAACCACTATGTCTACAATCAGACCAAAACAGCGTGTTAATTTGAATCTTATTGCAAAACATTGACACGGGGTCATCGGGTAGGCGAGCGATGAGAGCGACCGTGACTGGCGCGCACGTGTAAGTAACATAGGTTGCGTTCAAAAATCGCTTAATACTATGAGTCAGTACCTCCCTCAATATTGTAATACTTATACCTAATCAAGAAATACTTTTAGGCACTGAGTCCAACGGCATAAATAATCTATAAGGAGGAAACTTACTTTCAATTTTGAACAGGTAACGAACCACTGTTGAAGTGGTAAAGTAATTTAGAAAGTCTAAAGCATTCATATTGCTGACATTCGTACATAATCTCCGATGCAATAATCTAGACACAGATGTTGCAAACATATTTATAAATATAGATATGTATAAGAACTAAATTGTAAACATAAGAAAAATATTGTAATATTATTTGAAGGAGTATCTATGGAGTTTCTTGCTGGCTCTTCTCCTTAACACCCACTATTTAGAACAGTGCAACTAGTTTTTGACATTTAAAAATGTAAGTAGGTACCTGTATTAATGGTCTGATTGAAATAAAACATTTGATTGCGACTCTTCTCGAACATTTCTTAGTTAGGATACTTAGGACCAAGCAGATTGTGGATAAAAAAATACGAATTCTTCGATTTAGAATTTTTCTGTAACTCAAAGACGGGCAATATATTGCATCATAATAATCATCATTATTATCAACACCCCATTGTAAGCAGCATTGCTGGGCTAGTGCGCCATGCTGGCCCAGTGCGGCTTAACAAACTTTAACGCTCTACCATCGGTAAAATATCTCAGGCTTGTGGTGCAAGTATCCTCGCGATGATATTCGTCTTACGTACATAATTTGAACTACGTACGAAATTGAAAATATATTGTATTTTATGCACTTAAAACGTTGCAAGTAATATTAAAAGTGTATCCTACAAATAACACCAAGAAGCAGGTTCAGGGATTTTGTTAACTGGGGACATTAACCGAGGACAAAACCACCGTAGTACAATCATGGATTGTCGCAAGGATTATATTGTAATAGCGTAAAATATGATAAAGCAAAAGTACAATGTAGTAGATTTTCTGGTATTCTTTTAAACGTATTTAGTATAGTGTACATTGTACGCAAATACCTTTATCCACAGAATTTTTATTTACTTCGCAAGCGTTTGCACAAGTGATTGGCTTTGTCAACTTTTTATTATTTATTACAAGCTGAAGCAGTAGGTATTTTATTTACACCTTGATAACATAAAAGTAAAGGTCATCAGGTAGATTATTAATAAAACATAATATGTATAATATACCATCACGTCTGTATTACCAAAAGTGTTAGGCAGAGGAGTACTAAAGTACCTACACCCACACTTCGCTGATTTGTTTAGGTCCCATGTAATAAGGGACGAGCTTATTGCAGTTAACCGAGCACAAATACATCCAAACTCCGAGCTGCTCCTGACAATATCATAGAAAAATTCAGTAACTCTTTGAACAGAACCTGAGACTCGAACACCTTTTTTTTTTTTTTTTTTTTTTATAGTACGGAAAATCCTCATGGATCCTCCGCCACCCGGGGAGGTGGCAGGGTATGGAGGCAGATATTGTTAGTAGATCCTTTTTTATGGAATGCGGAAAATCCCCCATGGTTCTTCTGCTGCCTGGGAAGGTGACTGGGTATATCGGACTTCCACTTACCTACCCTTCAGTCATGACAATGGGTTTCTTGACATTCACCATGACCCTGACAGGCTATGTCCAGTACAACCCCCGGACCCCATGAAAGCGCGAGGTCTCTAGCTTCTTGCTTGCGCCTGGAAACACGTGCACTGCCTCCTGGGGCCATTATCTGGTCTGGTGGCGGACTTCGACATAGGATATTGTATAAACAAAGCTACATATATTGTATAAACAAAGCTACATATATTGTATAATTATAATCGTCCTAGATGTTAATCTAGGACATATACGAGTATGAACTATGTTTCTATACTAAGCCGAGTAGGTAGTTATGTAATTACCTGTTGACAGTTAAACCTTAGTATATGTATACATAGGTATAATAAAAACAAGTTTCTTCAATAGCTGAAGATGTTCAATAAGAAGTTGTTTTTATTACGGGTGGCATCAATTTATTATTTCTAGAAACCACTTAGCATCATATCCGCCTTTATATTTTTTGTTATACTTTGGAAATCCGAGTGCTTTCCGAGAGATCGTGAAGCCAATCCAATCCACCCGCTTACAAAATACGATAGCTCCGCACTTTGTCGTGGAGCAGCGGATAACACCCGCACCATACCATACCGTTGCATACTTTTTAAATAAAACTAGGAATGTCACTTGTAGGTATTTAGCTACAAGTGACATTCAGTCACCTTCCTAGTTTACTTACCGACATTCTAAGCGGTTGAACATATTCTGACCTTAACCTCTTAATATCAAGGATGAACAGTGTCCAAAAGTCAAGATTACCGATCGTGATTGTACTTTATTTTTTACCGCTCTGTATCTACATTGAAAACAAAATATGATGATTATTGATTAGGTAGGTATATAAAAAGTTCTTTTTGTGTTTCATTTAATACAATAGTCAAGAAAACATCAAGTTCTTGTAAATGTAGTTTGTTGACCTTGTCAGCCTCTTGGCTGACAAGGTCAACAAACTACTTGATTTTAGAAAATCATAAAGTCAAGACTATTACCCACAATAAGTAATGAAACACTGCAAAACTTGTTTTTGTTTATAGTAAACAGCGTAAAATTAATGTTACTATGACGTACCTACAATGTTACATATGAAGGTAAGAGGTGAAAACAAATCCTCTTTGCTCATAAGGGAATAATTCCTTGCAATAACAATATACATAGATACATTACAATAACTAATTGTTATTAGAATAATTAGTCTTAGAATATATGGTTTAACAGCGACGTAACAGTATCTAATTGGGTTTTGTTCTAATGTAAAAATGGTGTTCAGATGGGACCATTTTAATACGGCCCTCTAAAATTAATATACTGCATAACTTAACACCACTTTTTTGTGAACAGTTGTAGTCAACTGATTTTGCATTTTATTCTTTGGCATATATACATCTTACGCATCTTGTCAGAGAACGGTTCCTTGGAAATTTATTGATTGAGTGAGTAGTAATCGTAACTTGACAGTACCTGAGAAACTATTTAAAAAGGGTACTTACCTACCTGGTTTGTCTAGCCATGCTGCTCTGTCTAGACACTTACGTACCCACTTGTTTATTTTTCAACCACGGCCACCGCGTGCATATTGATTACCATGTAGGATTCGCTACACGGCGTAAATTTACAGAACAATTAATTAACTACATTGTTTGCTCAATAAGTTCCTTACCATTATTCTTATCCTTCTTTTACCATATCCTTCTGATACACGTTACACGAGAAATTAGTGTATGCGCGATTATCCACGGTTAAGGTGGTTTTCCACCAAATTAGCTAATCTTTACGAGGAGAATACGGAGATCTCGACTCGCAACTCAACACGTCAAAATTATTCCATTCTACCCTCAGGTTAGGCAATGAAAAATAGGATTGCGTTCAGAAATTATAAGAAATAATGTCTCACAAAATTTGCTATATAATATTATAAACAAACTTGGTGAGCAATCAAGTAACTATCCTGTAAATTTACGCCGTGTTAAGATTCCTACATGGTAATCAATATGTACGCGGTGGTCGTGGTTATTGTAGGTAATTACAGACAAAGTCTGCCTAGCCAACGCACTATTGAAAATAAAGGTCTGTTTTGCACCAAAAATGCAAATAAAAAATTTGTTTGTCAAGATAGACTTGAAATTTTGTAAAAAATTAAAAGTAAGTAGACTAAGACGCTTTTAATAAAATGTTATTAATTGAATTTTAAGCTTTACAAAATCAAATAAAAATTCCATTACTGGCATTTATTTTATTTTTATTTAAAAATATTACATTGATTGCAGAAAATTCTCTCATGGAACTCTTGCATTAAAGTATTGACTATTACTATGAAATAAAATTGAAATATAATAATATTATAATAGCGACATTAGGAAAAAATGTAAGATATGCTGTTGCTCTACTATTTTCCACAGGCGACGTTATGAAATAAGAAATAACGCGAACAAAATATACTTACGTGGTTTTTAGTCGGCAATGTAGGTAAACTCATGTGTCGGAGATGTAGGTAAAAAACAATGACATCCATATTACTATTATAACATGGATGTCATGGATGTCTTATTTTTTCATCAATGTTGCTTAAATCACTTACGAGCTGGGCACAATTTTTATTCATCTATGTATGAGATGTATACTTAATTTGAAACCAGTAGAATGTATAAATGAAAAAAAAAAACGAAAATAAAACAATACTATATATCACACAAGGCATTTCAAATAATAACAACGACACTGTTTGTAGTAATGTGTTGTGAGTTGCTCGCTATTGTTAATAGCTTATTGTGAGTATGAATGATAGTTCTTAAAACGTATTTGCAAGATTCATAGAGCAGATGGATGAAAGGAGATTAACAAAACTAGTAGGTATATGAGCCGAGGGGTCTATCCTCAGAAGAAAACAGAAGGCAGAGGCCTTCTATTTGACTTCTTGAAACAATTCGATTCCCTTTTTTTTCTTCACCTGTTGTATAAAGCTTCATATTCGAAATAAGACTTCAAGAGGACTACAATATAATAATAATTATAAATGTATGTATTTACAGGCCAGCTTTCTATCTGTATGCTGTTCTGAAAGTGGCTTCAGGCGCGCTTATGTTAAGCATTGACCTGGAGTTCAAACAACCCGCTCAGAACCTTCTAGAAGATGTCATCTCTGTGTTCAGAAATGTCGAAATTGTCGCGCTATTTATTGCGTGCTTCATAATGGGTAAGAAACTTTTTAATAGATGTTTAAAACATTACATTGTTTATCATTGCTTTCTGTTTTTTATCAGGCGATTTTCCATAAGTTCACATCCCTATTTCGAAATTCCATTTAAATGCTGTAGGTATTCTCAACCTTGAATCTTGAACCATAAATTAAATTCATAATGTTAAGAATCTGCTGCACCTTTAATTTAAAAACAATTAAAAGTAATAAAAAAACCGCGCATGATTATTTTACGTACAGACGCTAGCAGGTCAAGCTATCCAAAACTGTCAAATTTTCCCAATTGAATATGAACCTTATCTTTTTGTATTAAAGTTGAAAATCAATCAGAGAAATCTGACAGATTGTAGTAGCTTGATGTGCGGGCCTCTGTACATTATGCCAAAATGTGTTTTCAAGAAGACTGGTTGCTATGTAGTATATGAAAAAAATGGATCTTAAACGACCTCAACGAATTATGCAATACCTGATGGCAAAGTAACAAAGCTCCGGTTGAATCTCCCCTCAATATTCTAGGTAAAACTAACATATTTTCATTGTCTGAAAAGCTTATCTGCATTTCTTACAGGAACTGCTTGGGGCTACATCGAAAGCTTCCTATTCTGGTTGCTTCAAGATCTTGGCGCATCGCGTTCTCTCATGGGTATTACGATAACAGTGGGGGGCATCGCCGGACTACCACTTTTAGTGCTCTCGGGACCCATCATCAGGAGACTGGGACACGCCAACGTGCTGTTCATTGGATTTATATTCTATGCAATTAGATTACTTGGTAAGTGACTTCGTAATGAACAAAGCGCGAAGCCCGTACTTTGTAATATGATTATTATTGGTGAAATTGTATTCTGAAAATTACTTTAACAAGCAGTACTGTCATCAATAAAGATATGTTGTATGAAAATATTACTACATACGCTCGCATCTTTTTCCCATAGGGGTAGGCAAAACTAAATTAAACAGAAAGTCATTGAATTTATTTCCACTGACATTCGCCATAAAAATCCCTTTATTATAACTTGGATCACATTGTAAGTGATTGAACTCGAGGTTAAAACTACTTGTAGATCAAGCGACTCGTTCAGTGACTTTGTAAGCTGGGTGTGGGTCCACTTTCACCTGTTTAGATCCCTTTCCAATTTGATGTTTTCCCTTTTGTTTCAACAAACTTTCTTTCATGCAAACTATTTGGATTATCTACTATCTATTCATTAAGCATTTTGTAGTATTTTGGTAAACTGTAAGAGAATAGAATTGAACTGTTTATAATTCCAACTGGAAGGACGGGGGAGGTTTTTGCCCAGTCGTGGGACAGCAATGGATGATAAAAAACTGCAACTAAGATTTATTGAATATATGGTTCCTTTATTACTTTATTCCGTGTGTAATGAAAAAGAAAAGGACGGCTGAAAAACTCATTGAACATGACTGAAGGCATCATTATTGAATGATCTTGCAGCGCTGATTGCTACTCGAAGCGATCATCAACATCATCATCTACCCATATAAAAAGAAACGAAGGGTAACTAAGGTACTGTCCCTCTGCTGGGCAGGGGTATTCTCTCACAGAACGAGAGGGATTAGGCTATAGTCCAAAACGCTGGCCTAGTGCGAGTTTACAGACTTCACACGAGAGTTTATTAGTATTTGAGTTTTTACAAATTCCAGTATTCAATATTCCCCTTCTATGTTCTACCACAGGTTACTCATTGATCTACAACCCGTGGCTGTGCTTGGTGTTCGAGGCGCTGGAGTCGGTGACGTCATCGTTGTCGTTTACCGCCGCCGTCACGTACGCGGCGCGGTTGTCCTCAACTACGACCGACACCTCCGTGCAAGGACTCCTTGGTGGAATTTACTATGGAGTTGGTATGTTAAAACTAGCATTCGTATATACCATCATTTTTTTCTCTAATAATGTTACTGTCGAGATCATTATTTAAATTTGCATTTAGATATATAATCATGTGACGTATCGAGTACCTAAAATTTTGTAATCATGCTTTTAGTATAGTCTAGTAGATGCGGCTGGATTTTTGGATAATGGATATAACTCCAAGAAACAAGACTAAATTATAATTATATACAGCGGACAGAGGGTCATAGGAAGGGAGGCCTTGGTCCAGCACTGGTACAAACCGGAATAGATTTAAAAAATATATATTATATTGATATAATTTCCACAAACGATGACTTCTGAAAGTCGAATATGCTTCAGTTGAAACTATGTGCCATCTGCATAGCATTATTACTACAACACAAATAATGTTATTATTAGTCTGACATAATTATTTAATTTAATATAACGCGTACACGTTATGAAACTGTGATTAAAAAACTAGCAGAAAAGTGTTATTTAGGTCGGATAGGTTCACATTATGCAAAATCTATCAGTGTAATTATGAATGCAAACAATAGAACTCTACATCCTGTAGGTGACCTCTATTACGCGTTCTCACCACGCCAAGGAACCATCACTCAACTAATACATAAGGAATAATTACCTTACTTATGAACATTTCCATAAATCAATTTTTTATTTTTCACAGGCAAAGGTGCTGGGAGTTTAATTGGCGGCTACCTAATGAAGTTCTTTGGCACTAGACCAACTTATCAGATATTTTCTGGCGCTACATTTATTACGGGCTGCATTTATTATTTATTCAATAAATTTTACATACGAAAGCGGGCTATGAGCGATGACAACGACTTCTGTAAGAAGAAGCAAGCGCCTTTGGACATTGAAGGCAATGAAACTAACAAGGATGGTGAAAAAACTATTCCATCAATAGATGTCGCTAGTAAAATTGAACCTAAGCTAGAAAGCTCTATTGTGGATAAAGTCAAAGAACCTGATTCAAACCACGCGAAGTTAGTGTCGGACAATGCAGATGGCGGTAGTGATTCTGGTGTTGATAACCCAGCTTACAATGAGACCGAAGCCTCGGAAACCAAGAAAGAAGAAAGCAAAGTAAACGGGTAGTGCCCACTGTGTTATATACATTACATAATAATTAGTTAAGTTATATAAAATCTAATGTGTAATTAGAGGTCGCGTTTTAAATAATACAGACAATAATATCGAATTTAGTAGTTGTACCAATTTTGAGTGACGAGTTTTATATAATACGACATTTTATTGTGACCAGTTAAAATAATTCTTCCTATTATTTATTTACATTATTACCAATAACAAATGATGTGATAGGTACTTTCATATAATTTGTTAATGGTATAACGAATATGTCCATCTTAATCGAATGCCAGAGAGGTTTTGACTTTATAATCTTTCTCATTTTAAACTGCAATATAGATAATAATATATTATTCATTTTCATAGTTGAAAATGTTAGAAAGCAAATAGCTCGATCTTGAATGCATTTGATAAAATAATTATAAACCAAAAGGATAACTTGTAGTACTAATTAAACTGTAAGATATTATACCTAAATAGTTTTATCGTCGTTATTATCTATTTCATTTAATATAATTTCTATCTCTTGTTAGTTACAAATAGCACAATTTAAAATTGTGACCCTAATTTATAAGTACCAGAATAGTGAGTAATACAAATTGATGAATAAATTATAATAGATAATTCATATTTATTTATTAATAAAATATTGTTAAATCAACTTCATTTTAATTATCCTAACAACTTTACCATAAATTTGTATAGATCTGCTGCAATATTCATGCATGGGACCAACTCGAAAGTATATTCTGTTACTTTAAAAATACAGTCGAACTGGGAACCTCCTCTTTTATTGGAGACGGTAATAAGACGCTTGTAATAAATGTTAGCTTTTACTGCATCGTTGAGTTTACAGTTCAGTTTTAAGTTTAGTATTAGGTACAAAATTGAATATTTGCATTCAATATGCATGTGCTAGTAATATATATTTAACTTATTGTGCTCTTAGAAAAACTAAGAAATCTGAACGGCACGTCGTTTGATACGTGATAAAAATAGTTAGACTACATAAGATTTTCTACAATATAGATACCTAGTATTATCTTATTAGATGATCGAATGGAATGTGTATACAACTTTCCGTCTGTAGATGTGAATGTGTGAATCTGTGACACTTTCTACAAAGCCTTACTCGGGAACGACATTGATTATCGCGCTAATAGTGTAAATTGTAAGTCGGGTTTGGGTCATCTGAATCGTGCCTCTACCGTTCTACATATGAGAGTACCGCTAAAAATTATCGCAGTTTTACACCCAACGCATCTGTCTTGAGCATGTGTATTTGAAAATATTTAGCCAAAACTATCATTTTCTAGTCAGTTGTCGTGTGGAGCACTCGCATAACAGTGCATACAAATGTACTTTGGTACATTAAAACACATCTAAAATGATCCGAATAGTACTACTAGTGGTTTTGTTAAACTGTTTTCATGTTATCACCGCAAGTCTACCTGGACCTTTAGTGTATGTGGTAACACCATCACCGCGACCGCCGCAAATAGATATGGGAAGATCCGCACCGTTCTATTACCACAAGTGGATGAGTAGGATGGACACACCACCCCGGAACGCAACAACTACCACGACGACAACACCGAAGACCAAAACGCCGGATTTGATATTCGCGGAATTCGAGTATGACAACAATAATATGAAATCGATTAGAAAGCTTCTAGAAAAGGAGAAAATTCAACAAAAAACGACTACGACTACGACATCTACATCGGATCCTATTTATGTGCCTGACGAAGAAACAAATGACGAATCAAATTATGGGTTACCAGTACCGACAACTGAGAAGCCGATGAAAACTGATATGACTGATTATTTTGCTTTATATAATAATTTGTACAATTCGGGCCCTGTGTACGTGCCTCCTCCTCCTGCGTCATCGAGTACGCTGTCACCTCCAACTACGACACTTTTGACTTCAACGTCCCAGTCGCCGATGAACAACGTAGAAAATATTTGGCATATTATTGATAATGAGAAACATGATCAATTTTCTGGGAAATGGGAGGAAGAGCCTATAAGTTTAGAACAAACTACAAAAGGTGGTCCAAATGACCATGATGATCATTCACAAAACAGTGACTTTAAATCCAATGAAGATAAAAATGAAGATGACGCGGGTATTGATGAAAATTTTGCTTTACCAGGGTGAGTTTTTGACTTTATTAAGATGAATTTTAATACACTTTGTCGCAATACTATCTGTACTACTGGCAATATTGTTAGTGCGTTGATTATCACTTTACATTTAAGAGCAAAAAAAAAAATTCATAGAATATAATACTTTACTAAATAAAAAACGTTTTATTATTGTTCACAGATTTGGCACTAATCCTGGCAACGGAGCTGAAAATGAATCCCGTGCCATACGCACTGAACCTAACATCCGTTTTCCTTATATTGATTTAAAACCGTTTCAAATGAAGAATACAAAAAAATCCCAATTCAATTCCTTTTCTAATGGTAAAAAAAGCAACAATATGTTCAATTTGGACAGTTTTACTGAGATTAAAAATCCAGTAAGAGGTGAGGTTCAAGAAAATACATTTCCCTTGCGTCAACCTGTAGATCGTTTCAATCCTGCACAGCCATATTTGCCACAACCACCCACCTACGGAATAAATTCAAAGGATTCCTCCCTTCGTGCGCCTTCACCACCTTCAGCACCCATTGCGCCCCCCTCACGTCCATTGAATACAGTGGCCAGCTTGGTACCACCCCCACCTCCACCACCTCCGAAACTTACAGCGGACGATTTCCCAACGCCGAGCACCTATGAATCGTTTCCTCCATACGCGCCTTCTGCTCCAGCACCTAAACCGGTTACTTCATATCAACCACCGGCTGACTCCGGACCAGGTTCATCTCCTAGTGATAGTGACAGTGATGGCCCGCCATCAGGGATAGGGTACAGGTATAAGCCACCTTCTCCACCTTCACTGCCCTTTGCTCCCACGGTTCCCCCGCCCAGTAAGCCTTTTATGGGTTACTCTTATAATAAGCCACAGATGGGTCAAGATGATGATGATGATAGTCCACCACCAGTAATGGATATGGGAGACAAGCCTGACTTTCAAGGCTATCATTACGGTAAGCCAGCTCCACCAGCTCCTCCTCCATCGCCGCCACAGGACCATGGACCTAGTTACGGTCATCATGATGGGCCCCTGCATTCGTATCAGCCTGAATCGGACTACCCTGACCTCATATTTGATAAGCCGCACGGAAGTGATATGAAAGGTGGAGATGCTATGAAGGGGAATGACATGGGAATGGTGCCACCTCCCCCGCCTGCCGACATGAAGCCTGATCACGACTCACACGGACTTCCAATGGATGACCACGGCTTCCCGCATGATTTCCCAGGAGATTTCAAGTATCACCACGACTTTGATGAGCATGACCATGATCACTATCATTATCACCACACAACGACAACCACCACTACTGAGATGCCTCGTGTGAATAGATACAGTTATTATTATTTAGGGAAAAAGCTGTACTATTTGCCACTATACTTCAGTGTATACTTCATCATTTACGTAGGAGCTCTCATTATCAAGGCAGTACTACGTCATAAGATTACATATCCCAACAGCTGGCGACCAAACGATACTACAGCAGGTTTCTTCTCAAAGAGGTCTATCGAGTCGCATCTTTCAAATGATAATCTTCATGAGATTACTGGAAGAGTTACGCGAGCGATTGCTACGGCAGCTGAAAAGTATATTAGTGAAAAGAACAGTAAAAAGTTAGATTAGGTAATAATGACGGTATTATTACGTATAAGTTATATCTGCTTAGATAAGAATGTTCAATAATTAGTATATGTAAGTTCGTTGTGAACTGGACACGTTTAATGTCTCGAGTTTATTCTTTTTTGAATGTCGTTCATTATCACAACAAAATATTTGCTCAATATAAAAATATAACAAAATATTACGAATTATTGTATATTTTTATTTTACCCCAGATACGTACCTACAATTTCACAACATAAATTCTGTATATTATAGGGAATGTAATAAAAAAATCACAAGAGCTTACAAAAAAAATGTCTCATACTTTGGGATATCTGGATCCGAAGGTATTCGTAATAATTACCACGCTGCGCTGGTCTAATGCGGGTTTGCAGACTTCACACGCAGTTGAGAAAATCACTCAACACTAGGCCAGGGTAGTGGTCGAGTAAATAGGTTAATGATCATATGATATTCTACGGGGAAATATCGATCATGAAACTGTTTTTATTTTAGTAGGTAGGTGACACTATGCGTTGCATTCATTTGCGGGTGCGCACAGACTATCTCACCAGTTTCATCGTAAAGGACGAACATGTCCTTATGTATTTATGTGAACCTACGTGGCGCTGTTTATATGTTCCAAATAGAAACCCTCGATAGAGGATCTCATTATCGAGTCATAGCTTCCACACATACCTATATCCATCAAAATTAACAGTAATTGTACATTAAAATAAGCAAGAATAATTTAGTAAGTACCTAGTATTAAGTAAGTTAAGTATTTAGTAGGTACGCATAAATGCTTATTATTTTTTATAGTTATGAATAACTAAACATACTGCTTTTATTATAAGACTAGTTATGTAGTTAATAATTACTGAAAAGAAGGTAAATGCATTACCTAACCTATTATTAGAACATATTATAAAATATTATCCTTACCATACAGGGCACGCTTAATAATGTTCTTTAAAAGATGTTATTTTGGAAGCGTCATTTCAAAAGAATTACGAAATACTTACTTGATAATAATTTGGCGGGTAAACGTAAACTCGTTTTTTAAAATAGTAGTTTGTCAATATTTTAGCGAACATTCAACGTTATTACAAAAATGATGTCCAGTTCGTCAGTTCAATACTATATCCTCAGAATAATGAAGCACACATATCTATGGCTCTATGTGCGGAAACTCATAATAGTTGACAACAACTAAATTGCCATCAACAAGAAAATAAATCTTTTATTTCCAATAACCTCAACACAAAATACTTAGTAACTAGGCAGTAAATATCATCATCAACCCATATAGGTACAGTCCTACTGCTGGCCACGGGTTTCCTCTTAGAATGAGAGGGATCAAGCTAGGCACTAGCTAGATAAAAATAATGTTTTTTCTGGCACTTCATTGCAGTTCAACAGTGATAATACGTCATCATCTTCTGCGCAAAATTTCATGAGTACCTATTGTGACTTTGAAAGATACCGATGACGAGGAAGATATGAGGAACTTGTGACTTTTACATAATATCACTTACTTATCTTGGAGTGGTGTGAAGTGAGTACTGAATATTATACATACGAAAATTTAATTCTCGATATAAGAAATATATATTTTTTTTAACATAACATACAGTTACGCCTGTGTTCCCCGAAGGTTTGTGTCAAAGAGTATTTATACGTACGTACACCCACAGTTTCCGGTATGTTTAGATGCCATGTAATAGGGAGCGAGTCTATTACCATATTCAATTTTTATCACGAGGAAAACATTGATTACATACATAGAGATTAAAACTAAAAAATACGTTAGTCCACCAAGCAAGCCTAGTGTGTGTTGGATTTCTTAGCCGCGGTGGCGATGGTAGGTAGGGTAGGTAAGTAAGGTTACCTCACGATAATATATTATAGTATAAGTTAAAAATAAAATGTTTATGTAATTTAATTTGTATAATGTATTTGATCGATTATAGGTACTCGTAACAAGCCGTATTTTCGTGGCTACACCAAGTATCCGGCCTGGGCGTTTTCATTTAATTTGTAAAACAGATCCCAGAAAGCCATTCTAGACTTGAAATTTCTTTTTTCTACCTTGAGCTCTGAATCAATGTGCAAACAGTACTGCACATCTTTAGAAACATTCGGCCATTCTATAGGTAACAATTCAGTAGTCTCCGGAGTGGGATTTCTGAAACAAAACGTTGGTCTGAAATTCGTTCTATTACCTTAATTTAAAAAATTAATATTATTGATAATGAATATAATAAATGCAGAATAAAATGAATACAATAAATAAAAAAATAAATACAATCCTACTACTTGTGGTATTTTCCATTTTTTAGGTTGTCAATTATCAACCTAAAAATAGTTAACCTAAAAGTAAGTAGTTGGATTGTATTCGTCATTTTTATATTTTTCTAAATAGTAGAATGCCTGGGAACGTGTACCTATAGACTATAATGACAGATTCAACAATGTGTGCCTGTGTACCCAGCTCGCAGGATACACAAATTTAGAAACTGCAGGATAGATTTCGACTCAGTTTCCACTGGTAGGTAGGTATGTCTAATCTAAATTGAATGAGTAGAGTTTGACTTGTAAACGAGCGAGACCAGAAGTCCACGTACCACATAGAATAGAGTCGTAAGCGGAAGAAGCAATAATCGTCAAAAACAAAAGAATATTAAAAAAAGATGATAACTTGGCAGTGGTTGAACAATAATCGTCCCAAGACAAAGCATAAATAACTATCTATATATACCTACTTACAAAAGGGAGACCTATAATATCCTTTAATTTTATTCAATAATATCACGTAATGTGTACATACCCGTATTTAACAAAGTTAGTCCACAGCGTGGTTATACGATCTATTATCAGTTGATCTTCAGGCGTTGGGTTTTTATCCATGTAGGAAATATCGAATAAATAGCCAATTTCGTCTGCATGAGATGCTCCTGCGGCAGTTAGGTTAACTCTGTCTTTTACAAAATTTCGTTTGCCATCATAGAGAAACATATTGTAATAAATGTTTTTAACTCCATTATCAAGATACTTTTGTATAGTTCTCATTATAGGATGAATATAATGAAAATCGGAATGAAATTCAATTAGTTCTTGTTTTACCTCTTCACTTATTTTTTCATCTCCAATATAGAAATGTCTCACTAGTGCTTCCATTTCAATTTGATCTTCATCACTAAAGGTAAAATACTTTTCTAAATTGTTATAAAATAAATTTAGGTTTGAATATTCTGCTGGTGTCATAGATTCATATGTTTCTAGAGCTTCATCGCTATTGTGTCCTAAAAGGATAGGTACATTTCCAAGATTTGGTTTCTTTATATTAACGGGATAGTCATAAATAAATCGTTCGACATTGTCAACATCTTTTTCAACGCATGGTCTAAATATCAGACCTAGTTCTGATGACGAAGCAATAATTAAATTTGGGTCGACGGTAGTCAGAAAGTTTAAGGCTTCTTCCACATCTGTCGTAGCGAAACCAAGGTGATCCGATAATTTTAAAGGTGCCGATGTATCTGGTTCTAATACCGCCCAGGGGCCTAGTGCAACGCCACTTTGCATAATTACTTTATCAAACAGTTTTTCTTGGCTATAAATTAAATGAAAGTCTACAGATGCACCTCCAGCGCTCTCACCAAATATTGTTATTTTATCGGAGTTACCTCCAAAAGATTCTATATTATCTTTTATCCACTTGAGAGCTAATTGCTGGTCCTTAAGACCTTGATTCCCAGGAACATCAGGTGTGTCAAGACACATAAATCCATAAGGACCGAGACGATAATTCAGGGTTACTAAAATTACATCTTGTTTGACTAAATAGCGCGGTCCATATAAGTATCTGCCAGAGAAACCAATAGAGAAGCCACCTCCATAAATCCATACTAATACTGGTAGTGGATTTCTAGTACTTGCTGAATTTGGCACATAAATGTTTAAATGCAGGCAATCTAATGTTCCAACAATTGTGTTATTAAACTCTTCAATTTGGGGACATATTGCGGAATCGTCATAAGCTTCAAAAGTTTCATAGAATCCGGGATGCGGTATAGAGGGCTAAAATATTAAAACAATATTTTTTAACACACCTACTTGATAAAATAATATTAGATAGTAAAACATCATGATTATGCCAGTTTTAATTAAATTAATACTTACCCCAAAAGGATTGCTTTCATTAACGCTTGCATAGGGTATACCCATGAACATGGAGTAATCACCATCTGTTGCTCTTAAACCTCGAATCAAACCAACTTTCAAATCTACTAGAGGATCAATCCTTGATAAACTACTTCCATTCTGGATCAAGCAAAACAATAAAGTTAAAATTATTTTTAATTTGCAGTCCAACATGATGCTGGCAACATGTGTGACCAAAGATGTTAAACTATCTTAGATTGGGGGGGTCTTGTCTTGTTTTTCATTCAAACTTGGAAGATATCAATGTTGACAGGCAGATACAGAGAGATTATGTCACTTGTCAAGTGGTAAAAAAAATATATATGTAAAATTTTACATTTGACTAGTTATGTGCCTACGGTGTTACGCGCCATTTTCGTTTTTCTCAATTCCTTGGGAATTTCCCGAAATCCCGTCTACTCACATAAGTTATTAAGCAACTGTTAATTATGTAAACTTTCATGTTTCTTTTTTACTTTTTCACCCACCAGTTTACGCTGATCGTTTTCTGTTAGTCAGTTTCATTTTAGTGTTTTATTAAGTCGTTTTTCTTTGTAGGATATATTATGTGTGTATTTTTCTTATACACAATAAGAGATAAAATGATTAGATATCGCCATTTAATAAAAGAAAATACCTATGATGTATCGAGCTAAAATAGGTAAATCTCTTACAAAATAAGAGGTTTTGTGTTTGCATGTCACATTATTTTAACGAATGGAAAAAGGAGCAGGTAACTTTGACCTATAATATTAGTATACATGCGGGTTGGTTCTACAATATAACTTATATTCTCACATACAACATAACATACTCCAGGCCTTGCATGCACATGATCGTTCAGCCACTACGCCAGCCGTGCGGTCAAATCAACTTAATATGTATGCCTACGGCAAATATCAGACTGCGGTTTGCCAGTAAAGTGGGGCTGTCACCTACATACTGAATTGAAACCGCAAGGGTTCTTACTTCAGCTACGGAACCCATCCGTGAGAGAGTTGGAATCATCATCAATATACTGTCCCACGGCTGGGCACGAGTCTTCTCTCAGAATGAAAATGATTAGGCTATAGTCCACCACGCTTTCTTAATGCAGGTTGGCAGACTTCATAGACCGTCAAGAAAATCTCAGGCACGTAGGTTTCCTCTCGATGTTTTCCTTCACCGTTTAAGCGAGTGATAATTAATTATTTACTTAATTAATTATTATTACGTGCATGATTTCGAAAAGTCAGAGGTGCGTGCCTTGGATTCGAACTCGAGACTTTTGACTTGGCAGTCTAACGGTGAATGGCAGTGAATGGCAATAGCCTATCACTGCTTTTTTCTTTTCTTTTTTGAGTTGGAATAACAAATATTGTTTGTAGGTACGTATTTTAATGTTTTTGTTTTGGGTAGTTCTAGTTAGTCTATGATTAGGTACTATTTAGTTGACACTACAATCTGTCCTGTCCAATTTTCAACCGAATTTTCAAATTACCTGGTAACCTTCAACTTCTTTTACTCTAAAAACCTTAGATACCTATTCATAATATCACGATCACATTGAAAAATTGCAGATTTACAAATCCGATCATTGGTGCATTTACCAACGGACACGTATATTTTTTTAAATATAGATTTATTGGGCTCTACCTTTTTAATACATTATACTCATATAATTATGAAATATGAAAAAATATTTTGCATAGTTATAGTAATACTTAGTAGGTGCATAAGATTAGATAATCTTTTGACCGCTGCAGTCATCAGCGTAAATGCAACGTAACGTGCTTAAGACAACTTTAGATATAAATATTGAAAAATAGTTACGTAACGTGTATTCTGAGATCCTTGTTTTTAACCGTGAAGGCCAACCATTCCACAGGCATTTTTTTATCTCTGGCCTAGGATTTCTGAACCACCAAACCATTTGATATGTAAAGTCACCAAAGTATGTAACCTCTTTAAAAACAAAATTCTATTCATTCCTTAGGTTTGTTTGTGTTATTTATTATCCATTAATTACGTAAAGCAATTTTGGCGAGATGTGAAAAGATTTGGCTCGACCCACTCTCCACATCTCTACATATATCTCTCCCGCATGAAACTTTAAAAAAAGTGTATTTTTTGTGTAAATACGTTATAATCTATATTAATTTTCGTAATTTGCTTTATTATTTAAGCGTGATATTTGCCGAGACCTCTCTCTCTCCCACGTGACATTGGGTGAAATTCGACTCGAGCCCATCCCTCTCTAAACGCCCAACGTTCAGAGACAAAATTGATTCGCCAATCGCCCTTATGTTTGATTATTTTAATTTTAAAGGTTTCTCGCAAAAGTATAAGTTTTCGACGAGCATTATAATTTTATTGGTAGGTACGTTAGGTTTTATTTCACATACAGAATTTGAAGAATCATATAACCTTTAAGCTTTTTTTGGGCTGGAACGAAAATAAAAAACAGAAGGTATAATTACTTATTTGTGTACTGTATTGCCAACAACAACAATATTATTATTTACCTACCTAAAGTTAGGTACTAAATTGTCGTCCTATTGTGGCTCCAGAATTATAATAATCTATAATATAATTATTAATAAGATCTTGACACTGAAATTCGAGAACGAATTGTAAATAATTAAGTATATTATAGTTATTATATTATTTTTCAAGTTCTACAATTTAAGTGATAGAGACATTGGTAGAAGTCTTAAAAAATGACATACTGTGGGTAGTTACCACGGCGTGCACCATTTTTGAGCCTTAAATTACTTATTTAAATATTTTAGTTTTGTTCTTAATTACCTACTCAATTATTTGCCTTATAGCCGATTTGGTATTTTTCATTAAGTTTGTAAAATAGATCCCAGAATGCCATTCTGGATTTGAAATTCCTTTTTTCAACCTTAAGTTCCGAGTCGATGTACAAGTAATACAACAAATCCGACGTGACGGCCGGCCATTGCACAGGTAGCAATTCATTTGTCTCTGGAGTGGGATTCCTGTAAAACAAAATATGAAAGAATATCTGAGTCAGCCGCTTTTTTGAATAAATACTGAGTATTTTTTTAATTAGATTTTTAATTTTAAATGAATTCGGCATTTCATAACTGACGACCGTTGAGAAGAAATACCGAAACAGACTCAAAAATTCAGATATTAATTATTAGTTAGTGTTACACGATAGGACCAATTCGAGTTAACCCGCGCAACAGGTGGCAACCATAAATCAGTCAGTCATCAATCAGCTATTAGGAAAATACGTAAATAACTTGGAAAAAAATGACATATACCATAACAAGAATATAACATACCCGAATTTAGCAAAGTTAGCCCATAACGTAGTGATACGATCGATGATCAGTTGATCTTCAGGCGTCGGGTCCCTCAGTCCAGTCATGTCGAACAGGTATCCTAGTTCATCTGCGTGAGTTGCTCCTCTAGCAGTTATATTTAATCTTTCTTTCATATAATTTCTTTCACCATCGTAGGAATATAAATAATGATATATATCTCCAGCTCCATTCTTAAGATACTTCTGTATAGTTCGCACTGCAGGATAATTATAGAAAAAGTCTGAATCGAATCTAGTAATTCCTTGTTTAACTTCTTCACTTATTTGTTCGTCTCCAATGTAAAAATGTCTAACCAATGCTTCCATTTCAATTATAGTCTCCTCATCAAAGCTGAAAAATTCTTCTAAATTGTCATAAAACAAGTTTAAGGTTGCATAATCTGCGGGTGCCAGTAATTCATATTTCCAGAGAGCTTCGTCACTGTTATATCCTATGAGGATAGGTATATTTCCAATATTTGGATTCATATTCACGGGATAGTCATATATGAACCTTTCGACATTGTCAAAATCTTTTTCAATGCATGGTTGAAATTTTAAATTTAGTTCTGATGTCGACCTAATTAATAAAGCTGGATCAACTGTAGCCAAAAAGTTTAAGGCTGCTTCTATGTCTGTCGTAGCGAAACCGAGGTGGTTGGACAATTTTAAAGGTGCCGATATATCTGGTTGTAATCCCTTCCTAGGAGTTAGTGCAACGCCACTTTGTATAATTACTTTATCGAAAAATATTTCTTTGCCATAAATCAAATGAAAGTCTACAGAGCCACCGCCAGCGCTCTCACCAAATATTGTTATTTTATCGGAGTTACCTCCAAATGATTCTATGTTTTCTTTAATCCACTTGAGAGCTAATTGTTGGTCCTTTAGGCCTTGATTGCCGGGAACATCAGGTATATCAAGACACATAAATCCATAAGGACCAAGACGATAATTTAAAGTTACCAAAATTACGTCGTGTTTGACTAAATATCGCGGCCCATAAAGCCCGGAGTAACCGGACGTAAATCCCCCGCCATGTATCCATACTAATACAGGAAGTGGATTTCTAGTATTTGCTGAATTCGGTACATAAATATTTAAATGTAGACAATCTAATGTTCCAAAAATTACATTTAAATCTTCTTGGCATATTGCAGGGCATATTGCGGAATCGTCATAAGCTTCGAAAGTGCCATCAAATCCAGGATGAGGAGCAGAGGGCTAGAACATAAAAAAATATTACACCCCTATTTCATTTCCTAAAAGTTATAATATTTATAAAATACAATTCTAGGCAGTTTTAAAGAATTAGAAGTTTCATCGAATCCAGGATGGGGTATAGAGGGCTAAAATATTAAAAACAATGTTTTTAAACACACCTACTTGATAAAGTAATATTAGATAGTAAAATATCATGATAGTGCTAGTTTTAATAAAATTAATACTTACCCCAAAAGGATTATCTTTATTTAAGGTTGCATAAGGTATACCCAGGAACATAGAGTAATCACCATCAGTTGCCCTCAAACCACGAATCAAACCAACTTTTGAATCCACTAGAGGATCTATCCGTGGTAATCCACTGCCATATTGGATCAGCAAAAATAATAAAGGAAAAAATATTTTTAATTTACAGTCCAACATGATGCTGACAACAAGCTTAACCAAAGACGTATAAATTAATGCTAGCGTAGTTTGTGAGGGTCTTGTCTTGTTGTTCAGTGGTCTGGTCTTGTGTTAAATATGGAAGATATCAATGTCAAATGTGTCAAAAACGCATAGATTAAGTATCTTCGTATATAAGTAAGATTAAGTATCTCTGAAAATAAGAGGTTTTGTGTTTGTAGATATGCCACATTATTTTAACGACTGGAAAAAGGAAGAGAGGAAAGAGAGGATTATTGTAATACTAATATAACAACTTCTCATACCTATATTTCAGACAGCTCATTTGATATGAAAGCTTGATTTGTAAATAAACAACGAAAAAGTTTGATATATGAAGGAAGCAGACGCTGATGTATAAGGAACAACAGTCACTTACTTATTCGTTACTTAAATATAATAGCTAAGTATCACACGGATTTATCGCTTATTTCAAATAAAAAGAAATAAAAAAACACGTTTTTGTAGATAAGCGAACTCTAAAATGTAGAATAATTTTCATTAGTTATATCAAATTACTTGTTTGACCATTGTATGCCGTAAGCCATGTTATAATTCAGTTGATTGTAAAATAAACTTTGGGTGTTTGATCTCAATTGAACTATTTTTATATGATTTGATTACGATTTGAGATTTTTTTTTAAAGTAAATTTCTATTATGAATATATCCTACACTGCTTTTATTACGATCAACTGAATGTTTTTACTTTTTACGCAAGTGACTCAACCCAGATTTGTATGGAAGTCTTCACAAGATCCGCAGTGGACCGATTTCGGCGAAACCCGTATTGTCGGTCACTGAGGAGGTTGTATGCTTCTAGGTATGCCATGAGCCTGTTATTCAGTACACGTTCCATAGCCTTGCAGAGTACGGAAGTGACTGAAATCGGCCTGTAGTTGTTAGGGTCAACACGACTGTGTGATTGTGCCTCCAGAATTATAATAATCTTATAAGATCTTGATACTGTGAAATTTGAGCACCAATTACAAAATTCTTGAATATTATACGTAGGCAAACCATGGTTATTCAATGATAGTTAGGTTTACGGACAATATAATATTAACAATCGATTAAATTGGTTATTGAAGTGGTACTAAGTAAAAATGGATGAATTTGTGTACCATTTCTGATTTTATTTATAATGTACCAAATTACAATAAGAAACTACTTATCACCGAATAACTTTATGTCACCGATTAGCCAAGTTTTGCCGTATTAACTATATGTATAATTATATTATTTTTCTAGCTCTACAGTTTAAGTGATAAAAACATTGATGCATCATTTTTGTGCCCATCAAATTATTTTAATATTTTAGTTATGTTAACTACCTTCTCAGTTATTTGCTTTATAGCCGATTTGGTATTTTTCATTAAGTTTGTAAAATAGATCCCAGAAAGCCATTCTGGATTTGAAATTCCTTTTTTCAACCTTAAGTTCTGAGTCGATGTACAAGTGATACAGCAAATCCGACGTGACGGCCGGCCATTGCACAGGTAGCAATTCATTTGTCTCTGGAGTAGGATTCCTGTAAAACAAAATATGAAAGAATGTGAGAAGTCAACCTGTATTCTCCGAAGGGTTAGACAGAGGTGTAAAACTAATGTAGTACACCATAAAGGGCGAGCCAACATTAACCAACAATCAACTAAACCCAATAACATTGCTCGAACGCGGTATAGAATCCAGGACCTAAATCCTAATTTCAAAATTTCCCAAATAACTTAAATGATTACTTCAGGTTATTTCTGCATATACGTTTTGTCAAGGATTACAAATACTGTCATGAGTTTGACCTGAAGATGCACAGCTTCAGGTTAAATTACTAACTGTAGTAGAGGTAGACAACTATCAAGAAATAAGTTATTAATTCTGCACCTACTTAAATGTATTTCAAACATTTTAGTTGAAACCATATTGATAATTAGTCTACTAAAAAAATAAGCTTTTAGATTTTACGATGTTTCCAGACTAACTGATGAACTTGCAGTAGAAACACCGAAACAAACTGAGAATCTCTTTCATAGTCCAGACATCCAAGGGTGGAAGCTGATGGTTATATATGATGTATTGCGATTTGCACCAGCGCACAGTACGCAAAAATAAATTAATGTTATCACAGCGTTATGCTCAGTATTGGGTATTAGTCTCAGCTCATTGTTTTATTTGAACCGTCTGGGATTAACATAATATGTAAATATGCCTACCATAATGTAGGATAATGTCTGACCTAACCCGAGAGACAAAAGCACAATCATATTGTAGTAATTATGAGAATAGGCAGTCAATTTGAATGGAAATGAAAAAGTTAGAGAATAAAAAAGTTATTATTATGAACATACCCGAATTTAGCAAAGTTAGCCCATAACGTAGTGATACGATCGATGATCAGTTGGTCTTCAGGCGTCGGGTCCCTCAGTCCAGTCATGTCGAACATGTATCCTAGTTCATCTGCGTGCGCTGCCCCTTCAGCAGTTATATTTAAATTGTCTTTAATATAATAAACTGTGGTGGAGTGTACTACTTTGTCAAGAAAGTACCGGGAAAAGATTTTTTTTTTTTTTTTTTTTTATGGGATAGGTGGCAATCGAGCAGACGGATCGCCTGATGGTAAGCGATTTCCGCCGCCCATGGACACCCGCAACACCAGAGGAGTCACAAGCGCGTTGCCGGCCTTTAAAAGGGAGTACGCTCTTTTCTTGAAGGTTTGAAGGTCATATTGGTCCGGAAAAGATCAATAATACTGAAATAATGTTAGTTATTCATTCAAAACTTTATCACCTTCAAAGTATACTCCTACAGAAACGATACACTTACGCCAACGAATAATCCAATCCAATCATCAAAACATTTTTTAAACGCATTCTCTGGAATTGGAGTTCAGTTCTCGCTGTGAATTCTCCTTTATCTTTAAGTTAATGTTTGACGATACGTTTGGCGCAGCGGATAAGCGATGGGCATCTGTGGGTTCGATCCCCACACGGAACACAAATTTGTGTGATCGACAGGTAGTTGTTCCTATGGGTGTTTGTGTGTTTGAAAATTTGTGTTCGTAAACGCACTCACCATGATACAAGAGCAAATCTTAGTGAGGGGCAACGATTCTTTTAAAGAAAAAAAAATATGTTTTCTACCGAATGAAAACGGGTGCCACGAGGTGGTAATTTGAGTTTAGGAAAAAGAGAGAAGTCGGCTGGAGCCAGATCTGGTGAATAAAGTGGTTGCTCGATGGTATTTGTTGAGTTTTTGGTAAAAAAATCGTTAACAATGATGGTCTTGTGCGAAGGCGCATTATCGTGGTGCAAAAACCAAGAATTATCTTTCCACATGTCACATTCCAACTGTCTTTTTTCGTCGAATTTGCTCTCCTAAACGCCGCATAACGCTCATGATATTCTTTATTTACCGTTTGACCTTCTGGTAAGAATTCCGAGTGCACAATACCGCGATAGTCAAAGAAAATAGTCAGCATGACTTTGACTTTTGATCGACTTTGGCGTGGTTTTTTCGGTTTCGGTTCAGTTGGAAGGCGCTACTCCGAAGCTTGTTGACTAGTTTGCATATCAAACTCGTAAACCCACGTTTCCTCACCAGTAATGAATGTTAGGTCGGAATTGACTCGTTCTAGCATGTTCTCGGCGACTCTTATGCGATTAAGTTTTTGGAGAAAAGTGTTTTGGGACTATCCGAGCGGCAACATGTTACATAACCAAATGTTTTTTTAAATGGTACGATCGACTCGTGTGACTGAAAGTTCAGCGGCTATCTCTCTCAAACTTGAATGAGGATTTTCAGTCACTATTTCCTTTACTTTTGCTAAGTTAACTTCAGTTGAAGACGTTGATGGCCTACCAGAGCGAGGCATATCTTCCATCACACCTCGACCGCTTTTGAACGCTTTGTACCATTCAGCGCGTATTTTTGATATACTCCGAACACGAAATTCCATTAGCGATGCAAAATTTCAGACAAACTATTTGTTTGATGTTTTTTTCCATTATGAAATTCGCAATACACACCAGATATATTATGATCTAAATAGAACAGCACTGTATTTAATCTAAATAACAGATGCCACTCAAATTCTGCGCCAAAATGGAAAACAGTTATGCCAATCTAACAAAACAAAAAAAAATAACAATAAATTGAATTTGGAATCATAATCAAATCATCCATTCTCAGATACTTTTTTGACAGAATGTATATGGATCTTCAATAAAAGTCCTGGTAATCTTGAGATCTTTTGTTCTTAAGTTCAAAGTCAAAGTCAAATATTTTGAAAAGACAAAACTGGTTGCACGATACCAAAAGGTAGGTCTTTTGGAGAAGAACCGGGAAGAAACTTCACAGAATAACACTGATATCAGTGTTATTCTTGGCTTACAATTAGGTTCTGAATAGTTCATGAGAACAATGCAGTTCGATGTGAACTGTAGATCTGTTCTCTAGTGTTGGTATCCGACTTACCAGCTGAATACACGGTATCTGTATGATTTTACTGTATGATTTATAATCTAGTATTTCTAAATGATTTCGAAATGAGTAGAGAACGTTTTACTTTACATACAAAATTGATGACGTAAATCATATAGCTTGTTTGGCTAGAATTTAAATAAAAGACAAAAGGTGTGTGTTACTTGTGTACTTATCATAAAACTTTAATTACCTTCAGTTACTAAATTGTCGTCCTATTGTGCCTCCAGAATTATAATAATTTTATAAGACCTTGAAACTATGAAATTCGGGCACGAATTATAAAAAAAAATGTTAGAGGTACTGCCTATATTAGATTTTCTACAATTTCAGTGATAAAGACACACAATTTGGGTACTACGGGTGCACCATTTTTGGGCCCACCAAATTATTATAATATTTTAATTATGTTCTTAATTACAAATTCAATTGTTTGCCTTATAGCCGATTTGGTATTTTTCATTAAGTTTGTAAAAAAGATCCCAGAAAGCCATTCTGGATTTGAAATTCCTTTTTTCAACCTTAAGTTCCGAGTCGATGTACAAGTAATACAGCAAATCCGACGTGACGGCCGGCCATTGCACAGGCAGCAATTCATTTGTCTCTGGAGTGGGATTCCTGTAAATAAAATATGAAAGAATGTGTGAAGTCAATCTGTATTCTCCGGTGGGCAAGGCAGAGGTGTAACACTGATGTACCTACACCATATAGGGCGAGCCAACAGTAACAACAATTAACTGAAAACAAGAACACTCGTTCGACTGCGGAATGGAACCTAGAACCTAAATTCGTCGGAGATGTTAAGTAACACAAAATCATAATTTCAAAATATCCCAACTCACTTAATAATTGCGTCAGGGTGGGTATTTCTGCATAAATCAAGCATTTGTCAAGTTATGATAAGGGACTGGAAGTACAAGATAAAATCATTAATGTAGGTACCTAGTGGTATTATTAGGCCTTGTTTTATTTAATCCGTCTGGGAGTAAAAATATAATTATTAGATATATGAGTGCCACAATGTAGGGAGTCCCTACTAGGGACAATGTTCGAAATTACGTTTTGAAGAAGTTGCAGTTTTAAGTTGACATATCCTGAGAGAGTCATATCAGATATTATATTGTAGTAATTATGAGAACAAGCAATCAATTTGAATGGAAATAGAGAGAATGAATAAAAAGTTATAAGTTATTACGAACATACCCGAATTTAGCGAAGTTAGCCCATAACGTAGTGATACGATCGATGATCAGTTGGTCTTCAGGCGTCGGGTCCCTCAGTCCAGTCATGTCGAACAGGTATCCTAGTTCATCTGCGTGCGCTGCCCCTTCAGTAGTTATATTTAAATTGTCTTTTATATAATTTCTTCCACCATCGTAGAAAAATAAGTAATAATATAAATCTCTAGCTCCATTGTTCAGATATTTCTGTATAGTTCGCACAGAAGGATAATTAAAAGAAAAATCTGAATCGAATCTAGTTATTCCTTGTTTTACTGCTTCACTTATCTTTTCGTCTCCAATGTAAAAATGCCTTACCAATGCTTCCATTTCAATTAAATCCTCATCATCAAAGTTGAAAAATTCTTTTAAATTGTCATAATACAAGTTTAGGGTCGCATAATCTGCAGTTGCCAGTGGTTCATATACCATGAGAGTTTCGTCACTGTTATATCCTATGAGAATAGGTATATTTCTAAGATTCGGCTCTATATTGACGGGATAGTCATAAATAAACCTCTCAACATTGTCAAAATATTTTTCAACACATGGTCTAAATATCAAATCTAGTTCTGACGTCGACGCAATAATTAAATGCGGGTCGACTGTAGTCAAAAAGGTTAAAGCTTCTTCTATGTCTGTCGTTGCGAATCCAAGGTTCTCGGATAATTTTAGAGGTGTTGATGTATCAGGTTCTAATACAGTCCAGGGGCTTAGCGCAACTCCACTTTGCATAATTACTTTATCAAACATTTTTTCTTGGCTATAAATTAAATGAAAGTCTACAGATGCACCGCCAGCGCTCTCACCAAATATTGTTATTTTGTTGGAGTTACCTCCAAAAGATTCTATGTTTTCTTTAATCCACTTGAGAGCTAATTGCTGGTCTTTTAGACCCTGATTCCCCGGAACATCAGGTGTATCGAGACACATAAATCCATAAGGACCAAGACGATAATTTAAGGTTACTAAAATTACTTCTTGTTTAACAAAATAGCGAGGCCCATATAGCGCGGAGTAACCAAACGAGAATCCGCCGCCATGTATCCATACTAGTACAGGAAGTGGGTTTCTAGTATTTGCTGAATTCGGTACATAAATATTTAAATGTAGACAATCTAATGTTCCAATAATTGAATTTTCTACTTGGGGACATATTGCGGAACCGTCATAAGCTTCGAAAGTTTCATCAAATCCGGGATGTGGAGTAGAGGGCTAAAATATAAAAAATATTACACCCCTATTTCATTACTTAAAAATAATAATATTAATGAAATACAACTCTACTTACCCCAAAAGGACTATCTCTATTTACGGTTGCATAAGGTATGCCCAGGAACATGGAGTAATCACCATCTGTTGCTCTTAAGCCACGAATCAAACCAACTTTTGAATCCACTAGAGGATCAATCCGAGATAATCCACTGCCATTTTGGATCAGGCAAAATAATAAAGGGAGAATTATTTTTAATTTGCAGTTCAACATGATGTACTGTACATGCGTTTAAGAGATATAAGTTATATATCACTAACAATTTAAGAAATTGATCAAAAGATAAGGGGCCACATATCTATATAAAAAAGATTTTGCTGACAAGTTGTCTGGGACTTGATTATATCAAATTCTGATAAATGATTGCGAAACCGTAAATCAAGTGATAACAGTAACCTTTGAAGAGAAGAATGAATATAAGAACTGACACAGTCTGATTCCTAACTTTATAGAATAAAAAAAAGCACATACCTACCCTAGCTTCAACTACTTCAAAACTTCTTAAAAACAAAAAATTTGTTCCAAAATATTAATACAGTTTTTTTTTAGAAAAAGTTGTTTCAATTTACAAATTAAGGTTAGTTTGAGCGTGTTTACTGCCTCGGTAATTCTATTTGGCATCTTCTCATCACAGCTACATACTCGTAGTTTTGGCTAGCCAACCTAAGTGAGTCCGCATTGCGGATTTCAACTATCTCATGTTAAAATATAGCGTTAAAAGACAGTGCAATATCTTATCTTCCCTTGCAGTTTATCTGTCAACAGATAAACCTGGTTATTTGTCACCAGAAAAATCCGTAACACGTAACATACTTTATCTTAAATATAGTTTAGGCGTTCAAGATAAAGTAGATCACTTTTCTGAGCGACCGTGATAATTACATGGTCACAAGCTGTACGTTGTCAGCCAAAGAATGTTCAGACAGAGAGAGTGCACAACACTATTTAATTTTTACAGTTAGGAGGCCTGTGATAACTGGGTACTTCCTCTACTATCCTCTCACATATGGAAAACTGTATTATAACTTGAAGACGAGACAATGTCTGCAACCATGACGTGAATATGTCAACATGCAATAACACTTCTTAGGCTCATTTAGTCAATGCTCTTTGCTTCGTTGTTGTATTTTTGGTTATATGTAATGGATGGATTATAGTATTTTAATTTAAATATTTGTATACATACAGTTATGGCATTAATTATTTAGTGCAATAAACACTCTTGTTGTAGACGGATACCAGACAGTGATTTTATTTTCTGTAACATCCCGTTCTCAGTGATAACATACTTCATTTCGGTATACGGGCAAACTTTTCGTGCACTATCATTTAATGGCAGCAAGTGTCTGCAATTTTATAATTTAATATAATTTACACCGCAAATAAATAATAAAATATTATAATAATAAACTAATCGTGGACATTAATTAACCTTACATTTATGATATTGACACCGTGTGCATCTTCGTGTATACAGTAGATACATACTATATTCACATATTCAAAGGTCATCCAGAATCTTTCGTACCTTCAGTTTCCTTCGTTATTAACACAATTCAAAGACATTTTAATGTGCTTATAGTTCTTTTTAAATACCTTTTTTGTTTAGTTGTATTTTTTTATTAAACATTATTTACTTAATCAATGGGCACAAATATCTATAGTTGTACTAATAATAGACCTGTATATTTTATATTAATGTATTAACTAACTATTCTGAAACCGTTACTTGAGTGAGTTTATTTTTTAACGTCAATTAGTTAAGATTTATCCGCTATTGCCGATTTTGTTTGCTTTTAATTTGTGTATTATTATCATACGCATATTTGCATGAACAAAAACACGTTAATGAACTGATAAAGTTTATATTAAACAGATCCGGCTACACGTCTTCACGTCGTCAAGCTTTCACTAGTGTGTCAACTGTACAAATTAAATTGACACGCCACTTAAGACCAACACACGCACGGTGTGTTTACAGTATTCATATTTCAGATGCTCCCTTTGCACTGTTAACTGGGGCGCGACATTACAAATCTGTCAGTAGCTTGTTCACCAGCGAACCATGAACATCAATTTAGAAAAATAAACCTATTCAAAAGTTTCAAAAGTGAAACCAGGACTGAAAGAGTCCGGCAATTTTCTTAGTTTTTTTCATTTTTGGCGAGTTCTTCCGATGGTATCAAGCAGGGTGTTGTTGTCATGTCACGGGGTAATGTGGTTGGGCGCGGTGGCGCTGGCGCTGTGGGCGGGCGGCGCGCGCGCAGCCTTGCGGTACGACACCGCTACACCGCATACTCCGCCGTACAACAAGTATAAATATATACCCTTGCAGTGAGTATTTAATTTTTTATATTCTTATTATCCTTCATTTATAAATAATAGATGAGTAACTTATAGATGATTAACTGAATAATTTTCTAGTATTTTTTAATATACAATAATATCGAGTATAAAATATGTATAACCTAAACAGGTTTTGTTTAGAATTCATTCTAAATTTATATCCCATTTTACCAACTAAACCTACAGAAGGGTTATATTCATCACATGTGAGTTTTATAGAGAGGATTATATCATAATTAGAGTAATGTAATATTTTTATTGAACATTCTAAAGTTCTATATCTATTATCATTAATCAAACAGAAAATTAACAAAAACGTTTGTCTAATTCCATATTACTTAAAAAAACATTATTTTTCTGTAAAACACATTTGGTTATTTTAAATAACACTCGCATTCTCCTCTTTAGTGGTGATGAGAATCTCGGCCAGTCTCTGATGCCTGCCATGGAAGAGGATTCTTCTAGCCGAATGCCGATCTCAGAGATGATTCTGACAGCTTTACGAACAGCCCTGGATGTCGTGAGGAATGTTAACAAGCAACGCGCCATCGCTGCCACCACCACTACGAATACCACCGGTGTTGCAGTAAGTGTCGATATTACTCATATATCATTATCATCATGAACCCATATACAGTCCCACTGCTGGTCACGGGTCTTCTCTCACAGAATGAGAGGGATTAGGCTATAGTCCACCACGCTGGCCTAGTGACCCGCACTAGGCCAGCGTGGTGGAATATGGCAGACTTCACACGCCGTCAAGAAAATCTCTAAGGCATGCAGGTTTCCTCACGATGTTTTCCTTCAGCGTTCAAGGGAGTGATAATTAATTATTAATACGCGCATGATTTCGTAAAGTCAGAGGTGTATGCCTTGGGTTCGAACTCGAGACCTTCGACTTGGCAGTCCAATGATCTTATCACTGCTTTTCACCTATATATAAGTAGTATGAATTATGTTCAGCGCATGTAGCTGTTATGAACTAAACGAAGAGAGGTAAATTGAAAACACATTTCAAAGATCGAAAATTGGGTAGTAGTTTACTTATCTACCTCCATACGAACATAAAGTACTCTCTACTTTCAGAAAGATTATTCCACTGTAAACCAAAAAAACACAATTTTCGGGCACCATAACATGTAGTCTCCCAACAGTGCTAACTCTAGTATTTAGCTACATTTGAAGATATTAAATTACCTTCTTTCTTCTTATATGTATAGTTAAATATCTATATAAGAAGTATAATTAAATATAGTTAAATATCTTTACACTTAAAAGTATGCATTTATCCTCCCAAAGTTTAGAAAATGGGTCCGATTCTTTCGGCAACCGAGACTAACTAAGAATGTATGGAAAAATGAATGTTTGCCATAATGAAGAAATAAAAAGATTCATTCCAAATTAACCTCACTTTTCTCTAGGGACATTCGTCTTTCGCAGCGAGGAAACGTTGTATTGGCAGTAGGGGGACTTTGACCCTTATACTGCAAACCCAACTATTCCTCTTTTGTTTTACAGGGTCGGCAACGCGCAAGTGATACCCCTGGTATTACAAGCGTCTTTAGGCTATGGTAACAGCTTACCATCAGATAGGCCGTATGCTGTTTGCCACCTTAGTGGTAAAAAAATACTTTTTCGCCTGAACTTACTTTAAATCCCTAATTTGCTTAGTTTTTGCATGCAAGTCACATTATTATATCACTTGTGTGTATAGATTATGTGTATCGTAATAATAATTCTGCTGTAGTAGTGACATTTACTATATGTTTCTGTTTTTTTTTTGGATTTACTACATCTTTATCTTCATGATAGTAGTATTATATTTTTCTTAGTGCGGTGTTAGGAAAAGTGTTGTAGTGAAAGTAATTTATAGTATTTAAGTTTACAGTACATTTACGATTGATAAAATATTAATAATAGTAGCAACAACATTTACCTACCATTTGATTTAGGTAGTTAGATTAAACTAATTAATAAATTTTACGTCCTCTGTGGTCTAGCGGTACGAGTACCGGACTGCTGATCATGGGGTCGTGGGTTCGATTCCCACATGACACAAATATTTGTGTGGATAAAACATGAGTATTTGTGTTTGTCTGAGTGTTTCTTATGTATTATAAGTATGTATTTATAAAAAAAAAAAAGTATATAAGTATTATATCCATTGTCTAGTACCCATAGTACAAGCTCTGCTTAGTTTGGGACTAGATGGTGTTGTGTAAAATGTCCCAAAAATATTATATTATTATTATTAATTCTTCCTTCCAACATCATTGGCTAGGAGTGTGAGCCCCAGTTTAACGAATCATTCTTATAATTGACCAAATTGACCGTGAAGCCACGCAACTGAAATGGACTAAACATTCTACTGGTAGATACATGTAGTCACATGAAAGAAGGTCACAATACGGTACCCACTGAACTGGTCAAAGTGGGTGACCGACTACATGGCGCTAACTGAATAGGAAAACCACCTGGGCGATGGTTTACATGAACGTGTAAATCGGACTATAGCGCCTACTTAGCATGCGTATTTCATAATTATAATTTCTCCATTCATCAGATTTGATGATTCTCAAAAGCCAAATCAATAAATATTTTATTTGTTGGAATAATTATAAATTACTTATTTAGCTTTGACGATATTATTAGTATAATGTATGATTAAAAACTGTTGAACGTGAAGTTTACTATAAAATACTTTGTATCTTGAATAGCAACGTGTCCCTAGTAACGAACTTTGCTATACTGTAGCGATTACACAATTAATTATTAGGTACCTATACTGGTTATTGAATTATTGAACAGAATAATTATTCTGTAAATAAGTATGTACATTGGAAACAGATGTCCCTACTTTTTAAAATTTACACATACGGTGTGTAAATTACAGGTATGATTTAATAATAATAATAATTTTATTACGAATAACGACCTAGTTTCTTTTGTCGGGCAATTATTAAAGATTGCCATGAATTGTTTTTTGTGCATTTTTGGGTATTCAAGAAATGCAAAAAAAAAACATTAATTTGAGTCGAATTGATTGCGTGGAAGTTATGCCTCATAACAATTTTGAGCAATAATAATATGGAAAGCCATTTTGAATTTCAATTGAGTAGTTAAACATTTTAACGATATTATAAATTGTTTTGAGGATTATGGAGCTTAACAATAAATAAATGATTTTAATACAATAAGACTACACTTATTAGTATTAAAATAGGTAAATCTTATATCTGTAGTTACTAATGACTAATTAATCTGCTGGGTATACGAGTAGATACTAGCGGTAGAGAACCCTAATTAATGTTCTTTGAAATAAAACTAAGATTTAAGAAACTTCTTTTTTGAGGAAATTCCAACAAATACCGGAATGTTTCATTTAAATATACTTAACCTTTGGCCGAAAACTTACAAGAAAAGCGTTCGCAGAGATAAAATGTATTTTGATAAAATATATAAAATATGGGTAATTTTATATAAAGTAACAATACTATGTTTTGAGTACGTCTCCTGTAACCATTGCCAGTACTAATGAAAGAGTTTAACGTGAAATAGTTCGTAAAACACACTGCTGGTGCGTCAGCGTTTTCTTTTGCAAACCTGGCTGAATATTTCTAAGCATCTTTTGACATCATCTTACAGGTGAGACGAACGAGACCGAAGAATGCGACGGTTGGAACCGGCCGAGGCTTCGAGGACTACTACGACGAAGACCATCACCACCATGAGGAGCACACCACCACGCCGAAGCCAATGAAACAGAAGCCCAGGTACACCGATCCCTGGGCCGGGTACTACGACTGGGTCATCAACGAGGGTTCCTTCAAGTTCTGGAGTGTCTTCCAAGTAAGTATACATTTTTTTGATGACTGAGTTTTTGTCTATATTAACATATTAGCTGTTTCGCGGTCCTAGTGTGACAGTGACAGGATTGGGAATAACGATATCATCGTTATTCCCAATCCTGTCACTATTCATTTTTCACACTCTCAAACTCTTTTTCTCACTCTCAAACTCTTTTTCTTACTAGGTACTCAATTTGAAATATATAAGTTAGCAAATTTCAAAGTAGGCATTATTAAATTTCGTGACTCCTAATGAGTGAGTATTACACTTTTTTATATACCTTTATATTATTTTGTTATAATTGTAAATCAGTTGACCTAATTTTTACTAACAAGTTAATTGAGACAAAACTATCACCTTTTACTCTTTCGTTCTAGTATGTCCAATTATTTGCTTCTTGCTTTCCAAATTACATACTTTGTAGCCAACTCTTTGAAGGAAGCATTTGCGTAGATAGTTTTTGTGTATGTACAATAATAATGTGCAATTCAAATTATATTATACATAATTATTATTGTATGTACCTAAGTAATAAGAGTTTTGTATTAGATACTATAATCATTTTGAACATCATCTTAGAGAATGTGATTACCATTTAATTATTTAATTACTACCTGTAATTGTACACATGGATCATATTTCTTTTGTTTTTGACACAGACGTCATTTTCTTCTGAATGCGCAAAATATACGTGACCTCAAACGCAGCGTAGCGCATCGTAGCGCGAAAATTATTGCTGTTCGTATTTTGTAAGAAAAAATGCTATTACGTTGTCATTTGACGATCAGCCGGTAGTTAGGAGACGTAACATTGACATAGTTCTGAGTACCATGTGATGACCGTCGCGACATGGCGGTGCTCGGTGTAGCTCCACCGAGACCTTGCTGATGTCGTTATTAAGAACAACCATTTCCTAGATCGAGGTTTCGACAACAATAGGAATATGTATTTAGATAAACATAAGGCTTGTTTACATTAACTTATTTCCCACGATTCGATTTAAGTATATACGGATCTATTAAATAGGAGCAATTATTGGCAACGCATCGGCTAGTTGTCGAAACATGATATTTTTCCATGGCCGCAGCTAAGTGCTTCTTCTTTTAAATGTTTCCTGATTTTTTTCAAACTTCAACGATAACGTATACGTTAGTTGTAAAGGGAAGATCTTAAAACTTCCTCTATTACATTTCGGTCGTAATAATTAAACACAAAAGTCTTTGTTTAATAAAAGCAACGTAACTATAGGGCGAATTACTTCATGACTACTTATACAAAAAATCTATCTTCTGAAGCATAACAATACTTTTTTAAATCTTTATCATGTACCTTGTATTTTCCGGACTCTGACAAAAAATAATTTTACTTATTGATCTGAAGGATTATTATTGAAATGAAACGGATTTTATCGCGTTACGTTAATTATAGGCTATAAAATCCTTAAAAAGTTGTTCCAATCCAATATCTATTATGCGCGAAAGAGTAAGAAACCGGTAAGAAATATTACTTGCAGTTAAACTATTGATATTCGCGTACATTTTGACCAGTATTCTGTAAACACGGCGTAACATTTCAAAATGGTGGTCACGATCGGGAGGTAGGGTGGAGGGAGGATGTGTATGGTTCCGGCCCCGGCGGAGCGGTGCTCGGCGCGTGCGGGTCGCGGTAATGACCCTCCGCTCATTGTGCTTGATTCACATTCTGTTCCAAACTTTACCTTACCTTACGTCGGGGAAGTTCGTCACTGTAAACAGACACATTATTTAGCCATTGATGGATGTTTCAATAGTTTTATTCTAACAGAGTTTAAAAGCATTAAATTCAAATAAAAGGTTCTAAACTGATGAGTAATTTATGCATTGAAACAAATAATACTAAGCGTGGGAATTTGCTATTCATAACGAGGTAATTATAAAAAAACGAACAGCCACATTATAATTATTTAAAGAATTGCGTTGAAATCCTTACATTAATTACAGAAATATGTAAGTAAGTACGTTTAAAGTAAATAATGAAAAGGTTTACGTCGTGAATTCAATTACGGCACGAGAACTATTCGCGTGCTGAACCTCAAGTTAGGACTACGAGTCCAATAAGGTAGTAGCTGCAGCTGCAGTAGACGATTCTTCAAGAGTGTGGCGTCATAAACTATTTCCTTCAATCTGACGCAATAAAATTTTAAATATTGTTTTGTGGTGATTCCAGCTTTTCACGGCAGCTTTGCTCCTGTATGCGTGCCTGTCAGCCATCTACTATGCCAAGTTCAACCCCATCCTGCCTGATTATGACCGCGAGTACGACGACTACTTCCTCGAGCGAACTGTCGGGAGGAATGCCAGGAGTCTAGAGCAATACGAAATGCCTTCAGGTCTCAGTTGGATAAACCCCAGAACTTTCCAGTTCATATTAGATGCCATATCTAAACATTACGAAGAGGAATAGTCGAATAAATATTGTTTGTGGCCATATTTTAATACGGGGTAACGACGACTTGAATCAAATATGGATTAATAAATATCAGAGCGCTTCAAACCGATACTCAACCTTTTTAGAGGTAAGTTGAATTGAAGTTAATACATTCTTAAATTAAATGTCAATTTACAACTCATTCTAAAAGTTCCTAAACTTTTTCACTACAAAACTATTGACGTTTGAGATTTATTTTGCTAAAGAATTATTTTTCTGTATTTTATTATTCAATAACGTCTTTGTTACCCTGGATTAAATAAGCGTTAAACCTATGACTGAAATAGCGCTCAAATAAGATCCTGACCATTAGTACTGGATCTGTGTATTAATACAACCTGAAGTAGCTAGATCCGATTTAATAATAATAATAATAATATTTTTGGGACATTTTTACACAACACCGCCTAGTCCCAAACTAAGCAGAGCTTGTACTATGGGTACTAGACAATGGATATAATACTTATATACTTTTTTTTTTTTTTTGTAAATACATACTTATAATAGATAAGATAAGATTTGACGGAACTTAGATGTAAGTTCACATTGAGTCGGGTCTTTACTTCTATTATTTTAGTTTTTATTATTTAAATAGTTTTAAGACATATTATGCTCAATTCTTAGTTCCTAGAAACTTAAAAATAAACCTGCAATATAACAAAGGAAGTTTTATTGGGGCTTTCCGTTACGTTAGGCTGGGTTTTAAGAGTATTTTATTTACGGAGTGCTCGTGAAAAGCGTTAAATTGTGTTATATGAGGGTCTGGTGAACCATGTTTATGTGATGTAACGTTCGCACGCGGAAAATAGACATTCAGCGGTGAACACACTACTTATGAACATCGGTTACTACAAGCGAAGTATCCGTAAAGTAAATTAAATACATTTACAATTGCAGAGTTATTTGTAAAAGGGGTTAGTTAATAAAGAACATATCATTACAATTTATTTTCTAAAACTCAGACATTTCAAAAATATATTATCGTCCTCTCATACAAACTCGACATGTCTTTTAGAATTTTTCGTAGGTTGTATGGGAGGTGCACGACTATTTTTTTATATTTTGAAAAGTGGTAGAAGAAAATCGTAGTTCATTATATTTCAGCCCTTTTTGGATTGGTATGTCTTCTTTCGAATTACCTTTTTTTATGAATAGAGGGTTTACAAATATAACACCTTCTCCAATAACCTTATTTTTATAATGCAATGTAACACAGACACTTGGCAGATTACTGCTCATCTTTATAACGACACTAGGGGATTGTTATTAATATCTCATAAATGCCTAATTGTTTGACCAGTTGTTGTAAACTGATCAGATATATCATGCGATGTGCTGAGATGAGTGGAGAGTGAGCAAGAGATCAGCAAGAGTAGTAAGAAACACAAGCGAATAAATATAATTCATTCAGTTACATTCGCATCGGCCCAGTTTTTAAAGGGTCATTATTTTAAATATTTATAACATTCTCAGGTGATACAGGTGCTATTCAAGTTTAAAGCTAGTTAAACTTGCTTAGGCTACTGAAATGTTCAACATTCATAATATAATATTGTAACATTATATGTAGCTACAATAGACAGTACTTGCAAAATCCTGTCAGTGTATGTATTTTTACTGGTATTTTTAAAGTCGTGATCTCGGTGTGTCGGTGTGCGGCGCCTGTTTATACGACGCGGCTGTGCGGCCAGCGTCCAGGGTTCGATGCCCGCTCGCGACCACTCGCTGCCTAGGACATGTACAGGATGTCGCTATTATGCTGCCTTTACTACCACGAGTTTCCTGGCTTATTGCTTCTTTAAATATCTTGTTTTATTGCTTTCATCTTTAGATGGTATTTTCTATCCAAAACTAAAGTTAAATCTTACTTTGGGTACCAGTGTTCAACTATTTGTACTTACATACCTGTATTAGAGGATAGTGTTTTTGTTTCTTTATCGTACTTTAATATGGAAATAAACTATTTATATATGAAGTGTGCTGTAAGCTTTTATATTGCTTACAGGTACTTGCGAGTGTTAGAAAGAAATAGTTGTAAATTTAGATAATAACAAAAAATATAGCTTGTAAATTGGGTGATTCAATGTTTTTATGTTTATTGCTTGCGTGGTATATAATATAGCAGTGATAGCCTAGTGATATGACCATTGGACTGCCAAGTCTCGAGTTCGAATCCTAGGCACGCATCTCTGACTTTCGAAATTATGTGCGAATTAATAATTAATGATCACTTGCTTAAACGGAGAGGAAACCTGTATGCCTGAGAGATTTTCTCGACAGCGTGTGAAGTCTGCCAACCCGCATTAGGCCAGCGTAGTGGACTATTGCCTAACCCTTCTCATTCTGAAAGGAAACTCGTACTCAGCAGTGGGACAATGTATGTAGATGGATTGATGATGATGAAGACGCTCTCGTGGCACTAAAATTAATAATAGTAGCTACTCTATCTGTAACAAACTAAACAGTTTCTACGGAATATCGAACTTAGTCATACGACTAAGTTCGATATTCCGTTAATAATTATCTATTAAGTATGAGTTCACCATCCTTCAGATACCTGAAGAACAGACACCTGAAGACAATAAAGGCATACGCCTTTATTGTCTTCGAGGCTAGTTTAGCATAACAAGTACTTTATACTTATGTGTTTTTATATACTACCTACTACTAAGCATATATTATGTGTTGCGGCCTTGTCTGTTTATTGCTATGCTTTGATTAGTTGATAATACCTACTCATTGTTATTATTGTAACAAACAAAATTAATTTTAATTATTCATCTTAACTACCAAATTTGTTTAGTGGTCTCTTGGTCCTGGGTTTGATTCCAAATTGACTGGAATCCACTGACGGGAATTTTCCATGGAATTAGCTGCAGCAGCTAGTTAGGATTTTTTCCTGGTGAATGGTAATAGATTCGCCCTCTATAACATGAGACCTAAATTCGTACCGGCGAACTGAGGTGTACAGAGAACACCTTTGCCTAACCTTTCCCGGAAAGCAGGATGTGTATTCATAGTTTAAAACAAATATAATACTAAAGTAATTTAATGTGTTATTCATATTAGAGATTCTTGAATCTTGACTTAAATACCTACTATGAATGTTAAAAGTTTTGGTTTGTTTAATGGATACGGCATTACGGCACTGGTTGTTTTAAAACTGGCAATGCTATTCGAAAAGGAGCCATGAAAAAGGAGGATATTCCCCTTTGATATATTTATAAGGCTCCGGCAGTCATTTGTCAGTATATGTATATCATTAAAATGTGACAGTTAAGCAATGTTGGTCAGTGGTGTCGGCAGCGCGTTGCTTACTCACGCATCATTTTGCGGTTGGTCACGGCTATTATCTATGTAGAACGTTACAATTAGTGCAAATCTATTAGAAACAGCTACGTCCGATAGATAACGTTACTGTAGATAGCCCGCGATGTTTAGGCGATCAATTAAGCTGTGTAGCAGTCAGCGGCTCACCACAACACAGTTTCGGAAATGTTTGTGCGGTTTTCTGTCCATTGCCCGCGTTCATATTTTGCGCTACAATTACTTTGGAACAACGTACGTGCTGATGTGAACCGGGTGGAATCGTGCGGTGAGCTCGCCGCTCGGATGCTCGTTGTTGCGGCGTGCTACTCGACTCGGTCGGGTTGTCGCGCCAGTTCAACGTTCAAGTGCAGCGCGGGCGCACATCCCAAGAGACCGCACAGGTGCGCGCGCGCGGGCCACATGCCGCTCAACATACGATATCCGAACGAATTATTGAATATAAACTATTTAGTACGCAGTTGTTGTAACTAACAAATAATACGCAGACTTTGACCAAGTGTTCTAAGTGTTTGTTCACACCGTTTGAAACTGTTGCTCCTCAACGTGCTGTGCTCTTTTTGGGGTCGAATGAGAAGGTAAATTATCTTTTTACAGTTACTTTCGTTACAGTTAAGATAACTACAATAAAGGATATAATATCCTTAAAGATGACGGATAATATATATTTGTGACATTTAAAATTAGGTCAGAATTTTAATATAAGTATTACAGCTACAAAAGCCTCTTCAAATTCAGAAGCTTCGTGTTATCACTAGAAAATGGGAAAACCTACTTAGTAAAAAACGTACGTTTTATTGATGCTTTGAACTCAAATTGGTTGTTGCAAAAAAACAGTCATTGAATCTGAAATTTATTAGCTATAATAAATAAGAAATAATAATCCTAACGACACATCATAATGCCACTACTGACGACAATTTGTCTAAACAATATTTGTATAAAATATACGCTACCGTAGCACTGTCGGGTCGCGTAGCACATTATTCGTGCCTTAAAAAGACATCAACGATGCAAATTCGTGCAAATTGTGTCGTATTGACTTTGGTTTTTTTATTATATTCAATGATCTGTAATAAATATAATAAATGACTGTAATATATCTAAATACAAGAAAACCAATAAGAAACTTATCTGGCAAAAGCAAAAAATAATATAAAACATCATCCTGCGAGCCTTTTTCCTAACTGTGTTCGAGTCCGCTTCCAGTTTTAAAACCAGATGCGGCTTAATAACAGTATGTTACACGAAGCCACTGTCATTAGACTTCCGCAACCCAATTTCTAGTTAATACCGAAATATTGAGTATAGTCTGCTAGTCGGGCTTTTTGGGCTTCTGACTACCACAAAGTATTGTTATTGGTGTTCGTATGACAACCAGGACCAACTGCATTTTACATGCTCTCCGAGGCACGGAGGAATCTCGATTTTGTTATGATATATAAATGGTCATCCATCCACAGACTGACCGCGGCTCGCGCAGCTTAATCTTGCAGATCAGTTGATCGCTGTGGTAATTAATTAATTAGTAGCCTAAATAGCCATGAGCCCTACCCAATAACATACAAAACATCATTTAGATATTAATATTTTAATAAATAAAATATTTTCGGAAATCAAGCATTAAAATTAACGGTAAATCCAGTGTCAATTTGACAGCAGACGTAAATGTATCGTTAGTAAAATTATGTGTGCAGTTATTCAATTAATGGTTGTCGGTTATTCAATTAATGATTGTATAACCGGTTAGTGTTGATTAATTATGAGAGTAACACTTAGATATTAATTACTATATAAGTACAGGTAATAATTTATAGTTACAGAGCGTCAATATACGTAATTGCTCCCATGCTCAATATGAAGGAATACTCTCTGGTTATTAGTATTGTTATGTAGAGAATATAAAAATTCTTTAATTATCTTTCCGTCTGTCCGAAAATTGTTCAAATTCTTATGTTATCTTTAGCGACCACAAAGAAGCGATGTAAGCGATTGTTTGGACAGCACACAACAATGAGTGTTCAATTAGATTCCCTCGCGCTTCCAAAGGTTATTTAACGGGATATTTCGTTTGCTATTCAAGCTTCGTCTATCTTTTCGGATAACTCAGTTCAATGCTTTCGCGTAGGTACGACTTCTTGTTTTTCTTATCGTGACAATAGTTAGACTATTTATTGTGTAGAGATCGTCCCTCGTGCAGGTCTTCGGCTCAAGGCACTCACCAGCAAGTTTGACAGGGATTACTCTGGATCGCAGAAACCACATCCATCTTACTAATATTATGATTGCAACAGTAACTTTGTCTGTTTGTCAGTTACCTTATCACGTCACTGAACAGATTTAGATAAATATTGGTAAGGAGATAGATTGCATCTTAAGAGAGGACATAGGTTACCTTTGGTCTCATACAGTCCTTTGAGGTGCGAATGGACCCGAAAATAACTTTAGAACCTGTCAATATTTATCCTTATATATGTTGGTTGGCCCGTAATTGGCTTGTGTATAAGACGAAGGCTGTAAGTATGTATATATATATAACTATTAGCGTTGTATGCATAAGCTGTGGGAAAACCTTATTAAATAAATAAATAATATAAGGAATTTTAGTCAAACCCCGTAACCACCCTAGGGACTCGTAGCTTAGTTATAACTACACGCACGTTAGCTGCAGGTCCACTAACACCTGTGACAATCGTTGATGGTAGTCAGAAGCATAAAAATCCTGACACCCAGTATCCTCAGGTTATCGGTAGATATTGCCCAGAAATTGGGTTGCCGGTCTGCTGGCAGGCGCTTCGTGTAAAATACTGATATTCAGCCGCAGATAGTTAGACTGGAACTCGACCCCAACACAGTTGGGAAAATGCTCGGAGGATCCTGATAGTCTCATCCCGTAAGTTTGTACAATAACTTCGATCTTATCGATATTGTTACCGTCAACCTTCAATTTCTTACATAACAATTTAAGTCATAAGAAACAAAATGAGATTCTGTTCTAGTTTTTGTAATTGCAAAAAAAAACTAAGTAATTTATAAGCATTACAAGCTAAAAAATGAAAATAAAGAGCTGTGAGTGGACAAGAACATCAATTGTGAGTGATGGACCGACATTCTGTCAGTGACACTTGTGTTTTTAGATCAATATCTAGATGATGGCTAGAGCGTGATAGTTTCTTAACATCACGCTACGAGAGCATAAAAACGTGACAGATGGACGCAAAAACGTGAAGCGAAAAACGATGATCGTTTTGATTATGGTTGACTTTATTTATTAGACCAGAGGCCTTACCACCACCTATTATTGTGATCGTTTTCCGATTGAGAGAGAGGGATGACGCTCTATAAATTACATAGCGCCATCCCTATCTCACAACCTTAAAATAATCGCATTAACACGTTGTGGTATGGCCCCTGATTGAATCTGCAACCGCTAAAGTTCTCCTTATATGTTACGCTCAAAGATCGAAAACGCTCATTGAAAGAACAGCTCACAATGCGTTGTGGCCAATTATATTAGAAAGTAGCAGCTTAATAATCAGTTGTTAGCTTTGTTTTAATTTAAACTAGCATCGAGTTGATGTATTTATTAAAAAAACCTAACAATCTAACCTAGGCTAAGTGGGATTTATTATTTAGTTTTTTTATTTCCTTGCATTTTGAAGCTCAACTAATACAATTGACCACAACGCGTTGTGACCTGTTTCTTTGCTCAATGAGCGTTTTCGATCTATATAAAAAAATCTTAACGAAATAATCAATCAATCAATGCATTGTTTTACCTTTCAAGGAAGACATTGCCTATTATTATAATATACATAGATTTACCATTATAAAATAAATATATATTATATAATAAGCTAAGGTCAAGTATATAAAATAAATAAATAATCCTTTTGTATATGAATGACCCAGGAAGTGATTTATTTATTATTGGCAATCCGTACTACGTAAATACCATCACGACTGTATTCCCCGAAGGGTTAGGCAGAGGTGCACCAATATACACCCACGGTTGATCGGACCATTGCATTGGTCGAACCAATGATTTTCTGCAAGGTGGAGGTACTTCCCCAGTCGGGTAGCTCCAATTTGAGTGGAAATACTCCCACTATGTCCTACCTCTGTTTACAGTAAAAAGAAAGTAAGTTTTAATGACAAAGCGTGACTTCAGTTACGTTGGTGTCAGTGGTAGACAGTGCATCGTAACGGTAAGGCACTGTTATCCGCGAGTTATGAGCTCGCGGTAATTTCATGCAAAACGCGAGCAGAACGCAATCTTATGTAAATTAACTTGTGTCAATACAGCCGAGTTCACATGGTTTATGTACCATGTGTGTTAGTACTGATAGCCAAGATTAATACTCAATGCCGTAGGAAAATAGCGTCTAAAAGATCCTGCTGGAGCGATTTTTTTTTTCTTTAAGAAAGACAGTTCCCGCAATTAGGACCACCACCCGCACTGTGTCGCGGGGGCCTTCACAAACGTACATCATTATCAACCCATATACTGTCCCACTGCTGGGCATGAAATTCTTCTCAGAATATGAGGGATTAGGCTATAAACCACCACGCTGGCTTATACGGGTTGGCAGACTTCACACGCCGTCGATAAAATCTCTCAGGCATGCAAGTTTCCTCACGATGTTTTCCTTCACCATTTAACCGAGTTAATTATTAGCACGCTCGTGATTTTGAAAAGTCAGAGATGCGATAAGATGAGTGCCTTGTATTCGAACTCGAAACCTTCGATTTGGCAGTCCAGTCCTCATATCACTAGGCTATCACTGCTTATTTTACAAACATACAGTTCATCATTATTCTCCTGCCCCTACAAATATAAGTCTTGAGTGGGAATTGAAACCACGACACGCGACGCATCGGCAATAGCGACGTGACCACTGTACCCGCTCGGCTGCACCAAACGCCAGCTTACAACCTCTTTACTGGATAATATTTTTACCACGGCATCCGACACAAAAAAAAAACAATAGTTAAAAAAGCTAATGTCCTAATTTGCGATATCATTTGATGAACTTGTAAGTACTGATGTTTTAAATTAATTCTGAAAAGAGCCTGTCACTTCGTTTCTTAACTCTTTTATCAGAATCGGAATAGCCCACTGTGATGACTCTCATATAAACCTATGCCACTGGCTCCTATAAACCCAGCAAGTAACGCAACCCTACAACCAGAATTCATTACACAGAAAGCGCAGTTATAAAATTAATTCTGCCTAATAAGACAGTATACCTAGTAGTTTGTCAGCAAGAGTACTAAGGTTTACATACATACACTCACGCCTTTCTCCTATTGAGGCAGGCAGTTAACAAAGCACGCCACTTACTAATTAATTAATTAATTAATTCTTGCATACATTCTTTTGGTTCGCCATAGACACGCGCAAGTACTACGCTCATGACTTTTTTGAAGCACCTCACCAATAAGGTAGTTTTTTTTATACTACTAAGGTGGCACACAAGCATACCAACCACCTGATAGTAAGTAGTTACCGTATCTATAGACGCTTGCAACACCAGGGATATCACTTGCGCGTTGCCGTCCTCGTAAAAGGAAAGAGGAATAGTTGGTTTGGCAGTATAAGGGTCAAAGCCCCCCCCACCGCCATCACAACGTTTCCTCGTGGAGCACTGGTCGGTGTTCTAGTGCATCCACACTGAATTCGCAATATAAATCCCTTTTGTGAAGTATCTAGTAACATTCCATTTTATTCGCTCGACATTCCCAAACCATCAGCATTTTCTTCTCCATTCGTCACTACATCGTTTTTAACTATGGTTTAACTTCTCATAACCTATCATAATACACTTTTCATGGACGGAGAAAACGGGAGTGGTATTGAAATCTTTAACTTATATTATATAGCAACATTCTAGGACATTTCATTTCGTTGAACCATTAACTCTCCACAGAGTGTATAAACATACAACTCGTGCGCTTGCTAACGACGCACGACCTGTTAAATTAAGCAAAGCAGATTCTGGCAGGCTCCATTATAGGAATAAGCAGGCTCATGGCGGTCGCGTGCACTACACAAAAGCAAGTAGTCATTGCGTACCCTAAGGTTTTACGAGTACATTGTGAAAACTTAATTCTTTAATGTTGCTAGGTTCGACGACACATCGCCAAATGTAGAACTTGCAAAATTAATTTGTAAGATTTTACTCATATCCTCAACAAGTAACAACCCAACAACTGGGCATGCCCAGTCATTAGTATTTCTAAGAATGAGAGAGGTTAGGCTATAAGTATAGCCTCACTAGGTCAACTTACCAAAACCAAAAAAAACTAACCTACCAACTCTCACTAGGACCTAGTGAGAGTTGGTAGACTTGACACGCCACCGTCAAGAAAATATCTCAGGAATGCAGGTTTCCCAAGATGAAAAATTAGGTTCTTAAATTTTACTTTCATGTTTTACTTACGTTAATGGCATTACGCGCCATTGGCTAGGCGGAATTAAATATTTTGAACTTACTGCAATCTGCATATACTTGGTCAAGTCGAACAACGCTGGGCAGGTAATGCAGTCGTTGCTCTAATACAATTAGCTGGAGCCACTTAACCACAAATGCAACAAACTGTGAAATACGCCATTGTTTATTTTAACGTGCTATTACTTAGTTGAGCTGAACTTCGCGAGCCGCGGGCTAAGTTACTATGGCTTACATAACATTGTGCACAGTCCAACCAAGGTTGGTGATGTAACCTCTTTGTTCATCACTATATGTATTAAACGACCAGATAATTATACATAATATAAGGTCCCATAACGCCTCTACACCTGCAGAGGTGGACATTTTGCTATACACCCACAATCCGCTAGTATATTTTAAAAGTCCCATGAGATGAGAGGCGAGCCCATTGCGAGAATTTCAAGATTATGTTCTTAATAATAACGTGATCGACCTAGGAATCTAGTCGAGCCGAGGACTAGCCTCACTTACAACCATTAGTAATAAGGAAGTCGGAAACAAAAAATAGGTACCTATTCACACTAAGCTTACTTTGATTCAACCAAATTACCACAGAGAAAATTTGGAGCGCGAAAGCATCCGAACTAAACATGGAGTTTCCGAATGAGGATAAATTAGGAGATTTATTTATGCTACGTCCGAAAATAAGTAAGAACTAAATTAACGGGTACGACTAAGGGCGATGAAAGTTTTGTTTTCCCGTGGAATGCCTTCCTGAAGTAGCCTAACATGCAAAATTAAGAAATAGAAGAAAAGTATAGCAGTAGTAGGTAATATAAGTAGCGCAGAAACAGCTCCTTGCATAGGTATTGTACTGAAATAAACGACAACCTGCGCAGTTTAAAATGTTCCTACATTCTGTTTGTTTATTGCAAAACTAGTTTTTGGTTCGCGTATATTAAGCACGGTGACACCACCAGTGTTTACTGATCGGAGTGATTTTAGTAAGTTACATACCGTTGATGTCAAAATTTATAAGTGCCTAGGTATTTTATTTAAGGACTTTATTCCTTTTATCATTGACATTTTGCACAGGAGTGGCGTAAGTAAGACGGATTCCTGGATAATAACAATTCAATATTTTTTGTAACCGTTAGGGTGTATGGTGTGTGTGATTACCCTTTTAGTTTTAAACTCTAGGTACTTCTAAACAAAACGCAACAATAAATCCAGATACTACGGGTCTATTGCATTGGTGGGCACTCGTTTACCACGAGGCTTCACATACAAATTAAGCAGTTTTTTGTGGAAGGAATTTGCTTTTGATCACCATGTTTTTGCCCGCTATTAAAGCAATACATAGTAAAATGCTAATCCACACTTGAGTTCGAAAAGCCCTTTAATATTAATTGCGGAGTTGTCACTGCTGAAAATTGTGAACATCATTACTGGTTTTGTCTTACTGTCTAAAGCCTCGCATTCACTAGAGGCTATGCCAGGTTATGCTATGTTCTACAACAGGTGTCGCTAGAGATTTCGGCCGAAGCCAGGCGTTGTCCACCGATGTCGCCAGACATCTTTAGCGACACGCGACACGATTTGCCCGAGATTTTTCTCCTGGTGGTGAATACCAGCCTATATCCCTCAAGAGAAGCTACGAGCCGACAAGGAAAAGTCGCGCGACATTGCCAGACTTGCCGCTCAATTTCACCCGACAACTCTATGGACACGTGTACATGTCTTCTAGTCAATACGAGGCTTAAATGTGATCATTACGACAGAAAACAGTCAGAATGACAAGAATGACCGACGTTGACGTCACGTCGTCGAGGTACGTCGTTACGGGTGGGCCACCCCACCAGCACGAGTTCTAGATCTCTTTACTGTTACAGCGGTTACGCGTCACGCACGCTGTGCAACAGTGTTGGATGCTCCCGTCAATTGCGTGTCACTGTCAACGACTCTGTTTATTAGTCGATACAAACCTCAGACTTAATTACAACAAAAATAGATTTAATTACAATACAATTTTATACCGCTGTGGCTGTAAGCTTAGCTGCGGATTTTGAGTTTCTGGGCTGGAATCCCAGGTCGAGTAAAATGTTTTCAGGAGTTTCTATGAAATTTTCAGCGGCAGCTCGGAGTTTGGATTTGTGCCTGGTTAATGGCAATAGGCTCGCCCCTATTACATGGGACCTGAACATACCGGTGATCTGTGGGGTATACTTTAGTATATCTCTGCCTAACCCTTCATGAAATACAGACGTGACGGTATATTATGTTATTTTATACCACAAAAGTGGCATACAAGCGGCCCACTTGATGGTAAGCGGTTACCGTAGCCTATAGATGCTTGTAACACCAGGGATAGATATCACCTGCGCGTTGCCGAGCCAATTATATATTATATGTACAAACGATGATGATTATAATATCATAATTAAAACTCAATCAATATTTTCCGTTTGTAAATAGATTCTTTAATTCAATATCTATTCTACTGTAACTAAAGATGTGTTGTGTGTTAGTAAACAAAATGTATTAAAAACAAATGCAAAGTATTATTTATAACAGTCTTTCTCTGAATTGTACATAGATTATAATGATATTTAATCCTTTTTTAAATAATTAATAATAATTTTAAATTATATATTTGTAGCTTTGATAATTGTAATTGGTTTTAAACATTGTAGTTGGATTTAAACCGTATTACTTAATGTAAATAAATAAAAAATAAATAAATGAAGAAGGACTGGAATGCACTAATTGCCAAAGAGACACGACTGTAGCTATAATTGTCAATAGCCAAAGAAAAAAAGAACCAAAGAAATTTAAATACTTAAATCAAATTATTAAAAACTGTTACTATTGTGAAACAAGCAATACCTATTTAATCAGTGTTTTTAAGCTGTTATTAATCTTAGTGGGTGTGTGTTAAGTTAACCAGGCTGCACTACCGTTAGACCATCCATCGTTTTCAGATAACTATTGACCGTATCGTTATGCTTGATTCTTAACTCAGACTACACGCCTTAGACATACTTATAAGTATTACATGACAGACAGTGTCTATGTTCGATTTTTTTTGTCAGGTTGTTCAACAAAGTACTGTCAACATTACAAGTAAGTTAGCATCTACTTTTGAAGAAGGGTTTTAGTGTTGGGTTTTAATGCACGCAGTTTTCTAGTGCTATTACTATTTTACTTGTTTATTCCAAATAAAACAAAAGCGTATAAGCGAAAAATATCTTTTTCAAATAACATGTTATCCAGCACATCTTGTGTGATTGTGACGTCCTAGCGGCGAAACGGATGATTCATCTCGGCAACGGATACCCGAAGCCGGAAGACTACAGGTTCCTTCCTCTTGTGGGTTAGCCGCCTTCATTAGCCACGTCTTTGAAGAGTAAGGAATGTATCATGCAGGGGTTAACACATTTGGTCGAAGTGTTGCTGGCTATGCCAGTCCCCACAGTTAAGATTAAGAACATGTTATGAAATTTTAATTAATTAAATTAGCAAATTAATTCATTAAAATTAGTTTCTGATTTTAAATAAATGTTGGAAGACTAACTCTGTATAACTTCCTAAAAGTACGGTATTTAAAAAACAGTGGTGAATAATATTACGATATTTTATTAAATCTTTTGAAGGGCTACGCTTAAATGCGCTTGCAAGTAATTAGTCTATAGATTCATGTCCATTCTCAGCTTATCCAAATCTCTTGCCTCGGAGAGCACATTTAGCCTCCGATTTTGTTACGAACACAGGAATGACAAACGTTAGTGATCGTCTGGAGTTCGAAAATTAGATTAACGAAAAAAATTGGTCTGATGGCAATGTTCTGATATCGAGCCGCATCTGATGATACTGATGACTTTCTGTCTGACCAGATGCGGTGGGGGGTGATATGAGAGGACTTATGTAGTAAGAGAGGTAGGGCATGGTGGGAGTAATTCCACTTAGATTGGAGCTGCCCGACTGGGGAAGTACTTGTGGACTTGCAGAAAATCGAAGTGAAATAACACTGCTTTGAGCTGTGTTGTGTTCCTTACGTTGAGCAAGGTTGCCAGAGCTCCGCGAGGAAACGTTGTGTAGGCAGTGGGATGACTTTGACCCTTATACTGCCACCCAACTATTCCTCTTTCTTTTTACAGGGTCTGCAACGCGCAAGTGATACCCCTGGTGTTACAAGCGTCTATAGGCTACGGTAACCACTTACCATCAGGTGGGCCGTATGCTTGTTTGCAACCTACTAAAATACTATTCGTAGGTATATAAAAAGAATAATATTAATTGAGTGGTGAATAATGGAATAATTGTGGGTCAGACTGGATGCGAAGGCGGAGAACCGGGTTTTTCAGCGCGATTTGGGAGAGGCCTATGTCCAGCAGTGGATTGCGATAGGCTGATTTGATTGATTGAATAATAATTGAGGTACTCATCAATAAAATAGTTAATTAGTTCATTGATAAATTCATGTCAGTTATAAACACTGCAATTATATTTGTAGTTAGAAATACTTGCTATGATGCTATAATATATTAAGTAACCGGTCACCTTTACGGATCATGGACGAATCATGATGCTACACGTCACGATCACGAATCATCAATCAATCATGAAATTATGAACCTCTATTCTATGACTCTCATATATTTCACTGGAATTTCCTAGTTTTCAAATTATATTAAACAAGCTGCCGCAGTATTACCACCTTTTTGTCATTTTTGCTCTGCTCCTATTGGTATAGTATAGTAGCGTGATGTTATATAGCCTATAACATTCCTCGAAATGGACTATCCAACACTAAAATATTTTTTCAACTGGAACCAGTAGCTTCTGAGATTAGCGCGTGCAACCAATTTCTTCAGCATTATATTATTACTAGCGGCCCGTCCCGGCTTCGCACCGGTGGACATAAGATTCCCTAATATTTTCTAGCAATAAATTAAGGCTATGTTACTCAAGGTAAATGTAGCTTTCCAATGATGAAAGAATTTTTGAAATCGGCACAGTAGTTTTTGACTTTATTCATTACACAAATATACAAATCTTTCCTCTTTATAATAGTAGTAAAGATTAAAGTCTAAATTAATAATTTTATGGTCGCTTATCTCGTACCGAAACTATAACAGGACACGAGATAAAATTCATATGTCGCTACTTGTATATATTCTATTGATTAAATATACACATGAGTAATCGCTTCAAATTTTTTATAAGTCAATATTTTTTCTAAAGATTGATTACACATTAAATTGATGGATAGTGAGTATTAATTGTTTCGGTCGTGCCCAGCTATTAGATAACATAACGCAACTGCACGTAAACACAGGTAATTGGTGGTGACGTCACACGAGGCCAGTGCCTCACGGATCCTCCCCGGTGAGGACGACTGGGGCACGTCACGACTCTGATGATCATCACGGCAGCAGGAAACGCAACACATGCTTCTGATTGAAATAATTGTTGCAACACACTGAATTAAAGTGGAGGTTTTATTTGCAAAATGCCTGTTATTTAAAAATACTTTGTGGTACCTAAGGTTATGATTTAGGTAAGGTTTAAGAACTTTATTTCTCAAAAAGAATTATATTCACTTACATAAGAAAATAACATTTATAATTAAGTTAACATTAGGGTGACGAGACAGTTTATGCCGAAATTAAATAGGAATATAAAGGTAAAGTATAACACTTTTTGACATTAACATTTAAGTTATACAAATATTTTATAAGTTTTATAATTTGAAATCATCTAAAATATGTTTTTTTAAAAGCATATAGGTATGGACTTCTGGAGTTTTCCATTGTTAGGCAATTTTTTGTAAAGCTGTGCTCCTTCATACAGAATAGTAATTTTCCCGTAGTTTGTCTAAGGCGCCTGAAGGGCTATATCATTTTCTTGTCTAGTTTTGTATAATATTACTTTCAAATGTATTATAAAAATCTTGGGTCGATATCATTTCACTGATAAAATTAAAACTTCCATGCAAAAATATCTCTATAAGAATCGGTCATTAAAATTCAAGACACAATACATAAATGTAAATTGATGTTTTTCTATGGGTTGAACAAACTATCGTTGGTTAACGAAAAAGTGTTATTAGAATAAGCTATATAAAAGCAAGTAAATTACAACAATCATCATTATTTTCGTTTTAAAAGTTTTTATGAATTCCGAATAGATTTCTTCGGATTTAAAATTGTACAGGATTTAAAAGGAAACGTTATTGAATATTATTTTCTTGATAAATTAAAATCTGGACTACGCTTATAATGATAAGTAAGTACCTATCGACTTACAATTAAGATTTTAGTTACTATTAAGTATTGATAGTGAAAATATGGTTTATTATTTTAACGACGTCTGTGGTCTAGAGTCGTGTATTGGAATATTTAAGTGTGTATTTGTCTGGGTGTTTATTAAGTATGATAAGTATGTATTTTAAATAAAACTTCTGTTACAAATTTTATCGCGTTATATTGATATTATTAATCCTGACGTTTCGGACCCTTTACAACGTGCAAGGCCACAGGTAACCTTAAAGTATGTATTAAAAAAAAAATAAGTATTATACCCATAGTACAAGTCCCGCTTAGTCTGGGACAAGATGGTGATGTGTAAAATATCCAAAAATATTTATTTGTTAAAGAATTCTATGCTTACACAGATAATAATAAAATACCTATACCATAGTCAATATAATTAGACATTTGTTTTATTACACTTATCAAAGCAATAAGACATAATACAATACTTCCATGTGGCTTTGCTTTAAAAAATAAAACTATTTTCTTAGTCTACTAATAGTTTCTTGGATCATGAATTATATTTACATAAATTTATATGAGGATAACTATTATGAAAGCCCAGTAGTCGGCGCAGGTCGTCAACGGTAGACAGAATTAGCCGACGTTTAACTGTATGTGTCACGGTGCCGTAGTCCCGACGTGCTTTGTTATAGTGCACGGAGGATGCGCCTGTCCGCTCTTTGTCACCTTTGCATCTTGCTGCTAGCCTGGTAATTGTGGTGAATTCAAGCGGAATAATTTTATGAAGTGGATAAATACAGAGTGAACTATAAACTTAAACTTCGAATAGCGATCACAATATACCGACTACGGTCGCAATAATATGCACGGACATTAAAAAAAATGTTATTATAGGCCAGTCACTGCCAAGTTGCAGAATTGATAAATATCTGATCTACTGTTTTAAATTCTCAAAAATTTGGTAAATGAAAAACACATAGAGTTTGTTGTTCATTTGTGGCGTAGCACCGGAGTAATTTTACTTAGCTACTGTAAGGCTTAAAGGGCTTGTGGCTAAATAATAACTACGCTAACCGAGAAGCTCCGTGCTTCGGAGATTCTCGTAAAGCCGTCAGTCCCGGTTGTCATACTAAGACAATCGTTAGCGGTAGTTAGAAGCCTAAAAAGCCTAATAACCGAGGATAGACTTACCGTACCGGTACCGTATATCCGCTTCGTGTAAAATACTGATATTCAGCCGCAACAGGTTAGGTTATTTTTTTATTAATTAGATAAAATCAAAGCATTAATTTGCACAATCATGAGGTTTCAAAAGTATAACCTAAGTAAGTATATATACATGTGTTGTGGTAATTATATGATGAGCTAAACACGATTTAATAAATAACACATTTCATCGGTTTCTTACCTCGAAACCAGAATACCCTCTTAGTAATTCTAAATATATATGTAATCCAAATCAAGTCATTAAGCCGTGTTGTATTATGTATCAGCACGAGTGTCCTGTAATCTGACATTTGTGTGCGCGACTGTACCGTTCTCGTCCGAATTCCACAGTTCGCGTTACCTCACCCACATTTTATACGACTATATAAATAATGTTGACATATATTAGAAAAAGAAAGCGGTACATACGATCTGCAAAATTATAATACTTAGAACGTTTAGGAACCAGTATCTAAACTCTTGGAATGATAAACCGGTTTAGATCGAACGAAATCCAGCTATGTTTATAGAGTGGGACAGTGTTTTTTTTTTATATTCCGAAATACTTTAAAAGTGAATCACTTAAAACAAAAATAGTAACTTGTGTTTTAAAATACTTATAACTACAAAACTTAGGTAGCTAAGCCCTTAATGATATAAGGGATATAATTTTAAGTCATATACGATTAATATCGGAATTTCCAGTTCCAATCGGTTAGCTGCTTGTCATCCGTTCGGACGGCGGAGTCGGCGCGAGCGCAGCGATGTCAGTGTCGACTCAATGGAAAGGTGACATTGACATTGGTCCGCGGCGAGGCCGCTTTGCACCTGGGATACATTGAACTTGCATTTTGTTTACCAACACACTACGCGGACATATGCGTATGTTTGTTTTTAAATTCATGCTTCAATTAGAACTTTGTGAATACTACTAAAGCTATCATGATATTTCAGTATAGGTAGTATTTTAATATAGTGAATGAAACATGTTTCATACATACAATAACGCAATATTTAAATGCATAGTTTTCGAATACATACATTCCATTAAAATTTTATCGTTGAACTAACTATATTTCTAAAGAACCCTTAAACAATGTAAATGCACCAGGTTAGATAACGCCGATAGACTACCTACATAGCCAGTTACCAGTTCATAATACCTGAGCCTATGGTTCGCACAAGCAGATACGATAAGCAGTTCCCACGGTGGCCATGCTGCGCCATGAGTCAGCAGCGCACGACCATGCAGGACAAGGCCCTGCTAGCTTGAGCAATATACATATGTACATGTATACGTGTTAACGATGTATAAGTGGCAGTGGAACGACGTGCGGAAAATGTAAGGGCATTATAGTTAGATAATATGATGTAGTGTGAGATAAATGTAACGCAAGTCACGGATGTAGAGCACACGGAGTTATTATACCTTCGCTTAGAGATTGATGTGGATTTTTTATTAAAACCCGTTTTTTTTTAAATGGTATTCCAATAATCAAGCAGTGATAGCCGAGTGGTATGACCATTGGACTGCCAAGTCGAAGTTCGAATCCTATAGCAACTCTGACTTTTCGAAGTCATGTGCGTATTAATAATTAATTATCACTTGCTTAAACGGTGAAGGAAAACATCGTGAGGAACAAACCTGCATCCCTAAGAAGTTTTCTTGACGGCTGTGAAGTTTGCCAACCCGCACTAGGCCAGCGTGGTGGACTGTAGCCTAATCCTTCTCATATTGTGAGAGGAGTCCCGTGCCTAGCAGAGGGACTCAGAGGTACTTATATGGGTTGATGATGATAATTCCAATAATAAATGTTCACTTGCGTAGTGTTTTGTGTGAAATAGTAGTGTCAAATGCATTCTGCAGTACAGATTACCTAAGACTCAATCTGGAATACTGCCCTTAGATTCTATTCTTATATCTAATTTATATACCTATATACTTGCTGTTCCCAGCGATTTTTGCTCGGCTCCTATTAATCGTAGCGTGATGTTATAGCCTATAACCATCCTCGTTAAATGGACTATCCAACACAAACATATTTTTTCAATTCGATCTAGTAGTTCTTGAGATTAGCTTGTTCGACCAAACAAATAAACTTCAGCTTTATAATATTATTATAGTTTATACAATAAAAACAAAGCAGTGTACATACAATAACACCAATCAATGTTCTAATAAAATACCTAATTCCTAAATACCTAATACCTCATGAATGATGTTCATTCTACAAGGAAAATTTAATCGTGTTTATTTATTTACTTTTAATGCAATAAAAACATGAATATTCTACAATGTCATTGCACCTTTGAGCTAATACAACATCCGTGTCTGATCCAGTATACCTATAATGTTCAATAATTTATATCAAATTGCCATGGGGTTCCAAATGTTCTCGACTCTTAACATAAAATCACCAAAGTTATCACAGCCTTTGTTTTTTATACATCAATCTTGAATCAGATAAGCCGAAGAACACACGTGAAGTCGATGACCACGACTTCCTGATATAAATCAACAATTAATTTTAACATCGCAATGAGTTTTTGTTGGATAAGCTTAGTGAATAAAGCCATGAATTATTATGATATAACGTTCAGGGAAAAACAATATAGTATAACATTCATTGATCCGTGGTGTCGATTGTGGAACAATTGAGCAGTGCAACGGCTGGCCCTGAGCTAAGGCCGAATACTGCTCAATCAATGAAATAAAAACTTGTACAAAAACATCGATTCGGCATCGCTTGAATTTACGCGTGAGAACTGTCACAACGCCGTATTATTATTTTATACAGATTTAATGTATTTGTCTAAATCTGACTCAGGAAATGGCAAACAATCACAAATCCAGATATATTATATTATTTAAGTGCAGATATTTTTGAGGAAAATTAGAAGAGGAAAGCCCAAAAAAACCCAGTCTTCGGCAAAAGGTTTTTACGCGAGTAATTTACCATGATTCAAAATATATAGTATACTAGGTTTATTTATCCTTATATCTTCTAATGGAAAAAAAATGAGTAACAGTTCATTACAGCGCTATAAAGCAACTAAGTATAAAAATGGAAATAGCAATAAACTTGATTTTATTGATCTTGTTCCTCTGTCGAGGTCGTGTCATTACGTGTTAATAGATAGAATGTTCGTCATTACAATTTTACAGTTATCTATGTCACGTCACTAGGTAGTAGGTATTTGACCGATTAAAATTCGTTTTCAATTCACAACAAACAGCGCGGTGGCGAAGCGAGTTCTTGAGATTTGACTGTGAGAATTTATGTAAATATTGGACAGTGTAGAGCGAAGCTCTCGTAATTTATACGTCGTATGTAAGAGCTTACAAAGCTGGTCCCGTTAATACATTTGAATGACTCCCAAATAAATAACATCTTGGGCATCCCCGCTATTAAGAAAACTCAAGTCAACAAATATAACTGCAACAGCGACAGTTGAAAGAATTCGTTATTTAATTAACATAAATATTTTAATTTATCTTTAGTACCTTATTAGATAAATTTTGAGTATTCATAACTTAAAGTATACATATTTGTATGGAAAGGGATTGAGAACATCTACTTGATTATAAATGCATACAGCGTCGTAATCCCGCATTTTTGATGCAAGGCATGCTCCCGCGCCATTTCGTAGCCCAACCCGTCATCGTACCATTCACCATATTATATAGAAAGCTCTACTGAGCTACACAATAAGCATATATAATACTTATATCAATTAATTTGTTTTTGTTTGTTTCAGAGCGAAAGAAACGATATGTGACGCTTAATGTCCACAATTGCCAACACCGGACGTTCGATCGGGAACAGACTTAGTGGGTGCGACGACTAGTGTTGTGAATCAAGATGCACACGATGGATACGATGGGCTACGGCCACAAGAAATACCGGCCGCCGCTATCGCCCACCAACTTCTACCAGCACGACTATTACTCAAGACATACGACACTGCGTCCGCAGGTTTGTGCCACATTACCATAAGTATAATTAGTTTCCAAATTCTCGAATTATTTCATCGCATGTTGATTGTATGTACGCAAGGTAGTATTATCTATTCAAAAGACACGTGATCTATGATTCTATGAATGTTTAATTACATCATACCGAAATTAATCCATTCACGCTTCGTTATTCTCATATCAATGTTCCACAGATAATTACTTAGTGAGTCTCTCGTGAATTGAAGAGCATACAGCAATGTTGTCTTAAAATATAAGATGATCGGAATAATCGGAGCGTTATTCAATGCTTAGGGCCTTGTGTCCCGTTACGTGGTGGCCGAGCAACGGTACACGACAATGATATTAACTTGGAATAAAGCCGAACAGCCATGGTTTTGACCCGGCTACACAAAAAAGCTCAGAAGATTTTTTGTATAGGGTACACCGATATAAAAATATTAACAACCACAGTTATTTTACGTTCATCTATTTTGTCGTAATAAATGTAATAGAGGCTTAGATTACGTCGTTCTGAATACTGAATCAGTGACAAGTGAACTTCAATCAAAATTACTGATTTAATTAAATTATACCATTTTATGCCTACTAAGTATGATTACTAATCTCAAAACTAACATGAAGCAGTGCTTATATTTAACACTTTATTTCCTTCACCGTGGAAGGTCGCAAAGATCAAAATACGTGTGATTTATCTTACAAATTGTAGTGGCACATGAATGTAGTGCCATAATGACACACTGCTCGTCAAGTGCCGACAATATGCCTAAATTGCCTGCCTTGTCATGTTCTAATGTCGACATTATGCTCCCAGTTACAAAGAACATATTAGCGTGTATGATTTATAGCTGTAATAGAATTAATTAGTGACTACCTTTATTCGTAAAGACAACTGCCAGCGAATCGTGTTCCATTTATAAAATTGTCGGAAGGTTCCCGAAGACAAATTGTCAAATTAATAGATATTAATTTCAAGTTCATGATCTATTTGTTGTGAAAAAGACGCTCATTTAATTGATAAAGAACGACACTTAAAAACATAACATTGACTTGTAACACGCTTTAATTCTGTGTGCACTAGCCAAATAATTCATGAACCAATTATCATTTCAAAGCGTCAATTATTTTTTAATTAGCCAAATGTTCTGATAAATTCTCGTATCATCTCTTTACAGTAATTACTAACGGTGTTTTGGTTTTGACACGAGCTCTAATAGATCGGGCGATAACAAGCTAAATAATTGTTGCGTTATCGGGAGGCTGCGCCCGCGTCGATCGCACGGTGTCGTTCACCGTCGTCGATGCACTACCGTTACCTTCGGATCTATTGATCTCGATTGTATCAAATTTCAAGTACTTCCGCGTAAGAGTGTTCATCTAACGTCTATGAGCATTAGTAAGGGATCAGTTATATCAGTAGCAGATCCAAGTACCTGCAGCTTTTGAGTATTATGCGACTTTGAGTTGTCTAATATACTTATTATGTTTTTCCTTTGGTATTAAGTTTTTCAGAGTTTGAAAGAGTTATTTGTCTTAAATATAAACTTTTTTATCTAACTAAACTGCATACTTGTTGTATATTCCTGTGCTGCGCTCGATTCAGAACTTTTAGATAAAACATAATTTATCTAGTATTTAGTAGTCCCTTAGGCAAAGTTAATAATAAGGTACTTAATAATAACATAACAGCAATAACCCATTCATTGATTAGATGAACGATAGAAGTCGATCCCAAGTAAAAAACAAGAGTCGAAAGGAGTTAATGGCCATCAAATGAGAAGGCAGTTGTCTCACTCTTAATATTGTTATATCCAATTTAATTTAGTCACAATCCACTTACATATTGAATTGAATCCACACTTTCTTTCCGTCACAAATGTCAGACGTGACAATTTGTAAAATTTCCTTAGGAATTTGATAAACTTTGTTAAAAAACCGCAATCGACTCTAAATCGATTATGACTTTAATAAATAAAAAACATAAGCTATCTCATGCTCTACTGAGCTACATGACATCGTGTCGCGGTGATTACCTGCGACCACGGTAACGCACTTCTTGCCACCGGTAACGGTGCCACCAAACTTTAAACAACTTTAAATGATGCTCTTACTAAAGTTAACGAAGCAATATGAACACGGACTATATCTGACACTAAATTATTTACAGTATTTTTTTTGCCGCATTTAATTAAAAAATAATAAAATAATAGATATCCTTGAACAATTTTACACAGCACCATCTAGGCCCAAACTAAGCGGAGTAGAGTGTGGGTACTATGGGTACTAGACAATAGATATAATATTTTTTTTTGTAAATACATACTTAAAAAACACCCAGACAAACACAAACACTTATGTTCATCACATATAAATATTTATTGTTCTGCGAGAATCGAACCCACGACTTCGTGATCAGCAGTCCAACACGCGCACCACTAGACCACACACGTCATCAAATAATAAATAAATATTCTTGGTCAATTTTACACAACACCATCTAGTCCCAAACTAAGCAGAGCTTGTACTATGGGTACTTATATACTTTGAAATAACACTACTTTTTACGGATTTTATCGCGTTATATTGATATTATTAATCCCGACGCTTCCGAGCATGCATGGTCACGGGTAGGCTCGACCATGGACGCTGTAAAGGGTCCGAAAACAGGAGTTTTATTTCAATGTATAATATTCGCGTAAATGTCAGAAATCAATACATATATACTTTTTTTTTTTGTAAATGAATTAATAACTACTGTGCGTGTGCAGGTTGTCTTAGATAGTCTGTGTTACCTAGATCACTCGTCACGTCGTTTCGCTGGTTTCGGTAGCATCTAGACATTTATTGCCTTGCTTAAGGGTAGAATGAGAATTTTCCAGTCCACCACGTTGACCTGGTAGGTTGGCACTTTTGATAGACTTCACACGTCACCGACGTTTTAACACTAATTATATTTTCCTTTTCAACAAATGATAATTAATTATTAATTCGCACATGGTATTTGAACTTTTAAATAATCAAGGCAAAATCCGGAAAAAAAACTATTTTTACAAATCAAATAGGTACATAAAGTAGCCAATGATTAATTGATACTAAAAGTAATTACCGATAAAATTATGTATATTATTAATAGTTTATTTTATTCCGACAATCATCGCTGTACTTTTTATTGTGCTGGTATTTTTATTTTTCTAATTATAAATGCGATTCAATATTCCGCGTCGTGATTTACCAGTTTTTTGGTGAAGAAAAAAATAAAATAATCAGAAATTAAGTTCTTCATTTCAAAATTATATAATAATATTATTATTATATATATACCATCACGCCTGTATTCCCCGAAGGGTTAGGCAGAGGTGAACTAATGTACACCCACATTTCGCCGGTATGTTTAGGTCTCATGTAATAGGGGGCGAGCCTATTGCCATTAACCGGGCACAAATCCAGACTCCGAGCTGCTACTGAGAATTTCATAGAAAAACCCAATAACACTTTCCTCGACCTGGGGATCGAACCCAGGACCTCTAGCGTAGCAGTCGCGCCTAGGACCACTAGACTAATGAGGCAATTATTATTATATAGATACTTAATGTGGTACATTTGGCAACATTCTGCTGGCAATATTATGAAAAGTTTTAACGAAACTGGATAATGTAACACACAATGTACATACGTACTATCATGCCTATATACCCCGAAAGGTTACGCAGAAGTGTACTAATTAACACCCATTTCGCCGATATAGGGGGCGAGCCAAGTGTCATACAAGCCATAACATTAATTAAATACGAGAACTCTACTCATACATTTTTCCAAACCGTTAGGAACTAGATAAAACTCAATAACCGAATCGAATGCTATTCCATGAATTATTTACATATTATGATGTTATGATGTAAGAGGCGTGTGCGCACGAGCGCGGCAGTCCGGCACGCGAGACCGCACATCTGTGGTTGCTCCCGCGCAGAAAAACCTAGGAAGCGGGCCTGAAGCTTTTAGATGATGTTGCTAATGAATAATGTTGTCTGGGCTTCCGTGTGTTCGCTTAATTACCTTTAACGCCTTTGCTGATACCCATATATACCCTAATAGCTATTTTATTTACCATTGTGTTCTACGCGCCGCTGACGACGGACGCCGCACCACCGGGGCCGCGCCGCCACGCGCTTCCAACTATAACTGTTAAAATTTTGTACCTACAACATTCACAATTAATCATTGATTAATTCATGAGCTTTTTTTATGAAATTATTGACTCGTTTATTACCAAGAATTATTACCATTTGCCTGATTTGTGATTGATACATGGCGTAAAGTTATAGTTTTGGACGTATAATACGTATAATATAAGTTATAAAAACAAAGCACGTAAACTAACTAACTACGTGCTATGATAATTAAACTATTTTAATTACTTAATGGATATAAAGTCTTTTAGTATCTACGATATCGCATATATTACTTTGATAAAAACATTCCTTCAAAACTCACATTTCAAAGTATTATATTTTGTTCGAAGCCAATCCTATCTAGACGCAGCTAATGAAAACAATATGTAGGTCGGGAGTACTATCAGTCATGGGCATGGGCAAGCCTGGGAAACACGCACATTGTCCGAATATTAGGTGATCGTTGAACCAGAGCTGGGGTCAGCGCGGGTGTCACACAACGGTGCCTTCACAAACAACCAGATATTTGTGTGTCAACGATCTCTTTTTCTGGTTAAATATTCTTGCACAACACAGTTTTTAAGTTCCAGAACCAAACTAAAATCGAACGAAGAACTTGTTTCCGAGTGAACATTTTATCATTAACGGTCTATACAACTTTCCCCATTATTTGTATTGAATATAATGAGGTACAATTCAATAGTCTACATTTATTCAATAATACGAGGCCTGCGGTAGATGAGATGCTGTCTATAAAGCTTGTTATCTGTTTGTATAGAGTCTTGGCACAAAAAGTAGGAGTTTTGTCCCAATTCTTTCGGCAGTTATATCTGTTTAAACGAATCTGGTTTGTTTGTATAGCAAAAACATGGTATAATTTAGCAAAAACCTATTGTATAGCAACGTGTTCCATTGAAGGGCGTGCGTGCGTGTCGTTATGGCGCTTAGCGTGTTAATCGGCGTCTATCCAGTTATATCACAATAGCTTTTTGTTCTGTTAACTTGAGTTATGATGATCTCATGATAAGGATCTATGTAATTATTTAATATTCAAGTGTTGTTAGGGTAATTTAATGGGCAATTTGGAGCACCTTACTGTTACACAAATTCAATTTATGTTACTGAAAACTATACAAGAACGCCAAACGGTAAATTTGTAGTTAATTCACCAAAAGAAAGTACAAAACGTACCTAATAATTGAATAAGTTGACGACGATAGTGTCAGTGTTGGTAACTAATTTATGATCTTGCAAACATCAACACAGCTTAGGTTCTTTCCGTATTTCGACGATAGGTCAGAATCGGTAAAACTCTGTGCTCTTTTAGTCCAACAGAAACAGCTCTTCGACTTCGAGAATGTGGAAATCACAGTTGCAACGAACGGTTAAACATCTGCAGTCGGTTAAACATGCTCATAAGTATATTTTTTTTATAAAATGACCTCATGTCAGTTCTTATTGGATATGCGATTTATTTGTTGAACCTCTTTTATATGGTTGAAGCGATGGCTGCATTTCTATGAGCATAAACATAATTAGAAGAAAGTGGACAATGTTGTCCTCAGCGGGTTTAGTATGAAATGATTTGGCATTGCGTTTTTTTTAAATCAAATCAATTGCCCTGTCACTAACCGTCGAGTACGCAAGTCCATTTTCATGTAATGGATTTTCATGCTCACGCTCTCGGGAATAATTACTTTAGCATTTTTTCCATTCGTATTCCAATTTAAATTCAAGCACTTGGCCATATCTATAACTATACATGTACATGACATACATGTAAATCAATAAATCAGCTTGACCTACAGAGTTATTTTGCTTTTATTATGTTAAACTTAAGTCCATTAATTTCTGCAAATCCATTCAATGCATGGGAGAATCACCGTTACCTACTAAATTCTATGAATTCATAGTTACGTAGCTTGATTAAACGCAAATTATATTGTTCACTACGTCATATTTTGTTTATTCTATATTTTGGACTAGTATTAGATACTTTCCGACGTATCTCTTTCCAGTGTATATGTTTTAAATTATACTAAAACTACATTTATTACAAAATATAAAACACTGTATGGATATCGTGTTGGTAACCTGTAAAAGACCCTTACGCTCGAACATAAGATGTCTTTACTAAAAAAAAGATGTAGGGATAAAAATAATGTAACTATGAAAAAGGAAGAATCTCAACTGGTACTTACGTGCACACTATCGGAACATCTCCGAAGCGCGCACCGGCCGCGCATGCGCATCCTGCGCTTATTGCTCCCATCTTCTGTGTAGTACGTGTTACTAAACTTCAGTCGCGTAATTACATCCGTCGACGTGACTCATTTTTATGTAATTTTTATAAGCTGCCGTACGTAAAATTCTGATAAAACAAGGTATTTTAGATACAAATCGGCGAACCACTTTTTATAAATTTCATTAATTTTTTTTGCTGATATTGAATGTTTTTCGTAGACAAAATCTAGCTATCGCTTTTCGTATAACTTATCAATTTATAACTTCTTATTTTTTTTTTATTGAAAATTATTTCAATTGTAAAGTCAGGCCAACTATAAACAAAACAAGAAAAGCGAGCAAAACAAGTGTGTGTTGGACGCGCGTGTTGGCATTTGTTGTCGTTATGCTGTGTTACGTGTAGTGGAGAGGTTTGCCTTGCACTTGGCGGCGGCGCCCGCGCAGCCGCGTCTTCAGTGCAACAGCCTAGCTAGCCCGTTCACACTGCCTCGAATCGGGTCACCAGATAAAATACCGACGTGAGCCGGTTTTGTAACTATTCACGATTCACAATTGATTCCATAACAATATATTTTAATGTCTGAATTATTGGACAAAAAATACCGTATCTAAACGGAATTCACTGTTAGACGACAACCGACCGGTCGTTGCAATGTATTTGATGAAAGATATTTATTAAATTTGTGTTATCTGATTTTGATCATTAATTCTATAGGCTTGACCCAAACTGACACCTTTAGAATTAATGTTTGAAAGATTTATTGCTGGTTCTATTTGTGAATATAATTATAAATTATTATTTTATTATTTTGCAGTCGTATTGTCCGTTATTAATAGACTCTTAACCCTGCTCCGTGAGCCATAAACAATCCTAATAGGATTCCCATTGGACTCAGAACCACTAATCTGATGTGCGATAATGTGAAGCTACTCGCCTTTTATCCGTAGAAACTCGTTAAGTGTTTATATTTAGCCCTAGGTTACCTGCCAACCAGTCCTGCATCCCGACTTGTTTACACCAACCCCTTGCCTGCTCCAAGCCTTTAATTAAACTCATACCGGACTCATGTAGAAAAGGTGTATGATATTCACCTGCATGTATTGCATTCGCATCAATTCTATAGACAATTTTATTGTTTATGTTATAGTGTATGAATGCAGAGCCAGAGTGCAACTAACCCATCTTCCCACGCAGGTAGTAGATATCTATCTATAAAATGTGACACCGTTGTCGAGAGTATCTTAGTATGTGTTTAATGACATTCATCATTTCTGTATGATACTAAATTCCTGATACCTACTAGGTGAAAGTGCTGACCTTTTTTTCAAGGAATGGTTTATCATCATCTTTACATCACTAAACACTGAAACGCTGAACAAAGACTTCCACTAGTACCGGTTAGCAAACACAATCGAAAAACAATTGATATATTTAATGAAATAATCAAAAATCCACATCTAATTAAAGTAAAAATAATTATATTATATTTATTTTTTCATTTACGTACATAAAAGTATAAATAAAAATTAATATATTAGGGGGAACAGGGTCAAAATTACTTTTACTCCGAAATCTAATATAAAATATTATATACATACATATAGTGTACAATTAATAAAGTGGTTGTCGTAGTTGTATGAGTGAACTCAACTTATTAATTATGAATGAAAATTGCACAATATTAAAAAAGACACTAGACTAGAATGATCTCAAATAAAGATACCTTTACGTCACCTTGCAGCTATTTACTTTTAAAAGAGTATCGACCTTTATAATTCAGTCACAACAATTTTTTACCGTAACCTCTTATAAAAATAGCTACTATATATTAACTAATTTCAAGACCAAAGTGTTTTAGTCTAGAAAAACGTTTTAAATAATAAGTACTGATGTATTTATATAATCTTTGATTATAATTATGTATAGTACGGCTTTGTATACTTAGCAAGTGCGCAGCCGCACAGTCACACGCGTGTCGTCCAGCGTGCGCTATACAAAGTGATTATTATAAATAGTAGTAGGTAAGGCAGAAAGTGGTCGACAGCAGTAGGTCAGTGGGTCCAGGCCTCCACCTTTCTCCTTCTGAACAACAAAAAGCATTTTCCAGCTGATATCGTGATACTGTTTCATTCATCATAGAAACATTAAAAGAAAGTTTTGTTATCGTACACTAATACATTGTTTGTTTTTTATGACGGTAAAAGTAAGGAAGTAATAATGACTGCTACCACATCCACATACTATTACTGTCGCCGTTGCTAGAATTTTCTAGACAGGTAATTACTTTAGCAAAATTCTAAACGAATAGGTACCCGCTTCTGTATTCGAAATTCACTTACATTGTATTGGAAAATTAATATATTTTCGAAAGTGACTATAGTAAGTAACGATGTCTGCACGAGTATGTTGAAGTTTATTACTTTTTCTACCGAAACATAAAGGGTTTATTAAATAGCCAATATTTGTACTTACTCATGAATACGACAAGGTTTAAGATTGTATAGGATTGTTTTGATTTTATTTTGATCTTTTGAAGGAGATTAATAGCCTAGACATCATATTAAGCAGCAAAGTCACCTTTACAAAACTCTTTTGTCAGCATAAAGTATAGTCAAGTTATGTCAAGTTTACCTTACCATTATTGAATTGTAAACTGTATTGTGATATAGGGCAAGTGTGTGAAGTTGAGTGAATCGAGGCTTCTCGGTCGCCAATGTTAATGGTAGTCAGATCCACGGCCAAGCACGCAGACATTACGCACGGTGTTGCATTATAATCATTGACGCATACTTGCAAATAAACCATCCAGTATTGGAAAAATCTATAGGGAAAATGTAGCTAAAACTATAAATCCTGATCTAATAGATTCTATAGCTAGGAATAAAAAAAGGAACAAAGATGGATTGCCTAACGTTTTATAAAATTGCCTTTATATTTTAACAAAAGAAACTGGAAGATGATTATGTTTGCCGAACAAACAGCTAAGGAAGACTCCACCAACAAACGACGAGAGCAAAAACATAATTGCAACGTTACAGCGAAACACCAATTCATCAGGAGATACCTAACTACTTTGATATAGATGTTTGCGGTAACTGACCTCCGAACATAACCGAAGCCACATTCCTGAATTGACGTTAGCAAAGTTCAGAACATAAACATTGTCTACAGATGTCTCGTCAAACTTAGGAGTTCTATCTAACTTTATGGCACATCAAAATTTGTAAGAACTTTTAAAGTCAGTCTTTGAGCTTCCATCTTTAATTTGATACAATAACTATTAATGAGTATTTAACGAGAGTTAAGTAGGTATTCTACCGAAAATTAAACTAATTGGCTGATTTATGTTTAGGAGAAATTACAAAATAACATTTGTGGTGTTACGCTATCCTTGTAGCTTTGTGGTGTGTTTTGAGGTAGTTGACGTATCAGTTTATTACATTAATATAAACTTAGCACAATACAACCTGCTTTATTGCAATCCTGCCTTGATTCAGTGCAAACGGAACATAAACTATATTAACGAAGCCTTTGTGTGTACGTAACGCTTTCAGATGAGAGATGATTCAATGGATATAATTGTGAATCAAGTCCAGGTAGGCGGATAATCTTCACAAGTAACGAAGGGGCACAGTAAATTGTATTAGCAATAAATATAAGCGGCGGTTGGCAGTGCAAGGCTTTTGACCTGTGCGAGTTCAACGATCGCTGCGACGTGGCTAGACCGGGCCTCTACCATGCTAATTACCTGTTATTTCGTGTATTTTTCAACATAAAATCAAATGATCCATCAATTGTACATATATCGTAAGTATTTTTGTTTCATATAAGACAGGACCACCCAGTGTCGAGAAATACAGACCTATGTCTGGGTCAAACAAAGTCAGTACCGTCGTTATGGATGTTGTGGGTGCCATTACAAACCAGCTCTAGACGGGACTGGAACACGCAACTGTGACCCTTGGAAAAGATGTTCATAGATGACGCTTCCACAGGGAATAGTTTTGTTTTTTATTACTGGACATTAATGAATTTGAGAAGCTCGTGGTTAAGTGATTACCACACTCAATCGATCTGTAACCTATGCTTGTCACGTAGAGTATCAGGATGGATGATCATTCGTTGCACATAAAGTCCTCGTGCCTCTGAGAGCACGTTAAGTTATAGGTTTCGATTGTCATACGAACACCTGTGACAATCAACAACATTTAATCAGAAGACGCAGGTTACAATCCTGCCCACAGTCGAATTTTTCCTTCGCTAAAATAACTTTAAAATCTTAGCATAGTAAATACAAAAAAAATACTAAAATATACATAAATGACAATCGTTAGTAGTAGTCTGAAGTCCCGAAAAGCCTGACAACCAGTTTATAAAAATTCTCTTGCGGAGTCGGATAACAATCTCTTCCTGTATTCGGACATTCGGACGCGTCTGGTTAGACTGGAAAGCGACCGCAACATAGTTGGGGAAAAGCTAAGATGTAGTGGACTTTTAATTTAGATATATACATACGCGGTATCGTGTAAGTGAATTCGTTGTAATCTCAAAATTGTGCCAACTGTTTTTTCCGTTGGAAATCAGCAGTGGAACTCTTGTCGGTGATACTCCAATACCGCGTAAGTAACACTTTGATATAAGGCCTAACTTTTTATTAAATATTATTGAAAATTAGGACTTACAGCAAAGTGTTACTTTGGTACGCGGTATTGGAGTATCACCGACGTTATGTCAAGTTAGAGGCTGTTTCAAAGTCCCTTGGATGCGCTAATTGCATATGATCAGAAACCGGGGTCGTACGTGTGTATGCACACCAGTTCTTTTGAAGACCGGTTATTTAGAATCGTATACTAGGTTTTATGATTCTATTAACGATTTAATTAGCATACAGCATACCGACCTGTGAACAACAGTTATGTGGCTTGTTTGACACCGTTGACATTATGTGAAATGACATTAGATATTAGAGAAATGTTAGCTATAAAATTATATACACATAATATGTATTAAATATACCTGTTTCCGCTCACGCGTGGGCGAATTTTATAATTGTTCGAATGCAATGTCGTGTCAAAATTTCGTCGAAAAGTCGAAGATTTAAGATTTTGGACAAATAAACATTTAGATTTTTATAGATGTTATATATAACATAACATAACATACCATAATGTCTCCATTCCCTGAATAGTTAGGTAGAGGTGTGCGGTGGTACCTTTTTTTTTTGCGAGTAGGAAACCTTGAAAAGGCTGCCGGCCTGCTGGCCGGGGGTTTAACCGGATTGGGGAATTTTTAGCGGACTAAAACCCCCCGGTGGCCATCTTCAGCACAATATTGGGGGGCTCCAGGAACTAAGTATTCTTCCGGAACCCTCATGTGTCATGCCATCAAGGCCAATCCTAGGGAAGAACACTCCGGTATGTTTCAGATTCCATGTAATAAGGGGCGAGCTTGTCGCATTAATAAATAATATATATATTTATACATATATACCCTTTACATTAAAGGGATCCAATTTCGTTCATCCATTATATTCAAGTCGTCCAGGAATGCGCCAATTTTAATACACCCATTTATCACTCGGTAATGAGCCACTAAATATGATGGATTGCAACACTAATCACGTCGGCTCTGATCTTCTCCGAACATTTGTTAAAATTCTTGTAATAAATGAAATTCTGTCAATGAACCGCGTGACTCCTCTTCACATTTTTTATTAGTTTTTTTGTCTGTCATTACATAATAACCACAAAATTGTAAATTATCAAGGCTCTGGTTAAGGAAGCTATATTGTGATCACGCCTGCATATTTATTCAAATATTCATGTTCGTGATTTACAAAGTAAAGATGGGAATTTTATACGTAATTATGTTAGTTTATTTCGCATATATAATTTATCATTGCTGAGTATAATTCACCAGAAGCTGAACATAGTTTATACCGGAAAACTCAGAGTTAATTTGAAACGAGCAGCCACTAAAATGTGTTGATAATTATGAAAATCGTGAACCTCATACATTTGACCTTTGGATATTAGAAAATTTAATAATGAATAGTGAGACAAAGGCATGAATAAGTTACAAATGAGATGGAAAGTAGTTGTATAGATAGAAGAATCCAAATGTTGTACTTCCTTATACGAACTGACCATTTAAGACGCGGTCAGTGTGTCACCGTGCACTCAATGACTTCAACGACTGTGTTTGTGCTGCGACCAAAGAGTTATAAAACCTTAATTTACTTCAATTTAAATGTTATTTTAATAAAAAAATGTTGGAGTAACAACAAAAAAATTCGATTACCAACATTTAACGGTCTTAAAATTCATAAATGTGTTAATTTTTTACTACGAACATTATCCAGAAAATGCTACAGAATAAATTAAATAAGTTTTATTCAATACAGATTTTGCTTACGACTGTGTTTGTGTTGCTTATCTTTTCAAAATAACTTCGAAATTAATGTGATAGATGTCAAAACTTTAATTAATTACACTCAACATGTCCAAAAATAACTAAAGGGCTGTTAAATATATTCATTAATTAAAAAACGAATTTTATATTGTACGGTCGACAAAAGAGTTAAGTATACAGGCAGCTAATTAAACATCTGTGTTTTGTTAAAGATTGTGTAATAGTGTATCACGCGATATGTGTCATAGCGCAGGTATTGTAAGCTGCTACACATCAAACCCTTTACGAGTAATTATTTAAATCACAATCTGTGTAAAGATGCAGATTTCGTTCGCTACCTGTATACCAATCTCTTTTGTTGACTGTACTAGCAGCTGTTGTCCTCGGTTTGACCGCATCTTAAGGACTTTTTGAGACAAAAGGTAGCCTATGTCCTTCTCCAAGATCGAATAGTCTGTTCCAATTTCATCTAAATTGGTTCAGCGGTTTAAGCGTGAAGAAGTAACAGACAGACAGACACACTTCCTCATTTATAATATTAGTTTAGACTAGCTTTGGCTTGGCACGGGTGTAATGTACCTTGTAATAACACGCATGTACCTAGGTACATTATTTTTAACATTTCCGGAAAGAATTATCTAAATGATAATGAAAACTGTATGAAAATCCGTTGCGTAGTTTAAAATATCTCAGCGTGCAGAGGAACAAACAGCGGAAAGCCACTTTGTTTTATACTATACTAGCGACCCGCCCCCGCTTCGTACGGGTGCAATGAAATACATGTATTATACATACCTTCCTCTTCAATCACTCTATCTATTAAAAAATCGCATCAAAATCCGTTGCGTAGTTTTAAAGATTTAAGCATACATAGGGATATAGGGACAGAGAAAGCGACTTTGTTTTATACTATGTAGTGATTACTAGTGATATATACCTATATAAAGATTCTAGAATAATTGAAATAGTTATCGAAATCCAATCTTATGATTGTTGCGGTAACTATTCAAGTGTGCACAATTTATACAGTTCCCTTCAATACGACATCCATTTAATTTCGTACATCTTAGATAATGTTCTTGCGTCTCTCTAAAAGTGTTCCGGCAGACCTTGTCCGTGGGTGGAGGATGGGTGAGTGACCGAGTCCTTGACCCACAACACAGATACGCCTTATAGACCCTCTGACTGGCCCCATTCATTTTAAAAAATTATACTTTAAACGGAGAAAGTATAGACTCATGCTCTGTGGTTTGTACTAATAACGTTCTTTGTTAATAATGGATAGGTACAAGCAGAATAATTTATAACGAAGTGCTTTTATTTATGGTTTGTATTTTTTTAGAGAGTGAAAAATATGTACTATACGAACTGTTTAACGATCGTATGTGTGGTTTCAATAATTTACATGTTTCTCGGATAAATACTTTTAACGTACTGTACCTATTTTCATAGATAGTCATTATACTTAATTAATTTTGTCTAGATTCTGATTGTTATATAGGTAGGTAAGTTTTTAATACCCGTTTTCGCCCGTATTTTCGTCTGCGTGGACTACTGGTAAACATCGCATTTTTATTTCCTGGGACAATACTCTTCACCAAATATTTTGATGCAATAATTATGCATAGAAAAATATAATAATAAATAAATAAGTAATAACAGTTCGTCCATCGATGGCTGAACTAGAAAAAATGTTCCTAATACTTAATAACTTTAATATACGGGATAACTACTAGAACATATTAATGGAAAAATGCAATAAATATGCTAACTGTTACATAGTAAAGCACTGTTAAGTTATGAGTTAATTGCATAAGTGCGTGTGTTTTTGCGACCACGTGCGACACAACGACACAATGAGTAAAGCTGTGCCATGCACATGATAATCAATCACTTGTATCTCAGCTAAGTATTCGTTCCGCAATTTCTTATTCTGAATCATATTGGAACGGGTACAGTTTTCCAATTTACATTGAGAAATTCCGCAACAATAAATTCAAATTTAGAGCAATTTTCTAACTGCCTTTTTAACCCAATACGCCTCCCTTCAGTTTGAGAAGGTTTTAGTCTACTACGCTGGCCTAGTGCGGATTGACAGAATTCAAACATCTTGTAATGTTAGTCCTCTTAAATATTATATTTATTTGATTTCCCACGATGTTCACCTTCACCGGCAAAGCGAATACTAATCAATTTCTGATCCGGACATTAATTATATTCGAAAATGAAATTCAGAGGAATAATGTATAATGTCGTACTTTTGACACTGAATGACTTTGAATTCATTAGCAATCTTTTATCCTAGAACTATAAGACCGATATTGTGATTGCTAAAACTTTGGATTAAAATACATATAGTCCAATGACTGAGTATTTGATTTAAACGAGGCACGAGCCCTACGCGTGGAGGCTCTGGAGAGCTTGGATGTAATGTGGAATGGTACATACTTAGTTGTAAGTAAGTCTTTTTTTTATAGAAGAATTTATTAGGATTCGTAGAGTAATATTTGAATATCATTTGAATTAATGATAATATCTATGTAGTTAAGGAATCACTGACCCGGTATTTGTACAAAGAAACCTGACGCCGTCATGTCCAATAAGAACGTCAAATTGGCGGCAAATTATTGATATAGGTAGGTACCTACTCTATACTTGAACAAGAACACCTGAATACTTTTAAAGAAAGAAAGAAAAAACACACATTTATTCAGACAAGGTCCGTACATCACACAGATAAAATAGACTAAAACTAAACTGATAAAAGCTAAATTTAAATTAAAAACTTTAGACATTTGTGCTAACATACAAATATAGTTTCAAAACTCATAACCCTACCTAACCTTCTCCATCGGATTAGAGTTCTACGAAAAGAATAAGATAACGTTGGTTGGTAAGTCAAGTGGTTGTATCTGCTTGCGCGTGCGCCGACGCGCCGTCAGCGTGACGCAGGCGGTCCCGTTAACCGACACACTACTCAGCAGCCGCTGCGTTCCAATCCTGCTTTCTATTTTAAATCCTTGCGGCCATGATTAAGTTGTTGTTATTTGTTTATATCTGTGGAAGTTTCGACTGGCTGAAGATGATAGGCTGATAGCCTATGCTGAAGAGTTTGCAATCAGCATGACTTATAAGAAGTTGGTTGTTGAAACTGGTCGTAATAATAGAGATGACATTGACATGACCTTTAAATATATCATGCTCAATACACACCAAAATAATAAACAAAATCTAATTATTTTTTATTTCCAAACAGATTTCCCCTGTGGCTAGCGTGGTGGCAGCTTCGACAAGATAACAAAGCTTTTCTACTTTTATTCCCAATCCAAATTATTTTTGCACTGAAAGCAGCATGCATTTAAACAGCGTATTTATATTAGATAATGTATTTATGTTAATATAATATACGTCCAACCTGTATATTTATTCATAGTTTCTGTAACCATAACAAGAAATAAATAAGGGTCTTATACGGTTTAATCTGAAATAAGTACCTACCAATAGGAAGCTGTCTTAGTTGTTTGGAAGTGTCATAGTTTTTGTTTGAATTTGAGCCTAGTTAATGGCTATAGTCCCATAATTATATCGAACCGACAAAATACCGACGAACTGCGTGTGTAACAACAACCAGCAATACACGTCTACCTACCCCTTTGGGAAATACAAGCGTAATGATATATATGTATGTACCTATATGAAAAGCTACGTAGGTACGTATATGTTTACCACACTTATCTGGCGAATATCTTTGCTCGCAAATTGTGTGGTAGCCACACATTATGTAATCACAATATTGATTTTGTTCAGGCTCGGGATTCGTGATCAATAACCAATATTAACATGGCTGACATATACAGGACCCTCTAGAATATTAAATAGTATAATAATAATTGAATTACGTCTGTTGGGACACAGATGAAATTATATCTAGGTCAGCTCTGGTGTATTAAAAACCCTTTTTTTTTGCAACAAAATACTGATATCAGTCTGAACTTTTGACTCTACAGCCACAGTGATTTACTGTTGTGGGTTCTGAGTTCTCTTCCCAGGGCAAGCAAAATATTAACCGTTTAACGTAGATACACGATATTCTCAGTAAAGAATAATCTTAATTTGCTAGAGACACGGTATTTTACAAGGTGTTCAGTAACATATATAATTTGTACAACATATCTCACCGTTAAATCGGTGTAAATTTTAAGTACCTTATTAAAGTTAATAGCTGTTATAATATATAAATTAATTAAATTACGCAAGTCAAATCTAATTATATTTTTTTAACTTCGAGAATAATGGCATGGATTATTTAACTCAAATTTTCGACTAATCGCACGAAAATAGACGATTCTCTTTTTATGGCACGGCACATTTGGTCTGTGAAATAATAACCAATTAAATCGCATGCTCTAGGTACTTACCGCTAAACAACATTCTTCAATGTGATTACTGGCAACATTCGCAACAAGTCGGATGGTACAAAATCGATCAAGGTGATGACACACGCAAGATTTATACTATAGTTACATCTTGATGTCCATAAAAGTGGAATGATATGATGTGGACCGCGCGGTGGAATGCTGCGGCCGATCTGTCGACTCGTCATTACGCCAATCGAGTGCTATCGTAGCAGAAGAGTCGATCTGCGACGGTTCGTGCTGCATTCCTCAGTTTATGGCCACGTTCCTTCATCATTACATACCTACCTCCATAAGAATGCATGTTACACACAATAACATGGGAAATTATTTTATTTCTTGCGATGTGAAAGTGTGAAAGATCATATTTATTAATCAAGCTGTAATAATCCTAACTTATATGTATTAAAATAATAGGTCATATCATCTTAGAGCACAACATCATCATTAGGAAATTGTGACGAAACAAGAAACACGACAAGACCAAAAAATTAAACGGCTTATCTTGTACCTACTGCCCCTGATACCTTATATATATTATATATATGATTTTCTTTCAAAGGTACCAGCTAACCAAACACCATGTCCTGTGCAAATTTCAGTAAAAGTTCTTTTCTATAGAAAAAAAAAACACTTTCAGTGTATCCCGAATTTTCCAATTTTCCGGACAACTTTCAATACAACGGACAAATTTCCAGACAATTTTTCTTTTCATAAAAACCTAGGACTTTTACGAATATTTTAAAACAAAAATAGCCAAATCAGGCCAGCCCTTCTCGAACAGCCTTTAATTTTTATTTTCATAGAAGATGAGGAACACTAAATTAATGGATTGCGATTTTTTAAAGTAAGATTTACTGTTAGTTGCTAAAAGATTACCTACGTAGGTACCTAGTATTCGTTTAAATATTTTCATTCAAAATTACTTTCATAGCGGCATGAGCGGTTTTGGTCAACGAATGAAATCATATTGTACCTACCTACTTAATGATATTGGAATTTCACTCAAAGGTCTGAGATTAGATCGAAAAGTGTAAAATTATAGTAGGTACATATCAACATTTTGTGGCTCTTCCACACTTGATATTAATGATAAATGAGGGACGTAAGTCGTAAAGAAATGCGAGTGCTTTCCGTGAGTGAAATTGGTCTTGACAACAATAACTAATGACACTTTCATTATTGGACAATAGTCACCCGACGTTTCGAAGAAGTCAGTCGTTTTGCACGTCTCTGGCCTAATGAGTGCAACTTTCAAAACCATGGACAGGCACTGAACACAATAAATACGTCAGAACGAGAAGCAGAAGAAACAAATACATTTGACAAATTGTGTAGGTAGTCGTGTGTAGAAATGTTGACAATTTCATCTTCAATATTTGTGTAAGCTTAGAATACATTTTGAATATTTCGGAGGTATTCACGCACGGTATCACATCACAGCTTCACCACAACCTTGATACAGTTCAAAGCCTTTACGTCAGTTATGTTCATGAATTTTTTCGTAAGTTATTAGTAGCGTTTGTGTTCGCATGTCAAGGTTTTTTGTCAGTATAGTGTAGGTAGTACAGTTTGTATACTCTTATTCAATGTTCACCCGCCTCGTGGATGTCCATGCTAATTGCCTACCGCGAGTCGGTTGAGACAAACGGAGCATGATTCATTTTCCTCCAATTGATATAGTAACGATTGTGTTTTGTTTTTGCATAGTCACTATAAAATATTACATAATTATATTCCCATCACATTATAGGTATATTTTTAGCTCTTAACAAATCAATCAATAAAAACTAAGCTCCACAATATTGGCTAAAATTGCATGGAATATTATTCAAGAATTCTGTTTCTATTGGTTAATTACGCAATAGGCACGAACCTATTAGAACATATCACTTTTAGGAACATGTTTTTTCTGTCCTAACTGAACATATGAAAAAGAAACATATTAAGCTTATTACGAAGTTCGCGTAACACGAAGGTTTTTCAAACAAAAAATCTTCCTGTATAAGTAAGATACAATAAGCAGTTATAAATAATAGGCGTTATTACGTGTAATCTGCTGAGGAAGGTTGACAATGATTTCGTGTCAGGACTCTTCAAGCTTGAAGACATTAAATAAGGAAAATTAGACAAATTAAAAACATCAACTAGGACAATCTGTGTCAGTGATTAGTTATTATTATGAGCTGTTGTGACTTACTAAGTATGTCGTGACTTCAAACTCTTTACGTTAAGACTCTTCCGACGTTTATGTTGGTTGTTGAATAGCGTCTTTTTTTCAATTTGCATCAAGGTATAGAAAAATAAAACATATTAAGTTAAAACATCTCGCAGATCTATAGTTATTTTATGTTTTCATGGTGTATTAAAGGAACGACCTTTACAAGAATTATTAAATTCCTCATTATGTAACTCATTCATAATTACGCTGCACCGTAACAGGTAAGGAGGTGTGCGGCAATTAATAATTATTCGACGATTATGTCATTGCAGCGTATCTCTTGAACTGAACACGAAAACTGTTCAATGTTACCGTGACGGACAATTGGTTCCCGCGTTTATGCTATTATGGCTCACCCATGACCTACAGCACGTACTAGGGAGCCTTGCACACCAATTATGATGAGCAATGTAAACATATTAATTGACGAAAAATCTATATTTGTACATCCGCAGCTTGTTTTAAATTACCCAAAAGTTTAGCCACATCACTCATATAGTTCGATGGTATTTTTAAGATCCATGGTGATATTGTGATTTAGGTATCGGGCGAAAATCCAAACCAAATAACAGGTAGGTATCCCAACCTGCTGGGATAAATATACCATACCAATGATATTTAATATTCAACAATTTCTCGAGAATCAATTCATATTTAGAACCTATAGCAACTTTTTGTATTTGTTTTTCTAATTTTTTTTTTTCTATTTATTGATTAAAACAAAAGAAATATAACAAATTAATATTTTGTGTAATTGCTTTTCAATAGGTGTTACTGACGTCACCATACAGACGCACTTTGCTCTTGCGCACTATGTGTATGGTAAAAAATTACGTATCCCATAGGCAATACCTAATTAAGTACATTGTACCTCCACTAAACCAGCGAGGCAGTCATGTTTTCGTGTTTGTTACGCTTTTCCGATGTAAGCTGATGATTGGCTTTACTTCCAATGTTATCACATCGGAAGTCATATCAATATTTACCATATACCTAAATATGGTAAATACTTCATGCAACCCGTTCTAGATTCCATGATCAACTAAAATAGGTAACACTAAGAGGTGTAATGTAGGGGCTTGATCAGATTGCCTATTTTATTTTGTTAACATTTAAGTATTTCAGCGTATAAATTCTATTTTAGTTTTGTACTTAAATATTATATATTCTAGGCTGATCAGCCAATCTGCAAGGTTAAGCTGCGCTAGTCGCGGTCAGTCTAAGATCTAACCAGGAGAAATATTTGGGACTAATTTTAGATAACAGACTGACATTCAGACCGCATATTGAACAAGTTAAAGCGAAATTATCATCACTAACTGGTGCTTTGCAAAATATTTCAAAATGTGTACCGTTTAAACTGCGTCATACAATTTACAATACGTTAGTTAAGCCTCATATAGATTATTTGATACAAGTTTGGGGACAGGCCGCTCCTACCAACTTAAAAGACCTACAAACTACACAAAACAAACTAATAAAGGTTCTATTTAACTTTATATATCACACACCAACTAAAGAAATTTATAATAAAACAAAACTACTCAACTTACAGAAACTATATATATATCACACTTGCATATTTATCAATAAAATACTTAAAACTAATATTCACTCCCAAATCAAATTCAAACATAAGAAACATCGTTACTTTACCAGAAGCAGAGGCAATATAGAACTACCCATGGTCAGAACCTTGTATGGAAAGAGGAATATACAGTTTGAGGGAGCTCAACTATATAACAAACTACCGAAAACTATAAAAGATTCTGAATCTGTTAATATTTTTAAGAAAAGGTTGTTGGTACACCTTATTAATAACTAACACCTATTGTAATTCGTAGCTATGGTAGAATCGAAGAAGTTTATGTACTTTAATGTTAATTAGTTAAGTTTCTCATTTTAAGTGAACTATTGTAAAGTTCTTTGAGAAAATAAACATTCTTTAAACCGAGTCTATGAATAGGTGATAATTCTTAACACATCGTGCCCCCGCGTGCCTCGTATAGCACGTAAAGCCGTCGGTCCCGGTAATCATACGAACACATATGATAATCGTTAGTGTTAGTCAGAAGCCCAAAAATCCTGACAACGAGTCTATCATCTGGATATCGGTATAGCGGAGGTCTGATGGCAGTCACTTCTTGCTGATAGGTATTCAGCCGCATCTAGTTAGATTGGAAGCTGACCCCAACATAGTTGAGAAAAGGTTCTGAGGAAGTATGTTATAATATTATACCTGTCACTAAAGATACATTATCTGAATAACAAGATATTTCTTCTAAAAGCATTTAAATTTGCAAAACGAATATTCTCAGCTTAATAAAAAAAACACAATGCTTTTAATGGTCTTCTTTCAAACCAGGTTCAATAATTAAGTGGTACGATGTAGGCAACCATTCTCTACTTTATAGGTATACGGGTTATACGATATAGAATCAATATAATGCCGGCTCTATCGTATTCTAGTTCTGTTAACATATTAAACTTTGCTGAAGGATCCGTGGTCAATGAACAAACAAATAAAGTTCAATTAGCGAGAGCAGGAGCCACTATGTAGATCTGGGATGAGGCCAGCCCTGCAAGGCCAACCACTACGATACCAGTTATTTACAAGGGCGCAGCATTATGCGCATCTCCACAAACGATAATTATTAGGTATACGATCTCTTATAACATGTAACAAGATGGCGGGGGCGACGACAATGTCGATAATTTATGAATTTTCATTTTATATGTATTATGTGCGTAACAGGATTATTTTGTAGCTGAATTCATGTACCTGCCCCGTTAGCTTAGCGGTCTTGAGCACGACTGCTATGCTTTGCTATTAACCTGGACTCGATTCCCGGGTGTACAGAAAGGGGACCCTGTTCGTCCATCATCATGCAATCTCAGAGAAGACCGCCGTATATAGGGACAGATTTAGGGGAGAGCCGTTTACAGTCTCCCCAGGGATGTGCCTTAATTATCAAGAGGACACAGTGCCCCTCTCCATGTGCTGATGGTGGCCACCGGGGTGGTTTTAGTGGGTAAGAATCCCACACTCCCCGGTCTAACCGGGTTAGACCGGGGAGTGTGGCTACTACCTTTTGAAGGTTTCCCGCTGTAAAAAAAAGGTCGAACAGTGTTATTGGGTTTTTCTATGAAATCTCAGTAGCAGCTCGGAGCTTGGACTAAATATAATCGGTGAACTGTGGGTGTACAATTAGTACACCTCTGCCAACCCTTCGAGGAATACAGGCGTGGCGGTTTGTTATGAATTCTATCTACGTACTCCATTCAAATGAAACATATAGGTATTATGTTGTCTGACATCAAAGTCGTAGATATTTTAACGTTTTGTTGGTACGGTCGACAAAAGAGTTAAGTATACAGGCAAATAATTAAAAATCTGTGTTTTGTTAAAAAATGTGTAATAAGTATCACGCAATATGTGTCAAAACGCAGGTATTGTAAGCTGCTACACATGAAACCCATTGACGGGTAATTATTTAAATCAAAATCTGTGTAAAGATGCAGATTTCGGTCGCTACCTGTATACCAATCTCTTTTGTTGACTATACTTATTAATATTATATTTATTTTAAGGAAAGCTACCTATATGTATGCCAAGCATATCTACGTGTCATTTAGCAGGATAGACGCGGAGTAGATGATAATTAAGCCTTTGAAGGTAAACTAAGCGCTATTCATCCTTCGTATTACAAGATCTCCGCATAGAAACGCAAATAGACTTCATTTATGTAATGAGATCAGATTTGCTAAAGGTGGCCAGGGAAGTTTACTACACAGATTAAGTTTAAATTGTAATAACAGTTGTTATACAGTTTATGGTATCAATCATGGACCCTGTCGGGCACGGCAACGCAGGCGAGATACTGTCGTGGGAGTAAAGAGTAAAAAACTCTCCTCACGCTGGAAAGGAAATTCACCAAATACCCAGCATGGTTGGTGATAGGATCGAATGATTCTCCTGGCTATGTATGATCCTCATATTAAAACCAGTGCCCAAATGTTTTACTGTGTTCCGTCATGTGTAAGTAAATACCAGAACGCGGAAGGGCATTCACTTGAAATGCGTGTCCTTTGACCCTTTGTGCATCATCCAGCAAACCTTAAATATAAAAAAAAAACGCTAACTTAATATACAACTACATACTACGAGTCCCTCCTCTTCATCAAAAAAGGAAATCTCTCTCATCTTCTACCTATTACATCAATTAACAGCATGTAGGTACCTACTACTTAAATGAAAATTGACAATAACCTTCATGTAATTCATGGTAGGTACCCCAATTGATCTGCGTTATACAAAAATTACAATTTACAATTTCCTAGACCCGTTTTTATTTTATTTTATTTTCACATTTAGAAAACTTACAGCTAGTTAACACTTATAAAAAATATTCTATGATTAAGTTACGGCCACCGGTTTAACCGGGTTAACTACGTAATTAAAAACTAATTTCAGTCGAATAAATGTTTCTTTATTTTCTTTCTCATCGGCTAACCCTCTGACCAAACGAATCAATAGCGCAAAAGAATTTTCGAAGATAAGTCGAAATCAATGTTTTTGTCAATAAGGATTTATTCTGTAATGTTTCTACATTAAAAAAAACACTTAGCTAATAGGCAGGCAGTACTTACATCCCCGCCGCAAAGAGAACCTTGCTCGGCAGACTCGGGGTCGTCAGTCGCCCATTGCACTTGGCCCTCTGGGAGGGTCCTTCATGGACGTCCGCGGTGGGATCGCGGATCATACGAGAGCAATTCCTGTGTACCACTTTGCGGAAGGTGGTAGTGCGGTGGTTTTAGTCGGTATGCTGGCCACCTGCCCGGAGAGTCCAACATAACCGTCCCGTATCCCCGAGCGTGGCGGCATGTATAATCCACCAACCGTAAAAAAGGCAGTACCTACTTCCATCATCTTTTTGCGTAAAAACAATGTTTTATTTGAATTAAATATTTCCTTCATTATACGGAAACTAAGGGTCTATGAAGGCTGGATAATAACACTAACCAGTAATAAATAACCACTACTCTTGTATTTAAAAAGCGATTAAAAATTATTACGTTATAAAAACTTATTTTCATTTAGTTACGCAGTGCCCACGTAAGATTATTTCCCCTTATTACGTTCGGAATCCATGTAAAATCATGTATCAATGGATGATCATTAATTTTAATTGATGTTGTTCATCTTTAAATCACAGCATCGGTACCGCGTTGTAACGTATATAACACGAAATTGTTCGATCTCAAACCGTTTTTTTATTCCGATATTATTATTTCTCAGTAGCAATTATCTATAAGATTGTTAAATATACATTCCTAACTCTTAAACAGCCCAGAGCCTGGGCCGTTAAATTTTTTGCAAAGATTAGGTAGGTACCTATTACATAATCCTGATATTATGAAACATTTTATTGACTAGTCTCCATACTAACAGGATTCTCTGATATTTCATTATATCTATCATAGGTAGACTTAGGTAGGTACTCAATTACCAGCACAGAACCTTTGTAATACATAGTGCGTTAGATTTGTTCTAATATTTTGTTACTGCCAATCTTCTACAACTGCATTCGAATTTCGAACGATCAATAATATGATGGTCCTGCGTGGTTCCTAATGCGTGATAGGTACTAGATGCAAACAATCATTACTTTATGTAACTGCACCTAATATAAATGCGTATCAATTTAACTACGTATATATATCTTAATAAAATAAAAATTGCAAAAAAAAAACAGTTAAAAAAAATATAATTTTCAACTATTGTTAGATTATTTATGAGATAATACCTACTAACTATCAATAGTTTCTTAGATATAACACCAATCATTAAATCGAGATTTAGACTGTTGTGTCTGAACAGAAGTAATCGATTTTACAAGCGTCTGTAAGAGTGAACAGAGCCAATCTGCGGCAGATTGGCTCTGTTCACGTATTTTATTTTATTTTATTTCTCATGAATAAGAATAATTGAACTACAACAAAAGAACCGAAGTGCCACTGGGCTGGTTGAAGTCAGCTGTTGGTGAGCTGAGATCAGCGCTAGGTAGGCTAGGTCAGTAGATACCTACATCATCGTCATTAGCAGCGCATCGGGAGATTGAGACCACGGTCAGCGTGTCATCGCGGCATGCATTCAATACACAATTGTTTAACCTATTTGCATTACTTAGATTTAATAGCCAGGTATACTTTGTTATCGTTAAATACTGCTATTTGTTTTATTGAGGTAAGATTTTATGTTGTGGTTGTACCAGGTAAATAATAAAGGAACAAATATATTTAAGAACATTGATTGTATTATAAAGAGATACCTTACCATGTCTAAGCTTCTGATAAAAGTACTAAACCTATACGGTTATAATATCCACGGAAAAATATTCTATTCGGTATTCTCAATATAGTTTTCTTGAAACGAATATTTACACGACCGTCTCACATAAAAACTACATAATTGGCGACTCTATTGATTTCTTATACCTGCACTCAAATTACTGATCTACTATTTTAACATAGTAATTCAGAGGTCCCATGGTGTAATGGTTAGCACTCTGGACTCTGAATCCAGCGATCCGAGTTCAAATCTCGGTGGGACCTAAACTTTTGTTAATTTAGCTTTTTTTAAAACGAACATTAAAATATAATTATTTCTGACATTCGTGAATATTATACATTGAAATAAAACTACTTTTTTACGAATTTTATCGCGTTATATTGATAGGTATTATTAATCCCGACGTTTCGGACCCTTTACAGCGTCCATGATGCCTACCTAGATTAAGACTAAGAAAGACTAAAGACTAAGACTCCGTAGATGGTCTACCCGTGACCATAGCGCTAATAATATCAATATAACGCGATACAATCTAGGGATTTTATCGCGGTATATTGATATTATTAGCGCGAAAAGTAATTTTATTTCAATTATAATATAAGTTGATATTATTTACTATGGATTGGGAACTTTGGGATTGCAAAACCAAAACGGTAAATTGCTATTTTACTTGCTAACTACTCGGTATTTTAGTATTAAATTGATGTTTTTACTAGTATACTATTGCTAAAAGCTACTTATGTTTTGGTATTGCAATTCCATCTTAAAAAGACATCCTATTTTATCAAAGCAAATAGTGAGTAATGAAAATCGACAGATCATTTATCGAACCATACAACAAAAAACGTCACACAAAATTGCTTTCCACTTAAAATAACTAACTGTAAATTAATCAATGTTCCAAAAAGTATATTTAATTACTGGCGGGTAGTTTATTGAGGGACATAATAATGCTGTTTGGTTGGGTTCAAAGCTCTCATTACCCACGTTTAAGACGAGCCAGAATTTTCAAAATGGCGGATGTTGGTTCCCGCTAAATTAAATAGTTGGGTGTAATTTTACTCCACGGTGAAATTAGCCAAACTAGTTATCTATTTAAAAAGTAATAATTACGTAATATAATCATTATTTCAGTTTTCAAACGCATTTTTTATTAATGTAAGCAAATTTTATTTATCTTTTTATACCGTTGATAAGCAATTAAGAAAAGTTATAGGTACACAGATATTATAATTATCACTGGATAGGTACAATAAACCAATAATTTTGATATATAAGTACCCACACCTAAATACTGTAGCCTCTTTTTCCTGTCCAAGAAAAATGTGTAAAATATCTACCACTGAATCCTTTTCGGCGTAGACTTTTATCATTCTTGTGTTTTTTCTAAATATGTCAAACATTTTATAATCACGTTCGCTTCCACGGTGTAATTATCCAGTTAAAAAAGACGGGTTCACATTTTTGCTTCATTGTAATTCTGGGGCTGCTCTTGAAAATGATGGGACACATACCTAGCGAAAAAGTCAGCAATTCAGAAGATTTACTGGTAAGAAGACAATATAATATTATGAAAACACTCAAAATCAAGAAGTACATAATTCACAATACGACCTATATGATTTGAAACAGAAAAAGATTGAAAATTTCGTGGCGCTAGTATCGCGGTCTCATGGTGTAATGGTTAGCACTTTGGACTTTGAATCCAACGATCCGAGTTCAAATCTCGGTGGGACCTCTAATGTATGAGCTTTTTGAACCTGTACTTAACTTTTTTTATATCGATTTAGATCGATATGCTATTACAACGAGCTTGAAATTAAAATTTAATTCGGGTATCCCAAGAAAATATATCCGTGTCCCCCAAAACAACATTCCCAAGCGTTTCGACGTGGTTTTGTAGAAGGATGATTAACGGCGCGAAATGACAGGTGAAGTAAGCGGGGTGCAGATGGATGGCCCACCGCGGGCGGTTCCCATACACTGTCCTCATTCCCATCGTTCATCAGCATGTAATGATTGGGAATTCGCAACATCAAAAATCACTTTCAAGTTCCAGCAGAATTTTTACTTTACACTATAGTTAATTTCTATAGAAATTCTTCACATGTATGTACAAGTCAAAGGTCTCGAGTTCGACTCCAAGGTACCGCTAACTTTTCGAATTGATGTGCGTATTAATAAATAATTATCACTCAGTAATATATCATATCAAAAACGGTGAAGGAAAACATGGTGAGGAAACCTGCATGCCTTAGAGATTCGGACGGTGTTTGAAGTCTGCCAACCCGCACTAGGCCAGTATGGTGTACTAATCCCTCTTAATCTGAGAGTAGACTCATGCCCCGCAGTGGGATACTTAGTATATGGGTTGATGATGAATATGTACCTTAGTGATGTCATCATTATACTCCTAAAAAAACACGGTCATCTCTAGTACACTGAAGAGCTTAGAGATTGTATGAACGTACCGATGGCCGTCTTATGCTTTGCCCTTAGCACGTCTCAGAAAACCTTTTCTCAGTTATTTGAGGGAATTATATTGAATTGTCTGATAAATTCATTGGTATATTCTTTACAGTCAATGTTATTTTCTTATGTAACTAAGTTTAAATTCAAAATACGTACGTTGTTTTTATAACACATCAAATGAAGAGATGACATAAAATAATTAATGGTAGGTATCAGTTTTTTTTAACTCAGTAGAACGATCTACAAACCTTAAAAACCTTGACAAGAAGTCCTGTCAAGATTAAAAAAATTGTGTGATACATCAACACCTTGGTTGATAAAAAACCAGATGGGGAGGTCAGATGGCCCCCACCTACACTTACAGCCATGATTATCATAGTGATTCCATAGTCGGGGATTAATATAAACTTTTTTAGAGAAATCAAAAAAATATTGGCTTAATTTTTCATACTAGCTTGTTAAGTACAAACTGGGCGTAACGGGGAAAATAAATTACCATGGTAATTTATTTTCTCTAGATCTCAGAATACATTTAATTTTACGAAACAAACTTCGAAATAATTGGTTGTTATTACCTTGCTATACAACACAAATCTTACGGGAAAAGTAACATTTTCATTTGGAAAATGAACTCGTCAAAATTTTTAGGTACTAGGATGTTAGGTATAGGTAGGTACCGCTTTCGTGAATATATTTAGATTTGGAGAGGTTATTTTATTTATCTACTTACAAGCACTGAATATGTAATTTCCCTTGCAAGTATTGATCCAGACATTCTGATTAGGTTATGATTATTTATTCCTCCTAGCTTTTTGCTGGGGTGGTACTCAGACGATTTTTCTGAAAAAATAGTACAAAAGCTTGAAAAATGAAGTCACGTTTACGTATTTAGTAAACGTGAGTGAGAAATGTAGGTACACTCTGGATCCTAATCACGTTGTTTTTGGTGTGGCGTTGTGAATGGTAGGTGTTGACCAGGTGACGAGAGGGTGAGAAGGGGGCTTATGTACCTACCGTGCCGGTAAAACCTGATTTGTTTTTGTCTTTATTAAAATTCTGATAGCATGACACTTTGTTTTTTTTTGCATAAGAATATTTTATTATCCGTTAATCATGGGAGCATCGCCCTGCAGATTGGTGGCGATTGCAAATTCGTCCTTTACGGGTACAAAATATTCATAGAGTATGTATGTTCAGATGTTTTTATGAAATTACTTTTTGAGATGAAAATCTTTTTGTAGGTAGCTCCGAGTGAGTCATTGCGTTTGTACACGAGTAATCATTAATATTAAGTAATAGTTCAAGATAAAGTACAAAGTTTTTTTTTTTTCAAAAAAGCTTTTACAAGCACTTAAGAAACGTCAATGAGGTTACATGCATTAATTACATCGTGATTTATTATGGAGGATTTACCTAGTACCTATCTATTCTAGAGTCTGAATCTAAATGTTATAAAGCAGGAGGATGTAGATAATATTATAGTTTAAAGAAATTTATTGTTGAGCTAAGTGATTTTGGATTTTCGGGTCTTTCGTCTGGTGGAACTATGACTCATTAAATGTATAATATAGTCAATAGTGCAAAGGAGTTGATACCACCCCAGCCATTTTGACGAGCGGGTATCTTCCCCGGTTTTCCAGGGAAGCTAAGGTTTATTATCCAACTCCTTATGACTAAAACGATATCTCTCCCTGGGCTAGGGTCACTGTGACATTACATCTCGCTTGCCATCGAACATGAACATTTTACCTTTACGTTCACAGAATTTGGATTGTTGTATCATAATTTCCCCTTCTTTTTTAAGTACGGAGAATCTTCATGGAATTTCGGTCTATCTTTCGGTATATCGGACTCATACTGACAAAAAAGTGCGGTTTTTAGTCAGTATGAGTCCGGCGTGAGGCGATTTTAACGGACGGCTTTGACTATAAGGTAAGTCTTCACTTACCTTATAGTCAAAGCCGTCCGTTAAAATCGCCTCGACACTGTGATCGTTAGACCCCTTCAATCAGCGGAGCTTCGCTTCGCATCCTAATTGAAGGCACGCGTGCCGCCTACTGAGGCCATTATCTGGTCGGGCGGCGGAATCCCCAATTCAGCTGCCCACAGGTCACATTATAGTTTCCCTGTCCTTTACTTATCTCAGATCAATGTTCATGTTTGTTTTAAAGTGTAAACTTTGATTTTTTCAGAGCGAGTATCGTTTTGCGGGCGGGGGATACCCTCGTGCCGGCGTCGGCAGCAGTAGCAGCCGCAGCGGCGGGCTGTGCTCCGCGGCGTTGGTGGGGGGCGCTCTGTTGGCGGCGGTGGCCGTGCTGGCCGTCGCCGCGCTCGCCTTCTACATGGGTGCCCTCAGGCCTGACAATGGAGAACGTAAGAAATAATCAATTTGCTTTCATTTAAAGTCTTCATATAAAAACAACAGTTCTCTCAAAATTATATTAGTACCTATATGGTTTAAATATTCATCTTACCTTGGCCTTGCTGCAGCTACAAGTGATCTTTGCGTGCATGTTACATTTTTTTTTTAAATTATCCCGAAAACTGTCTAAAACTATTATTTAGTATGCTAGCTAAGTAATTACATTTATTTTGATATAAATATCTACTAATTAGGAAATTATGTAAGTACTCGTATTGGCATTACCACTAAATACTTACATGTATTATTTTGAGAATCATATTTTTTTAAATAATGCTGGCTTTGGTTCTTATAAATAGGTACAGACGTTCCAAGAGATATACCTAGACAGCCTGTATACTTTCGTCTGAGTAGGTACCTAACCTAATATTCTTCAATCGCCATAATAAGGTTACTTACGATATTACATATTTATAACTTTCAACACAATTTTATTTCTGCGTTAAAAGCATTAGCCTTCTTTTATTACGTCAAGTGGTGGGTAGTGGAGTGTAACCGGGAATATGGCCAGTCGTGTGGAAATGAAAAATAGAAAACTTATTTATGTAAATCGTGAGAGCCACCCGAGTGAAGTGGGTTACTATGTTCTTACAGTGTTATTGTATAATAGGTTATAATCATTCTGGTACTCGCTCCGGGGTAAATTTCCATTTAGGAAAGTGGCGTGGGAAACACAATTAATCGGCATATAACAGTTGAGTCTAGAAATATACAATATACCATTATTTTTGCAGCAATAATATCGTTCGAGGGCACATTTCGTGTGACGCGAGGTGATGTGTATGGTGGGGTCCCAGGCAGCCCCTCATACAGGGAGCGAGCGCGGCGCTACAGCGTTGCGCTGCGCCAAGTATACGCGGCACCCTCATCTCTGCGTCAGGCTTTCACCGGCGCCATCGTCACCGGATTTGGGGACCGAAGACTAGACGTGCATTTCAGATTATACCTCGATAGGAGAAAAATACCAAGGTAATTCTCAAAACCATTATTAATAACGGTAACCCTCCAAATGACCGTAACAATATTTTTCTATTATAACAGCTAATTGTTCCTTGACGGATGAATGACACTTAACTGTTTACAAATTATCTATCTATTATATAATCTTTCCATAATCTTTTCTTGCAGTTCTGTATCAAACATTGAAGAAACTCTAAAGAATATTTTAATTCAAGACTTAAATTCAAAAAATCCCGCCATTGGTCAGAGTATAAAAGTAGATACATCTAGTATTGTAATAAAAAGAGATCTAGAACACACATATCATTCAGAATCTTACGTCAAAGAAGCTATGAACGAGAGCATTGCTATAAGTAGTCCCAAAGGTTCACCTCCACCAGCACCAGCTGGAATAGACAAAACTCTTCAAACGCGGGTTGGTGTCGTTCGTAAGACCACAGTAAAACCTAATCAAAAAAAAGATCCAGATGAACCAGACATTGACACAGAAAATATTCCTGTGGTGCAAGGATCCTTTCAAATCACTAAGACCGAAGCAGATATAACGGAAAATAAAAAATTAAGCTCTAGTTCAATACGTCATGATGAGAAAGGAAGTCATAAGCCAACGGCGGTGAAGACCACGACGACAACTAAAACGCCTGTGACTAAAACAACTTCAAGGCCTACAACAACAAAAAGAGTTCCTACAAGTACACCAAAGACGCGGCCGTTTACTATATCGTCTACTCTCAATGTTAAGACAAGAACAGAACCGACACCAAAAAAAGGTACTGAAAGAAGTACTCGACATCCAAGTACCACCACTTCAACTACTTCGACGACCGCCACGCCTACAACTACAACTCAAGTAATCACCACCACCAGTAACGTATCCCAAATTCTGCTCGATTTACTAACAAATGAAAATCACTACAAAGATTTACCTAAAATCGACACATTATTTACTGTCCCACATGTCATAGACAATGAACCATGGCGACCTATAACACAACCATACTATGAACGCACGAGCAGACCTACTCCAGCTCCCATAGAAATAACGAGCGACTTAAATGCTGAAGATAGAATGGGAGTCGCTGAAGTTGTAGATGATGTTTCAATATTAGAGAGTATACTGAGCCCAATACCACCGGTAAAAAATAGAGATAGAACGACAGTAAGACCCATAGGTCTACATAACATAGATCCAGATTTAGCAGCAGACGTTTACGTACCGAGTCCTGTTTACACAAGCTTTACGCTACCAACTTTTGCTCCACCCTTAAAGAATATGGAAACTTTGGGTTCCCATTATCCAAAACCACATCCTATTCCTGTAGACAAAATTAGTGGAGTTGTTGAAGTTGTAGATGAAATAGACTATCATGGTGATGATGACGGAAAACCAGTGGAACGACCTCCCAAAGATAAACAAACAAGTGTTACCATAAACGTATTGCAAGCCGATAATACAGATAACGATACGGAACAAGTTTCTATTGATGGAGCTTCAATACTGAAGAAACACAATACTACTTCAAGCACAAGCACCACCAGTACCACCACCACCACCACTTCCACTACCACTACAACTAGTTCTACTACAACTACACCAATTACCAGTACTACAACTACACCAAGTACTACAACTACCACGAGTACAACTAAACCTCCAGCACCTAGCTCCGTCTCTACAACTTCAGGGTTAGAAGTACTAAATACAACTTACAAAACGACCGAACAACCACAGAATGAAACTGCAAAAGAAAATTCAACAAGACGACCAAATAACAAAGTATCTATTATTCCTAGCACAGATGCGCCGCATCTTACCTGGGAATTAGTTAACACTTCAACTAATGAAAATGACACTTTTAGCAAAAATTCTCCGGAAAAATATTATAATGACACACTGCAAGCTATTATAACGAAAAATGATGATGTGTTTCCCAATACCACTCCAAAATTTCCTGGAAAGGTATTTCGAAATTTAACGGATATTCTAAAAAAATATACTGAAATCCCAAAACCGGATGATACTGTAAATGACATGGAAGTCGAAGAGCGGCATAATAACAAAATGACTGGATCTGTAGAAGTAGTGCCCGACGATGAGCTGGAGATAACTACAGCTGGAGTCATCACACTGTTGCCTGCAAAATCTAATCTGGGGATGAATCGTCCACTAAGACCTAGACCCAAAATAAAAATTCAATCTCAACCAATGAAAGAGAACTTACGGAGTTTTTTTCGCAACGACCCGGAAACACAAAAGATAATTGACGATCTTAGTACAGAAAATTACTACCAAAGTCACCAATTTCATCATAGTGCTACGGAAAGTTCAATCGTAGATCAGCAGGATCAGATACAATTAACAACCGTGCCTGAAGCTATACAATATGTTAACATTCCTGATAATTTGCCAATAAACAGTAGATTTCCTAAATCAAGTGAAAATTTGAACTTTTCAAATGAAAATAATGAGGCATTTCAAAATATGGAAGTTGCAAATACTACCAATGTTCCCGAAGGTACATACAGAGTATCATATCATGTTACTGGAAGTGTAAGTAGTAAACGAGCAAATAAGACTCAAACTCTTCCTGCGTATGAACTGGCCTTAGAACCTGACGTTGTTTTAGAAATACCTGTAAATCAAACAAATACTTTAACTATTGACAAGTTGAAGCAACTCGCTAGTCTTGCTACTATATCCGATTCTAATAACAATACTTTATTTCGCGCACCTGGCGGAGTAATTTCAACAAAAGCAATTCCATCTAGCTACACATTAAACCAAGCTGGTTTTAAGATACTTACAAAAACATATAATAAAACTCCACCCAGTAAACACGAGGGAAACAGTTTCGATATACCAGAAAAAACCTACAACAAGCCCCATAACGCCAAACCGAACAAGGAGAATACCAATAAAATCATTAATGAAGTTATCAAAAAAGGTAAGTTTGTAATTAATCTAAAATATTGTTAAAATAAAATGATATCCAAAAGGTACATATTTATGGGCATGTTGATTTCAGATGAGTGTAACAACGCCACTTCGTTTCGTTGTCCAAATGGTCTCTGTCTCCCGCTAACATCTCGCTGTAACCGTTTGCTTGACTGTCCGGATGGCGAAGACGAACGTTCATGCTCTTGCGCAGACTATCTGCGTGCAGATTTCTCACAATCTAAGATTTGCGATGGTGTCGTCGATTGCTGGGACTATTCCGATGAAAACAAATGTGGTATGTAAAAGCAATGACTCAGTATAGCACTAAAACCATAATCATCATCAAAATAGTCTATGGCTTAATAAAGGCTTCCCAAAGACCTACAACACGGTCCCGTAATCCAGAATACTATACATACAATACTAAAAACTGATTTAGGTCTAGGTATTTGGATTTTACATTTCCATTCTGTTTTTTCTGAACAAATTTAGTCGCTCTTATGAGATCCGGCAGGCAGGCACTTAATTGTACGGTAATTGTATGGTATTTTATTACCGAACTGTTTTCAGAGTGGTGTAAGGAAGGGCAGTACGTGTGCGCTAATGCCCGTCAGTGCCTGGATATGGGTCGAGTATGCGACGGCACGCCTGATTGTCCACTTGGTGATGACGAGAAAAGCTGCGTAGCACTCGCGGATCAACTAGAAGATAACGAAGTCATACCGTATAACGATGAAGGTACGCATTTTTATTAGTTAATTAAATACTCCGTTGCTTCCATAAATTTCTAACGCACTGCTACAAAACATTATTATTTTCAGGTTACGTGATGGTGCGCAAGCGTGGTGTTTGGGGTCGATTGTGCGTGGAAAGCTTTGCTGATGTGGTGGAGCAGGCGCACAGCTCCCTTAAGCTGCCCGACCTAGGCAGAGCTGTGTGCAGAGCCATGACCTTCCAGTAATACTTCTGACCTATTGGAAAAAATAGTTTCTAACTTATTTTGTATTCTTAAACGTGTTTAAGAAGACATGATCGACGCTGGCCAACAACAGTGACCATGGTCGAATGGAGAGGTTTTTAGTGATTGTTTTTTGAGCTCGGGACAGGCTAGGAGCAGAGCACTGGACGCGTGTGATACTGATAGGTATGTAATATATTATTTTAACACACTGTTTTGTTCAGTGACGCGGGCTGGGCGCGGGAGGCTCGGGAGGGCCGCAAGTCCAGCGCAGCGGGATATTGGGAGGTGTGGCATAACGCGGCGGCGCGGGCACACGACACTCGCCTTTCCTTCCGCCGTGCCACCTGCGCGAAAAAACGCGCGCTTCGCGTCAGATGCACTGGCCTCGACTGTGGTATACGACCACATGCTGACGCTCAACAACCCAGGTGAATAACATAAAAACAAAATGGTTTAAATAAATTTAATTTTTTTTAGTTTAACGCATGAGGCATTAACACACACAGGCAATGTCTCACAGATTGCTTGCGTCTGTACCTACTTAAACTCGAATAGAAATGTAATTAAAAATGCTTCATGCAAAGTTGGTTAATATTTAAAAGTCAGTTTATTTGACTAGCACTTTGATTGTAAAAAAACATTTTATCACACTTCAACCCATCAATCAGATAACCTACCACTACAGTAGGCACGTCAGGGATAAGTTTGTGTGTTACCACTACTCAGTGCCACTCAGTGGTTTGTGAGTGGGGATGTATGTGGCTAGGGATGTAACTGACGCGCACGTGCGCCGCGGCAGGGTTGTGGGTGGCGACGGTGCGGCGGCTGGTGCGTGGCCGTGGCAAGCCGCGCTCTACCGCGACGGTGACTTCCAGTGCGGCGGCACGCTCGTGCACGCGCAGTGGCTGCTCTCCGCCAGCCATTGTTTCTACCAGTAAGTACAGCTTTATTATTTTATGACATTTCATTATGTACTTTTGAATTATGGTTTCAATTATTTCAACGTTTTCTATGTAGTTCGTGGTGTTCTCTTGATTGGCAGATGATCATTTTGATATACTATCTTAACATATTTTTGTTGCCTTCTGGTGTATCTTCAGTATTTATCCATGCCTCATGATATCATCATGATTATCCACAGAGCGACAGAAGCTCACTGGGTGGCTCGACTAGGCGCTCTACGTCGCGGTGCGTGGCCACGAGGTCCGTGGGAGCGCGTGTCTCGCGTGCGTCAAGTGGTGCTGCACCCTAAGTACGCGCCGCGTGGGTTCCGCAACGACATCGCGCTGCTGCGGGTGGACGCGGTGCCGCTACACGCGCGCCTGCGCCCCGCCTGCCTGCCGCCGCCGCGGGCGCAGCCACCTGCCGGACATCACTGTACCGTCGTCGGATGGGGACAGTTGTACGAGCATGAGCGAGTTTTTCGTAAGTGTGACTTTCCTTACTGTAGACAGTCTATCTACCGTCATTATCTAAAGCAATAATACCCCCCATTTTGTTATCTACTTCTTTTTTTGGTAATATGTATTATCCTATCAATATAATATCAACATTATTTTGACAATTTTAGAATAACTATTGTAAAATAAATTCGTGGTCTTAATGTTAGTACAATGCCCTGTCCCTGTTTTTAGTAGAACATGCACAGCTATATCAACTTTTGGGATTAAAGAAGTAGCAGAGAAGCATACAGACATAGCATACAGCAACAGACTTTGTTTTATACAATTTTGAGATTACCGAGTACTCACACTACAAAAGTAATAATAAAAATAATGTTTTTATAGCTGACACACTTCAAGAAGTGGAGTTGCCAGTAATCTCGACATCGGAGTGCCGGCGCCGCACGCGGCTCCTGCCGCTGTACCGCGTCACTGACGACATGTTCTGCGCGGGCTACGAGCGAGGCGGCCGAGACGCCTGCCTCGGCGACTCCGGAGGACCGCTTATGTGTCAGGTAAACTTCAATGAACCTGTCTATATACATTGAAATAAAACTACTTTTTACAGATTTTATCACGTTATATTGATATTATTAATCCCGACGTTTCGGACCCTTTACAGCGTCCATGGTCACGGGTAGACTGTCTATATACATTTTATTCGTAATAGTTTTCTGCCTCATTAGCTTAGTAGTCGCAAGTGGGACTGCTAACGCTAGAGGTTCGATTCTTTGGTCGAGCTGGGTTATTGGATTTTTCTATGAAATCTCAGTATCAGCTCGGAGTATAGATTTATGCCCGCTTAATGGCAATAGGCCCCCTCTTGCATGGAACCTAAATATATCGGCGAACTGTGGGTAAACAATTAGTACACCTCTGCCTTACCCCGGGGAATACAGGCGTGATTAATAATAATATAATTAATATTGAAATAACTATACACTACTTTTTACAGATTTTATCGCGTTATATTTATATTATTAATCCCGGTCTACCCGTGACCATGGACGCTGTAAAGGGTCCGAAACTTCGGGATTAATAATATCAATATATCGCGATAAAATCCGTAAAAAGTAAGTTTTATTTCAATGTATAATATGTCAGAAATCAAAATATAATTAATATTTTTCACTCCATTAGCAATATTAGAATAATGCTTTTGTAGGTGCTTGTGTTATTTCTCATAACCTTTTTGTATCTTTCAGGAATCCGACAAATGGTACGTTTACGGTGTAACCAGTAACGGCTACGGTTGCGCTCGAGCAAACCGCCCCGGCGTGTACACGAAAGTGTCGCACTACATTGACTGGATCGACAGCGTGCTAGCGAAGCACACGCCGCCACAGAACAACACGAGCGCCTCGGAAGAACACGAATCTGATGAGGACTTCTACGCTGACCTCGAGGCAGCAGAGAATAGGCGAGCGAGTAGAGTAGACACCTGCAAAGGCTTCAGATGTCCGCTCGGGGAGTGCTTGCCCGCCACCAGCGTCTGCAACGGATTTCTGGAATGCTCCGATGGCAGCGACGAATGGCAGTGCAGTAGAGTATCACCAAATAACTCCAGCATAGACCCCGATTAATAGCATTTAACAGGTTAATTACTTATAAGCCAGTACTTAGAAATTAGGTATAATTTTCTAAATTCGACTGATATTTTATAAGATATCTGTAAGTTATTCATTCTCTGTAGAAATGAGATAAAATACATATTATTCCGATTGCTATAATATTGAAATTACAGAAAACGCTAGATGATTGCTACGCCATAATTATTATGTAATGTTATTTGGGATTTCTTTTGTATATATAGTTGTATGTTTGTGCCCAAATTGTTTTGTTTACCATTGCACGATTATTGCTAAATTGAATTTATTTATTGAACACATGGGCCGCCTTTTCCGTTTGAATATTATGCTTTTTAAATGGACGATGTGGGCCATGGTACGAACAAAATAAAAATGTAACAAACTTTTTGTTTTCTTTTTATTAAGTACATCATTCCGAATTAGGCTTCATTAGGTGTCCATAATAAAAATCAATGTTCTTAAAAATAATTTTAATCTCTCGACAAAATAAATTAACAAATTGCAAACTCTTAATACAGTATTATATTCTTCAAAATAAGTATGATATATGAATAAATAATAGCAATTCTAACATAATAACGATGTCGACAAATTATTAATTATTTAAATACAAATTACACTGATCTACATATATTTTCATTGAGAAATATTCATTTTTAAAATAATAATTACAATCACAAAATAAAAATAGCTTGTCCTAAGATAAAATATATTTTGGGAAAGCGTTCCCATAATATAGACATCGATTTAAAATAATTAAGATGATTGATCACAAGGAAGTAATACAAATAAGAAAATTAGACCTCATGCGTGTCAAGCTTCGGGGTTTCATCATCGCACAATAATTATTAATACAGATAGCGAAAGTCGAGAATGCAAAACCTTTTTATCATTGAAACTCGAGACAGTCACACACCTTACAGCTAACTTAACTAACTCCCGTACCAAACGGTACTCCAAAGCATGTTACCTTCTTCACAAAGTCAAAATCTCAAAATATTAGTGTAAGGAACATCTTTACATTACACACAAAGGCCAGTAAATACTTGAGTTACAGTTATTTCTACGTCGTATTAAATTTATAATAATTAAATACTACAATCGAGCGCAATGAGCAAGAAATGAAGACAGTTCTTAAATAAGATGATTGTTACAAGACTAAATAGACGCAAGAACTCGAGAACATCGCGTACGATCGACAGTACAAAGACAGTTTGTGCTTCTTTTATGGATGTTTCGAGGCGAAGTGTTAGGTGACCTAATCATTAACTAGACCGTGCATATGAATATCTTAATAAAATAAAAAATCGTCTCGCCTCGAATGGTAATGAAAGCTAGATGGTGTACGAGGTTGCGTTCCCGAGCATGTGTATGTAGCGCTGGCCTATTTGGCAAGCTAGCCCGTGCTCTCGACAGGCGTGGTGGTGATGCCGCTCTTCGTCTTGTTCAGCATTGTCTTGAACTGCTCTGGGACCGGGTGCTCCGCCTGAACACAACAAACACCAGTATAATAACTTGCAGATGATGTAACGTAAATGTAAAATGAGAGTAATGAGTATTGCACGTTTACAATATTTTATTAATAATTCATTCTGAAATCTATTATGAAATAATTGAAGGAGCTCAACCGGTGGTAATGCATGAAGTGCGTCGTTGAAGCGAAAAATTTAGCATAGCGAATGGAATCTCAAAAGGAAATCTAACTGCATTGCCAAAAATAAGCTTTGTTTCAAAATAATATAACGAAACCCTATGGGATACTGATCAACTTAACTGTTTCTCTTGTAACAATAAGTTGTCCAGCAGTACTTTACAGAGACCGTAGGTACTTTCACATACTTAGCTTTATAGATTCGATTTATATGCGCAAATAATTCAATGAGTGTGCAGATATAAAGTTTGGCGACTCTTTTATACTTACATAGTCACCGTTGCCCTTGGGCACGAGTACGTTCATCTCCGATGACTTGGAGCTTACGATCTCTACGTCGAGAGACTCCGGAGACAGGTAGATCTGACACCCGTCCGTCTTGTCAATCGACACCGTCGGCACCTTACCCAAAACCTGGTAGAACGCAAAGTTAACAATATAGAAAAAAAATAATCAGTACATTATTAAACATTTCATCTGAGTGCTGGATGAAATGTCTTAGAATGATTGATTGAAATGATTTCAGGCCATCATATTATTACAAATAATTTAACTTGCTAATCTATTAACTGTTTATAATATCTATAATATTTTTATATTGTCTACTCTGCCCATTACATTTAAAAGATTAAAATTTAATAAATTGAAAAGTGAAAGAAGGTGTTAAGCAAGTTGAATTTAAAATCTTCTTTATTTATAAACAAAGAAGTTCAATGTATTTGAAGGTGAATAATATTATGTCCCAGTTCTTTCATGTAGCATGACAAAGAAATGTCAATGTCAAGATTCTAAAATATTTTCAAAATTAGTTTATCGTTTTTCGCATATTTAATGCTCCCATGTGTATAAATAGGCTTTTTGTATGAAATATTTATACTTTTAGATGTTGACTTTAATTATAGTATTGGCGGCGGTAATCTCGGCTCTTCATTTGAGAACCCTCATTATGAGTGCGGAGGATCGAGCGCATCTCCTCAACAAGCAGGAGATGAACGGTGCTGCATGGGGTATTAGCAAACTATGGAATTCTCTCATGGAACAGTACGGAGTACCGTTCGCACACTACTGTGTTAGTGTAATATATTCCATCTACGTGCGCTTCACACTCATTAATGTGGTATGTTAAGAGCTAAACCTTACTATAGAAATGATTATGCACTTATAAACACTACAATTACATAGATTAAAAATCGCTTTTCTGTTTCTACAGACAATATTCGCTCTCAAATATGTGCCAACAGGATTTTACATGTACAGATTTATCAAAGATATGTACGTGAATTCTCGGGAGAGAATTAAACAGAAGCAAATCGAGTTGGAGGACATTCAGCTCCAGGTTTTGTACAATTCGTATTTAGGTTGCGTGTCAGACGCATAATCAGACCAATCGATTTTATTTTTTCACGAATAGATTCAGATAGTGGATACGAAGCTATGTGTACGGGACGCGGAGTTCTCAGAGAGAGCGGAACAGCTACGGCGCGGGGTGGAGCGACTGCGGAGAGTTCGAGCACGCGTGCGTGACGTCATCGCCGCTGACGACGCTCTGCGGCGTGCGCTCGACAGCGCCGCCGCCTGGGACGCCGACCACGACCTGCACGTGCACTCCACGCCGCAAGAGGAAGGTCACTCTTCGCATATATACGATCCATGTAGCTCAGATATCATTAATACAATCAATCAATTAACTCGTGAGTTTTAGTATAGACTCGTATTGGATTGTTTAGGTCGTAGATCATTTCTTCTTTCAGACCGCGAATTCATAGTGGAATTATTAAAGGAGTTGAAGTACGACCATATGGCGATCCCCGAGAGGCAGCCCGAGAAGATGGAGTGTGGAGAACATGCGCAGACGGATCCGAACACGCCGGAAAACAGCGTGTACTCCTCACTCAGCGACGTCGACGTCAGACAAGATTGTCGAGTCAAGATAGTGAAAGTTACCAACGTGTATAAGGTCGCTTATCTTAAGCATTACATCAAGCAAAAGAGACTACGACGAGCCACCAAACAAGCATTGTTGAAGAAAAAGGTATATTAATTATATAACACACTACATAATATATTCTTTGATCGGGATCTTAATTTATTTTATCGTTTTAGATGGAGAGTATAAAGAAACTGTTAGAAGACTGGCAGAAAACGCTCAACATGGTGATAAACAGCAAACTGACAATACTGAACATAGACCCGCACCCCATCGATGTCGCGTCGCAGGAAGCCATGGGAGATTATACCAAGCCTCGCGAATCATCCGATTCGGATAGCGACTTCAGAAACAGTTGTACAGACATGTGCTACGACGAATACAATTTAAGCTGGGCTCAAAATCCTTACAAGCCGTATACATATAATTATGAGGTTTGTACAATTTTATCGTATATACGTACTCTGAATAAAACCAAAGCCAAAATGAACAGTAAATAAAAGAACGAACGAAGATAGATAACGCCGGAATTCGCGTAATCAAATCCAGAATAGCAAAAAAGCATACGAGCTATAAACGCGTTATATAATATGCTCCAAATTTGCTACATATCGTTAAATTATTATGAATTTGCTTATTATTCAGTTGCGACGAAATGTTTCAAGATTTTTTTTTATATTTTCAGGATATTTCTGAAGCAAACAGAGAGTACAATGATACGCAAGACTTCGGTGATGTAAAGTACTCTTCGCAAACGATGTACCCGTGCGAGCGCGGGAAGGGTATGATGTCTATCATCGAGGAGACCAACAGCCAGATAGCCATCGAAGAGATAAAGAGTGAATCCGGCGACGAATACGAGTGCCGAGACCTTGTCGTACTATAATAATATTACACTTTTTTAACTATTTTTATTGCATACAATGTCTCAGTATTTTTTTGTTTTTATTTCACACTGAGGGCTCGAGGTAATCAAAGCATTCATTGATGCAGTCGGGTTATATCGAAATGTGGTTACATTGATAAGGTAATGATAGTACTCAAACAAGTAAATTATGTGCTTAAGAGCAATTATACAGTGACTCCGAACCTGTAAATTTTAATCCAACTTGATACATAAAAATAATACACCCGCATATTTTCTGAAACTTTAGAAACTTTTTATTGGTAGGTAATTGAAATGACGTTCAACAATATACACATAGATTAGATTACATAATACATCTAGCTTTGTTCGGAGTTGTTAAAGTTCGTTTGCAGAGCACAAGGAAACCTGTTTAAGATTTTCTAGATTGCTATTTAATTCTCATTCAAAAAGCGCGAGTTAATCGTTGAAACAGTTTTCCTATTCACATCCGTCAATCGGAGCTAATAGAAGTCGTCCTATTGAAAAATCTGTGTGATACAACGATTGTGTTGTTCTGTGTGTTCAACGATTTGAAAAGATTTAATCACGGATGTGAATAGGAAAACTGTTTCAACGATTAAGTCGCTGCGACATCGCTACGGTTGTAATTACGTGAATCGGGCTACTGGTTAGTTATTGGACCCGGTCTTAAGTGTTTATAGGCCTCACCTGAACCACTAAGGGGTCCAATTGAAACACTGACACAGAATAACTAAGTATGAAACAGGCAATCTCCCCCTTCCCTATCCCCTTAGATACCTCAGCGCTCCTCGCACTTCGTTGAAGTAGGAATTGTATTGGAAAGTTTTTATCTCCAGGTTTTCTCACTCAATATTAACTTATCTTTGCACTGCACTTGGTGTATTCAGACCTAAAGGGGTCAAATGCTCAAGGGTAGTGCATCCTATCCTACTAATATTATAAATGAGAAAGTTTGAGAGGATGGATGGATGTTTGTTACTCTTTCACGCTAAAACAGCTGAACGGATTTTGATGAAACTTTACAGTATTATTATATTTTATACATCAGAATAACACATAGGCTATAATTTATAAAAAAAAATAGTTAATTAGCCAAAGTACAACGATAATTTAAAGTAACTTTTCCACGTCGCGGGGAGAAGCTAGTGTATTATAATATTTGGACACTATTTCATGAAATCCTGCCCAAAAAGTTTATAATAATATAACTGACCTGCATCTGCACCGACTGGCAGTTGACAAACTCGATACTGGAGACGAGGTTGTCGAACACGACGGCGCACTTGGTGCAGGAGTCCAGCACGACGCCGTTCACCTTGCCGCGCACCGTCAGCGCTGAGTCGCGGCACCGGAACATGTACACCACGTTGTTCATATCCGCATTCTCTACCACAAGGTTGGGGTTGCCTTTCTGGTACTCCTGCGTGGCAAAATTTTGAAAATGTATTTTTGATCTCATACTGTGATAAACAATGATAGTCTAGTGGTATTATATACCATTAGCCAAGTCGAAAGTCTCGAGTTCGCACACAGGGCAAGCACCTCTTGACTTTTCGAAATCATGTGCATATTAATAATTAATTTATCACTCGCTTAAACGGTGAAGGAAAACATCGTGAGGAAACCTTAGAGATTTTCTCGACGGCGTGTCTGCCAACCCACATTAGGCCAGCGTGGTGGATTATAGCCTAAGCCCTCTCATTCTGTGCGACGAGACCCGTGCCCAGCAGTGGGACAGTATATGGGTTGACGATTACTGTGATAACTGTGGTAACCTCTACTAGTCAACGATTTAACATCGCGTGTTTCACCATTATATTTCTAGGACTATCGCTTGGTGAAAAAACTTGCTGAAATGCAGCTTCTAGAATTTACCATTACTCAAAGTAACGCAAGTAGATGTAATTATGGATGATAGACGGATAAAACTTCAAAACTTCCTCTGCGCAAGCTTCTGGGATGAAATGCGTGTTGTAGAAGTCAACAAAACAGCACAATCCGCCTTGCCAATTTCCATCCTCAAACAGTTAGTCGTGTGTGAGAGCCAAAGTCCGTAAGGTGCTTGAATTGCGTGCTCCCTGTGTTTGCTTTTCATCAGTCAAGACAGGGAAAAAAGTAATAGGTAATGTAAGAAAAATATAATGATAATCTGCTCAATTAAGGCGAATTTTGAATAATTATGGCGTTGTAATATTGATTTCTGACATTTACGCGAATATTATACATTGAATAAAACTACTTTTTACGGGATTAATAATATCAATATAACGCGATAAAAGCGTTGTAAGTTAACATTGTACGTACAATAAGCCACTTCTTGCCGTCACGCATGAAGACAGGCGGCTTGTCGGGCAGCGTGCCGGCGCCGGGCTGCGGCAGCTGCTTGCCGGGCGGGCCGCGCGCCGCCGGGGCCGCCTTGAACGGCGCCGGGCCCTGCCGCAGTTGCGGGTTCTTGTGAGTCTGCATGTCTGGGGTAACCTTGCGTAGACCTATGATAACGACGTAGAAAAAGCATTAAACTTATTAAAAAATCATCAGTCATTCTCATGTCTCCATGGCCTGACTGACACCTTCAGTGGTAAGAAATAATCACTTCTTGACCTATTGATTTCTAACTTCTTGACCTGTTTACTTTCTTTTGACCGTTCGTCACCAATACATTGATTTTGTAGTGTAACGAGGTATTAACGGAATGACTTGATCATACACAACAATAGCATAACCAAATGCATTTGAACTTTCCAATAGTTTTACTGGGTAATTTATTAAATTTTTAGTGTCTTCTATTTTACTTTAACTGCAAAAGTCGATATCTGTAATAAGCTTTCTGTCATTAAAATATGTAGGCAGTATATCTATTTCGTTTATTCCTTGAAAATTCCTTGAAAGCTCGGATATGGTTTTGTTATAATTAACAAAAATATTGCTAAAGTTGGATTTATATAAAGACCGGCTGCGTCGGTAAGTATTTGGATCCACCGACTTACCAAACAACGGAAGGCGGATCCGTCTCTCCGAACTAAAAAAGTAATAAACCGCAAAAAGAGGAACCAGTGCGCGCGTCTTCGGTTTAAGTCGGCCGACATATTTACGACGCGTCCCTAATGCCGTACTTTATTGTTCAAACGTGTAAAAACTATTGAAGAAATACGATAGTTTGTCATATTTATAGTTAGTAGACTATAATGCTTATATACAGGATTTCAGTTAAAATTCAAGACTTAGATAATTAGGGGTAAACACATATCCGAATAGTAAGATGAAAATAGTGCCACCAGTCAAATATGTGTAAGCTGATAAATTTTTCAAGCAAAATAAAGCAGTGCAGTCAAAATGTTGTAGGTCGTTTATAGATATATGTACACATATGCACCTACATTTATATATGGGTTAACTCACTTCGTCAATTTTGTATTAGACTCGCCATCCTTTTATTTGTGTAGGTCACTGTGTACAGCCCTTAAAAGTAACTGATTTTTTAATACGTACTGCTAGTGATGTTCTCGCCCTGGTTGATTTCGGCGAAGAGTGCACTCCGGTCGTCGACGGACATGTTGGAGAAGTCGACCTCAGGCAACAGTGGGGGTGGTGGAGGCATACCGCCGGGAGGTGGCGGCGGCGGAGCACCCGCACCAGTACCTACACGACAAGATAAACTTACTATTTCGCTTGCTAGACCTGAAGAAATGTGCAGAGCTGACTATCAAAAACTCTCCAAATAGCGGGAGATGCGCCGAAAGAAGAGAAACTTTGATCTCCTGCATTGGCGTGATAAATGCTAAAAGTAAATGACAGCAAAAGTGTTCCCAATACCGGTAGCAGTCCCGCATTTCACCAGTCACCACAGGCAGGTTTAGCAGTGTATCCACTCTTTACACATTAGGTACTGCTCTTTGACAGCCTTATTGGTTTCTACGCGATATATATGAATTAATACCATAACCAGTATAATATTACCCAATTAGAGTGCATTTTCTAAAACTGAGACTGGCAATAATTGGATCAAGTGCATCTTTAGGATCGAGGCGATGAACCTAAAAGTAATATACTGTGTTAATTAATTATAAAGTGTGGAAGGTGTATTAAATGCTACACGGGCTCTAGTGTTTTACTCTTTCTATCCTGGATTACCAATATAGGCAAATTTAGCTGAGTTTTCTTGTTACACTAGAATAACCCGCGGTGGAGTGAAGTTTGAATTAAAATTTAAGTCCAATTTTAAATCACTGATGGCTCATTCACTAAAAAATATTTTAATAGTTTCTCAAAAAGTTATTTACCTAATCTGGCAAGCAATAATAAACCGTATTAACCTGTATAAAACATCAGTAGGTACCCTCGTCACAAACACACCTACGCATTTGTATGAGACGCCCAAATACAAATAATTGTGTCTTTTGTTTGTCAAATGTATGTTTAATTTAATTTAGTTTTCATTTAAGTATTTTGGCGAAGAATTTTAGGTAAGATCAAAGGCTGGATTAAGAAGTGGCATCAAATTGTGCGAACGTGCCAAAGGGTTTTGAGAACAGTTCAATATAATTTATCTGGAATTGAAAGTGCTAAGCTTTTCTTCAGTCTCATTTTCCTTTAGTCTGGTGGAAAATTCCTAAGCCTTTGTACACTTTTGTACATTAAGGATAAATAAATCTTAAATATTAACAGAATACGTAGATTTCTAGCATCCCAAACTACTCATACAGAAACGTCGTATAGTACGGTCGACAAAAGAGTTAATTATACAGGCAGCTAATTAAACATCTGTGTTTTGTTATAGATTTTGTAATAATGTATCACGCAATATGTGTCAAAACGCAGGTATTGTAAGCTGCTACACATCAAACCCTTTGACGGGTAATTATTTAAATTACAATCTTGTGTAAAGATGCCGATTTCGTTCCCTACCTGTATAACCAATCTCTTTTGTTGACTGTACCAAGCAGGTATGAGAGTAGGTATCTACGTATGTTGTTGAAAGGACCAATTTTCTTTGGTTTAAACCATTAAATCATCATCGACGTAACTAGAACCGCGAGTTGTTTAATATATATTTCCAGTTTTTCTTTGTCATCGCTATACATGTTGATTTTGGTTAAACCTATATTTTTAAAGGTAAAAGAAAACCAATATTTTATTAACACGACCGTGTATGAATAATAGACATGGTATTTAGATACCCTTTGGATAGCACGATGAAAATAAAACATTCAGGCTTTTACAAATATTTCGAGATAAAATACACAACCGTTCGGTCCAATATTTAAAAAGAGTATTGTACGAATAAACATATATATTTTCGTTCATTATTATTCCAGATTTTATAAAATGACGAAATATATGTATATTATTATCTTTGTATAAAATTAATATTTGAACGTGTAAGCGGTTAATCGGGTAAAATTAAACAAATAAAACCTCAGTCCTAACAAAGCTAAAGATTATATTACCTACACAAGAGAAAATACAATGGCGTAAAATGAAATTTGCAATATTAAATTGACTGTTCAAACTATCAGCGAACCCGATATTAATTTTAGTTAAAGTTAAATTTAATACTAAAACTAACGTAAACAATATCTATAATATTAATTGAGATTAGAGTCAACACTTCGGGAACGTCGCCGGCGGCTGTTTAATGAGACTAAATGAATTCATAATTCGTGATAATCCAGTGTTCAGGTGTACGATATTACGGGCTGGTTTCAGTCGAGAAGGCGGGCTGACATTGGCCCGGTTGCCCGCATTTTAAATAATTCACGAGCAGACCCATACTCGTGTCAAGTTCAACCGGGTCGCAACGCTGCGCCGCCTAATGAGGGTTTTATTTATGTACCTCTTCTTTCGAACTTTAAAAAGTATCTACAAAGCAATGTCACCAACGGGAATTACTAGAATGTAATTAATTTTATTTTAAATAGAAGATTTTAGTTTATTTACTGTGGTAAGTGGGTACTAATAATTTTCGGTTTTTTAATTATTTTGTTCCTACAGATAATTAATGAAGTGTACCTAGTATTTTTTAATTTCTGCTGTCTAAATAATAATCTAATTAATTCGCATGAAATTTATACAGATTATCAAAGAAAACGGGTCCCTTTATCTTTATAGAATATCTTGCAATCGCGTATGGTAAAGAAAGAAATAACCCCATTTATGTCCTAACGCTAATAATAATATCCTTCAGATAGTTATCTTCAATATAACACTGTCACTAACAAGACCTCTGCCTATGTACTTAGTGATGACATCTTAATTTTAAAAGTGTCAAATATTTAGAAACTCACCAGACCAAACAAGTCCTGTAGTGTGGTACTGCTTGACGTAAGCCTGCAGATCCGTGAGCAGCTGCACCCAAGCGCGGCACCACTCTACGTGAGTCTTGTTTTTCTCCTTCCACTCTTTCAGCACTCGGTTAGTGTAGAACTGCCCCGCGTCGTTCATCTCTTTGACGTAGGGTGCCGGGGTAGGTGCAACTGCGACCCATCCTAAAGCGGGAATGCTCTCCGATATCGCCGACAAATGGTTGAAGTACGACGAAGCGCGGTTCTTCTCGCGGAACTGCTGGATGGCAGAGATCTGCTCGCTGGTCGGCGCGAGGAGTTGCATCTCTTCCGCCTGGGATGGCTTGCTCCTTGTTGTAGCCAGTTGGATGTAGCGGAGTTGCGCCCTGATATACAAAATTATATATTGAAATGTCTGCCACATGTCAGACGAGTCACGGATTAAACTGACGATCTGATGGATCCCACTTAAAATAATGTTACACGGCTACGCGGCAGACCCAGATAGATATGGCGTGATGAGCTAGACCCGTTCCAAAAGATCTATAACTGACAGTGAAAAGTGGAAGAATAGCTGGGAGGCCTTTGCCTTACAATAGGATTTTACAGGCTGTTAATTACGTTTACGCAATTGAAAACATTAACTATTAAAAAGATTTAACATATTATAATGTTTATGCATATTTCTTTTTTAATATTAGCCTAATATATAAATATTATTAAGTACTATGTTAGACGATGATGTTCGTTGCATTATAACCTCATATTAGTACAATTAAACAAAAACTTTCTAGGCGTAACAGAGATATTAAAAAAACTCTTTTAGTATCGTGTTCAACATTAATAGCGTCGACTGTAGTTCAGCGAACTGTATTAATTTAATAACGTGAGTCTGCCGGTTTTTAAATTTTACAGTACAAACAAGTCTGATTTAGAAATTTAGATAGATACCCATTTCAGATAGAGCAAGTCTCAGATGCCATACGACTTATGGGCAGATAAAGCAAGAATTCTAACATCTGTTCAAGTAACATCTAACTCAGCATACTAAATGAATACGTAAGTAGTTATGTATTTGTTGATTTGCGCAGTATATACTGTGGTGATACTGCGCAAATCAACTAACACATAAGTACAGAGGCCAGCACATCAAGCTACCACAATCTGTCAAATTTCTGTGATTGATTTTCAACTTAAATGCAATACGATAAGGTTCATATTCAATTGGGAAAATTTGTCAGTTTTGGATAGTTTGATATGCTGGCGTCTACCTACCTACGTATTAATTTGCTTGTAAAATACTTATATTACAACGGGATCTAGTGAAACTGGAGTAACGTTAAGTATGAAGAGTGTATGTTTCTTACTGGAAGGCGGCATTGACAAGGTTGGCATGCGTGGAGACGTCGCCACCAATCTGCTGCGACAGCTGCAGGTACACCTGCAGGGGCCCCTGCGACACAAACAATACATGACGTTAGCTTTAGTCTCTATACAGGTCATTGTTATTGTTTAAATCAGTGTTTTTCAACCTTTTTCATGATGCGACCCCCTTGGTATGAAAAAACATTTCGCGACCCCCCGACCCTTCGCTTTTTTATCATATATGTACGTGTATGTTACAGCGTTACAAATATTCGTCCCATACGACGTATTTTTATGCGTCTCCATAATTAGGATTCGGATATAAGTACATAATATAGTATGTACTTAAAACACATTATTTTAAATCTATATAAATCGAATACGTCGCAGCAATTTACGCACATACGCACGTACGACCAAGGCCGATGCCGACCGCCCGGCAAGTGTGGTGGGTGGCTAGCTGGCGAGTTTTTGAGAGTGAACGAATGAGCGGGACACAACGAGCGTTGCGGGGGAGGGGTCGCGGGACGACGCGATACTCACTCAATTCACGTCGACGTTCAATTGTTTGACGACCGTTAGACATTGTTTGTACTTTTATTTGTAAGAATTACGCATTTGTAGTGATTTGTAATAATTTAACATGGATAAATTCCTGAAAAGATCAACAGAACCGTCAACTTCTGGTGAAAGTAGTGGAAGTAAAACAAAGAAAAAACGTCTTTATGACGACAATTATTTGAAATTCGGGTTTACTGTGATTGACAATAAACCACAGTGCGTTATTTGTTTTGAAACTTTATCAAGAGAAAGCATGAAGCCGTCGAAATTAACACGCCACCTTAACACAAAACATCCAAATGAAAAAAATAAGCCCGTGGAATTTTTTGAGAGAAAATTGCAAGCTCTTCAACATCAAAAAACTGGTATAGTGCAAATGTCCAACCTAAATGAGAAAGCGTTGCTTGCTAGTTATCGAGTAGCTTTTCGTGTGGCTAAAGCAGGAAAACCTCACACTATTGCCGAAAATTTGATTTTACCAGCTATATTAGATATAGCAGATATTATGTTTGGGAAACAAGAGGTCGAAAAACTCAAAAGTATACCTCTCTCTGACAATACCGTTCAACGCAGGATAAGCGATATGGCTACTGACGTTCGTGATCAAGTCATAGAAAAAATAAAGGAAAGCACTTTTGTATCTTTGCAATTTGATGAATCCACGGACATTGCGGGATGTGCGCAGTTTGTAGCTTTTGTGCGTTTTGAATCCTGTGATAAATTAATGGAAGAAATACTATTTTGCAGAGCGCTTCCCACAAATACTACAGGTCAGTGTTTGCATAACATGTTCCTTGAAGCTACGCAAGATATGAATATCGATTGGGCAAATAAATGCATTGCTATTTGCAGCGACGGAGCAAAAGCGATGACTGGTGCGAAGAGTGGATTTATTGCTAGGCTGAAAGAACAGATGCCAAACGCTTGTTGGGTGCATTGCTTTCTCCATCGCCAAGCTCTTGCGGCCAAAGTCTTGCCACAGGAATACAGCCAAGTTCTAAATATTATTATAAAGATTGTAAATTCTATTAAAGGAAAAGCGTTGCAGTCACGATTGTTTCGGATTATTTGTGAAGATATGGGGGCACTCCACCAAAATTTACTCTACCATACAGAGGTTAGGTGGTTGTCAAAAGGTAAAGTACTGGCAAGAGTTATGGAACTTCGTGCTGAACTTTTAATATATTTACAGCAGGCCAAGTCAGAATACTCTGAATTCATTTGCGCCCCGGAATTTCTTTTGAAATTAGCTTTTCTTTCTGACTTATTTGAGCATTTAAATATCTTGAATAAAAGTCTTCAAGGGCGAAATGAAAATGTCATCACTGCAAAAGACAAAATACATGGCTTTACAAAAAAAATTGACTTGTGGTCGTCGTCCATAAATCAAAATAACTTCGATTCATTTTCGTCGACACAATCTTTTACTGAAGAAGTCGGATGTGAGATAAACATCAAGACATATGTACCTGGTATGAAAGAGTTGTTAGATAATTTGAAAGAAGAATTGTGTCATTACTTCTCAGTGCAAGAGATATCAGAGAACACTGGGCAGAGGTGGATCTTAAATCCGTTTTTAAATGCAGCTATAAATGAGGCTAATTTACCAAATAAGCTCAAAGAGAAACTGCTAGAATTATCTGCCGATGGGTTGTTACACTTGGAATTCAAGTCTTCTAATTTGGATACCTTTTGGTTAAGGAGAAAAACAGAATACCCGGAATTGACAACTGAGGCTTTGAAGTGTTTGATTCCATTTGCCACCTCGTACTTATGCGAGTTGACATTTTCATCGATGGCCCAGATAAAGAGTAAGCAAAGAAATCGCTTAAATTTGGAAAACGATTTAATTCTATGTGTCGCAAATACAGATCCACGATGGGATACATTAATTAATAAAAAACAAGCACAACCTTCGCATTAATTAACATGGGTCTTCGGATTTTAATTTTTGTTTCTCTTACTTAATAAATAAATAAATATTAATAATCTTTATTGTCTTTCTTTTACTAAAGTACCTAGTTCTCTCGACCTCTGGCGACCCCCCTACAGAAGCTTCGCGACCCCCCAGGGGGTCGCGACCCACAGGTTGAAAAACACTGGTTTAAATGTTTAGTCTATGTTTTTTGTAAAGCTAATATCCTCCTTTAAGTATACGAAATACAGTTCAAGACATTGTTTCATCTATAAAAGACAAAAGCAAAAAAATCATGTACACAAAATACGTGACGATCGGGATGTTTTCCTTTCCTTGTGAATAGGAAACAAGCAGCAAAAATTAAGAAAAGTTGAAATAACGAGGAAGACCTTTGCTCAAGACTGGGATAAAACAGATCTAAATAATAAAATATATATATGCCACCTTATCAACAGATGGTCGTATTAAAAATACCTAGCTCTTTCTCTGATATTATATTAGATAGAGATGTTTATTTTTAGTATGTGTCAAGCTTAGTTTAATTTTATTATTTAACTAATTTAAAACAGCCAATGATGTAACTGGGCATATGAGAATTAACAACTGAGGTCTCCAGATGACAACCCGCCAGTTACAAGAAATACCAATGGTGTACAGATGCCAGAAGGTCAAGCTTTCTAAAACTGATAAATTTTCCCAATTGAACATGGACCTTATTACTTATTTTGTATTAAAGTTGAAAATCTATCAAAGGAATTTGACAGATTGGGGTAGCTTGTTGTACTGGCCTCTGTACTTGGCGTCTATAACGGCGGCTGCTTTTGCCGCTTGTCATCATTGTTTGTCATCTTATCTCAAAAAAAATAAAATACTTTAAAAAAAATTAAGCAGCAAAAAAGCTGTTACTTCGACCCCCTAGGGTAAAACTGCGCCACCGTCTGATTCCCATCCAATTAGGTAACTCTATTTAATATTAATCATCCGCGCTTGCTACAATAGAGCGAGTGAAGTCACGTGTAGTATTCACAGTTAAATAACTTCAGAATAAATTCAAAACAGACGGAGCGTTAAATAAATTAGAAATTCACTACTAGAACATTAATTTGAAATAAACTAGACATTATGGGCCATGGCCCGCATTATAGAATACCTAACGCTCAAGCTGTGATCGCTACTCGACTGGGTGAAAAACAACACTGTTCCTTGCACTCAACTCCTGTGGAGGATCACAATTGAGTTTGAGCCGCTAACAGTGCAACTGATTTAGCCACCTATTGGACTAACTAAACTGACAACTTCCTAATGAGACTACTATCAATATATACTACCAATAGCGTTTCTGACACGAAATGGAATAACGAGCACAATCTTTACTAAAATATAATTTGTCTACTTGAACACCATTTTAGAATTCGGATCTGCGGGATCTACTACGTAAATCCAACGTCGAAGCTTCGGGCCGTAACAACGAAACAACGGCGCACAAGGAACGTACGATTGTCAAATAACAAAATACTAAACGTCAAAATAACATTTTTCGAAGTAGCTTCAACGTAAGACGACCTTAAACCGCAAACATCGAATCGATCGTCGAGATCAAAACATTTTCGTGGTACAGAAACGTGCAATCCACCAGCTGAAGCTGTAGTTCGATTCACGTACCTAGTATGCCCCTAAAATCCAACGCGGGTACCAACTTCGTGAGACGCCGTTTTGTCCTTATTACGTAACCAATAAGCGAGCCGCCGACTTGTCCGAGTAATGGAATTCTGTTTGCTTCTCCATCACAAAAGTTAATATATTTTGGAGATATTTTTCCCTATGGAGAATAAAAATAGCACATTATATTTTATTTCGGTATTTTTCGTAAGATGTTTTTCATTGTTATCATGTCTCAGTATAATCACAGTTTGTAGTTCGCACCCTTCCCTTTTTACTTACTCAAAGGCATACGAAGACAACTTTTTAATAATATTTTTATCATCTCCGTTTGTTTTTCTAAGTAGAGTTTCCAAGGAGACGGGAGGTTTATTAGACTGGACTATAATTTTTCGTCAAAAAATCAGTCAAGATAAAACCTCCTCCACCCGTATTTGACTTAGTCCTTTCATATAATTTATTACGTTGTTTACCTCTCTTCTTCTATATTTTAAATGTGTTGACTTTATCATTTTCGACGAAGAAAATTATACGCCTGTCTTGAAAATAAAAGAGTATCGCAACTTTTTTAATTCAATCCAAGGTTGCTAAAACAATCTACGTTCACGAGCAATCCTCCTCAACGGGCCTGTTAAAATCAGAGTAGATAAATAGTGTTTGCACGAAGTCAGCTAGTTGACAGAACTGGGAGAAATTGAATGGCTATATTATTTCCTGGTAGGGGCCGAATGTTGGAGTGCGAGACGCGGTGACATCCGACCGTTATTAATTCATACCAGAACTCGACACAATATTATCTTACTTAACTACAGATGAGCTCAGTTCTATTTAAATGGAATTAAAATACATTACATTTTGTTTTTTGCAGTAAGAAAAGTTCCTTTGTAATTCTGAGCTGGCACCCCATTTGAGGCAAACATACCATTACACATCCTAGTGAATTTTGTTGCTTCATATGTCAATTTCTCATTTTATTTGTGTGTTGTACGGACCTTGTCTGATAAATGTGTTTTTATTTCTTTCTTTGTGAAAATCTTACAAATAAATGTCAATTTGTTTACGAAAAGTGAAAAGGTTGAAGACATTCTATAAACTGACTATTTACGCAATCAATCAACTTTTAAAACCGGTCCCTAAGAGATAAATGATGTTCTAAATCACTTTAATTTCTAAATTTTAAAATAGACGATTTGGCAAAAAAAGCAGCGGCGTGTTAAAAACGGGTTTATATTACGGTTCAACGTACCTATATGGATTAACTCCACACTTGAGCTTATACTGTACAGTTTTCTAGGTAATTCCAATGAGGTTGTTGCAGTGCTTGTGATGGTATATTTTTTGTTCAGCGAACCTAACATGAATAGAATCATTAATTCGCTAATATATAAGAATATATATAAGAATAAGCTGTTTGAATACACGGTCTATGCACGAGATCTAACGCCACGATGTAAGTCATTATGAATATATTAAACGTCAAGCAGTTGCTTTAATATCGATCCAATCAGACTTAATGATGCGAATAACAGCATTTTATATTAAGGTGAATCGGATTTAAAAGTTATTTGTTTACTCTTATCATAATAATATAATAGGAGTTAGGACGATTAAACCACTAGACTTGCCGTTCTCCGCGAACCAGGAACTAAGTCCTTGTCGTCGTTTCACTGCCTCATTCATTCATTCCAGTTCGGCGACAAATCAGATTAAAGAAAATAACGAAATATGCGGTGAAAAAGTTATAGGTGTCGAACAACTAATATTATATTCACTTCTTAGAGTAATTTTATTCTATTTACACTGCTTTACAAAGACATTGAAGAGGAGCTATAAATTTGGTTGCACTATTAATAATTGTATGCGTCTTCATTAAGTAAATATTACCGAAAAAAAAAACAGTCATCATAATTCATACAGGTGAGTAACGGTGAGTATTATTGAATTGACTTCCTCTTTTCTGAGTCATTTGGATAGTCGAAGTCTACGAACACTTGATAGAGCTCTTATACGCTCTGCATGACGTATAGAAGTCTCGTTTCCAGCACCAGGTAAATATTGACACTATTTTTTTTGCCGTGCAAGCACAGCAAATATTTAAGGCCAACCAAATTCGGATTAGCATGGAGCGTCAAGAACTTACAGAAACACAGCGTTTCTGGTTGTCGTCTGCAGCACCCTCGTCCCAGAGGAAAGAAAATTCGTCACTTTTTTTTAGTTCAAAACACATACAAAAATTTGATGTTTTTTTACCTATTATTAGATACTAGAATTTGTCGCTTGGCGTAGAGAACACGGATTTTCGTTATTGACGTGGGGGTCAAAAGGTTAAATGAGCTTACCTGCACTAAATCTTGGTAACCGTTAAGACTCATATTGTCTGTAGGTTCAAAACACGGTGGTTGAGGAAGCAGCGAGGGCTCAGAGACGGGCGAGGGCGCGGGGGAGCCCGGCGGCGAGGGAGTGCGCGCGCGCAGAAGCGGCAACCGCTCCAACCGCGATGTGACACGCTCCAAGCGCTCGATCAGACACTCGAGCTCTGAAGCTGGACTCTGTGTCGCTGCTGCTGCGTCAAGTTCGCTGCCTGTTGATAAAGAAATAAAACAAAATATTGTTACTACTACACTCAAACATACAGGTCATTAGATAAAGCTCCTAAGCTTAAGTAGCAAATTTTTAGGTATATACTTGAATATAATTTGGATGAATGACGTTGCGATATTATGTAACCTGAATACCTTCTTGAGGTAAAAAGGTTAAAGAACAGGTCATTTCCCCAACACAATTCAAGAAAAGTTTCTTCACAATGTGACATAAAAATGTCACAACTTTTCTTAATATAACAACAGATCTTTATTGTGATTTTAATAAATCTTTATTATCTATGCAGTTTCCGTTTGCCAGAGTTAATGATTTATATAGTTGAACCAATAATTTAAATCTGTTGTATATTTGCATCATACGTAGTAACACAACAACACTGTTATTTTCAGACTGATGTCATCACGACGTAGTTTAGTAACGCCACTGTACATATTTTTAGACATAACATTTATAATTTCCACTTGGATAAAGTCGCATAGTGTAGCGTTTCATAAAATATAAGAACTCTACGGTAGGGTTGAAATTAATTGCGGAAAACAATGGCTCACCACAACTGAGTGCCATGCACACTATACATACTAACACCGCAATCCGTACCGGAGAACAACTTGTTAATTCATTATGTTCCTACAAAATCTTTGTACAAGTTTATTTTAAAGTTATTTTAGCGAAGGGAAAATCCGACTGCTGGTAGGTATCGAACCGGCGTCCTCTGGTTAGGTACTTCTGGTGTCCCTAACCAGAGGACGCAGATTCGAATCCAGCCTACAGTCGAATTTTAGTTCGCTAAAATAACTTTAAAATCTTAGCATGAAAAATGCAAAAAAAAAAGATTAGTATTCTTGTTTTCTAATTTACCTCCATAAGTTTTATTGTTATTGTTTTGAATCGAGCTCTTCTGAATACAAGGTATTCATTCGACCCCGGCCAATAACAAGAAAATCATAAACCTAAATAAATTGGCCTATTTGGCGTAATGGTAAATTGGCGTATTAGCAAATTTACGCCGCCCTGCGACGTCCGCATTCCGAACATTCAAAACACTTTAACTAATTAATGATATTTCCTAATATTACAAAGCAAACAGTTATTTTGGTTTACGGGTTATATGGCATTATTACAAAACGCTTAGTAAACCTTTAGCTTAATAATGAGAATGACACTTTACACACACCTGTCTTTATCTTTTCCTGGCCATAAACATAAAGGTACTAAAGATAAATATCCACTTAAACCGTATCTTAGCTAATACAAGTTATAGAGTATACTACTGATTTTATTTATAAAACAAACACGAATAAGGGTACGTATTTATAGTTCCGTTAAGTATAATATGGTCTATGCCGAGGTATATCAAGACATAATGCTCCTTTGTTTTTGGAACCAAGTGTGCATTGGTAGCTTGGAGAGTTCGTCTATGAAAATTAAAAATAAACAATAGGTATGGCTTAAATTATGTTTAACCTCTAACTCACCGAAAAACACACAATGACATCATCTGATATAAAGTGGCTATGTGTAAAACGATCACTTTTTACAGTAAAATATAGTATGGGGCTATCTTAGTAATGTAAGGTAATAAGTACCTAAAGCGATATTGTAGGCCTCGCGAGTCATAGCCGCTATATCTGCGATATCCTCCGTTTCCCCTTCCTGTGCAGTGTTTGCACGCGCTTCAAATATGTTGATGAGATGTTTCATATTTTTCCTTATATTTCCATCCATGTTGGCAAAAAACGTTCAATGTTCACAACACAACCACAAAATAATCTATTTTCTAGAAATTGAACACGTCCCTATAGCCTGGTCGAACGCTCACTATCGACTGACTCACTAAGATATGATAAATAATGATAACGACACGTCTTTGAATAACTGTAATCGAGTAAATTACACTTGAATATAACGAACGTCTGATAACAAGTAGAGTAATATTATACAACTTTTACTTTTGAAACCTTTTTCTAGGTGCCAAGGTTGAATTCTACTCGCATATTTTGTGACCTCATTCAGAAAGATATTTCCTAGGCTATCTAGCTAATACAATATAAAAAATACAAAGAATTTCATACAGATTCAATTTGTTGTGGAATCCATATCAACATGGTAAAATATGAAGCCAAATAAACACTATTTATTAGGAAAAAAATAGGCAGCGACATTTTATGTTCGACAAAAGAGACATTACTCTTCCAACCCAAAGAAAGGGAAACCATTTGCATATGAATAGTCTGTCCTAGGTTCAATCAGAACCATATTGTTTGCTAGCCTACATTACCATTATCAAAGAAACGGTAATTCCAATCAAATTGGAGCTGCCCGACTCGGGAAGTACTTTCCACCTTACAGAAAATATATGTGAAATAACACTGCTTAGAGCTATGTTGTATTCCTTACGGTGAGCAAGGTTGCCAATGCTCCACGAGGAAACATTGTGTTGGCAGTGGGGGACTTTGACCCCTAAACTGCCAACCCAACTATTCCTGTTTCGTTTTACAGGGTCGGCAACGCGCTAAGTGTTGTTGCAAGTCCACGGTGACCTCTTACCATCAGGTGGACCGTATGCTTGTTTGCCACCATAAAAAAAAACAGTTTTCGGCCAGATTTGTTGAAAACCTATACAATATTTACACATTTATTTTCATGTATAAGTAGTACAACACTCCAAAATATTCAGCCTTTTATAATAAATCAAGCGTTATTTTATATCTCTAGAGTATTTTTTCCACTTCGATAAGATTATACATACATACTTACATCATGTTTTGGAAAAACGAGCTTATTTACGCCTTATGCACATTTATCTTTCGTTTACATGGTTATACACAACAGTATCGTAAAAATATCGGTGATAAGATCGTGTGCTGTAACGACGAACGAATAAATCTCCTTGTAAAAGGTCTAACTGTGCAAAGTTTATATATACTTGTTATATCCATTACAGGATGAAATAGTTAAGTACCACGAATAACCTTCAAATAGTTATTTGAAGTAAGTAAACAAAGCCATAAATATACCTTAAAGCGAAAACTCGAACAGCCTCATAAACAAACCCTGTCTCCCGCACGTAATGCGCTGCCAAGACATCTTAAAGTAACAAACAAACTAAAAACTAATAGGTCTGAAAACCGATATAGTTTTACATAATATATTATAAATTACGGCGTGTTTTATTTTAGTAGATTGTGTAGAAATCGGTGTGGTGTAATTATGTAGTTAGGCAGTATATGAATAAACAATAATATAATTATAATAAAGCTGAAGAGATTTTTTGTTTTTTAACGGGCTAGTCTCTACAACTACCACTGGTTTTAAAAAATATTTTGGCATTTGTAAGCCCTATACCTGAGGATGAGGAAAGTATAACATCACTCTACGACCCTTTAGACTCCAGGAGCTCGGCTTCTAGGTTAGGAGCCGAGCAAAAAGGAAAAGGTCAGGGCGGGTGAAAATGATTATAATAATTTAGAAGGGGCAACATCTGTCTGATCAGATAGTTTTAAATATCAAACAAGTATCATTTAGAGCTCCGCGAGGAAACGTTGTGTTGGCAGTGGGGCTCTTTGACCCTTATACTGCCAACCCCACTATTCCTCTTTCGTTTTACAGGGTCGGTAACGCAATTGATAACCCCGGTGTTACAAGCGTCTATAGACTACGGTAACCGCTTACCATCAGGTGGTCCGTATGCTTGTATGCCACCTTTGTGTTATAAAAAAAAACTTTTGTATATCGTTTTCTCAGACGACTAGCGGTTCGCCTCAATTATAAAATATATCAAAGATAAATGATAAAAGCTCTATTTATTCATAATCATAAACCAGGCCTCTACTGTACATATCTACCCAATTAAATTAGCCTTTACCTACTACTATCTATTTTGTATGTAGGTAGTCGTCAGTCTCTTCTTACCCAAGTCAAACATTCCGAAAATTACACAAGACGGGATCTACAAAGTTATGTGAGATGTGAAAGCGAGGATCTAGGAGCCAAAGATTCTATCTTACGTAACCTTGAGATTCAAACTATACCTACATAATATTTAAGGTCTTAGCGGTGATATGAAGGACGTATTAAGTGTTAAAATCGAGGTTTACGTAACGGAAATAATCTTTTTACTTTCGTATCGATGTGATAATACAAAAAAAATTACACAATAAGACGATTGTTGGAAAGAAAAGTCTAGACGTTTTGGTATACCTACATTGTATCTTAAAATGTAGGACAACAGCTAGACAAGTTTTGAAGAAAGTGCTGTAGCAGCTTTAAGTTGACTTGTCCCAAATGGCAGCACGCATGCACAGTCACCGTGTAACAATAACTTCCTCATAATTATGGAAGTTCAACGACAATACCATGTCGGCTGGAGTTCTATATTTTGTACTAATTGTACTTTAAATATATTAATTACTTAGACGAATACCATAATATGCGTTGTGTTGTTTACGTTGGGTATGTGTTATTTAGTTCTAGAGGCTCGTAGATAAGTTATAACTACGGTTTACAACCGATCTGGAAGGTTAAGCTGCGCTAGCCACGGTCAGTCTGGGGATAGGTGACCATTCTTAACATCGAGATACCTCTGTGCCTCAGAGTGGTAGGTGGAGGTGGTAGTCAGAAGCCCAAAAAGCCTGACATCCAGTCTATTCTCAGGATATTATCGTTATTGCCCAAAAATTGGGTTGCGGAGGTCTGATGGCAGTCGCTTCGTGTCATATACTGATATTCGGCTGCTGATATGCAGCAGACTGGAAGTCGACCCCAACACAATTGCAAAAAAGCTCGGCAGATGATGATGTGTTATTTAGTTAGTACTAAATAACGTTTGGCGTTGCCTACAATTGTTAACTTTATAATACAGGGTGGAAGGGACATCGACGCGCAACGGCTTACCATGACTTGAGTACATGATTCTGGACCCCCCTGCGTTGGATATTTTCTTAAATTTTACGTTTTTTTTTTTGCAGTTTTTTCAACTTTAAACTGTATAAAATCATTATTTCGATCTAACCCAATAAGAATTTTAATTAAAAAGTCATTAATTCACTTTTTTCACTAAAAACAGCATTGTAAATTAAACTCGAAAGATCTTCTGGTCAGCTGTTTCCTAGAGTTCACTTGCGAGTTTTAAAATGTAGGGTCCAGAATCATGTACTGAAGTCATGGGAAGCCGTTGCGCGTCGATGTTCCTTCCACCCTGTATAGTAAGGAACACACAAATCTCAATTTATGAATGCGTTGTGAATAAGACTTGTTTGTTACTATCTCATTTCGTAAATATTCACTGTAAGATTTAATAGGTAATATCTCATTACCCAAATATACAAGGTATTGTGTGTAACCTTTCCACAAACACATTACGTTACACAAACTAATAAATAGCAAACTATATGTATATACAAATATTGAATTCCCGATTTAATATAGGTTTCGCTAAGGGGTTCGTCGAAGTGCGAACGGTGAATGCAAACGAGTTCCTTTCCTTTACCATACTATTAGTATAAAATATTTCATGAGTAAAATTGGGCCAGATTCCAAACATTTATGATCGGCCTAATATTTTTAGTAGATAAGTGTAATAGAAAAAAAGTTACGGGTAGCTGTACTTGCGTCTATCATAGACCGCAAAGGCTTTAATGAGTTCTGTAATACGATTCAAAACAGCCTTTGTTTAATAAAAATCTGGGTTACGTGTTCATAAATTCGGGTAGGCACTAAAAACTACGCAGCGGTTTCTTAACAGGCCCCGTAAAGCTTTAAAAGACCTTTTATTATACACAAGGTGGTAGAGGTAGGGTAGGGTAGAGTTTATTTATAAAATTATAGAGCTTTGTGTTCTACATTAACGGGATCTATGTAATTTGGACATCTGAATAAACCCAACAGAGCGTAAAATCTGGAGGCCATAGTTGGACCATTAATACAGAACCACCTGTCCCAATATGTGACAAATTATTGGTATCCCAATACAAAATTAAATGCAATTATAAAGGATATTAATAGTAAACCTACAGATGATCAGTTGATCACACATCTTTGGTCTTATTTAGGAAATAGTAAAAGAAGGATATTGTGGATGGTAAAGACGCTTTATTAAAATTACATGTAGGAAAATAATTATACATAAGTGCATTTCCTTACTCCAATTCTTTGACAGTAGTAGCCTGTAGTGAATTAATGACTAAATTGTTCAAAAATTCAAAGAATATGCAAATAACAATTGCAGCACTGTTAATATACCATACATGCAAATACGTAGTATCTGGTTGACTCATGCATGACAGAGACATTCAATTATATATGAAATGAAAGTATTTAGTTAACTATATGTAGATTGAATACACAAATTTGAATTCGAGAATTTTATTTCTGACACGTGTCGTTAACAATTTTGATGTAAATTTCGACTACTATTCAGCGAACTTATCTTTGAACACGATTCAAAATATCATCATAAAGATATGACACGGTAATTAAAGGCGTAGCCGAAAGAAAATAATTAACGTTAAAAAACATCTTAATGATCACAAAGACACCACAATAAAGCTACATTTCTTCGCGACTAAGTTGTCAGCGCCAAAGACTCATTAATTATGAATTAAAAGAAATGGCGGCGCCAGATGAATTATAATTCGCATCGTTAGTCGGAAGGAAACGGTTTAAGACGGTCTGAACGGACATAGCTGTTATGAATACGGGAAAAACTGTTATTTCAGTGCCTTTTTATTGGAACTAGAGAGTTCAATTGCAGATCTTATCATAGCTTCAATGATCATTTAAATGTAAGTATCTGAAATAATTTGAAATAAGCTCTTTAATTACGCAAAAAACAATCACTAAAAAACAAATCTTTGATAGGACACTTTAGCACTGATTATGTAGTTAGGCTATTCTGGGTCTCGCGGCCTCAATTGAAATAAGCTCTTCAATTACACAAAAAAACAATCACTAAAAAGGTTGTGATTAACATGACATTGGGGTGCGCGACCCCGACTATAAGCACCGACAATTGGCACCGTTGAAATGACACTGTTTACGGAGACAATGTTTTCACCTATACGTAGTATATAGCTACATAGACGTAATGTTCACATTTCCGAGGCCGTCGACTCAGCGAAACGGCATATAAGACAAGAACAGGGCGTTAAACACATTTGTACTTATTTTAAGCCATTTGCCATGCTTTTCTTAGAAGAACCAGGGCATTGTGGCATTATGATTACCAACATTCCAACTTTGATAGAAACTCACATCTTTTCAGTCCAAGTATCTTAGGGACTCAGTTAATTAACATAAAAACAAAGTCGAGAACAATTTGTGAAGCCTCGAGCTTTAGTGATCAACCCCTATCTCCATCCTTTTAACAACAAACTAAAAGTTTTTAAGCCTTTGCAAATACATTTCAGTTGAAGTATATTTTATGTACAGAGGCCAGCACATCAAGCTATCCCAATCTGTCCAATTTATTTGATAGATTTTCAACTTTAATACAAAGGAATAAGGTTCATGTTCAATTGAGAAAACTTGTCAGTTTTGGATAGCTTGACCTGCTGGCGTCTGCACTTTTGGATATGTTTAATGTATAGTATTGGCAATGGCAACAAACAGTCAATGGCCTCATAATCCCAACTGTAACATTATAAAATTTTTAAGTAACTCTTAACCGATTTTGATGAAATTTAGCACATAGATAGATTAGACCTTGGAGAAGGACAGAGGCTACTTTTGTCTTACTTAGTTTTCTCAAAAAACGCTTTGAGATGCGGGCGAAACAGCGGGTAACAGCTAGTGTGTACTAAATATGGGCTACGATTGACAGACTACTTTAAGAGCGGTTTCGCACTACGTTATCTACGTCATCCGTTGAAACTCTCTCTCTGTATTTTCACGGATTCGGATCGGACGTAGTGCGAAACCGCTCTGAGAGTGCATCATTTCTCGTGAGGATGAGCTAAATAATATTCAGTGTATTTAACAACATAATCCTATTTTAAGGCGATGTTAACAAATCGCCGTACTTGTTTATGTTTGTGCAAATGCTTGCTGATCAAGGTCAGGCTAAATGTAACAATGCTCTAACATGAACTGTTGTTTAGAACATTTACTCGCAAACGATATTTAATATTCCTTATTACATATTACTTGACACAGCAGAAACGCTGAGATAAAACACGTTTCACAGTCTTCCCACTGGTTTGAATCTGATAGGCAATAGGAAATACATAATTTTGTATCGCGAGTGTTAAAGCAATCACCAAATACTTTCCAAATTATTTAAGCACATTATTGAATTCAGACGCACCCAGGGAACCTCGGTCATCTAACGTTGTCATGCATGACGGCTGTCTAAATATTCTAGAAGGCAGTCAAAAGTTGTCTAATAAAATAACAATGTATATGTATAAATAGAGAATCTGTGTATGTACTATGTCGTTGGATACAGGCGGCATATAACCGGTACTTGTGGAAGTTTATGGGGGAGGCCTTTGTTCAGCAGTGGACCCCTTGTGGCTGATATGATGTAAATGTAAATACGCTGACCCACCTTAAAGGTCTATATCTACCTTCACAACTTATTTTAATTAGCAAAATATTTACTCCGGGAGTAAAACTTCCTCAACTGTTATTTATGTGTATGGGTACCTACTAGTTTTGTTCCACATCGACTCTATATAACCTTAAATCGAATGAGCAACTTTACACGAACAGGAGGAAATATTTAATGAGTTTAAAGTTTTACACTAACTAACAGTGAGGTCATTTATTTTTCAAAGCTTCATTAAAAGCATTTTTTATAGGCAGTCTTGTCTTTGAATAGGGCAACTCGGGTTTTGATAAAATTTTATAGCTCCAACAAATTCAAATTCAAACTCCAATAAATCGAAATTCAAGAAGATTATCTGAACAAGCGGTTTAAATAGAGGACTGATAATAAGACTTGATCAATATTATTGCAGGAAAACACAACTATCTATAATTTCGTAATCATCATCAACCCATATACTGTCCCAATGCTGGGCACGGGTCTCCTCTCATATTGAGAGGGAGGATTTCGTAATACAAATGGTTTATACATAATGTATAATCTAACATTGTGTTTTTATTATTGTTTTCAATTATGAATAAATTTATTATATCACATTAGTTTGTTATTCAAAAGTAAGGTAAAAAATAAGGTAAGTATAGATATTTATATATGATAAATAATTTTATGACAAATTGGACTTCGCTTAGTTATTATTATGATGTATTTTAATCGTTCTTCCTTTCCATTTGTAGAAAATAATGTCAACTTCAGTAGCGACAAAAAATCAGTGATTATTCATCAACTTATGTGATTTCTGAAATAAAATAAAAGAAAGATGAATACTAAACTAACTCCTAGACTGAGCTGGTGCTTTTTGAATTTTTTTGACGTATTAATTAAGCGCAAATGAGCATTTACGCCGTTATTTCTAAAACGTTAATTAGCTAGGCGACAGCTAAAGTGGGTATTATCTCTAGTATTGACATCCAAATGACAAAGGGAACTCTAATTATATTATCATCATTAGTTATTAGAGGTTTCCTGAGTTTTGGTAATATAATTGGGATAAGGTCCTTAATTCTCAATCCAATTACTTAATAAAAAATACCCAAACGTTATTAACTTCTGACAAGACTGGTAAATAATTAATTTAATTGCCCAACTTTCTTCTTCTGAAAATAAACGTTGATTTTTTCAATGAAAGGGACACTTTGATTGTCGTAATTAAAAGCCTATTAATAGATTTTCTCTTAAGAAGATACCCAAAGCTAATAAATAACTAGATACCGCTGATTACTTTGGTGCAAAACAATTAAGTTGGTAATTAAAACAGACGAAAGTAGACGTTCGTAATTCCACTGTATTGTATACTTTTTCAGACTTAAATATAAATATAATACACATCAGAGTATAATGTAATGGTCATCTGCGTTTAGGACTGGTGCATAAAAATAAGTACTTTTCTTTCTATTCCTTTTGGTTGGTGGCACCCGTCGCTATTCCAACTACCGAGATCTCCGCCTATGATATCAAATCTTTCTTCCACTTGCAATTCCTCTTACAGTGGCGTTAGCAACCTATTTGAGTTGACCTCATACTTTTACAAGTGGCTCACACGTAAAGTACAAAGAGCTAATCAATACCCAGTTCAAGTACAAAACGATAAGAGTCAGAAACTCGTTAGTGGCCATCTGGCGACCAAGACACGCTTTTGGCCTGCCATGTGTCAATCGTGTGACAACACAATCCTTAGCGTATGTAGAACAATTTATTATATGACCAATAAGAGATCGTTTACTTGGTTGCCCTACTTTATTACTTAACAGTTGTCAACTTTTGAATAAAATACCCGACAGGTTAAATTAATGTTACAAGTAGATACTTAACCTTTAACTCTTAAAACCTGAAGATATTTCTCATGGATAGCGTACCATAGTAGTAGTGTAGTAAATTATTACAAATTTGTTTGATAATACGATGAAATAAAATATTCCTTAGGCATTATCTTGCCAAGTATGTCAATGCTACTAACCACCGCACTCGGAGACGTTCATTAACATGAATGAACTATCTTACAATCACAGGGACATCTCAATCAGGAATTCAGTGCGGTGTTACTTCATAAAGTCAATTCAGTACCACAGGATAAAGATAAAACGAAAGAAGAAAGGAAAACAATTTATTCCTTACGAAAAGAACGACTGACTCGTTAGATGAAAAAAAAAGGACCTACACAAAATGTAAAAAATATGACTCACTGATCATTTCAATAGGTACATATGAATCGCTATCTTCTATCATCTCCTTGCATGGCATCGCGCATCACTAGGGTTCCATTTGCACATGAATGGTATTAAAAAGCCTTAGCAATGTTTAAAAATGTCGGAACAAATAACTATAATAATTGTTAACACTACATAAGTATTGTTGCAGGTAACAATATTCTGATTGGTGGGCTAGGTATTATTACCTACTATAAAGGACTTACATTAATGTAGTTTATATTTTCCTCAATTTGGTCATGTTGATATTTTTATCAAAAGCAAGTGGGGTCGTTGAGTCACCTTTTACCGGTCGGTTTTATTGTAAATATATTAGTGCTACTCGTAATATGTAACTTAATCCCTAAAGAACTGAAAAAGCTTGTTATCAACTTATTAAGTGAACGCAAGAGATTGAAGCTCTGAAACGTAAGTATGTTTTATTCAATACAATAACTCTAGCTGTATCGCGGTGCCCAATTTAATCTCGGTAGTACCTACCTACCCAATCGCGTGGAGATGGTCGTGGTTAGTTAGTGATTAAATGTTATTAAACTATTTAAAGCCACGCAGATAAATAAAGAACCAGAATATACGAATAATTTTCAAGAAAATTTATTGAATGTGTTTTCACAAGTCACATAAAAAACGCTAAGTATGTGAACGGTGAAACGTGGAGTACTAAGAACTACTAGAGCACTTTAAAACACGTCTAGGTGGATGTGGAAAGAGACGTGTCTACCTCTTAACTCGCTCTACATTCGTAACCACTACCCAACTAAATGACATACTCACATACATTTTTAATGAGCGCATTCCTCTTAAGGACGTGACGCTTGAACTCACTCGAATTATTAAACGGTGTTCTGTCTGGTAGAGTAGTGAAGGTCATGTAAGAGCACATCTCAAAATTTAAAGCGTTGAATATTCAAGGGCAACTTAGTAGGGGAATGGCAATGCGAGATGTTACGAACACTGATGTCATACTGCTTTCCAGCAATATACTCGGTTCTATATTTACATTGCGCTTGGGATATGTGCCAGCTGGTCTAATCCGCACGTTTGATTCGGACCAGCAACACTGAGGGTATTTACAATTGTCAAAAACATTGCTAACAGGCACATTTTCCGTTATTTTAACGTAACTTAAAATTTAAATAATAATGATAATTGAAGTTTAATTTCCCCGTTAATCATGTCTGTGATCACCGTAAATATTACGTATGGCTTCCAATCTAGCTAAATACCACATAGTGATACCACTATTACTATCATGGATAAGTACCTATACGGAAAAAGAGAATCCTTAACTTTCATGAAACGTTCTACTAATTACAAAACAGGGTTTAATAAGGACGACTCCTACATCAGCTACGTTCGTTAACAACCGGCTCCTATAGAAACAAAAACTGCTTTGACCGCAACCGCCATCGTAGTTCCGTTCAGTAATTCACCATTTCACCCTTTTCAAACGGGTTTACTGGTGAGTACTTTTTCATCTTTTTAATCTAGTATTTAATAAATTACGGTTTCTACTCACAGAGAGAGTATTTTTGTGTTAGTTAATCCGGACAGAAAAATGAAAATGATATTATGCAGATTGTTTTTCATATTTCCATGGAAACTAGGCACATACACGTAGGTCACACACAACACATACAATATGCGGCATTTTATGGTGTGCTCTTTATTTGCAATGTCAGTGCGACCGCATTGTGGAATTGAATAGCAGATACTCACCACTAACCCACTATGAATTTTCCACATGAACAGAGCGTTATATCGCTAACAATGGCGACTGGAATCGATTGTTGGAGCATGGCGAAACTTCCTGGACAAAATCTAAATTCTAAATGACAACTGGATGGACTTCTTAAAAAAATGTGTGATTGTTAAAGCAATATGCACCGATAAGTTGCATATCGTATGAAAGAAAGGATACCTACATTTTTTAGCTTGTTTGATAACATGCTATCTACCAAAAAGTGTACAGATAATAGACTTTATGCCTCATATTAATATTTTAAGATTGTTTATTTATCTAAGTACAAATATAATATTTCAATGAAAATTAAAAAAAAAACTGTTTAGAAAAGAAAGTTTATGGATTTGTGTGGAATGTACGGCTCTGGACTATAGCCTAATCCCTCTCAATATGAGAGGAGACCCGTGCCCAGCAGTGGGACAGTATATGGGTTGATGATGATGTATGGCTCAGTATAGAATATGATCACGCGAATATGACATAATTAAGTTCATTGACATATAACTTGAGTTGCCTGACGTCCGGTCACGGAGTCAGTATACATTAATAACAATGATAAGTTCGCACTGCAGGAAAACAAATGTTGTATTCTCTGATTAAATTAACAGCTATAAATATTATCAAAATGTAATGTTCTGTTCGTATCAAAATTCAAAAATATCAATTTAACATAAAAAAAATTAAATCAAATCCAGCTTACCAGTAATAAGCAAACCGATCCGTATAACAACCAATTGTAAGCACAGTAACTAACACTTTCAGAGCACTTAACCGTAGTTTTTCATGCACTGTTAGTAAAAGCACAATGCGTGTAAACATGCGCGTGCGTCGTCGTATACTGACGGGAGCCGGGATCAACGCGGACGGATGTGTGACGATGATTCAGAAGCAAAGCGGTTGTCCGCCAACCGTTCTCTAAAAATTTTACGCCGATCGCAGAACTACACGCTCCTACGCTCTTACCAGCAAGCAACAAGTATCAGTGTGACTCATTCATTATGATGACGTACGACTCAAATGATGACAGAAGGCGATACGTAACAGACGATGACAACAACCGCACCAATCACTAGTCACATCGATATCGAGCTCGAAGCTCGTGCATATGTAATACCATGTTCCCTGAGATGGTAATTAGAATGGCTACTTTACCGATATTTATATGCAAGAACGCACTTCGCCCCTCTCATTCTTAACAATCTACATATTACATGGGACTAATACTCTATATACTTGATGTTTAAAGGCTTCACAGTAAATTACTAGTCTGATGACAATTGAATGACTTTTATTGTACATTATTTTAATGTAAAAGAGAGCTAGCTCAAAAATTTTAAGGAAATTATTACATAAAATTCTATAGTTCAAACATTTAAATCCCACCAAGGCATTCTTTTATATTAAAGGAAAAATACCTAATGCGTAATATAATATCCGGGCTTGTTACGGACTGTAAAGCCCGTGAAACTTTAATGAAAGCCTACAAAGTTTCATAATTAACAGCTGCTTTAATTTTCACCCCTGTAGACATATTATGCTGTTGCCAGCATCTATCTAAGTATACCTGACGCGTTTGATCTCATAAAGGAAGACGTCTATATTATTAGATTACTAGCTGTGTCCCGCGAAGTTATCTCGTATTTCCCAATCACAACAGATTATTCCGAAAACTGCTCTTAGCAGGTGTACTGGTGTATAAAGGATTACTGCCAAATTTGAATTTTATAAAGTCCCAGCGGAAAACCAAACAATCAGTTTTCTTTTTTTAATATTGACAGCTATGTAATAGTTAATAATTATTAGAACTTACACCGCTTGTTTGGAAGATAAAGTAGGTATCAACAGCGGCAAGTTCCTTAGACAACTACTTACAAATATTCCTATGACTACTTCCCCAGGAAGATCAAAAGATTTGCCTAGTCAAACGAGCTAAACTCGATGGATTTACAGGTAATATTGAATGTTGAAAAGCCTCTATGACTACCATCCTCTTCCATCATGAAATCACTCAATGGTGCCATAATATTGTATTGTAACCGGAATCGAATAAAACGATAGATCCGTACAACTAGAAGTGGGTGAAACTCAATATAAATAGGTAGCATTTTTTTTAAACTACCAAGAAGACAAAATAAAATTTGGGACCTGCTTACTCGGTATTTATGTGTACTCTTTACGAGTATTTATTGGTCGGTAAAGCTATTTCATGTGATCTTTTACGAAGTCGTTTCCCTAGGGGAAAACATGCCAAAATGGGGCATGTAAGTATATAATGTATACTTTAACATTACTAGTACGAAAGGTCAACTGCGTAAAACATATTCTCATAGGTATAAACTGAAATTCTCTAAAGGCTAATGATAAGCTTTTGGACGCGACAACGACGGTATTTCTTACACAGTTACCAAATTAGTAATTCTAGATCTTTTTCTAAATTATAATGACTACTATAATCTAATAATATGATGATCGGTTTATGAAATATATTTTTACTTAGTAATGATAAAAAATGTATGAGACATAATTAATGTATCATCGAATCAGCTACAAGAGATCCAACTGCTGAACAAATGACTCCCCCATAGACTTCCACTAGGACCGATTTATGCCGCCTGCATCCAACGACTCTCAGTGACCTTTAGCGGGTCGTCTGTCCATCACGTTGGAGCATATCCTACGCTGTGCTTTCCGGTGCGTGGTCACTTCACTGGAGAAACTTTTTACCCCAGCGGCCATTATTTCCACCAGCTATGTGCCCCGCCCACTTCAGGTTGCTAATCCTTTAAGCTATGTTGGCAACTTTCGTTCTTCAACAGATCTCTTCATTTCCGATTCGATCATAGAGAAATACCAAGCATAGTTTTCTGCATAGCTTGCCGAGTGACCTTGAGCTTTCTTATGAGACCCATAGCGAGCGAACACGTCTCTATGCCAAAATATCATCTCTGGAAACAGACACTGGTTAAAGACTATAAGGCACTGTGGTATAATTGAAGCCTCTGTGTAATTCGATAAGTTTGTTTGCGTCAAATAAATTTAAATTCTCAATAATTGACATTAAGTTTGTTAAAAAAATATTGGAGCTTACGTACTGCTAAAAACGCAAAAACAATATATTTTGTAAAATCAACATTCACTACTTTCCTGTTTTACTGAGCTAGAAACATGCGAGTTTGGATTGATCCTAACCCTCCGGAGATACAGGCTTATGGTGTGTTATGTTATCAATATCGTACACATTGGCGACGTAGGTGTTGGCATCATAAAACAGTTAACTCATCCATGGCTATCGCCAATAAATTTGTTGAAGCAGTAATTGAATGACTTTGCACGCTCGACATCAGCCTTTTGTGTACAAAGCGAAATTGTATTTTTATATTGGATATGCGTGCGCTTGAACAGTGTCTCAATGTTGTTAAACGACGATGCGATTCTTTTTATATTAAACTGAGAAAAAACGTTTTTAATTGTATATGTATAATCCTTATACTGTTTTCAGAAAATACCAAAAAATCCTTTGTAGTGCGAGTGAACCGCAGGCAACAGCTAGTATGTGATTTTCTTTATGTGACGTAGGTATAGTGGTTTACACCGTATCATTAAGTTAACAGACGAAGCAAAATAAGAGCTAAGGAAAAATTCACTAAAAAAGGAAAGATTCACTTCCATTGTATATTACGCTGAGTAATAGTGCGTAGATTTAGGTTTATGGCAATAAACCCACTATCACTACACACTTGACTAATTTACATTATATTTTAGAAATTAAGTTTAATTTTGACATGTGATGTATAGGTACTGATTGTCAAGAAGTTTGTTTTCAGGAAGCTAGCAGGAAGTAAGATCAAAATACTTGGACAGCGGCCAAACCAATCAATTTTGAATTATCATTTGGTGCAAATATACAAATTCATAAACGAGATTTCGGTAGAATTCGATCCTACGCTAAGCATAGATATTGATAACATAACACACCATAAGCCTGTATCTCCGGAGGATTAGGAGAAGTGTTTTGATGTACTTATACACATTTACAGTTCGCGGGTGTTTAAGGGACAGGCCTACTGCCATTATTTCGTGATATTGGAAATACGATAACGTCGCTATATTATTGAAAACGAAGTCGTATGAACTATAAGTGACCAGCGTAGTTTTAAAGTATTGATATAATTATTTATTGCCATATCGAAAGTATTTAACTAAATTAATACTCAACATAGATCGGTACCATGCTTACCTGGATTGGCAACAACAGGGCCAAGTGGATCAAACCGTACACGATGCTCTACTGCAGCCCGTGCAGCACAAACAAGATCCGAAAAAAATCTATGTCTCCTAAGTGCTAACTCATCCCGACCCACCGGAGTGGCTGGAGGCTCTCGGGGCCCATCGTATTCACCAGTTGTTTGTTTCTTGGCACTTTCCTCAAAGACTTCATCATCATCCGTATCAGACTCCATTTTATTACTGGATCTATGCTCCGATATTCCATTGCTGCTGTTGGTTGTAGATTTTAATATCCCAGTCGATTTCCGGCGGCCTCCAGGACGTACATCTACGTTTGTACGCGCCAATTCTTGTTCTAGCCGCGTCAGTTCTTCTAGCGTCGCTGAATCGCGGCGGCAATCTACGGAAAATCTCTTAAAATCTAAACGAGTTCTTTTGTAATCAACCGAATATCTTTTCTTTGCCAAATCTTTTTTTGGAAGCACAAGATCTAAAGTGTCCATATCTCCAGCCTCACTGATGGTATCACGAAGTGCCTCTTCATTATTATGATCCTCCATCGCTTCATCAGCGTTAGCTGACAGTGCTGACACAGATATTTCTTTATCGTCTTGGCCTCCTAAATGATCTTCTTGTTTTATAGATTCTGTAACTGTTTTTGATAGTTCGATGTTTTTCTCTGTTTTGAAAACCTCGCAAGTCTGTAACTTTTCTTTTGTGTTGTCATTTTCTGATTCAGAGTTGGGATCCATATTTTCAGATTTAGATTTGCTTTTACAAATTTTTTTGCTCGGTCGCGCACAACAACTTTTGAACATAATTATTATGTAGGGTGTTGAAGTTTAAATATCTCATTGGCAAGGATAAAACGATAAACTATGAAGGTAATAACTGACGTCTAATAACCTCTTGTAACAGTATTTTTTAGATAATTTAATACAATAACTGCTAGTAATATTAAGTCAAGATTTATAGTTTGAAGAAATCGCAGGCCATACTAGTGCTATGGCAAGGGAAGAGTACGTAAAGTCGGCGGCCGGCCGAGCGCGCGGCGGCGGGCGACTGACGGCACTGACGCAGGGCGGATGCGCCGCCCGCCAGGCGCATCCTGCCACCCGCGCCCACCTACCACGCAGCTCTTAGATTTGGCAGCCCAATAGCAATGCCTACTCTCCCAGCCTCCACAAATGAGTACAGGGTGAGGGTACTTACACCACCACATACAAAGCCTACTTAAAATAAATATTTCAATTTGAACAAATACTGAAAAGTGTAGACTGGATTAAATTATATTGTTTGTAGCTTCACTAAATGTAATGTCTTTGGATATTTTAAGTGATCAACTTTTGTTTACTTGTGTAAAATTTCTTCTAAGAGTTATTAAAAATATATTTTTACCCTTAAAAACAATCATTGTAGAAGTTTCTAAAATATACGTCTACAAAATTATTACGTTGTAACCGAACATAATAATTTACGATCACAATACCGGCTACGGTCGCAGTGATACTAGATTAGTGATACTAAATCAACAATAAAAAAAACGTAATAATTTTGCTTAGTTTATGATGCGTTACAAAAATAGATTACTTATACCTATACCTTTATACCTATAACTTCATAGGTCTATGCTAAGACAGACATTTTAATTACTTTCACAAAAACATAATTTTAGTTTTTTTATTTATCTTTTACGAAGGCGCCAAGAGTCAGACTGTGTTATTGCGTCTTAAGTACAGTGCCTATCTACCTACCTATTAGCTACTCTGTGTCCTGGTATAATATTAGTATGTCTTACGCATCTATTCGAGTCCTTTGTTACATGAACGCGTAATCTTCTATTTGAGCCATAATACAGTCTTCTTTAAAAAATATAACATTTTATAATAATTCTGCATATTTTTTTTATCTACGGATTCAACTGGGATTTGTTAATCAAAATCAGGAAGTATTTTCTGGTTGGTATATTTTGCAGTGCGTAGATAATAGAGTTAGGCACAATAGTAGCACCTATATACATTTTAAGACAATTCCGTCTCCCGGCTGTAGTTAACGACTCGACCAGTTGCCGGTGGCTGAGCACCAACGGAACGCGCCTGCGTCACAAAACACAAAACACCTAGATGTTTTAGTTTTTTGAAGACGCGATTCATATTAATTTTACCACTTTTTGGAAGCAATAAATTTATTTATTAGTTAATTACTAATAAATACCAGTCCATGAAATGGTAGTGCAAGTAAATTAGGTTGGTACTTTAAGATGGATTTATTTTTGATTTGAGACAGCTATCTCTATTTATCTATGTTATTTCTTAGCAACGTAAATACCTAAAATTTTCTTACACAGTTCTATCTTACTACATAAGTACCTATTACTTCGCCATACATCATTGTTGCCCGAGATGAAAGTAAGCATGGCTATAAGTCAAGCTATACATATAATATATGTATAAGCAATAACTACCTCATTATATGGAAAACCTTTACGATGAGAGGTCAGCATAAACCTACTGGAAATTCATGTTTGATAATTATGTGAATACCTATACTAATAAAAACAATCCATTGTTCAGCCGAAAAGCAATGCAAAGCACTATCTAGTACCCACTATGGTATTTCAGACCATAGTGGGTACTAGATAGTGTAATGACTGACAAAAGTAGTATCAATTAGCTACAGTTAATATGAGTTTCATAGTTTCTAACTAAATTTCCGAACACCTTATGTGCAAAAATACCTCATAATGTGTATGTTATGCATAATTATGATTAGTTACACAACAATAGAAGCTATAGTAGTTCTCATAAGGTACATAATTATGTCATCCACTAATCCAAATTAAGTATCTGTATAAAAAATAAGACTGAACAAAATAAGACCGGTTCTGAGTACAGTGAAGTATTTTCATTTTCTAAAGCCAATATGATTAATTCTTCATTTAAATGATATTTGAAACTACTGAAGATATCATTTGAAAAGGTTCTAAAGAACCCAAGAAGAAGAAGTACCACAATTGTTCAAATTTATTGTCAGGTTCATGATCACTTATTTCTTAAAACCAATTCATATTTGTTGGGTCAAATGAATATCTCCACCATAAAAGCTGTAATGCCTAGGCCTAATATCTAGGCATACAATACAACCTATGTATGAACCCCTCGTGCTAAACAAATAGTGAGAATTTTCATGTTTCCTTTCTTAGCAGATGTCTAGATTTTTTAAGCAACCTATTACCAAATATGCCAAGTTTGAAGGGTTTGTACTGATTAATCTATGTGAATGATTGGGATTTTGATGAAGCAACCATTTTGTATACTTTATAGTCAGTATCTTACAACTCAAATAACATTTTTAAATATATTTTTTTGTATGTTTCTACATACCTGCCCAGGGTGCGCCAGAAGATCAATGGTATGGTCACTCATGCAGGCTCTTTTCTAGTTTTTATTCTTTTAATGAAAATATTATGCTCACAATAGGTACCTCATATAACCATTGGGTCAGACATGTCAGGGGCCCACCCATTGTAAAGTGTGACAGATATTTTCCAAGTTTATATTTTACCTTTGGACCCTACTATTTTAATTACAAACTAATTTGGAACGAGATAATATTTCTTAACGTTTTTAGTCATATAAATACTAACAACTGTTTTACTTTATTTAAATAGGTACCAAATACAATTTGTGGCTCTCGAATTCCACTCAGTGTTTAAGTTTTACTATTGCATTGGATTTGTACATTTAGTAGGTAACAATTCAGGGAAAGAAAATATAGTTATTGTAACATAATACGTGTACGTAATTTATTTATATTGACAGTTTGTAAATTACCACTATGTAAAAAGATTTAGCGGAGCATAATCTACAGTAGGCGTGTAACAAAATGAAAACGATTTACGGTAATGTGAATAGATAAGACGTGTTTATTTACTTACAATTATTATCTTGTATCGATGACTCACTGCTGATAATATGATTTGGTAAAGAATTCACTATCGTATAAAATAATATAAAACTCAGTCTTTTTAGGTTATTTGTCAGATAATTACGGTTGGCTACAGTACTTAAACTACAACAAAGTCGGCATTCGGCAAACAGTGTGACCAGATTTTTTTTACGAAAATACTGAGGAACTTCCAAAAAAAAACTGAAAAATACTGATTTTCTTGGGTAACATGTTTAGTTTAATAATCATCATCAATCATCGCTATGAATGTTAGTTATATTTTAACATTATTTCCAAGTAAGTAAAACATTGATACAACCTCCTACACCTTACTATATTCAAAAAATTGTTATTTCTTTTATAATAACATCTTGCGATCGGCTTTAAATGCCCATAACAGATTTGTTGTGGGTCTTCATTGACAGGAGAAAACGGTTCCTCCAGTGAAGAAGTTGTCTCTTATTAAGTTAGGACTTGTTAATGAACAAGATCCCACTTTGCCAAATAACTTTGCTGAAAGACAGAGATGTTGTCCGGAGAGATGCGTTAAATAAAATAAAAACAAAGAAAAAAACGCGCTTTATTATATCGGCAAAACGTATTAATTTGGGGAAATTCCCGACTTTTTGTCAGAACATCCTCAAAGATTAGAGTGCAGAGCAGAAAATAATTTCACCTTAACAAACCGTAGGTAGGTATGTACCTATTGGGCGAGTTGATCCTATTTGTAATTCTTATCCGAAAATATAGTCTAAGTATCTACTTACCTATTCATACAACTAAAAACTAAGAATCTATACCCATTCTAAGTTTTCAGTTTTATAAATAACTTGTGTAAACCTTGTTTTGAAAATTATAGATTATTTATTGCATAGTATAATAATAGTCCTACAATGGCGGTGGCGGCCAGCCTGTCATGTCCTATTTGTAAATTACTGATCTTTGCTCCCAATGAAAACGTAGACTGAATCCGGGGACTACTACGATACTGGATGTTCACGAAATTGCCCAAACATTGGTTCGCAATGTTCGCGAGGACGATTGCTTATGATGTTACCAACATCTTAACCAAAATATACCCAAAAATACCGACTTCTGGCAATATACCTACAAAAATACTCATATTCGAAAAATTCGTTAAAATATCTGGTCACCCTGTCGGCAAACTAGGGAGGGACCAACCACAGACTATTCTACAATCTGAATTTAAGGATTGTCGAGTTCAAAATGTTCAAGTCGATTATCACAAATTAAAATATGTATATATCGATTTTCTCTCGCAGTCGACTTACGCCAACTATAAGACATCTGAGGGTTAAAGTTGCAAATGCAACATCTCGAACTTGCGTTCTTGTCATACAAGTTTATGGGGCTGATGTGTCTAGGGATTTACTACGCATGCGTTCGGACTTATAAAACAAGATCAACCAGTAACGTCTTGATGAGAACGAGCTCACAGTGTCGACTTAGAATCAAAACAATCGAAAAACATTTCATTGTTAAAATTGAAATTCGAGATTATTATGGACCCGAGTGTGATTTTAATACCAATTGCAATTCTTCAATAATAATTGTTTAAACATGTCGTATTCACATTCGCCCATCGCTAATCTACTACGATACTACCACAGATTCAATAATCTACGTTTATAGAAAGCCTCAAATATTCATGTGATAATCACTACCGCTGTGGGAGCGAAAAACACAAAGTGGTAATCCTCCGGGTATTTGTATAAAATTCCGTGGGTAGATCAAAAAGTGTCTATAGGTCTGCCTCCAGTTCAAGCGGATGCAGCTCCGCATGTCGTTGCAACACCAATTTCGGGGTAATACTGATATATCCTAAGGATTTTCAAGCTTATTTGGGACTTCGGCCTCCCACTAGCGACACCAATGACAATCATTGGTGTTCGATAAACAACCGGGACCGAAGGCTTTACAGTTCGAAGACGGAGAGCTCTCGAAATAAAGGAATTACCGGTTTGTCCGCGATCCAACACACCGTACTCGTCAGAACCTTCTCCTAGAAATCACCTTGATTATGTAGGTGAAATCATCACAAATAAAATATTCATAAATACGATACTGAATAGCTAACATTTTGCAATGAAACAAATGATTACAAAAGTAAGTTGTTTATTCAGATATAATTCAACTTTCTATTTCACCCAAGTATATCTACGTTGATAAGCAAATTCTAAACTATGATACATTAAAAAAAGAGAAATCAAAATCTGCGTTCTCATAAAATATAGTTCTATTCAAAGGCACAAAAACACCTTGAACAGGCTTGTGCATCGAACTTTGCATCGATTATATTCAAAGTTCACTAGCAGATTTACCTAAATTAATGTACTTCAATTTTTGTAATATTTTTGGCATGGCTTCAGAGGCCTTTGTGCCATTACACTTTTGTTGTGTATGTGTGAAATGTTACAAGTATCTGCAACACAAAAAATTACATTTTTAAGTGTTTTTTATAGATTTAATTAACTTATGAGCACTCTTACACTAAAAATACGGAATTATGCATTGCGCTATTAAAACTACGTTTTTTTTTGGTTATGACAAATGTCCTGTAAATAGCGGACGGAGTGTAAGACAACATTATAACATAGAATTGCATGAAAACACATTGTATGGATGAATAAAATTCACTCAAAAAATTGCCTGCAATGACAGGCACACTTCAGTAAAAAGAGCAGCACATTTTCGCTTATGGTGAATACTGGATAACCTTTATAAAAAAAACATGCAACGAATGTATATTTCTAAGGTGTACAACAAAGTGTTTAAGAAATGATTTGATTAGTTTTATTTCTTAACTACTATAAGTATGGTAGTAGTATTATTAAAATACACAACCGTTGCGCTGTTATGTTACACGCGAGTGCAGTATTAAGAATAAGGTAGTTTTGAATGTCGTAAATCGCCTTCAGAGCGATCCATAAATTTGGCCATGCCTATACCATAACTTCATCTAATAAGGATTGCTAGAAAAACAAAATGCATAGTAAATAAAGCCGAGTAATAAAATGATTTGAATTATGTCAAAAAGATGCTCGAGTCTATTATAGCTCGGATCACCTTTTCATTACCTATACTGTTTTTATAACACTAGCTGCCCCCCGCGGTGTCACCCACCTTTTTTCCTTTTTGCTCGGCTCTTATTGGTTGTAGCCTGATTTGATATATAACCTTCTTCGATAGATTATCCAATCAAACAAATTCTTCACGCTTTATAATATTAGTATAGATACCTTCTGCATTCAGAAATAAAAGGACTTATTTTGAAATACTTATTTTTGAATTAAGTATGATATTCATCGTACTTCTAGTAAGTAATATGGATTTCGCAATAGGTACAAGATTATTCACAACATTGGACAACTATATTTACTATCTAGTACAATGTGGTATTTAATTCTCTTGAATTTGTAAAATTATTAAACCGTATTGAGTGTCGCGTAAGGGTCAGTTCACACCGAGACCTGACACATGACGATGCTTGAAGACGCAAGTTGTTCTGAGCTAGGCAGCGCGGCCTGCGTTAACCTGCGTCAATTTGTAGACAAGGTGAAATAAGCGAGGCCTTGCACGCCGCGTCTACAGGCATGCATAGAGGACACATACTTAATATATTATAATAGCAAACAATCGGTGTACTAAATTTATTACTTATGAATTATTTGATTTAACGATATTTATCTTGATTGCTTATAGGAACTGTTAAAATCTAGAAAGGACCATGATATTGCTTGAGTTCTCTATCAGCTTTTTAAAATAATTTTTATAATGTATACTATCACAATGCTTTTCCTTCACCAATAACAACCAAATCAATAACCTAATATCACGACCCTTGAACCTACTCACTACCTAAAAGGTGAACTAAATGCACTATTTGTAATAAATACACGATTTGTACAACTTGTTACTGTATCTCTCATGAAAACTTAACTAAACCTTCAAAGAAGTACTGGGTACAATTTAATATTATAATTTAAATAATATTTGCACCTTGAATGTATTGAAGATATTACTTTCATAAATATTATCACTGTAACATTTATGTACGAATGGCTATTAGGAATTACTTTACAAGTAATATTCAAGTCTAATAAAATGGCCATCGATCCTTTGGTCTATGCTTTTACACCAAAAAGGAATGCATTAATACTTTTGTAGACTACATACCAATCTTTATAAATAATTAAAAAAAAATTGTAACATCAAAAGAGTAACAATACATTGTTCTATTTGACTAGTTAAATAATGAACTTGGAACTGGAAATAGCCCCGATGAATACATTATTTATACATTGTTATCAAAACTTAAAATGACAGTATATCGTAGAAAGTAATAAAGTATTATTAGGGCAATTCTAATACCCCCGTGCAGACGCTAAAATGCAGTAAGATAATAATAAAAGTAAGTTTTTTACTGCGGTTTAGCGTTTGCACGGCAGAATAATACAGAAGTGTAACTGAGCCTCTCTGAAGGCTCTGTACAAAAAAAAATCGATAAAATAGCGGGAAACATCTTCCGCTTCTCTATTAGAAGACTGATGTTCAGAAATTAATTACTTTAAATATTTACGCACAATAAAATAATGTGACGGCGCAGGAGTTTTTAACATTTTGCATCAGAGAAGCACAGTTACATATTGGAACGTGGAATTTTCATGAATTTCTCAAGCTCTTGCAAATTTAATTTTACCTAAGCATTCATTTTTATTCCATCGCTTAAGCCTAGATATTTATTTTATAAAGCCTATTAAATAGACAAAATATATATAGGAATCTGTTGTGTATATTACAAAATACCAAAATTGAAGTGGTACATAATATCTACTAAACTGGTTGATCCCAATCTGTTGTAGTTGATATTTTTGGTTATAATTCTGCAAATTTATAAATATATATTTCAATCATGTGACTTTTTGGTATAAAAATAAATATAAAATTCAGTATTCAGGACAACAATAAGTTGACAATTACGTGAGGATTATAGATGAACCAAATACAAATATATTATTTGAACACTGAACATCAATAGGCAAGAGTTTCTCCCACAATGTATCTACATTATTCTACATACTACGTAATATACTATTAATAAATAATTATAAAATTTTGTGACATAATCGTTGTTCTCCTCATACAAGATTTACAAGCTCTTAATTTTCGTTTAGTATTGTTTAGACCAAGGTTCTGTTCATTCCTTTCATGACAATTCTCCAATGGGTGCATTCTGGAGCCACAAATCATGAATAAAATTGTATAAGTCATCGCTCACTGCCACCTGTAAATACCAAATACCGTTTGAAGTTTTAAAATTGATGATGAGTGATTACTATTTTAGGAAGTTAGTATAATTATTTATTTGTTTAAAAAAGCACAGCCACATCACATGCATTACACTTATACTAAAGACAATCTTAATAACTACAGGACTAATGCACATGACAATTAAGGCGTACATAGCGCTCACGGCAAAGAATTACCGCCTATCACCAAACATAATTATAATGACTTTTGAAGCAGTGATTGCTCCAATAATCATAATAATCATAATTTAAATGGAGAATGTTGAATGGAGATCTACAAATTGGCGAACTGACCGAGCGCGTTATTCTACACTCAAGGTCACCAGAAGATGCAATAAAATAGATGCAGTCTCAGGTTAGCTATTATCTATTGGTATTACTTATCATAATCTAATACCCAAAATTAATGATTGGAGCAGATTGTACAGAATATTATGTGGTTATCAACTCTCTTGGCGAACAAAGCGAAAGTTTTTCGTTTTTTACAAACATAATAATTAATATATGAATGTAATATTTTGCTTGTATTCCCCGAAAGGTGAGGCAGAGGTGTTCGTATATCCACAGCTCGCGAATATGTTTAGGTTCCATGTAATAGGGGGCGAACCACCCAATAATACTTTGCTCGACCTAGGAATCGAACCCAGCTTTAGTGCTTTTAGATAAAGCGATCTTGGAAGTAATTTTGGACAGATGTCTATGTTCGTTTAGAGAATAAGTCGCGTCTTATCACCAGTCCTCTGAACAGCTGTTGTTTTTTATTTGGACAATAAATTATGTTGTAGGATGTAGAGACAAAAAACACTTCGAATATTAAGCAGACCGCAATGTCGAAATCCGACGTCGCATCAAAGTACTAGAAATCATATCTAGAATTACGACACTAAAGTGGACATGGGCAGGACACCTGGCAAGGAGACACGATGGTAGGTGGAATAAGCTTGTTACAGATATATGGTATCCTAGAATGGGCAAGCGAAGCGTAGGACGTCCGGCGACCAGGTGGGCTGATGACATAAAAAAGGTAGTAGGAGCAAACTGGATGAGGGAGGCAAGGGACAGAGAAGGCTGGCATAAAAGAAAGGAGGCTTATACCCAGCAGTGGGATAATACAAGCTGAGAATGAATGATGATGCTGGAAACCTAGGCTGGATACATTGTCCACTGGAAAAAATTACATTTCCGGAGTCACCGATTGGTGAAATTGAAGTAGTAAAATAACAAAGTTGGTTTGCTGGTAACAAGGTTGGTGCAACCAACCCTGGTTGCTTTTTTTACACTCGGGTATTATTTCTTCATAAAATACATGGAACAATATTAAATAGTGAACTATACAGAGCGCACCATAATTATCAAAATACCTCGAGTGCGACTCTTGCCTTTATTTCCACGAATTATTGTAGGAATAACTGACAATTTAGAATCATTATGGCATGCAAATTAAGGTTAATTATACGTCGAAGTGTTCTCTTATTGCACGTATGTCCGGGCCGCATATCAATGCGGCCCGGACATACGCTGTTTTGTGCATACATTGGTTCGACGATATTGATAATAATATTGAATTAAGAATGATATCGCACCTTGTAAGGGGTGGGGTTCAAGTTCCTCTTGATATCCTGTCTCAGGGTTCGCAATGACGACTGCACTCGCTCTCTAACCTCATGCAGTGGTTTCGGCATGGAATTAATCCGACCATCTTTCCAGTACACCTAGAAATAGAATTGTGATTTTATATTTTTTTTTCTTACTATTTAATAATTTTCAAGTATAACTGACTAACTGTAAATGTGAGTACTTTGTAGGCTAAATTTACATACTCAGCTTTGAACAGTCTGGTGGCTTTGAGCCTTTTTTTATGTGGCCTACGCAAATGTGCCTCTGATCTGGTATCGTCGTGCGACGGGTTGTTGAGCTCCCTAAATTATGGTTGAGCTACACAATGACTGATGCATGCGTGCCGTCAGTTGGGACTGGTCTACTCAAAGCCGCTATGGCTCTTTCTTCAAAAGGCCATTTCAGACTTTGCCCTACATTGTAAGACACATATTTGTTACTATTCTATGTCTGGACTTTAAAAGAGACTATGATTCTCTGAGTTTGTTTCGGCGTTTCTTCTCAGAGGTCGTCAGCTAGGAAATGCCGGAGCCATCTAGCTTAAAAAAAAAAAAGTGTAAAATATTGACTTGTAAAAGTGTCTTTAAAAGATCTATTTACAGAAATAAATATCATTTCATCATCATTTCATTTCATTTCATTTCATTTCATTTCAGAATAATCCTTATTAGTTAACACCTTTAGGATAGAATATTATTTATTGCACACAATAACCAAATGCCAAGTACAGGTTTATAAATCATAGAATAGTAGAATAGTACTCTCTCTCTCTTACAGACAACCTTTGGATGGACTCTAGAGAAATGGCAAGGCGTTAATTAGGTAGTCTGGTGTACATAAAAATATACTACATACTGAAAATCAAACATAAGTACACCAAATCGCAATATTGTTATTATTTTATGTTATTTATTTATTTATTTAAAGTGCCGAACTGTTAATATAAGTAGGATAGATCTAAAATCTAACCAACGGTGAACGGCTGCAACGAGTTCTAGCCGGATAAAACTAGGTATAACCGCACTTCGGCTTTTATCCGTAACATTGTATACTTTTAAAGTAATACTGTATATTATCAGATTAACATGTAAATGTGAACTAAACGCCAGATAATGCTACTTTAAAATTTTTTAAACTTAAAAAAAAACTGGCATCGCTGATGTGGGTAGAAAGACCGCTGAATTGAAGTGGGATTGGGCGGGTCATGTATTCCGGATGCACCACCGGGCCAGTATCGTAACCCAATGGTTGCCAGAATGCCGTCGACGCCGAGGAAGGCCCAGAAAACGTTGGCGGGACGATTTGCACGCTTTCCGGACAGACTGGCCTCAGATAGCGCTGAACAGAGATCAGTGGAAGGAGATGGGGCAGACCTTTGCTCAGCAGTGGGATCATATAGGTTAGAAAAAAAAACTATTTTTTAAAGTTGTTAATATCGGTACCTGCATAACTGACACAGGCAAAGCATTTCAAACCCAGCTTGCACTGTAAAATATTTGTGTTATTGTTGAAATTAGTGGAGTACCTACATTAGCTTCAAATCTACCGACGATGGCAGATATCTAGTAAATATGTGTTCATGAAAGAACAGAAAGCATACTTTGAGATAAGATGGATTTGAAGGATGGAACAGACTGTAGACACTGTAGAGAAGACAATATTTATGTGAATTGTTTCGTGAATGCGAATTCTAGAAATATAAATACAGATCTTTTTCTTAAAATATTACAATGAATTTGTTTTAAACTTAGCGATTTATATAAATAAGGACAGCTCGTAAGTTTTAGTCATTGAAAATTATATAATAGTTTCTTACCTACACTGTATAATAATTATAACAATATTATTATAACAATGTAATAACTAAGTAAATATTTTATTTAAGTGTATATTACTCTTATCTTACTATTACTACGATGAGGAAATGAAAATCACCTTATAGAGATGTTCCACTTTACTGGGGATGACATAAGCTCTCTTAGACTCTTGGAAGGGATGTCTACAGAGCACCTTCTGACCGACCTCCGGCGGTGGCTCTGAAGAACGCTGTAGCAAGTCGATCAGAGCATGGCCGTCCGCACCGAATAGTCTGTATGCCTATAAGTAGTCGTAATTAGTGATGGTTAATATCGCAAGCATAATAAAGTAGCGTGCTTATTATATATAGCATAAAGCAAATGATATAGCGGTTCGCAGTTTATGCTATAATGCTATTTTGCTTTATATTGCATAGCACTCTGTCTCTCTCTCTATCAACCAACTGTCCGTCGGGTGTCGTGTATCGCGTTAACATAACAAGTAGGCATATAAAATACACATGCTATAAAATGGCTTGCTTGGCTTTAAAAATATATCTTATAGCATTAAGCAAGGTATTGTTTTATAGCAACTTTGAACACCACTAATCGTAATAACAAGAAGTTTTAGTCAAAGTAATAATAATTTATTCACGATAGACTACTAAGTACTAGGTAGTAGTACTTTTTGAAGGTCATTTGTCCCAAATCGCCTGCCCTTTACCGCCTCCTAGTGTTTTATCTGGGAAGAAGAAACGGCTCTACAATCTCCCCAGCAATACATTTGTGTCTGTTAATTTACGTGTAAAATTTCTATAAAACAAAATTTTTATTTTATTTTGCTTACATTTACTTATTCATTCTTATATTATGTCCACTAGTGCACACGTTATGTATTAATTTAGGTAGGTACTTAATATACTATTCATTAATGTTTATAGCTTATTATATCGTACGTTTCCACGGATTTACATCAAAATTATCTGTAATTAACTTAATTATTATCTTCAAATTTTAAAGAGCTCAGCGGAAAGCCATATAAAACTGTAAGCATGTTATCAGCTTAGCCTGATAACACACACTAGGAGAGCCTCTTAAAAATCGTTGCCGAACACAATAAAAGGTGTGTGTACATATCAGTAGAGAAACTGTAAACTATTACATTAATACAGGGTGGAAGGGACATCGACGCGCAACGGCTTACCATGACTTCAGTACATGATTCTGGACGCCCCTGCGTTGGAATTTTTTGTCGGCTTTTTCTTAAATTTTACAACTCGCAAGTGAACTCTAAGGAAACAGCTGACCAGAAGATCTATCGAGTTTAATTTACAATGCTGTTTTTAGTGAAAAAAAGTGAATTAATGACTTTTTAATTAAAATTCTTATTGGGTTAGATAGAAGTAATGATTTTATACAGTTTAAAGATGAAAAAACTGCAAATAAAACGTAAAATTTAAGAAAAAGCCGACGAAAAATTCCAACGCAGGGGGGTCCAGAATCATGTACTGAAGTCATCGTAAGCCGTTGCGCGTCGATGTCCTTTCCACCCTGTATATATTTCCTAAAAGTATGGTTCGTGTAAGAACAAAAATCTCAGATTGCGATGAGATAAAAATGTAGAACTAAATTTGTTCGACCATTAAAAGATGTAGCACAACTATGTATTTCAGTCAGATAAAAATATTTCAAGTATCTTTTTGTATTTTTTGGCATTTTCCATGCTAAGATTTTAAAGTTATTTAGCAAAAATCGACCACTAAGCTTAGAGGTCATAGCGTCGGGGGTACCCAACCAGAAGACGCAGGTTTAAATGCTGTCCGCAGTCGAATTTTTCCTTTGCTAAATATTTCAAGTATTCATCTTGCAAGATACACTTTGGATACAGACACAGAATATTTATTCTGCTATCTACTTCAAATACCCCTAAACTCCTAGTACATTTATGGCATCAGTGAATAATCAATAAGGCTGAATAAGTATTCGTAATTCGCGAGACCTTGTGTTGGTCGATGATATACAAGTTATACCTATCATAACAACGCTAGTATATTTTTCTCTTTGATAACGCGCATCGGTTCAGGGCCGTACGTTATGCAATCTTCCATTGTCATATCTTATTATTATAGCTAATCTCATCATGATGCATCATAGTTTTATCGGCATGTATTATTGGACTATGAGTTGCAATAACAGATGTCTATTGAGACGATAATAGTGATTAGTTATAATCGAGACGAGTCAAAGTTGAATGCCGTCAACGGGTTTGCTGCTAACTTCAGCAAACATTTTATTAATCAAGATAGTGGTCTTTTACATTTATAATTTAAGTACGTAGAAACTGAATATCAACAAGCTTGTAGTCACTATCGCAGTAATAAACATAAAGTGAGAGTATTGACTTTTCAAATAGATAACATAATGACCTCACCATGTGAAAACAATTGCATTAATTGAATTGATACTTCTTGTATTTGTTGTTATGGTACCAGCACGTAAATCTGTCAAATTTCTTTGATAGATTTTCAACTTTAACAGAAAGTAATAAGTTTCATTTTCAATTTGGAAAATTTTACAGTTTTGGATAGCTTGACTTGCATCTGTACATTTGACATACCTCTTTGTGTCCGGGTATGGTTACTTTCCCAACATCTTGACTCAGTTTGATGCGAGGCTGTCCATTTATTTCCGTTAACTTGTAAACACATCCCAAAGCTGGTTGGCGTTGACATGTAACTGAAAAAAAAAACTACAAATGTGATTTCGTTAGACGATATACTTAATTTTGTAGAAGAAAATTCGACATTGAGTGTAGGTAATGCACTTTGAAACTAATTATAATACTACTAATGTTGTCGATTTTTGTAAAATAATAATCAGTCTTGCAATAATTTATACATCAAAATAAAATATCTAACATACTTATATAACAATAATTATATGCTCATTCTACGTAGTAGTTTTGTTAATTATCTACACAAAATCATTGATTAAATAGGGGATTAAAATTTCCAACATCATACAATCTAAGAATTGGACAAATTTTAAATAGTACCACAAGAAAATAGTTGCAGCAGGCGGACAAACTCGTGATCACTAACGATATGATCAATCTATCCGCAAGGTTAAGCTGAGCTTGCCGGGGTCAGTATTTGGATGGAGAACGCTTCCGGACAGCACTTAAAGCCTCGGTATAGGTCTCGGTTGTCATACGAACACCTATGACAAAAGTTGACTCGATTAAATATTGAAACGACTACATACCACTAAGCCAATGACTACCAGAAGCCCAAAAAGCCTAAAAACCTGTATTTCCTCAAAATATCGGTCATCATATTCCGAGCCTTTTCCTAACATGTTGGGGTCAGCTTCCAGTCTAACTGGATTCGGTTGAATATCAATATTTGACATGACGCGACTGCCATCACACCTCCGCAAACCAATTTTATAACACATCTGGTTAGATTGGAAGCAAATCCCAACACAGTCGGGGAAAAAAGCTAGAAGGAAAAAAAAAGTTCAGTATGGACACTATACATCATCTTCCTAGCCATTTTGTTTCAACATTTTGTATCAACCAACTATGTTGGAGTCGGCTTCCAGTCTAACCAGGTGGGGCTAAATCCCAATTTCTGGGCAATACCGATATTCTGAGGATAGACTGGTTGTGAGGCTGACTTTTAAGCCTTCTGACTACCCCTAACGATTGTCATAGATGTTCGTGTAACAACCGGGACCGATGGCTTTGCGTGCTCGCCGAGGCAGGCACGGAGTGGTCTCAATGTGTTGAATGAAAGAAAGGTACCCCATCCACAGACTGACCGCGGCTAGCGCAGTTTAACCGAGCAAATCAACTGATTAGCGCGGTTAAGCTGAGCTGGGTGCAGTCAGTTTTAGCTACGTTGATCAACTGATCAATGTAGTTAATCCACATTATCCAACACACACCCGACCAGAATGACACTACTTATACCAATTTTAATAAATTATTATACATATTATCCTTGTATGTAGGTATAATTTTTATAATTCTTGAGCCACTACACTGTGTAACATAATGAATAAATCGCGCATTTCCGGCCTCGGGCCAGTAAGTGGTGCTATTACATAAAATAATAAACATATTGGAAGAGAAACATCAAATTATAAGTATTAGTTGTATCAATATTCTAAATATATTTATGAAAATTAGAATTCACAATACCTAAATGAGTTCCAATCCCAAAACAGTCGATTTTGTGTCCTTGTTCATTTAAACTAAGTATAGTTTCTTCATTAATATCGTTAGATGCTACAATGGTTAGTTTAGAGAACCACGGCAGTTTGAAAGTTTCGGCGATGCTCTCGAAGGTCTCTCGTGCTAATACAGACAAATAAGCCAGATCACCGCTGTCGATGCGGATACCAACAGCTCTGTAGCCACAGTCGTTAAGCGCTAGGGCCACGGCACAGAAGTTTAGTAGACCACTCCTGTTAAGAAACATTACTTCAATACTGCTAATTAACATACTCAAAACAGGTGTTCTAAGTTCAAATGTCTTTGCAACTACACAAGAATCTCATTAATACCTAGATATATGTACCTACATGTACATGTACTTCAGTCTTGTGAATGTGTTGAAGGTAATGTTGTATGAGGTCATTTGCAATTACGTAGGCATATAATCAACTGGGTGACTACTACAGTAGAATATAAATCTACGTTCGTTGTAAAGACAGATAATATAAAAATAGTAATAATAATAATAAAAATCCAGTAAGTTTCTTACTATGCATAAATAAGGTGCATGATGGTAGCTATACATGCAATACTGGCTCGAATACTGTGAATTGTGCATATCCCTATACAATGCAACTGTGCCCAATGACTAACACTGCCCCTAATCTTGCATATAGGGCACGACAATACGTCACACTGAAGCAAATATAAAATTCTCGTAGGACGTGTTCTCATTTATTTACATTCGGTTGTATATGAAGCGCCGTCCTTATACGCTTCACTGAAAAAGCCAAATAAAACATAAAATCTTATACTACGGCCATGATCAATATAAGTATTCCCAGTGGATTATCCCGCAGGTAATGTGTTGTTAGAAGTGTGCTTGCATTATGTTATTCCTCCCAGTGTTATGGGTATTTCATGCCCCCCTAACGATGAGTAATGTAAAATGAAATTGCAATGACTGGTCTCAGCCAGTACACAAAACGAATCTAAGTAATAATAACTTCACAAAAACATAAAATATAAATCAAAATGCAAAACAATAATACAAGTTTATCAGACACCAAATGTCAATGAGTTGTCTATTTGCGTCTTTACCTCAGTGTGCGTTCGACCGTGCTAAATCCATATGTACTATGTATAGTCGGTGATTTTTGTACTCTAGTACCATTGGTTCCACAGTTGCTATTGTAGCCAGAATGCCCATTCATATTATGCTGCCTGTGTCGTGACGGTAAGCCTTGAATATTATACCTCTTGACATCGTACGTATCCACTAGAGCCAAGAAACCCGCCGGGAATGCTAGGGCATACGATATGAGGGCAGCTAGTTCGCCGTCGCTCGCTTCCTCCGGTGATATATCTATGACAGCGGATACTCGTTTGCGCCACTCTATTGACAGGTCAAGTAGATTGCACGGGTTTTGTGTCTCTGCGTGCCTTATAATGACCAAGTGTAAGTCTTCCAAAGTGCTGAACGATGTCACAAATGAATGCGCATGAGTCCCTTTCACGGGTATATTAAACATTTTTCCAGCCAAAACATTGCTTGTACCATCGAATCCACCTAAAATAAATGTTCACGGTAAGTATTTCATAGATTATAATCGAAACAATTCCAAGAAATAGTTTATGTATTATGCTTTTTACAGGTGAGTTAGCTCCCTAACTTACTAGCATCAACAAAAGGTTTTAGAATTCCTATTATCCCGCAATTCATTTATGCTAGGAAAAGGCAATCTAAAACTTTAGTAGGTAGGTCGGTAGGTACATAAACTACCAATCGGTTGAGACATTCAAGGGCAAGGTTCGCGAGACTCGCCTGATTAAACCTATTAACGAAAAAAATATTCGCTATTGGGGATTCTTGTGAGTCAATGGCGCGGCAGGGTGTTTTATATTGCACAAGTTTGAATAGCTCGCGAGCTTCGTACCAGGTACCGAGTTCGCAAGCCGCCCAAGCTGCGGAAACACGCTAATACAATCAATAATACAAAGACAAGTTAATTTACGTCACTATTCACGACCGCAAAATATTAGGTAAGTATATGTACCTAGACACATATTGAAGGTGACTCTTTTGTGCTATCTAAATTAACTCCAAATAGGGATAAAAGAGGTTTCAATTTTATAAATCTAACCAATATAAGCATATTTCGATGCCGACAATCCGCCGTCTGGTCCTTGAGCTCTTCTTAAGCCAAATTCAAGTAGTGAAACATTTTTGCCAGCGACCATTCTGTATCGTGCAGCGTTTGTTGCCATCAAGCTGAAACAATACACTCTGTTTTAGAGATATTAAACAAGAAAATTTTGCAGTTTGCGATACAAACAAATGTTCAAGTCAACAAAGTCCAAAAATGTGGAGCCCTGTTAGATGTGCCGGTTTTGTTAAAATGTTTCCTCTGCCGTTAGTAATTTTTTGTCTGCAAGTGTATTTATAAGTCAGTAAGAACTTGGATTACCGTTGACGGCAGGCTAGCGAGCGATTTAATTATGCGTAAATACATGATTATGATAAGGCATTAGTATAGCGAGCATACTGCTCGTTTTTTATAGTAAAACGGATACACGCTATAGGCTAGATGACACTCCTTCTAGGTGCCGATTGCCGACACACATATACATAGGTACATAAAAGGTAGCCAATACACTAAACGCGCTAGAACAGCATGAATATGGCCCGACACAGACGATGACAATTAAATATGTATAAACAAATCGAACACAAAGGTCTTTTTATGTTTAGAGCTATAATTAAGGTTTTGGGACAAGGTTCTGCAGACAAGAAAACAATTAACGTGTCCTTGATTGGGATACCATTCATTGGCGCCGTTACGAGTATAAGGCGCTAGTCGCTATCTATCTACTATGAAGTAGGTACCTATGTAAGATGTGTTAGGCAACATACTGCGTACGTAATTATTGATAGGTGCTGTACGATTGCACTTTTTTCTTATGTTTAAACGTAGCAACAAGGTATTTTAGAAGTGTCCTCCATTGAAAATCGCTAAGCATTTATTTGAACCACTCAGCCAAGGGTTACTGATTGTTAAGCCAGTAAAAGATCGCAATTACCCGACGCATCCATGCCTGACTATTATCTGATAATGTGTGTTACATGTTTAATATTACTTTATACCTACTTGGGTGTGCGCAAACACCGTGGGTATACCTTAAACAAACGAGCAAGCCTTGATAAGCATGATTTTACTGATTAATCACAAAATATATAATTATCAGGGTGATATTTATAAAGGCACTTGACATGAGTATTCACCTGAACGTACACTGTTATTATTTAGGCTGTGTAGTTTGGTTGACAGCTATACCTACTATTATTACGTACTAAGGCGATCGAGCTGTAAGGTAAATAGAAGACTTTTCGTTGTTTTAAACTTATAATATTATAAGTATTCTTTGCAAATGTTGAAAATGCCATGTTGCTGCTTACGGTAATAATAGGTACCTAGGTCGTTAACACACAAATTTTGTACTTACTAAGTACAAATTGTTTTTCAACAGTGTTTTTTTTTATTTCGATTTCTAGTCAATATAGTGGTATAAAAATTGCAAGGATGACTTGCTATACTGATGTTTTTTTATACCACAGAAGTGGCAAACAAGCATACGGCCCACCTGATGGTAAGCGGTTACCGTTGCCTATAGACGCTTGTAACAACCAGAGGTATCACTTGCGCGTTGCTGACGCTGTAAAACGAGAGAGGAATAGTTTGGTCGACAGTATAAGGGTAAAGTCCTCTCACTGCCAACACACCGTTGCCTATAGACGCTTGTAACACCAGGGGTATCACTTGCGCGTTGCCGACCCTGTAAAACGAGAGAGGAATAGTTTGGCTGACAGTATAAGGATAGTCCCCTCACTGCCAACAAACCGTTTTCTCACGTAGCACTGGCAATGCTCACCGTTAGTAACACAACACAGCTCAAAGCTGTGTTATTTTACTTCGATTTTCTGCAACCGCAGGTACTTCCCCAGTCGAGCAGCTCCAATTTGAGTGGAATTACTACCACTAACCTCTGGTAAATGCTATCCAACAAGACCAAAAAGCTTCTGGCTCTCGGTTTTACCCAGTTGTGGATTTCAGAAATCAGGAAAGTAGCTCCGTAGAAGATAATTATGTATAATCGATTGCATTTCGTTAGACGAAACATAACCCAATATAATTGAGAAAATGGCGTACATAAACTAGTTTACAATATCTATATTTCTGCAAACAATCTTAATTAGATGTGTTTACGAGTGCAACTAAATAATGATGCACGAACGTTCGATATACAGATAAACAAATGCATAAACTACAACTGCAGAAATTTACAACAGTAATGATAAGAATTGTAGGTACCTAACTACTGTAACTAGGAGTAATACATACATAAATAATATAGGTTAAATATGTTTGTATTTACGTGATTATTTTTATGGCACTTTAGCGACCTGCCACGGCTTCGTACGGGTGCAATGTACTACCTAATAACATGCATATATTATACTTCAATATTATAGCCTATGACACTCACAAATGTGGCTTTCTATTGGTAAAAGAATTTTCAAAATCGGTTCACTACACAAACAAACTTTACCTCTTTATAATATTAGTATAGAAGTATAGATTGTGTTTATGAATAATTATGTACAGACGCCAGCAGGACAAACTATCCAAAACTGTCAAATTTTCCCAAGTGAACATGAACCTTATCACTTTGCTTTAAAGTTGAAAATCTATCAAATAATTTTGACAGATTGGGGTAGCTTGATGTGCTGGCGTCTGTACATTGGTACTTGACACGTGCTTGACACCATGTTACTTACCTTGCAAAGTTGACGAGAGTTAATAAAGTGGTCTCCAACAACTGCGCCACAATTAAGGGTCCTTCAACTCTTAACAAGGGCACCCTGCAAGATAGATTACACCATAAAAAAAAATATATGTAAAAGTCAGTGCCTCGTTATTTTGGCTCGCTTTGGATCACTAGGATCCAAAGCGCGTCTGCTGCGCTAGAAATTTTGTATGAAATTCTCAGTAGAGGGAGTTTGGAAATAAACTGGCGTAAACATACCGGCGAACTGTGGGTGTACACAAGTACGCCTCTGCTTAAACCTTCGGGGATTTACTTACAGGCGTGATCGTATGAAAGTAACTGACTGTCCCTTTGATACGTTTTTACTCCTAAACCATTGACACTTTTAAAAAAAATTAGATATGGATCTCCGTAACTAAATTTTATTAATAGGTAAGGTTCATTCTATCTAGACTGACCTGAACCTTATCTATAAAAGATCATAAGCTACCTTTTGTGTCAAAGGTCCTTTGAGATGTGAGTAATACCGCAAGCACCAACTACTAATAAAAGCTTGGAATTTAGATTTGTGTCTGGTTAGTACCAGGCACAAATACCAAACTGCTGCCCAGAATGTTTTAGCAAAACCGAACAATATTTATCAAGTTCACTTCTTTTGCCACACATATTAATAGTGAATAAAAAATATATTTTAGCAAGTAGGGCAAACCTTGGTTACTCAGCGATAGTTAATTTTATTTATAATATAATATAATATTACAAAATTTAACTGTTTTTGAAGTGGTATGGTCAACAAAAGAGTTAAGTATACAGGCAGCTAATTAACATCTGTGTTTTGTTAAAGATTGTGTGATAATGTATCACGCAATATGACAGTGTCAAAACGCAGGTATTGTAAGCTGCTACACATCAAACCATGCCTACCTGCTACCTGTATATCAATCACCAACATCAACATCAACTTCTGATTATTTTATTAATATACCAAATTACTATGAGACCATAAGAAACCATCACCAAATAACTTCATGTCACCGATCAACCTAGCTTGTAGCTTAAAAATTTAAAGTTCCCATTTTTTCTTTCCAAAGCAAATTGCATTTTTTCAATATTTTTGGGAAATTAAGACAGGAAATTAATGTTATGTAATAAACATTGTTGCAAACCTTGGGAATACCACAGAGCCTTCCTCAATGGCACTCACTCTAATATCTTTGCAAGTCAAATCCTTTAAATATGCAAAAAATTCAGGCTCAATATTTTCTGGCAATGTCTGCTTTAAATATTGTATATCTGAAAAAAATAACAAGTCAAGTACTAAATTTTATTTTCTAATGTAACTATAGCAAAGTTATTGCATTCAGTTAAAAATTACATACCACTATCTGAATAATGGAAGTTTTCTAAAAACTTAAGACACTCTTCAAGACCAGCAAATATGGTAAATTCTCCTTGGAATGGATTTGTACGGAAAAATAAATCAAACACAGCAACATCATTCACTTTTCCAGATTTCCAATAAGCATAGGCCATAGTTATTTGATATAGATCTGCAGATAATATGAATGTATATAGATTATTTACAATTTGTTGTGTTATGTGATTTGAATTTTGATGAGCTTCAAATTTAGTAAAGTAGAATCCTAATATTTTTTCTTTACATCATACTTATAAGTTCATAATTTTTCAACCCTTGCCTGCCGAACTTAAAGTTAATACATATTACTTCGAAATTGGTGTATTATGTTTAACAGAAAATATGAATATGCTAAATGGGTTCTTTCCTAATGTGTATCAAAAATTATAGCTTATAATAAGTTTATTACTTATTATTTAATAAGTTTATAATTTAATAAGTTTATTACTTATTATTTGTGAAATATTGAATGTTTCCATAGTGTGACGCGAGTGACCTAAATATTTTGTACAATTTATGTTCTCATGTAAGTGACTATGATGTCTGTTTCAGAATAAATTTCTTTAAACCTAAACCTAACAGAAAATATGATGTGATAGAAAACCATTGAAATGAGTTAACATGTTTTTGAGATACCCATTTCCACTGTATAAAGCTGCATTTTAATCTAAAATGAATAATAATGGCTCAATAAATTCTCATTTATCAGAGGTCTGGAGCTTTGAACCATCAAAAATATTACAACAGAAAGACATCACAGGTAGGATTCTTGGTAGTTTAGTTATCTTGTGTCCAATGTACTTAACCAGAAGGTAGCAGATTCAAACCTTATCTGATATATAATTTTTCTTTCTCTTAATTCATATCCTTAACAAAAAGATTGTAAAGTTGTGATTTGATAATAAATAAAAAGAAAATCATAATAAACAGTGTGCATACATAAAAAAATACATAGAAATTGAGAACTGCTTTTTTTAAGTTGATTAATATCAGCAACATCACAATAACTTAAGAACTTTAAGTAATAATGTTTTTTAACATTAATATCAATAAATCTAACTAACGCAGTGACTCTGTGACCTTATTATCATCATATTATTAAGGTCATCATAATTCAGTATGTAGTTATTGGAAAATTAAATCATGTTTTCATCATAGTATGCCTTCTTGAGATAGAGGATGTTAACTAAATAATTTATTATTTATTTCAAATACATACAAAATGAAATATGCTTGTTGTTTTTATCTTTGAAATTTCAAAAGATTTTTAACACATGGAAATATTTTTATCCACATTTCCACAAACTTTTGAACTAAGTTCTAAAGTACTATGTACTACTACATTCGATATTTAAAAATTCGCTCCAAATTAAAAATAATTTTCTTACCAGTCAACAGAGGTTGCACAATCCCATTTTGTCGGGCCATCTTCCTTCTAATATTTAATTCATCACCAGACATTTTCGTTGCAAGTAATTATGTCAATACAAAAATTAACAGGAACGTGAGCGATATACGGTATCTGACGAACGACTAAAATGAGTAATTTCATCGTGATCAAGTGGCCGTAGATAACAGCGCGCCAAACAAAATTTGACGGATAATCTACGCATGCGCATTGGATTCCTAGTTTAAAGGTCAATTCTGAAGGTCGAATTATGTATAAAAATGGAGTATTTCCGATATTTTTCTACAATACCATGCCGTAACGTATTTAATTTTAGTACTGCACAAAATACCAACACGAATCGACTCACTCAATCTCAAACAACAATTGACACGACATTTATATTTTTATTTATCTTATAAAGAGAGAGACGGGGCGCGAACCAGCCGTACTGTGAATCTCAAGCTTTTAAGATCATAAAAATTAATTACATCGTGAGAAAAAAATAAAAAAATAATTCAAACAATCATAAAATTACGTCTGAGGTGCGTGCCTAATAAAACATATTCAAATTGTGGGTTTATGCTGTTTGTTACTTTGATGTTTGTTATAATTTTGTACTGAACTAAAACATTGCATTTACAATTTTTTTTAGATCAAATAAAAAGTTTATTTGGTCTGAGTTATGCTTAATTTATAGTCGGCTACTATAAAATATGCATAATTAATTAAGTTAGATCAAATAGATGTCGCAACGCAGTAACTTTTTTCACAAGTCTGCTGTCTACAAGTCGATTTAATAGTTTAAACTTTAACAGATGTTATTTTAATCTGTGGTTTTAGGTTTAACTTCCAATATTCATTAAATTCTCTGTATTACATATTTTTTACATCAATTGAATATACTTATATAAAGATATATGTCAAATTTTATTTATTAATTATATATCTATAAATAAATAAATATAATATAATTAATTTATTAATGCTGTGGTATTACAGGAAACCTCCTGTAGTAATGTACACAGCACTATTTCAGCATTTTGAGTCTCGTGGTTACTTAATGAGTCAAAATGCTAAAATTAATAGAAACAACAGGTGTACGCGGTTATCATTCAATTAGTATCGTATCCTGCCTCCGGCTTATTTTTCCACCATGGGGCATCGATCTCTCTCTCTAACACCTACTCATAGAAAACATTCGAATGAGTCCAAACACGCTTTATTTGCTGTAAATTGCGTAGGGGTGGGATATCCCGCAGACTACTTGATGCTGCAGCATCAGCTCGAGGTTACCATACCTCGGAAATACCACCGAAGTAACAGTGCACCTAATTTGATTCAATCGGACCTATGAAAGTTGGTACAATCCTTTACGTAAATCAGATTGCACAAGATTGATTATACTTAAATAAATATTTGGAGGGTACTCGCGACACCATATTCGCACACATCTTCCTCACTCTTTACCTGAATACAGCAAAGTCAAGCCCCCGGATGTTCTCAGCTCACCAAAACCGTTTCTCCTCATTTCGCAGAGTATCTGGAGGTTGTAACTAAGCATTACTGCTTCTACTTGGGCTAGTCGGCTGTCATCGCTAAGCGTGCGTACGTTCCAATAAGCAATTCGTGTTTAGGGGTTATAGGACATTAAGTCAAGTAAGTCACCCGCGACAGGTAGCGCCGAAGCCAATCGCTAATATTTATGAAAATAAACAGTGAGAGTGACCAGTATTACTGTATTAAAATCCTACATAAAAATGGACTATTATGCATTTTAGATAATTTTTAATAAAAGTTATCTACCATAACATACCATTATGCCTATAGTCCCTGAAGGTTTAGACCGTGTCCACCCTCATTTCGCCAGTATGTTTAAGTCCTATGAAATTGGGAGCGAGCCAATTGCCATTAACCGGACACAAATCCAAACTCCGAGCTGCTACTAGGGATTTATAAAAAAAAAATCAATAACACTGCTCGATCGACCTGGAAATCGAACCCAGGGCCTCAAGCGTATCAGTCACGCTTGCAAACACTAGGCTAATGATGATGTCAAAAATGAATGATGCAGTCAAAAGTCTTAAACTGAATGAAGTAAAAAGTAGATCTAGGAACTTTTCGTACTACAATTTTTACTAATTCTACACCCGCTAAAGCAAACTTCTAGAATTTGTGGTTTTCAATAAACTGTGTTGCCATTTACTATAGCATGAAATAACGATCGATAGCTATTGTATACTGCATCGTGCTGAGAGTATAATATACATTAAGTCGTTATCTTTTATTATTGCAAATGCATTAAGCTGTACGTTACAAGTTTTAGCTATCCAATTTCCATACATGAAACGATATAGCGATGGGCGATTGTTACTAAAAACAATCGAATTATTCGAATGCGCAATGTAATTGAATGCATTCGAATGACTACTAATTTCCTTCGATAGTCCGTCGTCGATTGTTGTCTAGAAAAAAATCTATTACTGTGTCGTAAATCTATATGAAATTGTAAACAATAGAATAACGAGAATTACTAATATTTATTTATTCTTTTAGTAAACAATTGAATGGGGTGTTTAATTTTTAAGCATTCTTTCAAATTGGTAGTATTTTTATGATAAAGTGCAGTAGCGGTTGCAAAGCTTGCACTGAATTTGGTTACGGCCGTCTTCGAATACTTTTTAAAAAAAATCCACACTATCGAAATTTCGGCATTTTTACTAGAATCGAAGAATCAACAAATAAACAAAAGTCAGCAAAAACGCAACCTACGTCAATATATCAATAATAAGCATTGCGCGCGACCTTGACTTACGAATTACAATCGACCGGGATCTACTAAAACAATAATAATTTATTCGTTCGTAACGCTACGCAAACAACGCATATAACAATTAATTCGATAGTTCGATTGTCATTCGATTGTTTTATCGTGGCAACGAATAAATCGACATTCGAATATAGGCATCTACGATTGTCGATTCATTCGATAGATTGTTTAGGAACAATCGCCCATCGCTAATACGATAGGGTTAAGATTGACATTAATGACAATGACAATGACATTACCTATACCTACCGTAACAGTCAATCACCCCATTTTGGAGGGAAAAATTAAAATAGTTGATTGTCATTTATTTTCTAGCGGATAATCTATAAATCCATTAAATCGTTAGTTCGTTCGAATAGTAAAAGGATCACGAGAAACATGGGAAAGTTAATCAAAGCTTCGTGCGTGTCACACTACATAAGTACATCCAACGGTAGCACAAAGATATTGAATGCTCAATAGTCAAGGCCGAGGATAATACGGGACATTACGGGAAGTGGTTTCCGTTTCCCGAAGTGTTTTAAGTGTGCGGGCGCGGAGATTTATTACATAGTATGTACCTACTTGCTTTCCCCAACTATGGAGGGAGACGCCAGTTCCACTGGACTTCATTGATGACCCGTGATAAGTACCTAGTCACTAAGTTTCCGCTTGGCAGACCTAAAAAAGCCTCGACTTGATATAAAGTAAAAAAAGACGAACGAGCGTGATTTATCGTATAATAGGGATTTCTTTCTCAAGTCAAAATCACAAGATTTAACATAATAGAAAACTGAAGTGATAATCAAAAAGGTATGTATCGCAAACCCCAGTATCATATTTTTTATAAACGCACAGTATTTAATGGAAGAAGCGGTTGGGCCTTGTCAGGGTGTTTCTTCTCATGATGCATGAACAATCCTCTTCTTGACACAAATTCGTCAGTGCAGTATGTACATCTGAATGGTTTTTCTCCTGTGTGTTGGTACATATGGTACTAAAAAGAATTTAAAGATCAGAATAAAATACATTAAAATACATATAAGCAACCGTGAAGTATGGCCTACCCCATATTCTAAATTACAATTACAGTTAAGTAACATAGGTTGGATATAGAGGGTCATGATATAGATTTCATTAATCATTTATTTTAAGTACATGGGTATCAATGAACTGATTGCATTGCAGCCTCAGCCTCAGAAATGATTTAACCTTTTGAACATCAATAACATGCATAGAAGTCGAGCCAAAAAGTGCTCACATCATCAATGTCTATAGATATTGAAGAATATGGGCCTATGGGCAAAATAAACACATTAATTGAAATGGGTTTGTATTTCATTTTGGTATTATCAATATTAAACTAATTTGATTATAGCATTATTATTATTGTAAATCCTTCATTAGCGCAGTGGTTGTAAGCTTTGTGAAATTCTCAATAACAGCCTTGAGCATGGATTTATGCCTAGTTATTAATGGCAATAGGCTCACCCCCTTTTACATACCAGTGAGCTGTATACGAACATTATACCTTTGTTAGGCAAAGGTATAATATAATAATACTAGTGACCCATCCCCGCTTCACACGGGTGCAATGTACTAATAACATACATGTAATATACATATAAAACTTCCTCTTGAATCACTCGATCTATTAAAAAAAACCGCAACAAAATCCATTGCTTAGTTTTAAAGATTGTCGCTTTCTCTGTCCCTATATCCCTATATATTGACAGAGAACGCGACTTTGTTTTATACTATGTAGTGATATCCTTTTCAGGGAATACAGGCATGATACTATGTTATATTAAACTTTTTAATTACCTTATTGTTCATAAGGTGGAGTTCCAAAGGTTAAATAATAACCTACTTATTATGTCTCTTTATCCCAGAAACATGGCAGAGATTTACATTTATTATTCTGAGGCAAGAAACCTACAATTATTGTCTACAAGTTAAGAGAAGAGAAGTTCTTCACAAAAGAATGATAAAGCTTGATATAATACTTACACTAAAATTATCCCTCATCACAAAACTATGATCACATAGATGACAATGGTACTTGGTTATACCATTTATGGTGACAAGGTTGTTTGCAATTTCGTCAGGCATATTGTTTGGTTCTGGTGCAGTCGGTTTTTCAGGTATATTGCTAGGATTATTTGCAATTGATTGAGGTGTAGGCTCTTCTCTGGGCTTGGAAGGTTCTGATCCCTTAACATGTTCTTCTGGTTGTTCCCCAGGATGCATACGACTTCTGTGGGCGCAATAGTTCCCAGAACTTGCAAAGCACTTTTCACAGAATGGACACTTGTATGGTTTTTCCCCAGTGTGTTGGTTTATGTGGAACTAAAATGTATTGTATTGTCAATAATGGGTTTCAAGGAAGAGTAATAGCATATTAATTATAAAAATGAAAGGAGTTAAATTTTAGTATAATTCTTGACAAAATGTAGATATAGTAGTGAAAATAGACTCAGAACTATCAAATCACCATCACATTCACATTCTCGGGTTTTCTTGAGGTTTCTCAGTGTGTCTGTTTTCACTATAATATGTGTACATAGAGAGTCCCTTCCCGCTGTCTGTCCCTCTGTACACTGAGATCTTTTAAGCAATGCAACAAAAGGTTTATAGTACATGCATGTTATTAGTACATTGAACCTGTGTGAAGCCAGAGCAGGTTGGTAGTTATTTATATAACTTACTTTTAATTCCTGATTTCGTTTAAAAGTTTTCATACACATTTTACATTGGTAAGGTCTATCACTACTATGGCTAACACTGTGTGTCTTTAGACCTCCCCATGTGTTGTATGATCTGCCACATATCTTGCAAGAAAATGATTTGCTTGATGGTAAATGAACTGACATGTGACCAACATATGTTCTTTCTGTCCTAAACCTGTAGGTAAATGCAAAATTTATACACACTTGTTGAATCCTCAGTCTAGTTTTCTTCTCATGGCAATTTGGATTCCTGGGTATCTTTAAGTCTTAGCTTAAATATACCCTTAGGAATCCAAATTGCCTTGCATTGGTACTCCAATGCAACCAAATTTGTACCTAATGGTACCAATTTGGTTAACTGGCACAACTGTTTTGAAAAAGAAAATTAATATCAAGCTATTATTATTGTTATTTTCAGTTGTTGCTCAAACCAACAAACATTATAAAATACAATTTTTGGGCTAAACTTAGAATTGTTAAAAAATACATTGACATCCTCTCAATTTTTGACAATATTGTTACTATTCAACTCAGGTAAAAAAAGATACTCACTTTCTTCCACATATTTGGCATAAACCATTTTTTTTATGTTCCTTCAAATGAGTTATTAGATCATATTTATAATGAAAACTTGCAGAGCATGTCTGGCATGTATACTGTTCCTCAACATTATTTACAGCATAATGGGTCCAGATATGGTTTTTTAAAGCCAAATCTGAATAAAATGTATGTTCACATGAAACACATTGAAAAGGTTTCACTAAAGGGCCTTTCATCTCATCGTCATCATCAGAATCATCAGAATCATGAGATGATTGTGATCTAGTGGGTGGATTGTTCTTCTCGTCATTAGAATCTATATCTCCCTTTTTGATTAATGTTATAGTCACATTTTCTGTATCCAACCCATGATGTAAATAAATTACATTTTCCATTGGAGAGCTATGATCATAAGCTGGTGCAAAATTGTCTTCAGAATTTTCAACCACCATCATAGGATCCACATTGACTTCCAGTTCCGTATGTTTATTTTTTAAACAGTCCTCAGATGCATTTGGAATAATCTTGTCTATCATAAAACTACGTTCGAGGAGCACCTCCTGGGCTTTTCGTGCAGTCTCTATAAAATCACATGTTGATTGTAGCTTTGTACAGCATTTTGTACAAATGTTTTTAGGTAGCTTGTCATCTTCATCCACCTGCAAAATTTCAGAAGGAATTTGGTATGTCAGTTATCTATGTTAGTAACTATTATAATTTTGCTAACAGTCAAAGCCGTTATGTAGGAATTTTACCTACATCAATTAATAAGTATCTGCTGAGTTTGTTTTGTAATAGCATTGGTTCGGCTTCTTCACTAAATATCATTATTGTGACGTCTTGTTCTACAGCGCAAAGGCGACAGCATCTTTGAAATCTATCTTGTAATGTTTGTCTCATGGTCACGACTAAAAATTGTGAGCATGTAGTGCTTAAGTACAACACCTCTTTATTTCTAATAAAAAAAGGGGGAAACTAATACGGTACCTAACCTACGTACTCAATGTTACTGCACTGTAATGATTTTTCCCGTAAACCATCCCCCGCGATAAAGCAAGCATTATGACCCTAAGTAACGACGCATGCGCGTTAGAAGTTAACGTCGTGTTTGGTATGACTTTGCTATTGATATTATTTCGGAACGACTTGTGTTAGGCACAGCCGCACAGTGCACTAGCTGGTAAAGGTACGACGAACTCGTTTCAACTGCTTATGGCATAAAATGAATATGTTTCATGGAAGGTGATTTTTTAAGGAGTTTACAAAAAAGATGTCTCTCTACTAGGTACTTAATTAATTTTGGATGGCTAATTGCTTTGCTAAGTGCCTACTGTATAGTGCTATGTCAGTTATGCACCTATATAATTAATTTTAAGTCAGTACCTACCTATATAGGTACATAGTTGTTTAAGAAATATGCAAAGCAAAAAAAACAGCAAAATTTAAATCTTGGCGGCAATCTTTTCCGGATTTTGGTTGTGGGGTTTGTGGGTGACGGTGTGTTGAGACCTGGGAATAATTAATATGAGGTTAGACTGTGTGAAGCAGTGATCTAGCCTAGTGATAAGACCATTGGACTGCCAAGTCAAAGGTCTCGAGTTCGAATCCATGTGCGTAATACTAAAATTACTGAGAGATTATCTCGACGGCGTGTGAAGTCTGCCAACCCGCATTAGGCAAGCGTGGTGAACGCTGAAGGTATTTTTTCCTCTCATTCTAAGTGGAAAAAATAATAAAATATAAATAATAATATCATAATTAATTTGAAACTGGACAGTGGAGAAACTATAAATACAAATAGAGAATATAGATTTATAATAAACATACAATTTAATTAATGTAACGCCATCTATAGAGGGCACAATTGAACTAAAGTGGAAGCTGTCACAGTCAGTGTCAGTTTTATATGTAATACAGATGGTATTTCGTCACTTAAAGGAAATAAAAGGAGTTATATGTATTACTTAATTTGTCCTATTTGATAATGTAGTTAATTAAATCTTTAATGCGCCGTAATTAGTTAACGTTTGTGATTATAAGTTTAGGTAGTTACCAACTTAGTAGGGTGATGTTTCTTCTTACGTACTTATAAGACACCTAGAAGCACCTAGTATTATATGCATGTTTTAAAGTAGTAAATTTCATTTAATTCAGGATAGTGACATTAAATTAGACTCATGAAAAATATTAGACTCATTGACTTTATAGAGCACCAGACCACGAATTGCAATTGAAATTATTAGCTTTTCATTAGAAACTCCTGTCAATGGTAAGATTTCATCATCAAGTTTGGTGTGCCCAAATGTTGCCATATTTGAGACGTTATTAGTTGCAGTCCAGCCTCAATGTATCTTAGGTGCAGGGGTCAGGGCTCCCACAGTGGCGGGCTTGTAGATATAAGATGTGGTTTTTGGAATTCTAAAACAGTCCGCGAGTCGTTGAAGTGACTTACATGTAGGCCAAGGGAACTCAAATTCATGAGGAAGCTTTTCACCAGGATCGATAATAGGTAGTTTACGGGAGCTGGTCTATCTAGTTACTGTCCGGTGTTTTTCACAACCTTTTTTATTTTATTTAAGTTAACGTTCGGAAAATGACAGCTTTACATTTAGGGTTACATTATAAGTAGGTAACTATGACATTAAGGGTGAATTATGGTTACATTTTAGGTAGGTAAGTATGACATTCAGGGTGAATCTACGCTCCAGTATACATATAAATTTGAATCTTTTATCTAAGTAAAAAATTTTTGTGGACTATAACGGACTGGACCTTCCCGTTCTGGAAGTAGGCCAGTGCCCAGCAGTTCTAGTTATCAGTAATGAGCTGAGTGATTAACTCCCATTAACTAATGTAACTAATTTATCAGGATACCTATGTATTGTATCTGAGTATTGCTTTCAATCTATAATTTCACTATACACCTAACAATGAGTAAATTCAAAGACAAAGCCAAATGTCACGCTCACGAGCATTCATAACATAAGTAATAAAGTATATCCTAGTAGGTAGATAGATAGTGCAAGACAAGTATTTCGAATGTTTAATTATTCAAGAGGTAGACAGGTACCTATATAATAGATACTTTACTGCTCTCAGTTCAGTTTCCCAAGTCAAGTTCCCAGTCTATAATATCATGACTTTAGTTATGGAATTCAAGTTAAACGTCTTACCTGTTCATCAACCTAATCTTTCAAACAATGATATATCGTACGAGATCATTGTATACCTATAGTTAATTCTAAGTAGTCCATCATATCTACTCCTTTTTATTATACGGTTGGCAGAAACTACAGAACGCCCACTACTATCAATTCTTGTCTTGCATAATCTCCACCCTGTCATATCTTGCCATAAGTACTTACGAAAACTAAATTATATTTAATTATTAAAATTTATACTGAAGCATTATATTAAAGAAACTCCCGTTCTGAGACAATTGTTTTAGCTGTTATATACTGTAATAGGTACAGTATTCTAAGTTTATGGTGAGCCAAGGAGATAGTGGGTAAGCGGGGTGAGGGGTATCATTCTCGAAGCAAAGACCGGTCTGTCCGTGCACCATACATACTATGCGAAGCGCGGGTGGTGCGGCGCGGGTGCGCGTGGGCAGGGAGACTTCGCGGTGCGGGCGGGGCGCGCGTCAGTCGCGTAGCGAACGCTATATTGCAAGTACGTCGGGTGGCGCCGCGCCAGCAGCGCCTCGCGTGCTAGTGTTGTGTCACAGCGGTGGGCCAGGTCGGTTTCGAGATTTCTTCGTTCCGACGTAAATCATGGCTCTCAACTCGGACGCTGAACAGAAATCGAACCTGGTCCTCCGCGTGGACCAGGATTCTGACTCGGTTCTTCAGTCATTGTTCGACACAGTGCTTAAGCCGGACTCAAAACGACCGCTACAGGTGCCTCTCCGAATGCGACAGCTTCCAAAGTCGTTCTTTAACCCGCCGTCAACCGGTTCCAAGTCGCCATCTGTGTCTCACTCGCGAGAAAACTCGGCTGACTCGGCGTTCGGATCGTCGTCCGCGACTGGCGCCTCACCGGTGTCGCACTCGCGAGCACATTCGTCACCTGCAAGCTTGCAACAAACTTATGCCGCTGGACAACAAAATCAACAACCGCCGCTACATCATCAGCATACAAAACAGAGATCTTATGACGTCGGAACACATATCCCTGACGATCTTGGACCACTTCCGCCTGGTTGGGAACAAGCTCGTACACCAGAAGGACAGATATATTATCTTAAGTAAGTTTTATTAACCTATTCTCTAGCTCTTAAAATTATGTTACATAGTTTATTTAAGATAGCTAAGTTAGCTTTTTTATAAGCGCTCTTAGAAATCATTAATATTAGGCACTAAAATACTTACTGAATTTTATTTAGGGTTAGGAGACATTATAAAATCTTTGTTCAACAACTATACCTCAAGGTGGTACATACCATTCTCCTTTTATCCTAACAAAGGTTACAATTAGTAATATCAGAAATGAAATTACTCAAGTATACCACAGTAACTACGTACTAGAGAATTGTAATAAACATTAAGTTGATATTACTGCTATACATATATTGGTGAACTAATCGCATTGGTTTTCAAATACACCAATTTTGAATCAAGTAATAGAGACTGCTTAGACAACCATTATTTACCAAGAATACATGTCTTGACGAATTCAATTCCCACCGTAATCGTAACTAGGTACCTATTCTACGAGTTCATAGTGGTACCTATATTATTATTACTGGAAAATATAAGGCAAAGTTATTTCATAAAGCTTGTATGGTTTCATTGCGTAGTGTACGACCGACCGTAGGTAATAATAGAACCTGCTAATAAACTAGAGATGTGAAAATTAGTATTTTATAACATGTTATCGTCGTCCGTAAAGTAATTTAATCTATAAAATAGCTTATTAATTCTTAAATTACGTTAATCAAATCACTGTTAAACCAAGAAATAGACTGTAAGCTATTGTTATTTGGCTTCTGCGAGTTTGTTCTGATCGTTGGAATGATATCTGCAGATCCTTAATATCCAAAGCTATAACTTCTTTTTTCATCTGTTTTATAATAATCAATCAAATGTTTACTACATACCTAATCGTCAGTTACTTCGTATTTAAGACTTTGAAGAGATTAAACCTAGGTTTATAATATGAACTTTTCTTATTGACAACACGTTGTCGTCATTTGCTATCTTATCGCAATATACCTGCCGGCATGATAAAACACGATAACGCCGAGTAAATGATTCTAATTTACACCTCAGTACCTATTATATATTTCGTATGAATCATAATTTTGATTTTGAGTACCTAATTAGTTATTTAGATTCGACTTATGACTCCTCTTGGTTTGATTTTTGCCATTATGGTCTTTGGTTATGAGATCCATTTTTAATAGGTCCTTGCGTATAAACGCAGTGATCCTTTTGTGTTAGTTGTATTTTTACTAGGTGGGAACAAATATATTGATAGAGTTATTTAGTGGAAATTTGTAACATTTTCTCATACATAAACTTTGATTCCGATTTGATATTTCTCTTTTCGTCAGGCTGACATCACACTTAGACAGATCGATTTCTTACCTATTGAAACAAGCAGTAGATTTCGATTGTACGATTGTGTTCGTGATCACGTGATGTCCCGTGTATCGCTCGTAATAATTAAATCTCTTTGGGTGAGAACTTTGCTGCCTACATTGAGGTTATAATATTGATGCCTATTGGTACTTTTGGTGCTAGCATGGACCGTGTGTTATGGACTTACCGTACGATAAAATTCGAATATCATAAACGGAAACTTATAAAAAAAAGATGATAGATTTTGTCGGGTCGAAATAATATTAGAATGTATGGTTCCATGCTAAGCAATGTTAGAAAATTTCCTCGATACACGATAAAAATCGACTAAACCGTCTTGTCAATAAAGCATTATAGACAGAAAATAAAGATAGGTAGTTCGATATTATACCAAAGTCGACAGTTCCATGCTCGCACCACTTACCGTAGGAACTTAAAACTAAATTATGAAATGTCAAGGAGTAACATTTTCAAAATGACAGAGTTAGTAGTGCAAAACATTTGATCAGCCATCTTAAATTAAAGCTAAACATTTTGTGGGTTCAATTTATGTAAAAAAATCTGCGAGGAAGCAAACAAACGTAGATTTTTTTAATGTTTGGTGATTTTTATTATGTAAGGTTTTTTATTGTGTATGAATGTCCCTTTGGGTGCTATAAATAGCGCACGCTTCTTAAACCATGCTGGCTTCAATGCATAACGCAGTTGCAGACCATTCTCGATATACGTATTATAACAAACACCTGTGCACACTTCTCCACTTAATTTTAAGTATAGTTCGTCTATAATGGAGTATTATTTTTATCATCATGGTTTACAGTAATTTTGGTGATAACTCAAAATAAAATGTTACTATTACTATATGTTATTATACTATTAATGTTACTATATGTTATTAATAAACACTATACAAAAACAATGGTTTAGGCCTGGAGGGTTACGGTTTCTTTAATGATTTGTGGCTGCTCAGACAGACTATGTCTTATTAGTATTCTATCCTTCAGTTATTCTGTTTCTTCTTTCTACTTTAATTTAAAAAACAATGTTGTGTTATAAAGTTCAAAAGTCAGACCAGCCAATTCGGTGGTTTATAAGAATGCTAAAAAATCTGCTTTCAAAATTCAGCCATGTCATGCGTCTGGAGATACAAATCTGCATGAACTTATAAACGATTATCTAAACTTATCGACTGTCACGCTAAACTGATGAAAACAGAAGTTACAATAATAAATATACATACCACATATCTAAACATATTTTCTTGCAATTATTTCGGATACGAGGGACCTAAAGCAGCAGAGTTCCAGTTTTTCCCAGTAAAGGGATGATTTCAGTTTGTATTGAATGAGTGAAGTTTATGATCACTTGATAGTTTTCTTAAATGGTATGAAGATTCTAAAAACATCAACAGACAATAATGAGACTGTCACTTGTGTACAGGCCCATCACTTAATCATACACCTTATACACAATTTGTGAGAGGTTCAATAAGTACCTAGGTCCTTAGGTACCTTTAAGAAATGGAAACTTAACGCTATCGCGTGTTTATTTTAGAATAAATTGTGTTAATATTTTTTATAGTTAAACCAACTTGTAAGTCAGTCCCTACCTTACAACAACGATACTGAAATTAAATATAAAAGACTCCACAATATTTATTGAATTTAAAAACCAAATTAAGGTGTCCTTAATTAAGATTGCCTGCAAGTTGTATTTAATAAATATGGATTATTTCAAAGGAGCGAAGCTACGGGAAAGGCGTACTTCTTATCGTCAACCCATTTACTGTTTCACTGCTCAGCACAATTATCAACTTCATGCAATTCCGCTTCTGCTCAAAATTAAGAGTAAAACTAGTAAAATTAAATATGTCTTATATTTACTTTTTACTATTTGCTTGTCCATACTTACATATTATTATTAAAAGTGGTACTTACATGAATAAAATAAATGACATATATATTGAATCGCTAACGCTTCTAGGTTTAACGCTTGACGTCGAGTGAGTGATTCTAAATAATGATTTCGATAATGTATAATAGATGGTCGGTAGCCTGGCGCCGGTGCCGCCATTGCCATTTCTTGTCATTGAATGTTCTCAGTTACGAAATCAGCAGATTCACACTTATACTCAATAATCTGTTTAATGGTTTAATATATACGTTATTTACATATTACGATCATACTAACAAGCCCTCAGATCATTGAAGTTTACATTACTTATTAATACAGCAGCTTGTGTCTCACTCAGCTTCACAGAATTGCAATAACTCTTTACAGCAGTTTATTCTTATATCCCTACAAGGGTATTTTATATGTTAAATTAAGTGTACATGTTAAAATTAGGTTTAGGACCCTTATATCATAGGAATTCAAGGGAATTAAGTACATTCAGGATAATAAAACTAAAAATTACATGGAAAAAGTCTCGGCTTTTCGTGGGCCCGGTTATGAGGAATATATTATGTCATTTATTGAATCATCTGGTTTCGTCGGAAAGTCAATGGAGTTCCACAGGGCTGGGTTCTTGGTCCATTTTTGTTTCTGGATTAGGTATATTATTATGGAACTTTGTTATTCCTACTTAAAAACTAGTAGTATAAGCAGTAGCAGACTATCGAAATATTATTAAAAGATCAATAGAGATACAAATCTAAGGTGGACTAGTTACTGGTTGCAGCCATTGCTACGAAAATATTGTCTTTTTTCAGATTTAATATATAGGTAAAAAATTATATATGTCTGCATATAGAACACAAAATCACTAGGTAGGCAGTTAGTCCCAGGTTTCCACAACATTATTCGGCGTTAGTCACTTCGCGGTGTGTGGAAGTTAGCCAACGCGACATCAAAGCTTTTGCCACCTCATAAATAAACACTACCTGTTGTACTACACGCTCAGAACTAAGGAAATATAATTTTATGTTCTATTTTGACAAAATAACCACGCTATAATAAATTTGAGCAAGCTTAAAGAATAGTTTGCTTTGTAAACGAATCGCTCGGTTATGTAGGTGTTGTTATTGTAGAAATTATGATACTAAGTACAACTTGTACCGATATCAATTATAATGATAATGAGTATTTATATTAATATGAATATTGTTATTATCTTACACTGTTGCTAGGAAACTTATTAAGTACTTCGTATTCAGTTTAACTCGGTTCGTTAAAGCTTGTTAGGCTTGCCAACGCGGAAGGCCTGCATGTTCATCTACAACGACGCACTTCATAAGCTCCCTTAAAATATTGATATTTCGAATATCAAAGGTATTAATTTAGACGGGCGGGCGCTTGGCTCTGCTCTCGCCGCCGCACAGTGGGCTGAAACGGGCCGGTAAAGGACTTAGCATTTAAAAAAAAAAAGTTTCTTTTTCTGAAATTTTAAATATTGTGTTGGATTTTTCTATCGATTATAAGTAATTATTTCTATGAGGGTCGTTCAGATAACTTAGTATTTCCAGAGTTATAAATATCCAAAGTAATTTTTGTATGAAGCAAAAGAAAAAAATGTGAAAATCTCGAAATTCTCAAATTTTCTCAAAGAATTGACTCTACGTATGCATAGTACGTATATTTGTCCTATTTTAGCGCCTATTCTCGGGTTGCGATTTTCTGCGATTCGGTCGCAATTTCAAATTTTGTTCTCTATTCCACACCACCATAGAGGTTAAGAACTAGGCGCGTTTTTTTTATGTAGTGGTCTCCCCTTTAGGCCTAATCCACTAAGGACTAATAAAATAAATAAATAAGTAAAAATCACAATCACTACTGGCCACTGCACTGTTTTAATCTAATCACTGTCAAGGGTATCCACATTAACGAATGCAAAATTTTCGTATTCGTCATCATCAAATGTTTCCGCTTGTTCAATTATTAATAAACTTTGTGCTTCTACTGACAAAGTTTTATGTTTTCTGCGAAGTTTGTGACGTTTCGCTGAGATGAGTGGATCAGAGCTGGTCAATAAATTATTTAAAATGTCTTCATTTGTAGTTTTTCTACTGCATTTCCTGGAATGGTGTTGGCGGTATCTACGAAAGTCTTTATTTCTAGCTTCAGCAGCTTCTTCAGATAGCTTTCCAATTGGTATTAGACCAAAACTTTCAATAATAGCTGCACCATGCATAAGAACTTTATGAACACTTGAAGGCATATAATACCAGCTATATAATTCCAAATACAGTTGCATGGTCACTTGAGCATATTCGTGAAATTTCGCTGTGTCAATGTGGTAACCTGATGAAATTGCCTCTAAAATGATTGCAAATCGCCTTATTAATTCTTCACTAACACCAGTTATCTCAGCAGTCATGTTTGGATATGCAAAAAATCTTCTAGCAGTATTTCCGTCATTCGTGGAGCCGTGCCCTTGTTTAACAACATCAATCAGAAGTCCCATTCTATTTTTAAAAGCGTCTTGTATGTCTTTCTTTCTTCTTTCCATGATGCACTTGTTGTCTCCCTTTACTGTCCATGTCTGTATCGTTAATCTGTAGGCTATATGCAGAATGCATTCCATCATTCGTATCCAGGTATGCAATGATGACAATCCGTATTTACAGAGATCTGGATCAGTCGGTTTTGATGCAATTAAGGGCAAATTATTCATCTCTGTTGGAGTGGCTTTACAAATGTCGCATCTCTGAGATGAAGTATCACATAAAATTGATGTTGCTTTTCCGTCGATCAAGGTTTGTCACTAAATTTTCAAACATTTTCACAAATACAAAATAACAAATAAGTAAGTAATGAATGTGTGGGGGTAGTGCGTCTATTATGGTGGGTAATAGAACACTGAAGTACTTTTGAATGCAACCGAACATTCCGTAGGTACCCTATCATTGTACCAATCACGTTACGACACGTCATAACTTGTTGTTGCGCTCGCGCACTCTTATCCCTTGATTCCCGGAAATAAGTCTCAAAACAAATTACGTCATACCTGCCTATGGTGGTGGAAAATGTCGAACATTGTTTTTTTTTTAAGAACTAAGTAGGTATTGAGGTTTTCAGGCCGTTTAGTATACATTATTTTAAATTTCAATTTAATTGGAATAAATTGCTTAACTAAAATAACATGACTCTTCATACAAATTTGATATGGCTATATCTCCGAAAGTACTCGTTAAATTAAAAAAAGTCAAAGAATAAAAACGTTTTAAATTTATGCCTAGATACCAAAAAAATACATCTGATCTCTTAAGACCCAACCTTGTAATCCCAGCCCACTGTGCGCCGCCGCCACTGCAGGAGCATACCGCGATGGACCATTGCAAGCGGTGCGTCTCTTCCGTGTCGGTAAATAGACGTGCGCGTCGTTTCTTAATTGCGAGTTGGGGCCGATGCTTTATAAGCTCCATAACGTCCGTCGACGTGCGTCTCGACTGCGAAATGTTTGCTTTAATTATTATTGGAATGGAGGGTAATTCTCTGTGGTTTTGTTCGGCTAGACTTGGCGATGTTCCGAAACGGGTAGCGATGCAAATTGCCTTGGCGAACGCCCAACGCGGCGCTATCAGGCTCAGTAGCTTTACTGCGTCACACCTTTCTCCTGACTCTTGACCCTAACATATTACCTGCTTACGTTACTCACTTACAACCTACCATTATACACCATCATATAATATTTTAATAGGTTTACTTGTCTAGCAATGATATTGGTAAATTAGGGCTGATGATTTAGGGGCAAACTTTCATGCCATATCAATAACACATCTCAATTGTTCTTTACATTTTCATCAGACTTAGTATCCATTAAATACTTACCAAGTATATAAGTAAACAATGTAAGTAATGCAAACTCTCGAAGTATTGTAGTATGTTTTTTTTTTTCGATGAAAAGGTCTTGTCGTTTCTCTATACTGTATTATACGAACAACGGGCAGATTGACCTGGCCAATATTTCCTTTTAAGTGTCGTCCTTTGAATGCGTAATAAGAGAAACTTCTTGCGCTGAATACAAAGAAGGAAATAGTAGTAACAAAAAAACCGCCCCAAGTTCATTCAACTGTTTTTATTAAATTTGTTGATCATTGTAATTTTAACAATTTTACTTAAGTAGGTATTAGGAATAGGTTAAGGTACCTAAATTCCTAAATTTTAAATATACACAGGGTTATTCGATAAGGACAATACCAACTCGATAGGGGGTCATATAGGTACGTAGGTAGGTACTTTTTTAAATAAGTACAAAGAAGGAATCGAGTTTCCTACACTAACTCAATAAGCGAGTCAAAGTAGATAGGTACTACTTGAAATTATTTTTAAGAATTACGAGAAGTTGCGCTCAATAGCTGATAGTTGTTCATTATAATGCGGACTTGCTTTCCCATATTAGTATACCCTTTCTTTATAACAGTGTAAACTTGAATTGGCACCGGCATTAATATTATTAATTGGTTAATCAAGAGGTCTGTAGGTACCTATATATTACATTTGTAACATTCTGAAGCGATTGGTTCTACGGGTGGAGACATTTGCTATATTTGGTCGAGGCGCCTCCACTAAGTATTATGCTTAGATCTGTTATGCTTAAACATCGGCCAGATTATCACCTTCTTGTACCAGTCTCTACGGTATCTACATACCTTTCCAATATCTATCTCAATCTAGCACAAGTAAACGTTAACTGAGACAAATATTTGTTTTACAAGCATTTTTATTTCATTATTTTAGTTATTTGATACAAATTTTAATTTTATTTGATTTTTAGACCAATTTATACCAGACAACCGTAGGGTGATACAGTACAGAAACAAAGAGAACACATTGGTTGCACTAGTAATATTTAGAGACATTCATCATTGTGGGGTATTATTAGCCATAAAATATCAAAAGACCAATAATCTTGAAATATTCGTAAATATATACTTACGTAGGTACCGATTTGTTATAGGTAGCTGTATCTTCAGAACGTACAGATATATTATCCTATAACGTACATATAACCATAGCGAAAGGAATAACCTTTTAGACGTCTTTGGCAAGGCCGTTGTTGTCTGCGTAAACAAGCCAAGCAAGTTTGACGCCCGATATTAAACCCTCAACATTACACTAGTAGTATAACTAAGTAAAATAATATATATTTACATACTTTTTACGTAACTAGTGATAAGGCGGATCATTTACCCCTTGATTGTGAAATAATGCGAAACTACCGACTTATATAATATGATATAGATATTGATGTACCTATAATTGAAAATACACGTATGTGGTAACCTACTCTATAGTAAACTTGGTCCAACGTTCTTATAGTACTTACTTGGCCAGTTTGTTTTTAGGGGGATTATTGCACAATAATTGTATAGACATTAGGCCTACTAGTTTTCCTCAAACATATTGTCTATTGGCTTAAACGACGCTAAAAGTTACTGGGTTAGATTCCCAGGTTGAGGAGTGTTATTGGGTTTATCTATGAAATTCTCAATAGCGGGTTTGGAGTTTTGCCCGGATAATGACAACAGGCTCACCTCCTATTATATGGGTTCTAAGTTATCGGTGAACGGTGGCTGTACATTAATACGCCTCTACTAAACCCTTCGTGGAATACAGGCCTGATGGTATGTTAATAGAATAGTAACTGTTGTGCACATACACAACGAAGACACTTAAATATCTGAAGTGAAGTTTCAGTAGATAAGTAGATTTAATAGTACCTATCCAAAATAATTTATATAACTATTTAAACATTATGTGTTTCATGAGAAACCACGTTCACAAATAACAAAAATGAATTTTGAATTTATTGTCTGAAGGTATGTAAAGGTTCCGTATAGGTACCTGTATTCGCATTTTGATTTGGGATTATTTATCTAGTTAGTACTAGCTGCGCCCTGCAAAAATCGCGCGGGAATTTCTTGACAGCCTACACCAGTACTTGACTAATGATAAGTTTGTAGGCTTTATTTCGTAATTAGTCGGAGCATCATTTCAGCACAATCACAATCACAATCTTGATGTAGTAAATAAATTAAGTCAAGTTAATGTGCATTTTAAATGATAATTTAGATTCTTGAATAATTTCGAAATCGCCTTTAACTACATCCTTATTGTCTGACCTTAAAAGGTCAGCATCTAATTAAACTGTGTATTTGGTTTTTATTGCGTGAGAATGTGGACAGCATTTGCTTGGATCCAAGTCCAGCCTATGCTGTTTACAGTATTCACTCAAATCATCTACACCATCCGTCCACACTAGATATATATAGATTTCCCAGGGATGTGCCTTAATAGGCGGTGCACAGGGGGGTTCTGGGGTGGTCTATTAAGAGGACTCAGTGTCCCCCTCCATGTGCTGATGGAGGCCACAGGGGGGGTTTTAGTGGGTAAGAATCCCACACTCCCCGGTCTAACCCCCGTAGACCGGTAGCCTTTTGAAGGTTTCCCCAGTAAACAAAAAAAAATAAGATATACATAGATTTGGAAATTCCCATATCATCTTAAATAAATATTATAAACAAAAAGCGCGTAAAAAGGGATCTCTGGTCTGGGGCACTCCAATAGTAGATGTAGTTCCTGAGACCAGCAGGTCGAGTTCTATTCTTAGTATAGGATAGTACCTACCTGAGCAAATTTCCACGAATCCCACATGAGAGTTATCAGAACTTTTAACTAAAGATGCAACAATGGGTTGGCCATATCTACTGTTACCGGTATAATTAAACATTAACATCGTTGCCAGTTATTTCTTATTATAATAAATCATCTAAACCTGTTAAAATTAGGTACCTATCATCTTAATTTTGTAACAGTTTTTGAAATGTTGCCCTTCTCGGTATCTACCTATACTTACATTTTTTAACTTTAATCGCGCTTATAAGCTTTTGATTAAGAAGGCAACCCTCGCATTTGGGTATTTGTATTTGTTTCTTTTATTTTCTTCGAAGAGTTTCTGTCATTATATATTTTCCTTAATTCTATGAGTGCAATGAACGTTCAAAGTTCTTAGCACGATGTTATCTACTAAAGTACTCACCGTCTTGTCGGGTTTATTAATTCTTAATGACTGCATAGTCTTTAATTAATAATGTCTATTATTATGTATCGCGCATTATTATGTAGATAATGTTCGAAGATGTTTACCTGACTTGTAATGCATTAAATTTAACTAAGTAGGTAATTAGATAAAGCTTCATGATTGCTTCCGAGAAGAGCATGGTGGAGTAGTCACATGCGCAACAAGTGTACTTATCGCACTGGTGTATTCACAGCGATAACATTAAAATACAGCTCACTATCGCCTTCTAAGAAGTCGCCCGTTGCGTCGCCGCAGCGCGGTCGTCAGCGGAGCTGCGCCCGCTCCGATCACCGTGCCGACGACGCGACAGGTAGCTCTAACGGCACTCGTCTGAGAATACAATTTTCGTCAAGAACAAAGTATAATATACCGTTAATATACTTTCTCTTGTCATTAAAACTAGCATTGATTAACATAGTGAAATTTATTCTTGTGAATGGATTAAGTACAACATTTATTTTAACGAAATAATTTGCGCACTTACTATAATTTAATGTAGGTACTTATTAAATCATGATTCATTATACTTCATTGTAAAATGTTCTTATGCTCTTGGTTAATACCAATAGCATTTGATTACATTAGGTGCCTTCTTACTACTTATGAGAGTGGCTTACGATCCTCTACCTTTAGGCTGGGTGCAGTTAAAGTTGCATTGTAAGATTCAATTAACTTTTAAAGGATAATAAAACATCTATTCGTTGTTTTAGATTTATTTTTTATAATAATTAAGATCAAATCTGGTAAAATGAACATTTACAAAGTCATTAAATAAATTAATTACCCAGGAACCTACCAACTTAATCTCTCGTTAATGCATTATAAATTTATATTCCTTATTATTTACTGATGCCAATGTGACAATGTTACTTCCATGTGTGTACGTCGCTAGCGTTGATATCGTGCTGCGTACCTTTTTTAGCAATATAGACACTACGGTTGTGTCACAAAGTTGATTATTCCTTGTAGTGTAGTGGCAACAAGGTACTCAGTTTCCACGCTCTGATTACTGGATGTTGGCTCTAGACAGCGTCTTTATCGGCACCGATCAGAAACTGAGCTCAACGGGAGTGTTTTAAGAAATCGATCCAGTATTCGTGCTTTTATGGTAACACGGGCTCTAATTAAACTTATAACATCGCTGAAACGAGGAGGAGGATAGGAGTCCTCGCCTGTGGTTAAATTCAATGGATATCTATTTAACTGTAAATCTAGTTTGTCACACTTTACTTTCTTTTCTCACTTAGGCAAAAAAACCACGTGCTGATAAAAGACATAAAATCTTCGCATAAAATTATTAAGTACATAGTTAATTTCCTGTAATCTAATACAAAATCTTTTAGCTATGTTATTGTCAGAATTTCTAACAATATCCCAATTCACAGAAACTGAAAACTAATAAAAAACAAATATTTGAATACTAATCATTTTTTAACGATGACGCCAGTCTAACCTCCAACGTGAAAACACTTGAATATTGAAAATTCTTAAGTGTTTTCTACAAGTGCATCTAAGTATATAAAGTAGGTAAGTAGGTACTTACATATATATGTAGCAGTATGGGTTAAGCGCCGCTGGCTGCCGTAGTTCCTTCAAGGGCAGATCTTTGTTCGTGTTGCGCTGCATTATCAAGCCTTGTAGACACAGTTGGCTCTCATCGTCTTGTGTCATCGGTATTAATGTGCTTCCAATAATACTTGCCATGGCCAACAAAGCTGCTTGTTGCGATAAATGAGACAGTATTCATATGAGACCACACCGGGCGAGACACCAGCTTATATGGAAAGTTCTGTTTTGACCTATCGACGCATTTTAGTTAATTTACAGCACTGATAATGCTACCTGCGTTATCAGTACTGTATACATAATACAATTTTAATTTAATTTGTTGGGATCTAACAATATACTTTACATAGTTAAGAAATAAGTATAATGAAGTTCTCGAAATATAGAATATTCTTAAACAGATTCCTCTAAATGAACTAAAATATCGCCAAATTACTTAGGTTTCAATAAATAATTATTATCTACTATTTAATATTTAAGAATAAGAAAAATATGTTATTTTTACGTAATATTAGAACAATAATTCTTTTAACCAATATTAGCTCATCATATCTTGTGTTGTTATATTGTGAGAGAGCGGAGAGTATCGCCATGCTTAATTGTAGGATCAAAAGGGGTCAAGTGTGTATATTGACAAGCGCCTTAGGGCCAACGTCATGCCCAAGAAGGCCCGACCCATCGCGTCAGCGTTTTATTACAAACAATTCGCTAATAGCGTTTTAATGAATGTATATGTATAATAAATTGTTGTCTACATAAAATGTGACACTATCCTCTATTGCAATGAGTCTACGTGACTTCTCATTCGGATTTGTGAAAATGTTAGGTAGGTACTTAGATCGATCCGCTGTTTTATTATAAAGTATCTTCCACCCGCGACTTCGCCTGTGTGGTACGGTGACCATCATTCTGATGTTCTGGGTTGCCAGCGTGGTGGACTATAGCCTAATCTCTCTCAATATGCGAGAGACCCTTGCCCAGCAGGCGCACAGTATACCTATGGGCTGATGATGATGAAACGCTCAAGCCAGATGTAAAACATCTTGTAATTCATTTTGTACGAGTAGGTAAGTCTAGTTCTCTGTTTTGTGTGGCAGTACTCAGAAAAAATGTTTATTTTTTCAGAAATAAGCCCTAGTTAGGTCGATCGATAGAGAGCGCAGAAATGAGAATGTTAGGTACTGAGAGCGCGGTTACTATCAAATAAAGGTATATATATAAACATGATTGCTCGGATAGACTATCGAAACAAACGAACTTAATCTTTTTCTCTCATTTACAATAGTAATTAGGGATTTAGACTAAAACAAAAATTAAAGTTACCTATCTAACCGTCACTGGTTCCTATAACTCTTCTTGTTCTACACGTACGTACATTATACTTGTCATAGCGCCACGTACCAATCAACACCAGTGTAAAAATATGAAAATTTTCATACAATTTGGTGCTCTATAAAAACGAATGTAGATGTCGATAATTAATAACTTTAAAGCCAAAATGAGATACTATGCTTACTTCTGAATATGTAGTAGGTTGGGGCCCCGATTACTACGTGTCACAAGTCACAACAAATTCAGTATTCATTGGCGGCACGTTCAGGGTTTAGGGAAGGAGGTATTACTTACGATGGAAGTCAATGTCTTCAATTCCCATTGTAGCAGGTTTGAACAGCTCCTGCTATTACTCATACGATGTCGCAGCGCGGTACGACTCAGTTACTGGCGGTTTGCTACTGTATGCGCCTTTATTGAATACTGATAAGTTTACTCATACTACACCGTGAGTTATTGTTTTCATATGGCAATATTTTAGCCAAGGCCGAGTTCGTTAAATGTGTATATTAGACAGATTTGGTTATAGGTACTCGTTGTTTCCCCGGTGATAACAATATTTTATGAGGCAAGTAATTCACGGATATTTCGACACCTTTTATCAAGTAAGTATACTTACACAGTGTCTAATAATTATGTAGTCTGCAACATTATTGTAATTCTATAGACACTTACACAGTTTAATTTAACCTTTTAACCGCCTGAGTCGCATTTATCCGACAAAAAATTTCGGGCTCATTCCGCCTGAGTCGGATTTATCCGACACAAAACCCTGTGTATTATATATTCAATTTCTAAACGTATTACGATGTTTTAGCTTAAAATACATTTTTTTTTCGAAAGTTTATCTATTCAATCTTTTATTTAGTGTTATAATTCAGATTTACCATATCAAGAAACAAAATAAAATACTAATTCAATTAAGGTAAATTTACTAATATTATCCCGGAGAAAGTGTATTGACTTCCAACGCCTATGTCGTATTTATCCAACAGTAGTGATGAGACATAATGTTAGAATTTATAAAATATGGAATATGCTTAAACAAAAATATTATATTAAATACCGAGTTATTATATAAAAAAACTACATTTAGTAATTGTTATTTAATAACGTGTTGTTTTTGCTTTGTGTAAATCCATATTTTTGTAAGAAATTAGCGATATCGATATTTTTGTACGGACAACTATAAATGCAAATTCCCATCCCTAGACTGTGTCCTTTTCGCCAGTTAGCCAGCGCCTGCGTCGGATAAACACGACCGTTCATGACGTCATAACCGAGTTGAGCCGTATATAATTTTCCATTAGTGTTGCGCGTGTTTTTGTGATATAAGTTAGTAAGTTTTACGTTCGTGTTTTAAAAATTGAAATTTACCATGACGACTGCTGAAGAATTAATAACATTTTTTCGATTGATTATATATTTACTATAAGTACCTATTATTGTAAAATGTTAAATACTTGTAATTGTTAGACTGATTAGGTACTACTGAGAAATGAAAAGGCGAGATTTATTCAGTATAGTTATAGTTCAGTATAAGAATACTTAATTAAATACCTACTAATAAATCGACCGATGTTTTATTTGCTTACAAAAAATGACGGATATTTTCATTAAGTAGTAGTAGGTATGTACGTATATATTTGTTAGTTAACCAAGCTCGTAAATACAAATATCAGTACCTATTATAGCCAAATATTGACATCGAAAAATTTACCTATAACATCCCCATATGTTGTAGGTATTTATTGTTCGATTCTATGTGCAGGGCGCTGGGGGCACGCTAACTCATAAAAAGTCGGGCGGTTAAAAGGTTAAAGACTTGTCAGGCAAATTTGGCTTGAAAGTAAATCCAGCAAAATGCCATGCTATTATTGTAGGGTCCTCGCGCATGGTAAACCGGATAGATACCTATGTGTACTCTCCCCGTGAAAGTGATGAATGCGGATGGCCCGAGACCAGGCGAGGTGGAAGCATCTGGGGGATGTCTATGTCTAGCTGTGCATTTTTTGTAGCAGATGTGATACGTTGGTGTATATGCAGGTGTTACTAACCATGATCACATAACATAGTTACGAACTATCGATGTTCAAAAAGTGCATAAAGCACATCCCTATTTTATGTAGGTATTTATTAATAGTTTACTGTGCCTGGCGCTAAGGGCACGAAAACTGATACGTCGCTTGGCGGTTAAAGGGTTAAAACGTTTAAAATCTGGCCTTAGTGGTATATATTAGATAGACATGAAGCGCGACTGCTACGGTAGGTCCTGGCCTGGGTTAGATTCCCATTTCGAGCTAAGTTTTATTGGGTTTCTCTATGAAATTCTCATTACCGTGCCGCTCGGAGCTTGGATTTCTGCCCGGTTAATGGCAATAGGTTCGCACGCTATGATATGGGACCTAAACATACCAGCGAACAGTGGGTGAACATTAGTAGGTACACCTCTATATCCCTTTACAGCAATTTATTTTACACCCTACGTCGAACAGATGTGATGGTATATGATAAATTTATGTTTATTAATGGTATAATGGACAAACTGGTAGTTTTCTTTCAATAAGTTTATTGTTGTTACCTATATAATTGTTATTACTGCACGGGAAAGGACTAAATTGAATCCGATAATAGTCACATCATCATTTTTTGGTGGAAAAATAAGTAACATACTATTAGTATGAAAGTCAAGTCCTATTGTGGCCTGGATTGGACTGAGTTTCAAGTGGTAGTAAATAATAAATGATTCTCAACACTACAAAAATGTTGCCATATGCTTAGGTTTTTCAAGGAATATAATATAATTACATGAACTACGCTGATCAACCGATCTGCCAGGTTAAGCTGCGCTAGCCGCGGTCAGTTTGTGGATAGGTGACCATGATCTGGTACTCCTTCGGAGAGCATGTAAAGTCGTTGCTCCCGGTCGTCATGCAAACACAAATGAGAATCGTTAGTGGTAGTCAAAAGCCCTACTAACCTGACAACCAGTCTCAATTTCAATCAAATTGGGTTGCGGAGGTCTGATGGCAGTCGCTAAGTGTAAAATACTATTCAGCCGCATCTGGTTAGAATAAAAGCCGACCCCAACATAGTTGGGAAAAGGCTCGGAGGATGATGATATATTTAAGTATAGCATTTGATAAAGTACAAACTTAGGTTTCTCAGTCGTCGGAAGCAAAAGAAAACTTATGCAGAGATGGAGGTACAGTACAGGAGTACTGCTGTATACCCACAGTTCTCTGATATGTTTAAGGTCTTAGTAATAGAGTGTGAGCCTATTGTAACTGGACCAAAATAGAACTCTGGACTAGGAATTTTCTAATGTAAATATCCAAGAATGTTTCATGGTCAAAAAACAAAAAAAAAAAGCACCCAACACATTGCAATACAACAGTCTATTCTGCGCCTAAGGGTCAGACTTCGACGCGGATTCGGCTTGAGCGGAGTGCGTATTCAAGCTATTCGGGAAGCCAAGGCAAAGTTGATCAACGCAACGCAACGTATGTCGTCCATGCCGAGCCGAGGCAATATACGTCATTTACATTACAACCATCGTTTATGTCATCAACATGATGCTCAATACCGCCGATTCATCTATAGCAGAGGGCTACATTCAGTATGACTGCGATAGGCTTAGTTGATGATTGATGATATTAACTATATGAGTGTCTTTGTCAAAACAGAATCTCAAAGTATAAGTAGTACCTACGCTCGAAATCGAAAATCATGGCGTATTATGCCAAACTGCCAACCGTAGGTATCTTGAAATTTCAGTGCTTGGATGGCATTATAGGTGCGTGCTGTGAAGAGCTAAGTGAGCTTCGACGCCGGTGGCGCGGTGGCGGCGGCGCCTCGTGCCCGTCGTGTTTACGTCTAATTTAGGCGCGAGCGCCGCGACGTCGCCCCCGCGCATCCCGCGCGCTCTCCATTGAACACGCGGTTATTTCGGCATGCCGAACGCGGCACTGCGACGCCACGGAATATCCTCACACTGCTACTTTCTTGTGTTGTCGATGTAGGTTACGGAATAATATCGATTTATTCGTCTCCGAATGTGTTTGTGACATTGAGATACAAGCGATGAGTTCAGAAACTATCACAGTTCTCTAGTGCATAACATGAATTAAATACATGTAAATGTAATTATATTTATATTATATATTTTTTTTGTATTTTTTGGGACATTTTACACAACACCTCTGCTTAGTCCCAAACTAAGCAGAGCTTGTACTATGGGTACTAGACAATGGATATAATACTTATATATACTTTTTTTTTTTTGTAAATACATACTTATAATAAGTACATAAGAAACACCCAGACAAACACAAATACTCATGTTTTATCCACACAAATATTTGTGTCCTGTGGGAATCGAACCCACGACCCCATGATCAGCAGTCCGGTACTCAAACCGCTAGACCACAGAGGTCGTCAATTATGGGTTAGTGTCAAAATCCCCTTTAAGCGCTGAGCAGACGATGTACCAAATGATGTCTATTTGTTCGCGAAGATAGGACGTAGGTACATATTATTATGGATATGCGTTAACGCACACGTAGGACAAAATGCAGTTGGAGATTTGTAGCATGAAAACGGGTCGTGATTTGTGAGACTAGAAGTCTCAAAATTTTATGTTTTTGGTAACAATATTTGTAAAAAAACAATATACTTGAGTAAAGATAAAGTTTTATTTAAGATTTACGTGCCACTGCTATTTTAAAAGTGGACCGGTCCAGGAGAAGTCTAGATCAGTTCACATCATCAGTATACCTACCTAATAATTTAGATCCTGTTGTTCTAAAGCATTAGTTATGTTATTATTAGGTATAACGTTAGGTTTTCGCAAGTAATCGCTCAAATAGGAAACCTAAAATCAATATTACATACGTGGGTAATGTAAACAAAACGTTTGAATGAAAATGTATGCCTCCCTAATACACACCAACAAAATAATACAAGTTTCGAAAATCTTATTTCAATTTTAATTTATCTGTTTAAAGTGGTTGTATCGTCCGTTTTTCACCTCGAAGAGTTAACGAGCCCATGTCCTGTGATGTTACCGCGGCTAGCCTTGGAGGCTGCGCTGCGATCCGACTTCTTGGAATCGCTTCGAGCCTTCCCCGATACCCCTCACCCGTCGTAATCGCCTTTCCTGTCAGGACACGCTTAGTTGTTTATACGGTACCTGAGGGCAGTCCGTCTTAATATCGATACTTCTCGAAAGGTTTATTTTTTAATGTTCATGTAGGTTTTATAGGAAATGTTATTATGGTATATTTTCTATGATATTTATGATTCCTTTACATTTATAGTTTTATGTCATTAGATAGACGGTGAACTAAATTTCTTACTGGATCATCTTTAGTACCTACATACCTACTCAATTTTAGTCTATTTTTTACTCAAATTCAAAGTTAAAGAACGATACTCATATAAATGTTACAACTTTAGGTATTCTGAAATCAATTTTATAGTACTTAAATAAATTTTTGAGGTTATATTTATTTATTTACTCATACACATTTAAACGGACTAAGTAGGTATCCAATAACCATTTTATTCGATACCTATATGAAAGTAATACCTAGTGGACATCACATTTTTCAACTCCGGAGCGGGGAGTTAACATTGAATACATACATATCCCATTTCACAGTTCACACATAGCATTGAGTTATTTCATAAAACAAAATTCAATGTCGATATCTTTGAAAAAGCATTGCTCTTTTTAGGCTATCGTTTTTATAAAAGTTTGTGTAGTAGAATTAGACCAAATCTGCACATCTAAAAGGACTGCTTATTATATATTTCTTGAAGGTGTGTGAAATCTGCCAACTCGCACTTCGCACTAGCCCAGTCTGGTAAACTATAGCATCATACCCTCTCTATCTAATAAGAGGCCTACGCTCAGCAGTGAGACAGTAATATGGGCTAAATTTACTCGGGTACGTTGAAATTTGGGTTTAACGGTGTAGATAAATTGAATTTTAGTCAAAGCTTAGCCATATTTTATTCAAAGTTATTAGATATTATGAAATATTCAGAAAAAATATCGATAAAATTGGCATCGACACTAGCCACTGTCAGTTCAACTTGAGCTCTTTTTATTTTCTTTTTGTACACCTGAGTTGTTAGCAACAAAGGCATTGATTTTTTTCTTTCGGCTCCGCCCCGGCCTTTGAGTGCTTCGCCGCGTTTCTCGGTACCGGCGCCAATCATTCAGTAATCTTCGATAGTCTAACGATAGCGTTCTCTGTAGTAAAGCATGTTGCTCTACATATATAAAGAGGTGGAATATAAACTATGATGCTATACTCATATAGGTGTTAGAGCTCATTTTAGCGTGAATTGAAATTAGTCCAGGAAAAGGGATTCGAGTTTTTATTAGTTTTCTAAGTCAGGTGTGTTTGCTTTACGTGTCTACAACCAATCCCGAAATAGATAAATAGTTTAATCAATCCAATAATAATTTATGCATGCCTTACGAAAATCCTTGTAAGCATCTATAACACAAATCAACAACAACCGGTGTACCCAGGCCCTATAATTCGTAGCTGGGCTGAATCAAGTAAATTATTAAATATATCTAGTGGGCTAGCCGCCTTCATGTCTTTGAAGAGTAAGGAATGTACCATGCTGGGGACAACACAACAGATCACATTTGGTCGAAGTGTTGCTGGCCATGCCAGCCTCCACTGCTAAGATAAGATAAGAAGATAAAATATATCTAAGTATTTCGCGCCAATATCAATCAGTATCATCTAAGAGTTCGACAATGCTCTAGTCAAATCAAAACACCTCTAAATGTTCCTGTATAACTAAGATTCAAATACTTTTTTCGGATGCTTAAATTACTACATAGCCAAAGAGGGTGGGTACTTACACATTTCCAAAGTTCATGGCGCCACAGGGGTTCATTCATTCTCAATGTTAGCTAATATGTACTGCAATTTCATGTTTCGACCTTGATTGTCAAACAATCGTATCTGGGACGAATGTTATGTAAATCACTAGTGTAGTGACATTTTACATCTCGGGGGCGAGGTGTCTGCGTTCCCTTCTCTCCTTTAGCATTTCGCAACTTAGGCATGCGCTTTGTTGCGAATGTTCCATTGTCCTACATTTTAACATACGATCTAAGATGGTTTTTGGACTCTTCAGAGTTTTCTGTGAATTGTTAATAATTTTTATCCTCATCTGAATTTAATTGCTATTCGGATATTAAATTCAGATATTTATATTCAAACTTGTAAGGCAATGTTAAAACTGGTCATGTAAATCTAATCGGGCAGTTTTACGGAAATTATTATCTTTAGTGCTAGTGCTAGACGATATATAGATGAACATTAACAGAATTCCGTCTGTATAATTTTGTGGTTTTGATTTAAAGATACAACCAATAACTAAACACTGTTAAATCAAACTAAACCATCAACGAAGGTAAATCATCCACCTACCTGTTGGCTGGCTTTATCCTGTGGCATCAATGACGTTGTAGCTATAGCGCAGAAGGGTTCAAGGACCGCTAAGTCATTTAGTAGCCAGGTACAAGCTACTTGCCCCGCGGCCGCCAGTCGCCGATACACTTCGACTATGGTTGCGTGCGAGGAATGGTCTTTCGTCCTGTGACTGCGACCGACAGAGGGTAGGGTAAGATAAGTTCGAAAATTTGCAAATGTATTATAATTTAATGCTATAAACATAATTTCATAATGATGGGGAGATAATATTAACCCTCATAGTCCTTAAAATGCATGACAAAGGAATCCACCTGTTTCCATTTTATTTGGTATTGGTAGACCTGTACGAATTTTAAGAATTTTTAAGATATCGTCATATTTTATTTTAGGAGAGCAGCAATTGTACTAATTTTAGATACGTTAAGAATATTTAATTGATAATCTTAGGAATGTTTCTTTCGATAATGATAGCTTTATGGTAAGGCATGTCATGGTGCTATAGACAGCAAAAAATGCAGTAATACGATGCACAATCTCGGGCCGATTGATGAGGTAACGCGACGATGGCATGATGGACTGGAAATTGACTGGAATGATGAGTAGTGAGTGAGACGCTGCACCGCATACTGGTTGGAAGGAGCGAACGGGATGCCGATACAAGCACAGCCGTGCGTCGGGTCCAAAGTCCGCGACCGCCGACCGCTGAACGGTGCAGGACAGTAGCCTCAACGCTGCAGCGATGCGAACTAGACTGAGCCATGCCACTTTATTATTATAGTCCTTATAAACCTAGGTATTACCTAACTACTTCAAAAACTTCGCAGCAAGGGAATGTGACATTAATAATCAGGTATAAGTTTAATATGTTATGTTTAGTCAACGTCTGAATTAAGATTAGTAGGTAGTTCTTCGTTCGACTCTACCGCCATAATTAGCATCACTAATACCAACATTAGGTAATGTAATCAGTTGGTCCTGTCCACCGTGTTAACTGTTTAGTTCCTGTCTACATCCAGTTCCGGTGCAGCAGCAGCGAGCGAATGTCGACCGCGACCATTAGAGCTTCCTGTGCGTTCACCAGTGAATGGGCGCACTATCCGCGACCTGGCTAGCGTTCGCCATATGAATGGTAGTGCGTACTGCACAATGAATTATTCGTGCCAGACTGGCTTCCGTTGGCGCCGGACATATGCTCCGTGTTCTGCCTTTTTCGCTGATTAACGTCTAATTATAGGGTACAGCTCTCCACCACATGACTCCTAGTGACTCAGTTCGACTTAATAACTGCACAATGCCGTTCGGGACTTATTAGTAGCTGAGCTCAGTTTAGGAGCGCTGGGAATTTAGATTAGTGGGTGTGAGTTCATGACTGCTTAGTGTATGAAAAGCTTTATACTGTAAATGACTGATATGGGGAGAGTGTACTGTCACTGGTTATATTATGAAATAAAATAACTACTCGTAGATACTTAAGTCAATTAAATGATTACGATAATTATTTCTAATAATTTCTGCTACCTACCTTACAGGTACTAAACTTGCAGGCATGCAGGTACTAAAAATCTTTTATTCTAAAATGTTTTAATGCAACAAAAAGTGTTGATGACAATAAGTAAGAGCTCTTGTCATCAAAGTAACAAACACAAGTATCTATATTATATTTTAAGGTATTACATATTAGTAAATAGACGTTTATAAAAGCGATATGGAATAAGACCTTTAGTTTGTGTTTTTAATTGGCACGAAGACATCTTGGGATGGGTTCGTTTATTTTGTCCTATCCTCAATGTTTGTGTATAGCTAAATTAAGACCCATAAATCCTAAATCACAAAAAAAAGAAATAGAGATAATGATACTACTTTTCGAGCTATTCTGGAATGGCTCAAGACGTGATTGACGTAGTTTGGTACACAGATTCCCTTTACACGTTTCTAAAAGTGACTTTTATGAGCAATTTTGCGAAATATTTTATGACGTTTAGAAATAACTTCATTATAGCTTCTAAATATATTTTCTCTCAGTAATTTGATAAAGTTTTAGTGTTGTCTGATAATATTACCTTTATTAAAATACTTCAAGATTAATTCTTATCTAGCTGTTTCACGCGGTTTCAATCGCACTCCAAAGGACTTTTTGAGACAAGGTATAATCTATCTCTGTACCAAATTGCATCAAAATCGGTTCAGCCGTTCAGGCATGAAAGCGTAATAAACAGACGAGAGTTACTTTCGCATTTATAATATTAGTAGGGATTACACTGTCGAGAAAAATATCACTGAGAGAGTTCTGGTACTGTATGAACGAGTTATTAGGAGACATACAGTGAGTTATTATAAGGTGCCTGGAAAAAGGAAGATTTGCTGAGGCTAGTATCCTAAAGCCTTACTTACTTGACCCTTGATAACCACAAAAAAATTTAGTTCTTTTTTTTAAATAGGTATTTCAGTATTATTTCGGTTCTAGTAACCATAGTAGTGTCATGATAGTAGTGTCCATCCTAAGGTTGGCTAGAAAAATATCAGTTAGTGATACCTAAGGCCACCCATTGTATGTTGTACCTAAGTATACTGCATCGTGTCATGTCTTGTGTATTATTCGGTGTACAATGAAGTATAGTATACTTAATAAATAAAATAGTCTCATCTCTTTAGTAACACGTACCGACATTAGAAAGTGATGGATTTTTAAGCTTAGATTTAAAGCAAAATATTAGATAAGTTAACTACTTATCTTATTATTATTATAGGTTAACATGAATGTAAACTCTATGTGTAATCAAAGTTGAGTCTTGAACTACATACAATTTCTGTTATGTTAACCCAGTTTTTATGCATTTTGCAATTATTTTCGAATTTGCGAAATTTTCAAATAAATAGGTTCCTTCTCCTATTTTATAACCGCGGTTGATTTAATACAAAGTCGCAATTTTATTAGTTTGTTAATACGTTTATATGTACGTCAACTTCTGGGAATCGTTTGGAAGTTTGAAGGAGTCAGAGATAAAGTTTTGTGCCGTCGACCCGGATGCTGTCTCAATAGCGGCCCCTACATAACTGACTGACTCAACTCGACTCTGAGCCAGGTCACGACGGACGCTGCTATCCTTGTTCCACGCACGAATAACAGTTCCTCCTTATTTTACAAGCTTGGTACCTATCTAAATCAAATAAAATGTTAGCACAATCGTTGACATAATATTAAATTTAATTCATAAATACCAATTTGAACTGTGAACGTTAAATTACATGACAGCTGTAATACATTTTTGTGAACTCATAGAAATGACAAATCATTGAATTCACAATATTCTCCGATAAGGCGAACGTCGTATTATCTCTTTACTTTCTAAAGCTAGATGAAAAAACACGTTGTTAACCTCTGGCAGCGAGAGGCAGGCCACCGCGCGGCAAGGCCGACCGGTCCGGTTGCCGCCGCGCCCAGCCTGCGCCCGCGCAGCCCGCTGCCGCCGTGCGTGAGTGCGTACGCACCAACACATGTCTATTAGTACATAAACGCCTAAACACATTTATTATGCGGATAACAAAATAAATCACCCAGCGACAATCAATTCGACGAGACTGATTAGACATTTGGTGAAGCGGTAACAATCGTAAACAAAAAGTGTGCAATTTTCTGCTATAATTTGATGCTGTTTTATAAAATTATGATGATGTTTTAATAAAGCATGTTACTTGCCTTACTATGTTGTCAATAGTTAAAAGGCAAGGCTAGCCTGGCGCGGCTAACATTGGAAGGCGGGCGCTCTAGATGCTTCATCGTTGATGGCTGTGAGAAGCTTATAGTTTATGCCATTTAGGACATCTGAAAATTCAGAAATTCTGGTTACCAACCTTCGCACACAGTTTTGTGTCATCAGAAATAAAGTTCAAAGAGAGTAAAGAGTTCAAAGAAAGTTGTAACGAGCTTGTGATAATTCATAAGATTGCCTAAGGAAAATACGTTAAATACGTTTTGGCTGGAACAGTAGATCCCATAATAAAATCATCGGCCGGAAGTCGATGCGTCACTAGTGCGTTTTCGTCCACTCTGTTAGTGTGAGTATAATGTGTGCTCTACACTGTGGCATGGTATAGTACGTCGCGCGGCGTAGACATATTATTGTATGTCAAGCGCACAGGAAGATTCTGCAGGCAAATAGGATGGACAATCTTGGATTTGACTTAAAACTAGTATATCTAAATGAACTGTTGTGAAGTCACGTTCATTTGTGTGATGCAGTGGTTAAACGTTACTGATGCTCTAACGCTTGTATAGTGTTACTGATTATTCGTGTGTGCGTTTATTTACGTACGCGAGCGCCGACTCGTCCGAGATTCAAAATTAGAATGCCGTCTCCGCCATGTTGTTCTCAGTGAAAAACCTACGATCCATCGTTTGGAAGCTGTTCTGTCGCAAAGATAACGAGGGAAATCCTTTTCGATATTCCCGCATATCTACAATTTCTCAAAATAATATCTTGATTGATTAATCTTCCATTTAAATTTTGATTCATCGTTGACACATCGTTAATTTTTTAATGGAAATGTAATAATACAGTCTAATTTATGTTAGGTGTATCTATCTAAGGTCGACCTGTCTCGTTCTGTAATCTAGAGGCCGACTGAAAATTCAGTTAACGTAAATAAATGTTGTTGGTTAGTAAAACGTAAGTGTATTCATGTGAATGAATGAGTCATGCTCTGAATTGGTTTGGTTCAGTTATCCGCCAGATTGTTGCAACGTAACCTCTTAGATTTGTTTGAACATAGGTACTTACTTTACGTCCCTTTACACTTCTATATCATTAAGCTATTTACTTAAAATGTATAAACGGTGCATTGGTGCAATTTTCCTAAACTGAAACGTGCTGTTTTAGTTTATGAAAATTGCACCTACTTTTAAAGGATTTTAATTATTCTACATAGAGCAATGAGAGCTAAAAAATTCCAAAATTGATGCATGATAAATTAAAAAGAATAAATATTTCAGGCAATAAAAAAGTTGCTTTAAAATATTAGACCAGGCCCTTAAGAGTTCGTCATTTCATCATGTTGTAAGACTTAGTACCTACGTAACATAGAGCAATTAGAATAAGTTGTAATGGAACTTGTTTGACACATCATAGCGCACATGTCTGGTGACAACACTGACGACAACAATATTCACATTAATGGCGCAGTTTTATTTACACAGATACTGATCACTGACACTAGAACAATGTTTGCCAACAGTCGCTTTGTTGACGAAACGACACACTTCGGCTAACGGTACACATACGTACCTACTGTTTATGCTACCATCTATTGCATTACCACTACAAAGAAACCATTTGCATGTCAATATTGTGTTGATATTCCACGATTTCCACATGAGGTGCTGATTGTTGCACTTCAACCATTCTCAATTTGTAAGAGAAGGATAGCATCTAATTCCAAAACACTTGGGTACCTTACTATTAACTGACAACACTTTAAAAGGTATACCCGTCTTTGTCATTTTGATGTCAAAAAAGTGAGACGGCGCCCACTTTAGCTGTCCATTAGCTAACAAGGATGTAAGAATAAGGGGCTAAGTATTTATTTATTCAAAACTCAGGTCGTAGTCAACAGTACTTGCAACAAGACAATGTACACAAGTAATAGTGTCGACTATATGACTAGATACAATTTTCGTTGACATGGCCCGCCAACTGATGATCATGATATACGTATGCAGCTTCACGGTGAGGTAAATGAGCTTCTCTACCACCTTTTGCATACGGCAAACAAATATATCTTTATATTTGGTCAAAAGGCCAAAAGGATTTAATTTGCCACACTCATGTTTTCAAACTCAAGCGACTATCTTACGCGACTTCCTGGTTTTGTGATATTTTTAACCTTTGGTTATGACCTTAACTTTTGTAACAGTGAAATACTCGTTTATTCGTATACATATCTATATCAGGTTTTATGTGAGTTATAAGCCCGTAACTAGATGTAGATAAAAAAAAATGTGCCTGTTTGTAATTTGGTTGGAGACAGACTAACAGTATCTAAGCTTGTTTACTGACCTTAAATCAGTTATGGATTTGTAATACTTAACTATTCATAGAAGATGTTAAGCAATAATTATTTTTCTTATGCGACAAACAAAACTATGATTTGAGTTTACAGGGGGAGAACAATTGCCTTGTAGAATTATTAAACTGCATAGGCAATACAATATGCCATTAAAGTTCGAATAGTGTGCAACGGACTTATTTATGTTCGTCAAGTAGTTAATTAGCGTATTCTATGACCTCCAATTTAATTTATTTATGTATTGCTAACGACGAGAGATAGGTCATTATTATTTATGAAAAAAGAAACAGTGACTGTTGCTTTTAATGCTGTGTAGCAACGTCGCTGTGCATTACATAGTGTAGGTAACCGCATATGAACTTGATTATGTAATCAATCCAGGAATATATAAAACTGATTCGTTTCGAGGTTACGGTTTCTGCCTCGGATTGTTGTATACCGTGGCGTCTATTGTGTGGTGTTGTGTGCAAGATGAGAAGTGGGAAATTGCGCACCAGACGAGGATGTACGTCCGATATGACGCGTATCCGGCGCAACCAGAGCAGCGTCTTACACTCGCGCGGTCCACAACACGCACATTCGACCGCACTCACAGATGCTGCTTGTAGAGATTCAGTGTTTCGATTGTAGCATCGTCTAGATTTAAGTGGTTTCAATTGTTGCTGATGCGGGCTATAATTACGTTTATGACGTCACCTCGCGATTTAATTTTAATACATTGATGTTTTGTACATAATAATGTCTAGGTACTTGAAGCCAATTGTCGATATAATTTGAATAACATTTACCGAAATGAAGGTGTTTTTAAGAATTGATTGTGGGACTTTGTTACCTATAAATAAGTATTTAATTGTTATTAGGCATCTTTAAGAAAAGTGTTATCGTCAGAGGTGTCTTTTCTAAAGCTGAAAAAATATAATATGATTTGCATAATTTCACCAAACCCACCTCAGTAGGTGGCATGTGTATAATTACAAAGATAATTATAATATTATTATGACGTCGACTTACATAAGATCATAAGCGCATTAATTCATACTTTTTAGGTTTGATAATTATTCGTATTTAGAGTACATTACACCGACTTACTTGATGACAAATACTAAAAACATTTTATGTATTATTCAGAGTAATCTCTGTTACATATCAGCACGTATACATAGGCACTATAATGTATTGGCATCTGAATGAGATTTAGCGAGCTGCTACTCAACCATCATAGTTATTTTAATGTTTATGTTACGTCGACGGACGCGATGCCAACTTTATTTTCCGTTTAATTGAAACACGAGGCATTTCACCGAATTCGTCATATTGTGCTTGCGAATCTGTTTACGATACATACTTTGTTTGCGACGCCGGGCTCGTGTAGTTTTGAGCGGCTCAATTTTTTTTGCTTTTTTAATAAAAGCCCCTCATTTGTACCCGTCCACTGGCGTAATTAGTAACACTGTCAAAGTGGAACGTCTTTCTAAAATAATGCTTAATAATGCTGGGGTCTCAATCTCAACTTCTGTTGAGACTGAAAACTTGATGCTGTTGCAAGTCCTCCATTCGGTAGGTACCCAGTTTGAGACTGGTTAAGGCTGCTTTGGCTCATAATTGCTGCGATAACATTCGATTTGGAGAGTAGGCCGACACTCGACAGGCATCAGTGGCGTAGACACCAACACCGGGTGCATTGTGCAACAGTGGAAGGCCTTCGCGCGAGAGAAATGGCGGGCTGTTTCTTAACACTCCCTGTCATATGGCGATTGTTAGCTAGCAACTATTATGTATTTAAATTCAGATTTTGCTAGCCTTTGTGCGTATGTCATGTCAGTTACTTAGAAGCGGGCTACGTTATTAAAAACAAATTACGTGACTTTGCCTCGAATTATATCATTTTATTTATACATGTTATATGGGTACCTACTTTACGAAATTTCGGTACTAATGTACCGAAATTTCAAAATCAAGTAAAATTTAAAAACCGAAGTTTAAATTTTCGAAATTTTGGACACAGACAAGATAATTCTTGTCTGTGTCCAAAATTTCAAATTCAACAGCCGATTCATGTCCTACTGTGGTAATAGAATTTAACCACTCAAATATAAAAAAAAAGGCGGGTGAGGGATGATAAAGATAACGTTTTAACGAATGGTGACGCAACGGTTCAGCACAGGTTATACTTTCTCTTTACTGATTCATAATTTTATCTGCGTGGAGGATTCAAAGTCGAAACGTAAAATACTTTCTCATTTCAGTTTTGCTTTTTTCATTATAATATGAATTGACTTCGCGTGCTGTGACACACACTCAAAAATATGACTAAATAGTAAAGTGCAGTAAGTTATATTATGAAATTATCCCCACGAAGAAAATATGAGTATGACTAACGCTAACCAGGTAACCCTCTGCGCTGCCAATTTCTGTCGTGTTCAGAGAACGGTTGATTGTGTGTTTTGCCATTACAGATTGTGGGCAAAATAATGGTGAATGTGTACAAACAAACACGAGGCGAGTCGCATGTTAGATATAACAGTTTGGTCGGTGTTATGCAACTCGAGTCATCGCCCCCTCCGCACCCCGCTGCGCCACCTCTTCTGCCCTCCCTGCAAGGCGCAGGCTCCTCTGTAATTACACACTTGCCCGCACACCTCGTCTCCCGCGCCGCTGTTCACCTGAAGTGGCGTAATGTGCCTACACCACACATTTAGTACACGTATATTAAACTACAAAACTAAATATTTATTGCATTCCACATGAACTGGTGTCCTTACTTAACCCGATTCATAACGGTCCTTACCCAGTTTGCTGTTTAGCACACAGCTGGTTTCCGGTCATCTATCAACCTGGCCTAGAGACGTCGTATTTCGTTTGTTTTTCACCGACTAATAGTAGTCACCAGTGCCTGTTATTTCTTACTACATTTTTTAAAAATTAGTTAGTATTATGTAGATAGATATAGCTATGTATAAATAAAAATATTCTTACACGAGGCGATAGAAAACAATGGGTTTGCCTATATCTAATTAGCTAGGCATAGGAACTTATGAATATAATATTACCCATTGAAGTAAAATAAACCATGACTTACGTAATCGCTTGTCCGGTAAACTGTGACAACAATTATTGCAGCGTTTCCATAACAGAACGAAGTCGAACATATGTATTATACGGTGTGCCTGTGTACCATATACTTACCACTTACCTACCCATTGATAATTTAAAACCTCGGGATCCCCAACCAACTATCGCACTCACTCATCAAATCAACAATTTTATAAAATGAAATGAAATTGATATTTCTTTTAATTTTAATAATGATCCAGCCGGTTACTGTCTCACAGTTGCGCATGGATCAGATTCAGAAGTTCACCAGGCTGGCGTAGTAATGCTGGTTGGTAGACTTCAAAAGTCTACATTTGAAGTCATACACATAAGATTTTCGTGGAGTCCTATGCAGTTTTCTCAAGATGTTTACATTCACCGTTAACGCGAATTATAATACTTTTCCAATTACAAAATTTTTTTATTCATAGAAACGAGAACATGACGAACTATATTCCATTCAATGAGTAGGTATTCCAGCTGGTCACTTGTCCAGCTGACGTTTCTTCTTAAGGTCAACCATAGTTTGATAGTAATGAAGAATTAAACGCAATTGATAAGTAGTAGTGCAGGTGCGCCTACGTTGCCACGTACAGGTGCTTGGCGTGACATCGCTAACAGCTGATAGCGCGCCCAAGTTCATTACCGTTCCGTGCAAATCGATTTGTCGTGGTAATGCCCCCATCCGCTTTCCATTGCACTAACTATTTATCTTGAGTGACTAAATAATATTTCTAATACTTATTTTATAATTTAAATGTAAAATACGAGCTGTATTGACCAGAACAAAAATGCCTAGAGTGATTCCATTGTGGTCTTTGCACAAATAGTTGGTGTAGTCGTCAAAATATGATCTGAGACGCAACCGTGAATGTGATGAGTGCCTACTTTCAGTGTAAAGAAAGTAAAAGACTTATTCATCATGGCGGAGGCTATTCTCTGGGTCGCACTCGCACACTCCGTGTCCGGTTTTGTCTACAAATTGGTCACATCGACCGCTAAGTGGGAAGATTTGGCTCACACGATGCCGATGTTGCTAACGGGTTTATAATGAATGCTTTACTCTTCACAAATAATGTCTTTGTTCGGAAAATGCGTTTCTATTACAATTTATTTTTTTACTGGCCGAAATTTTAACGTAGTTATATAAGATTACAAACTAGACTTTGTAAATAAGATAAATATAACACCGCATGAACTGGTTAAGTATTTATCATCGAATAATTTTTTCAACTATGCTAGGTTCCGATTCAGCCTAAATGCGACTGAAAAACAGTATTTTACACGAAGCGATTATAATCAGACCTCGCAATTCAGTTTCTGGGCAATACCGATATCCCAAGCTTGAAGTGGTTGGCTTTTTAGAGCGATGGTTTTACGTGATAAAGGCGGAGGGGTCTCGATGTGATGAGAATGGTAATATACTGATAGATTGCCCACGGCAAGTGCAGCTTAAGTGCAGAAGGATTGATTAGTGTAATATTAGCCACGAGCCTGTTTTTATATGATTAGTCAATTCTTTTGTTATGATAGATCTGACAGGATGCTTACGATGTACGTGTTTCTTTCCAGTCACATAACGAAGACGACGACATGGGACGATCCTCGCAAGACGCTCGCGGCGCAGTCGGTGGCTGGCAGTGTGCAACATCAAAGCACAGACGCACTTCTCACACAGGCTGCCTCACCGCAAAACATCCCCAGTACTCCCGCACCAGGTTCTTATCTACTACTCTTGTTATTTATACCAGGGACCATTTTGGTTACCTGTTGAAAGGGTTTTCGATAGGGTTTTTACAAAGTGTTGTTAGAAAACCCAATTCATAGGGGTTATAAACACTTTTTAACGATAAGCCGCTGCAATGGGTTACCTCTTCAAGTCCCTTTCATTTGGGTTATCTGTTTAAATTCGTACCGGGTTATACTATTAAACGGTAAGCCGTTCCGAACGGGTTACCCCTTCAACCACTGTAACAGGGTAACACTTTCCGAGTCCAAACACTAATTTGATCTCTAGTAACCTTGCATTAAGTTCAAAATAGCATTCATTGAGCTACCACGTGTTAGTTGTCACTTGCTCTGAGCTAAATAGACCACAGCGACTCGATAAATACGGGACTATGGTTATCAATATCTGTTCATCCATTCTCTCTACATCATGATCAAACCATCATAATACATTTTTTTATTGTTATTGTATACCTACATAATTACCTAAATTTAATTACCTACAGAATCGAGCACCCAATATTAAACGATATAGGGCACTGCGTGATCAAACGTTATGAACGAAACTACTTAGTAATACAATTGTAGATGTTTGGAAGAGACATTTCTATATTTTATAGTCTCCTCACCCTACCAAGAAAACCCTATCAAGTAACCCTGAAAAACCCTATCAAGAGGATAACCCCTTCAATTGGATACTTTAAAGGAAAGGGTAACCCCTTCCACTGGCTAACATATTGAAAGGGTTACTCTTTCATTGGTGTTAGGAAAAGGTTACAGGAACGAAGAGGTAACCTCATCCATACGGTAACCGAATCAACGGGTAACTCTTTCAATTGAATTAACTCATAAAGGGGGTTGTACGGTCCCTGATTTATACTAACAACTACTTAATTAAGCATTTTTTAGATAAGTATTTACCTAATTAAGTATTTATTAATTTACCATTAAGTGATTTTTGTACAGACTTGTGAACGATGGGTGTTGTACAGACGCCAGCACATCAAGCTACCACAATCTGTCAAATTTATTTGATAGATTTTCAACTTTAATACAACGTGATAAGGTTTATTTTCAATTGATGATTGGTTAGCTTGACTGCTGGCGTCTGTACAATACCCGTCGTTCACAAGTGGGGGCTAACAATTCCACACAATTTAGGACAGATAAATAATATACAGTTAAAATTATGTTTTAAACTATTCAACCTGTAGGTGCGTACTTTGTTTTAATAACATTTATTTACGTATATGAAAACTTACGGTTTTATAAAAACATATGGATAACTCTATAACAAAAAATGTTGCTAATAACAAGCTCTCACAAATTAGGTTACATGTACATGTTTCAGTTAATAAGAACTAGGCAAAGGAACTAGGTAGAAGGAATGAAGATTAATTCTTATTGCAACCAAACCAAACAAAGGAAAAGTGAAACAAAATGTTTTGCTTGAGGTCAGCGGACATATTAGTTATAAAGAGTTTACGTTTACGAAAGATAAGTTAATAAAATATAAATCCTTTTTGGTATTAAAACACCGTGCAAATACTATAATAGTGAGTGTAGCAAAAACCTTATATCTTGTGCTTATAACTTTAGATACAAGATAGAACATTTTGCGAAACTAAATATAAATAAGTTAGCTAGGACTGATTTACTAAATGTCGCAAAGGCTCTTTCTTCTTCAATTCAGACATTGCCTGTACACTCACATATTTGACACTGAATCAGCCAGCAAGCAGGCAAGCAGCAGATCATGAGCGATTATCCGAGTTTGTTTCGGTGGTTCTTCTCAGAGGTCATCAGGTAGGAAATGCCGGCGCCATTTCCTTAAAAAAAGTAAACATCAACTTGTAAAAGTGTCTAAAGAGGTCTACTTACAGAAATAAATATCATTTGTCATCCCAAATGTTAAATTAATGAATAAATACAAGTGTTTATTAACAACGACCGACAACTTGCAAGGTTTAATTATTTATTCTTCTCCTGCAAACTAAAAAGCGGCATGCTGTTGTTATCAGACAACCATAAATAATCAGTAATTTGATTTTTACATCTCTGTACTGATTCTTCAGCAATCTGCATGCATCGCTAAAAAGGTCCACCTACACATAGTAGAGGGATCTCTATAAATAAATGAGTTTTTTCTTTTTCTTGAAAGTTTAGTTCGTGCTGATGTTCCACGATCAAGAGTGGTTCTACTTATAGTTATTGACTGACTATCATAATGATGCGGTCGTTTTGGGTTGAAAAACAGGTCTGTCAGGTCTACCAATAGTCTCTATTAAAATAAGTACTGTTTTGTGATTTTCTGTTAAGTAAAAAAAATGACACATGTGACAAAGTGAAGCTCACCAAAATTACCTCATGGTTATAATTTTAACTAGAGATAATCCGTCTTTCTATTGCTGAAACCATATATGAATATTCGAACAGTATTCGTAGTTTCTGAGATTAGTCCAAACAAAAATCAACTCATGCGGTAGGGATTTTTAGTACTTATGTAGTGATAACTGTTAGAACTTTAAACATAAAGTATGTATACTTTATGTTTCTGAAACCGTAAATCTAAATACCTAATACGTAATCATTGTGTGTCAGGTACAATTACTCTGATCAGATGCTTTCAGATCTTGTTGTTAATGCAAAGTTAAACCATGCATAACCTTTTCAAGACCTATAGAAATAGGTATAGGTAATACACGTAATAAATTAAAATAACTTCATTGATGAGGAAAAGAATAAACGGTATTATGGGTACGTACACTCAATTTCCAGTGAATAATTATAATGTTGTCAACATTTTAATTAATAAATAGTATTTTATCTAATTAATTACGTTACATGCAGGCTAAGTGCAGTATAATAGGGTAACCATACGTCCGAGTAGGTACGTACCTAGAATCAGATTTCCACCGTGAAAAAGTCGGTGTCCGAAGTCATACAAGTGACAGTCTGATGTACTTAACATCTATAACTATGGGGATATTTACTCAAGAGAAGTGATAGTACCTACAACGTCAGTAGTAAGTTCTGAATTTTATTGGGTGTTTGTAAACTGGGTGTTAAGCCCTTTTCAGAGTGTTATTCTTCCATGAAGGTTTTAATAGCACAATTCTAGCCAGGAATAATTATTTTCATCTTTTTCTTGTGTTGCCTCGCAACATCTCCTGTTAATTCATAACTTCTTTATTCGTTGTCAGAATTATTTTTATTTTATAAAAATACATGTTGCTTTAGTGTTTAATTAAACACTAAAGCAACATTATTTATCGATAAATTATGAATTAATAGTTAATCGAATAATTAATCGATAAAAAAAATCGTTTAGTTAAATATATCCACTGTTAATTAATACAAATACTCGTTTATTTCGGTTTAAAGAAATTTATTTCAAAAACTTTACAATTCATTTATAATAAGAAATAGATAATTACATTTCATAATAATATTTCATTTCATTTATCTCTATTTTCTTTTTCTATTTCGATACAATATAACAACAGGGAGCCTTTCTTAGTCATATGAATGCCGATAGATTGACTTGATAGGTTTTATTCTAGTGCTACGTCTCCAGTGTCTCCAAAAAATCCACAGCCTCGAGTATTTTGACAGCCCTATAGTAGAATAACCTCAATTCAATTAAAACTTTGTTTGTAACCATACCTTGCCATGGAGCTCTCGACTCAATGACGTCCATGGTTTTTCCATAACATAGAACATATTAAGAAAATACTGATACGTTTAAGGATAAATATAACTGTTTAACCTACAATAAAGGGTACAATTTTTGAAATAGCCTTGTGTTTGAACATGTTATTACGTCATTTAATAAGAAAACTAAATTATCAGAATCATTCTTAAAACTGTCATCGTGAGACAAAAATGTAAAGTGAGCATGCCTATAAATAAAAATCTTTAACATTTGGAAAACTATTTATAGTTACTAACCATGTACCTACTTATCTAGTATTCTTAAATATGATATTCCCTGTAAGAGCATTAGGTACCTTGACTAAAGAAACTTTGATGCTTCCTACTAAGACTATGATCTGATCTAACCATTATCATATAGGTAGGTTAGGTTAGGTTACTCCATCAATAAAACGTAATTTTAGATACAGTCTGTTACTAATTGATTAGTTTTCAGGCAATGAAGAATTCAGATTATTTTACTCTGAATTCAGTTTTCTTGCTATCTAAATGGCCACAGTGGCTTATTTAAAATTATCATGGAACTAACATAAAAACAAGTAAATAACCCGAATTCTAAAACTGATTTTATGACGGGAATTAACGCGTTGTTTCCGTCGGTCGATGCGAGACGAGCGTTGAAAGGTGTTCGGAAAATACATCGGTGTCCCGGCGCCCGCGCAGCCCGCCGCGTCGGCCATGGCGCCCGCGGCTTTCAGCGCCTTGCGACACATCCGCCTTACTCTACACGTAGACTACTACACCACAACACTAAAGAACATGCTTCTTTGTGTTATTATATGAAAACACATAGATTTGATTATTCATCCTTAAGTAGCAATAGCTTGATCATCGTAATAAAATGTTCACTTGCACCGCGGTAGTGCCTGCACGTGATTATCATTATGCGTTAATTTTTACGATAATGATAGGTTTGTTAATACGTGACCTATTCACGTATCAGATCACGTTCAGTAGCGCTGCGCCTGCGCCTCCTCGCCTAGCCGGGCGCCACACATGACGGCAGGTGACACTTTTACATGTAGTTTATCTGCGCTACACTACAAACACCTATGTAGATCAGGTGACAACACAAATAATTGTGTTTTCACAGTGTGTTCTTCTTTAATCTTATGTCGCGATAACATACCACAACTCGTACGACTAAATATCTTTCGTATAACGCATCTCTTGTCAAGTGATATTATATAGTCATCTATCAAAATCTTGATAAGCTTTAGTTAGTTTAATATACTATACTTTCAACAAATACATTACATAAATATGTATTGTTGACCGTATTTATTCTGGTCTGTGTATAAACAATGAAGTGTTCGAATAGCTATAATTATTCACCCTGTTTCGTAGTTCTAATCTAGGTACACCGGGTAAAAGTACAAGACGGCTGTAGGTGGTCATAACGTAATGCTAACGTAATATTGCGGTTAGTCGCCGAGCGGCGGTACGCTGCTGTCGACTGTTGAGTAATGATGATTGTAAATAATGTGTAATTACACAGCACGGACCGCACAAAGGCAACTTAGTTAATAAAGAAATTATCTAGATTGCAACTATGATAAAGTGCATTGTTTCTATTAACGGTCATAAGAACTAACTCGGCACCTGTATTGATTATGTAAGCTAACGACCTTTATATTTGTGTCTGCGTAATCATCATCACATTAATCCGTTTCCCAGGATATTTTAATTTTATTTTTATGAATCAGCAAGTTCTACGAACAGATTGAACATTTATTCGCTGCTGAGGCGAGATATCATGTCAGCTTTATAACTGAAAATCCTAAAATTACTGTATATCTATCCAATTATATCTAAGAAAAGGGAAACACGTAATATCTATGACCGTATTAGAACAAAGCAACATTAATAGCGATGATATAGGCGATCAATTAGCCGCCTATGTATCTCTGAATTGTTTATGAATGATCGCTTGTTTGTTGCGCTGTGCGTACACAAAGCGTGAGTGAGCGTGAGCACGAGGAGCGGGTGAGGTGTCCGCGAACCGCGCGTGCGCCGTGATTCATTTTTGGAAGCGAGTGCCAAGTGCTGGGCAGCTCGCACTCGTCTGGCGCCGTTGTTTCTTGGAACGAGCTCTCGCCGACCTTCCTGTTGTCCACCTGATTCTCAATCACGTGTGCGTACGTCTTAGTTCATAATGTGCTGGCTTGCAACTAGTCGCTGTTGAGAGAATCAATAGTTGTTTTCCTACAAATGACAAGTGTAACGTTTCAAAGGTACTGATTACGTACGTTTGATTGATTTCAGCAGCGAAGAGTACAAGTAGTAACACAACGACGGATCCGCTAGGGCCCCTGCCGGAGGGTTGGGAGCAGGCCGCGACGGCGGAAGGAGAAATCTACTTTATAAATCATGCTGCTCGCACCACATCCTGGTTCGATCCAAGGATACGTAAGTATACAACATGTACAGTGAATGTCAGCAACGCAGAATTATTCCGCCTGATTATACATTAATTCCGAGGTGTTATAAGAAGTGAGATTATGCTTGAGTATGCTCATGATGTTTGTTTGTGTTTACAGCACAGCACTTGCAGCGCACGCCAGCTGCAGGCGGGACTGGGCCGGACGGTGGCTGGGCCAACGCCTCGCTGCAGGCCTGCCAGCAGAAGCTGAGGCTGCAGTCGCTGCAGCTGGAGAGAGAGCGCCTTAAGCAACGCCAGCAGGAGATCAGACTCCAGGTAGACCTCCACCAATTATTTCTTAATTAATTTGGTATGCAGCATCGTAAACAAGTATCATGTCAGTATTTGTATTTAGTACCTACGCCCAGATTATGAGGACGAGATTTTTTTTATGCAACTCAAATTAAGCAGAGCTGGGCTTGTATAATACTTTATCGATATATCGATATATCCGACACTCAAAACCACTAGAGATAGACGTCGTCAAAAAATATTTCCTTCATTCAAGTCATCATCTCTCATACTACTTAGTTATTATTCAAGTTTTTTTGCGCACTATCATATGTTCACGTAAACATGCGCCAGTTCGATTCTGTTTCCTATAATATGATGACTTCCGGGTTTTCGCGGAAGCACTGCTATCTGACCTCCAGGCTCTGTAGTTTGCATCTGATGCAATCATTTAAAATTTAAATCAGTTTTTCAACTAGGTATGTACTTCAATATCTCTTCAATATTTACTGAAATATGTATTAAGTGTAATAGGGTATAATTAGGGGTATAGTGGGGTTATAGAGGGGCTCATGGCTAAGTAATAATTTCACTGATTACCTATCAGATCTGCAAGGTTAAGCTGCGCTAGCTGCGGTCAGTCTGTGGATGTTTATCTTTGGTGCTAGACAGAAGCCCAAAAAAGCCTGACAACCAGTCTATACTTAGGATATCGGTACTGTCCAGAAATTGGGTTGCGGAGTCTAATGGCGGTCGCTTCGTGTAAAATACTGATATTTAGCCGCATCTATTTAGACTCGAAGTCGACCACATAGTTAGGAATAGGCTCGGACGTTGACATGGCTATAATTAGGAATTTTTGGTATATAAATCGTAAGAGGAAACGTTTATTTATTTATTTATACTTTATTGTACACCATAATAATAGATACAATTAAAGTAAGTACTTTAATTTCAGTATTTTAATTAATTATTTTATTTATTGCATCAAGTGATGCAATAAAAAAACATACAATGGGTGGCCTTATCGCTAATTGCAATTTCTTCCAGGCAACCTTAGGATGGACATAAACGAATGAACTTAAAACTGTGGGTTGACCACGGTGCACATCCCTACGTTGTGTTGGCAGTGGGGGGGACTTTGATCCTTATATTGCCAACCCAACTATTCCTCTTTCGTTTTATAGGGTCGGCAACGCGCAAGTGATACCCTTGGTGTTTCAAGCCTCTATAGGTAACGGTAACCGCTTACCATCAGGTGGGCCGTACGCTCGTTTGCCAACATAGTGGAATACAAAAAGTTAGAAGACACAACAATAAGCGTACTTGATTTTCCACGTTACAAATAGTAGTGCATTATCAGAATTTATCTTTGTTTAGTATCTCTATGAATCATTATTAGTAAGTATGTATTATAGTGCTCAAGTGTACTCGTTCGTTTGTTTATTAGATTACATTTTACCTTGCACGTCAAAATAAGAGATTGATGATAATTGTATGTAGAGCCAGCCCACAATTTATATAATTTTAGATGAGACAAGCTTGTATTTTAGGAGGTCATTTAAGTAGTATAGTATATACTTGAGCAACATAACATACCATCACGCCTGTATTCACAGAAAGGTTGCAGTGTATATACCTACATTGCTATTAACCCAGCATAGATAAATTAAGGTGCATGTGTGATTTGACAAGTCATGTTCACAATGTTCATACAAAACATTACTCTTATTTAAAGTTTGATAAAATCATAGAAGTCCCATTACTAGAGCCTCGCCTTGAACGTCCCATGAAATAAAAATAGTGTTCCCACATTAAGTTAATCTTTAGGCCTACCTGAACTTAAATTTCTTGTACTGACATTCCAGCAAGAGCTTATAATGGCGCGGCAGTCGTCGTCAATCGTTTCGTCATTGGCGAGCAGTACAGGTGTTGCAAGCACAGACCTACCATTGGATCCCTTCCTGTCGGGGCTCTCGGACCACCAGCGGCAGGAGTCGGCCGACAGCGGGCTAGGGATGGGAGTGCCGCACTCGTACTCAATGCCGCACACACCTGAGGGTTTCCTCTCGGGCATGGACGACCGCATGGACTGCACCAGCGAGGCGGGCGCCAACCTTGACTCCACCGACATTACGCTAGCCGACAACCTCGACTCTACTGACGACTTGGTACCTTCTTTACAGGTAAGCGACCATGTCTTGTTACCTAAATGTCAATATCAAGTACGCCGTAGTCGGGTTTTCGCGTAGTGACCGCGCGTAGTCGGCGTAGGCAGCGTAGTTCGCGTAGTCGGCGTAGGCAGCGTAGTTTGCGTAGTCAGGTTGGGTCTAGCGTTACGCTAAAGTCAACATATATTTTTTAAAGTTAGTCGTAAAATATGAATTATGATTTTTCTATAGAATATTATCCGTCGAACGTCCGATGAACTATAAAGATCGAACGAATTTAAATTTACATTACAGTTACGGTGGTTGGGATTTATAAAATAGTTAATATGTCAGACTTCATTTTAGGCAAATGAGTGTTTGATGTAGTCTGTATAGCGTACTTCCTAGTAGTTTTAGGTAATGATAATGATCAGATAAAAATATATGGAAACCAACCGTAATGTAACATAATTGAACACAACACAAATAGACAATAACCTAAATAGGACTACCATACACCAACTATGTTTTTTTTACAATAAAAACTATTGGAAAAATACAAATAGCAACGATGACTTGCATGATTCATTAATGCCGTTTAAATGTAAATACAAAAACAACGTCGATTGAAAACATTATCCTCGAAAAGGTCATGTGAGACAGAGTTTGTATGGAAAGTTAAATTACCTAATTTATTAATGGATCATATATGAACGTTTCAGTTGAACGAGTTCACAAACGACATACTCTTGGACGACGTGCAATCGCTCATAAACTCGACGCCGAGCAAGCCCGACAACGTGCTGACGTGGCTGTAGGAGTGTAGGAGTGTAGGAGTGTAGGCGGCGCCGCGGCGCATGCGCATGCGCGCCTCTACGTCACACCGCCACACCGCCACACCGCCACACCGCCACACGTGCGCACACGCTTACAAACTTTCAAATTAGGTATTATATGTTTAATTTAGCGTACTTACCGCTTTATTTGACCTCGACCGCTATAACAGTGTCGGTGACAAAACGGTAACGATGGTGTAAATTTCACTTGGAAAATGACAATTATAGCGTAACATGTGTAATGACTGATGTGGGATTTCGTGTGTTTATGATTTAGGATAGATAAATACTTTCAGTACCAGTACGATGGCTTCAACGAGAACAGTTAAACCGATGAAGTGAACGAGTGCATTTGTGTCTATTGGAACTTAATTCAGTATAACGTTACTTTATAGTAAAAATATTATTTCAAAAAGGTTCCGCATCGGTTTCACTATTCATTTACTGTCTCTGCTCGGTTTCTATGCAGAATTGGTTTTATCTCTGTCTCTGCATTTATTCGAATGAGATATGAATACAAAATTGGTTGAGTAAATAAGTGTTGCTACTTCGTTGGTTTACATGTGAAATCTAAGTATGTCTGATTTTACAACACATACTCACCGCAATTCCTTAACGATTACTTGGCATCCTAGGTATTGTAAATTATTGCCTAATAACATATACTCGTAGTTAGCAAATAAAAGCTAAAGTAACGTAAGAAAATAGTTATTCTCTTGTCTTTTGATGTGAGCAAAATAATTTTGGTGCTCCGATTCTTCAACTAGTTCAAGCAAAAGATGAGCTACGAAAACAGAGCCAAGTAGCACGAAACAGTGGGGCGTGACTATCACGAATGGCTAGTCATTGACGTGAGTACTAGTGTGTCGACTGTCGAGCCACTGTCCACATGTCGGCGCGGTGGCTGCAAGCCTTCTTTCGTAGCAGAAAGTAGTTGCGTTGCAACGCAATCATTCGTGAACTAAGTTTCCCATATTCTTTTCATAGAGACTATCGGAAATCGTATTCTACAGATCGACAAACAAACAATATTTTATGATATATTTTAAAATTAAGATTGTGATAACATCTTGATGTAACAGTGCCTTATTGTGCCTTGATAAAATTATTTATTGTTGTAATAATTTAGATAATGTTGAGATATTTTTACAATTTTTCTATTGTCGAATTATTGATGTAATAGTGATTTGACAGAAAATAAACTACTTATGTACTTGTAGAACGTTGTTTGTCAACTTACACCGTCCTTGTGAATTTTCGAGATTATGAATAGACGTTAAGTTTTAATAGTTAATCATGAAGTAGGTAATTATGTTGGCAACTATTATGTTTACTTAATATAGTTGGGTCGTAAGTGAACAATGTGACTACCTAAGCAATATTCAAATGTATGGGTGCAGCTAGCTAGCTAATTTTAGGGAGTAAATTGGAGCTCGAAATTTTGCCTTTAAGTGCCTTACTCAAAACATTGTTACTGTCTGATATATTGTAGTTTAAAATGGAGTTATTATAATGACATTGTGAACTGCTTTTCAGTAGACTTAGCAATCGGTGCCAACAACTTATATAAAATCTATTTCCTATAGCTACTGTTACATTATTAGTATTACTTCATTATTAGTAGTAATAAATTCATTAAATCATCGTTCATATATCAACAAATGAAAATATATCAAAATTTTGTAAGCCCACCTAGTCTTTAGATTTGTGTATGAGTGTATTGAATTCAGCTAGCTTGATTGATTAATATGATAATGGAATTAGGCCTTTAATATCAAATGCTACATTGAAAACTTTGCCATATTAGTAAAAGTACTATTATTCTTATAAGACTTTAATGTAATCTTCAGATATGACGAATAGCAATAAATAGCATCTGTGTAACTATTGTAATTAGACGTAACGGTGCTGGGTTGATGATACATATAATTTTGTATTCTGTAGATCCATTTGTTGTATACTTTATATTTGTATTTGTCTTGTATTAATTCTAAGAGTCCGTAAGTTTGGATGCTTCACATATTGTTCGGTTCATTATTCTTACATCGCCCCCTTCCCTATTGTATTCGTGAAGTCGGTCGGAGAGGTACTGAACAGCGGTGGAACATACTCATCCAGTGGTTCCTAGTGTTGTCTCGCTTTAATGACACATCGACAAACATTCCATGTTGTAACAGAAGCGGCGCCGGCGCCGCGGTCTCGCAAGAGTCCTGCCACTTGCTACAGAATAATATTCAGAACAATATATCAAGTAAACTGTAATCAATTATTTCTTAAGTATAGCCTTTATGAAAACATATCTTTTCAGTCTGATAACAGATGCAAGTTTTCTATGTAGTGTATGTAACTACGTTTATCAATGTTATAACAATGAAATTACGTGTCAAAGTTATTAATTTACTATAATTTCATTGTAAATAATTGGATATTCTTATATCAATTAAATAAATATTTGTTTTAATACCTATAATCTATTTCACTTCCCATAGTTTAACAGTTCACGAGGATACTACAATTCAATTCTCGCTGTTCTTTTCTGTAGAAAGAAAAACAAACATCTTAAACATGTAAATGCTTTATTTGTTAACGATAACAAGCAGCGCAAGCGTGAGCCATTTTATTATAATATAATAATATTATGTACAATGCTAGATGTTACCATGTTCGACCCGACACCTTCACTTCCGTGCCTCCTGTGAAAAAGTGAACTAGGTAAGCGTGTGTACGTGCCTTTGTTAATATTTATCGATATAAGTAGGTGCGTTTACTAAGGACACAGTTAATAGAAGATATGAGACAGGATAGACAGAAAGGTGATAAGTTCAAGCAGTTATTAGTCGATTGCATCATGCCCGCACCTTTACTAATAGCTCGGATAATTACACAAAATACATAGGTACCTACTTAAGTATGTTTAATAATTTAATCAGAGTAGGTAGGTATGACTTATTGAACAGTTTATTGCAGTATAAGCTATTAGTTTAGGTTAATGTTATGTAATACAAAAACAAGTTTGTTTTGTAATTTATTAAGTTAATTTGATCTGAAATCAACCAAACCAAGCAGGCATTCGATAGGTAGATAAGATATCCAGAAATATTGGTTGTTTGTACCTTTGTGGATTCATATTAGGGCCTCTAGTATGAATCCACAAAGGTATTGGACCAATTAAAAACCTGGTTCCAGCAAAACAGTGAAAATACTAGCGTAGAAGCCAGGGATTTCATATAATTGAAAACAAAGATGTCAATAAAGAATTCAATAATATTATTAATTAGGTTCCGGATCATTAATGCCCGATGGGTCAAGTAGGTAGGTATAAATAGTTAATGGGCACTATTATTTTGATAATTACTGTAATGAAGATTGGCTGAAGCAGCTTGTTGCACTGTAACGTTCAGCGTTGTAGCGAGGGTCATGAGCGCTATTGGCAAGATTTGAGACAACGGACGAAGAAAAAGACTTAATTACTCTAGGAAGAGAAACAGCACAATTAATTTAGGTATTACAAAATTTCTTAAAAGTTTACTTCACAGGCTTTTTTATATGATACAAGATTTTTAAAAATGTTTTATTTGGGCTCCGGGACCTTATATGGTCCAACCCACTTTATTGTGTTTTTTTTTAATATCTTCAATGTACAGACATCTGTTTTACAGTTTTATGATAGTATCAGATTAATTAGAATTGTGTTATAATTGCGTGTGCCTTGGCCCCAGCGGTATGTAAAATGGAATTTAGAATTGCGCCCCTGGCAACCGCCTGCCCGGCCAGAACCTAGCTATCACGCTGGTGAGTGGTGAGGTTAGTTGTAAGCTAGCAGTGTACTCTTACAGCGGGATCCTTGAAGCGCTCGTGTTGCGGCAGCTCCCGGTTGGTGATCAGCTCGCGGTAGTACTCGGCCGACAGCTTGGGGGTGCGCGGGCGCGCCGGGTCCGTGATGTTCACGTAATAGAAGCCGAAACGCTCACTGGAATAAAATGCTTTTTGACTGTAGAATCTACTCTTGTCCATCTACATTTGTTACGGTATGTTAGTGGGTTTACATGCCTACTATCCTTACTAATATTATAAATGCGAAAGTAGCTCTGTCTGTATGTTACCCTTTGACGCCTTATCCGCAGAACCTATTTTGATGAAATTTGGCACAGAGACATTTTATCAAAAGTGGTAGGCATTTGTCTCTAAAAAACCCTTTGGGTTGCGGGTGAACCCGGGGCATAGTAACAGCTAGTATTCAATTTTATTGTATCTACAATATGAACATGCACTGACAATATTATTAATGACTTACTGACGGCACGGATACATTAGTCATCGTGTAGCTCAACCATAAGGGTCGCCCTTACCTACTAACATCACATATAACTTCAACCCCAAACATGACGTTTTAAATTGACGTTAAGTTATAAACTCACGTTTGACTATGGAAGGTGATATTTTAATACCAACTTCCTCGTTTATGTTTAACATAACATAAGTACACTATCACTCCTGTATTCCCCGAAGGCTTTGCCGAAATGTAGGTACTTTCTGCTGTACATTACAAATGTTTTGGGACACTTGTAGTAGGGGCCAGCCTATTCCCAACGATCGGGCACGTATCCAAACTTCGAGTAGGTACTGAGAATTTCATAGAAAAACCTATAACACTGATTGATTTCGTATGTTTGGAAGACTAAACCTCACGCCCACTAGAACGACGAGGCAGATATAAATTAGCCATTTTGAAAGTAAGTCGAGTTTGTACTTACGAGAACCCAGCCCTCCATTCGAAGTTGTCCATGAGTGTCCATGCCGTGTAGCCGAGGACGTTGACGCCATCTTCGTTGATCACGTTCAAGATTTCACTGAGGTAATCCTAAAAACAACGTTCAATAGCGTGTTGTAATAATGAAACATTATCTTAGATACGTTAAAATAATTAATACTCAATACTTACATTTATTGCACTCCACAAGTTAAATAGATGTTACAATAATAATATAGAAACATGTGTGGGCCTTGTTAGGCACGGCAAATGTAGGATAATGCTTATATTACTGGAGTTCGTGGCTAAGTACCTAATAATTAAGATCAACCGATCTGCAAGGTTAAGCTGCGCTAGTCGCGGTCAATCTGTGGATGGGTGAGCATTCGAGACCCCTCTGTGCCTCGGAGAGCATGTAAAGGCGTCAGTCCCGGTTGTCATACGAACATCTGTGACACTCTTTAGTGTTAGTCGGAAGCCCAAGAGCATGACGACCGTTCTATCCTTAGGATATCGGTATTACCCAGAAATTGGGTTGGGAAGGTTAAATGTAAAATAAATAAAATAAAATAAATAAAGGTAAAATACTGCTATTCAGCCGCATCTGGTTAGATTGGAAGTCGACCCCTACATACTTGGGATAAGACTGAGAAAGATTTCTGGAAGTGTGAGAATAAATAAATAAGATTTAAATATTTGGGATATTTCTTTCACATAGCACAAACTATCGTCTAGTCCCAAACTAAGCAGAGCTTGTACTATGGGTACTAGACGATGGTACATTACTTGCCTACCTTTTTTTGTATATACATATAATACATAATTATAATACATATTAAGAAACACCCAGAAAAACAGAAACACTTATGTTCATTACATAAATATTTGTGTCCTGTGGGAATCGAACCCACGTTCTCGTAAGCAGTCCGATACTCAAACCACTAGACCACAAACGTCGCCATAAAGAAATGTGGTTGATGAAGCTGATGAAGGTACCTAATGCATCTGCGGATGATTGCTACAGCGCTCCCGTAGTCCCGGCACTAAAGTGGTGACGCGGAACGCCGAGGTTGGTTTTAGTCGGTAGATCGCTCTTTTCAGAGCGGAGTCTGACACACCCCACCGCTCTCCCCGGAGCGGTGGGTAGTGCATAAAGCATTTCCAACCCCGCCAACAAAAAAAAAATAAGGTACCTAATGCATAGTTACGGGGCAAATAAATGAGACTTAACAAATGAGATCTTAAATGATACCACTGGTGTTGCTCGCGTCTATAGGCGAATATATGCTTATTTGTAGGTAGGGCATAGTGGGAGTAATTCCACTCAAATTGGAGCTGCCCGACTGGGGAAGTACATCCGCCTTACAGAAAATCGAAGTAAAATAACACTGCTTTGAGCTGTGTTGTGTTTCTTACGGTGAGCAAGGTGCTCCACGAGGAAACGTTGTGTTGGCAGGGGACTTTGACCGTTATACTGCCAACCTAACTATACCTCTTTCAATACAGGATCGGCAACGCGCAAGTGATACTCTTGGTGTTGCAAGCGTCTATAGTAACCGCTAGCCTAGGTAGGCCGTATGCTTGTGTGCCACCTTAGTAGAATAAAAAAAGATTATACCAATAAAAAAAATAAAAAAAACTCACGTTAAAATACTTGATGCGGCCGTAGTCATTCAAGGTGCCGTGGTCAGAGAATCCGTTTTCTGTGATGTAAATTGGTGGGTCATTGTAGGAGATCTTGCACCAACGCAGCATGTTAGCGAAACCCGTGGGGACAACCTGATGATTTGCAAAAAGTTAAATTAGTTGTCAATAGAAGGTACACATACGAGTATTAGGTATATAAACTCCTCACAGAGTGGGCATATAATCGTTGCGGCATTTTTCCGACTTCTCTATCTGTCACTTTTTGTCGCTCTGTGCAGTATACACTCTGTTAACTCTTCATTGTAGATTTTATAAGCTCTGACCATGTTGTGTAATATATAAAATAGAGTTTAATATGGCTAGTCCATTCTGATAATTAAGTACGATACCTATGAATAAACAAAGGCATTGCCATATTGGTAGTAAAATCTGCATCACTATCGCTACTTCCTTCTAACATTATAAATGCGAAAGTAGGTAACTGTCTGTCTCGCTGTTACGCTTTTACGTCTAAACTGCTGAACCAATTTTTACGAAATTTTGTAGACTGATATAGTTCTTAAGCAATGGAAAAATTCGACCGCGGGCACGGTTCGAACCTGCGTCTTCTGGTTAGGTACACCAGACGCTATGACCACTAAGCCAATTTCACGCGGTCGAATTTTTCCTTTGCTTAATAACTTTAAAATCTTAGCATGGAAAATGCCAAAAAATACAAAAAGACATACTGATATAGATTAGAACTTAGAGAAGCCTTTGGTCTCAAGGAGCCCTTTGGGATGCCGTTGACACCGCAAGCAACAGCTAGTACTTACCTACATAATTTATATAGATTGCTTTTAATACCTTATAAATTGTTTAACAAAAATAATAAATACCCTTAGCCATTCCGAACCGGAGTCTCCTCCAACTTCCATGCTAGTAATTGCACCGATATCCTTCAACCACGAAGGTGACTTAGCGATGGGGTCGACTCCAGCTCCCGTGATCAAGTGCGTGGTGTAGTGATTGATGCCCAGGAAGTCAGAGGTGCCCTTGATCCTCTGGATCCAGTACGCGTTGAATTGTTCAAGACGTGGTTTGGGCAGACCTTCTGCTTCGCTCTGGCGTGCTACGTTATCTACCATCACAGATGGGTAGCCACCTTCTACGGTGAAAATTGGGTGTGCGAACCAACCGAACTGAAGAACAAAATAAATGGTTAAGTTTTTAATTATGTGAAAATTAAATTAAAATAAACAATAATGATGTGTCCTCACTTTGAATTGATTGGCAACTTCAGCGAGCGCAACCTGCTCTGCATTGTCGGGGTTGCTGGGTTCATACCAGATGGAGTTAATCGAGATCATGATCCTTCCATTTTGAACTGGGCGGTAGGTCTCGTTGTACAAGTGGTAGGCTTCAGCGTGTGCCTTCAGAAGGTTGTCACTACACAAGTAGTTGCCAACACCGTGGCTATCCAACGCCGGAGCTTTCTTGTCATCACCATAAGCATCTTCGCAGATCTCGTAAGGTTCGTTGAAAGTGATCCAAGACTTGATTTTGTCTCCGAACTCTTTGTAACATATGTCGGCGTAGTCACGGAAGTAGTCAACCATCTTGGGGTTGGCCCAACCTCCCAGATCTTGCAAAGATTGGGGTAAGTCCCAGTGGAACAAAGTGACCTGTAACATCAGTGTAGTGAAATACGGTGTAGGTAGTTGTGATGACCCTAACAAAAGGTGAATATTTTAAGTTACACCTATTAGGCAAGTTCCACAACTTCACAGCTAGGTAAGTACTGGTCTAGTGATACCAGCTGCAGTGGTCATTTTTACTACAGGGGTATGCAAGCGTTACAAAATTGTAATTAAGATTATTTTTTATTCCATAATTAATTTAATGAGCAGTGATAGCCTGACATGACCACTGGACTGCCAAGTCAAAGGTCTCGAGTTCGAATCCAAGGCACACACCTCTGAGCTCGAAATCATGTGCGTATTATTAATTAATAATCACTCGCTTAAACGGTGCAGGAAAATATCGTGAGGAAACCTGCATACCTGAGATATTTTCTTGAAGGCGTGTGAAGTCTTTCATCCCGCACTAGGCCAGCGGGGTGGACTAACCCTAACCCTCTCCATTGTGAGAGGAGACAGCAGTGGGATAGTATATGGGTTGATGATGAATTTAACTGCCTTATTAGCATATTGGACGTAAGCGCGACTGTTATGCTATGTCTTGAGTTTGATTCCTAGGTCGAGGTAAGTGTTATTGGGTTTTTCTATGGAATTCTCATTAGCAGCTCAGAGTTTGGCCGGGATTTACGGTCCTCGAAGTCTTACCACATACCGGAGAATTGTAGGAAATGTGCGAATGTAGTTATTTTCTAAATTAAGTAATTACCGTTAAAAATAATAAGTGATGCTTACCAGTGGTTCGATGTTATTCTCGGCTAGGGCATCAAGCAGTGCGTTATAGTAACGGATGCCGTCGGGGTTTACGTAGTCAATGCGGCCTGTGGGCAGGATACGGGACCAGGACAGCGAGAAACGGTAGAAATCCACGCCGAGGGTCACCAGCTCCTCCACATCCTCCAGGTAACGGTTGTAGGAGTCGCAAGCGATGTCGCCATTGGTACCGTCCGCGATCATCTCCGGACGTGTGTGCGATAAGCGATCCCAAACATTCTCGGATTTTCCTGAAAATAGGGTCATTTGAAATTAATTCTACAATGCAACTCAAAACATGTTTTATTAAAGGGAATTAAGCTAGCAAGTCTAGAATATATGCGTAATAGTGCTGGAAAACGTTGAAAGAGAAGGCTATCACTTTTGCACTACGACTGGAGGCCACGTCTGCAATTGCATCAGAATGGACGTTCAACGGTGCTAAAGGACATAATACATTTACAAGATACCTACCAATAGACATTTCGAGTACCAAGAAACTAACATTATTTTAAAAAATCGATTATTTCATAAACCTTTTAGGTAAAATAAATGTTTTAGGTATTATTAAATATTGATATAATTATTGTATGCTTATTAAGCAGGATATATTGGAGCTATAAATTATTTGACATCTTTATGTATATCCCACATTAAAGAAGGAGGTAAGTAGTTAGTTAGTTAGTACATACTATGTACTAACAGATGTTGTAACTGTCAAAAATAAACAATTCTGAAGTCATAGACGATTATGATACAATAACTTAGCAGACAGATGTGGTTACATGCCGCCTGGATCCAACAACGATGTATCTAAGGGTCTACACATTTTGGTGTTTCTTTTCAGCAGATATTTTTTTCTATATTTATGTTGCCTGTGAAATTAATAAATTTTTGTTAAAGGTAAAATTTTGTAAAATTTTCCTGTGCGGAAAAAAATAATAAAGCTCATTTAAATTTTTCAATCTTTGCGATCATTGGATTTTTTTTTATCTTTTTGTTAATGTATCAGCTATAATACAAGTCTCTTGTTTGTTAGTTCAAATCAATATGTCAGTCTTTTATCTCATTCTGTAAACAGATAACAGTTGATTGAGTGGTTGTCGAGATGGACATCATAATGCCTGTAGGAAAGAGTAGGTATTGATAAGATGCTGTGATATCTAATATACCTATACTATTTTCATGTCAATAAGTACGTACCGTTAACATTCCACGCGCCCTCGATCTGGTGGGAAGCAGTGGCTACGCCGAACGTGAAACCTTCAGGAAACTTGGTGTAGTGAGCTGTGCTCCTGTAACATTACATGATGCAGGTTATTGAAGGAACACGGCCCCATGCTCATCAGCCGCGGTTGTGACCACTGGAGGATTTTCATCATTATCATCATTCATCATCGTCCCACTGCTGGGCACGGGTGATATGGATTAAGCTATAGTCCACCACTAGTCTAATGCGGTTTTGCTATGAAATTATGAGCACTAATGTAACTACGGGTTACCTACTTTATACATAACTAGCGTCCCGCCCCCGCTTCGCACTTGTATTACCTATACATAGGTATAAACCTTACTCTTGAATCAGTCTATTTATAAAAAAATTGTTGCGTAGTTTTAAAAATCTAAGTCGCTTCTCGTGTCTGTCTGTCCCTATGTATACACATAGGGTTAGACAGATAGCGGGAAGCGACTTTGTTTTATAATAAGAGTAGTGATAGTGATAAATAGTTTAACGCGTCAATGTTTTAATGTCCAGTAAATAAATCGCTTGTCAAGAGTAAACAATATGCATTGTAATTAATATTCCCATGAAAATGCACATTTCGTCATTGGTTTCCATTAGTTAGCCTTTGATGATTTTTTCAACGTTTGATTGTCTATTTGCATATTTATTTGTCTTAATAACCATTTTAATTCTTAAATTATCTGTTACAAATAATTTGCATCGCATAAGTTAACAATTAAAATGAAATAAAAGTGACTAATGCTGCAATATAATTGGTAATGTTCAATTCAAGTGTAAGAGTAGGTATTAGGGCCCTCGCCCACGGCGACTTTTTGTAGCGATGCAGTCGCGATGCTGTCGCGCGTCCTCATCGATACAGACGCGAAGCGGTCGCTAGCTATGTGTCCTCGCCCACGGGCCCAGATTCAGTCGCGATGTAAACGCGATTCTGTTGCGATGCAAACGCGATTCTGTCGCGATGCAAACGCGATTCAGTTACGGCAGAAAAATATCTTGGATTGGTACAGTTGCAAGATGGACTCCGTTGAGGCAACATTAGTCACTCCATTATGCGCATGTGACGGACAACAGTACTCTGGACCTGTCTGTGTTGCACTGATGTTTGGTTCCCACTCACGCGCCACCCCCTCTCCGTTTTCTCCCGATGTCGTCTTACTCGGCCACGTGTTTGTATCGATACAGTCGCGATGCAGTAGCGCGTTACAAATGCGAGAAACACGCGTTAGAAGCGATGCTGTCGCGCATTTGCTTAAAGCGCGACAGCGTCGCTACAAAAAGTCACCGTGGGCGAGGGGCCTTATCGACTATATTTTATGCAGTGAGGAATACAATTACTACAATTTAAAAATAGTATCCAACGACCGTGAAAAAGATGTCGATACGGTACAAGTAAAAGATAGTAATTAAAATAAAATTTTACTGCATTTTATTTAGTTTTATACTATGTGGAAATAAGTAATAATACTTTATAAAATGCAATATTTTAGCACCTTGCTGTGTATTAAACAGTAATACGATATAAAAAAAATAGAGATAACTATGCAGTATATAAATTGTTTTCAGTACCTACATTTTACGTCATCTGCATTTTAATTTGTAGGTAACACTCGTTTTTTAAAAACAGTACCGATATTTTGTGGTAATAAAGATAATCACAGCAATTTACCTGGGTAAGTGACAGTTCACAGGAGAAGCAAAATATAGTTATAGCAGTAACTGCATTTTACATAGTAGGATGATTTTGGATTAGGTAAAATGATATTTACTGCATTCACAATTTTGGGGTTTTCTGTCTTTGTAGTTATATTATTTATTAAAAACTGGTTAGATTACCGTGTTCTAACTAAAATTCGCCAAAATAGAACTTACTGCGGTTTAGCGTCTGTACGGTAGAATTAGTACACCTCTGCCTAATCCTTTGAGCAGTACAAGCGTGATGGTATGAAATGTAAAAATATTTAAGTGTAGCAGATGAGCTCGTGCCACGTGTAGCGATTGAATTCACTGAAGTAAGTAAATCGATTTTAATTTAAAACTTGTAGCCTTTTCCTTGGACATACTGTCTTTAAATAACGATTGCAGAGCTTGTGGTGAATATAAGGAAACAATGCAGCACATCTTGTGGGATTGTGCGTCCTAGCGACCAAACTGATGAGTCATCTCGGCAACGGATACCCGAAGCCGGAAGACTACAGGTCCCTTCCTCTTAGTGGGTTAGACGCCTTCATGAACTCTTTGAAGAGTAAGGAATGAACTATGCTCGGGTCAACACAACAGATCACATTTGGTCGAAGTGTTGCTTGCTATGCTAGCCCCCACAGTTAAGATTAAGATAAAGATTTCCTTGGACATGCATGACGATTAAAAATTTAATTTAATTTTAAAACGAAACATATTGAAATTTTGCTATTAATAACTTTTAAAACACACAATGATTTGTTAGTTACATAAAATTTAGGGAATGATTCCACTGAAGAGTATACAAACAATATGCGTAAATATAAATTTTAGATACTTGGGTGTACTAAAGTACAAAGTTTAGATATATCTAGTTTAGTAGTGAATGCCAGTAAATAAGTAGAACGTACGAAGTAGCGGTAAAACTACCGAAGTTAATGTCTGTGGAGATTTTTACTCGATAACCCAATTGCTTACAGATTAAAAAACGTTGCAACGTGATGATTAAATAGAGTGCACATCTATCAAACATCCTTGAGAAATGCTATCGACCCTTAAGAAAAAAAAATAATGAATAGGCCAAAAATACTTTTTCTCATTTTTTAATCGAATGATGGGAATATAATTAGTGCTTTGTAGTATAAACAAACAGACTTACGAGTGGTACAGCGCCAGCAGCCCGATAATAGTCCAGCTTGTGATCGCCATAGTTCCGTGTCGCACGGTCGACCTCCTTCGGCGCACTGCTCTATGGTCGACACCCGCCAACACAAGTTAGTTTGTCAAGTGCCCCGAGAATCTTTGTCAGTGTGACAATTATTGAAGTGCCGATATTTTGAAGATAGAACATCGAGTGTTACTGACAAGGGATTAACTCGTTTGATCATACTAAAGTTTGCTTGGTAACAAAATGATATCATCCGGGGAGATATTGTTAGCAAATTATACAAAATGCTTCTCTGAATAGCAAATAATTGATTTCGTGGAGTAAATTCTGCAAATGGATGCATAATTACAAGATAACCGTGAAACGTGGCAGAAATCTTAAAGAAACATCTTTTGTAAAGTACGGAATACATTTTAAAACACAATATTAAAACGAGACGTAATGAATGTTTCATTAAACATAGTAAACCGCACTCGCTGAATTATTAACGTCTTTCCTTTTCACATTTCTTAACGAAACTAAGAGATTTGATTGCGATTTTTTTCTATAAGCAAAGTTATGGCCTTGCACCTGCGTAAGAAAATATTTGTGTTATGGTTTGTAACGAGGATTGTTCGTTATAGCTCAACAGTTTCCATTTAATCTAAGTATTTCGAGAGGTACGAATAAAAAAAGAGAATAGAATAGAATGTCTTTTTTGCATTTTAACTTTTTTTGAGTCCTGGTACGCGTCGAGAGAACTACTTTTTATACCCTTACTAATTTTCTTCATCATCATGAATCGTAGGTCGGTGCTGCATGCCTCATTATTAAAACCCACATAATAACTTACAACACAAAATCCTTCCATCTTTGCTTTGATGTCCCCCTTCCATCTCTCCACATTTCCATTACACTTTGCGCACGCTAGTCAACAATATTAATTTCATGTCGTTAATAATTGGCATATCGTATGATTCTAAAACAATTAGAAGAAAGGTACAGACGCCAACAGGTCAAGCTATCCAAAACTGTCATATTTTCCCAATTTGAAAATGAACCTTATTTTGTTGTATTAAAGTTGAAAATCTATCAAAGAAATTTGACAGATTGTGGTAACTTGATGTGCTGGCCTCTGTACTTTTTAGTAGCTTAAACTTATTTAATAAAAAAATAATCAATAAAACAAACGTCTGCCAAGAATATGTATTAGTTCCAAAAACTGGTCATAAAATTTGCAGGACCTTGCAGTAAACCCAGTTAATTGATCTACCTATTTAGTTACAATGTTTGATAGGTAGTTTGTGTATGTTCTCTAGGCTTCATCGAGCAAGCCCTGCATGACGCACAAATAGTCCACGGAGGTCGCCAGGGAGTGCGCGAGCAGGATGCCGCGCGTGAGGACCTCGCGCACTTTCCATACGTCCGGGGGACTGGCCGGGCGAAACGCAGCCGAAAGGGCCCGCCGCGCTATCGTCGTCGGCAGGAATCGCGATGGTTCGTCCAACCACCAGCTGCAAATGTGTTTTGACTAGATATTAACGTCGCACAGGAAAAGTATAAATGTAGACGGAAAGGGTTTTTAGTCGGTACTAAATTTTATTTAACAAAATTTCTACTCTACTGTATAAGTAGGTACTGTACTTTGGTATTTATTGTAAATAAATAAATAAGTGATAAAGTAAGTAAATACTATCCACATACATTAAATAACGTATTAAAATATAATAAAAAATATATACAAAAGAATATTTAAATCCTCCCACAAGAAAAACGCAAATCAAACACGTGATCTGAGGCGCTTTGTTTAACATATAACCCAAATAAAAATTCTAAATTTAGATTACACTAATACCTACTGCCTTTAAACGATAAGAATTAACGATCTATCTTACGATTGTTTACCTTATAAATAAATAAGTTCCTATGTATAAAGATAGAAACTTGACAGAAGCTCCATAAAAGTATCTATTTAATGTTAAATTTATAACTGTTAGGGCGCAAAAGTATAAAGAATCACTATCAATTTCACCAATATGCCATCAAACCTGAGGAAGAGGCTTTCACACGTGAAGTATGTGATGGCAACGATGAACACGGGGTAGATGAGGGGCAATATGACGAGGAGGCAGAGGATGAGCGTGCCGATGAGCTTCAGGAAGGTGGGGAACGGCGCTCCGTACCGCCACAGGGAGCGCACGTCGCCCGCGAACTCCCGGGCCAGCACGCGCATGCGACCCAGCCTCGTCGCCGACCGTAGCTGCTGGATACACGATTTAGTAAATTTACCCTTTTTATAATGATAGCTTTTCCTCTATGAAGGTACAGGCATCCAATAATATATATGTGTGCACCTTTCTATCATAGCAGCTACAATAAATATTTGGGACATTTTTACACACCACGTCCCAAACTAAGCAGAGCTTGTACTATGGGTACTGATAATGGATAGAATAATATTTTTTTTTTGTAAATACACAGTTAGTTGAAGAAAGTTAATATAATTCTTACTCAGTGTTCTAGGTATGAGTATGAACTTTTCCCAAAGCAGTCTTCACTTGCTAATTAAGTATGTAGGTAATTAATTATTACAAGACGAATAACATTTTGAATTTCAATGATCTACAGTGTGTTTTTAAAGCATATCTGAGCACATTAATTGGAAGATTATTTAAACCACATTGACGCAGCAGTGTTAACTTGAAATGTGCACGTGCAAGAACACAAAAGTAAAGATTAGGTTATGTTACTATTTGTTTCAAACGAAAACAGGACAAAGGGACGTATCAAAAGGACCGGTGCTCTGAACAAACAAAAAGAAGTGGAAGAAGAATGGAGAGGCTTCGCCTTGAAACTACGTGGTTTTATTCCACTTATTCAAGTAAAGTAACTCAGCCTAATGCGTATAGTACGTTGTTCCCAAGAAGGTCTATAGATTGGTGACCTCTGTCTTGTCTTTCCACTTTATATTTGATATATTTTTAAAGCAAGTACAATGTTGATCATACTTCAACCATAAACACTTTATTTGATCTGCGATATGGTTTCATGCTATTCTTCTTGACCACTGAATATTTCTGCAAGAAGCATTATATCGCAAATTTTATGTTTTCCAGTTGATTTTGCCTTCTCCATGGTTTTTAATACTTATATGTTATTCATTACGGTTTTGTGTTTTTTTTAGGTTATATGTCATTTATCAACTTCTGACTGATTTTGACGTTTAAAATATTGGTTTGGCATTTAGGTACGCGACTGAAAAGGTTTTATTAAAATTACTTAATACCAATCGCAGTTAGGCGGTTCTAATGTTCTTCGTTAATAATAATAATCGTTTATTTAACAAACAAAAACAAGTACAGTAGGAGGACAAATTTAAACTTCTCCGTTAAGTTATCACATAGATGTAGTTTATCAGTAATATACATCATAACATTTAAGGGTATCTAGGCATTCTATCTCCTTTTGAGATAAGTCATCATTACAAAGTGTAAAAAGATTACAAAACATTGCCAAGTTGTTGTTCAATTCTAAGTAAGATTATAGGAAAACCAACCAAGAATAAAAATACAGATGATAACTGTTCGACATGATACAAAGATATTATGGATAAAATACACGTGTCATGCCATTCGTTAGAGCCCCTTACTTTCGCCAAAGTAGGTATACTTATATGTATTAGTCTCTTTAATTTAGGCACTACTGCCAGTGACATATATTATGTCCTGTATTTTAAGTTCTCAACCTGAAACGTATCTGTAGCTTTTTTTATAATTAGTACGGAAAATCCTCATGGAACCTTCCGCCACCCGGTTAGGTGGCAGGGTATATCGGACTCGTACCGACTAAAAACCGCATTTGTCTTCACCTGCCCTATTGTCATGGCCATGGGATCCGCGAAATTCGCCACGACCATGACTATACCTACCTAGTAACTAGAAAAGATACCAATTATGTAACAAAAAAATTAAAGTATGTAAGTAAACTTTTTAGATAATCGTAAAAAACAATATGCACGTTTAGTTTTATAAAATTTGTCTACATCTATGGGTCTACTTGTGCAAGTCAAGCACCCTAATCTAACGAATTTAACAGTCTGTAGCAGGCGGGCTGCGACATAATTTTGTAGTCTCATGATATATATTTACTTATTTTAACTCATTATTATGGAGGTCAAGTAATTATAATGTTTAATAATTATATTTTTATATTATAATAAATAATATTTCTCATAAAATATCTCTTTTATTATATTATAAAAATGTTTGACGATATTATTGTCTTAGATGATCACAAGAAGATTTCCAAATGCCAAAGATTATCGCTTGCTAAACTCTGGTCAAGGTACAGACCTAATAATTGTCCATAATATATCATAACGTCAGTCGTTCATTATTGAGGCACCATATTTGCCACTGTAAACAATAGTCCATTAGATATGTGACAGGCGTCCGGGGGCTCCATTGTAATCATTGTGACATCCTTACTCAGTGAATAAAACACTCACCTCGCACACTATACACGAAGCACACACCAAGGACACCTAAAAGTGCAACAGACGATGGACTATATTTCCGCGGATAAATTGTTCGCAGCGATGGAACATTTATCGATATCTTAGCAATAACGGACATGGAAAATACATTTGGAGATTTCTATATAGATTGTCCTCGGAGTCACGGACAAGCGCAGCAGGCGATGGACTATTAATAACGGACATGGAGTACAAAAAGCGTTAGGAGATTTCTATGCATTTTAACGTCACGAATAGATTGTCCTCGGATTTCACGGACAAATAGTGCATCGTTTGCAAATATGGATATACCGTCACTCCTGTTTTCTCTGACGTACCTATACACTGTACACAGTCCTTTCTTTTACATTGGCTGCTTGGTGCTAAGTAAGTAAGTGTCCAGGGCCCCGCGAATATTAAGTAGTTCCCACTCCATTTGCCTTTTTGTGCCTTTGGTAATGTCCTCTGTAATATTTCGCAAACGAATCCCTAAATAAAAGTTCAAACATTTTCACACAGCCGCAATATTTTTGAGCTACCTAACCAACTGCATCTCACACCATAGAACAGTCGAGAAAAACAAAAACCTCACTTTTCGTGTAGAGATATCCTATGTTTTTTTCCAATTTTTTTTTGATTAGTATGTATACCTATGCCAACAACTTTCTAGTACTAGTCTCTGAGCTAAGCCGCGGACAAATAGACAGACGGATGGACATGGCGAAACTTAACATGACATGACTAGGTACATGTTTTGCGTAGCGGGTAAGGTGGCTTCATCGCCACTACCGTTGCGCCGCCTATCGTGGGTTCAAGAGATGAGACAAATCTTTGTGTGATACACACTTTTATTTCGAATTTGGGTGTAAGTACTTAGTGTTCTTTAATTGTGTTTATAAATCTCCTGGAACAATAGCATGTAGGATTAAAAAACATTCTACCTATTTCTGTTCCAGACAACAGTTGAATTTAATTCTGCTTAATATGAAAAGATGCACAAACACTGGAGGTTGTGAAGAAGAGATTCGAAGAAGAATTGCTATCACACGATCTGCTGTTGATAGGCTAATAAGAGTCTGGTGCATCCGTAATATCACCAAAGCCACGAAAGTCCGTCTAATGAGAAGCTTAGTCTTCCCAATATTTCTTTATGGCGGAGAAACATGGTCGGTTCGCATCAAAGACCGGCGCAAAATCGATGCACTCGAGATGTGGTGCTGGCGGCGGCTGCTGCGAATTCCTTGGACAGCGTTTAGGACAAACGTCTCGATCCTGGTTGAACTCAAAATCAAACAGAGATTATCGTCGACTGTGCAAACACGAATTCTAAAATATTTCGGCCACGTTGTTCGAAACGAACACTGCATGGAACGACACGTTGTCCAAGGACAGGTGGACGGCAAGCGGTCGCGCGGCCGATCACCTACGCGCTGGACAGACCTCATCAAAAGTACGACACAAACCTCCATAGTCCAGAGTTCTCGAGACGCAGAAGACCAGCAAATGGTGGACCAGCAGGCAGCAAATGGTGGCGCATCGCGATGGCTGCTTTAACCAATAAAAATGCAGCGTCATCAACCACGACCGCTCTGTCAAGAGTGACCGACTAAGGAGGAATATGAAAAGCGTGGACTATGCCAGTATTGGATATTCAAAAGGCGACTGCTCGCGAATATTTTCATGGTTCTAACCATTTTTCTCGACATGTTGGAATTTGCTACCAGATAAGTAAGAGTGAACAGGCATTTTTTGGGTAAGCGTGTTCCATCTTCGACCTCGTCGTCGCTTACCATCAGGCGAGACTGAGGTCAAACGCAAACACATCAACAATAAAAAAAAAAGATAACCAGAAGTGACTGCCATCAGACTTCCACAACACAATTTCTGGGCAATACCAATTTCCTAAGGATAAACTATTTGGGTGTAAACACACATTCGAACTATTGTTTAGACCAATTGACCAATACTATATTGTGCCTACCAACATAGTAAACATAAATTGGTCGTTTGAGTGTTTATTCGCAAGCGAATAACGCCAGGCGCTATTTTATAAACATACTTCTTATAATGGTATAGTGGGAGTAATTCCACTCAAATTGGAGCTGCCCGAATGAGGAAGAAGGTACCACACAAGGACTTTCTGCAAGGCGGTCCTTGCAGAATGTCGAAGTGAAATAACTTTGAGCTGTGATGTGTTCCTAACGGTGAGCAAGGTTGCTAGTGCTCCGTGAGGAAACGTTGGCAGTGGGCGGACTTTGATTACTATACTTCCAATCCAGCTATTCCTCATTCATTTTATAACGTGCAAGTGATACACCTAGTGTTGCAAGGCTACAGTAACCGCTTACCTTCATGTAGGCCGTATCGCTTGTTTGCCACCTTAGTAAATAAAATCTAATGGCAACAACGCCTGACAATATTAAACTAAAAAGGTGTCGTATCGTGTCGTATGCATCAGTTTCAATTTGCAGTGCATTGTGTTGCCATTGTCATTCAAAGAGTTTTTATTTAAGTAGGTCCATTTACTATCATAGATGTAGTAAGTACCTACTTAACTGACGTGGCAAAACTTATATAAAATCTAGATTGTCTTATTATTCGATAACACGTGAAGGTCATGTGCCAGTTGATAAAATGCCGGATATGGATATAAGTATCGAACATGATAAGATATTTTTATTGACCTTTAACCGTCTCATTATTGTGGTAATGATTATAATAATTTTCACTATCATTTAATATTCAGCTAGTGAATCACTTATTGCGATGTTACTTGCTAGGTTTCACATATCACATTCATAAACCTAATGTATTTTTTTAGATTGTTTATATGTTACGCTCAAAGACCGAAAACAGCTCACAACGCGTTGTGGTAAATTGTATTCTATACTTCTGCTAGGTTGGGTTTTTAGGTTTTTTTTAATAAATACAAAAACTCGATGGCAATTTAAATTAAAACACAGCTAACAACTGATTATTAAGCTGCTACTTTCTAATATAATTGACCACAACGCGTTGTGAGCTTTTTTTCGCTCAATGAGTGTTTTCGGTCTTTGCGTTTTCTTATAACATAAATTATAAATAATTTGAAAATTACCTACCCATTTTCATAAGTTTGCCGTTTAGTTGTTTCCCAGATCATGACTGTCAGAGGAACTATCGATTGGTGCAATAACAAAGAATGTATTTTTGTTTTTCAAAATGAACAGGTCTGATTTCCGGATAGGGAAATTATTGTTCGTAAGTCGAAAGTAGTCCGTCTCATCGTCGTCAGGTGCACACCACATCACAACATCCTGTGATTCTTTTATAAAAGCCATTGTTACAGCAAAAAATATGGGTATTTTGGAAGCAGACGTAAATAAAATGTTAAATACAGAACGAGAAAGAAAAAACTAAATTAGTTACAGTCCCACGAAAAAACAAAAAACAAACCACTGCAAACATAATGATGCAGAATACATGATCCAAGATTTCTAAGTATTGTTTTTATTACCGCCCAACCCAACCAGTTTCTTTTATTGTCCCTTGTCAAGAATGTCAGCGGGAACCCTATGAGAACGCCTTATAAACTTATTGTAAGTTATACATAAGTTTATTGTAATTTGAAAATATAAACAAAATGATCCTAAAGTCAATAATTACTGATTAGAATATAAATAGCATAGGAAACAACGTAATTAAATAATACCAAGGCAAGGCATATTTTCTTCGATAAAAGAATAATAATATTTTAAGAGTTTAATCAGTGTCAGTTGTATTTCTATTCTTGACATATAAAGACGTTCTTAAAAATGTTAATGTACTTGTTAGGTATTATAATATTATGTTTGTGTGTTCTCCATGTTTTATTCAATTATAATAAACGTGCGCGAATGATCAGGAAGATACCTGGACCTAAAGATGACTTTTTGGTTGGAAATGGATTGACCGTTATTCGCTCACCAGGTAAGCCGTTAGCCTTCTCCAGAAAGGGCCAACTTTCCGGAATTATATAAGTAATCTGAGTTACTAGGTAAAAATCCAGTATCTGAAGCCGGGGTAGACCCAGATTCTCGGCCTGGGATACTGGTCTTTCCTAAGCTGTGTGCTGGTTTTTAAGTAATTGAAATTGCACATTATGAGCATTTCTTTAGGATTATTTTTTGTTTAAAATGTTATTTTGCTTTATTGGGCATAAGACACCCATTATATTACAGTATGACAAAATTAGTCTAGAACAAGGTAAACGTTTAACCCAGACTAACGACCGCAAAATAATAGTGAAAACAGAAAAGTGAGTAGGTAATTGTAGGATAAGTACTTATCTATTTATAATATAAATTTCTATTTTTTTGAACTTCAAATGTAATGCGATATCCAAGTTTATAAGGTGTTTTTTTTTTATTTGTCTCCACGATGCATCACAGAGGCGTTCGCGCACCAGCGTAAGTTCTGCACCGTTCAATGTGGAACAACCGGTGCATACGCGCCTCTCGTCGCATCGCGGTTCTGGGTGCATTGTAACATAAGTTATTAATGAGATCAGTGCAGTCGAACCTGTTATTACACAGATCATGAAGCACCAATAAGTTGCGACTTCAGGCGCAGCAGTTTAGAATATTTCATGGTGTGTATGGTAATTTTAACACAGTGTATCTGTAATGCATGTCACGTAGAATTGGTTTTTGAATCATTTCTAATTTTTTTTATATATAAATATCAAAAATAGGATTCCAAATCGGGACAACGAAGTCTAATTGAGTGCGGATAGAAGTAGAAAAGTAGGCGGTATTTTTAAGTTGTATTGTGTGTGAACAATATTGAAAAAGTCTATTCCTCCTGTAGAAAAAGATAATCTTCTGTCGTTTGCACGACTTTTTGATATCGTATGACAACATTAGAAAATGGGAATGAATATAACTTTTCCCAATGTCGTTGATAAACAAAATGAAGAGAAGGGGTCCCAAAATCGATCCCTGGGGCACCCCAAAGGTGAAGATTATCGAGTTTTATTGAAAGCCATTATTATTTAAAATGTTTTAGGATTCAAAAAAGTTATAGACCATTGGCTTAATTGCCATCAGAATCCGTCGCTTCCGGTAAAATAACTTTAATAATATTGTTTTATTAACTAGTGTATTCTATTAAAATATAGAACAATGCATTTTGTTAGATTGGTATCTAAGATAGAAAAACTCGTAGTCAAGTTATGACTACGCTGATTGATCAATCGATCTGCGAGCGAGAGTTAAGCTGCGCTAGCCACGGTCAGTCTGTGGATGGGTGTCCATTTTAAAACATCAAGACCCCTCCGTGCCTCGAAGAGCACGTAAAGCCGTTAGACCCAGCTGTCATGTGAACACATATGAAAATCTTAAGTGGTAGTCAGAAGCCCAAAAAGTTTGACAACTAGTCTATCCTCATGATATCTAGACCATTACATTGCCCAGAAATTGGGTTTGATCGCAACAGTCACTTCGTGTAAATTACTGATATTCAGCTGCATCTGGTTAGACTGGAAGTCAACCCCCACACATAGGTACTTGGAAAAATGCTCAGAGGATGAGAATGAGATGGTATCTGAGATAAAACCCGAACTACACTTAGTGGTTATAATTTTCCTTGTAATCGGCTATAATTTGCAATTATTACTTAGCAGTATGTAATTTTTTTTTTCGTTTTCCAATGACACCGGTTTACCTGGTAAAGCGGTTTGACATTTGGATGACGGAGACGTATATAACTAAACAAAAAATTCATGTTTAATACTCAGTAGATAGGATAATATCAATAATATTACTCAACGATAGTAGTATCATGACGTTTCAGTTTTACATAGTGTGACAAACAGACGACCGGACAAATAAACAGATGGGTGTCAAGAACTGTAAGGGCTCTTACACACCAATGTTTTTTTCAGGCGCCGTCGACGCGTTTCGCTATCGCGCGTTATCGGCGAAACTCAAAAAAGGCAGATTATTAGCGATTGCCTCGCTCTAAGGGTTCATAGCTTGACAACGGATCCCTGAAGCCTTGTACGGATTGTGAGTTCCAGGGTCCATGTACCCGATTACGCATTTGTACGCGCGGTCCGTACAAGGTTTTAAATTACCTAATTATTTAAAATGGTTAAAATACACTGAGATATCGAAATAATAAAAAAAAAATCGAAACCCACAAAAACCCACTAAAAAATATAATCATTAAAGACATCTGTGGGAATTTAAACCTATATTATACAATAAAAAACCGGCCATATGCGAGTCGGACTCGCGCACCGAGGGTTCCGTACAAACCTGTAGGTATACTTTTGATTGCGTTGACATAGAAGTTTGATTTTATTACAGCTTAAAGGTATTATAATTATAGAACTAAGTATTAGATATGAATTTCAATTTAGGTAATACCTCTACGCGGTCATGAAGAAAGGTGTAGTTACTGCAAAATTATTAAAAATATTTTATTATAACTGATGATGTAACTATAAATTTACGATTTTAGCTATTTTTCCTTTATCTATGCGAGAAGACGTTGCTTCGTACCAAATTTCAAGATTCTGAGTTCATGGGAAGTACCCTGTAGGTTTTAATTCCCTTGCGAGTTTCGAAATTTTGCGGCATAAACGGCTGTATCTTTTGATTGCGTTGGCTTAGAAATTTGATTTTTTCACAGCTCCAAGGGACAGTAGACCTGAGTATTTGATATAATCAATTTTAGCTTGATACCTCCACGCGTTCCTGAGAAAAGGGTCTTGACAGACGGACGGACGAACAACAAAGTGATCCTATAAGGGTTCCATTTTTTCCTTTTGAGGTAGGTACGGAACCCTAAAAACATCAATTATTACTTGATCACCCGCCCAAGGGGTTCTCGCCTTGTCGCGGAGAGGGGGGCCTAGTAGTTTTTTAGGAGTTATGTTATTATGAGGAAAAATCTTTTAATTACCTTTGTAGTATTTTATTATGATTTTCCTAATACATTTAATTCATTAGCCTAGTGGCCCTAAGACTCCTACACTAGAGGTACTGGGTTCGATTCACAGGTAGACCAGTTTTATTGGGGTTTTCTATTAAATGATAAATGATATTTATTTCTGTAAAAAGATCTTTTAAAGACACTTTTACAAGTCAAATGTCAGTAGCAGCTTGGAGTTTGGATTTGTGTGTGGTTAATAGCAATAGGATCGCCGCCTAGTACATGGGACATAAACATACTGGCGAACTGTGTGTGTACAATTAATACACCTCTGCCAAACGGTCCGGGGAGTACAGGCATGATGGTACCCATGTATGTTTTCGGATAAATCCCAGCGATGTTTTAGAGATAAGACAGCAATCGCAATTTCAATAATAAATTAAGAAAATTTGATAAGTTACCCCAGCAGAAATTGTATTTTCCCGTTTAGTTATGTATTTTATTTATAAATTCACTACTACTTACTTCCTAAATAGAAAATTTCTCTTTTGAACCTCAAATTTTATGTTTGTGTAAGTGAATACAATAACAGTGACAAATGTTTCAGTCCGCTGTGGTAATAAAACTTAAAATTAAAATAAACAGACATATAGCGGGGTAGAAGGTAGCGGTCTGAGCTTGTCATGCTCACTAAAATGTCCTGCTGATGGTAGCGTTGTGTGTCGGGTCGTTTTATTTCCTGCAACATGGTTGAGTCGAACGACATTAATACGCACATCAAACTCGTGAACGGGTGCCGTCTGTCGGGGCTGGTCAGCTCTTACTGTCAATGGCAATCTCTTTATTTATTTATTTATTTTTCTGTTAGTACACTGTATTAATTTAATAGTACACATCAAACTATTGATTTCATGTAAGTCTGACATAACAATGATTTATATTAATTTGATATTCGCAGACATTACTGAAATGGTTACTGTAGTTTAATTTTTTATTATTATTTAATAATGTTTAACTCAATTTTGAATCATAATTATGATTTACGAAAAGTGTCCATTTTAGCAAATGCTATGAATCCTCAGTATAAAATGATTCCAGAGGAATTACCACAGGTGGCCGTTTAGTCCTCCTGTATGTGTTACATCATGTATAAAACATTTTAACGTTTCTAATAATTATCTGCAGTTGAAGTTATGGAAATAGGAAGAAAATGGGCGGAAACGTTCGATGGAATCTACAGAGTATGGATATATCCATTTGGAGCAGTGTTCATTTACAATCCTGACGATATTGAGGTGGGTAAAATATTACAAGAAAACTGGTTTACAAATTGAAGGAGTGACTTATTTTACTTAGCTTGTTTTTTTCTGTTGACTTGAATACATTTGACCCATATTGTGCCCGAGGAGCTAAAATGGCAACTTTTGATTCTGATGGAAAGCACAAACGAATTGTTTCAGGCATATAACAACCGTTCAGGCTATTTAACCGTTCAGCTCTCACATTCGCATGACGGTAAAACCGTAACATCAGACCATAAACCGTACTGTGATTTGAATTACAACACGCCTATCATCAATAGCGTCCCGACGTATAGAGAGGAAGTTTTGTATTCTTAACCAAACAAGCAAAAGTAGGATGATGGAAACACACTACTGATACTGATTATAAGAAACCTTTAGTGGAACAATATTAATAGCCCCAATGTGAGCATAGATTTCATTTAATCCGAAATCCTTTCAGATAATACTATCAACTATGAAGCATAGTGAAAAAAGTATGATTTATAAGTTTTTGAAGCCTTGGTTACGAGATGGGCTTCTCCTCAGTAAAGGTAATCATTATTTTTACTTTCTTTAATTGATTCATTAATTAATAGTTTCTTACACACACCGGCGAATTGTGGGTGTGCGTTAGTACACGTTTGCCTAATCCTTCGGGGAATACAGGCGTGATGGTATGTTTTATTGCTATTTTGGATAAATTTATATAATATTTCCTCCGTCCCACGGCTGGGCAAATGCCTCCCTTCCCTCTTTCCAGGCCAATCTGTCTGCGGTTTTAGCGGCCTAATTAAAAAAAAGTCTGTAAAAAAATATATCTATTTATCATTTTAATCTACTAAAAGATTTGTTTCTGTTTCTATCAGGAGCAAAGTGGCAAGAACGCAGGAAAATACTAACACCCACATTTCACTTTAACATTTTGAAGCAGTTTTCTGAAATAATCGAGGAGAACAGCCAGCGTCTTGTGGAGAACCTTAAACAGAGCGCTGGAAAACCTATCGACATCGCGCCTGTTCTATCAGAATTTACTATACAATCTATTTGTGGTATGTATACAGTTAGTTTAGATGGGGAAAACATAAACATAATGCCTCATAATGTTTGTGTAATAATAATGTGATGGAAGAAAAATGTCCTGGACAAATTTTCATTATCAAAATGAACACCGAAAACGCACACCTGAAGAGAATACAAGGTGAAGAATACTCAACTCCCAACAACAAAAATAAATTAAAATATAATAATAATATAATATAATATTTTTGGGACATTTTACACAACACCATCTAGTCCCAAACTAAGCAGAGCTTGTATGTACTATGAGGGTACTGGACAATGGATATAATACTTATACTCTTTTTTTTTTGTAAATACATACTTATAATACATAAGAAACACCCAGACAAACACAAATACTCATGTTTTATCCACACAAATATTTGCGTCCTGTGGGAATCGAACCCACGACCCCATGATCAGCAGTCCGGCACTCGAACCGCTAGACCACAGAGGTCGTCAAAGACAAGAAGGTTAGGGGATAGAGAGAAAAGGACGAAAATATATAAAAAAATATCTACGTTTATAAATATATAATTTCGTCTTGTTCAGAGCCATTGAGCAATTGTTATATGTTTCGGTGTTTAGCTTTTATTTTTTCTTATTAAATATTTATTGATTTCCAGAAACTGCAATGGGCACTCGATTCAGTGATGATGCTACAGGTTCAGCGAAGTCATACAAGGACGCAATATATAAAATCGGAAATTTGTTTTTGAAAAGATTCCTCAGAGTTTATCTTTATCCAGATTTTATATTTAACTTGTCACCAACAGGAAGGCTTCAAGAGAAATATTTGAAAACTGTGCATAACTTTACTGAGCAGGTTATAGAACAGAGAAAAGAATCGATAAGTAATGTGGATTCAAATATTGTGGAACAAACTGAAGCAGAAGATGATGACTTATATGTTTATAAGAGAAAGAAGAAAACTGCAATGCTAGATTTACTTATATCTGCTGAAAAAGAGGGGCATATAGATAAAATTGGCATTCAAGAAGAAGTTGATACGTTCATGTTTGAAGTTAGTTTTTCTATAATATAATCTTGTAACCATTTCTGTTTTATTACTTTTGTTAACTATTAAAGTCACTACAGGTCTCTCTATAATTCTTCGTATTCCGTTTTTACATTTCGATTTAATGTGTCCAGAAATCGATGTTCACTTGTTTGAGCCTAGTCACACATATAAGATCTACTAAAAAGCATAAGTGAAATTTAAAGGTCTTGTAAATGAATAAATATTATTCAGTAGTATTTGTCAATTCTGTTGATTTAACTGCATCAACTTGAACACATTATTTTTATTTTGCAGGGTCATGATACTACAGCCAGTGGTCTGACGTTTTGCTTTATGTTGTTGGCAAATCATAGAAAAGTTCAGGTCAGTATAATTTATGTATTATATATTTATTTAAGAAAATAATCACCTCGCCATTATCTTTGCGCAATGGTGTCATGGGGTTCTATTCCCATCTGAGATAAATCTTTTTTTAAACCACAGATATTTTGGGGTGTAATTAGTACTCAAGAATCTTGTTCTCGGACCTATTCTAACATTCCCTATTTCTATATTTTAGGACAAAATTATAGAAGAGCTGAATGAAATATTCGGAGATTCCAACCGACCTATTAATATGGAAGATTTGACAAAGATGAAGTACTTGGAATGTTGTATCAAAGAGTCCTTGCGCCTTTACCCTCCAGTACACTTTATCAGTCGTAATATAAATGAAGATACAGTATTAAGTATGTAATATTATGTTGTATCTAGAATTTACTCATTTCGTTGGCGTCTTTACTCACACAGAGTGCATGTGCACGTATGCGGGACTGAGGGTCTACTCCCTAAGCACGAAGTCCGTAGTTTCGACCTTATTTACGGGCGTTTCATACTCCGTATCACCTACGGATGGATGATTCGTTCGGGGCCCGAACTAAGAATGAATGACAACACAATTTGACAGTTGTCCCTACTCTCGATGTGTTTTTACCCGTTCGAAAAATTGAATTTGACACTTGTTTGATCGGACTCCGAAATTTCGGAGAACTTTCGAACGGCTCGTAACTTCGATGACGGAGATAGGGAGTAAACCCTCTGACGCGGAACAGCATCAGTTGTATTTATGAGACGGTATCGCGAAAGTCACTCTAACATCACGTATTGTTGCCTACAGTTCAGTTCAGTTTCAGATATAGTTTTACATTAATATTTTGTTTGCGTAGATGTGATCCCAATAAAACTTGTGAGACATTTTAGCTTCTGTTCATCCTTTCATCGGACAAAGAATTTTCAGAATCTGGCCTAACAGAATCTTTCAGAATAGTTCCTGAGATTACAAAGTTTAGCTCTCTATAATTTTATTGCAGCCATCTGCTGTTGTTTCGCATCGTACTTGCACGAGTTCAAGGATAGTTTATCATTTCCTAAACAAAACAAAAATAGAAACGGTTCAGTAGAACACAAAGATTACCGGTTTATAATATTAGTGTAGACATCTACACTGTTGTCTTGCTCGGTCTTATGTGTTAAAAACCGATAGATGAACATTGACCAGTTTATTCGTATTCACCCATGTAATCTTATTTACTCCACTTTACGGTACACAAACAATTTTCTGTTCTAGGCAACTACACTGTTCCAGCTGGCTCGTTGTGTCACATCGTTATTTTAGATCTGCATTACCGTGCCGACTTGTTTAAGAACCCGAAACAGTTTGATCCGGACAGGTTCTTGCCAGAGAACAGCATAGATCGACATCCTTATGCCTACATACCTTTTAGCGCGGGCCCCAGAAACTGTATAGGTATCTACCTTTTTTCATCTTTATTTAGTTATTTCACGATACCTACTAAATATAGTATACGTAGGTATTAGAGTATGTTGGGGTAAGATCAGTGTTGGGGCAAGAATGTATAAACAAAATATCCATCTTATTCAGCTATAATTTTTAATGCTACTCTCAGCTCTGCTTACCTTACCAGGGCTAAAATGTCACAAGTATTTACATAAAATGTAGCTCTAATTTGAAGGTCAAAAAATACTCGATTTATTTCAATGAGTACAGTACCTACAAGATTTTATAAAATTAACGCTTTTATCTACTGATAATGTTAATTAATGTTTTTATCGAAATGAGATTGAAAGTGTGCAATATGTATACGTGTAAGGTTAGTCTAGAAAAAGTCAGACTTCGACGTCAAAGTTGTTAATAATCTTAGCAATATGATTACGAATGCAATATAGCAATATATTTTTTGCTACTATGTAGCCAAATACTGTGATTTATTAATTACAATAAAATTATTGACCTACTCAATTTTGCAAGGGCAAGAGGGGGCACCTCTACGGGGCACGTGCGATACTGAGACCCAGTTACCAACTAACCTTTTTGGTTCGGTTATCGTTGCATGGGTGTGTGCGTGTGTAAATAAATCTTGAATAGGTTGAAAACAAAAACTAAAGTGCTCGTTTAGCATATAGGAGGTTACAATATCCCAACAATAAACATTGCTGTGCTTTTAGGCTCCGCAGCTATCGGAATAAAAGTTTCACTACCAAATGCACTTGCCCCATTTTATTTTGACAACCGTTATCAAACCTAATATTGCTGGTATTAAAGTTTTAAATATAGGTGCCGTTTTGTTTACACTTATGTTTTGTGTATCTCTAAATTGTATAAAAATATAAACTTACCACTCCTTATGTGCTTTATAGACGTTTGCCCTATTTTTTGGGGTAGTGCGTCTATAACAGGTATGGTTTACTATAAGAACGAATATCTGTAACAAAAGCTTCCCCATTTACAGAAAGTACAGTTTTATATAAAGGTCAGTGAAATAAATTATATTACAATACTTAATATGATGGCCTTAAGCTAATAAAAATAAAAAATATTGTCTAGGAAACTCAACTTTGGAAAAATATGACGCACTTGCCCCGACTGATCTTACTTTAATTATAATTATAGTTTCTTTTTGTGGTGAACACATTTTTTTTTGTTGTCACAAGGTTTTAACCATAAATATGGATGGATATAGGAAAAGAATAAAGATGGATGGATTGTGTGAAAGCTGATATGGTACGGAAGAAATTAAGAGTCAGTTAAGAGTTTTAAAGAGTTCCTTCCGTAGGTACAATATCGGCTTTTTTCGGGCCTCCCGCCCAAATTCACTTGTCGTCATGAGATGAAAAAGGAGGAAGACATTGTTTTTAGTATGGATTGTTGGCTATGGTTACAGCGGATATAGCTATTAGGTATAATGGTATCAGCAATCGCAGATTTGTATATTGTGATTGTGATTGTCACTAGATGAGAACTCGTTAGATTTCAGACTTTTTATTTACCTTATAAGGCGTGTGCGTCGCACTGAGCGTAAAAATAAATCATTATTCTTTCTTTATTCCCTGAGATAGAGTCCATCGCCATACCACATTAAATTTTGCAGTTTACATAATTATAACAGCGAAAGATGTTATAAACTACAAGAATTGCAGGCAACTGACATTTTAAGTTATTTATTCATAATTATACAAATTAATTAAAATTATAGTAAGAATATTATTAAATTAATTAATTATGCCAGTTCTAACTAGTACAGTGACTAGTATTTGATCTATGTGCATTTAAAAATAGATTACAATCACGATCGCTGCCAATACTGGTAATTATAATTATTATTATATTTCAGGTCAGAAATTTGCTATGATGGAGATGAAGATAGCTGTTGCCAACATGTTGCGAGAATTCAACTTGGTACCAGTGACTCGACCCTCCGATATTGTATTTACGGCTGATCTCATTTTACGTAGCAACGAACCTGTGCTAGTTAATCTAGTTAAACGAGAAAAATAAAATATTTTTAAAATCTGAGTATATTCATTAAAGTATCTTTTTGTATATTTTTGGCATTTTCCATGCTAAGATTTTAAAGTTATTTAGAAAAGGAAAAATTGGACCGCGGGCAGGATTCGAACCTGCGTCTTCTGGTTAGGTACACCAGACGCTATGACCACTAAGCCACCGCGATACCTACCTGTCATGTCGAATTTTTCCATACTAAGATTTTAAATAACTTTAAAATCTTAGCATGGAAAATGCCAAAAATATACAAAAAGATAGTTACAAGGTAAGGTGGCATCGTTCGACATTTAACTAACTGTAAAGTAAGTTGTGTCGGTTACTGTAAAGCAAAAACTTGCATTTCAATAGGTGTTACTGACGTCACCATAAAGACGTAAATTCAGTATGTGAAGGAAAAATTCGACATGACGGGTAGGTATCGCGGTGGCTTAGTGGTCATAGCGTCTGGTGTACCTAACCAGAAGACGCAGGTTCGAATCCTGCCCGCGGTCCAATTTTTCCTTTTCTAAATAACTTTAAAATTCATTAAAGTTTACCACTATTTGACAAAGTTAGCTCAATGGTTAGAAAAACTTATCAAATTAAGGTTAAGTAGTAATTTTAAACAAACGAACAAAATGGTTTGCAAAAGGTTAAATCTACAATTCTAGCTGCATTTTCCCTTATCCATAATATAACTAAAAACCTTGTTGAACGACGTCACGTATACGTAATTTTGTTTGACATGAGCAAGGCATTCGACTTTGTTCAGCATGACATCTTACTTAACAAATACCATCGATATGGAATTAGGGAACAAGCTCTACAATGGACACAAAGCTATCTTACCGACCGAAAACAGTGATTACTAAAATTACCTAGTCAAATGATGAATTAGTGTCTAGATCATTCAGATCTGAATTTAAGTTCATTTAAGTAGTAGTAGTTTAAGTTTATTTTCCACAAGGAAATGTTTACTGTTTGGAACGTTTAAGTGTTTTAGGGCCCCGATACTAAACATTACTAATGGTTGCAGTATGCTACCGAGGCTGCCTGGATTCTGCCAGTATGTTTATATCTGGGTATATTAATTTAATTTATTTACTTTACCACTATTTGACAACGTTAGCCAAATGGTAAAACTTATCAACTAAATGTTGGTAGTTTTAAACAAAACAAATATCGCTGATGATTTTATGATTAAATAAAGTAAGAGAAAAATACCTAATTGTTGTCATTCCTGCCGCACAAGAAACTGAACTTATGTTCAGTTTCAATACTGAGGCACTATTGCCTCAGTATTGGTGCATCATGTCTTTTGGAATTCAACATGGGGTCGTACTGGTTCGGGGATACTGCCACAGGAAGGATATTGCACGTTCTCCGTAGGAAGTTTCGTGTTAACCGGACTGTGGTGGACTATTAACCATCGAGGTTGGTAATGGTAACTTACGTAATGGTACCGAAAATACCCAATGTATTGCGTTTTTAGTGGTTTTGCTGATCATGAGGTCGGATCTTCGATTTCCACAGGACACAATGATTTATGTGATGAACATAAGTGTTTGTGTTTGTCTGGGTGTTTCTTATATATTATGAGTATTTATTTACAAAAAAAAATATATAAGTAAGTATTATATCCATTGTCCCATAGTACAAGATTTACTTAATTTGTGACCGGTGCTATGTAAGATGTCCTAAAATATTTATTTATTTATTTATTTAGTAATGAATTAGTAGTTCTGGCGCGGCAGTGATAGGTCCTGTGTCAATAAATGCCAAGGTCGAGCAGTGTTTATTTATTTATTTACATATTAATACTTCATGCACAGGTCTTAACCCTTTGACCGCCACAGAAGTCTATAGACGTCAAATTAAAACTTGCTCACGACGCCAAACGACGGCATGGCACGACAAAAATATCACTTTTTTATAGTGCTTGGTGTAGAGAACACAGATATTCATTATTGACGTGGCGGTCAAAAGGTTAATGCCATACCTACTTGATTTTTGCCAGACAACCTTGGCTTAATGCAGAGATAATAAAACACACAATAGTTGCACATGCAATAGGTGTATGTAGTAATAACAGAACCCGATTCATAAAAACTAAATATACAGCGTGTCCCAGACCAAGTGGTACAAAGGGAAATGTGAAATAGAAATATAAATATTTATTTGTCAATGTAGGTAGAATTAACATTAGATGTTACATTCATACTTAGACTAGTTCGCTACTAATGTGTGCTACTAGCTAGTGTGGGGTAGTAGATCCTTTTTGTTTTTTTTTGCGAGGAGGAAACCTACATAAGGCTGCCAGCCTGCTGGGGGGCAGGCCGGGGTGTGTGAAATTTTTACCGCACTTAAACCCCCCATTGTGGTGGCCATCTTCAGCACAATATTGGGGGGCTCCGGGAACTAAGTATTCTTCCGAAACCCTCCTGTGTCATGCCATCAAGGCCCATCCCAGGGAAGGACCCTTCCCTATCCCATCTCTGTGCGGTGCACCCTGCGGCACGCGACCACCACATGCCGCCGTCATCTCTGAGGTCGCTTGGTGGACGTACTGAGCCCCCACTCTATGCACCCACGACCCCAGAGGCCCCCCGTACGCCGTCTGTATAACTCGTGCTAAATCAACCTTAGCACAAAAACATTTTAATTTTCTTGCCCCCTTTGTGTATAATAAATGCAATAAAGTGAATAAAATAAGAGAACATAATAATAATACATTTAAAAAAGTTATACATAATTGGCTTATGAGGCTCGATTCTGAAGCTGTGGAAAACCTACTTTTAGTAGTAACCTAATATAAACAACAACCTTACTTAGCTCTTTTCACACATTCACGCACACATACACACACACACACACACACACGCACACAAGCACACACGCACGCACACACACACACACGCACGCACACACACACACATGCACACACACACCATTATTTTTTTGTTTGATTTAAACTTACCTTTAAGACGTAGTTTATTCTGATGGTTCTTAGTTTCCTACTTAAATTTGTTGTCATAAAATAAAATTACTGAAATGATGCGGAAGGAGACTGGCCTCTGCAACACAGTTCTTTAACTAGCGCAGGGGTCAGAGAATTCTTTAAATATTGTAAATCTGTTTATGCCAATAAATATATATTATTATTATTATTAATTACAGACAGGGGGTTACGTATGTAGCCGTAGGCTAAATCCCGATGCGAGTGGCACTTCGGCGTCGTCTCCTCCGAGCGGGATCAGACCTCTCACGATCCGTCTCGGCGGCCTCTGGACCATAATTGTCTCGCAGAAGGAAGCCACTGCCCTCCAGTTTGTCGACTCTGCCAACATAGCTGACACTACGGCTGGCAGAGAGAGATCCTGGCCGATTTCATTGACCAGGATTCGCCGCTCGGACTCCCATGCAGGACACTCGCCAATGGTGTGTTGGGCAGTGTCTTAAGCACTGCTGCAGTGATGGCAATTCGACGTGGCCTCGCGTCCGATCCTATTCAGGCACTCACTGAAGCAACCGTGCCCAGTGAATACCTGAGTAAGCTGGTAGGTGATGCATTCATGTCTACGCAGCCAGGTCTCGAAACACGGCAGGATGGTTTTAACGACTCGCTTGTGCGCCAACTGCTGCCCTGATAGCCGCTCACGCCATTGCTCAAGCGCGTGTTGCCGCTCCTGCTCCCTCAACCCCTCGAACGCTCTCAGAGGCGCGCTTTTACCACTGGCGGATAGCACGGATCCGGTCATAGAGTCTCGCATCCATTTCCGCCAGAATGTCCAGGGGGTAGTAAGTCCTAGTGTAAGTGTAAACTATACAATAGTTGGCACCTAATAAATCATAGGCCTATCTTTATTATATAATTATTAAAATTGTTATAATCATTGGCGATTACCATTAAAAACAACGTGATTTCCTCTAATTACCTTGAAAAATAATCCAAGGTGCCAATCATGTGCAGACAATAGTACTGGTTACCCTATTACTTATTCAATCATGTTTTTTTTTATTTGTTGACATCGGCAAAGGAGCAGACGAGCCACCTGATGGTAAGTGGTCATCGTCGCCTATGGACATCTGCAACACCGGAGGAGTTGCTGATGCGTTACCGACTCTTAAGGAACTTGTATACGGTCTTTTTGAAGAACCCCATGTCATAGGAAAAAGGGGTATATTATTCGGCTATCCTCAGCCGCATATAAATTATGACCATTAAAAAAAAACACGTTTTTTGTTGAAGCCTATGACACTGTGAAGAGATTATATTTTTTAAACCAGAGGGCTCAATTTTGGTTCGACAATGTTGTGTTACCAGATGCCGCCTCATCTACGTCGGACTGTAGGGGACTACTTGCGTGATCGGTCAATCACCTTTTCGGGACGCAACGGGGTATGCAGCAGAGGGATGACGTGCGGTGTTCCACAGGGTTCTGTCCTCGGGCCGCTCCTGTGGAACATCGGCTACGACTGGGTCCTGCGTGGGGCCATCCTCCCGGGCGTCAGCGTGACTTGCTACGCTGATGACACGCTCGTCCTAGCCCGGGGGAGTACGTATAGGGAGGCTGCCCGTCTTGCCACCGCAGGTGTGGCACAAATCGTGGCGCGCATCCGCCGGCTAGGGCTGGAAGTGGCGCTGAACAAGACGGAGGCTCTGTCATTCCATGGGCCCCGGAGAGCTCCTCCTCCAGGATCCCATCTTATCATTGGTGGGGTCCGCATTGACATCATGTCGTGCATGAGGTACCTGGGGCTCGTGCTGGACAGCAGGTGGAGCTTCGACGTCCACTTCCAGCGTCTGGCGCCGCGGTTGATGGGGGCGGCTGGCGCCCTCGGACGGCTCTTGCCGAATCTCGGTGGCCCAAAGAGCAGCTGCAGGCGGCTCTATCTGGGGGTCATACGTTCCATGGCCCTCTACGGTGCCCCTGTGTGGGCCACCGAGTTGACGAGTCGCGGCGCCACTATGTTGCGGCGGCCACAGCGTGCGATATCCGTACGAGTCATCCGCGGATATCGCACAATATCGACGGAGGCGGCGTGCGCACTGGCGGGTTCTCTCCCTTGGGACGTGGACGCCCGGGTCCTTGCGTCACTCTATACATGGCGCAAGGAGGTGCGGGAAAGAGGAGCGATGGTGGTCCCGAGGGAGCTGGACCAGTGCAGGGAACTGCTGCGGCAAGCGGCGTTTGAAGAGTGGGCGGAGCGGCTTGGGCGACCAAGTGCTGGACTGCGGACGGTCGAAGCCCTCCGTCCAGTTCTGAGGGAATGGGCTGACAGGCGTCACGGTGTGCTGACCTTCCGGCTGACGCAGGTGCTGTCGGGGCATGGATGCTTCGGCAAGTACTTGTGCCGCATAGCCGGGAGGGAAGCAGACACCCGCTGCCACCACTGCAGCGATTGTATGGAGGACACGGCGCAGCACACGCTCGAGCAGTGTGTCGCATGGGCCGAGCAGCGCCGTGTCCTGAGAGGTACCACAGGACAAGACCTCTCACTCCCGGCCGTAGTCAACAGCATGGTCGGGAGTCCAGACGCCTGGGAGGCGATGCTCTCCTTCTGCGAGGACGTGATGGCGCAGAAGGAGACCGCGGAGAGGGAGAGGGAGACTGCCTCCACCCTGCCGATCCGCGCCCGTCGATCAGGGCGCAGGAACAGGGCAGACAACGCCCTGTTCCAACCACCATAAACGGCCACGGGCGGCGGACTTGGGGAAGTCCGTCCGCCCAACAACACAAGGCCCGAGATGGAGGTGCGGTTGGTGTTTCCGCACCCCACTCACGTGGATCGGTAGGTGGGGGCACGCAAGTGTCTCCCTAATAGAGCCGGAGACTGCGAGTTTGCGGTCTGCCACTGCTGGGGTCGCGGAGGAATGTTCTCGCTCCCGTAACCCCAGCAAAAAGTGGTGAGGCGAAACACCCGTATGGTTTTAGTCGGTAGGTCACCCCCTATGGGTGGAGTCCGACACACCCCACCGCCTTCCCCGGGCGGTGGATAGTCCATGAGGATTTCCATACGCTAAAAAAAAAAAAAAAAAAAAAAAAAAAAAAAAAAAAAAAAAAAAAAGTGTAAGACAAAGTAGGCACGAAGGTTATTTAAGGTTACTGTGTCAAGACTCTCCTTATCTATGACTTAGTATTTAAATTATTTTTTAAAGATCTTTCATATATGTCTGTATTTTGAGTAGCGCTTTTGTGTACATTAATGTAAAAAAACCTTGACTTAAATTGTAATGACTTAAATTCATAATTAAATTGGATTTATTCAGAACATTTTCAAAAGATTGTTCATATCAACATAAAAAAATTACCAAAAATTAATTTATTATTTTAATTGCAAAAAAAAAATAATGCAAATAAGATTTGGGAAAAAATTCACTTCGTTTTTGATATTTTTTTTTTCATAATCCACATCATTTGTTTGTAAACCGTAAACATAATTACTAAGAAAAAACGACTTGGCGTGTTTACGGATATTGATAACTTTTGTGATTTATTTTGGTGTAAAATGGCTCAAAATCGTTTTTTTTTTCTATGACACTCGGAGCTTGAATTTGTGCTCCGTCGTAATAGTATAGTTTTGAGAGTGATTTAGAAAAGACATGTATTTAAAGGGTGATTTTATTTTATTAGGGAAATTCTCAATACCTACTAGTGTACTTGTGAGAAACAGTGTCTTAGTGTGTTGGTGGGACTCGACTGTCTGACGCAAGGTATTGACATGTGCATTGGAAACAGCTGCAGTATTTTAAAAAATATTACATTATTATTGTGTTTCTATGGTAGTTGTCGACGATAAATAAACGTAATAACGTGTTACAAAATACCCCGTAAAAAATTATGTAATTCATTATCAAAGCCTAAAATTTTGTCAGCTGTCATGTCAGGGAACCAGATTATTTTACAGAAAGGCCTATGTACCTATTTTACCTAATAACTGTCTACTTTAATAGTTTTTCTATTTTTCATTCATAAATGTTGTTTTTTTATTTATGTATGTAAGTACCTATCAGAAGCTTAAATGTATACATATTTAGGCAAAGTATAGGTTGAGAGGTTTTCATAATTAATTACGTCCTGTATAATCAGTTATTTGTTATCAGTGTGTTGTTATTCACTGTTCGGTTTGGACGTTATCTAACATGCTGCTGTACCTGTTCGCCACGGCAATAATTTTGTGTGTTTTACATGTATTAATGAATCACAATGCTCGAGCTCGGATGATAAAGAAGATTCCAGGACCAGAGGATGATTTCTTAATAGGAAATGGTCTTAGAATTATACGGTCTCCAGGTAAGACAGACTTAAAAACACTTTTTTTTGGCGTCCTACAGCCGAAGCTCTATACTTCTACTCATCATGATCAACAATTTCTTATTTCTTGTATGGGATCAACCATGAAGTGCAAAAAAAACAGCTACATCCTACATTTTGTCGAAAGACCTGAACTTTTTTATAAGAAACAGCTCTCTTTTTTTTAAGATTTCAGAATTAGTCCCATATCTAGTAGAAATAATATTGAAATAATGGTTTCCTTTCGGCTGAAAGACGACAAAAAAAAACATTGTATAAACTCAGGATTGAGTCCTGCAGACGTTGTCCTGCAACCCGAATGCAGCTCCACCTACCGGATCAAATTTGAATCTAAACCAACAAATACAAAATATATAAATATCGAAAATTATATTATACGAGGTGTTCCAGACCGAGTGGTCCAAAGGGTAACTTAGGGTGAAGTTCCTATTTATTACCTTTTCATCATTAAAAAAATTTTTTTTACTTACTATTACGTTTTTGGTGGATGCGAAAAGTCGGGGCAGTCAGGCTGAAATAGCGCACATTAGGGGAGGCCTTTGTACAGAAGTGGACTTTAGGTGATAAATGATAAAAAAAATATATCAGAAATTATCTTTAACCCTCTACAGCCGCTTAGAGACTATGAAAAATCACTAAATCCAGCTATTTATAAACACAATTTTTGGAACGAAGTTCCTTATCGCGCGTTGTGAAAGGGGGCTAGACGGAAAAAAATCTTACGAAAAGTTGTTGCTTGTCAACAATATTTGAATTTCGAATTATTGAGTGAATGACAATATTTGAATTTCGCGCGTTGTGAATTGTTGAGTGTATACAGGTTTTTTTATTTTTAATTATTAAATTTTAATGAAAGGAACTTCGTTCCATCCGGGTGTCCCTTGACACCTCTCAAGTTTTTTCCTGTTTCTGTAACTTATAAATACCGTAAATATCACAAATATTATATGTTTATAAAAGGTCAATTTATTTATAAATGAAAAACATAGTGTAATAAATACGACGCTAAAGTGAAGGAAAGTAAGTCAACAAAAATCGCGGGTACTTTTGTAAGTGAGTTATTTATTTCAAAAGTGTCAAACAAAAAAGATGTTATTGGTAGGGTATAGGGTATTATGAGTAACAATAATAAAAAGGACTGTTTATTTCTTATTATAATTATGGTTATTTAGGCGATTCGAACCTGCGAACCACTAATTCTCGCGGTGATTAGAAGTGGTCATAGCGTCTGGTGTACCTAACCAGAAGACGCAGGTTCGAATTTTTCCTTCGCTAAGATAACATTAAAATCTTAGAATGGAAAATGCCATAACAATACACAAAGATATTATTATATACATATAATTATGGTGTTTTATAACTATAATGATGTATACTATTCATATTCTTCGAGCGGCTGTTAAGGGCTAAAAGATATGTCAAACAGAAATATATTTAGATAAATTTTAGATTAAAAATAAAAATTTTAACCTAAATATTTAATGGTCATCTATGCAATTATTTTGCATAACCTTCGTAGGTAAGTAACTTCATACTTGTTAAAAATCATATTGAAGATTGCAACATGTTCAGCGACTTTCGTTGCTGACTGTACCTATTCAAAATCGATTCGATGACTTTAATTATCCATATATTAACGCTCTACTCTATTGTGAGGGGGTTATTCAACACAGAGGGCTCAAATTTGGCTTGAATATTCTTAGATAGTGTAGAAACAGGATAAGATGGTTATTTACCATAGAGAAGAGAATTTTAGTTTGTAAGTCTGATATAATCATAGATTTGATTGTCTTTTTATATACCTGCCCTCGAAATAATTGGGTACAATTAATAACTTGAAATAATTGGTTAAAAAAGTTGCGTGCCGTACTCCTGTGCAACGTAACAAAATGAGTGTCTGTTTTCTTTATAACATAAAAAGTCAAATAATTTACTAGTGGCGAAATAATTATCGTCTGCAGCAGTTCATTTTGGATCTAAAAGCCTGAGAGGATATTATAAACTTTCGCTACAAATATAGAATAAAATAGTACTTTGAAATAAAACTACTTTTTACGGATTTTATCGCGTATATTGATATTATTAATCCCGACGTTTCGGACCCTTTACATACCTACCCAGGATGATTCGTGAGGTTATTGAAATTAAAAAACATCCAAATTTCAATAGAGAAGATGGCTGGGTCTTACCACCTGCTTGGAATCCTCTTATAGATTCTATTAAACCAAAATCCAGGCCTACAACTGCAAGACAAAAGGATACTGTAAGCTCGTTCTGCGTGAATCGGATTGCCAATAGTTAACAACTAAAACATGATCATTGAATATTGTTACTTTAAAAGAGACCATGATTCTCGGAGTTTGTTTCGGCGTTTCTTCTCAGAGGTTGTCAGCTAGGAAATGCCGGCTCCATCTAGTTTTAATGAATAATTAGTAATAAATGTCATTGATCATGTAACAATAAACAATGTAGGGTAGCTGTCAGTAATTATATCATCAAGACGCCCACCACCTCAGTCTAGACCATGGACGCTGTAAAGGGTCCGAAACGTCGGGATTAATAATATCAATATAGGCGATAAAATCCGTAAAAAGTAGTTTTATTTCAATGTATAATATTCGCGTAAATGTCAGAAATCAATATAACTAGTACTTCAAAGCATAACACGTCTCGGCCTGGCCTTTAAAGTGTTGTCGAACTGCAAGTGCTATGGCGATAACCTTGTTATCACCTTTGAACAGGATATCAGTTAGGATTATGATGTACATATTATATGACCTGTTGCAAGGTGATGCCTTGGAACAGGTTACCTAACAGGTATACTTTAATAGAGGGATTCCAAAAAACCTCGTTGAGCCATCCCATCTCTAGTTGAACTTGACTTTAACATTATTGCTTTTTATTATTTAAAAAAAAATGGCATTTTCCAAGCTAAGATTGTCTGGTGAAGATCCAGAAGTCCAGAAGACGCAGGTTCGAATCCTTTCTGCAGTCGAATTTTTCCTTCGATAAAATAACATTCTTGCTTTTTTTTCTTATTTTAGTCGAAATAATGAAATTAGGCAGAGAATACGCCAAGAAATGGAACGGAATATATAGAGTCTGGATATATCCTTTCGCAGCGGTGATTATATACAATCCTGAAGATATCGAGGTTAGTATGTATGCACTTATATATGTATGTATGTTGTAAGCAGTGATAGATTCAATCTAAGGCACGCACCTCGAAATTATGAGCGTATTAATAATTCACTTGCTCAAACGGTGAAGAAAGATATCGTGAGGAAACCTGCATGCTTTTCTCGACTGCATGTGAAGTCTGCCAACCCGTTCTAGGCCAGCGTGGTGGACTATAGACTAACCTTTCATTCTGAGAGGAGACCTGTGCCCGGCAGTGGAACTGTGGGACAATAAATTTGTTGATGTTGATGATGATACGTTGAATATTTAAAAATTTATAAATCAGGGATTTATGATTACGATAAAATAAAATATGTATTCAGTCATAAGTCATAAGTCATAAGTCATAAGTAATTTATTTCAGAACAATATAAATTGTGTTGAAAATAATTGTTACAAAATTGTTACTATTATACTACATAAAATTCACAAATACATTACTATTAGGTACTATTCATTATTATTTAATACATTAATATAACTTCAAAATTGACACCATATAATAATCACATTTACAATAATAATTAACAATATTAGCAATGTCTATTTCAATATCAATTAAATAATTTGGTAGAAGGATGTCAATGGGTTAATAAAAATAATAGTTACACATGTCTATTGTTTGTCGTTAATGAACTCGTCAATACTATAATAGCCTTTCCCCAATAAATATGTTTTTAGTTTATTTTTGAATAAGTTAGGATTATAAATACTTTTAAACTCTGTGGGCAGCTTATTATATAATGCAACTGATTGTACTCTTGAACTATGTTGCACTACATTGAGTTTTGGCTGTATTGTTGAGGGTATATCTTTTCTGCGAGTGCTATCTCTAACCTTTCTTTCTTCATCAGTTTCATTTCTACTGAGATTTTGAACAAAGTTAGTCAATAAAACTGAGATATAGAGGCACGGAACTGTTAAAATTTTCAAACGTAAACTGTTTGCTTGAGACGAAGCATTGTTCTAATAGCCCTTTTTTGAATGACAAATGTCATGCTTATATTATATTTATAGCTGTTTCCCCAAAATATAATGCTATATCTAAGCTTACTTTCGACTAAAGCAAAGTAAACCATTCTAAGTTGAGATACTGTTAGTTCCTCCCTGAGACTTCTGATTGCATAACACGCAGAACTAATAGACTTGTTTATTGCTAGTGTCTCCTGCTTCCAGTTCAACAAAGCATCTATGTGGACCCCTAAAAACTTAGCACTATCTACCACCTCAACTATTTTGCCGGAAGATATTACTTCAAGACTAGCATCATTCTTTACTGTAGATTTAAACAATAAACATTTTGTTTTGTTTATGTTTAGCTTTAGATTGTTTATACCAAACCATTCTTCGAAAACTTTTAATGCTGTATTAACCTTTGCTTCTAAATTAACCATGTTATCTGCAGAGATTATTGCGTTTGTATCATCAGCGAAGATTACAAGTTTAGTTTCTGACATACGGCTTTTTACATATCCAATCAAGTCGTTAAGATACACGATGAAGAAAATTGGGCCCAAAACAGATCCTTGAGGTACTCCACGGGATACCGTGGTTAAGTTGGATTTACAAATATTTTCTTCTCCGTCCACAGCTGATCTGATTTCTATAAATTGTCTCCTGTTATGCAAATAGGATCTAAATAACTTTAAAACATCATTTCTAACACCATAGTGTTCCAATTTATCCAAAAGTATGTGGTGATCAACAGTATCAAACGCGGTGCTGAGATCCATAAAAATTCCTGCTACTTTACGTTTACTGTTTAAATTACAGATGACTTCATCAATTAATGCTTCTATGGCATCCGTGGTACCTACTGATTTTTGGTATCCGTATTGCTCCGTATATAATACCCTCTGTGATCTTAAGTGGCTCATGAGTCTATCTTTCATAATTTTCTCGAACAATTTTGACAAAACTGGTAACAAGGAAATCGGTCTATAATTAGAAGGGTCAGTCTTTTTACCCTTTTTAAAGATTGGCAGAACTCTTGCAATTTTGAACTGATCTGGAAAAAGGCCTACTTCAATGCACTCGTTAAAGAGTGATGCTAACGGAGCAGCTAACAAATCAATATTATTTTTAATAACTGCCAAGGGTATTTCGTCATAGCCAACAGATGTTTTATTTACCATTCTGTTCACTATTGTGTGTATCTCGGAGGCAGTCACTCGACCAAAACTCATAGTTATATCTACTCTGTTATTACTTTCATGTAGATACTTCATCGCTAAATTTTTGTTACATGAAGTTAAGTTTACGGAGTTGTTAAAGCGTTTTGAAAAAATGTTAGCCACGTCTAAAGCATTGTTATTAATTTTGTTATCGACTTTAAGTAAGATTGGTTCATCATCAAATGTCTTAGTGGTATTGCGCCGCAAATTGACTATTTTCCATATTTCTTTACTAGAGTCTGATGCTTCTTCTATTTGTCTCCTAACACAGTTACGTTTTGCAATGCCAATAACTTTTCTGTACAGTCCGACATACCTATTTCGATATTCCACAACCGACTTATCACATTGTGTTTTATCTATAGTGTTAAGAAAACGTTTTACTTTGCTGGCTACCCTGACTCCGCTCGTTACCCATTTGGACATCCCATTCCTTCTAATATTAAATTTTATTTTACGCTTCTTGAATATTTTTGAATGTATGTCTTTGAATTTGCTTAGAAACGTGTTTATACCAGTGTTCCAGTTTGTCTCCTATATTACTTTCCTGAAACTATTTTTGTTATTGTCACTATAACTTCTTCTACATAAAAGCACATAGTTAGGTCGGTTTTTAAGCTCAACAATTTCCAAACGTGTTTCACAGAATAGCCCTGCGTGTCCATCGGAAAGCCCATTGTGTTCTACATTTATACTTTCTATATTATTGTCGGGTAAATTAGTCAAAATGTTATCTATGCACGATTCTGATTTGTTTCGCCTAAAAGTGGGGGAGTCTATTAAATACCTAAAATTGTAACACGTCAGTAGTGATATGAATGTGTTACGCCGCATGTCATCTTTTAACATATTAATATTAAAGTCACCACAGATCATACATTTTTTATTGAGGAAATGCTGTAATAGTTTTTCAAGCCTATCAATAAAATTGTCAAAATTACTATTTACGGGTGTTCTATAACAACAAACAACACACAAGTTTGTTTCTATATCCTTGACTCCACAGACTTCAAAACAATCGGTTTTATATAACTGTTTACATATTTGGAGATCCTCTATTTTCCTATCATTTGTTGTCAAAATCAAAGAACCTCCCCTTTTTTTTTTAAGTCTCGTGTTATAAGCTCCCATTTTATAATTACATAAGCTAAATTGTTTTAATAAAGAATCATTGAGAAAGTGCTCAGAAATGCAAATATAGTCGAGTTTATATGACAAATCACTTAAATATATCTCAAGATCATCTTTTTTGCTAATAATTCCACATATATTTTGATGATAAATATTTAACGTACTATAAAGTTCTTGTTTATTTACGAAAACATTTTTCTGTGTTATTTTGTTCTACATCAATTTTATTTCCACTGCTAAGGGTTTTTTTGCGATTCATCAAAAACAAATAATATGGGATGGTGCCTTTACGAGGCATCAATGAATGCGAACTGCTTTTATTTTCATCCCCCATTATAGAATTTTGAGAATAAGTGTTTGTTGTCCTATTCGAAATTTTTAGAAAGCGTTTTTCATAGTAATTTATATCTAGAGCCCTATTAATATAGTGATATATATCCACAAACTTGTCAACCCCGATATCTTCAAGTGAGATGAATTTTACATAACTAAAATTACTGCAAACATGTCTTATTGTGTCAGTACCTATGTGCATAAGGATGTTATAGTAAAAATGCACTCCGCAAGTAGGTACATACCAAATCTCTATAATCTTATCTAAAGACGTTTCTGCCAAAGATAATTAATTGTTTTTAAAGATAAATTGACTGCACTTATCATTTTATATTTTATTGCTTTAATGTCTAAGATTAATTGTGCTTAAATTACATCTACTAATTTGATTTCAATTAACAGTACCTACCTAGTTCTTTTTTTTAAAACAGTATCTAGTAACAACATATACCTAGGTAGGTAATGTAGATAACATTATAAATATTTTCGAATAAAGACAAAAGCCATAATATATGTCATTCTTGTTTCGGATTAACAGATTATCTTTAGGTAGGTACCTACTTACGGCGATTATAATAATTTAATCTTCCATGATGTACTTAAGGTGTACAAGTCAAAGTCAAATATTTTATTTCAAAGGCCATTAAAATTGCACTTTTCTAAAGTCAAAACTAGATGCCAAGGGACAATGTGCCTAAGGGACCGTGTTTAAAATTCATGTTGCTTCGCAGCTCTCGCAGCACATATATTCCAACTCTCCTCTCCACTGGCAGGATATTTTTTCTTAAAAAAAAAAAACAACCTAAATGTAGAGCCCTGCTCAATCTGATGCGAATGCCTGGCAAGACATTATGTATTTACTTATGTTCACGCCGGTATTCCCCGAAGGGTTAGGCAGAGGTGTAGGTACTAATACTACTATTAACCCACAGTTAGCCGGTATGTTTAGGTCCCATGTAATAGGGAGTGAAGCTATTGACACTAACCGGGCACAAATCCAAACTCCGAGCTGCTACTGAGAATTTCATAGAAAGAACGAATAGCACTACTCAACCTGAGTATCGAACCGTCCAGTGTAGGTAACAATCGCGCTTAGAACCACTGGGATAATGATGCAGTCTAAAGGCAAAACGTTATGAACAATTTACTGTATTACCTACCATCGTAGATTGTCTCGTATTGGTTCATGCTAATTTAGCCACCTCTGAGCTATACTTACCTTGATTTTTTTTCTGGCAGCATATAAAGTGTGTGAGATAGCCGGATCCTAATGCCAACACCAATCTCCTTGGTTATAATTTTTATACCATATATGTCCGGAATACGACACCTTTTTTTATAGAAATAGCATTGATTTCAGTAAATATTATTTCCAGGTGATTATGTCTAATATGAAATACGGTGAAAAAAGCTTGATATACAGCATTATAAAACCTTGGCTACAGGATGGACTGTTGCTAAGTAATGGTAGAGTATAATTTTTATTTTTTAATTAATATTTTCTCCCCATGATTTAAATGTATCTACAATCAAAGAATTACTACGGCAGGTAGGTATCTACCGCAAAAACATATTCTTAGAATTAAATTAGTCTGATTGATTAGTCTATTCTCTTCCAGAATTAGGGTTGAGTACTAAAACACCTGAAGCCTGTGTTGAAGTGGAACATTTATAGTCCTGAAGCAACTAAAAGTCAGAGAACTAAAAATCGGAGGTATAGTATAACTACGATAAATACGTAGTTATTTATCGTAGTTATATTACGTGGAATAAGGAAACACGTTTCAATGACCATTACCTATTTTTTTTTAATTGACCTTGAATAACGGTTTTTAATATTACAAATAGGCACGTTTAATTTGAATGGCCAAAAGATGTCAGCGTAACTATTTATATTTGAATAATAAGTACCTTCAAATTTGTATATATTGCAAGTAATAAACGTGATGGCATAGCGTCGTATGAATAACTAGAATTTATGCAAAGAGTTTCATCACATTTTTTTCACTGTTCTAGGGACAAAATGGCAAGAACGCCGGAAAATTTTGACTCCTGCTTTCCATTTCAACATTTTGCGTCAGTTCAGTTTGATTATGGAGGAGAACACGCAGCGGCTACTCGAAAGGCTGGAGCAAACTGTAGGAGAACCTATCGATGTTGTTCCTGTCCTCTCAGAGTATACTCTAAATGCAATCTGTGGTAGGTCATTGCTCTTTATTTGAATGTCTGGTACAACGTTATCGATTTTCATATACAACCTGGAAAGAGATTATAACCTCTTTAGCAATGTATTTTCATATACAACCTGGAAAGAGGTTATAACCTTTTTAGCTACGTGTTTTCATGCAAAATTAGGTATGCAATGATGTAGTGAATAGCAAAGCAGTGATAGCGTAGTGGTATGAAGTCGAAGGTCTGGAGTTCGAACCTAAGGCACGCACCTCTGACTTTTCGAATTCATGTGCGTATTAATAATTAATTATCACTCGCTTAAACGGTGAAGGAAAACATCGTGAGGAAACTTGCATACCTTAGAGATTTTCTCGGCGGCGTGTGAAGTCTGCCAACCCGCACTAGGCCAATGTGGTGGCCTAATCCCTCTCATTCTGTGAGAAGAGACCCGAGCCCAGCAGTGGAACTGTATATGGGTTGATGATGATGATGAATGATCGTAGCTCGTGGAGTTCTATAGTTTCTGCATACCACCATAGGGAACGGCTTATATATGTATGTACGAACTCATAACGTAGCATACCATCAGATCCAATACCCTGAAGGGTTAGGCAGAGGTGCTGTACCCACAGTTCACGGGTATGTGTAGGTCTTATGTAATAGTGCGCGACCTTATTGGCAGAGTTGTAAAACCACTTTATTTTCCTATTTATATTAGTCGATATTTCAATCGACTAAGTTTATTGACACCTGGTATTATTTCCTTTTTTCAGAAACTGCCATGGGCACTCAACTCTCTGAAGATACTTCGGGTACAGTCCAGTCATACAAGCAAGCTCTGTACGAACTCGGCGGTGTATTTTACCACAGATTCATTAAAGTGTACCTATACCCTGACCTTATATTTAACGCGACGTCATTAGGAAAAATACAAACTAAAAATATTGATATAGTGAAAAGCTTTACTGGAAATGTAATAAAACAAAGAAAGGAATACTTAAAAAAATATGGACATGAAAGTTATGACGAGAATCACGAAGAGAATGAAGTTTTTGTTTATAAGAAAAAGAAGAAAACCGCCATGTTAGATCTTCTAATCTCTGCCGAGAAGGAGGGTTTAATTGACAAAGAAGGTATCCAAGAAGAGGTTGATACTTTTATGTTTGAAGTGAGTTTCCAATCCCAAACAATTTATTTTTTAAATCAAGTTCTTGTGGAACTATAAAAAATAATTACTTCCTTAATTTTATTACAACTATCAGAAGTATGTATAAATTTATGTACCTACGGCATACCTACCAACAAAACACTGTTTTTATTTTAATTTTAATTAATTAATTTAATACATATTTAAATTTAATGGTTACATACGGAAACTTATAGGTTTACTGCACTGGTCATGGTAAAAATAAATGCTTTTGTTACGAAGAACATGCTTCTTTTACATGACACGGTACAATTTTTCTTCTAAAGTACGAAAATCCTAATAGATCGGTCTTTTACCGACTAAAAACAGCTCTTGTCTTCCCTTGCCATATATGTCACGGCCATCACGTATCCCTGACACGGTATTAAATTCGACCGTGACAGATGGCACGGTATTTTTTCTGTGCCCGGAAAATCATCTGCCATTTGGGAGATGACAGGGTCTGTCGGATTCGTACACAATTTACAAGAAATACACGTCACTTTCAGGGGCACGACACCACCGCTTCTGGACTTACATTGCTGTTTATGTTGCTGGCGAATCACAAAAAAGTACAAGTAAGTGGAGGTTTTAATATTAAGTTCGAGTTTCTTTTCTCCTTCGGTCTTTGTCCTTCTCTAAGGTACAATCTATCTCTGCACCAAATTTAATCAAAATCGGTTCAGCGGTTATTATAATATTCAGTAAAGAGTAAGGATGTACGTAGTTAATTTTGCATTTGGGAGGGTCAAGCTTGGCTCAACTGTAAGTCCAATGGGGACGGTCCTACCTGTCTGTGGGTTTGCTTGATCGACCCCTTGTACCGCTCACGCTTCTAATCTTTGCTTCTAATACATTCGATGTGTAAGCAATACTCACTCGTTAAAATTCGTATAAGGATTTAGATAGGCCCTGTTTTATCTTTACGATATAATTGAAACAGCAGTGCGCCTTCATTCTAATTACAGGACGAAATTGTTAGAGAGCTGGACGAAATATTTGGTGACTCAGATCGTTGGGTGAACATGGATGATTTGCCAAAGATGAAATACTTAGAGCGTTGCATCAAGGAATCCTTGCGACTCTATCCGCCGGTGCACTTCATTAGTCGTAAACTGAATGAAACTACAGTATTAAGTAAGTTAATACATTGCTTTTTTTAAGGTGATTATTTTTTTATAAATAAAGACCTCTAGTAACGTTTTAAAAGGATTGAATATAAAGACTGAAGTAACAATTTACAGAGTTAGGATTACATTCATCATCGACAAATTTACTGTCCCACTGCTGGGCACGGGTCTCCTCTCATATTGAGAGGGATTAGTCTTTAGTCCACCACGCTGGCCTAGTGCGGGTTGGCAGAATTCACAAACCGTTGAGTAAAATCTCTCAAGGCATGCAGGTTTCCTCACGATGTTTTCCTTCACTGTTTAAGCGAGTGATAGGTAATTAATTATTAATATGCACATGAATTCGAAAAGTCAGAGGTGCGTGCCTTGGGTTCGAACTCGAGACCTTCGACTTGGCAGTCCAATAGTCATAAAACTAGGCTATCACTGGATAATAATAAATAGGTACGCAATGATCGGACAGACTCGATGTCTCACAACGACAAGCGACTAATGGTGCATCCACACCGCAGTTACTTTTTGTGGAGCAACACAATGCAACACGATAACATTAGGTAACATTCTTCAACTTTCACGGCAACATATACTAACAAAAAATAAACTTTTGTTATCGGATGTTGGCCACAAGCACTTGGAAACGATGCTCCACAAAAACAATTGCGGGGATGCACCAAAAGTGGAGCAAGTGCTTTTTCTTTGACGAACATTGTTTTTGTTTTTGTGCGTCAAGGGAGTTTTAAAAACTTAACCGGACTTGGTGACGAGGCCCCGAATGCCTCCAGCCAGGGGCGAGTGACTTCTGGCCTTATATTTATAAACTCGAAGAGAAATTGATAGGTATTATAAAATAGACGATAGTCATAAAAAAAATCGTCAATCTCCTAACAATATATTATCTTGTACTTCTCCAGTTTCGATCATGAACAATTCACTATTTATTTCGTAATTGTATTACGGATTTGCACATTGTTTAGCATTTACTAAAATTAAGTATCTATTTTATAAAAGATAAATTCGACCTCATTCTAAACGGTCTGGTAGTTGGAACATCCGAGGACACACGTTCGAATCCTGTCTGAGATCGAATTTTTATTTCATCATTTCAAATACTTTTGCATGTGTAACTTAATTACATTATTTAACCAAATTCTAAATGAATTTGACAGGTGTTTATCATGGTTCTGGGAGGCTAAAATGGCCACACATTCGTCAATCACAAATTGACAGACACACAGCTATCTAACGTGCTATAATGACGACGTCTGTGGCCTAGTGGTTGGCTTGTCGGACTGCTGATGACGAGATGGTGGGTTCGATTCCCACAGGGCGAAATAATAAATATTTATGTGATGCACATAAGTATTTGTATTTGTCTGGGTGTTTCTTAATAAATGTCATTGATCATGTAACAATAAAAAATGTAGGGTAGATATCATCAAGACGCCCCCACCACCTCAGTCTACCCGTGACCATGGACGCTGTAAAGGGTCCGAAACGTCGGGATTAATAATATGAATATACGCGATAAAATCAATATATAAGTGTTATATTTCGAATCCAAGCACCTTTGACTTTTAGAATTCATGTGCGTATTAATAATTAATTATATTTCTCGAACGGTGTGTGAAGTCTGCCAATCCGAACTAGGCTAGCGTGGTAGACTATAGCCTAATCTTTCTTAATCTGAGAGGAGACTCGTGCCCAGCAGTGGGACAGTTGATGATGATGATGATGAAATAAAAATATATCCATTGTCAAGTACCCATAGTACAGGCTCTGCTTAGTTTAGGACTTTATTATATATCGTGCTGTGTAAAATGTCTAAATTACCAGCTGAATAAAATATAAACCTCTTTGTTTTAGGTAACTACACAATTCCACCTGGTACTTTGTGTCACATCCCTATTTACGACTTGCATCATCGAGACGACATCTTCGAGAACCCGGAAGAGTTCGACCCGGACAGGTTTCTACCGGAAAACATCGAAAAACGACATCCTTATTCGTACATACCATTCAGTGCTGGTCCCAGAAACTGCATCGGTAAATTATTACCATTAATAACATCAGAATCGATTTTTTTATAACCTCTGGTGTCACACCCCCATTGGTCTAGTGTGACTGTATTGGGTTCGATTCCTAGGTCGGTAAAATGTTAAATTGTGGGTTTTGCTATGATATTCTCAGTAGCAATCGACGGCTGTCGAAGTTATCTTAGTATACACACAACAAATTAAAATCAACACATATTTGATACTTACATATTTTGTGAATATGTAAGTATTATTTTGGTACGTCTATTGTAAAGTTTGTAAACACAAATTTACATTATAAATAACCCTAAACATGAATGATGAGACCTTCTATTTTATTACCGGAACCACAATGTTGTACTCAAAGTGTCAATGAATGTGTTGTTTCAGGTCAAAAGTTCGCTATGATGGAGATGAAAATAGCTGTTGCAAGAGTTTTACGAAAATTCGAACTGTTACCAGTGACCAAACCTTCAGATATTCAGTTCATAGCAGATTTAGTGTTAAGAAACGATGGACCTGTGCGTGTTAATTTTATTAAAAGATATCGCTAGCTTTTGTAAATTATAAGTAGGTAGGCATGCATAGAACTATGTGAGTATCGTGGACCAATGCTAGTCGCAGCAGTATTTAAATGTTAGGTACTGGAAAGTATTCGGCATATCCACTTAATTGATTTTCTTGAAATCGTTTAATTTTATCAGAGGCTGTAACACAGCGTGTTTTTTGTACCACTTAGATGGCAAACAAGCATACGATCCGCCTGACCTTGCCATGGCCTATACTGCCAATCAGTTAAATAATAAATATAACATAAATATTTGTGTCTTGTGGAAATCGAACACTCGAACCCATAAACCGCAAACCAGACGTCGTCAACATTCAATGGGAGATGATGGCGCCATCTCTCATTGAATGTTGCTATGTCTATCAACAGTACGAGTACCTTTCAATCAAATGCCTATGTAATATAATAATAATATTTTGGGACATTTTTACACAACACTATCTAGTCCCAAACTAAGCAGAGCTTGTACTATGGGTACTAGACAATGGATATAATACTTATATATTTTTTTTTTGTAAATACATACTTACTATACATAATTGCTGGAAAAGCGCTCTAATTAGTCAAATTAATGTATGTATGTAAATAGTGTAGATATGCATTGTGTTGGTTAATAAAAAAATATTTTTCTTATTTTTGTTCTGAATCATTCGTGGATATTTATTTCTGTACCTGTCACTCTGATTTCATACGTTTATAATAACTTTAAAAAAAAGAAGGGGACTAACGAAAACAAAGACTGAAAAGCGAAGTTGTTTAGTCATAATAACTAATTTTGAGTCGGCGCCAAACCAACAATCAACGAACATACTGTGAAGTGAAGTTTGTTTACTTAAGGAGTACAGAAGGAGTATATAAGGACTACATAGATAGTACACAGTTAGTACATGGGTAGTAGGTACATAAGGAGTACATTAGGAGTATATTAGGAGTACATAAGGAGTACATAAGGAGTACATAAGGAGTACATAAGGAGTACATAAGGAGTACATAAGGAGTACATAAGGAGTACATAGGATGTAAATAAGGAGTTCATAAGGAGTATATAACAAGTAGGTACATAGGTATATAAGGAGTACATAAGGAGAACATAAGGAGTACATAAGGAGTACATAAAGAGTACATAAGAAGTACATAAAGAGTACATCAGGAGTACATAAGGAGTACATAAGGAGTACATAAGGAGTACATAAAGAGTACATAAGAAGTACATAAGTCCTTGCAACCGAACACCCATTTCCGCCTAGCGCGCGAGGCTATTGAAATTAAAAAACACCCAAATTTCAATAACTAAGATGGCTGGGTTTCACTACCTGGAACCCCATTATAGATCCTTTGTGGCAAATGTAACTTCAAGCCTAAATCTGCAAGGCTAAAAAACACGGAGATAATTTACAAAAATCGAGAATAATACCAATATAACGCGATAAAATTCGTAAAAGTATAATTAATAAAGAATTTTATTTAAATATCTTGTTTTGACTGCCTTAATGCCTAGCCCATAGGTATGAAACCTACTTTTGAATTAGTCTCGAAAGTCTCGTTATTCCCGGGAATTTCGAGACCGCACCGAGTCTCGATATTTTCTTCCCGGGATGCCAAACATCGGGACTGAAAGCCTTAATTTGAACACACAAGATCGTTACTACTGAATATATTTTGAGGTAGCGAAAAGAAATTCATAGGCCGCAATCATGACGTTTTTCGCTTTTCGTTTTTCGCTTTTCAGATTTCGTTTTCGTCAGTTCCCTTTTTTCTTAAAAAGTTATTTACAATGCAATATTTGTAGGTTCTTACCTACAATTACTGAATCCTTCTGTAACAAGTTAGATAAGTAATTTATTTATTGGGTCCCGAACAAAGGAATACACTTATAGGTTATGGGTTACATTTTGCCTAAATAGCCTAGTAGTCCCAAGCGCGACTGCTACGGTTAAGGTCCCGGATTCGATTTCCAGGTCGAGCAGTGCTATAGGGTTTCTTATCTAAGAAATTCTCAGCAGCAGCTTGGAGTTTGGATTTGTGCCCGTTACTGACAATAGGTTCGCCACCTATTACATGGGACCTAAACGTACCGGCGCACTGTGGGTGTACAAGTACCTTACTATCAATACACCTCTGCTTAACTCTTTGAGGAAAATAGGCGTGATGGTATATTATGTAATATGCCTAAAATTAAAGTAAGTAATCAAATTTTGAAAAATAAGTACTATAATAACATATGACAATGACAATCAGTATGTATAAAAAAATCTACTTAGAGCATAAAAAAATTTAATGATAGCCTAGTGATATGAATTTGCGATTGCCAAGTTACCCTTGATTTTTCCTAAATCATGTGCGTACTTATTAATAATTAATTATCACGCGCTTTTAAGGTTAAGATAAACATCGTGATAAAACCTGCATGCACTAGAGATTTTTTAGATGGCGTGTGAAGTCTGCCGACTCGCATTAAGTCGTCTAAAGCCTAATCCCTCTTATTCTGAGAGGAGACCCGTGCACTAAATGAAACTGAATATAAAATAATAAATCAATATTTTTGGACAATTTTATTACTTTTTCTACTTAGTTTGGGACTAGATGGTGCTGTTGTTATGTGTACAACACACATAACAACACGCCCAGCTATGCATTTTTTTTACAAAAATAGCCGTTATGTCGACGGAATACGGACCAAAGGACAAGCTGTATAGCTAGAAAGTGTAGCTGTGTATATAAGTTTACATACAGTTTACCGATCAGCTGACAACGTTTCTTATTCCACGGTGTAACCCGGGATTATTTCATTTATTTTAAATCCCATGGGAATTTCTTAAAAGCCTGTATTAGTGCTCACGTAAGTTTTTTATTATTTACTACATAGAAAACCACCTTAATTTTGTATTACTACCATTTTTTTATTTGTATTAGGTGCTCCTAGCGGAACTAACCTCGTACATAATACTTTAAAGCAAAGTTACTTTTGATTACTTTACTGATTGATTACGTTACTTTAAATTGATGTGACTAGTTTACCGATTTTAATCTAATGAAAATTGAATGTTTTTTTACACACCTGATGGTTAGCGATTACCGTAGCCCATAGACGCCTGCAACACGATGGGTATCACTTGCGCGTTGCAGACCTTGTAAAACGAAAGAGGAATAGTTGGGTTGGCAGTATAAGGGTCAAAGTCACTGCCTACACAACATTTCCTCGCGAAGCTCTTGGAAGGCAACCCTGCTCACCGTAAAAAACATAACACAGTTGTGTTGTTTCTGCAAAGTGGAGGTACTTTCACAGTAGGACAACTCCTATTTGAATGGAAATACTCCCTTTATGTCCTACCACTCTTAAACTCTGCGAGTTGTTATTTTTGAAACAAATTATGGTCTAGAATATGACCTTCCTCAATCAATCAGTCACAGTATACTTAATGGTAGCTGTATTTATCCTTTATCAAAAATACAAACGTATAGCAAATATAATAAATCAATAATTCACACACTATCAAGTGATTAAAGTGTAACAGACACTGCACAAATCTTTAATAGTAAATAAAATTATCAGTATATTGAGTTCAGTTGCAAGGCGTGTGTGTCTGCGCAATGTTTTGGTACTTATTTGGACTTGCGATTTTTCTCTCCTTCTTACACGTTGTGTTTAACTATAATGATAGAGCCAGAAAAATTAGAAATCTACCTGGACCAGAAGAGGCGTTTATTGTTGGAAATGCCAAGGCTTTGATGCTCTCGTCAGGTAAGTCTTGTTGTACCTATAGAGTTATAATCGGTGCCTTCAGCCTATTAAAAAATTTAGATGTTTGATATCCTACTTTTGCTTGATAAACAATTTGAGTACCAAATTTTGTGTCCTTGGATTGTTCATACTAATTAGCGCGTATTTTCTTAAAAAAATCCCATTATTTTCTTTTTATTCTTCTTTATTTTTGTTTCTTATAAAAATTGTGTTGCCCTTGTCTTTAGTTGGATTAATGAACTTAGCGAGAAAATTAGCAAACGACAATTCGGGAATATATAGGATTTGGATGTTCCCCCTCGGAGCCGTGAACTTATACAACCCCGATGATATTGAGGTACGTTCTTTGTTATTTAATCTTATCGATTGTGTTCGGTACTTACTTTTATTATTAATTATACAGATTAATGGTTTAGATTGTTCAGTCAAGAAGTTATTATTTTTTAAGATTTATTGAGATTTTATTCAATATCATCATCATAATAATAAAAGCTACAGGAGGACTGCTGAACCTTTGTTCAGCAGTGGACCTCCTGTCGCTTTTATTATATGCCCATAGACTTCTTTTCATGGCCCTAAAGCTGTAAAGAGCTACTTTGTGCCCCGGTATTAGAATAGTAATATGTTACGATTTCGAGCAGGTGAAGTAAAAAAATGATTTGTGATGATAAAATATAGCCAATGTTACATTTCTGCCTAATTCCTGCGTGGTGGTATGTTATGGTATGTTTACTATACTTCTATATTTACAACATACATTTTATTCTCAGATATTCTGTATTAAGTTTATACCTACGTATAAAATGTTGAAATAAGTAATAATAGTTAGTACAGGTGCATTAGTAATTACGAATTTCTTTACAGACAATCGTATCCAATATGAGGTTCAATGAAAAAAGCGAAATTTACAAAGTGTTAAAACCTTGGCTAAGAGACGGGCTTCTAGTGAGCAAGGGTAAGACTGAATATAAAATTCAATATTTTTAAGGAATCTAGTGTTGTGGGTAGTATAGACAAAGTGTGTCCTACTATGAAAAAGGTCTTTATATAAAATTATTTTTCGTGATCCTTAACTATTGTGAACCTGTTTATTGCAAGTTGAGTATATTATATAATACGTTTGGGTTTTTAAAATTTTCTGCAGTTGAGAAACTTAAAATTGTTTGGATTTATAAAAATAAAGGTCATTAGTATAGTAGAGCATAATTCATGAAACTTATCTAGGACAACTGTGAACTACGAAATGAAGAGACGAAGAAAGAGACGGATTATCAGTATTTCGATACGCGCAAACGAAAGAGCAACACATTTTTCGTATTTGGCACTAGAAAATTTTGCAGTTAGTATAATTGTGAACCAAGGCATCCATGTAAATGTTTAATAAATTATAAATGACTGTCTTATTGATTATGTTATAGAAATTATCCTTAACGCGAGTTCCAGGGTTATTGGGTTTTTTCGGAGTAGTAGATATTATTAAATATGGCTCGCCTCTAATTATATGGGAACAGAAAAAAATTTAAAAAAACTGGGGAGTGCTGAGGGTATTCCTACCTCTGTCCAAGCCTTCGGAATACAGAAGTGACATTACTAAGTCAATTTGCAGGTTCAAAATGGCAAGAAAGAAGAAAAATTCTTACACCCACTTTCCATTTTAACATCTTGCGCCAGTTTTCCGAAGTTATAGTAGAGAATTGTCAGCGCCTGGTGGAGAGTTTGAAAAAGGTTGATGGGCGGCCCATAGACATAGGACCCATCCTCTCAGAGTTTACTCTGAATTCTATATGCGGTACGTGCCTTTATATACATACACACATAAAAAAAAAAGATTTCGATCACTGAAAAATCGATTTTTTTTTTGTTATTGTAGATTATATTATGATTTCTTATTCTTTTTAGATTCTTTCAAACAGGGTATTTCTATTTAAAGAAAACACAAAGATTTTTTTCTTGAAAAAGTTCAATTTAAAAAATGATATCAGCTTATGCTAGTGGTCGCAAACTTTTTTTGATGTGTGTACTTTAAACTAACAGGAGCCAGCGAGTTCTGGAATTATAACCATGATAAATGTATTGTGTAACTGGTGACTGGAAGCTACTGGATGTAAGTAAAAGTAGACTGCTACTGCTAATGGTGATGATTCCCTGACGCTTTCTTATAACAACGGTGGTTAGCAGTTACTAGATTTGAACATTACACCTGTATAACACTATACTTTATCAAACTGAAGTTAAAGTTTATTATTGTTAAGTAGGTACGCTAAACTCTCCAAATCTGTTACAAAGATTCTTTAGATATCATACCTACGTGAATAGTAATAATAATTACAACTTCAGAAGTATTATAAACGTGTTCATATTATTAATTTCAGAAACCGCAATGGGCACTCAGTTGAGTGATGACATATTAGATGGAAAGTCCTACAAAGATGCGATACACAATCTAGGATTTGTGTTTTACCAAAGATTTATAAACATGTTTTATTTTTTTGATTTTTTATTTAACTTTACGCCGCTAAGCAGGAAACAGAATGGAAATCTTAAAACAATCCATGGTTTCACCAAAAAAGTCATACAGGAAAGAAAGAAATATATCGATAAATATGGAATTAAAGCATTCGATGAAAATGAAGTGGATGATGAGACCAATGTGTATAAAAAGAAGAAAAAGATTGCAATGTTGGATTTATTGATATGGGCTAATAAAGAAGGACTTATCGATGACAGGGGCATTCAAGAAGAAGTCGACACATTCATGTTCGAAGTACGTACTATCATATATAGAACAATAGTAACAATGTTTAATATGTAAATAAATAGTAATCATACTTGTTGTGTTGACAGGGCCATGACACCACCGCATCTGGGTTGATATTCTGCTTCATGATTCTTGCTAACCACAAGCATATACAGGTTGGAAAAAAATGGTTTTTGCTTTTAATTATTACTTTCCAGTAAAAACGACCAGTTCCGAGATGTTGTTAAGTAACCTTGAATAGGTATAAAGATATAAGGACCTTATCGTTTGCAGTTTTTGCAACTCCGGATCTAAAATCTTTTCGAGGCGGGGCAAAAACGTAAAAAATTCACCCCCGCATGCATATGTTTTATATTATGTAGGACCTATGCTGACGCGCCCCGCGAAAAATAATGTATGTGCTTAAAGTCATCTGTGTCAGTGGTCAAAGTTGCGTTGATGATGAGTGATGAGACGTGTATTCGTCTGCCAAGAAGTTCGAATTTGCCGCCCTTTGAATTTGCGGTCCGGGGCATGGGTAGGGATAAGCCGAGGGGCTTGACCCCCCACCCTAGATTCGGCGCTGATTTTTTGGTTTTTATTATATTTTAAATATCTAGTTTTATCCTCTTTAGAGTCTGGGCTCCTTTATTTTATCAGCTACATTTTAGTCCTTTTGTCACCCAGTTTTATTTTCTTGATAAATTTATTTTTTCCTCAGAGTTTATACATAGAAGACAAAAATATTTGTAAAAATAATTGAAAGCCGCATTCAAATCCGATTCAGTGTTTAAGTTCAAGTATGCTAGGCTAAGTAGGTATTTTTTAATTATTTAAATTAGAATAGCTTTTCTTATAATTAAATATAAATACTTGGCGAAACGTTTTTAAAATTGACATCAAAACTCAATACTTGTGTAGTATCGTGGTCTGATAGCCATAGAAGCAGAACAGCGCAAAATGTATTTTGAATATGACTGATAATTAGATCAAGGCATGCATGACTTAAGTACCCTTTGTTGGTTCCGTGATATGAATATTAAGATTAGGTATATATTTTTACAATTCCACGATGCGTTTTTTGTTTTGGTTGTTTTATAGATTCTATAATTTATGTGTAAGTCACCAGCAAGAATATATTTTTAAAATAATTTGTATCAGAGTAATTCGGAGATTCAATTGTGTCAATGTTTTGGTGAAATGAGGAAAATATGACTGTTTGCATTTAGCTGGTGTTGACACATTGTGTCCGTAATTCACAATATGATTCACGGCAACACAACTTACCATAATACCAGTATAAGCTGGCCTCTAAGTGTACGAAAACCTATACAATGTAAGGTCAGTTTATTCTTGTAATTATATGAATGCCATAAAAACCATTATGTCGTAAAATTAACAGTAAAAAATTAAGAGAGTTAGTGCATAGTGGGAGTAATTCTACTCAAATTAGAGCTGCCCGACTGGGGTAGTACCTCCGCATCGCAAAAAATCGAAGTGCAATAACACTGCTTTGAGTTATGCTGTGTTCTTTACGGTGAGCAAGGTGGCCAGTGCTCCGCGTGGAAACGTAATGTTGGTAGTGTGGGGACTTTGACCCTTATCAGAGCCGGACCGTGAGTTTAGGGGGCCCTGGGCTAATACTACTTAGGGGCCCACCTAATTACTCAAACTATAGAAAAAAATAAGACAGTAAAATATTTGATTTATAATTGACTTTACTTAGCACGGGGCCCAAAAAGCCATATGGTAGATTCGGCCCTGACCCTTATACTGCCAACCCAATTGTTTATTCCTCTTTCGTTTTACAGGGTCGGCAACGCGCAAGTGATACCCCTGGTGTTACACGCGTCTATAGGCTACGGTAACCGCTTACCATCAGGTGGGCCATATGCTTGTTTGCCACCATAGTGGTATAAAAAAAGTCCTTCTGATCTGGTCGCTATTTAGGTAGGGTCGGCGTACAAAATATAACACATGACGACACGTTTGGCGCAGCGGCTGAGCGATCGGCTTCAGCACCACAGGTTGTGGGTTCAATCCCCACACGGAATAAATATTTGGATAACCTACAAGTAGTTGTTCCGGATCTGGATGTTTGTTTGAAAATTTGTGTTTGTAAATGCACCTACAATACAGGAAGAAATAAAAAATAAATAATATCTCTCTGATTACCGAAAGTACGTGACCTTAGTGCATACAATTAATTATTATTTCTGCTGATAAACTAGTGCATGTACTTTAATCAGTGTGAAATTATGCTGTGTTGTGTACCTTATCGAACTGAAGGTTGAGAACATCCGGATGGTAAATGTACTCATATGTAGGTACCTGTTAGGTACTTAATAAAAAATCTTATCGGCTATATTATAGTATATTGATTTCTGACTTTCGTGAATATTAGTCATTGAAATAAAAAAAGTTTTTACGAATTTTATCGCGTATATTTGATATTATTAATCCCCTTTATTTAATATCAATATACGTACGATAAAATCCGTAAAAAATGTTTTATTTCAATGGCTACGTATATTATACTTTACATAAAAGCTTTAAGAAAGATAAGACATATTTAATTCTCATTGCATTATTATTTATTATTAATAAGCATAAAAAAAATACTGTACACGCACTTTTGTTTTTGGACGTTTAGGTCAATAAATAAAAAAAACAATTTCGTGATGATGAATTCGATAATTATGATTTATACTGGCTTTAATTAATCATTATTATTATTAATAGTCATACGTCACGAAATTATTATTGTATACATAGTTTTAAGTATAATGATTACTTATGAAAATCCTTTCTAAATCATGTTTTTCACTATAAAGGAAAAAATCCATGCAGAACTGAAGGAAATCTTTGGTGATTCGAATCGTCCAGTCACGATGGATGACCTGCCGAAGATGAAATACTTGGAGCGTTGCATCAAGGAGTCGTTGCGGTTGTATCCTCCCGTGCATTTCATCAGTCGAAACTTAAATGAAACTGTTACATTGAGTAAGTAGGCTTATATTAAACTAATTTTTTTTTGCTCAGCGAGGGGAAATTCCTCATGGACATCCGCCGCCCGGGGAGGTGGCGGGGCGTGTCGGACTCCACCCAGAGCGGGTGACCTACCGATTAAAAACCACACGGTGTTCCTTCTCGCACCTGCTGCGTCGGGGGCTACGGGAACAGAGCATTCTTCCGCGGCTCCCGTCCTATATTAATTTACCATGGATCAACTAACAGAATACAATAAGATTGTTATAATTATACTCTCTGAGAAGCAGTGATAGCCTAGTGGTATGACCATTGGACTGCCAAGTCGAAGGTTTCGAGTTCGAACCCAGGGCACGCACCTCTGACTTTTCGAAATCATGTGCGTATTAATAATTCACTCGCTTAAACGGTGAAGGAGAACATCGTGAGGAAACCTGCATGTCTTAGAGATTTTCTCGTCGGGGTGTGAAGTCTGCCAACCCGCATTAGGTCAGCGTTGTGGAATATAGTTTAGGCCCTCTCATTCAGTGAGAGGAGACCCAGACAGTATAATGGGTTGATAATTGATACATACAGTTACTCTGGAGCGTCGCAGTTTCTTGAATCAATCAATACGTACGCGTCAGTTCCAAATACTTCATTTTACCCGTCCTGTATAACTTATTTTTATATTACGGATCCCTGGAGTTTGTCCTATATCTTGCCGCCAGGGATTTGAAGACTCGTACCGAATAAAAATTGTCCTTACCCTTTTCTATAGTCGGGGCCAATGCCCTGTGTGTACCTGCAAGTATTTTTCAATGTACGCGTCCAATGGGAAGTAGAGTAAAATAACTTGCAGGCGCTTAAAACTCAGTTTGACTTATCCAAAAAATAGCAGCTACAGAATAAGCCTGGAAATCCAAATATCTATCGTGTAGCCTAATCAAGAGTTTAGTATGAAAAACTTGGATAGCGCCTATGTTGGATAGCTTCATTTTCTGCCTGCTTTGAGCTGTGTTGTGTTCCTTACGATGAGCAAGGTTGCGAGTGCTCCGCGAGTAAACGTTGTGTCAGGCAGTGGGGGGACTTTGACTTTTATGCTGCCAACCCAACAATCCTCTTTAGTTTTACAGGGCAACGCACAATTGATGCCCCTGGTGTTGCAAGCGTTTATAGGCTAAGGTAACCGTTTAATATCAGGTGGGCCGTATGCTTATATGACACCTTAGATATATAACAAAAAGACTCGATATAGACTACCACTCAATTAAATAATGGTTAGGCTACTGATAACGTAACAAAAAAGGCTGTTCTATGATTTTTCGTTTGTATGTTCCAGGTAATTACACAATCCCAGCCGGTACGTTTTGTCATATCCACATATACGACCTGCATCGTAACCCGAAACTGTTCAAGAACCCCAACGAATTTGACCCAGACAGGTTCCTTCCAGAGAACAGCCTGGGGCGGCATCCTTATGCGTATATACCATTCAGTGCTGGTCCCAGAAACTGCATAGGTAATAAATACTTATGAAAATGAAATAAAAATCGAAATAAGTATGTATCGTGATACATGGGCGGCGGTTCTTGTAGTTTACCTGTCTTGTGAAATATTTTGTCACGAAGGAGTAAGTACTTGGATGAAGCATGAAGGATTACAGGATTGTTTTCGGCTAGGGTAAATCCACACCTGCTAAGAGTCAATCCAGGTGTTTATTAAGTGCAACTATCCCGGTTGGCCACTCTGCAATCGGCGTGCACCGCTAGGTGACTTCTTGTCAAGCATTGCTGCTAGCGTAGCTCCCAGCTTGGCACGTATATATGTATAATGCGCCCTCAGAATTCCTGTGGACTGCCTTCTTTTCGAAATCAGTGTAAAATAATAGTTATTATTATCAATGTGCCACTTGATAATAGTGACTAGATATGACCTGTGCGAAAACATCGCAACGATTTAAAAAATTTTTTTTCACGGAAGTAAACTACTTTTCGCCATTAGAGGTAAAAAATAATCTCCAAAATAGCGTATCAAACATTAATTTTGATGCGGTGTTAAATGAGATTTCATACCAACAAAAAACACGTTTGAGAAATAATATGGAAATAAGATAACTTCAGGAAACATATTAAGAATGTCTGAGATAATTTCTGCCACTAGGCCAGTATGATGGACTATACCTAACCCCTCTCATGCTCCGCAATGGGACAGTAAATGGGTTGATTATTATAAACATAAAATATCAATAGCAGTTGGAAGATAATCTTTCTTCGTTATTCTATTTTTAAACGACTTCAAAAAAGGAGGAGGTTCTGTGTTCGACTGTATGTATTTTTTTTTATAGAATAGAATATTCTTTATTGTGCACCATAAACAAATTCCAGTTTCAGTTTTAAAGATACATGGAATGCTATAATGGGCGGTCTTATTGCTAAAAGCGATCTCAGCGATTACAGACATCATTTTGATGGACGATGGATTCAAGAGAAACGGAAAGGTGATAATTAAGTAGTCAGTATTTTAAGTAGTTTTATCATTATATATTTATGTTTATTTACAGGTCAGAAGTTCGCCATGATTGAAATGAAAATGGCCGTGGCAGAGGTGTTGCGAGAGTTTAAACTGGAACCAGTCACGCGCCCCGAAGATATCAGGATCATCACCGACATTGTGCTGAGGAACGACGGGCCCGTCGAAGTCACTTTTGTAAAACGACATTAAAATTGTAATTCTCGTATGATTTTCCTACTTATCTCTATTTTAACGCATGAACTACATTACAATAGTTGCTAATCGTGGTAAAAGTATTAAAAAGGCAACGCCAGCCAGACCTCTAAGTGTAAGAAAACCCTACGGACTGCGAGGGCAGCTTATAATGAAAATGTGTGGCACATTGTGTAGCCTTCCGTGAATCATATTGTGATTCATCGAAAGTGACTATTTTGGCCTCCTTTTTATATCCCACCTGGGGTGGTGGCAGGGTATGTCGGGTTCCTACCGACTAAAAACCGCACTTAGAAGAACATAGAAGGCGCACGTGCACCAAACACCTGCGCCACCTACTAGGGTCATTGTCTTGTCGGACGGTGACTCCGCCACCCGTAGGCTAGGCTCATGAAGGCAGGAGGAGGTCTGCGCCCTCCGGCGCCCATTGCGTCTGCTGCGGATCGGAGGAGAGATCGATCAATTCTCTCTGCCTTTCTGCCGCCTCTTTTGCTAGCATGACTTGCACTTTTTTAATCCACTTAGTATATAAAATGTTAATTATTTTCTAATGTATCAAATACATGTACATTATTTATGAATGCATCAAATAAATGTAAATTTTATCGGGTGGAAGGGACATCGACGCGCAACGGCTTACCATGACTTCAGTACATGATTCTGGACCCCCATGCGTTGGAATTTTTCGTCGGCTTTTTCTTAAATTTTACGTATTTTTTTGCAGTTTTTTTTCTTTAAACTGTATAAAGTCATTATTTCTATCTAACTCAATAAGAATTTTAATTAAAAAGTCATTAATTCACTTTTTTCACTAAAAACAGCAAATCATTGTAAATTAAACTCGAAAGATCTGGTCAGCTGATTCCTAGAGTTCACTTGCGAGGTCAACGTCGGCCTAGTACCTGCACACGCGATGCGATCAAAGTCTTGGCGTTTGACCAGTTTTCATCTTTATTACTAAGAAAATAAGGTCGAAAATTAATCAACCACCAACGATCGTTACCGGCGGCACTGCTTTGTGTGTGTGAGTAGGTACCTAGTTAGGTAACACACGCGCGCGCGTGCTCACAGTGGTGCTTTGGTGGTGATCGCGTTGTTTGAAATACATTGCAGGCTCTAAAATATCAATTTCTGTAACCAAGCATTACTGAGATTAATGACTTCCGTAATTTTATTTATGGTGTTATGTGTAACCTTTTCACGAAGTTTGCGCGTCGATGTCCAAATATTTATTAAATAAATGTAAATTATTTATCCCTTTCTCCCTGTATATTAATGCATTTAATAAATTTTAAATATTTATTAAATAAATGTAAATTATTTATTAAATAAATGTAAATTATTTATTAATATTAATGCGTTTTTGTAGCGCGTCCGGCATGTTTGCCGACGCGGAAGTGGATAGTTTTTCGGCCATTATGCGCAAGAGATGCGCATCTCTTCTACGCCGTGTTCGCGACAGCCCCAACACCATTCTCGGAACATTAGGTGATAGGTGGGACTCTCCGATCTTGGGGAGGTGGATACGACTGCATGCAGTCAAGTAGACATTCCCCAGGATCGGCCTCACTCACAGTTTAGATTAATTAATGTTACTAACACTAGTTTGTAAGTTTCTATTGCTACTAACAAATATGGATGTCATTCCGAAATAAAATGTTTATTATTATTATTATTATTATTATTATTATTAATTAGTCTAGTTGTATTAAAAAATATGTTTTACCCCTGTCTCGATAAAAATCTTGGTGAAATTGAAGTTGCTACGAGCCTCGAAGCAGAAGTACCTACTACGAGTTCTGTATTACATTCGAATCCACAATACGGAAGTGAGTTGGTTGGTCCTCATGTGATTAATGGGCGATCTCCTATTGTCGGATGTAGAGACGCCAGCAGGTCAAGCTATCCAAAACTGTCAAATTTTCCCAACTGAAAATGAACCTTATAGCTTTGTATTAAAGTTATAATCTATCAAAGAAACTTGACAGATTGGGGTAGCTTGATGTTCTGGCCTCTGTACTGTCTGTAAAAATACAAGGTACAAATCAAAAGGAAATAATTTATTTTCGATACGATTACTTGTACCTACCTACTAAAACAAACCTGAAAATAAAGATGAAAAATGTGTCTTTACTCCATACTCCATAATTATATTATCGGTATATTATTATTTACATAAATCTATCAAAATCAAAATAATTTTATTTTCAAATTTAAACCATATACAGGCACTTATGAAATGTCGAGTCTAGGTGCATGGTTCCAGCAACTGCTGGACCACAGCCTGTCATGGTCGTGGCGAATTTCGCGGATCCCATGACCATGACAATAGGGCAGGTGAAGGCAAGTGCGGTTTTTAGTCGGTATGAGTCCGATATACCCTGCCACCTCCCCGGGTGGCGGAGGATCCATGAGGATTTCCCGTACTATAAAAAAAAGGTGCATGGTTCCAAATTAGTCGTTTCCTATAGTATATAGCATATAGTACCCGTTTTTATTCGCATCCCAAAGGATTTTTGAGACAAAAGGTAACCTTCTCCAAGGACTAATATATCTCTGTAAGTACCAATTTCATGAAAATCGGTTCCGCGGTTAAGGCGTGAAAGCGTAACAGACAGACAGACAGAATAACTTTCGCATTTATAATATTGGATTTTGACTGCATGTTTGGCGTAGTGGTTAATGTGGTCACCGCGCCACTGCCGATGTGCTGGGTGTCATGGGTTCGATTCCCACTGGAGACATATTTTTGTGTGATCCATAGATATTCAAAGTTATTTTAGCGAAGGAATAATTCCACTGCGGGCAGGCTATGCCAAATATATAGGTACACCAGACGCTATGACCACTAAGCCACTGCGAGTCTCACCCACCAGGTCGAAATTTGCATTCACATTCTGAATTTACGTCAATAAGGTGACGTCAGTAGCACCTATTGAAAAGCAAGTTTTTGCTTCCCAATCCAATTCCCTAAGCCCGCAGTCGAACTTTTCCTTCGCTAAAATAACTTTTCTATAGCCAAAAAAAAACAATAAAAAAAACATAAATATTTGTTTATGAACACAAGATTTGTTATTTTTTTTAAATAAAAAAGTAATAAAATACAATTAGTACAGTCGTACTTACAGCTCCACGATCAGATAGAAAACTTCAGTTATATTATTAAAAAAGAATAATATTATTTATTATTTTATTGTAAATTCATTTGCGTTTTCCATGTCGTATTTATTTTATTTTAATACTCATTCACAAAAAAAAAATTGTTGAACAACTGCGGACTTAATGCAATTTAATATTTTTATTAATTCCTATGTTTATTAAGTATATTATCATCAGATTAACCAATTTTCGTACAATTATTTACGTATCTTTTATTGTATATTTAATTAAAAGAGACAGGGCAATGTTTAATCTTAATACATAAATAGGTAGGTACTATAATGGGCAGCCTTATCGCAAATTGCAATTTCTTCCAGGCAATCTTAAAATGGACTGGACTAAACTGAACAATAAATGGGGTTGACGGTGCCTATACATATTATAAAAATCATATGCTATTTACATTAATATTTATATAGCATATTATAATCCCAACTAGCAAATCAACCTTGTAACGCTAAGACTATATGGCTAGAAATCTTATAATTGTTTTATAACTGCAGTCAATAATTCAATGCACCTTATAATGGTTTATTGTAAGATGGTTTGGCTTATCTTGCTTTTATTCTTATAAATCTGTTGTATAAACCTTTTTGAATCCAAATAATATGACCACAATAAAGGTTCAAAATATATTTCCCTTATAATGGTTATTTTTATTGCTTATTTGCCATATAATATTTAAAGCTGTACAATGGTCATCGCAAAGACTAATTTACCTTATAAAAGCGGTGGTCAAAGTAATTATAAAGCTAGGGGTCTGGTAGATGTATTTTATAAGACGTCTATACAGCTAATGAGTCTTGCTAGTAATATGGTTTTTAAAAGAATTTATGCAATTTATAATCCTTTTGACATGAATAATAAGGGTATTATTCTTGGGGTTGTTATATTACTATGCTTTACATAACCAAGTAAGCCATTTTGACAATAAAACATGGTTGGACTATCTGCGCACATTTTGCTATTCAAAATGAATGTACAGGATTGGAAAAGATTTAAGAGAACTGGCGGTTTTAAGAGAAGGGTTGCCAAAAAATATGAGGCCATGGCAACAAACATAGCACCGGCCACTTCTTCTTGTGTGGAGTTATTTATTGGGAGCGAGACTAACAAAAGTTCTGGTGGTTCCGAACAAAATAATTTAATCGAGATACAGTGTGAGGAATAACTATAACTGCGTTTTCTTGACTTCTATCTTCTAATATTTCATTTCCTGTTTCTGCTGGCACGTCATCCTGTAAGAGAAAATAATTGTATTCTAACTCAAATCTCTTTTCTCGACGGCGTGTGAAGTCTGCCAACCCGCACTAGGCCAGCGTGGTGGACTATATTCTAATCCCTCTCATTCTGTGCGAGGAGACCCGTGCCCAGCAGTGGGACAGTATATGGGTTGATGAAAAACTCAAATCTGTAAGGATTGAACATACATACGAACAATATTGCTAAAATTGGATAATCACAATTTAAATCCTTCTGCGTAAATGCAAAAATATGTTTGGGGCATAAGTAATCTACAAAGTAGATAGTAAAAATAGTAAATTTTAATAAGTATGTGGGTAGTAGTAAAATAGTAATTTTAATATGTCGTGCGTGTGTGTGTGTGTGTGTGTTTGTACTTGTGTGAGTGGTGTGGGTGTGTGTGTGTGTGTGCGCGGGCGTGTCGTGTGTATTAATACGGGTGATATCCCTTTGCCATCCCAAAATCCCCATTTTGTGGAAACTCATATAAGTATTAAGTACCTACTTGGACTTACCGTTAGGTAATTTTGTATAATGCTATTAAATGTCGGCTCCTTTTGGTTATTTGGTACTTTTTAAAAAAAAATGTCTTCGCTATCCGTCTCCATCACTGATTTTTTGCACATCTTTTCTAATTCTTGTTCTGCTCCATAAAAATAACCATATCAGATCTCGACTGCAAATATTTGGTTTTAGTTTACGAAGTAAGGAACCCTAAAATAAGTAAAATAACAATCAATATGGAGGCAGTATAGCAAGAAGTATTGCTAATATAAGAGTATAATCTTTTTAGACCCCTTATATACGCTTTGTTATTTACTTTTGTTCTTATAGTAACTATATTAAAAACAATACGAAAAAATTAAACAGTTTTTCAGCATAAAACAGCTAAAATTCAGCGGCGCGTTGGTAAATACAATAGAAACCATACCTAACTTTCTCATAATTTTAAATTCCCATACAGATTTTACTTAAATTAAGCACAAAACACATAAATAAGTTAGTACTTACCGTTTAACGAAAATGGTTGACAGGAAATAATACATATAATATGTACTAAACACAACTCACAAAGGTAAAACACTTTTAGGTCTAACACACCAGCTAAAAGAATAATTACACTTATTAACGTAGTAACACAATGCATTTACAAGGGAAATTACCGTTTTATATGACGTCTATATATCACTTATAAGGGTAGTGCCCTTGTAAACACCTTGTATATGGCAACAATAAGAGTATTATTCTTGTTGCTAGCGACTATAAAACTTCTACAAGAAAAAAATGCATGCAATAAAGCTTTAATATGGTAATTGTAAGGTTTAAACACTTATAATTTGTGCCCAAACCCGCTCTTATTAACGTTAATATGGTTTCTATAAGGATAATTTATTTGGCTTTATAAACTTTAATAAGACAAATTTTTGCTAGTTGGGAATACTTTAAATGTGAAAGTTTGGATATTTGTTGCTTGTAGGTAACGGCTGCACCGATTTACATGAAATTTGGTACACAATAAGTATGTGACCGGGAAGAACATTTATACTTTTCATCCCGTGAAAATATTAATAAATAAATAGTATTCTCCGGGATTCCAATTGTGGTAAAACGGATATGCGTGAAATTTGGAAAAAAAAAAATTATTAGGTGCATATAAGATCTCAAATTGGTTCCTGAATCATAAATCCATTTCAGTGCTATCAGCATCCATTACATTTTAACACAGCAACAGATTCAGTCCAACAACTAGGTATCTTCTTGTATAATAGTGTCGGTCAGCTATCATTTGTCTGTCTGCGAAGTACCTACTATAAATAGCTCCAGCATATCTTCTAGAGTACTCTGGACATCGACAGCGATATCTTAATGATTTACGCACAGTGAACGAACTCTTACTCGTCCTTACGTACATAACAGACGCGTGGGATATTCTCAAAAATCAAATTGTCTAAGTTTAATATAATAACGATATTAAGTTTCTAAGGCAGGCTCTGCTTGTGCTGTAGAAGTCTTCTGTGGTGGTACAGTCACCAACGAAAGTCGAACACAACCAAACTTTGAAAACATCACTACACCAAAACTTTTAATTAAATTCTAGTTAAGGTAAAGCTTTTAATTCCCGGATCAGTAACTTCTAGATAGTAAAAAAATTTAAAGCGTTTTAAAAATTGAATAGTGTTCAGTGACTTTCATTGCTGGCTGTACCACCGCATTCCCAAATATCCTGCTGTTGAGCAATAATATGGTCCCAGTGAATTTACTGGTCATATATGAGACGGAGGTTTCGAAATGACAACGCGCGTATTAGCCTATAAGACGCGGCTTTGTCATCTTATAAACATAAAACAAATATCAATTATGATTTTTACTATAAGTAATATTTTATTTTTTATACATATACAATGTAGTAAGTTTAGCAGAAGTAGAATAGTAGTTATTAGGGATAAATATCCACTTAGTACTTAAGTACTAACTACTAGCAAACGTTTATCCAAACGGTTTTATCGGTTAGAAATGAATGAGGACTGCTCTTAAACTGTAATGGCGCACTGCCTTTATTTCGATTCCTCGTCGGATCGTCTCAACAATCGTTCGGATTGTATCATAAATCATGAAATACTGACTAAAATCTGCACTTTTCTTGTGCACGTGATCGAGGCCATGGGATTTATGAACACATCGTTCTACGCGACAGCAGTTCCATCCTCATCATTTAGATAGTTGGGAGTCCACAACTGTGGGTTTCTCTAGAAACTATCTGCCTCACACAACAGAACTGTTGAATTAACTATCGACTGCAGTATTTCTGGACCAATACGACCTTCAAAAAAAGAAGAGCGTACTCCCTACAAAAGGCCGGCAACGTACTTGTAACTTCTCTGGAGTTCATGGGCGGCGGTATTCGCTTACCAACAGGCGATCCTTCTGCAAGTTTGCCCCCTATCCCAAAAAAAGTCACTGCTTCACCGGGCAACGTCTTCGTAATCAAAACATAGTATCTACTTTGTTATTTTCGCTTGCAACACCAGGGGTATCACTTGCGCGTTGCCGACCCTGTAAAACGAAAGAGAAATAGTTGGGTTGGCAGTATAAAGGTCAAAGTCTCCCCACTGCTAACACGACGTTTCCTCGCGGAGCACTGGTAACCTTGCTCACCGTTAGGAACACAACAGAGCTCAAAGCAGTGTTATTTCACTTCGATTTTCTGCAAGGCTACAAGATACTTCCCCAGTCGGGCAGCTCCAATTTGATTGGAATTACTCTCTTGTATAAATTCAGATGCAGAACTACCCTTGATTAAATATACTTACATCAAAACAGTATAATGATTTCTACCGGACAAGCTTGAACTTTGTTATTGCTAATATTAAATAATAATTAAGATGACTTTAAGTTCATTATGTTCATTTCGATTACTAGTGTAGTCGCTTACATTAGCTGTTGTATAATATTAAAAATGTTAATAGTATATTTAGTGGCTCTTCTGTTATTTCTGTGCGCTATTCATATTTTGTTTAATTACAATGAGAAAGCTAGACTTATGAAAAAAATACCCGGCCCTAAGAATGACTTCATACTCGGGAATGCTTTGGCTATCATGGTTTCACCAGGTAATTATTGTTAGGGTTATTTTTCTATTGTGTTGGTAATTTTTCCAAAAAGCAAAAATGCTATTACAGCTTACCTACAAATTTTTCGACGATAAGACGAAATACAAACAATTTACTACTGCACAACACATAAAATTGCAATATTATAAAGTAAAATAGCTTTTTGTTGCGTCATTTATAAGTTCGCATTATCTGAATAAGTTAATAATAAAAGTCATTATAAATATGTAACTACAATAATAAAGAATATTTAGATTATACAGGGTCGAAGGGACATCGACGCGCAACGGCTTACCATGACTTCAGTACATAATTCTGGACCCGTTGGAATTTTTCGTCGGCTTTTTCTTAAATTTTACGTTATTTTTTTTGCAGTTTTTTCAACTTTAAACTGTATAAAATCATTATTTCTATGTAACCCAATAATAATTTTAATTAAAAAGTCATTAATTCACTTTTTTCACTAAAAACAGCATTGTAAATTAAACTCGAAAGATCTTCTGGTCAGCTGTTTCCTTAGAGTTCACTTGCGAGTTGTAAAATTTAAGAAAAAGCCGACGAAAAATTCCAACGCAGGAGGGTCCAGAATCATGTACTGAAGTCAGGGTAAGCCGTTGTGCGTCGATGTCCCTTCCACCCTGTATACATAATAATATTGTATTTAAACCAATGTAAGTAAAAATAGTTATAAAATATGTACTAAAAATTACAGCGCCTTTACGGCGTTTCATATTGATACCAAACTCCTTGTAACAACTTTTGTATAGATAGCAGGTCAAGCTATCCAAAACTGTCAAAATTCCCAATTGAATAGTATTTTTTTTTATTAAAGTTGAAAATCTGACAGATTGGTCATCACAGTACATAAGAACGCAATCCAGGACGGTCTACTGAAAAATTAACCGACTCTTTGAACCATGCTTTGCAATTTTTGAAGGCTTGGCTAGACTCGAATTCGCTGAGTCTCAGTGTTAGCAAAAGTTGTGCAGTATTGTTCTCAAGGATGCGTTTACCTCCACCTTATACTGTTTTATATAATAATCAACCAATCCCGGAAAAAAACGAAACAAAATTTTTAGGTCTCGTATTAGATGCTAAAATGACTGGTGTATCACACTGTTATTATATTGCGGCTAGATGTGAACGCTTGCTTAACATTTTACGATGTCTTGCGGGTGTTTGGTGGGGTTCTCACCCATTCACGATGAAACTATTGTATAACGCAATAATAAGAAGCATCTTAGACTATGGAACATACTTTTTAGAGCCTTGTAGTGTAGTAGGTTTGTCTAAATTAGATGCCATCCAGTTCAAAGCTCTACGTATTGTATCTGGAGCCATGAGATCTAGCCCCGTAAATGCCCTGCAAGTTGAATGTCTTGACCCCCCTTTAAAATTACGACGCCAGTTCCTATGTGATAAATTTTTATTCCGGGCTTTTCAGTTTTTAAATCATCCTCTTTATAAAAAATTACAAGAATTGTCACTTATAATAGAAAGTTCCTCATATTGGACTCACAAATCTCTTCCATGCTTGATTATTAGTTTTCGTAAATTTATTTCATTGCAAGCTCCCACACATCGGTCTCAGTTTCTCCCTTTATTCTCAGTCAGCTACGAAGCGCTTGTTAATCCTCCTAACATAAACTATAATTTTGAAATCCTAAAAAATGATCTACATTCTAACATTGCCATAAAATTTGCAATCGAAACAGACTGGGCAGATCGTCATTATATTTATTGTGACGCTTCTAAACCTACACTATTTAGTACGGTGGGGGTAGCGATTTATCATCAACAGTATAATATCCACCAAAAAATCAAATTGCCTCCTGAAACAACGGTGTTTTCTGGAGAATGTTTCGGCATTCTGAGATCTTTAGAGTACATTTTACTTGCAAAACTCCAGAAGTCTATCGTTCTTACAGACTCAAAGAGCGCTTTACAAGCTTTACAAAAATTTCCATTTAAATCTGTGTCAACCTGTGCTTACGTAATGGAATGTAGACAATTATTACTTAATTGTAAAATAAAAAAAATTGATGTTCTTCTTGTGTGGGTACCTGGCCATCACAATATACCTGGGAATGTTAAAGCTGACAAATTTGCGAAAGATGCAGTAAACAATGGCGATATGTTTCCATATAAAAATGTTGCGTCAGATCTTGTCTCCATTCCCAAAGACCAATTACATAGTTCTTGGCAGAATGACTGGAATGATTCTAGCCATCGTAAAGGCCGGTATTACAATTCTATACAGCATGAAATTCCTAAGAAAACATGGTTCTCCAAAATTAAGTTTAGCAAATCTGTGACTTCAATGATCATTAGAATGCGTTTGGGCCACGTTTGCTCTGCCTCACATCTCGCTAGGCTTGGCATCATTAATAGCAGCTTGTGCGCTTGTGGTGCTGATGAAGAAGAGGATTTAAATCATATTTTCTTTGGTTGTCTCCTCAATGATTGCTCCTCTTTCATAAACTCTCTTATAGATCTCCGCATTCCTCTCCCTACATCGGTTCCTACCTTATTATGTTCTATGACATTAGATATATATAATTTAATTTCCAAGTTTATAATTGATAATAATATTAAATTGTAATTTTATCTAATATTCAACCATTAAAATTTGTATGTATAATATTATGTTTAATCTCCCATAAATCAAACAACATTCTTACTATTTATTTAATATTATTTACTTTATTACCTAACGTTTTTTCCTTGACCTACCGTGATCCTATATTCTATTTCAATCCCTAAATTCCGTTTCCATAATCTATTTATCCCAAAATAATTGGTTTCCCTACCTTTTACACTTGTAATGGCAAATGCACAAACCGTGCGAGCCAAAACAAATTAAAAAAAAAAAAAAAAAAAGAACGCAATCAAGTTTTGAATTTGAATGAAAGGTCTACGTCCAGCAGTGGACAAATACGTGATGAAGATTGATGATGATGATGATGAATGAATGAGAAGCCTCCACATACTATGTTTTTTTAGTCACAGCCTTTAAAACACGCAACAAAATAAATAATATAATTAATAAGCAAAATAATTGCTAATAATATTGCTAAAAGAGGCTAAAAGTTTTTAATCTAATATTACTTGATGCAGTACTTACCACATTATACCAACTCTTAATAATTACTTAGTAAGATTTCTTTATTTGCAGTTGAATTAATGAAACTTGGAAGAATTTATGCAAAAAACTGGAATGGTATTTACAGACTATACATGTATCCGATAGCACACGTCAATATTTTCAATCCTGATGACATTGAGGTACCTACTTATAAATGTCTTTCTATATTTACAGAATTCAAATAATGAAATGTTATTTTTCATGTTTTTTTAGGTAATTGTTTCAAACATGAAACACAGTGAAAAAAGTTCATTATACACGCTGTTAAAACCGTGGTTAGGAGATGGATTATTAGTGAGTAATGGTAAGTTTTTATTCAAAAGTTTTTTTTTTTATTTCCTTGCCACTTTAGCATCAGTGCGACCGTAGTCGGTCTACTGTGATCGCCACTCGTTGAGTTAAAGAGATTCAACAGTTACTTTTATCCGTAAAAATATTTAATGCTATTAACTTCCTACATTGCATACTGAATAAGAGATAGGCTTAGTACCTATACGGCGTAACGGAGAACTGTTTAGATAATTTTGTGTTTTTGCACAATTTCACGCATGGTTTAAAATTATAATTATATAAATTTTAGCGAAAGAAAAAATTGATCTCAGGCCGGATTCAATTACGTTGGACGCTTTAGCCACTAAACTGCCGAGATCACTGCTTGTCTGCCACTGACTGCTACTATTATAATAATGAATTAAGTATTATTCATAATCAATTTACAATCCCACTACCGGTAGGCCTCCTCTCAAAGTGTGAAGGTTTAGGCTATAGTCCACCACGCAGGCCTACTGCGGGTTGGCAATTATATAGATATTATAATATAATATTGGGAAACGCATTATTATGTATTTTTTAACATATAATAATATTGAATGATCTTATTTTTATAGGTGCAAAATGGCAAGAACGCAGAAAAATCCTTACACCAACTTTTCATTTCAACATTTTACGCCAATTCTTCGAAGTGTTTGAAGAAAATGGTCGTCGGTTGGTGGCACGGCTTGAGACGCTACAGGGAAAACCTGTAGATGTCGTACCAATCTTTACAGAATTTACGCTTCATACCATTTGCGGTAGGTACCTAGTCTCGATCATATCAGTATCTACAGCCCTATCAGGTGTAACTTCAGTAGTCGCGTAGAAAAATATTTTCATGCAAATTTTACAGCTAAAATTAAAGTAAATTTTGTGCATGCATCAATAGACTTTAGTACCTATTACCCGTGTTAACTAATACTGTAATGAATATTTTAGTGAATAGAGTACAATTTTAATTGTATGGTCCACACGAAAGGTTTTAAGCTTTAGTGTGAATGTGTTAATAGGCCTATATTTTAAAACATGAAATACTACGCAGTAATCTTTTATTTAGTAGCGTTTGAATAACTTCGATTAAATGCAAGTAATTTCATCCTGAAACAAAGTATAAAACAATGGATATAATATTGTTTTAGAAACTGCTATGGGTACGAAACTGAGCGAAGAGAAAACAGGCGAAGGCAAATCTTATAAAGAGGCAATCATAGACCTCGGAAACGTAGTTTTAAAAAGAGGCACCAACCTTCTTTTTTATCCAGATTTCATATTCTACTTAACATCACTAGGAAGGAAACAATCGAAATATTTAAAAACAGTGCATGGTTTCACTGGAAAAGTTATCAAAGAGAGGACGGAACATATTAACAAACATGGCGTCAATTTTGGTGATTTAAATGAAGAGGATGATACTCGTATGTCTAAGAAAAAGAATAAAGCAGCTATGCTTGACCTATTGATAACTGCTGGGAAAGAAGGATTTATTGATAAAAATGGTATTCAAGAAGAAGTCGACACTTTTATGTTTGAGGTGAGCACCTTATACTGGGTGACTTGTCGAAGGATGGACATATTCTAGGGTCTATTACTATACGAAAAACTAACAAATTTAGTTCTATAATTGCGAGAAAGTTTCAAAACACAATGTTTTTATACTAATACCTGGTCTACGTCATCAAGTGATGGGTAGGTTTTTCGTAAAATAAAATATTTTATTGGGAATTTACCAAATTTGTAGAGCAAATATGTTTAGATTTCAGAATAGAAATATGCCCTACAATATTTCCACCTCATAATCTGTGACACAGTATTAAGGTAAGTAACTCTAAGAAATGTGAACAGTTGTTTAGGATGATATTAAAAAAATAATCACAATCAACTATCATTCCCTCCATCAATAAGAAAATTTTCATCGCACTTAAGCCGCTGGAAACTCGCTTTTTGTTGTAAAGTGATAAAGCCGAGCACTACGCAGGCCGCCGAGTCTCCAGCGTAGGATTCCCACAGCTGGTTATGCTAGAGTGTCGGCGGCCTGCATATACAGGGCGTATAAAAAAATCTGTGAAATATAAATTCGCTCAAAATCTTGTCTGTTTTTTTATTCCGAGCAACTGTACTAAATTCTAAGAGTTGATTTTTAAACATTTTATATAAACTTTATGACAAAAGTAACTGTAGATAATTAGATATTTTCGTTGCACAGTGTCTATTAAACTATTGATTTGTTTTGAAGGGACACGACACCACTGCATCTGGACTGACATTTTTATTCATGCTGCTTGCAAATCACAGAAACATTCAGGTAAGAAAACACCTGAAATATATTGAAATCACTCAGAAGTTGGAATATGAATAGGCGGATTCCTTAATTAGAATACGTAGAAATAATGATCTGGAATTTAGAGATTATAAAGGTAATTAATAGTAACTGTATACTATTGATCGCAAGTAGTAAGATTTCTGAGTTTGAGGTCCTAGATTTGATTAGAAGTATTGTTGTTGGGTTGTTTATAAAATTCTCAGTAGCATTAGGGTCACACTATATAACATGACGTGACGACGTCGACGTATTTATGTGATGAGTATGTATTTTCAAAAAAAAGGAAACAAGTATTAGGTATATCCAAAAATATTAAAAAAACATGGGCTCTAAAACATTACCTGTACACACTTCTAGGATTCTGGCGTTTCATTCATTATGGCGTTTCTTGATGGTATGTTAAATTCATGTTATTTTTCAGGATAAAATCTTGGTGGAGCTGAATGAAATATTTGGCGGTTCAAAACGTCTTATCACCACGAACGATTTGACAAAAATGAAGTATTTAGAATGTTGCATCAAGGAGTCCTTGCGGCTCTATCCCCCGGTGCACTTCATCAGTCGCAATCTGAACGAACCTGTTAAACTAAGTAAGTAACAAAGAGCGCAGAAATTTAGTAAACGATGAGGATCAATAATTCCGGTTATCGTAGAAACACCAAGTAGGTACATAAATAGAGAAGTCTGACAACCGGTATACCTTAGGATATCGGTATTGCCCTGAAATTGGGTTACTAATGCAGTAGCGTCGTAAAAATACTAATATGTTAAACTAGGCTGTATGAGTATGAATATCGATAGTACATCAGGTCCCAGCTAGAGGGTTTTCATTAAAAAAAATACCAGAGAAGCTAAACGCTTTCACTAAAGTCGTGGTAGAGCTAAAAAAATTAGGTTTTATGTTAATTTTGTGATTCGAAATAAATAAATTAATTGTTTGCATCGAAACCACGCCCTCTCACGTTCACGTTCCTTTATGGGTATGTAAGGAATATTCATGGTTTTTAAATATTACCTTTGTACTAGTGATATGCAATTTGATTTGAAGTTTAGTTGTTTAAGCATAATTGAAAACATTATTTCCAGCATAAACTACATTGCATTATCTAGTAGCCGTTCTCCTTTCAACGTCTAATTAATGTCTTTTTATACATTATAGGTAATTACGAAGTACCAGCCGGCGTGTTCTGCCACATTCACATTTACGACTTGCATCGTCGAGCCGATCTGTTTGAGAATCCATTAGACTTCATACCGGAAAGGTTCCTGCCAAAGAACAGTCTGGATCGTCATCCATATGCATATATTCCTTTCAGCGCCGGACCTAGGAACTGTATAGGTATCATTTTTGCCAATTTTAGGACACATACATATAAATATACTTTTTACATGGAGGCCAGAGCCAGAGTGGCCTAACCACTTAAACAATAGTTTTCAGTAGTAAGGAAAAATCAGATGCGCTGGTTTTAAATTATTGTAACTTTAGAAAATAAATATACTTTATTCATTTATGAAAAGAAAATGGAACAAATTTTTAGGCCACTGTGGCGCTATGACTTTTGCCGTTTAGAGCAGTTTTTTCAATTAAAATCAGTTAGGCCACTCTATGTAGCAGGCACATGGCATAGCAATATGCCGATTACCAAACACACGAGAATGGAGCTACCCGAAGAGCTCTCAAGGAAGATTAACATGATAAATGACGCAATGACGTCAATAAAAGTCTTCAAAAGGAACTTCAAAACATATGTCCCCACAAGGGATGAATGGAAGCAAGGGCTCTCATCGAACACTGATAGCTTAATATGGTACACAGATGGTTCAAAAACTGGATCTGGTACTGGAGCAGTAGTTTACTCAGAATCTTTCCAACTCTGGAACAGCTTAGGAGAACTCACTACGGTCTTTCAAGCAGAAATGTATGCCATTATCGCATGCGCTAATGAAAACATAAACAGGAATGTAGAAAATAAAATTATCTACATTCTAAGCGACAGCCAAGCGTCACTCAAGGCCCTGACGTCCTGCAAAGTCAACTCCAGACTGGTTCTAAATGCCATAAAAACTCTTAATGAGCCGCAGGAACCGATTACGACTATTTTGGGTCCCAGGGCATGCAGGCATTAAAGGAAATGAGAAGGCCGATGAGTTAGCTAGAACCGGATCGGCAAATGCCATGATTGGACCAGAACCATGTATGGGGCTACCAACATGCGCCATCAAGAAGACCTTACAGGAATATGCCGATATGAAACACAAAGAGGAGTGGTGCAATAGCTTAGGGCTAGAGCACTCACGAAAGTTTTTCGGCAGCAGCACCACACGTATCTCCAAATTCATACTCAATAGTAGAAGGGACAAAGCCAGAGCTGTCATCGGAGCCCTTACAGGGCATTTTACAACAAATGACATGCTCCATAAAATAAAGTTGACCTTGAACAATGATTGTAGAGCTTGTGGTGAATACAGGGAAACCATGCAGCACATTTTGTGTGATTGTGACGTCCTAGCGACGAAACGGATGAGTCATCTCGGCAACGGATACCCGAAGCCAGAGGACTACAGGTTCCTTCCTCTTAGTGGGCTGGCCGCCTTCATGAACCACGTCTTTGAAGAGTAAGGAATGTACCATGCTGGGGACAACACAACAGATCACATTTGGTCGAAGTGTTGCTGGCCATGCCAGCCCCCACTGCTAAGATAAGATAAGATAGGCCACTCTGGCTCTCAAGGCCTCTATTTATCGCGTTATATTGATGAGATTTTGTTAATAATAAAATTTATTTTAATGTCTTATATTCGCGTATGTGTCAGAAATCAGTATGTAGGTCTTAAACATATCTCAAACGTTTCGCCAGAATAACCTTCTTAAATGTAATTGTAAAAATCCGTACTCGTCCACTGCTGGACATAGGCCTTTTTTAGTGACCGCCACTGAGCCCAATCTTCAGCTTTTTTCATCCAGTCGATGCCAACCTTCCGCACGCATATTTTATTCATACATAGAACATTTCAGTAATAAGTGCATTTTATTTATCAAAAATACGAAAGTAGGTAGGTAGTTTTAGTCTAAGTAGGTTTAATATGGTTTCCTAACACCTATGGTCTGAACTGTTACGACGGCGGATTATAAGTCAGCGATTTAATGACAAAAGTACCAGCAATAAAAGGTAATAAAAAAAATAACAAATAAATCCTACCACTGGCCATGGCTGGAGTGTTTAACCCTCGACGGAACGGAGACGATATTATGCGGTTAAGGGTATTGTGCTAGTGTAGGTATCTGATACAATTGTTCTCGAAAACTGTTAGATCGATTTTGATACGGTTTTCCTTATAAATGTTGCAGGTCAAAAGTTCGCCATAATGGAGATGAAGCTTGTGGTGGCGGCCGTGTTACGTGAGTTTCAACTGGAACCAGCAACAAGGCCCTCCGACATACAGTTTGTAGCAGACTTGATATTGAGAAACAACGGACCCGTCGAAGTAACATTTGTGAAACGGGAAGAGAATCAAGAGTTGAATTAAAATTATAATGTATCTACCTATATCTAGTTACATATTTTTAAACAAATTGTTCTACCGTTCGAAACGATAAAAAATCATGAAAATGACATTAATTAATTATGAAAGCCTGGTCTGTCGAAAGTTTGTTATATTTACATGGGTGTACGCCATTTTGAATTATTCGTTCGTCGATTTTAACTTCTCTCCATGCCCATTAGCTTAAATAACCATTATTCCATTTTAACCGAAAGGTAACCCTAAAAATGTATTGATTCATTTTTGTTTAACATAATAGTTAACGTAGTTAAACATATTTTATGCTATATCCGATAGAAATATATTTAGAAAGCTCATATACCTACGTATTGTTTATAGAATCTATAAAGGTTTCATTATAATAATGTGATATGGTAGTAGATAAGTTGTGTAGACATTATATAATGTATAATCAAAATGTGCGCCAATCCACTTCATAATATTTATTCACATTTTAAAGATACTTTTTTAAAGTGAATAGCAAGGTATTATGGTCATAAGAGCGATGAAAAGCTTTTCGTTGCTACAACACAGCTGTGTTGTGTGCTTCGATTTTACAAACCTTTTGTGAAAGACGTAAATCTTTTAAATGTGTAGATGTAAAGAGTTAAAATGAGTGGATAAATAAATACTTATATATTTTGACATCTTGGTTTTTAATTAAACAAATCAAACATTAAAAAACTACTATTGGTTGTCATATTTCTTTAGCCTTAACACTAAACTAAATATAACGCGACAAGTGGTCTACTACTAATTTGGCACTCCCAGATGTAGTATATTTATAAAGTCAGACAGAAGGAAAATGGCTCAGTGTGTCGTGCGCGGAAGTGTGGTTCATTTCGCACAATATTCGACTCAGTTCGCGCACCCGGCGCGTGCACATCCCTCGCGCGTGTCCCGCTACGCTGGCATGCGGTATTTGTATAACAGTGGCTTTGAAGAATTCGTGATGGAATGTGACAATGGTTTTGAGGTGATTATTTTTTTAAGCATTTTGTCTATCTTCATTACCCATATTTTTTATAATTAGTTTATAAGATACATTATAAATAAATAGAGGTTCAAAATTAAATTCTTTAAAAATACCATTAAATGCATTACATTTATTTTACACGTATATTGTACAAGTAAATTAATAGAGTTCGAAAGGAATAGGTAATTCTCTTTTAGGTATCATAGTTCGAGTAAAACCTACTTATTAAGACTAAGTACAAAAATATATAAAAAAAAAATTTTTTTAATTTGTGTTGCAGCAATATAGACTTACTTACATTGTCTAGCTAGTCTATCTACGATGGTGTTTTACTTGATCATTGTATAATGAATACTGAAATGACACTACACAAAAATAGTTGTTGCATATTTATAGAACGAGACCTACTGTGACCTAGAGTTTGCCAAAGTATTAATGAAAAAACAGTTTGAAAATATTTTGGAAAATAATCAAGGAAATGTGTATCAAGAGAAGGTGTAAGGTGGTAAAAAAAAATACTTTATTAAGCATTTATTAAGCTTATGTCATAATAGGTACTGATGGATGTCCATAGGTTAGGCATTAATAATGTAACACTTTATCTCTACACATAGACAAGAGATCGTTTGGGCATGTTGAGAGAATGGATGAAAGGCGACTAACAAAAGGGATTTATATGTTGAATGTCAGTGGAACCACCGGGAGGGGACGCTCTAGAAAGACTTACACCGACCTTATTGGTTGGTTTCTTCAAAAAGGTCAGGTGCGTAGTACTCGCAACCGGCGTGTATGTGTGACAGTATTTAATAGACGGATGAAGCGAAAGAAGTATGCAAGAATCGTAGCGAGTTTTGCCTACCCCCATGGGAAAAACGCGTGAGTGTATGTAATATGTAAGTATGTATGTATATAATCGTTGGAATGGCAATAGAACTTATTGAACTTATTTTCTTATTATTTAATATAGTTCAACTATAACTGACTAACTGTAAATGTGAGTACTTTGTAGGCTAAATTTACATACTCAGCTTTGAACAGTCTGGTGGCTTTGAGCCTTTTTTTATGTGGCCTACGCAAATGTGCCTCTGATCTGGTATCGTCGTGCGACGGGTTGTTGAACTCCCTAAATTATGGTTGAGCTACACAATGACTGATACATGCGTGCCGTCAGTTGGGACTGGTCTACTCAAAGCCGCTATGGTTCTTTCTTCAAAAGGCCATTTCAGACTTTGCCCTACATTGTAAGACAAATATTTGTTACAATTCTATGTCTGGACTTTAAAAGAGACTATGATTCTCTGAGTTTGTTTCGGCGTTTCTTCTCAGAGGTCGTCAGCTAGGAAATGCCGGAGCCATCTAGCTTAAAAAAAAAAGTAAAATATTGACTTGTAAAAGTGTCTTTAAAAGATCTATTTACAGAAATGAATATAATTTCATTTCATTTCAACCGCTTAATAACTATGGTGTTATTAACAAAAGCACCCTCAATCAAGTCTGGTTAAATATATTACGAGTATTTACGATGTATGACCAAATCAAACAAAAAAAAACAATAAATAGTACCTAGGTACCTACGCTACGTCAAAGGAACTAACACTAGTGTCCTTGCTACGAGTGCTACAAGTCGCTACGAATGTTCTACGAACTTCTTTGGCCAGTTAGTAGTTAAGCAATCATGATCAGTCAATCAATAATCATATACCTACCTATTATTCTCATCGATTTGCTATAGTCGGAGTAATTTTTAATATTCATAATACACTTTTGTATCCTTGCTACGTGCGCTACGAGTCGCTACGAATGTGCTTGAATTATTAAAAACCACGATTGGAGTCCAAATATCGTTTTAGGCATTGCTTTGCTATGAAGTTCGGAATCTTTGTCTTCTTTGCTGTATGGTGAAGCTAATGCTAATGAATCGAACACTTAGAAATTTGCAAAATTCTATTTTTTTTTAGTTTTTATAGTAATTTAAGCATTTAATTTTATAGTACCTACTAGCTGTGATATTTAATTTTTCTCAGCTCCTAACGGTTGTAGGTCGTAGCGATCGTAGCGTATGTTAATGACCCATAATATTCCTCAAACATTGCAAACATCTTTTTTCAAAACCGACTTGTAATTCCAGATATTAGCGCCTTCAAACAAAATATCTAACAAAAAATCTTCAGCTATTGTATTAGTATAGACTTGCTGGTATTTGATACAAGCCGCTTGTGTTATAAAATAATTACTCTATGTCCATCTGGAAATACCTTTCAATATTGAAAAAAAAATTATAAGTGCAGTTGTACATGTTGCAGAGATTACATGTTCTATATAATATTCGTTAATTAATGAGAAAGTAAGTACCTACAGCAACAGATTCAGACAAATCCATCAGATTTTGGGCCTTTATAAAATTTTAGAGGCTGCCTTTAAGTATAACTGTGTTGTTTAATGGAACATTTAAAGAAAAAGTTTGCTTGGGGCTTATGGACTACGTAATTTTATGACACCTATGATAAAAACGTGACAGGTGCTACTATTACCACACATTATTAAATTCAACGTAACGCGTCATTCGTCATGTAAACACTGAAAGTAAACAAATAGATAAGCGGGAGGTACGCTAGGCGGGAGCCGGCAGTTGGCGCCTGCGCGTCGGATGCGGTCATAAGCACGCCGCCGCGGCTCGCCCGTCACCAGCGACCAGCGACCGAGCACGTCGTGTTCTAGAGCCCGTCGCGATGAGCACCCGCCAGCTGTGCCGGCTCGTAGCCGTCGTACGCCCCAAAACCACCCCCACGATATGCACCTGCTATCGTCACTATAGTCAAGTGAGACCCGTCTATCATATAGCAAAACGTGAAGTGAGTGTCCTTTCCTCGTTCTATGCTTCCGCGGTGACAGAGGGAACTTTGTGTCTGTCTCTGTTTGTTGGAATCTATGTCGGATCTGTCAAAAAAGGAACATTATTATACATATTATTTTATATTTTCAGAAATGGCGCAATTCTGCACCACACTTCTATTCAGTACAGTCCTTGGATCTGAGGTACGTTATGCACTATTATTAGTAATAAATGCAGAAACAGTGTCAATACACATGTTTATTGTGAACCAATTGCTGTTAATAACCCACATCGACTCCTATTGATCTATTAAACGGGCCGGCGCCGGTACTTGGCCAATTCACCCCTGACATTTGAAAATGTATTTCATTTAACACTCAGTATTTATAGTACCTGACTTACAAAAATATTTTTCACTTTTTCACAACCGTGGGCTGGTTAGTCGGTTATGCAATGGTACGTAACGTAAGACTGCTGATATAATATAACATTTTATGAGAAATCAATGCATATCAGATTCCAAAGAGATAACATTTATATTTCTGACTGTTATAGGTATCGTTATATGACGTAATGTATCGCTAGGTATTGTTTCACCTACATTTTCAGTCAAGTTCATGTAACACTGTTAAGGTTTTAACATTTGTTTGTTCACGTTTCATGGTGCAGACTCAGACAATACTCGTTCGTGCATAACATCGACCCATCGTGAGTACAGAGGCACCTGCCGATCCTGCCAATGTGTTGCATGCCACCAGTTGCAGTTCTAGAACTGAAATTCCAAATTTTGTGTTACAATACTTTTTTTTTTGCGGTATCCGTAGAATTGCACAACGGATTTAGTACTCCAAGTGGATTAATATTGATTTATTGTTTGGCTTCATATTTGAAATACCTTAAATTATGTACACTAGTGCCTGTAAAATATTTAATTAGATCAGTAAGATCTAATTAGTACCTACCTACATTTTTTGGGTATCTCATCGAATTCGTTACCTAACATTCAAGTGTTCTGTGTGCCAATATCCATTGTGGATCCAGTCTGGCCTACTTTTGGCCTTATTGATAAATCCATACAATGGGAAAATGTGTGCGTTTTACGATCTAAATTCTTGTTTCTGAATGTTTGAATATTTTGTTGAATTGGTATTGCTTGCGGCGTTGATGTAGGTACTTACCTACCTATATATTATTTTAGAACGCCTGTTTTTCTTGACATTTTCGTGTCTAAATATAAGACTATCAGGTGATTGTAAACAATTTTGTCACGGAGGCGTCGGTGTGTGTGTGTGCGTCGGTCGTGGACACACCCGCCAGCGACGACGTACGTAGTCACGCTTCAGATATTAATAGCTTGTTGAGTCGTGACGTGAAGCGTTGATGCCGGTGGTACAACACTTCTTATTTACCTAATCTATCATTTTTCTATTAGCTTATTAGTGCTTATTAAGATTGCCCGTCACAGTCACCTGAATGACCCCACACACCTCTAAATCGTCACTTCACATACAATCTCTGCATGCTTATATTGTGTATAAAAGTTACGACATGCAACTCTATATGTAATGCGAAAGTCAATACGATATTATCTTATTTTAGACCTACCACAAAACTTACGTAGTTAGTTCACAGGGTCTTCCCATAGGTCATGGTATTCTAGGATAACATCTTTTGAAACACTTTCGTAGTTTCTTTTTATGTTTACTTATCGGCTTGTTCCTCGGCACAATGCACTTAGATATTATTATATTTGATTTTTGCGACTATCGTTTAACTTACGATCCTCATTTACCTATGAAGATAATGAAGTATAAGTACTAAGTTTTAATTATTTTGTTGTACTTATTTCAGGGTTCGCGAAGGTCCTCATAAGAATGCAGACGATGTTCTATTTGATATGTTTAAAAATGAAGACACAGGGCTCCTTCCTGTTGGAAAATTCTTGGCCGTAAGTTAATTCTGTATAATGAAAAGCTGTGTTAAAATAGACAATAAAATGCATTTTCTACTACGAGACATTATTTTGTGTTTCTCATTTACAGGCCCTGAGGACTACTGGTATAAGAAAAAATGACTCGCGGGTAAAAGAAGTCATGCATAATTTATACAAAGTGCATAAAGAATCAAATTTTGAAGGCGGCTCTCCAGAAACGCTGAAACTTGACAGGAAAACTTTCAAAGAAGTGATATCACCCAATATTGTTCTGATAACAAGGGCGTTCCGCAGTCAGTTCGTAATCCCAGATTTTCAAGACTTTATAAAAGACATAGAAGAAATGTACTGGGCTGCTAAAAGTAACACAGACGGTAAAGTGGCTAGTTACATACCACAACTCGCCAGGGCCAGCGCTGAGAACTGGGGTGTGAGCATATGCACAATAGATGGTCAACGATTTTCCATCGGTAAGACTTACGACGCTGCATTTCTCTTGTTACTTGCTGACCTATCAGAAAATCATCCTCAGTTTTTATTTAGGTGACGTAACGGTTCCATTCACTCTGCAATCGTGCAGCAAGCCGCTAACATACGCCATGGCACTCGAAACTCTGGGACCCGACGTGGTACACAAATATGTTGGCACCGAGCCCAGCGGCCGCAACTTCAATGAACTCGTTCTGGACTATAATAGTACGTATCAACAACGCCTACACTTGCAGTACTATTTGTTTTTCTAATACTGAACATGACGAACGGAACATGTACAAACATTAGAATCAACAATAACAACTGCCAACGTCGCCTTCGTCGCGTCGTAAATAATATTATTCATTATTTATTTTTACAGTGAAACCACACAACCCAATGATCAATGCAGGAGCAATTTTGGTGTGCTCATTACTAAAGACCTTGGATAAACCCGAAATGACACTTGCTGAAAAATTTGATTATGTCATGTCATTCTTCAGTCGCCTAGCTGGCAACGAAGGTTTGGGTTTCAATAACGCAGTATTTCTCTCTGAACGTGAAGCTGCCGATCGAAACTATGCACTTGGTTTCTACATGAGAGAACATAAATGTTACCCTGAAAAAACAAACTTCCGTGAATGTATGGACTTTTACTTCCAGGTCTGTATGAAGTTGTATTATGTACATTATCTAATTTAATATCAATCAAATATTATCTAACGCACCAACCCGCACTACGCCAACGTGGTGGACTATAAGCTACTCCCTCTCATTCTGTGAGAGGAGACCCGTGCCCAGCAGTGGGACTGTATATGGGTTGATGATGATTATCTAACACATAATTTGCTCTATTCCAGTGCTGTTCCATGGAGGCTAACTGTGACATAATGTCGATAATGGCTGCTACCCTAGCAAATGGAGGCATCTGTCCCATCACTGATGAAAAAGTCCTTCGGCCAGACTCAGTGCGCAATGTCCTGTCTTTAATGCACAGTTGTGGAATGTACGACTATTCAGGACAGTTTGCCTTCAAAGTAGGACTTCCAGCGAAGTCAGGAGTTTCAGGCGCTATGCTCATAGTTGTCCCCAATGTTATGGGCATCTGCACGTGGTCCCCACCGTTGGATCCTCTTGGAAACAGTTGCAGAGGCTTGCAGTTTTGTGACGTAAGATTCATTATCACCTTTGTTTACCGATTCTATGATAATATTGTATATAACTTGCATTTTGATTGCTTCAGGATTTGATCAAGAGATTCAATTTCCACAAGTATGATAACATTCGTTACGCGAGTCACAAAAAAGATCCTCGCCGTTACAAGTTTGAGTCTACTGGTCTGAATATCGTGAATCTATTATTTTCTGCCGCGAGTGGAGACCTCAGCGCTTTACGAAGGTGAGACTATTACTATTAATGACTTTAATTTGTCACTTTTACTATCCAGGGCTGATAAAGGTATTATTGTTTAACAGCCAAAGGTCTGACCCGAAACTTCTTCCTGTACCGGTGAACTCAACTAATTAAATTGCTTTCGCCAAGTACTTACCTACTAGCGTAGCAATACGTTTCTGCTTGTCTAGTATGTGAAAGGAACATTATAATTCCTGTATTATGTAAATTATGTATTCACGTATGCTTGTTGTTAAATACCTATGCTTAATGGGACTTTAAACTACGTTCTAACTCATATTGTTCTATGAGTATTGAGTAGGTAAATGCTTAACCAGTTAGCTCATAGCGAAGCGCTCGCTCCGGTGTAGGATCATCATTAGGTACATCTAATCGCATAATGTAGTGTTAGACAACGGGGCCGCACCCCACATTGACAGTCTCATTACTTATAGATTATTAAATCAGTGCAAATTTATCGGTTTTCAGGCATCATCTCTCCGGTATGGACATGACACTATCGGACTACGACGGTCGTACAGCGCTTCACCTGGCGGCGGCAGAAGGCCACCTATCTTGTGTGGACTTCCTCCTCGCCCAGTGCGGCGTCCCGCACGACCCCCGCGATCGTTGGGGCAGCCGCCCACTCAACGAAGCTGAGACTTTCGGACACACCGCTGTCGTTCAATACTTGAAGGATTGGGAGCTCACACATCCTACTGACAAAACTGCGGATGTAGCCGCTTCTCATGTCGATGACATATTAGAAGTGAAAACAGATGCTACAGACGCTGTAAAAGACCCAAGTATTCAGGAGATTGTGACCAGGAATGGTGATAAAGTACAGTAGAATCTCAACAACTGAGATAGTATGAGATGATCTCATGATTTTACAGGTGTCATAAACCTTCCCTTTGATGCTGGCTCCACCGTGTTTAAGTACCTTTTTCTGTGGAATGCTTACATTACGTAAGTATAGTATTAGGTAGGTATATTCACAGCCTGCTTTTGTGCAATATGATTGTTCTAGACGCTTGTTCCACTGATTTATCCTATAATGACCCACTTACTTGTTGACAATTAGATAGGCATCTACTTTCGTGTTTTGTGGATGTACTACAATACAGGACTTCTAATAAGTAGAGGAATAACATTGCATTTCATGTTTAAGTGTGATTTTTAAATAATTGACGTAGACATTCACTGTTGTTGATATAAATACCCTATTTGACAAACGCTGGCTTTTTTAATATTCAGGAAATGATAAATACAATTCACTGATGAGTTTTACATGTATGAGGATGGGTCCTAGTATTGTTAAATGCATTGTACTGTGTAAGTTAGGCTTTGATGAGGAATGTCTTAGGAGTTGAGCACTGAGCTCACACATGTGATATTAAAATAACTTGAATGGACAAGGCAACATCTTGGAAAATTATAAAAAACAGCATAAAATACAAGGAGAGATGCTTAGGGAAATGAAACTACCTACCTAGTTGACTGAGATGGTTTATCTACTAACGAAAAACTTTTATATTGAACTATTTTTAATTATATTCTGAATATTTTATTCACTAGGTACTATTCATAAGGTTCCCAGTTGTAGCTGTGGGTTTTAGATGAATTTAATATCATTGGAATTTCAAATCATACAATTATTGTTAATTGATTACAATAGTTACCTCAGTGTAATCTCTCTCTATCTGTATTTAATCTTTAAGCATCTGATTCCTCCAAAACATTTTATTTGTAACATTCCATGTTTATTAATGACAAACCATCTTGCTGGTTCATGATTCACAAACTACATTATTATAATAGTATTTATTCTATGCAATATACTATATTCAACTAGGAACATATTATTATATTGAAATAGGAATGTTAAAATTATTATAATACTAATAATAATTATAAGTAATTACATTACACCTACTTATAACCTGACAATAAATAGATGCTATATTCTATGCCATTATTGATGTTGTCCAAATTTTTGTCAATTAAATAAAATTGTTGACTGAAAAATCTGTGTTTTCATTGGACGAAATCCTAAAACATTACATGTTACATACCAGAATGCCTGTATTCTCTGAAGGAAGAGGTGAATAACACCTGTGTACACCCAGTTTGCCAGTATGTTTGTCTCATATAATAGGAGGTGAACATATAGACAAAACCCTTAAAAAAAAATTAAAATAATGTCTATGGTATGTTCTGCTATCATACTATAATGTAATTATGGTAGGTTTACTATAGTTAAAATTTGGTTCTGCATTACCTACTGTGTTTTGCCTAATATTACAATAAGATAGGATAACTCTCTGATAGTAGTCCAGCATACTGCTCACCTAGTGTAACTATGAGTATTGAATGAATGACTGAAATTGTTACTGTCACATAATTAAAAAGTGTACTTATTGTGTTGATAATCCACTAGTCCTGATGAACACTGAATGCTAAAATACAAACAACAATAAATTTAAAACAACATTATTTATTATTTTAACAACTACTTCCTAGAAATTATTTTATAAAGTTATAGATTACAGATAGATACTACTTTTGACTTGCAACATTTGCTCTAGTCGGGGAAGATATTATTCCTAAGAGCTTGCAATCCGCTTCTAAGAGAGTAAGGTCAGTGCTGGAGCCAAGGAACCGGGAAGATAATTCTAAGTCTTTGATTTGTATCCTTACTCTAGCTCCTCGGACATATTCGTCACCTCGGACAGAAGGTCGTGTGCACACACAGTGAAACTTCCATCCAAAATCAATGTACAGGTCATCCTGAACTACATGAAATATCTTGCCAATCACTACTTTGTTGGTTGGGTCCCCAAGCTGGAAATAACGAATTGAAATATAAAATTAAATATTACTTTGTAATTAAGTATGGTAAGTCAGTTGCCAGGCAGAAAAAAAATTTAAAAATATTAATAGAACTGGTAGGTAGGTAAATCATGAACTAAACACGAAGAAAGAGTATTATTAAAGTTAAAACAATAGTCAACTCACATCCATCAACTTGGAGTTTCGAAGTAGTGAAGCAAATGTATAATTCTGCTCACTCTCTTGTGGTTCTAAGATTTGTGATTGTTTTTCAAAGGCCTTTGCGAAACCACTAACTTTAACAGGCGCTTCATTTGATACATTTCCTTGGTTTTCTTTATTTGTACTAGTGGGACTACAAAATGATCGTGAATTTAATAAAAAGTGCGATCTTATTTGTCTTGTTAACCTTGTTGTGTTTAGCATAATGCCGCTTATCTCTTGAGCAGATATTTTCAAATGAAACATTTATGTAACGTTCGTTTTGAGAATATAAGTGCTCAGATCGATTTATTAAATTCACTATTTACTTTAATAAATGTAGCTCGAGCACATCAGCACAAGAAAGTCGTACCCTAACCTCACAGTTCAGTCTTCAATCTTCAATTCTTCACACACACACTATTCGTATTGACAAAATATCAATGTCGATTGTCAATTTGTCATTTGTCAACTGTCAGTCATCAGTGTCAATTTACACAATTGTTTAGTGATGAATGCATCGATCAACTGTTCGACTTTAGTTTAATTTATACTCATTCAGGTATGTACTCATGGTTAAGTAGCGCGGCTAGCACAGCGTAAGGTGAAGGTGTGCTATCTGCAGTCAGTCTATGGATGGGTCGCCATTCCTAATACATCGAGATCCCTCCATGTATCGGAGGGTACGTAGAAACATCGGTCCCGTCCCGGTTGATATTCAAATTACAAACAGTTTTTACATTAATTAATGACAATTATTAGTGGAATGATTGTCATTATCTATCTCATTACTCTCAATCAATAATGAGTTATACTCGTTAATCGTCTAAAAATTGTTATTCTTAATAAACGCGTTTATAGAAATAGGTATCTAAAATGCTATTTATGGTGCTGATTGGTGCTATTATAATGTAGCAATGAAAATCAATTAAAATAAAATTATATTTCATACCGATAGGCTGAATTAAAATAACGCTTTTGCGCAGGAATATCACTGTTATTAAAAATACAGAACGTACCTACTGACAGTGACAAATAAATGTCAAAAAAATTCACACGACACACGATTTTTTGATAATGTTGAGCGATTGCCTAAAAAGTTGAGGGATTTAATCAATTAAATTGTATAATGACTGAAGATCAAGATGCAAAAGATTCGCAGTCAGATTCGGGCAGTAAAACATTTATTAATAAGAACAAGGACAAGAAAACAAAAACCCAACGGCCGCTGACCAAAGTGACTGTTTGCTTATAATGGAAATTGTTGTCTGTAAATATATTAGCGTTTACCACAAAGCAATTTGAACGGGGTTGTCCTTATTTCAGATAATTCTTCGGCGGTTGCCACCTAGTATGACTGAGGAAGCATTCTTGGAGCAGGTTTCACCAATACCTGAACATGACCATTTTTATTTTGCCAAGCCAGATCCTTCGCTTGGCAATAACCTATATTCTAGAGCTTATATAAACTTCGTCAATGTTGATGATATTTACCTATTTAGAGATAAATTCGACGGATATGTATTTCTTGATGAAAGAGGTAAGAAACTATTTTTATATCAAGTGATTATGAGTGCATAACTTACAACTACAGGTTAATAATTACTGGTATTTACCTGTACTTTTATTAAGGCCAAAGGCCAGTTACTGTGTTGGGTTAACATTTATGTCAAGTATGCCCTGTAAATGCTGTGTTTGCCTTATAATTATGTGATGGAGTGATTTTAAATATAATGTTTATTGAACATAATTTAACATAACATACCATCATACTTGTGTTCTCCCAAGGTTAGACAGAAGTGTACCAATGTACACCTACAGGTATTTTTAGGTCCTATGTAATAGGGGCGAGCCCATTGCCATTAAGCAAGTATAGTCCTAGCTCCGAGCTGCTACTGAGTACTTCATAGTAAACCTAATAACACTTTGTTTGACCTGGGAATAATAAACCCAGGATCTCTAGCATAGCAGTCGCACTTAGGACCAATAGACTAATGAGGTAGTTGAATGCAATTTTTATCCCAAAAGTTTTTTTTTTATTTATTTATCTTTTATTCACCTTCAATTTCAGTTAAAACATGATCTAATGAGTTGAAATCAATGAAATCATAGTGCAGCATACATTTAAAATGACAATGATAATGAACCTTATGTTATTTTCTCATACTCAAATCCATGTGTAGTGTGTTATTTAGATCATGGCCTAACATGGCCATACAATGTTTTCTTTTTGTTTTTTCATTTTCAGAATAATGATGTAATTAACCAAGCTATGGATTATGAGTTCTGTAATTACAGTATTACTAACTTTCAAGTAAAATATTAGAATGTAAAATTTTTCTATTTAAGAAAAATATTTTACTTTTTCAAATGCCTATTTGTGTTATTTGCCTAAAATGATTTGAACAATTAGGCTAGTATTCCTAATGCAATGGTGTCCTAATTTTATCAAGCAAAAGCTAATATGTGACAAACCTATGTGTTTGTGTTTGTCTGGGTGTTTCTTATTTATTTATGATAAAGCATGTATTACTGTATCTATTGTTTAATACAAGCTCTGCTTAGTTTGGGACTAAATCATATGATGTTAATCATATTTAATATAATATAATCAATTAACATTATATATAATGTTAATTGTCAAAATAATTTATTTAATTGTATCTAAATTACATTCTGTATCCATACTAAGTGTCAATTTGGTATATAAATTCTGAACTACACCTGTGCCCCTGACTCTAATGCCAACTTTACTGCCATATATTTAAGGATTATTTATGACTGACTGTGTAAAATACTATGTAAACATTTTCTAAATAATTTTTGGTTAAAGTTCACATTCCAATACCAACAGTATTGGAATGTGAACTTTGTTATGTTCAACATTAAGTTTATAGTTCTAAAACTTAATATCTATCTAACTTTGAGTCAAGCTTAATTTTATGACTGGTTGATGTATAATTTCATACTTGCATATTCATAAAATGTATAAGTAATAACCAAGAAGTATTCCTATCATGTAGGCATTATAGTAAGTTTCACATCAAAAAGAATAATTTTGTTTATAAAATACAATTTTCAAATGTTTCAGGTGTAGAATATGTAGGTATTGTGGAATATGCACCATTCCAGAGAATACCTAAGAAGAAGAAGAAGAAAGACCCTAAGTGTGGCACTATTGAGAGTGATCCAATCTATCAAGATTTTGTAGAAAGTCTCAAGAAAGACCCGGAGACTGAAAATCAACCAAAACTTGAATATTCTTACCCTGTAAATGATGGTAAGTGTTCTTTGTGCCGGCTTGTGATTCTCAATTCACATTTTTGGTCATGGTTTTATCTTACCCATTCATGACAACACATAGACTTCACTTAGCTCAGCTTTCCACCAGTCAATGTGTGAACACTGCTGCTTTTCCATATAGTACTTGTTAACTTAAGGCAAATTACTAAAACTGAAATTATTTACAGCAAATGACAAGAAGGTACAATCAACTCCTTTACTTGAGTACCTTGCTGCTCGTAAACAAGATAAGAGAGGGAGAGACGAGCGTCGCAGGAGAGAGAATGATAAGAGGAAAATGAGGATAGAGAGGAAAACCAAAGAAAATCCCATTAAGGTTAGTTCTTGAAAAATAACCCACTATTCTTAACATAATATAATATTTGAAATATTTAACTAATTTCTAGCGTAATTCTGTACTACAATTATTGGTCCTAAGCTATAATCTATATAACAAGATGTGAAAAAACCTCTGCACCCTTTTTAAACATAATGCATGCACAGAGGAGTGTGAGATTATCGACATAAGTAAATAAAAAAAAAAAAGAAACGTTAAAATTTATACAATTTGTAGAAATACATTAAATTAAATAAAACATCAATTGTTTATGCTCATGCTATCAATGTCAAAAACATGTTAATAGAATATGTCAATTCATTTTTAAATAAACTTCGACAAAAGAAGTTATTTAACATTCAACTTAAAAGGTCTAATTTGACCACTGCGGAGCCTGTGGTAAAACGAGATTTTATTGTAAGATATGCAGAAAGGTACTTTCTTATTTTTCTACTATTACTTTTTCACTACATAATTATTTTATCATATATTATTTCTTTAGCGGCCTGGCGATATATCTGAAGATGAGAACTTTAATGACAATACAGATTACTCTGACAAATATAGCAATCACAGTTTTTGGTATGGAGAGCAAAGAATATATCATAAAAGTAAAGTGAAATGTGCAGTTGCTAAATCAGAACTCAAAAGTGCTCATGGTTCTGACGAGTTTATCAGTACTGATTCTGACTGGGATAGCCACTTCCCTGCTCTGTCTACAAAGACTCATAACACATTCACATTAACATCTGGTAAATTCTGTGATAAAAAAGAAACACAAGAGGGCAGCCAAAAAAGTGGTGGTGACACTTGTTTGAAGGTTCCCAGTATTGAATTGAAATGAATTGTAGTTAATGTTGTTTGTGTATAGATAGTTCAGTATACAGGAAGCTTTAGATCATAATACTTCATATTGACATCATATGTATGGAAATAGTACAAGCATAATTTATGAAATCTTGAATAGTTAAATATGTATATACATATAGTTCTAGAACATTGACAGCATTCTCTCTTGATTATCATGTATGTTGTCGTATCGAGAATACTAGCAAAATCGTTGAGTATATTACATTCAAAAGTCCAGACATCATTTATTTAATCCCTTTTTTTTAACTTTGTCCAAGTGACGGTAGCCATGTGTACGTTTCATACTATTGTACCATGGTCGTGGGAGCGCTGGGTGGCTTACTTTATGTTAAAATCAAGTTCTGAAACTAAATTAAATTGGTTTTAATTAGTTCAGATGCGGTAAGGATTCAAAGCATTGAGATTAATTCAAATTGGTTTAATATTTTATTAATTATAGGAGGAAGAAACTGGAGATGGTGAAGTTAAGAAAATCAAGTCCAGAGAATGGGAAAAAGAAAAAGCAAGCGACGCAAGAGACGACCAGGTGAAGTCAGATAGTAAAGATGGATCTGTTTTTGAATCTAAATCATATAGAGATCAGCGCAAAGCTGGAATCAACGCGCTAAGTGACAAAAAGAAAAAACATGATGACAAGAAAGATAGCTCAGCAAGAGATGACGATCAAGGCGATGACTCCGACAAGGGATATAAAAAAGATAAACGTGACAAGTTCAAGGAGTCACCCCGTGAGCAGAAGAGTAAAAAATACAGCGACACAAGGAAGGACAGAATCAAACAAAATGAATTTGGTAAATCAGACAAACAATCAGTTATAAATAAAATCATGTCTTCAGACAGTAAAACAAAGTCAATGAACCATGACGATATCAAACCTTTCACTCAATTGCCGCATGTAAAGACTGATGACTTATCTAAAATCATAGACGGAATGGAAAAGAAAGTGAAATCAGAAGACAGTGGTAAAGATTCTAATGACGAAGTTTTCACGAAAATCTCATCTGTTGGTGTGTCAAAGATGAGGAGAAATAGTTTAGAATCGGGTGAACTGCCCATCAAAGACGATATGTTGTTGAAAAGGCAGAACTCACTCGATGATAGAAGCAAATCAACAGACCGGGAGGGGTCAGAAGAGAAAGAGAAAAGTGAAAGTGAGGATCGTCGCACAGAAAGGAGGATTAGGAATAAGGTAAGATTCACACTAGAAATAAATTACTTGTCAATATCTTTGTTGCACAAATTTTAATGCTATCTGTAATTTTATTGGCCAGGATCGTCCAAGCCTTGTTATCTACCAGCCAGGCATGGGCAAGTTCAGTAAACAGCGTCTCGCAAAAGAGAAGGACCCACAGCCGCCAACGAAATCTATTAGCGATAGTGAAAAGAAAGACACCTGAAATTAATGTCAAACTACCCTAAATTTGGACAACATTCAACGGAATTACCCTGAAGCTGGCATTCAAAACATGTCCTGGCAGACTCAGTAGATGAGGACATTTGAATGTGCCAACTGAAGGAACCACTGTTCGTGTTTACTCAGCTGTTGTTTTTATGAATTGTTTAGTTTACATACATTTCGATTGAGTTGGAGATGTTTTAACATTGCAAAAAAAATCAACATAGCATTTAATGCAACATATTTTTAAAAACTTGTGACAATTTAATTCAGTTTGTTAATTTCATTTAAATATAATTAATTTTTGAAATGGGGTTCGTGGATTTTATTTTTTTTTATTTATAAACAAAACAAATGGGTAATTAGTAACAATATTTATTACTTATCACAGAGAATTTGGTAGATTTACATAAAAAACTTGTTTAAAAAAAGAATATACATATATAAAATGTGTTCTATATGTCATTAATTGAATCTTTGGCAAAAGGGTAGTAGCGAGTTAGTTAATCTATCTATATCTAATTGTATATGTATATTTTATTAGCCTCAATATTTGAAGCCGTCTGTATAATCAGCTATATAAATATGTTTATCTACATTATGTAATTTTATTATGGTACCGGATTGGTACTTGTTTTAGGCCCCTGGGTGTATTCGTATTTCAAATGAGACCGAGAGATGTATCTTCCAAGGTACAGAGGAGTCCCGATTAGTACAAAGGGGTTCATATATTATTATGACCTCTATTTATTTAATTTTTAACCTGAGCATACAGAGGTCGTTCGACTAAGAATGTTTACAATAATAATGACAGTTTATTAATAAAAACTAAATCCATAATAGTAAATAAATATAGAGTACAAAGCAATTTTGAAGAAAGCAACAATCATCATCATCATCAACCCATATACTGTTCCACAGCTGGGCACGGGTCTCCTCTCAGCTTGAGAGGGATTAGGCTATAGTCCACCGCGCTGGCCTAGTGCGCGTTGGCAGACTTCACACACCGTTGAGACAAATCTCTCAGGCATGCAGGTTTCCTCACGATGATTTCCTTCACCGTTTAACCGAGTGATAATTAATTATGAATATGCACATGAATTCGAAAAGTACGAAAACAATAAATATAAAAAATAAACAACTGTAACGCTATACGTTTTCTGATAATTCTTTTGTAAGAGCAATAATTTTATGGGGATGTTTTTTTTATTTTTAGCCTTAAGGTTTTAATGACACATTATTACATAACATGCTTTACTAAAAATTCTAAATATAATTAGACATACTTTCCATCACGAAAGTTAACACACTCCAAGATTCGACTTATTTCAATATCAAATTAAATTATTTCTATCTTACGTACACACATAATTTTTACACAATTGAATAAACATACGCTTTGTTTGAACGGCACAATATTAAAACTAGTCAGCCTTAAGCCTTGAAGTTATTCAATATTTATAAAAGATACAATAAATATATTTTTGCTATTTATTGTCCACGTTCGGTTTGGCAGTTTCACCCTCATTCCAATATACTTTTTGGAATTAAAGGTACTCCACGATCCAATCTACAAAAAATCATCAATGTTGGTTCAGCCGTAGGTATAAAAACGTAACAAATAGACGAAACAAATGGGTAATTAGTAACAATATTTATTACTATCACAGTGAATTTGGTAGATTTACATAAAAAACTTGTTTAAAAAAAGAATATACATACATAAAATGTGTTCTTTATGTCATTAATTGAATCTTTGGCAAAAGGGTAGTAGCGAGTTAGTTAATCTATCCATATCTAATTGTGTATGTATATTTTATTAGCCTCAATATTTGAATATTTGCGTAACAGGCAGTTACGCATTTATAATATTAGTAGACAACATACATACCTTGAAGATTTCGATAAAATTTACCTTTTTACTCATAAAGTCGTTCGGCATGCGAGTGAAACTGGACAAGAGCTAGTACTTAATATACCTATAACAAGAAACATTATAGCAGCTACAAATTGTTAATTATTACTTAAGCATCTACAACTATGCGTTAATTTTAATATACCTATTCTTAAAACGATTGAGTGAGTGTTAATTGGAACAAGAGCCAGTATTATTTTCTTTGGTATAATCAGCACCCTGGATATTCATCGAAGCGTGTAATAATCACGAATCACTATCATGGCACCTGTATCTCGACATTTTACATTGCTTATCATGTAACTTTTACGCCTGTCTCAAACTATTGCGTACTAGGCATAAAATTGATTAGGTACCACATTATCTGGCGTTATTGGCAAGAATTCCAATTGGTGATAACTATAGTACCTATGAGACGTTGCTAAGGAGGACCGCTGTGGCGTTTTTATCCAGGTCCCGAGGGGTGGATTGTTTTATTTTCTCTGCTGTGGTCTTAGTTTGCGCGACGTTGTGTCTGTGCATCACGTACAGCAGCAGTATGAAGCCGATGAGGAATCCCGCCAGCCCACCGCCTATCGTCAGCCAAGTGCGCCGAGATGTCTTTATACTTTGCACCTGTAATATTGGAATATAATTTTATTAATTAAGTATAGTATATATATGAGTGTTACAATGTAGGGCATACCTACACAAGGAGTATTAGATATTTTGATTTTCTCAGTTTGAGCAACCATATAATACCTACACTCATCCTATAATCACATTAAATGGGTTGATGATGATATAAGTAGGTACCTACTTATATCATAATCAACCCATTTAGAATAAGTATTCTAGGGACATTAATTTTTAAAAATAGCTGTCTAGTTAAATAAACTATCTGTATTTTGCACGGCTAAACTGCAGTTTGTCTTATGCAATTTTATTAAAGACCGAAAATGACACTCGTAAATATTCATTAATTTAAAAAAAAATCATGACTTACCTGTAAATATTCTGCTTTGCATCTGTGGTACGTGGCGTTGTGGATTCCTGCATCATCTGGTACTGGACAGTCTTGAAACTCTGTAATTCAGTTCCATTTATGTAAGGAAAATAAAATAAAAGTATTAAATCGTATCTATAGGTACATATAAACAAACATAATCACGCCTGCATTCTCTGAAAGGTTAGACAAGAGGTGTACCTACTATAGTACACCCACAGTTATCCAGCATGTTTAAGTCCCATGTAGGGGCGAGCCTATTGCCTTGAACCGGGCACAAATCAAGATCTGATAATGAGAATTTCATGGAAATCCCAATAACTCTACTCGACCTGGGAACCGAACCCTGGGCCACTAGCGTAGCAGTCGTATTTACGACCGTTAGACTAATGAGGCAATCTTGTATGACGTAGGTATCTATATATCGTGTTCTTCTACGTATTTAAAATGTAACGGTTTTTGATGCTGGGATCTGATGGCAGTCGCTTCGTGTAAAATGTTGATATTCAGCCGCATCTGGTTGGACTGGAAGCCGACCCCAATATACAGTTGGGAAAAGGCTCGGGTTATGATGATGAACGGTTTTTGTATTACTACCAACCTCTAGTATTGAGTCGAGAGTAGTCTTCTAACTGGAAAAATACATGCTTCTCTTGAAACCATAATACAGTGGACCTGATACTGCAAAGTGGCATGTTGCTTATAGACTCTGTCAAATCCACATTGACAAGATTGCACATTACTGCAAAGTGGTCTGTGTTTAGAGAAACGAGTGGATTTCGGGAGATATTGTAGAAAGATAACTGCGGTAAGTTGCCCCAATTAGGCAATTCCCTTATTTTGCAGTCAGATATATCCAAAAGTTCCAGTGGCGCTTTGATCGGTCTCACTATTGTTAGTTCGTTGAAGCTCTTATGGAGAATAGGATTTCCTCTGAGATACAATTTTCTTAATGACGGTAGTTGGAAAATTGAATTGGGAAGTTCCAGTATGACGTTGTTTGCAAGGTCCAGTGTCTGAAGGTTTGTGAAGGAGGTGAGTGCGTCCTCGTCTATGAGGTATATGTGGTTATCCGCGAGGTAAAGGAATTTGATGCTCGTGTAGCTGGACAGTGTCTCAGCGTGAAGCTCCTGCAGCTTGTTGTCACTGAAGTCCAGGATCTGCAATTAATTGCGAATAGATTAATATATCTACACGCTATTAAGGTTATTTAAGTACCTACCTATTGGTCGCAAGCGCATCTGGTGCGCTTGAGGTCTGGGATTCGATTCCCTTAGCTCGAAGTTTGTATTTGTGCCCGGTTAAGGGCAATAGTGTAGTGTAATCGTGACCACTCATTACAACTTTACAAGTAGGTACCTAACTACGTACTGTAGTACCTAGATACTTTTCAATCAATGTATGGTTTATTTAATATCGAACAAGCGTCTCGTGTCTTTTAATAGGTAGGTACTTAGAAATGATTTCTCAAATCTTCTGACGGTTTGCATTGTATTTGTTTAAGGGTGCTTTCCGTCCGTGATTCCGTTATTTTCAGGAATCAAACTGAAACTGACCTGTTGGAATTTTTTTATATGAAAATTTTATAATGTTAGGACTTACCTCTATGCCTCCCCTCAATTTGGGTATTTTGCCAAGTTTCCGCCCGGCGCAGTGTGCCCCGTACATGTCGAAAGCGTACTCATAAGTGCAGTGTGTCGGCTGGGTGCCCAACGCCTCGATCTCCGTCATCTCCTTGCCGCGCACGCACCGCACGCATAGCAGTGTTCCCACAAGTAATATTTCATTTAACCTGAAATATAATGGTGTAATGTAAAAGTACCTACATGACGTCTAGGAGTAGGTAGGTAGGTACCTTTTTTGTACCGGTCTGCGGGAATTAGAGTGTGGAATTCTTAACCACTAAAACCACCCCAGTGGCCACCAGCAGCACATGGAGGAGAGCACTGTGTCCCCTTAATACATCAACTTGGAACCCTTTTCTGCAACGCCTGTTAGGCCAGGACCGCATTTAAGGCTGTGGAGGCCCGGGGTTAGAGCCCCTGTTGCCCTGGCTTAAATCCGGCCTTGGTTAGCACTTATCTGGAGAAGTAGGCAGGTATCTACATCACTCTCCCCGGGAATTTTACGTAACAGGCGTTGCAAAAAGTGGTTCTAGAGTGGTACAGACGACAGCACATCAAGCTACCCCACCTGTCAAATTTCTTTGATTGATTTTAATAAGCTTCAATATTCAATTGGGAAAATTTGACAGTTTTGGATAGCTTGAACAGCAGCTGGCGTCTGTACCTCCAACAAGTTGAAAAATAAGCAAAAGTGAAGCTGTAGATTACAGGAACTTATAACAGTTTATGCGAACATACATGTACCTACTTATTAAAACTGAATACCTAGTCTATTATGTGGCTACCTATCAACTCTTTCGCTAAGCAGCAGCAAAATCCTATTCAAACGTTTTGATTGTAATCTGATTTAGCACCCCTCTAAAAATTATTGTAAAAATTAGGTTGATTTATGTTATTGTAAAAATATTCTCGTATATTATGACTGTGAACATGATAGAATAAACTTAATAATTTCCTTACAGTAAAAACAAAGGACTGTCTTGGAAGTTATTGACATCATTAACGTTACTATCTTCTCGTTATCAGTAACCATAGTGAATCATCAGTCGTCGTTAGTTTATTATAAGTAGGTAGTCTTTCAATCGATTTAACTGCTCCCAATTACAGTTTACTACGAAGAAATCGATAACAGAGAACCTATTTATTCAGAGTAATCGCATAACCTCTAAACGTAAGCACGGAAAATCGTCATGGAGTCCGACACCCGGGGAGGCGGTAGGGTATGTCAGACACATACCGACTAAAAACCGCAACCGCGGTTCCTTAACCTTCCATTTTAATATTCATGGCCATGGGATCCGTGAAATTCACTACGACTGTGACAACACTGGTTTCTAAGGATCTGGATGGTTATCCAGATATCCTATCGCAAGCAGAATCCTTTCATAGCAATTTAATATGGAAAAAATTTTGGTACTGGGAGTTTTCAGTAAATTAATAAGTAGGCATAGAGGCCAGCACATCAAGCTACCACAATCTGTCAAACTTTGATTGTTTTCAACTTTATTGCAAAACGATAAGGTTCGTATTTAATTGGGAAAACATGACAGTTTTGGATAGCTTGACCTGCTGGCGTCTAGTAAGTAAGTAAGTAGGTATCTTTCTAATTTTATTTCGTGTCAAAAGTTTGTAAAGCCGTCATGTGTAGCCGGTGTGGACTATCTACTAATTTTATTATTAACTAAATATATTTTTGTTGAAAACGAAAATCCCACTAGCCAGGGTAGGCGGCGCAGGGCGAGGTCTGTTTGATGGGTAAGTAAGGTAGATAATGACTGAAAACCGCAGTTTCCTTACCTAGTGGGTGGGGTAGGGCCTAGGACGTGGTTTAATCAGCCTAAGGTGAGGCCATACCAGTTGTGATCACATTCACCACCCTGATTGAGAGAATCATCATAGGGATCTACCCACCGTAAGTCCCCATGATGAGACGCAAATCCCAATACAAAGACGCACCAAAATTTGCATTAAGTATAATCGAGTGAGCTGTACCTCCCTAGATATCTAGATCTACCTACATACATAACAGCGCAAGCGCATGGAGACGTCATTGTAGAGTACAGATACGACGCTTGTATTCCATCTCTCGTCAGGTCAACAGGTCAAACTATAATTAGGTACGAATAGATATAATTTATTAACATTTTTCTCCGTATGGGTTATCAGCTGTCTTGGCCTCTGTGTTGTTGTGCATAGGTAAGTAGTACTTTCATATTCCTGTAAGTAAGTACCCAGATAAGATGGTTTTTCATATCTTTCAACTTACTGTCTTTACCAATATGAGAATAAACGATACTGCGCGGATTGTTTTTTCGCAAAACTTATGATTTTTCTAAGTTTAGGTAAACCCTACCCATTTAAACATACATTTTGCACGTTTACTTCATCTTATCGATATCGGATAGTTTCTCAGGAGACTGTCTACTAGCATTGTCAATACTACAAAACAAAGAATTGACGTCTGGATGTTAATAATAATTGTCAATTATTAATTTGATAATTAAATAAGACTCTACCACAAAATAACTGACAGTCGATATCGACCTGTATACTAGGCGCATCCATATTCAGGAGTATAGAAGTTGGACGAGCTATCTGTAGACATTGAGCTTTGTGATCCACAATCAATGTTTAATAACATCATTATTAGTGTAAATACGATACAATACGTACGTACTAAGTATCTTTGTTTAACAACTTATATTATGTTCAAAAACTAGAACGGCACAATATGATGTGACCGTGTTTCAATTTTCCACATTATGTTACGAAAACTGTACGTACTCTATATCTTATACATAGAGTGATAAAAACGGCATAGATATGAACTGATAACGCGTTGTTCTAAACCATTAATTTATAAGTGCTTTATGCATATTTAGTGACAAACCTTATCTTTTACTACGAGAAAGAATGGTAAGCCATATTGCAAGTTCTGTTATTCTTGATTGACGGGACAGAAACAGAATACATGGCTTCATACCGATCTAGATTTAGTCCCAAATGGCATTGGAAGGTTATTGGATGGGTTAGCGGTAGACTACGATAGGATAGAACTTGGGATTTGGTCTCAGGTAGCACAAAAGAAACAGAACACAAAAATAGAGGACTAGCGAAATAGTAAAACAGAACCACACTTTTCGATCCAGCATAGAACAATTATGTGCAGAGGTAATTGTTTCGAGTTCAGAGCAACTAATATTTTTTAAGAGTTTGTAAACATAGGTACCTACGGGAAAATCCTAGTCTCATGGAAAAAGAAGTCCTTTAAAATAAAAAAATACGTTACTTAAACAATCTAGATATCTAGATACTATTTTTTTATACTTAAGTGAAAATATAGGAAGTGGCAGCCTGGAATTTAGATTTATGCCCAGTAAAGTTACCAATAAGTTCGCCCCTATTACGGGACCTAAAACACAGGAAGATATTGCAGGTAGGTACTTACATACGTTAGTATACCAGTGCTCCTCTGTTTAACCTCAGTGAATAAACCAATGTTGCTTGTCTACTAACACAACACTGCACTCAATTATTATTATCAACCTACCTACAATGTGATTATCGTGAGCGCAAATAGTAATGACAATTAAGGTCTCATGTCACGGCCAGGATTCGAGTTTCTAGGTCTTTGCCCTGGAAACATGATCCTAGTAAAGCGCCATCTCCTTTGTAGAGGTTTTACTATCTCTTAGGAATCTTATCGGCGCCGACGCAAGAGTTCTCGTCTTGAGTTCGACAAATTAGAATTTAGAGTATCTTATGGTATTTCATACGCTCAAAGAATTTCGGACCGTACATATGATTGCCGTCTGTAATATCTACAGTTTGTCTGTTTTGTATGTATACAATACCGAAGGAGTCACAGAAAGTGGGTTGAGTAGAATGCGTCTATCTACTATCAACTAAATACCTTAAATTAGTCATTTGATTACACATATTACAATGATTGTTTGCCAATGACAAACACGGAAACAGTTTCCTGAAAAAAATAAAATTTTTACTGTGTTCTGTCGTACACACCTGTAATTTGTTGACGTCATATGGTGACATTGTAAAACAACTTGGTTATTCTTACTTAATGACAGCAGATATAATGAAAATAATGGAGGCTAAATAATATGAAATTAGATGGTTTAAAGTAATGCAATAATAGCATGGTGCAGCGGGTAATGAATGGCATCCTCGTAACAGTGGTAACGTGACATCGCCAGAGCGGGAATCTCGCTCATGACAGCCTAACCTACCGGCGCTTTTGTTAGGATAATTGTTGCTTACTTCCTACCTATTACAATAAATAAAAATATCTCACATCTATAACCTCCGGTGGCTCGGTAAGCGATCGTCGACGTACCTACCAACCGCTACTGTTTTTGCGCACACAAATCTGAATTATTAGCTGTTATGTTTGCTCATCCTAGTTTCAGACTAAATGGAAAATTATAGAGACTCATTTATCAATTTTAAAACAAACAGTTACCTACTGCATTGATAGTGTAGAGGAGTGCAAGTATAACTGACCTGATTTTTAATCTAACATGTATCATGTAATTGACCATGTCCTAAATAGACAATGGAGATTTTCGTCAAAACTGAAACTCTATGGCAGGTGTAACTCATGATAGCCAATTCTACAGATAAATAGAGATAAGTTGTTTACTTATAATTTAGTTTTGTTGAAGATAACATCCAAGGTGAAGAATATGAAAAGATAGGACATGGACGTGAACTGTTATCAATTTGATATTAGGTGTTCCCCAAATATTATCGCAAATCACTGAATAGTAATTGTGATTTTGTTAGCTAACCTAACCTGAGTTTGACCCAAGGTTTTTTACTATGTCTATCGATTCAACACGGTAAATTGATACAAGAAACTAGTATTTTTTTTAAGATCTTTCACGAAAAAAAAAAAACATCCACCACCATCTAAAATGTTTTCACGGAGGATGGACGATGATATTTCGTATTTTAACACACATGTTATTGATTCTTTATGTAATTCTTCGAAGTCGTAAGTATGGCGAAGTGTCTCGCAATATTCAAGGGTCCCTGTCAACCGTCTTAATTGCGCAGAGGTCAAATTAATTCCTTTTAATTGTTGACTTGGACTCTCCCGGCCGGATAAGACAGACAGACATTTTGCAGAATAAAATGAATCATTGCGATAAATAGAACAATAATATTGTGTTCCAAGAATTCTGACAGGTCTGCTTTCTTATGATGCATTTTACTTCTGAATAAGTATCTAAGTTGACTATCCTACTAACCTACCTATAGGTAGGTACACCACACAGGTTTGTAGTAACACCGTCAAGTATTTCGATACCTAGGTACCTATATAATGTTAGAGATAAGAGCATTTTCGTTAATCCTTTATCATAATGGCCATTATTTTGTGTCAATATGGCTAATTCCAACGTTTAGAATAGAGGAGCCAAAAATTCTGGGGGCCGCTGAATTGAAGGCCAAGCAAATAGGAGCCTATTTTTAATTTAATTTTTTTAGGTCTCATACATCCACCGCCCTATCTAGTTTTAAGTTACAATTACTTCTAGGATTAGGTTAAAATTGGTTAATTTGGTACTAAATAGAGACAGATCCACTAATGAAAATCAACAATGGCTCCTCAGTCCATGGACTGAGGAGCCATTGTTGAGCCATTGTCAGCCAGTGTCATGACACTGGCTGATACAATTTAAATTGATTACCCGATGATGACGAAGGCCTTCACCTAATTCTTCCAGCAATTACTTTTAAATATTAATTGTTTCGAATCCGTTTTAGGTTTAACAAAACTAGGATAAGTATAGGTAGATTGTCATAGCATAGAGGAAAAAGCTCAATATATATAATAATATAAAAAAGTAGGCAAAATCTTAATGTTTTCAGGTCATTAGAAAATTATATTCACTCTATCCCGTAAATATTCAGCAATAAAATATCCGAGATGACATTTCAGGTTATTGTGCTATGCGTGAGCCTATATGTTCATTCAACGGATGCCATTGAGAGACACTCCTGCGCATCATACGGTGCGTGGCGGCCCCAATTGTCTGATTGATCTTTATGATGCGTCCAGTCCACGCCCCTGTCGCTGTTGTTCGAGAAAGGATTGATTTAAATGAATAATTTTCAGATAGGTTAGATTAACTCAAGCTATAATTGACGACATTATGTTGGATGCACATCACCATGCTGGGAATGCAGCATGCAACCTAAATCTATGTGTGTAAAGAAACTCATTCAGGTAAAAATCGCTCTGACCACACAGGTTTGAATTAGTATAGATGGAAGATCCTATACTAATTTGAACCCTTTTTAAAATCAACGGTCATGTTCTGTAGTATCTATTAGCTTTCGTGGACCTTTACCATATTAGATGGCATTATATGTGGCCTACGCTAATGTTCATCTGATCTGGTATCGTCGTGCGACGGGTTGTTGAGCTTCCAAAATTATGGTTATTACATTGTAAGACACATATTAATTTGTTATTAGTCTATGTCTGGACTTTAAAAGAGACTATGATATTCTGAGTTTGCTTCGGCGTTTCTTCTCAGAAGTCGTCAGTTAAGAAATGCCGGAGCCATCTAGCTTAAAAAAAAGTTAAATATTGACTTGTAAAAGTGTCTTTAAAAGATCTATTTACAGAAATAAATATAATTTATCATCATTTATCTAGGTACCTACCTAACCATTCGGAGAATACAGGCAGAGTGATGGCTATTATAATATGCATCCGTCTCTGTTCTATATTAAGTACTTATATCGAAATCAGATTACAGGTAATTTTGCCATAGATTGACTAACAAAAACCATATCTTGGTATTGACGTCTTTACGAAATAAATGCTATGTAGATAAGATCAATGCGTATTTTGTTTGATGAGTCAACGTGAACGTTGTTGGCAATTGACAACCTATAGAATTTTGACGAACTTGTAAAAAAAATAGATTAGGATTAGGAAAATGTTTTTCCTCAACGTGGGAATCGAGGTCAGGCCCTTAACTGCCCTACTAAGTAGCCACGCTAACTTACAGGCCCAACAAAGTTTTTTTTTTATTTATTCCATCAGTTTTTCGTGGCTAAGTTATAATTAACTACATTGGTCGACAAATCTTTAAGGTTAAGCTGCGCTAACCGCAGTCAATCTGTGGATGGGTGACCACTCTTAACAGATCGAGAGTAGATAAAGCCTTCTGTCCCGGTTGTCATACGAACACTTATGATAACTATTTGAGAAGCTTGGTAACCAGCTTATCCTCAGGATATCGATATAACTACATTGGTCGACCAATCAGTAAGGTTAGGCTGTGCTAACCGCGGTCAATCCGTAGATGGGTTACCACTCTTGACACATCGAGAGTAGGTAGGTACCTACGTAAAGCCGTCGGTTCCGGTTGTCATGCGAACACTTAAGATAATCATTTGTGGTAGCTATGTAGAAGCCCAAAAAGCTTAGTAACCAGTTTATCTTCAGGATATCGGTAATGCCCAAATATCGGGTTGCGGAGGTCTGATGACAGCCTGCCAGATACTGATATTTAGCCGCGTCTGGTTAGACTGGAAGCCGACCCTAATATAGTTGGGCAAATCCTCAGAAGATGATGATACCTAATTATTCTTTTTTCAGTTCATAATTCACAAATTAATGGATAGGTACTAACTAATATGATACTAGGGGTTTATATAAAATTGCTACATTTTATATAAACCTGTGATAATAATTTTGGTAAATTATAATTAAGTATTATTTCTTCTTTGGAGCAAGACTTAAAAAAAATTAGTTATCAAAAAGTATTTTGGGACGCAACTGAAACCTCGGGCAACAGCTAGTAATAATATAATAGTGAAATACTTATGTAATATTTTATTAGGTACCTTGCCGTACTAAAATGACACCTATTGGCATGGTTTTTAAAAACGTTTAATTTAATTGTCTTTAAGACAGAAATTGCAATTTTTCCCGAATAGGATAGCACTTCAAGTTTAAGACTTTCATATTAATTATCAGTTGATTATTTAAGTTGTATATTATTCCTTAGCGCAATATACCCAAAGGGGTACCTACATCTAAAAATGAGTACCTACAAGTTTATGCGAGGTCTCAATAAAGTCTACCTACTTAATCAATCATTATCACGTTTTTATTTAAATTTAAATACCAAAACTACCTATAAAGTAACCTTACTACATTACTTACGTCACAAAAGGTAAATATTTCAAATTCAAACGAAATTAAATTCAATAGTTTCATTTCACAATCTAAACTTCATTAAACGAGGTAGGTGTAGCTAATTATCTGTGATAATGAGTAGATACAAATAACGTGATAAATAAAGTAATTTAGATTTAAAGTGATTTTTTATAATATTAAGTGCATATTTTGTTAAAAAATCGGTAGATGAGTATTTGTATGAGTAGATAGGTTAGCTACTTTCATCTATTGCTCTCAATTTTTCAGCAGGTAATTAACCTATACGTTAAATACGTAATGATGAATAAGGATTTTTATAGAATCAATGAGTAGCTCACAATACCTAACACATTTAACTCCCTTACCGAAAACATGCGAGAGAAACCTACTAGTTTGGTTGAATAAAAAATTGAGAATCTGTTGCGTATTCTAATAAAATTGATTTCATAAGAATGTCTTAAAAGGCCTTTTGTCTTCCCTGAGTTCTTGCATAACGGTAGATAGGTAGGTACTTAATAAAAAAGGCTTGTCAAACAAAGATGTTGGTATTTGAGATCAAGGGTGGAGGTATTTCCAAAGGTCCAGTACGCAACATCCCACATGAATCGTGACGAGAAACTTTACCTGAACATCTTGTCTTGTAATAGTCAACACTATAGGTAATCCTGTTCACCAAAGCACTCTTGGCAAGTCTCACATCACCAGCACATATTCTCAACACAAACACAACAGATACAGTCGAATATCGCGGTACACTATGAAACAGACTCGTCGCTAGGGAGCTGCAATCAGCGACGGAAGACATTCGTTGAATGGATTCAATTAGTTTAGTCGCATGCTCAGTCGGTCAAATGTCGCTGAGAGGCGGTAAGATGGTCCTGACGCCGCCGTGGATCAACTGATACTGTGACGCTGTAATCTTTTATCAGCACGTCCTTCTGCGCCTAAGCACCCTGTATCTAATTCCACCACTAATGTGAGACAATGACGGCACGGGCCGCGGTCGGTCGCTCGGGCCAGATAGGTAGCTACCACAATGCGATACCGCTCATATCTGAATGCTCCGATTGGTTCGTCGATAATGTTTATTCTGTAATACCTAGTTCCTATATTTATCAAGTAAACGAACGTCTTTGTTTTGATATAATGTCTAATAAAGAGTGATAAGACGTTCCTCTTAATGAATTCATAACGAGCCCATTAGATAAGTACTACAAGCTAAGTCGATTCACAAAAATGTGTTACATAATTAGTGAGTAACGAATTAGAAACAGTATGAGTATAATTAATATCACAGATAAAGAATTTTATATATTTATTTTCGTACGGTTCCTGTCTAGGTACTTACTTGGAAAGAAACACTTAAGTGCCTTCAATTGGATAATAGAGCAAGATTGGTCGCGTATTGGTCCTCATGTCGTATATTCGCAAGTTGTAAACTGCTGGTATTTAGAAGGGGAATGCATCCTTGCTCAAAAGAATTGAGATGAGTTCACTCCCTAGATCAAAACAGCAAAAATACAGAATTATTAATTACTTCTTATATTAAAAAGAAGCTCGCGAGGTACATATGAAGCATTTTTTTTATTAAGACTGTTAATCGAACCTAATGATCATACAATTGAAATATAGGTGATGTAGTCAAGTTACGACGGAGATAGATAAGTATTTCTGCAATCCCTGACTTGAAAATCTATCGTAAAAGCAGATACATATTATTACCATCTAACCTAAACACATTATTTTGTCACTGAATTGCCGCACTCAATATCATCTACAGTCTACATTTCCCCCACTTTTGGGTTATAGGCCTCCTTCATGAGGTACAAGCAGGTACAAGTATGTCTACTCTATATACTGACTGTGGTTAGCGCATCGAATAGAGAGAAAAAAAAACGTTGAACACGAAGTGCTTATCCTACCTACCCTACCTATCTATTCGCCAGATTCTTTTTTTTCTTTTGGCATCTACTAGTTATGTACGTCTCATACATTTAATAACTCATAAGGAATGTACCTACCTATAAAAATAACTTAAAAATAACGCTAATTACTTTCATCATCTCTTCTTTACCTTCAAAGAAATAAATATTATGTAGGCAAACGCCAGCAGGACAAGCTATACAAAACTGTAAAATTTTCCCAATTGAATATAAACCTTACAGTTTTGAGTTAAAAATGAAAATAAATCAAAGAAATTTGACAGATTTTGGTAGCTTGATGTGCTGGCCTCTGTACATACTGACTGACTGACTTTGACGAACAAATACGTAGTGTAATAATTAATTACAATTAAAAACCAATCGCTCTGTCTCTGTCATAATTATGTCAGTATTTTTGTATGAAAATGTTCCCAATGTCCGCTCTATTATAAAACACTTACAATATACACATACATTACTTTTTAATTAGGGTAGGTACATGACTGCTCTCTTACAATAAGGGCCGATCGGATGGTAGTTATAGACAGATTTAGTCCTCGATGTCATTGGGAATCGGTCTAAAACGCTAACGCCTGCTGAACCACGCATCTAGTTGCTAATATTGCATACCTATACAAAAAATGACATTTTCGCAGGCGTAAGCTTACACGGTTTAAACCTGGCGGCCTGGCCTAACATTGTAATAATTGTCATGTTCCTTTTTTTTGGGTGTGGAATATCCTCATGGATCTTCACCCACTTGGGAAAGCCTTAGGGTATGTCGGACTCATACCGACTAAAATCTACACCTACTTTCCCTTGCTCTAGTCACAGTCATTCGTACGACTAAGTCAGACTATCTAAAAGAAATTACGGAAATGTAGTAGGTACTTTATCATTTAAACATTATCTAAAAAAACTAGGTACTTCAAATAGTTTTTTCTTTAAAATGTTGGACTGAAATAATATTGTTTGGAACCAAGTCTTTTAACTAATCACCTTCTTCTCGTTTTTGTTTGTTAACTAATTAATAATATTTTTTTTTTGTTATAAAATATTTTTATTTGTTGGTAAAATATTCAGTGTGAATATTATCAACATCGAAAATATTCAAAACTAACGTTCAAAAATCAAACAAATCTCCTCAATTAGTTTATAGAATGGCAACATTGTTTTATTTTGACATTTGACAATGACGTTTAATTTGACGAGACGTTTGCGGCTTTTTGGTTGTATAGCACCTTGGTGTAAACAAATTAATTTATAAATCAGTTAATGTTCTTCTTGTTAAGTTTTCTGTAATAACAATGAATGCTACAAGTTTATATGTTTCTACGTGTCGACTAATAATCTTGGCTGACGCGGCAGATAAGTCGTCATGGACTGATTTGTTTCGTTTAGTTCCTTATTTACGACAATCTTTATCTTGCACTGTATGTGGAAATTTATTGAAGGAGCCCTACACTCCAACGAGTGCCAGCTGTCAACATCATGTGTGTAAAAAGTGTAAAGGTGGAAGAAAAAAACTAAAGCCTTCTTGTAGTTGGTGCAAAGATTATGAAAGTTATGGTGAGAACTTACAGTTGCGCATACTTCTGCAGTGTTATAAGAAATTGTGTGAGTATTTTATGGGTACGGACGTGTATAAAACATTGTTAGATGAGGACGAAATTGCGGCAGGTGTTAATGGAGGTACAGTTGCAAGTTCAGGATTGATAGACTTAATACAAGAAGGTGCAGGGTTTTCTGATGACTATAAGAGCACAGCGGGTCTGTCTAAGTCTGCATACAGTATCCTACCATGCGTATACACTAATTCTGCAGGCACTCAGACTCAGGGCGCCTCAACATCAAATAACTCAGAAAGTAGAACCTGTAAAGACTCACCAAACAGATCTACATCAAATGGATCACCATTATATTCTGTTATGTATGCTGGCTCTGGAAACAAAATTACTATTAAAAGAAAAAATATTGATGAAACAGATTCACCTCACAATGATTCCGGATCAAGCCGAGAAAGTAAAGTAAGTATTAATAGCATACTCTTGATATTGTATTGGAATTTCCATATCAAAAAGAAAATTTATTTTAATTGTTGACTTTTTATATTTTCAGTCTAACCAACTAGGTTTTAAGAAGCCTTCCAATAGGTCTCGTAGTTCAGCTAACAGTAAAAGAAAAGGTTGTAGATGTGGAAATGCCACAGCTACCCCAGGCAAGTTAACATGTTGTGGGCAGCGGTGCCCCTGCTATGTGGAGAGTAAACCATGCACAGAGTGCAAGTGTAAAGGGTGCAGAAATCCTCACAGACCTGATGGAATGAAGGTAAAATGTTATAAGCTTATTGTTATTACATGCTAGTTCTAAAAGGGTCCTTAATTTTTCAACCTGTCTATTGTATTTTTAATTCAGCATTAATTAATTTATTATACAATAGTACCTATGAATTTTTATATAGATTCTACATAAAATCTAATTTAAAATTACAAAAATTGATATATTATGTGTAATGCTTTAATAATTTATACTGGTATTCATTAAATATTGACTTTTAAAAGTGTCTTTAAAAGATCTATTACAAAATAAATATCATTTACTAGCTTGAAATGATGATCTAATATTACCATATTAATATTTCAGGTGCGACCACACATACCTCAACTAGAAGGCATACAGTTAACAATAAACAGCAACCCGGAAACTTCACCTTCATGTTCAGGGTCTCTGGATAGTCTTGATACTGACACCCTTACTATGGAGGCCATGGAAGAATCTCTCAATTATACTGCTGATCTCAAGTCTTCCAATATTAAAGGTACATAATTAATATGAAAAACAGATACACTTATTAGTAGGCACATTATTCACCAAGAATAATTGCATCAAGGAAATTTCACATAGTCAAGTCCCAAACTTGTATAAAGTTTGTATGTGAAAGTCTTTTTTTGTTACATTAATAAAAACGTACATTAAGTTCCAATTGTTACAATGGTAACAATTGGAAATTTATAATGTAATGGTTTGTAATGACAAACCATTACATTATAAACCAGCCAAATCGAAGTTTCATTTTATATAATCTAGACTAAATCTTACTACATGTGCATATTCAACCTATTTACATTTTACAGAATAAATTACTACAATTTTTTCTACCAATAGGTATACAATCTAATGGTAGAAAATATTTTAGAAAAAAAATGATAATCAATTCTGTTTACTAATTTATCTAACATATACATAAATACTGGACTACTAATTGTGTCCTATAAAATACAAATATAAATAAATTTACCTGTGGTTGTTACAGTGTACACAAGTCAGTTACAAGAGGTGTCGCCGTCATTACCAGCCACAATAATGATGGATGAAGAGTTTGTCGGTTCAGGGGACGAAGAATTGAGCTCTCCACACGAATATACGTTAGCGTCGCCGGAAGATATGCATGATATGAACGACACGCAGGATATGCACGACATGCAGGACATGCATGAAATGGACGACATGCAAGAAATAGATGAGCAGGAGCAGTCGCCGCAGTCGCCGGCTTCACACGAGGTTACCAGCGACATCGAGGTCGACGTATGACATGAACTTTCCGACGAGAGTGACTAGGACTTTCTCTCAGACAGCATATTGACATTTGCGCTGAGAGGAATCCTGGAGTGGTTTTTCGTCTCTCAATGGTCCCTCGTCGCGGCAGTACTGCTAGTCATATGCATGTCTCACTGGTATTAGCTGTAAGTTTTACGTTTATAGTACTATCCTGTGACAGTCTCTGTTGTATGCTAAAAATAAATATATTGATTGGCTGCCCGTAGGCTGAAAAAATTCTCTATCTTATATGATTGGAATTATTTGTTGGGTCCATCGAATTTAAAACTTTAGGTATTGTGTGTGTAGGTATAGCAGATATTGAATTGAGTACTTAATATCCAAAGCGTATTGTCTCGTGTTTACAATGAGGAAAGTAATATTCACTCGTCGAGACAGACAATGTAGTTAATTTTAGTCATATTTTTGAGTTAAACTATTATTAATGTATAATTCTAATATGAATTCTTAGTGTGACTAGCTTTTACATTATTAGCTTGATAGTATTTTACTCTTTTATTTCTGTAACATATATTTTAATAGGTTTATATTTTCAGAAAATGATCTATATTGAAATGGTCTTAAAATGTTGTATATTTTCATGAAATGACCTCAAGATATAGCTTGATGTGTCTGTACGTTTCATAAATGAGCTAGTTTGCAACTTACTTGCATTGCAACTAACTAATTATAACCACTAGTATAATGTCATATATTTATGTCCAGTTTGTTATGGTTAAGATAAGTTATTAATATAGGGCAAAGATTGTATTCTTTAATTGTAGATTTAACTAAAAAATATTGTGTGGTTATACTTATACTGGTGGTTATACTTATTTAATGGAACTGAGCGTAAGTAATGAAGTAATGTGAATGTACGTATGAATAGTTGAATACGAGTAAGGGACGTCGCGCACTACGCGAACTCCAAGCCACAACAGAGACCTTACCACAATGTGATAACGCGATCATTTTTAGTGTCTGTGAAAGGGATGGCGCTAGTTAACCTGCACAGTGGTATCCCTCCCTCTCAATCGCAAAACGAACAATGTGATAACGCGATCATTTTTAGTGTGTGTGAAAGGGATGGTGCTAGTTAACCTGCACAGTGGTATCCCTCCCTCTCAATCGCAAAACGAACAATGTGATAACGCGATCATTTTTAGTATGTGTGAAAGGGATGGCGCCAGTTAATGTGTAGAGCGGCATCCCTCCCTCTCAATCACAAAACGATCGCAATGACACGTTGTGGTATGTCCTCAGTTCCCACGACTTTTCGACGCAGCAAAACTGTACATCACCTGGACGCATTTTGTCCGAATCTTGTCCGATTGCCGTCACCGCATGTGGCTGCGTGTAGTGCACGAGGTCCCTAAATATGTTACTTGAAATAATAGTCTTCCCAAAGATTTCTTTGCCATTTGATTTCTTTTGGAACTACTGTTACGTGTTGTAAATAATATTTTCTTTAATATGTGAACCGTTATCTTGTTATTACTGTTTTAATACCATTAATAAGTACATTCAATCAACTTATATAATTAATTAATAATGAATTCCTCCAGTAAATGTCGTTTTAAAATCGTTTCAATATAACTAGCAATCAAGATATTTTTTATGATTTACATAATGATTTTATTAAATATTAAAATACTTATAATAAAAGACATGAAAAATAACTATTAAATTAAGAACAAAATGATTATTCTGAAATGTTTCCATTAGATGTCCACGTAATGTTATATGTATGTCTACAAAGTAAACTGTGATATTGCTGTCACCTTTCATTGAATATTATTATATTGTCACAATTGTTCCGAGTAGAACTTTGATATATTTATGTAATATCAACGCTTAGAATAATAAACGGCACTGGAGTACAAAAGTTTTATAGTTCTTACTGTAATATTAATGTCAAATAATGTAAAAAAAGCAATTATTATCGTCTCATCAGCAAGCGATGAAATTAAAAGTATTTTTTGTTACCTTCATTCTTTTATTTCAATATCCAACACTAATTTTCTAAAAGCCACAATCATAAAATTCAATCATTCAATAAAATCAACAGAATTAGATCTACATATACTGAGAATATAAACATTACGGTTTAATCTTGTCATCTTTGAACTGTGTGATATCAGACACAGAGTTCCAGACTCTTTCGAATTCCCTGCTCAAAGCTGTGACGAGGTTGTTGTCGGAGGTGAGCAGCGTGGAGTCCCTGTGGCAGTTGAGTCGCGCGGGCTCGTAGTCCAGCGCTCCCAGCATCGCCACCGCGTCGCACTCTGCACTGGCATCCACTAACACGAACTGATGTTCCAAACGCACGGACGGATTCATAATCTTCACTTCAATCCCATTTTGAGCAAATAACTGCAGATTGTGAAAGTTGTCGCTGTTGTGTATGGTGATTCTAATTTTCACTTTGTTCTGTTGGTGAACGTTGATCAGACATCGAGCCATAGCATCACTAACGAGACTCGGTACGCACACGTCCACTGTCCTACTTGCGTGGAGTGTAACGTAATATATACAAAGGAGATTGTTTAAACCTATTTCTTTCCTCTGGTCCTCGTCTTCTGCTCCGTACATTAACACTTCGTTGATTGCACCGTCGCATTCCTTTTTGTCGTTTCTAAATATATTTATTTTCATAGCTAATCCACTCATAAACGACACTCCCGTAGATAAAAATGATTTCCAATTTGGTGTATTCATTATTGAATAGGAACAGTTTACTTTAATACGTTGTAAAATTATATTTGCTTAAATTGTAGTTACCCACCTATGACCTAGTTATTCTGTGCCTCAGATGGTTGTACGCCGATGTTATTTAAATATACAAATACCCACATTTATCGTATATTTAGAAAAAAAAAACAACAGTTAAACCTTTGTTTTCTATTCTATGGCGGTAGTTGCCTTTAAACTAGAAAAAATAAAAATTGACAGAACAGTTGAAAGTGCAGGTTTAGACGTTTACTTTTTATACCCATATTTTTAATGTTTTTTAAGGAAAGTACTCGATTAGTGTTGATTTCAGTGCGTTATCCACTTCGTTTGGTGTTTTCAATGGTGTAGACATAGTTACGAGTGGAGTAATGTCGCAGCCGCGGATGCGAAAAGTGGCTAGCGGTGATGGAGGCCCGCGGACCCGCGTCTCTGTCGCCAAGGCGTCCGGGGACTCCGTTGCGTGCACTGTCCGCCCAAACCCAGAGGCTCTGCGAAGTAGAAGCAAGAATAAGATACCCAAAAGTGTGCGCTACGATTTGGAGAATGCGTTAGTCAGTGTAAGCGCCTAGTTTATAAAACATGGCAAAAGATTGCCTCATATCTCTACTAAATAATACTTCAGGGGTAGGTTTTTACAGATATTTTAATATGAATACAATATAAATAATTATACAATAATAATATGAAGATTCAGGTTGTAAGTGGACTTTTAATTCTATTGCGCGCTGCACTAGTCTTGCAAAGAGCTTCAGTGCTTTGGATTGAGTGACGTTGACGCAGTAGCCCACAGTGACAAATTAATTTAAACACATAATAATCTAAAATTGAATATTGAAATAAATGATCTCACTAACGGCCATAGATACCTACTTACATAATAACAAATCGATCACTAGATTTGCCGTAGGTACTAGAGTACCTATAGATAGTAATATAATTTTGACATACCTACCTAAATAGTAAATAAATAGGTAAATATGATTATTCTTCGTCAATTTTACACAGCACCATTTATAGTCCCAAACTAAGCAGAGCTTGTACTATGGGTACTAGACATTGGATATACCTACTTAATACTTTTTTTGTTGTAAAACATCATAATACTTATAATACATACGAAACACCCATACAAACACTTATGTTCATCACATAAATATTTGTGTTCTTTGGGAATCGAACCCTCGACCTCGTGATCAGCAGTCCAACACGCGAACCAGTAGCAACAATAATAAAAATGAGAAAGATATAGCTATGTAAGATAATATTAAAATAAAATCGTATTTCGGGTTAGTAAATAGTACCCATTGATTTGGTGTTGGGACCGGCCGTAACAAAAACACTCTACATTAAGATATTTTGGATGTTTTTGCAGCTGTGTGACGTGTGGTTTGAGGAGATCAAGCCACACTTGGTGCGCAACAATATAAAGGTTCACGTGCACGGCAGCAGCGCCGGCGGGGACCACGAGCGACCGCCACCCCCCGTGCCCCCCACCCCGCTCCCGCCCGCCGCGCCCGGCTGCTCACACCTCGACCCAGGTGCTGCTTCCGATGTACGAGCCTCGCTTCAGCTCCGACATCCAATACTATCGTTTCTGCTGTTTTCAAAGTTCAACAAGTACCAGCTAGTCAACGTTTAGAATTACAAACTTTGCAACATATTACACCATTTAATAGTTCCCCCTCTTGTAAAGTAAATGTTATAGTATATACATAAAAAGATAAAATATACATCCTACATATAAAAAATAGAAATGGAATTACCATTATACGGATTATACAACAAGTTGATTATACAATGTTTGTAAAGCGTAATTTCCATTATTATGTAAATGGGTTTCATAAACTGGTGGACAGCATCCTCGGCGCCTCGCTGCGAGCTCTGCCGGTTGCTGTTCAACGCCGCCAACTGCATCGAGAGCGCGGTATGCCAGGCCGCCCACGCACAGCCACCGGCGCCCCCTATCACCGCTGCTGTCACTACCGCAGACTCCTCGAGATTGCACTCAGGCATACATATATTTATTCAGCCATTTAGTCGTTTGTTGCACTTAGGCATATAAATATTTTACTCAGCCATTTAGGCTTTGCTGAACATAGGCTTCCGTAAATTTTATCTCAATACATGAGGAATGATTCTGGTGAACGCAGATTTACGGCACGAATGATATCATAAATGTTTTGTCCTAGTAGAGATCATAATTATGGCAAGGAGGAATGTGCGGTTTTCAGTCAGTTTATGTCCAAAATAACCCGCCACTTCCTCTAGTAGTGGACGACCTATGATCTCTCGTGTACATACACCTGGAGTGATTCAGGGTTTCTTGCTGACACTACCACAAGATCCCACACTTATGATTCCGTATAATATTGTAAAACTTGGGGTAATAGCAAACCCAAGTTTAGGAGACTAGGTTAGTATACGTATGTATATTGTGGATACCGACTATTATCCACTGTCATTATCCTATTCCTTTTACAATTATTTATATTAGAGTTATCTAACCAGATGCGGTTGAATATATCAGTACGCCTACGCAATCCAATGTCCAAATTTCTAAGCCTCCTAAGGATAAACTGGTTCTCAGGTTAACTAACATTCAGTATAATAGGTACTTACCTATACTTATATCGTCAATCAAGATAGGTGATAGTATTACTTAATGGCCTAACGGCATATATTCGGTTGTCATATCAGGCTCAGTCTCTCAAATGTGAAGAGAAGCAGCTGAAGCGGCCACGCACCCGTAGAAAAAAATGCAGATCCCAACCACAGCCCCAGTCGAGCTGGCGAGTGCCACGCCTGTGCCGGACGTACAGCGTCTTGTGTCCGGCCGCCACCGGGAGTCACATGAGGAGGATCGCTTCGCACCTTCCGCCGCAGCCGCCCGCGCAGCCGCAACACAAAGAATATGTACGCGATTTCCTTTTTGAAAATTTTGAATAAATGTTCTTGGATTGATTTGGAATTAGATAGAAGTTTTTTTGAAAGTATCCGTTTACCTAGGTACCTTCGTCTTTGAAATTTAAAAAATAGTGCTAAATGCTTAAAATACCTAAAATACGTCGGAAGGTAAATGCCCAACCTACGCTGAATGCTGTAGGTGTGTAGGTATACTTAACGTTTAGAACAATTCTACCTTGTCCATACCTACGATGTAGGTAAAACGCTGGATACCTGGATGTAACTAATAAATGGGTTTTCATTGTGACGTCCTATAGTATCGATTTATCGTGCCACGTCGAAAACCTGTGATGAAGAATAGTAGTACTCAAACGGAGACGGCTGTGCCGAAGCCAGGAGTGAGCGTAGGCTGTCAGTGGGGACAGCCGCAGCTTGGGCTGTGCTCGTCGCTGCTGGTGCGGCGCAAAGGTTCCCGCAGCCCCGGGCCAGTCGGCCCTGACCACGCCACATGCCCCCAGTCCCCACCGCGACAGTGTATCTACCGGCTCAAGCGGCCAGAACAAACAGTCGCTGAGGAGTTCCCCTTATTCCAGGATGTAAGTAGCAATATCTAACCTATCAGTCAACCGAGCAGTCAATAAATCAATAATGCCAATGTCACTATGCATTCTGTTATCATTAGATGGATGGTAACATAAAATTCAACTAAAAATGTAAAATATTAAAATGGTGACTACTGAGGTGAGTCCAATCATATACCTATCATGTAATAGGTACTAGGATATACTACCCCACATATCCGTTTGGACCACTCGGGCTGAACATAACAAGTACCACTGGTATCTCAATTACAATATGATAAATGCGAAAGTTACGCTTTCACGCTTAAACCACTGAACCGATTCAGAGGAAATTTTGTATAGAACTAGATTAGACCTGGAAGAAGGACATAGGAGTTTGTGTAAAAAAAGTCCTTTAAAAGCTAGTAATTACTAGCTTTGTTTATTGTTTGTGTGTTTGTTAACATTCGATTCGAAGGTGAGCTTAAATATCGGCAATTTCACTCATAATTATTATACTGCTAACTATATGTACTGTTATTCACAGGATTTAATAGATATTATAGGAGAAGAAAATGATAAGAGGTTAAGATTGTTGTACAGCAGTCCTGAGAAGGATGAATATCCTTCGTTTATGAACTTGATTCCATTACCCCCCGGCCGTCAGAGGAAGCCCGGTGGCTTGAAGAAAAGTCCTCCTTGGAGATAAGACTAAAGTAAGATAGTAACTAATAGTGGCCAAGCTCGCTGATTATCTATAGAATTATTTGTTACATTCGTATTTACCTATATTCCTTTATATACCTGTAACTTAATTTCATAGAAGAAAACGTTTGTTGTTATTGATATTTTATGTATTACGTCAGTTAAGCTGTTGGTTATTGCTTAATATTAATAAAAAATAAATAATTAAACATTTGTTTCTATCATTTTAAATTTATCTCAGCCAAGTGCCATGACATAACATACTTACTTATTTAGATGCTTAGGATGAAGGAGAAATTGTTAAATTCTACGTGTTGCGATAGTTTTGGTAGCTACAATATGGAACACCTACTCATATTTTTAACTTATCAATTTCTCTTAAAAATTCATTCGTTCGCCTCAGGTACCTATTACAAGTTTTAACTATCTACATAATTATGGGGTCAAGACTATATTCTGGGCGGGTGCGTAGTTTAAAATTTAAAGAAGAAATTAAATTAAAATATATATCTCACACGACACTTTTGATTGGTATGTTTAATTAGTATTTATCTTACATTAAATCTTACTTACGACTCTTTACAAAATTACAACAGACGTATCGACTACAAGGCAGATACAGGGTGCTTTTCACACGAATAGAATAATTTACAAAAACAGTCGTACATATACATCACGCTCATTACAAAACTAAATAAATATCTGACACAGTCACCGAACTTCGATCGCGACCGCGACAGCGCCGCAGGCGCCGTCCGACCGGGGCCGAAGCGCGCACGCTCTTTGGATCCGAGTAAAGTTAGTGAAACGTCCTCGCGTCACATTTGCACCGTTGCATTTTCTAGTTTGTGTGCTTCACGTAGTCCGTCTCGTAGTAGGCGGAGGCCCCGTGCGCGCCCTTTCTGTCGAGCGCACGCACACGGACGAAGAGGAACGCAGCCACCAGGGACGCCACCACCAAAACTAAGAGTAACATGACCAGCCCCGCCACAAATGACGGCACCGACATGCATATCGTCTCCGGATCGCTCGCCGGAGACTGTATGACGACGGTCTCGTTGGCGGCGGCATTGTTTAATGCGAAGTTAACATCTCCAGGCGCCACCACCTGAATCGTTCGACTAGTATTGACGTCAGTCATTTCTTGAGCATCACGCTTGTAAATTCTCGTTGGCGTAGAAGTTTCGCGCCGTCTTCTTACTCCGACCAGCCTCTCTGGCAGGTCTTCGACAGAGCGCGGCCTTCCTCCCAGTGTCGCTAGATTAACATGAGCGTCATCTTTCCTTTTGACTGTATTGTAAACTCCACGACGACCTGGGGGAGGTGGAGGAGGCAGATTCACTTCATCTTCATCTCGAGATGGTGCGGGTGATGATGGACTGGGTGCGTTAGGTGTTGATGAAATTTGTGCTTGTGGGGGCGGTACCGCGTCATCGCGCTTTTCTGAGAAAGATCCCGTCGCATCCGCAGGATGTCGTGGATCCGGGAATGCAGGTGGCACTCCATATTCTCCGTGCGGTGCTGGTGGCGGAGGACCATACTCAGCGTGCACAGAGTTTGGTACTCCATATTCTTCAGCACCGAGAGTATTTCCACCTAACAAGGGTACTCCATAATCAGCACCAAGACCGCACTTTGGTTCCGGGCAGTTGTATCGACACACTTGGATGACGCACTGGAAGTGCACATTCATCGAATCAGGGAATTTAAATGCTTGGAAATATGCGAAGGATACTACAGAAGCAGATGGACCAAAGTTCTTAATTTTCTGGAATTTGCTCATAATTTTAGGTCTCACTACACAACCGTATTGATCCACAAGTTGTATCGGTGCTCGTTTGCCGTCATGTGCCACACAGTTGCGTACTAACATGTCGAATTTGTTCTCATCATCTTTGATTGCAAGCACCATTGTCATAGTCTGACCTATTTTTACTATGCCAGACACTTCTGAAGCCCAAGGTCCCTTTCCAACCTGAATCTGCATCCAGCATTGCAGGTTATCTCCGAGAAAGTTCGCCGTGACAGCGTGCAACATATCCACTTGGAATGGTCTAAACGTAACTGCCTTTTCGTAAAAGTCATACCACGTGCATCGTAGTTTTCTTGCTTGATCCCATACCTCTTGTACATAAGGGTCGTATTGGACAATGATCGTGTTCTCTACATAGGAACCGCTAGGTGTAGGGCTTCCGTAAGTCGCAACATTATGATTAGCGGAACTGCTCATTCCACAACTATTGAGGAAGATTTCAAACGTCGCACTAAGATGACCTGTTCCTGGTTTTAGATGCATACAATTAGGATCACTGTAGAAGCCTTTAGAGAATATCATCCCGTAGAATGGGCGGTCAAATTCTATATTGACTCGCATGCGTGTTTTCTCACACTGAACTTGTAAGTGTTTTATTTTTGGGCTATCCGGTGTCGCCAAAGGCCACGGGTCGTCCGCGTGTGAGGGTGGCAGGGGCGGGCCGTACCCGGCCCCTGTTCGATGTTCCAACGGTAACGAAGCCGAGTCCACCGGAGGCTCGCATGTTGCTTCCTGGAAATAGAAAGCCATACATTAATACACACATCGTTGAGCATTCAGTATCGACATTATTTTATGCGGTATTAAACTCTTCCGAAAAGCCTACTTTTAAAAAGTTGAAACGGTAAGATTTTAAATGCAATCTGTCGGTTAGTGTATATAAATGCAGTGTTTGCGTTTTATACACAATAAAAGAGCAGACTAACATTCCTGAAAGGCGTCTCACTCTACATACTCCGCCACGAGAGCGCGTGCGTCAAGCGCCCTCGCCTCATCTTGCGAACGGTGCGCGCGCAACGTTCTTTCCGACTTTCTACACTGATGGATAGCTCGCACGAGCAATTATAATATTAATCAGTACGATCATATTGCTAAGATGAATTACACGAATGCTTTCACAATACCTGTGTATGTTGTAAGTGTGGTTAATATCATTAGCTTTTCAACTAAACTAACTAATTAGTGGCAACATATTTAAAAAATAAATCTGGGGTAGCATTTTTTAAGATTTCTAAAAAATCTTACGTGATCACTTTTTTTCATTACTTTTCCGGTAATCAGCACCTTGAAATCCTATCCTATCCTACTTATAATAAATGTGAGGATGGACGGATGGATGGATGTTTGTTACTCTTTCACGCTAAAACTACTGAACGGATTTTGATGAGTCGCGGGGTAGACGCTAGTCTTTAATAAATCATTATCTGATTTTAGAAAATTTTATCCTTGCCTACCTGTGGTATATGTAAACCTGTCGATGTTTTATATAATTGATATAAAACAAAACTATACATGCAATGTGGCAGCAGTTAATCTAACTGGGAGTAACTGCGTATTTGGATGTTTGTAGAGAAAAATATGGCGTGAGAGCTGACGAGGCAGTTCGTACACGTCTAGTATATAAGAATAGCACCAAGTAGCAGGTTGTCGGCGGGAGCGCCGCCGCCAAGTGCGTACCGACGTCGCTCGCGTTTTCTAAACCGGTTAGAAATTACCCACTGATCGAGATTGTGAGTTGCGGAAGAAAACACCGGACCTATAAACATGCGCAACTTTGACAACTAGAGCTTTCTTTGGTAGTTTTCACGTAGGGTGCGTCATCTAAATAGACTCGTACAGCGATATTTTTCGTAACATCGCAATAATCAGGAGTTAGTAAACCAAAGAAAATACTTTTCTATTAAATAAGGCTAAGAACTCATAGTAAAATAAAAAACTGCATTTAAAGACAATGCAACTGTGACGATGCGATTGTGAGACTATTATTTTAAAGGCTTACTTTGTGCATGGGAGTGCGTCAACGGAGCGCGAGACGACAGGTGCTGCGTGGACGCAGGTGAAAGTATAAGCCGGTATAGTTAGTAAGTACATCCGTTTCCACCCAAAATTTCCCAAGGTTATTAATATTTACCCTTCAGTTATATAAGATGTATGATGTATAGTTAGCAGAAATTAAAGTTGTAGATAAACAGTGTTAGTTGATATGAACCGTTATTGGGAAGATCTTTTAAGATTGTTAATAATATTATTACACAATCACATAGTACTAGAAGTTACTGTATCTTTGGACTAGTATCCGTAAGCACGTCTGCTCAGTGTGAGGTCATGTGTTCGATTCCTAGTTTGGGTTCCTTAATGTGCAATAATTTAATCTTCTAGAATGTTGTGCTGCTGTGCGTTGTCAGTCAGTCGGCAATACTGGTAAGACTTTTATTAAGTATATTCTACTTCAAATCATCATTTGGGCCAAGCCAATTAAATATAAAGAAAACAAAATAAACATAAAATTAAGCGAGGTTCTTATCAAGATGCGGCTTAACATTGCAATAAAAATCTTGAATTTGAATGTGGTGTGCTTAGTCTTATATAATAACTCGATTGAGGTAAGTTTGTAAAGAATCGTACCTACATACCTCAGTACGAAAATTAGTACAAGAAGATGAAAGCTGTATAAATGAACGAGAAATGAGTAGAACCGGATTTTTGTTTGTGTTCCGTTTGACTAGTTGAATCTTAATAGGGTTGAAGTTATTTATGTTTTTCTGGGTACGTATTTGCGCAGCACAGTTTACAAATTTATTTTTTTAATGAACATGCATATTTGTAATCATCAACCTTGTCATTTTAACCTTTTACCAAAACCGGATACCTGAAGCCAGAGGACTACAGGTTCCTTCCTCTCAGTGGGCTAGCCGCCTTCATGAACCACGTCTTTGAAGAGTAAGGAATGAACCATGCTGGGGACAACACAACTGATCACATTTGGTCGAAGTGTTGCTGGCCATGCCAGCCCCCACTGCTAAGATAAGATAACCTTTTACCAACAAGTTGAGGTCGACTCCAGTCTAACCAAATGCGGCAGAATATCAGTATTTTATACGAAGCTACCGTTCATCAGTCCTCCGCATCTCTATTTCTAGGCGGTACCGATGTAAGGATACACTGATTGTCGGCCTTTTCCGACATCTGGCTATTACCACTATCGATTGTCATAGGATTTCGTGTGTGAACCAGGACCGACGTCTTAAGGTACACTGTGCGGCAGGAATGGTAACCCATCCAAAGTCTGATCAATTACTCAATAAGTACTGAGCAACAAGCACCTCTGATCTACATATTTGAATAAATATAAATACATAATCTCCTAGTAGTTGATTGATTAATTGCTCTTCTTTTTGTCTGAATAAATAAATATTTTTTGACAATTTTACACAACACCATCTAGTCCCAAACTAAGCAGAGCTTGTACTATGGGTACTGGACAATGGATATAATACACTTGAATCCTTGAATTATATATCAAATAAGTTATGTAATTATCTCATCTCTTATTCTGTATATTAAATCATTAAAAGCTGAATCCATAAAAAAGTTGTATGATTGTTTTTAAGACAACAGATTACAAACAACGCGATGATTATTAAAATAATTTAATACTAGCTATTGCCCACGGTGTCTTTGAGATAAAAGATCCTTCTCCAAGGTCCAATCTATCTCAATACAAAATTAATCAAAATTAGTTTAGCGGTTGAGGTGTGAAAACTAACGGACAGACACACAGAGTGACCTAATTTCGATGGTTACGACAAGCGTCATGCGTCGGTAAGAATTCTTCGCCCCTATTTCCCTCTTACCAAAACTGACCCTTCGTCGATGATTGTACAGTCTCGAGCATCAATAAGTATACACTTTACGAAATTCTAAAGCGATTTTCACTTAAGGTATTGAATAAAATTGTATAGTGTTACGAACATAGTATTTTGAAACCTATACTGTAATGATAGATTAGTCTTATTTCAAATTGCAATTGTCATTTCGCGAAAAAATCGCTTTTGATTTTTAGTACGTGTATGCATATTTATGCTCGTCACTGTACCTATTGTTTTAATATTACCAACATGTAAAACTAGACCACTGTCACAAATGTGTACATCTAAGTACACATCAGTGAAATAAATTGTCCCAGTCGTCTCCCACAGCTCTCCCTGCGCATCGCTGTTCGTATTGTCTAGTACAATTTGTATCGTGCCAGTCCGTGGGAAGTGTGTTCGGTGCGTGCGCTATCTGACGATCGTGATCCGACAAGATAAACGTCAACCTGTCCTTCTAAGCTAATAGACATCTTTGATTAATCATAATATGATTCACATTAGAAAATGCTTAACTATCGGCTGGGCTAAAAATATCGCTTTTGATTTATCTACACTAATTATAAAGAGGATTTGTATTTATGTATGTTTGTAACGAATAAATTTAAAAACTAGTGGACCGATTTCAAATATTCTTTCACCATTAAAATACGCGTTACTAATTGCTATCCCTGTACTCAGGGATATATACATAGGCTATACATATATTTATGTACAATATATACTTATATGTTATTAGGTAGTACGTTGCACTCGTGCGTAACCGGGCGAAATAATAATTATATGATTCTAAATACCTCATTAAAAATTGATTCCAGAGAATGTGACCTTTTTAATCCAAGGTTCTAATTAATTATCTAAACTAATTGTGGAAAGGGAGTCAATAATGAGGAGACAGTTGAAGAATAGGAATATTATTAATAAATACAAAATATAAAAATTCCACAATCTGTTATTGAACTAGAATTTACATTAAAAAAAAAATTGGTGAGTTACACGAGCGCCTTAATCCGCTATTATACGACTTCTATAAAAGCACTCCAGTGCTATGATGTGCTACAAAATATGCAATTGTCAAGTTGGTCATATAACATTACAACAACAATTCAACTGTCTGAGTAGGTAATACGTTATGCTCACCGCATCGTTTTAACTAGTTTAATTTAACAAGAATTCTGTTTTTAAACAGTTAGTGAACAAATATGCAAGATTTTATTAGTGTATGTATCTCTGTAACTTTATGGAATTGAGGATTTTGCAAAGAACAGTATGAATATGAATTGTATCACAGTACAGACAGTAATCACAGTACAATAAAATATACGACGACGTCTGTGGTCTAGTGGGTCGAGTGCCGGACTGCTGATCACGAGGTCGTGGGTTCGATTCGATGAACTTAAGTGTTTGTGTTTGTCTGGATGTTTCTTATGTATTATAAGTATGTATTTATATGTATAAGTATTACATTCATTATATTCTGGTACTCATAGTACAAGCTCTGCTTAGTTTGAGACTAGATGGTGTTGTGGAAAAATGTCCCAAATATAAATCATGTTTTAATTTAAAGCCTCAATGGTCACAAGCGCGGCTGCTTAGTGACCGGTCCTGGGTTCCCAGATTACGAAAAATGTTATTAGGGTTGCTCCATAAGGAATTCGCAGCAACAGTTCGGAGGGAGGGAATTCAATCGAACCTTTTTCTATTTCTTTACTATAAAGGCACTATGCGAAAGTTCCCTCCTGTTAACTTCCAAGACATTATCTAACTCGTAAGATTTTCATCTCACGAAATCTCTGGCAAGGTGTATGCAGCGTTCGTCGCCGGCGCAGGCGTGTCGTTAACAAGCCGTAGTAAATGTCATGTGTTTGAACTTCGAACGCAGAGTCACAAATTCTCGTAAACACTTTCCCTTACATTGAGAAAGTATGGGGGCCAACAAGATTAAGAAAACGAAGGCCCGATTTACCGTTTATGTGATGGTTTCGTATATTATTGGTTTTAATTTGAGACGAGATTTTATACTCTGTAATGAAGAAATAATCGATAGTGGATGCTCTCTTGTAAATGTATGCGTGTCATCAGAAATTCAATACTATTATCTTGTACTATCTTTTGCAAAAATGTTTATTTTTTATACTACTAAGGTGGCAAACAAGCATACAGCCCACCAGTCACCAAATACGCGTTAGTGGAGACGCTTGCAACACTTGGGGGGGGTGTCACTTAAGTGTTGCCCAGTAAAACGAAAGAGGAATAGTTGGGTTGGCAGTATAAGAGTCAAAGTCCCCCACTGCCAACACAACTGGCAACCTTGCTCACCGTAACAAACACAACACAGCTCAAAGCAGTGTTATTTCACTTAGATTTTCTGCAAGGCGGAGGTACTTTCCCAGTCGGGCAGCTCCAATTTGAGTGGAATTACTCCCTCTCTTAAGTTTCGATAGTGGTGTCGATAGCTTAGTTGGCTAAAGCCAACCGGTGTACTTAACCTGAGCGACGCCGGTGCATACCCTGTCTGAGATCGATTTTATCTTTCTCTAAAATTTACACCTTTGCAAAAGTTAGTAGGAACCTTTCCACAAATGCAGGCACACAAGCATCTTCAAATCAATATCAACATTGACTGAGATACGTATGATAATCGAATATGAAAACCGGACACCATAGTCCCACTTTACTAACGGCCGGTATCATTACCAAATCAGTTGATAGATTTCCTTACTAGAGATAGGTTTTTGGCATTAGCTGTATGGACATCATGTCAAAATGTTATCTCTAGTAAGCTAATCTGATTTGTTATTGGAACGGGCCGTTAGAGCCACATTTTGTACCATAAAAAATAATTGGAAACACCGGTAGTGGTAATTTGCATCATTCGGATTTAATTTTGATTGATTAAAATATAAATATAGTTAAATAATAAAGAAACTATAAGAGAGTAAGCTTAACCGATTCATTTCAATAGACAACAGATTCTATAAAATCCGGACGACAAATGAAAGCGATAGACAATTGACACATTCTTTTACAATTGCTTTCTAACATGAATTAGCAACACTGACTGGACAATCTTATGAAGCTAAGACTGAAATGTCTATACCTTGTGCTAGGACTGCGAAATTATTTTATTTCGCAGTCCTACGCAAGGTACAGTCAACAAAAGAGATTAGTATACAGGTAGCGAATGAAATCTGCCTCTTTACACAGATTGTGATTTAAATAATTATCCGTCTAAGGGTTTGATGTGTAGCACCTTAAAATACCTGTGTTTTGACACATAATGCGTGATACATTATTAAAAAATCTTTAACAAAACACAGATGTTTAATTAGCTGTCTGTATACTTAACTCTTTTGTCGACCGTACTACCATTATTATTATAATTATAGCGTATTTATAATGATTGCAAAAGATAAATGAAATTATTTATCTTTTGCAATCATTATAAATAAGCTCGGAATAGACTGCAGACCCATACTGAGCTTAAATAATAAATAATAATATTATATTTGAGGTTAGTTCAGATATTTATAGTTCTTCCTGATATCAGACTATTGTGTGAAACGACTAATTTATACATCACCCATGTTAAGGGTACCTAAAATTAAAATGATATAAAAACTAAATCTAACATGATTACAGCGTAACTTGAATAGGTACTCGAAGTAAATGCAATGAAGTAATCAACATACTGATATATAGTATTATTATAGTAATTTTAACTATTGTAAAATCAATGAATAAATTAAATACCAATTACATACAATCTCTAAGTGTGTTGCTTCCTAACAGTATTACCATCAATTATGAAATTAGGTACTTACAAAGGTTTATTTGCATTGACAACTCTATAAACAAGCTCTAATTAATTCATCAAATTATTGATTTATGAACTAACCGAACATGATTACCGTCAATAATGTAATACTTCATATAAGTAATATTTTTTACCAACGGCATGACAATTGTTCTCAGTAAGATAAACATCGTCATGGTCAAAAACGAAATCACTTGCACAACCGGATTGCGTCACTTCTTTACAAAGATGCGAAATTTTATCAGTGAAAGTAAGTACTCGTAGAATAAATAGCCTGACGGGTAACGCCTTCGATTGTTACAGGCGTTTCTGAGGCTCTCAAAAGATGTGATTACGAGACATAACCTGCTTTTCAGTACCTTTTATATTACCAATATGCACCTTTTTGCATATTCTGATTCTACATTGCGTTTAAGTGCTCCATGAGGAAAGCTTGTGTTGCAAGTGGGGGAACTTTGACCCTTATAATGCCAACCCAACTATTCCTCTTTCGTTTTACAGGGTCGGCAACACCCTGATACCCCTGGTGTTGCAAGCGTCTATAGGCTGCGATAACCGCTTACCATCAGGTCGACCGTATGTTTGTTAGCCACCTAAGTAGTGTAAAAAAATAAATTTGCTCCCCGTGGAAACTTCTAAAACATTAACAATATTCTACACTAATTCTTTCATACGCATTTAATATAGTGTCAGCATACGCAGTTATTTTCCAATGGTCCACTGTTTTGTGGATGTGCTAACGGAATCATTAGCCTAGTTGGCGAGAACCCGAGCGGAAAAAGCTGAATATGTAGAAGCGTTCGACAGAGCTCTGCGTGCCTTCCACATCACTTACGTGCTAATGCTCACAATAACCACTACTGGAGATACGCTTCATGTAACACATTATTCTTCTTTACATTATTCTTAAATGTTAGAAGACATTTTTTTTGTGATAAATATGAATTGGAAGACTGTTGCATTTTCCCAATGAGGAGTAAGATTTTATGCAGTGTAAACCCAGATACTGCTGAATATTCATGATTATTTTCACAGAACGTTTAAGTAACACGTACCTACGTTCTGTGAGTACCGATGTTGAAATTAAGCAGTCACTACCACAAATCGATTATCAAAAAATAATTTTCTAAAAGTTGGACGTTACAATACTACTGTTAAAATTTTATAAGATAAGTGACCCGTTTTGATTGTTTTAAATATTTCTACGAGTACCTACTTAGAGGCTGTCAGTTTAACGTGCTATGGGGCACAGAAGAGGTTTCTTCGAGAATAGTTAAACAGACAAAAGTTATCACCTAAAGGCTAATGAAAAATCATGCTACTTACCAAGCTCATTAGATTAATATCAAGAATCTACTTTTATTTAGTCATTTTCATGAGATATCTGAATGATCCCACTACATTATATATAATAAGTATTAGATTAGTTGTCAAGAATGGTGTTTAGTCAGCATTTCAGTAAGATGGTGCACTGTTAGCCGTTCTGATATATCAGTGGAAGATTGTACGAGCGAACGGGACTAGCGCAGCCAGCACGCATCGGATGATTGGTAGCATCGTGTAGATAACTGTTATTATTTAAATTAGGATTAATGTGTTACCATGTCGTAATAAACATTATCGGCTCTATTGCCGTATTAGATTAGAAATAGATAGAATATGCCACTTACTTCTTTAATATTTGCCAACATAAAGTGCCAAGTAAAATGAGAATTATAAAACCTACCTACCTTAATTATAATAAAGTACCTAGCTACATAATTTTAAAGTAAGTATGAAGTTGCAATTGTTTCTAAACCAAAATGTTTACTAAGTTATTCAATTTCACATAATTAAGATTTTAAAATAGGTAGGACACTGTTTTTTAACAAATTGTAAATAAATTAGTTTCTGAACAACAATTTAGAATCTTCTAAATTTTTTACACAATGTCAGTTATCACGGTAACAAAGAAAGTGGACTCACCCGTAGCAGGAGCACAGCGGCCACCAGCAGCAGCCTTATCCTCTTCATAGTCACAGTGCAGTTAGTCAGCGGCCTGCAACCAACGAAACACGTTGAGAGGAGCACTAGCCGAAGGCGCGGCGGAGGCGCGGGCGGCGCTGGGCATGGGGCTAGCGTGCGGCCACACCAGCCATTGCGACAAGCACTGTGTGCGCCGCTCTGAGCAACAAAGCCCGCTGCACCCATCGGTGCCCCCCCTACCCCCTACCATGACCACCCCACCGCTAAGTGGGGCTGACCCAGTGACCGAGTGCAGTGCCGCCCGCGCCGGAACTGCACCGGCTGCATCTTTCACTGCGACTCGTGCGCCGCTCCCGCTGCGTCGAGAGGAAACAACGCGCGGGCGCGCGGCCTTCACCTTATTACGGCACAAGGTCGCGTATGTTTGTACATAATGACATTTTGTATGTTTTTGTTTATTGGTGTCCACGTAACCAATGAACTGTAAGGATTCATGTCCTACAAATAAGTTAGGTGTTTAATTATAAAGTTAATTAATTCTAATCTCGTACATACATTTGTACTATGCATATAGTAGTATTTTTGAGCAGAATAAATTGAGTAGGTAGAAATTTTACATATTTTTTCTCTATCGTATATAAAAAGCAGCTGCATCGCTGTATAGTATTTGCAGCGAACTCGGTCTGTCCGGGCAGCTGCGCGGGCGCTGCCAGCGATTTCACCCCAGACACTCGATCGCACGCCGGTTAGAAAGCACAGAAAGTCTCATCTGTCGATCTCAGAATATAGCATATCTGCATGAAGGCGTCTAGTGAGACAATTATAATTATACATGAAAAGTGTTTTGATGCAAATTTTAATTTGGGTAGTTATTTGTATTATTTGTAATTCAAAAATCAAGATACCTATTGACAAATATTTGTTCATAGAACGCATTTGTTCGACGTTGTAGTTATTCATGTTGATATAAATTTTGTAATTAATTTTTAAATATAGCATACCAATTTATTTACGGTAAGCACAAATTGCCACGGATGGGGGCCCGGGTGACCTGTAACACAAGTTTTTCTTAAACCTACCTCAGGCACCAGTCTTTCACAATGGTGGAATCTAGTCCAGGCAATACCTTGTAACATAAATTTTAAGATAACCATTTGTGAAGGGAGAATAAATTATATTTTTATTTATTATTGCAAATACTGAATCACCATGATTCCACCCAACTCTTTACTATAAGTATAATCTTACTACTACGTGAAAAACTATTCTAAACTATAAATATCCATAACATAAAGAAGACGAGTGATACACATTAGTAGCTGCGGCTGCGCCCACCTATAACTAGGCTAGTCACTCGTAAGAAAGCGGGCCCTCGGGCATTTTCTATTTTCTGTAATCTGCGGTTATACTATAATAATGGCTGTTATACCAGGTGGTTTGTTCAATTAAGCACAGCCGGGCAGTGCCGCCACCTCGTGGGCTGCCCAGTAGGTACCTAGTAGGTGTAGGTAAGTACCCACATAATCAATTTGATAACAATCCCGCAATCTTTTCCGCAGCAACCACCGGTACGCCCCAATGTGGTTTCTCCGTGTAATTTATAGCTATTACAACTGCATTTTATTTTACTTTTTTACGTGAAGCAAAAATTATATTCTTTTACAAAAAATGTGATATTCTAGTTAAAATATCTACGGTACCTAACTACGTAATTTTTTATATGAATATTACGGCTCAGCTATTGTTTCTTTGCTAATACTAATACTGAAGATTTCGTCTACGTAAAGACAATATTGAATACCTACAGCTTAGATTAAAATAGCTATTCATAGTCAATAAGCATACGGAAACAATCAATGTGGTACTCAATCTACAGTTCAACACCTGAGGGCAAGCCATTATTTGCACGCGTCTATTTGAAGTTCCTTAATTGCTCTGTCAAAATATTCATCACTGGTTGAAATACTAGCGTGGTAACCAATTTAACACTCATTGATCAATGTCTAGCATTCTGAGAAAGTGGTTCGATTATTTTATTATCGTTTAAAAATTAAAAGGTCATCTTCGAAACAGATTAAGGGCTTTCGAAGTTAACATTATTATAATCTTCTCTTAGAAAACAAGTGATCTTTTAAGTTTATAGGTATTGAAAATATGGTCTACAATCTTCAAACTAACAAAATAAGTGAAATTATTTATAATTATAGAGTGGGTAATATCGTGCGGTGAATCCACCCGCGTCGCGTCGCTCCCGCTGCACCAAGCCTCAACATCTTTCGTGGGACTGACTTTGTTAACTCGCGTATTAAAAATACATAAAAAGAAAGAACAGATTTCACACGAGATGATCAACAAAAAGTAACGTGAGTGGCAACTTTACATGGAACTTTCCTTTTCTGCCTAGAGTTGATCTGCAAGTCAATGTATTCAACATTGTGAAGATTTAGTGTTTTCGCAGCAATTACTCTTTTTTTGCTTCAGATGACTAAATAGCTAATGCAATTGAGTGAATAATTAATTGCGATTGTGGGCAAGTAATTCCAAACATGTGTTTGTAGAAAAAGATGCTAAATTGCGAAAGTAACATGTTACAATTTACGGAATTTATGGAATTAATTATGTAAGCACTCTATAGTGCTACTCACTATACTGTACTAGAATGGTAAATTAACTACTCTATAGTGTACTAGAATGGTAAATTATTTAAGGGAGGAATATAGTAGCTTTTCAGAAAAAGAGGGTATCCAAAAAAGGTGAATGGATTATATTAGATTATCAAAGATTATCAATTAATTTTATAAGTACATGCCGCAGTCTCCAAGAAAATTGGCATATGGGCAGTCATGACCGGATTTCGGACAAGGTAACAGGGGCTCTAGCGCCGGGTCTTCCACAAGGAAGCGGCCTCCACAGGGGATTTTTTTGTCTGTCCTTTGGCAAGATGCGATGATCATAGTAGCATGTTTATTCTTGTTTGTATTATCTGAATTATTTAAGTAAACGTGACATTTTGTTATGCTAACGGTCTCATACATAACTCAGTTTCGAGAATGTTACTGTTCCAAGTGAGCAAGTTTACCAAGTTAGTATAATATTTTGAATTTCTGGGTATCCCGTGTGCATATGCCATTCATGGACGGTGAGGTCTAAATAGTGTGCGCGTGCGCTGCTCGAGAAAGCTGCCAAGTCACGTAAAGCAATTACACGGAGAGGGGCGATGGCACGCTCGTCTTATCCTTATCATAACATCTTTACACCTCATCTTTCTATTGTCTACAACACCAACTCTGCCGTGATCAAAATAGATATCGATAATAATGAAGATGTTATCGATAAAACGATTGCCCCTACTCTTCCCTCTCTATTATAAAATTTAGAAACTATACTGAACTGAATTTAAGTAGTCAAGTTAATAAGTTCGGTATAAACCTTTGTCGTTGCTGTAAATAACACTCCGGGACAGTGTATGCAATCGTATGGGCTCAACCTCAACCGGTCAACGGGACAAGTGAAAGTGATATTGATAAACAAATGAACGAACACATACCCAAACATGAAGGGTTTCCCCTAAAATTTGGCTTCTTTTTACGGGCTATACATCTCTGAATGACTAATCAATAAGAAGCTTACTTAGCAGGATACGTTTATTATAGTTGAGAAAAAATAAATAGGAGATTCGTAAATTATGGAAGAATTTTCATGAAACATAATTTTATAATTAAACACAAATAATTACGGATTGTAATGTTTTTTTAAAGTAGATTTTTTAAGTTGTAGTCATACACTATTGGAGGTATTCAAGCTAGAGCTGTGTAAAATTAAGGTAGATAGTTTAAGGTAGGTCAAATAAGATGGGATAAATATCTCGGTGACTGGTGATTCCTACACGTGTAAATAATAATTAGGTACCTACATATCTTGCGGTGAAAATTATATTTGAAGTTGTTTTAATGAAATTTATTCCTATTACTTTCACTTTAGGATACGCAGATGACAGTGCCTTATGAACAACAATCTAATGTAAATTTGTTACTTTCATCTGTAGACGCATAATTCAGAGCAATAAAGAAGTTTGGTTTAATTGGGGTGGAACAATCGTGGTCTGAAATATGAAACTCGGTTAACTGACTATAATTTGACTGAAACGACTTGACTGCAATCTTTTGCTTTGACCAATTCTCGCACGTATTATTTTCATAGGAACATACGAACGATTTTTTTGGTCTCAATTTAAAAAAACATAAGTACCTATGCATAAAGTCACACCTGTATTCCTTGAATAGACACCCTTTGGCAGAAGTAGGGAGGTTACTGTTGTACCTATACCCAAAGTACCTATATTTTAGGTCCCATGTAATAGGATGGGCTCCAAATCCAAACTCCGAGCTACTAAGTATATGTACTATGACGTCATTATGTACATAACAGTTATACTTAATATGTGTGTTTAAGTAATCGGTGTAAATTGTGTAAACTGCGTCGAATAAATGTATTTTTTTCTTTCTTTCTTTACTACCTACTGAGAATTTCATAGAAAAACCCAATAACAATTTTCTTGACTTGGGAATCGAATTGCGTTTGTCTGTATGTAATTTCATTCGTTGTAAAGAATAAGTAGTAGCTCTGGTTACCAGGTAGACTAATCCCTCTCAATCTGAGAGGAGACCCGTGCCCAGCAGTGGGACAGTATATGGGTTGATGATGATGATCTCTGAGCTACTATTACATAAGCTCTTCATCCATTTAATTGTTACATTGATCCCTAAGCAAATTTTAAAATAATATCATATTTGAAATGATAAAAAAATAACAATCCCCGGAGCAGAGCGGACTCGCCGGCTGTCCGCTAAGAAAAAACACTGTTTCTAATTTTTTTTAAATATGAAGTCATACTTTTTACTTTGCTCTTACGTATTTATTTTGAACATGTTTAAGTACTCACGCACAAGTCAAAGTACAATTACCGTGGTAATGTTTGCTAGTCACTTTCGGCTCTGATTAACGACACGTGGGCGACTGACGTGACTTTTAATTGGCTGGTAACGAGCTGAAAGTTTTTTTAAACTAATGAATGGGAATCGCTTAGAAGATTAACTTTTCTTCTCCATTATTATATTAGCATACATCGCAGTTAGAAAGCGAGCGTGTATTTATACTGAGATTTGTTTTCTATTGTTAGCACTGACTTGGATTATTCAAGAATTAACAAGTACATTAGTAATACAAACTAAAATGAATTTCTCCGGCAGCGAATTATAGTAAAAACTAGAAATAATCTGTCTCTATTGAAGCGTTTCCAAGTAAAATCATGATTTGCTAACGTGTGCGCTCCCGCAGATCCAATGATACGATAATTGAATTAATCTGTGAACGTACGTAAAACAAGCTATTGAATTGTTTTATTAGCTTTCATTTGTAATGAAAAACTTTGCTGTCATTTTGATTGTTATGTTTTACGATGATTGCTAATTTCACTTGCAGGTCAACGACCTGCATGGGAAACTTGGATGAAACCGATCTTTGTCCAAAGAGCACGTAACTTTAATTGTTGCAGTATCCATTACTGCATTGCGTCCTATGCTGCTACTATTTAGTACTTGGATACGTACTAAAACGTTTAATATGAATTATTTTGCTTTCATTCTAAATTTAAAATACTTACATTTTCTCACACTAGTTTTTTTTTGGGTTTCGGCTGTTTACAAACACCAATCACACGTCTGTCAGGCAGCTTTTCAGGAGATTTACTAATTTTCTATCCCACAGTTATAATAATTAGTGACATTGATGACCGAGATCGCGGACAAGTTCAACCCTAGGTATGATAATGTCGTTCAAAACATAGTTGTAAGTTAAAAAGCTTTTTTTCCTAGTGAATGTCAATGCGACTTTTGATATACTGCTGAATGCGGTAAAATATAAAATCTATATCGAATATGACAAAAACATAGCATACCATCACGCCTATATTGAAGGGTTAGGCAGAGATGTGCGTACACCTACTTTGGATAAACTTATAACAAATGAACAACAAGTGAACTGTCACCAATTGCCATTTAACGGACACAAATCAGAACTCCGACTGCTACTGAGAATTTCATAGAAAAACCCAATAACACTTTGTTCTACTTGGGAATTGAACCAGGATTTCTAGCGTCCCAGTAGGCACGAATGTTCGCTGCACGCGTGCCTTCGATTAGAATCCGAAGCAAGGCCTCGTCTATTGAGAGGGTCATGCAACGGGTGTAACAGCCTGACATGAAGCTATACCCTGGAACCATTTTGGTCTTATACCTTGCGATTCCAGATAAATTTTCTCCCACGCACACTTAGGTTGTGGAATTAGCTTCCGGTCCAGGTTTTCCAGAGAGACTATAGCATAGGGTGCTTCAAGTAGGGTGTGAAAAGATTTTTACAGGGTCGGCGACGCGCAAGTGATACCTCTGGTGTTGCAAGCGTCTATAGGCTACGGTAACCGATTTCCATCAGGTGGGCCGTATGCTTGTTTGCCACCTTAGTGGTATAAAATCGTGGCGAATTTCATGGATCCCATGGCCATGACAATAGGGCAAGTGAGGGCAAGTGCGGTTTTTAGTCGGTACGAGTCTGAATACCCTGACGCCTCCCCAGGTGGCGGACGATTCATAAAGATTTTCCATACTATAAAAACTATATATCTCTATATATCTATAGGACCTCTAGTGTAGCGTATCGAGGTCTTATTGTCCTCTATTTTATCTCCATAGTACCCAGATGAACAGAAAATGTTAAGGTAAAGTTTAGCTTAGAGGGGACACTTTTTGCCATTCGGTATATGCTAAAATCACAAACCGGTAATCTAAAGGCGTGTATCCGAATGGTTAAACGCGAAATTCTTGCCTCAATACCTCGATTGTGATAAAATTTCTCACTTAAGTTTCCACAACACGTAGTAGAGTATGGTTGTTACACATTGACGACTGTATCGATAAACCACAAGTATTTGATTTGAAAGTAGCTTTTCTTTCAAATTGTTTACACCGCATTTTTATTTTGTTCGTTACATTTTTGTTTTACATGTTTTAAGAGAGGTAGGGCATAGTGGGAGTAATTCCACTCAAATTGGAGCTGCCCGACTAGGGAAGTACTTCCGCCTTGTAGAAAATCGAAGTGAAATAACACTACTTTGAGCTGTGTTGTGTTTCTTACGGTGAGCAAGATTGCCACTCCACGAGGAAACGTTGTGTTGACAGTGTGGGGACTTTGACCCTTATACTGACAATCCTACTATAACTCTATCGTTTTACAGGGTCGGCAACGCGCAAGTGACACCCCTGGTGGTGCTAGTAATCATTTAAAAATAAATTATATAAATATTTAGTTCAGGCCTAAATACCTATTCAGTGATTTGTGCCTTTACATTAAAGGTTGTAATAGCATACTTATTTCAGTTATTTCATCACCGCTTGTATTTATCCAATGTACGGTATAAGCCTTTACACCATTCATAGTTATTATCACAAAACTCTTAATTTAAATATATAATAATTATAATATAATAATAACTAATTGCTAAGTGGTGGCAAGTGCAACTGCTGAGCCTGAGGTCCTGAGTTCGACTCCTAAAGTATTATAGGAGTTTTCCATGAGAAAATTTTCAGAAGCAGTTTGGAGTTTTTGTATTAGTGCCCGGTGAATGGTAATAGGCTTGTTGGTCTAAAAGCGGTGGATTTTGGGTGTACTGCTACCTCTGCCTAACCCTTGGGGGAATGCAGGCGTGATGGTAAGATTACTTATATAATCAGTTTGTCACGACCATTTCATCATATCGATTTACATAAAAAGAAAAGTCTCATAAGTATGATCTGTCTAAATGATTGATGTCGAGCGTAACTGAACACTTGTGTATCGAAAACATATAGCGGTGACGTATTGATTAGGTGATTCGCTAAAGAGCTGCGTGGGCTCAAGGTTACGCCACGCAACACTTTCACCAGCGGCCGCAGTTCGTTGCTCTCCGAAATCAGCGTCTCCGTACTCCCAGGTTCACTCAGCATCAATGGCGATCCGCTCGAACCCCACACCTTGGAGATACCCAACCGACCACAAACAAAAGTACACTCAATTCTCATGGCAATAACATCCACTTCCGAATGGGGCGGAGCGCCTCCAAGATGCTATCCGTTGACGTTTACGTTCAATGCCCGTGTTAATGGTACCGAGAAACGTAACGTGGCCCACTTTCTCTTTTAAGCACACGTTGTCTCTTTCTTCGTTCGTAATGTGGGGTCCGTCGAGCGAGATGGTGGTATTAAAGATGTTTCGTTGGGGAAGCTGGGCTCGCTTTCTTCGCCGCACTTGGCATTGGAGGTGTACAAAATCCGGTAACTTTCGTTGGCGGCGTGCGATTGTGTAGGTAGATTCTGTGGCATTAGTGTCGGTCGGGCCGCGACGCTTCGTTACTATTAGCCGGCCTTTCATGGTTACGTAACGATTATTTTATCAGTGCGGTAACAGAAAGTATTTGTTGACCTATGTTTCTAGGGTAATAAATCATCGATATAATTTATTGTTAATTTAGATTTAGATGTTTTACACTGCCGTAATATAGATTCTCTCGTTGATAACCCCCGGCGTGATAGATACTAAGTTAGAGGGGTTTTTAGGTTTCATGTAATACCTATAAGAGATTGAATTTATGATACTGTTAAGACTTACTGTTTCGAACTGCCATTGACAATTTCACAGAAAAACCTAGTAACACTGTTTGCCTAAGGAATCGTACCCAGTATCTTTACGATTAACAGCAACGATTATTCAACCAATGAAGCGGTTAAATGAAAACTCTTTACTTGCCTAGAAATATTAGTAATAACAGACTGAACTTGTAGGCACTAGTCAGTGGTTAAAATTATACAATTAGTACAAAATGCCTTAAATTTTTAATAAGCTTAAAGTTTTCTAGGTGGATTTTGGGTTAGGCACCAAAACACTGCCGTAACCGAAACACTTATTATGCAAGGCATGATGTACCTACATACCTAGATGCTCAAGCCACAATGTCACCATTATATTTACATTAGGTTGGGTTGCACATAAATTGTCAAAATTACAAACGACCTGGATCAAAATTACGCAACGGAAACTTCACACGTCACAAAATACAAGCTTACCATCACATAACAGACCATGCCAGACGCCTGTGAATCATTGAAGGGTTAGGCAGAGGTGATCTGATTTATACCCACAGGTCGCAGGTGTGTGTGTGTTTTAGGTCCCATGTAAAAGGTGGTGATCCTATTACGCAGGCACAAATCCAAACTCAGAGCAGCTACTGAGAATTTCATAGAAAAATCCCTATTAGATACACCTCGACCTGGGAAAAGAATACAAGACCATTATAAAAAAAACTACCTTATGGTAGTATTATGCAAACTTTGCAGGAAACTCGTGCGATAATTACATATTGATTTCTGACTTTTACGCGAATATTATACCTAAATTGAAATAACTACTTTCTACGGATTTTATCGCGGTAAATTAATAACATCAATACATATAACGCGATAAAATCCGTAAAAAGTAGTTTTATTTCAATTTAGGTTATTTTCTACTATTAGACTTGTTCAATTTATAGCGTTGTTTTTTACAAATTCGTTTTTTTAACGCCTAGCGCACAAGTGCTTTATTTGTGTACATAATATATTAGTACTATTTATTACATTAGCATGTTCCGGTTCTTCTGTGCTAGATATGTCAATGCGCCGGCGCAGGCGGCACTGGGCCACGCTGATATCTACATGACGTGATTCTAATAGCCTCGCGAAGATCTTAATCAAAATGTAGTGAAAATTATTTTTATTTAATATTTTATTATTTATTTTAAATATTTTTATAAAATAAATTAAAAAACAAAAACATTTAAAAATATTATTAAGTATTATTATTTGGTTTACAACAATAAATACTACCTACCCATAATAATATTATACATATAATATTATTATTAAATGCATCGTACGTATGTCTGATATCTATACTATGTACTACCGTCCTAGGTTCCAATCCCATGTACAGACGCCAGCAGGTTAAGCTATCCAAAACTGTCAAATTTTCCCAATTAAATATGAACCTTATTGTATTATTTTAAAGTTGAAAATCTATAAAGGAATTTGACAGATTGGGGTAGCTTGATGTGCTGGCCTCTGTACTTACAAATCCAATGTACTTATACGAAGAATTCCAAATGCTACATCAAACCCAAGAGGTTTATTATATAAGTATATGAGTACATAAAAATATATAAAATTATTACAGATATTATGAATTTCTGGTACATACATGATAATTATTAAAAAAACCGTACATATCGAAAAGTTTACCTTAATTAAAATATTGAATGTTGAATTAACGTAAATTCTTTAAACGTGTCGGCGATAAAATGTATTTATAAACGTAATCAAGTATTGATGTTGTTTTATGCAAAGCGGCAGTACAGCTTCCGTATCTCGAAGAAATTGACCCGGTTTTCTGAGAAAATTGCTTTATTTGCATGAACTTGAAGCGGGTTGTTAAAAAAAGTATATCGCCGCCCGCCAGCCGCTGGCCAGACAATGTAAGTGATCTCCGTCTATGATTAATGGATATGAAAGGTAATTAAAACTATACTCATCGTCTTTTGTTAATTAGAAACATGCTTGTCTTTTTATGAGACGTCAATGCGTTACAATAGAAAACAATAGGAGAGCTCTGTAGTTCTGTAAGTTGAATCGCAATAGTCTTTGTCGGCTTTGGCCGATGAGATCAGAGATTCATCCCCATCCGTTGTCGTACCATAGTATTAGTATGTTCATTAGGCTAGTGGTCATAAGGAGCGACTGCTACGCTAGAGCCTCTTGGTTCGATTCTCATGTCGAGCAGTGTTTGGTGTGGTGTGAAAAAAAAGAGTGGGTCTTTTCTATAAAATTCTTAGTAGCAGCTCGGAGTTTAGATCTGCGCAAATAGGCTCGATATTACTTGGTAAGTAACTGAACATACCGGTGAACTGTGGGTATACAAGCATAATACACCTCTGCCCAACCCTTTGGGAAATACAGGCGTGATGGTTATGTTTATAAGTATGTTCTTATCACTTAGGTATGTTGGTTTTGCAGCAATTCTGTCATTACTATTAATAAACTTTGATCTATAATGATCATTTAGTGTCTCAATTGTGCTTTAAACTAATGAGATGTAGTGCCTGGAATTTTTACAGAATATCCCACAATACTAATAATAATAATAATATTTTGGGACATTTTACACAGCACCATCTAGTCCCAAACTAAGCAGAGCTTGTACTATGGGTACTAGACAATGGATATAATACTTATATACTTTTTTTTGTAAATACATACTTATAATACATAAGAAACACCCAGACAAACACAAATACTCATGTTTTTATCCACACAAATATTTGTGTCCTGTGGGAATCGAACCCACGATTAGCAGTCCGATACTCGAACCACTAGACCACAGAGGTCGTCAAAATTAAAACTAGATTTTTTTACAAAAATATCTAAATAAACAATATATTTGAAACATCTGGTGGTCGATTCTCCAAAACAAGAACTAAGTAGGTATACTTACAAGTATTAGTATACTTATACAAGTATGTTTAACCGAAGACGCTTCGAAAAGGAAAGTAAATTTATCCAAAACGAGTTGTACAGATTTATTGACGAAGCAGTGAGGGACTTCATCTCATAAATATTTTCGTCGCAGTGAAACCGGAACTGCAGTGAAATGTATATCAGAGTCGTTCCTAGACTTTTCTCGTCACTAATACCTAATATCAAATGACAGTCGCGCTTGATAAGTTAAATATGTATTAATTAAAGCAATCAATCGATATACAAGTTTTTTAAAAATGCTTGTAAATTAATGACCTGCGGATTGGTCATTATTCACCATAAAGTAGTGTTCAGGTGATATAAAAACATATCTGCATTCTAGAATGGAGGTCATTTGGCTAACATTATTTTCTACATTAAACCGGACGTCCAATTTTAAATAGTACTTAACTAGTTGTTGCACGCGGTTTCACCCGCATAGCAAAGGGCTTTTTAAAACAAAATGTAGCCAATATCCTTCTCCAAATAATAATAATATAAACTTTATTTCAAGCACAAAGACTCATAGGGTTAGTAACAATTTGCTTAAAACTAAGTGTTAGTATACAGGTATGTATTTAGGTAAATGTAACTGACAGCAGTGAACTACCTATATATGGACAATCTACTCTGTCAGCTATCATGTTCAGAACTCTATTGGGGCTGGCCATAACTCTTGCCACAAGTGATGCTGCACGTTTGCGCATTGTAGTGTAGAAACAGTCTACATGCGCCGCCGCAAACATACCTGACGCACTACAACGCCACGGCAACCCCATCAGTCTCCTGAAAGCGTTATTATACTGGACACAAAGTCTAATCTATCTCTGTACCAAATTTTAATCTGAATCGGTTCAGTGGTTTAAGCGTGACGAAGTAACAGACAGACAGACACACTTTCGCATTTATAATATTACATAGTATGGATAAAAAATGCAAAAATGAAACTGCTACTACTGGACTTTGAAAAGGTTTTATTAATAAATTATCAGTAGCAGCTCGGAGCTCCGAGTTAGGGTCGCCCCATATTACCCATGACCTAAAAATACATACCTAATCTGACAGTGAACTGTAGGTGAATATTAGCTTACCCAATCTTCCAGGTTACAGACGGTGATGGGAAATGAAAAAAAAAGGAAAGATATTTATACGGTAATTTTTTACACAGCAAGATCTAGTTCCAAACTAAGCAGAGCTCGTACTATGGGTATATATGGGTATATATGTACTATATACTATTTTTTTGTAAATACATAATTATAATTCATAAAAAACATCCAGATAAACACAAACGTTTATGTTCATCACATAAATAATTTGGTCCTATGGGAATCGAACTTACGAACTCGTCGTCAGCTGTCCGACACTCGAACATTTAGAACACCAATGATTTAGTACAAACATAATTACATATTATACATATAAAACATAATCGTCAATTACTATTAGTCTACTATTCCTACCAGTATCTACCATGTACCTATTACTACTACTATGAAAAAGCATCAATTACTGAAGAGGTACGTAAATATTTGATTTATAACTCTTGTTCATGATAATAAGGAATATAACAAATACATATAAATAATGTATATATTGCTTTCTTGAATGCGCTTTCGTTATATACAATCTTTAGAAACAGTCGTCTTAGAAAGTCCCTATAACAATTATAGCATAAAAGACGTATTGTACCCAGCTAGTGTTGCTACCACCTAAATTAGTTATATTCTGTAATGAAAAAGGTAGCAATTCCATAATATTCTATCATTTTTTTGACCCGATCGGACAAAATTTCTTCGTTTCCGAACTTTTCCTATCTTTAAAACGTGTTATTTTCATTATTAATGTGTGTTTATCTCAATCGACCAAACAGATTCGTGTGACCTAGAGAGCGGGACCTACAAGCCGGTAGCATGTATTAACATCTTTACATTATTTTATCTATGCTAAGCTAATGCATGCCGCGTGCGTAAACCTATAAAAACTCTAGTGCATTATGGAAATTATGTGCAATTATCGACTGGGTTTCAAAAATTAGTCTTGCTAATGTAACAAGTTTTTAGTTTATATTGATCTTATTTTATTTAGTTATGTCTAATTTTGTCCATTTGTATAAATTATTAATATATTCAATAACGGCAGAGTTATAATCTTATATTACTAAGTGTCATCTAGAATTTTAGGGGCTCATCATATTTTCAAATGTGAAAGAACCTCTAATCGAACAATAATTCAAAGTAGGCATGATGAACTCAGTGGAACATAAAGTTTTATCTTTGTGAGTGATCTCCACGCAGTCGGAGCCGGAACAAACAGTGGGAACGAATGATTTATGTGGTGCGCGACCACCACTGGAAGAGAAAGTCCGCTCACGTTTACGGGCCAAGGACGAGGGCGTCGCTCCCGACCATTGCGTAATGCTCGTGAGATCATTTATTACGATGGTCAGCGCCCGCGCACCCTGCATTTATTACGAAACAATCATGCGCACGCGCATCGCAGGACAATGACTCCAATTTGTTTTGTTACCTATCATCAAGGTGCCCAGGGCTTTCACGGCCCGTGAGAAACATGACGGCCAGTGGTTGCGTCAAAAGAGTCACAGAGCTTTTAAAAAGATTATGGACATCATTTACAAGTCAAGTAAGATTTTTTTTGTAATTCATCATCGACACAAACTCTCACCCTCTCAGGCTGAGAGGGATTAGGCTATAATCCATTACGCTGGCCTAGTGCGGGTTGGCGGACTTTTTGTAATTAATGTGATCCAAAATCCTTATTAAAAAATCCTTAGTAGGCATTTACTAAGTACCTATAAAATAAGACATAGGTACTTAGTCAAAAGCAAATCGAAGCTTATAAAAGTAAGACACTCTTGTGTTGTGACTGAGTGAACTAGTAGGTATATCAATATATGAAATGGCTAACATAATTATTTTTTATATATCTAATGACCGAGTATGATTACATTATATGTATATATGTAGTGACTTTTCGGAACTTGTAATCATGATCTAATTAAAAATAATAGCTCAGCACGGTGCTTGAAATTGGGTAAGGTCAATGACCAGCAATGGAATACGGTAGCCCTTAAATAAAATGATTTTAATAAAACAATTATTATTATAGTGTATTATTACCTAGGTACCTACATTTATATAAGAAAATAAAACCGACTTTTATCGATAAATGGTTTAATTTCAGAATCGATGGTAGGACACCGGCCATTAATATAATGAGATCTTCATATGAGTAACTAATAAAAAAAATGTCTATATATATTTTTATTAATAATGATTTCTTAATCATCAAAGTTATGCGCGAACAAAAAATACAGATAAATGTACCAGTAAAATTAAAAACAAAAATACAGAATTAAATGCCACTTAAAAAGGAATTAAATGCCAAAAAATTGTGTCCTTAATGTACTTTCACTCTCGTCTCGGTACACAAATGTGCTTACAAATGTTATGTAACTCGCTCTCATATACTCGTGCTTGCATAGGTAATTACTCTGGGAGAAAGTGGATATATTTCGTCGAGAAATGATCGAGTGCACATAAACTATGGATCGCTTTCCGCTCTTAACGAGCATTGCGTAACTCCAGTCCAATTCAATTCACACTCCGATTGAAACGTTACATAACAGATGACACATTCACAGCAAAATAATTTAATTATTAAATCTTTATAATGTTATGCAGAAAGAAATTCATAAAAAATTTAAGTAAGTAATATAGGATTAGAAATTCACGTCGTCGTCGTCAGATCAAATGTGAAATGCAAACATTACTAAATATTATGAAAGTTAGACTTACCGAAATATCTTGGTGACATAAATTTGATTGTGACTTGAGTCAGAAAAGCCTGAAACAATACAATATATGTTTAGGATTTGCTCAAAAAAACTACAAATTACGACTACGAACAGTGGAAAAAGGGGTAGGGCGTAAAGAGGCCTTTACCTTGAAATAGGATGATAACAATAATAAATAGTCTTGAGTTTTCTACTACGATTTGACACAGTTTTTCGTTAAAAACATGATTGTTTTTAATTTCTAGAGTTGTAGCTATCTAACGTTGTTCAGTAGGTATTATGGATTCGGATTTGTATTTGTATCCAAAAACTGTTTATGCACATTGTATTTTAATTGAAACATTTGGATTCAATAACATTTGCGGTTAGCAAATAGTTTTTACAGGGTTATTCATAGTTATAATAAATAACTTTACCATATTGGATGTCTGACACCATTCCTTCAACTTAGCATTGAAACAATACACTGTCATTGCCAACCATTATCGTTGAAGAGCTGATTAATACTCAATAGACGTCATTAAGGTTGGGTACGCATTTCCCTCCAAAATGCTCACTCAATAAAAGTCTTAATTAGAAACAAAATTAAATTCTTGGCTTATGTTAAAAACGACTTATGTCAAAAGAATAGCTTGGTCACGAAACGCAAAAAAGGAAGATTTTCGCTGTAGTAAATGTGAGGGATAATTATTTAAATATTCTACTGCATAATGATCATCATCATTCTAGCGTCATCACAACTGTTCTGATCGAAAAAGATTAGGAAGTCAGCAGGTTTATAGCGGTCGAGACTGACTACCCAAACCATACGTAGTGTAATATGTATGATCACCCTTATTTTTTAATTACATACATCATCAACCCATATACTGTCCCACTGCTGGGCTCGAGGGAGTAGGCTACAGTCCACCACGCTGGCCTAATGTGGGTTGGTAGACTTCATACACCGTCGAAATCTCTAAAGCATGCAGGTTTCCTCACCATGTTTTCCTTCACCGTTTAAGCGAGTGATATAAATTAATACGTACATGAATTCGATAAGTCCGAGGTGCATGCCTTGGATTGGTACTCGAAACGTTTGACTTAGCAGTTCAATGGTCATATCACTAGGCTGTCACTGCTTTTTGAATTACCGCAAAAAAATTAAAGAAGTCATGTTTCTAAATAGATTGAGTTAGTGTCTGACCATTGGTTTTGAATAAATACCAGAAAATGCTTGAAGTCGGTTTTTTTATAAAAAAAATATGATGTATTGTACCCATTTCGCAATACAATTATGTTGCCGAAATAGGTTGCTAGACTAGACCAGGCAAACTAATATATTACATTGTACATTCTTTTAAGGCTCTACCATTGTTCTTTTATGATGTCATAACAGACAGTAATAATTCTATTACCCAAGTGAGTTATCTAAGTCGTTCATTGTGTCGCAGTGAAATCGTCCTTGTACAATGTAGCTAGACAATAATATACCGGCTTCCTGCTGGAAACTTCGTCGCGTCGTAGTCGACGGAAATGCGTGAAAGTGAAAGTATATAACAAAGGTACTTGAACTATTTGCTGAAAGGAATCGCAGCTTGTCGTAGCAAATGAAACAATACTTAGTTATAATTAGCTACTATCTTTTAACATTCTTTACGTTAGCTTCGAAAATACTGTTCAAATGATTGAATGTGGTGTGAAAGATTTTTGTCGTATATTTGGAAAGTTTTTTTGATAAAATATAAAGATTTATCACTTTTTGATCAAATCGTGATTTTAAGCATATGCTGAATAATTAATAAAATCTGCAAATACTATTAATTATTCAGCTTTATTGACAGAAATATTCGCGACAGAATACACAATTACTGACCAAACCCAACTAGCAAAATATGTGCTTATAACTATCTACAGACAATTTTTTTAACGCTTATAAGATACTTATATGGATTTGGGCGCACTTATAGGAGCATTTTGTTTCTTTGACAATCGTATAATCAACTTAAAGAATGTTATTAACTCCTATAATGTACTTGTAATAGCACTAACGAAGTAAACTTAAGTTTCATCATAATCCAGATGAATTATGTCGAAAACAAATAAAGGAAAAACTGATATTATAAAAAACAAATATACGATTTTTATAGAACAAATGCTAGTTAATGCGACGTTCTCAGATAAGTCAAACTATGTGAAGTGGGATGGATGTGGTCTGCAAGTACTCGTAAATATAAGATGAAAGTGGTGAAATCTTTAGACGAGCTGCGAGAAATCGCCCGCCGTAATAAATAATGCACTAGTTCAGACTCGCGAGCCCTTACAACGTCCAACTGGTTCCAACACACTCGTAATTCGAGAAGAAATATTGACAGCAGTACCCGTTTAGGTGCAGTCGAATATAGTTAAGTACCTTTCTATTCAGATAATTACCGGAAGATTAAGTTATAAGATTAATCGGTTCGATAAACTTGGGTAACGATGATACGTAAGATTTAGAAAATAAATGATGACTCAACACAAAACATTAACAATTTCACTTTTTAATTTGGGAAAATAGAGTAGGTACTTAGTTGTAATCCAAAAGTGTTATATCTGTTGTCATTAATCTGATTATATGTTTGATAATGATGACGTATGTTTCATCACACCATCGCAAAATTCAGATGGTACTGTTATTTTTTGGGGTAGAGGGCAGCCAAAGAAGAGATGGATGGATTGTGTTAAAACGGATATGATAGAAAAGAGAGTGACTAATGATGTGACGACTGACAGAGATGAATGGAAGAAAAGGACATACTGCGCCGACCCCAAATATACATAAGTTGTACATAAGTAAGTATTATACATAAGTTGTGTGAGTCTAATGTAGTTAATTTCATATTCTATATAGCTAAAATCCTTTATTTTATTATTAAAAATAAATGATATGTAAATGTAAATTTCAAAAATACCATCTAAATACTATTTTAAAATTCAGTGTTTTCAAAAATGCTTCTTTAAAATATTAATAGCCACATAAATCTTGAAATTCGATATCAATATACTTACTCTCTAATCCTTGATACTAATTTGTTCACTGCTATTAAGAGCTGTCTACTTAGTTTAAATCTGATTGTAATCTCTACATTACTGTCAAATTTAATTAAAGACAAGTGGAATGATGTGAATTGATATTGTCGAAGTTTGACTACCGTTTGATAATAATAGTGGCGTTGTCCACTTTCCGTATTAATCGGAATCATTGAATTGGAATATTATGTAGTTTAGAAATGGTGTTTACTATTTATCCTTGTCACATTAGAGTGGCAGGCGTTGACGAATGTCTCGGAGTAATGTGGCGCCGCGGCCGTCGCCCCGGCCTGGCAGCGTCACCTCTCTACCACATCCGCTGTCTCACCAACAAAACTCATTTGCCGTGACACAAAACCTCACGTCATAATTGGAGCACAATAATTTGATATACTTTCTCCGATCCAACGTTTAAATAATTCATAAAAATTCATTCTACACGCGTATATTCATGCATGAGTCTAATTAATACTTTCAGTTTCTTCTTGAAAATTAAAATACTTAAAAGAACAAAGCGGAACTAGTTTGGCAGTTTCTATTTAATAAGTAACAGTGAAAAGTTAGTGAAAATTATTACTTCGTGGTTACAACATTGTTATATACTAACTAATTAAATATAAAAAGTGTACTCTTCATCATAACGTGAGTTATACTGCTTCCGATACGATTAACGCTACGTAATATATTTATTTATAATCATTAGATCATTTTCAGTTTAAGATTATTATTGATTGTCGATGAATTATTTTAATTATTATATTATGGTACATCCATTAATTTAAGTTAACACAGATCTCTAAGATTCATCTATTGATTAAATTATCTAAATGATTTGATCAAACCTAACTGTCAATGTGATCAAACTCGATTTTTTTGATCATATACACGCAAGCCAAAGCTGTTGCTATCCCTAATATGAATAAATTGTTCAACGTAAAACAGGTATTTCTTACTGGACTAGTAAGTAGAGCTGTCACTACAGACGTGAAGGGGAAACTTTCAAAGTGTCCCTCCCAATCACTGCTAGAACTGCGTAACAAAAGTGAAATCTGTTGAATTTCCTCGGTGCGCAGGCGCTGGCTGCGCGGTGGAACCGTGGAATAGGGGTGCTATCTCCGCGCTCGTTATATCAAACATACGGGTGCGGCAGATTTGTCACTTGTTATTACATTACATTGTTAGCTCACAAATGAGATACAAGTGGCGCTTTCTAATGATATATCGCTGTTATTAGGTAACAGCATACTATTTTTGATCCCTAATTAAATAATTTACATCGAATCAGAACCCGATCAAATGTACATAATTATGTCCCTGAATGTTACATGTCAAATTACACCTGCGAATATAAAATGAATAGCTTTTTAAATGCGAATATCTAAACGTGTATCGCTAGTAACGAGCGTTTAATCGGCGCCTTGGGGCGACACGATCGATCAAAACAATCAGTGGAAAGCTGTTGGTAGCTGACCACTGTTCGCGTAACCGCATTCCTAGAGAGCCTCATCCGACGACAAAAAGAAAAAATTACGTCAGCTTGACGCGGATGTTAAACAGAAGAGATTATAATTATCTTTACCACTTATTTTTATGAGTCTATCTAGATCTATTCAATAGAATTTAATTTTATCTGTTAGCGTAACCCATTAAATAAAGTTGACATGATGTAATTGATAAGACAACAATAGACAAAAATTGAGGCTGAATGTTTTTGCTCACAGTGCAACTTCATAGAAGATTTTATCTGTGGTCTCTGCGGTGATTGAATTATTTGGAAGATTGGCTATCCAAAAGTATCGCATAACAGTTAATTTTTATAGTCTAAGCTTGAATATATCGCAAAGAATTTGCTTAATTTTGGCAACACTTCATTTAACTCTGATAGAGCAATCTATTCGGTTTTGATGCTCTAGCTACATGTAAAAAATCGGAATTATGATCCATTCGACTAACTTGGATCCATTTGTATAATTCTTAACAGTTTTACAGAACAGTTAAATTCTCGTCTACCGATTGCATGCCCGCATATTTACGTTCATTAAGTATCATATAAAAGTTCAATTTTTTATGTTCCTGATTCTACATAGGTAACCTAAATACCTATCAAAATAAAAGTATTTCTTCGTAATAACAAATAAATGGATGGCGTGTAAGTAATTTGACCCTGTTGACGAGAACAAAGTGGGTGCTGGCTCATTTCCCAGGCAAAAGAAAAGAGTTCCACTTGTATGTGTGCCTCGCTGGAACAATACCGAATGGGCGCCCGCGCTGGTTGCGCCTAGACGTAACACACATGTGTATAAACAATTAACAATATTTTCTTTATAAAACGTTGTTGATAACGACTGACATTTCAAAATTAGGTCTTACACATTCATTCATAACAAATCGATAACCCTCCGTGCCTCGGAGAGCACGCAAAGGTGTCGGTTCCGATAATCATATGAACACCTATGACAATTGTAAGTTGTTAGTGGTTGCCAAATCCTGTGACAACCGGTCTATCTTTACAGGTGTAAGGATAGAACGGTTTCACTAAATCAGTGTCGCCTAGAAATTACTAGGCTACGGAGGTCTGATGGCAGACGCATCGTGTAAAATACAATATAGCTGGGAAAAGACTCAGAGGTTGAGGACACACTTAGTGAACAAGAAAGTACAAAATAGCCTGAAATATTCAGTACAAAAGTACTCTATCTACTATACAATGAACAAGGATAAGTTAAATTACATAATAATTCAACTTTATATCCAATTACTTGGAAGAGATACTCTTTTGAAGAGATAGTTTCATATCTCTGTCATGTTCTCGTATGCGTACGCGCAGGCGAACCACTTTGAACAAGGGTACATACGGCAATAAAACAGGGTTACTTAAATCTATGATTGATTCCACTTTTTAGCTTTACAGTAAAGTATTTTGATAAATCTTTTCGATAAATCTGACTCATTCGAAAATCAATATTCACCACATAACAAGCACCGAAACAAGCCATGTGATCCTTTTTGCTTAGTGATGTATTTTAAAATTGGAATCATTTTGTTTGATGATGTCTTAAACTTACGTAGGCTGCTGAAGCTAATTTAAGATCCACAGACTAGCAAATGTTCTGCAAGCAAATGAATTGAATTAGTAAATTCATTACTTTCTTATCTGTCACTAAAGAAACAATTTTCTCAGAAAGCTCATAAACACCTCGGTCTGGATAAAAAGGCGTTGCACTTAGCGCAATATTTTTCACCGTTCCCAATCCATGCGTAAGCGCAATTACAAGCAGTTTATGGCCACTGTACCTGCGGAACTGGCCTTGCGTTAACTAACCTGCTTCCTATGCATCTTAACCGATTTAAGACTACCCTTTTACTCTTCCACGCTGCTCTAGTTATTTGACCTAAAATAAAATAAAATAAATAAACATGTAAATTTCCCACATATTGCTTTATACTGTTTATTTTTTTGCATGTAACACTTTATAGGCTAATGAATGAAATATTGTTTTAGAAACGATACTGATTGAATTGATATTGACAGGTGAGTAAGACATCTAGCAAAACATGTATTTCGCGGTTTGCGGCAGTCCACTTTCGACGTGACCGCAACAATAGACACAGAAGGCGGCCATTACGGTGTTGTTATTAATATGAAGGGTTTTTATTTAAACATTGATCAGGTGCTGACGGAGAGAAACGTTGAGGAGTGCCCGTTGGTGCTGACACACTGACTCGCTTTCGCATCGCGTTGCCGCCGGGCCGCCTGCCTGCGCTTGCGTCGCAATCGACGCATGGGCACTTCTATGTTCGTTTACATTACACTCGCGTCTCATACAGTCATACTACTTGTATGACTCGCATCTCATAATAGTTAAACCACTCAACTTAACTAATGTCATCTATCGATCCCTAACTACCTACGTGTACGTTACGTGTACTAGGAAGCTAGGAAAAACGTAGCTATTACCGTCCTGATTCGATACATGAATGGAAACTATCTCAAAGTTTGATTAAAGAGAATTATAATCCTTGTTTATATCCAACTCTTGTGCTGGTTCTATACAAATGGATGTAGACCATATACATTTTATTAAGACAAGACAGTTCGAAAACAAAAACGTTTTCGTTTTTATTACTTCTCTATAGCAAATCAAGTTCGATAAATAATGATAATTTTTAAATGAAAGCTAATAGGTGTTTTTTGTAAATTAATGTTTAATATTTGTATTTTTTATGAATCCATTCCGTGTCGGCGCATCTTTTTTTATGTGATTAAAATTGTCTTGACGGGAATTAAAACTGGGCATGCCCATTAACGCTTTCACTGAGAAGTTTCCGTTACACTCGAATATTACCCGTTTAGGTGAATCCCATACTGTGAAAGTGAATATGTTGGCAAAACAATAAAGAAATATTACATAGACGTGGAGACCAGTTATTGGCTGTCAGTATAACTTCCTGTCTTTATTTTGGAATATTTAGCTGTAAGTCTTCCATAATTAAATAAATATTTGGAAAAATAATTCAACACTTAAATTAATTGTATGTTTATGCAGTTCCACGCGATACTGTTGTTCCATAGTACTATAATGAAAAAAAAAACACTAACGTTAAGCCTGAACCATACAATTTCTAATGTGAAAAATTAAATAGCCTAATTAATGATTATTATGCATATTTTATATAAGTAATACTTATGTATGGTATAAAACTTATGACAGTTGCGTAATATGACACTGTGGTTGCAAAAACTGCTTATTTGTAGCTCACATTCTGAATTTGTAGAAAGCTTCGACAATTAATTTTACGCGGCAATCCGAACAGATATTCGTATGGCGTCATTCAGTCATACAACAGATACACGTAAGATTACGGGCATAGATAAGAAGACAGTGAGAATTAGAAAAGAGGCTTAGTTAAAAATGTCTAGGTTTCCATAAGCAGTTAGCATCGCCAATCGATTCCAAAATTTCCAAATTTGTTACGTGGAAATCAATTTCATTGTTTTACTGTTTTTATTCGTTATTTTACAAGTCCATAGCTAAACTGTGGAAAAATGGTAAAACTTCAAAGTTGTGATGAATTGAGGTGAAGTGGATTCAGATAGAATTTAGTCAACATCGCTAATGGCGATATTTGCGACATGTATGTTTCACAATACAGAACTCAACAATCCCAGGAGACGGCAGGCACCGTGACGCTAAACCACTCACTTACAAAATCTTGATGCATTCAAACAATAGAATGGGAAGTCCTACTGTGTGGACGAATTTCGCAATGGCCTGCAGTAATAGCCGTGAACACTATGTCGCATCCGCTGTTCTACAGATAAGGGTAATGCGAATGCGTGTTTCAGCCATAATGACTGCCAACGAAGATAATCGCTCGGCTATAAACTCCTCTACTTGACAATGTTAACTATTCCGTCAGAAAAAAGAAATTTAGGGAATTTAATTAAGTTGTGTTACATCTACGTCTAATGTAACCGAGTTTTTAAAATGATATGATCTTTCTCAGCGCGTCGGAATAACTTGTTTTTTTCATATTTTTATGATTACAGATAATTAGATTCTTTACACCTGTACAAAGATAATATTCATAATTAAAGTGTTGAATTTCTTATAAATGGATGTGATCTTAATTGATTCCACTAAACCCTTTAAGTAAGCTCTAAATACTTGCTTCATTTGTGGTCGATATCAATGACGAAAGCCGTACTTATGTTCGTAAATAGATAAAGCTTAAAAAAAAGTAAGTCCAAGTTTAATCGACACTATAAAATCTATTACTTTGCAAGTTCATTCAGGTATTACTATCAACTTAAATGAGGAACCCCACAGGTACGAGAAGTATAAAATGCGAGCTGTGTGACACGTGGCCTACTTTCCACACACCGGCTTCACCACATGTCGCCGCACCAGGTAGCTCTAAATGACTCCAAAATAAAGAGCAAATTGGCGTGAACAATGAAATTACTTTAAAAAACGTCAGCTGCGTACAGAAAAATCGTTGAACACATGTAAATTAAGTGTGTTCAAATATTCGCGATATGCGAAGAGATTATTTCGACGAGTGCGAGTGAAAGTAAAAATTATGCAACTTTCTACAAGCGAATAATATTGTTCAGAGATAAAAATACGCATATTTTTAAACGTATTAGCGTGTAGTGCGTAGCAGCGTTACGGCGTAGCACAGCGTGGGTTACGCCGTAGCAAACGTTGCATTTGTGCCGGTGGCGGTGTGACAAAAGCTTATTATTATGACAATTAATTGTAACATTTAAGTAACTTTTGTATATAAAATACGTCTAGAGCTTATCAATTTCTACAAGCATTACCTGTTACTTAATAGTAAATTTGAAATTTTTATGAAACCCTCAGAAAATTATTATGATAAAATAATTATCACTTCTGAGATAATTTTAAAATTTACCACACTGCCACCATATTTTATGTTAAGATTTTATCGATTATTTTCAACATTATCCAAATTATAATAAATCACTTCCACACAATTTCCAATCACATAAAAATCCATTGCATTCCTGTAAATACAAGAAACACAGAATCCTGTACCTTTTCAGGTGAGAGCTATATGTGGTTCCAGATTGAAGAAACAGTTTCAGGATAACACAGGCAGCTACCGATCACTGTTCCAGAGTTCGCACAATCACTGTCACAGTCTAATGTTAGTAGGATCACTTTCGTTTTCGCGGCGCGTGTGTTGCACTGCGCGCGCGCTCGTGCCGGGGTCGAGTGCTTGCACTGGTCGCGGCGGCCGCCGACCAAGCCGTTTTATACGCGTGAAAGTTCCGCGCCTGCGCCGGGCCCGGATCCCGGATCGGACTAATCTGACGTCCATTAGGATTTTGAAATCCTTTGATGACGCCATTGACGTCATTGCGCATGATGACTGATCGCACAGGTAAGAACTGTGCCTTAAATTGTGAAATAATTCTTTTTGGTGATGCCTTAGTTGGTCAATATGAGATTCGTAATGTTTAAATTTCTTTGATATAAAATCATCTGTCATTCCGATGCTTTCCAATAAAAAAAATACATTATGTCATTAGTTATTTGTCCATTGGATGATGGAATTGTAACACCCGGATTATTATCTACTTATAATTTATTTCTCTACAAAAAAGTACAAACACTTTACCCAGGCAAATGAATCACATTGTATAGAAACTCTTGAAACTTTAAGGGTGCATGAAATTTTTAGAGATACTTTTGAATCAGCTCTAGGGAATACGATGCTGGGCCGTATCAAGGATAGATAAATATCCTAAAAATGTAAACCGTCAAGGGAAAATTAACATACCATCAGGCCTTAATTGGCCAATAGATAGGCAGACTAGTAAATTTCTGCGGTATCTTTTTAGGGTGAGAGTGACTGAATCTAAACGGGCTGCTACTGAGAATTTCCTATAAGAAAAACCCAAGAACACTGTCAAACGTGGTAATTGAACAATGGACTTTACGTTCAGCTACTGTCCTTGCGGCTTACAGAGGAATCCCTACTAATATTATAAATGCGAAAGTAACTCTGTCACGTCTAAATAGCTGCACTGATTTTGATGAAATTTTGTTCAGACTGCCTCATTAGTCAAGAGGTCCTAAGCGCGACTGCTACGCTAGAGGTCCTGGGTTCGATCCCCAGGTCGAGCAAAGTGTTATTGGGTTTTTCTATGAAATTCTCAGTAGCAGCTCGGAGTCTGGATTTGAGCCCGGTTAATGGCAATAGGCTCGCCCCCTATTACATGGGACCTAAAACATACTGGCGAAATGTGGGTGTACATTAGTACACCTCTGCCTAACCCTTCGGGGAACACAGGCGTGATGATGGTATGTTTGTACAGATATAGATTAGACCTTGGAGAAGGTCATATTACTGACATTTATACTTAAATTACTTTAATGGGATACGGGTGTAATCGCTGGCAACAGCTAGTATTATTATAATATATTCAGTGGCCTAATCCCCTTCATATAATAATTAATTATCACTCGCTTAAACATTGAAGGAAAACATCGTGAGGAAACCTGCATACCTTAGAGATTTTTCTCGACGGTTTGTGAAGTCTGACAACCCGCACTAGCCCAGCGTGGTGGACTATAGCCTAATCCCTCTCAATATGAGAGGAGACCCGGGCCCAGCAGTGGAACAGTATATGGGTTGATGATGAATCCCCTTCATATGACAGGAGACAATATCGTTTTACCACACATAGTAAAACAAAACTTTTTTTTATATACCACTAAGGTGGCAAACACGCATACGGCTCACCTGATGGTAAGCGGTTACCGTAGCCTAGAGACGCTTTCAACACCAGGAGTAGGTATCACTTGCGCGTTGCCGACCCTGTAAAACGAAAAAGGAATAATTGGGTTGGCAGTATAAGTGTCAAAGTTCCAACACAACGCCAGCGTTTCCTCGAGCAATGGCAACCTTGCTCACCGTAAGGAACACAACACAGCTCAAAGCAGTGTTATTTCACTTCGATTTTCTGCAAGGCAGAGGTACCTACTTCCCCAGTCGGGCAGCTCCAACTTGAGTGAAGTAAATAACTAATAACTAAACTACTTCGTTAATCAAACAAAAGTAATATCAGCACTAATATATATATATACATATCATAATACCATACAAACAATCAAAATTATATAGCAATTTAAGAAAATTAGTTTTGAACTGAAAATAGAATATCTTTTTCAAACGAAACGTCAATATCTTTTCTTTTTTATTGTTCGTATAAATTGTTATTATAATAAACGTACCACGGTCGTAGTAGATAGTAAAATGTATTTGTAAGATTTATACGTAGAACTATGTGGAACACAAAAAACATTACTTTTACTTCTTCTGAGATGCACAAATTGAACAGAACTGCAATGACTGAACGGATTTCATGATTCTAAAAAGTGTAACCATGGGTACAGGATTTCTATTACAATTTTAGTACCTAGTATTTTCTGTCTCGTTCCATTAGGTATCTTAAATTTATGAAAATATTTAAAAAAACAAACTTAGCCGCTTGGAAGGACGGAAGAGAGGCCTTTGACAAGTGGGACGAAACGGTAAAAAAAACATTGATGAATTTGACGAGTGAACGAGAGTAAGTACTAAGTACCTGTAATTTATACCTATTATTAATTATTAAGCTGTGAGAGCCTAGGTAGGTATAACCATTGAACTACAAAGTCAAAGATCTCGAGTTCGAATCCAAGGTCCTCTGTCTAATTAATTATCACTCGCTTAAACAGTGAAAACATTGAGAGGACACTTGCATGCCTTAGAGATATTTGTCGACGGTGTGTGAAGTCTGCTAACCCGCACTAGGCCAGTATGGTGGACTATGGCCTATTCACTTTTAATCTGAGAGGAGACCCGTGCGCAGCAGTGGGACAGTATATAGGTCTGATGCTGATTAATTATTTTGATAACTATTATACCTATTATGTCTATGTATACCGATGGAATTCAACGACTTTATGGGTTTCTATTTTCTTTCTATCCAGTGCTCCTTAGATTGCCCGTAAAGCCATAATAGTAGGTGTATGTAGTTTAGTTGCATTGTAAAGGTACTTGGTAGATACGATTATACTTCAAGTTTTAAAGAAATACGGTATAATTAGATTAATGCTAGACCACCTTTATATCAAGGTAGATACTCCTAGAAGCGTATATAATGGGCACCTAGAGTCAAACGTCATAATTTAAGCACGCTCTCTCAAGCGCACCGCGCCCGCACCGAGCGCCGCAACACACAAATATGAAATTTACGGAAAGAGTGAAATCGAATAAATTGCCCATTGTCTTAGTATGGTGCACGAATTTGGCTGTATTACTTTCTGTTTTCATCTCGACATGTGCGCGTCGCAGGTGAATGCTCTCGGCTAATTGTTAACTAGCGTCCTCATCATTACCAGCGACTACAGTGCTATTACACGTATATGCTATCCCACTCTTATTAACGCATCCAAGTGTTAATATCTTTTTTGTTTAATTAGAAAGATTTAACCGATACGTAACTAGCATAACAATGATTGGAAATTCTCTTAACTAAGCACAATTGACGAGTAAAGAAAGTTACGGATCTGAAATGGTAACTCAGCAAAAATGTAGTCATCCGAGCGTAGCTTTTTAAATATAGATAATAATTTAGTCGCATCTCGAAAGTTTAGAACTAGCTTATGAAATACGATATCAGCTGAAGAGATCGGTAAGCTGGCTACATTTCGCGAGTTGTTCAATGAGCTCAGTTGCCTGTACAATGTTAGTGTATGCAGTTGCCAGATGTTGTGATGTGTGCAGATACGCGACATGTTCGTATGTATCCGCAGATCCGCTTTGCATAACAATGGCGTGTCACAACTTTCTTGTAAACGGAACACGATCTGAATTCGGGCTGGATTAGTCACTGTTGTCTATGCCAAGTGTTCCGATGTGCCGATTTACATAAGAGGCTTACCTACAAAACATTACCGGTATTATTGCAAATGTGTCAATACTGTATCGGACGCTAATAAAAGTGAAAGTTTGTTTTAATAAATATTATTTCAGGCTGTGCAGAAATGCAGTAAGAAGTGTTTTAAGTATTTAAAGGTGTAGGTACCTACTTACTTTCAAAAACGATGTCGTAGAATTTGCTTGCTTACAAAAGAATTTTAATGCATGGTCATACCTACTAATGTCTGAGTGAGCAAGAATTTTAGAAAGTTATGTAAGATTTTTTCTTATTTTTATCGTTAAATTTCTTTTGTAATTAACCCATGAAAATGCAACGAATACTTGATGCGGAAAACAGCTTTATTATGAAGAATAATATTAATAAAGGAGGAAAAAAAGATCAATGCGATCATGCGTGAAAATAGTTAACAGAGGTTATAAAGTTACTTCTTAAAATAAATAGTTTACTAGAATTAGAACCGGATTTTCGTTTCATTTCTATGTTAATAAAATTATATCGAACAAGTCAGTCTATATTTTAAAATAAAATAAACTAACATAGTTATTAGTTAGGTATTTTGGTTGTCGAGTTTATTAACACAATGAATCCTTGTTACTTAAATAAAAAAAAATATTAATATTATCGTATTTATTTATTATCTATTTTTTTATATTTGTAATATCTTCACAAAAACACTCGCATTAAATTCTAAAAACTTATATTATTTGCTATTAAATTCTAAAAACAGCAAATTTTCTAAACTTAAGTATTAAAAAGTTTAAAGCTACCTTCTTTAAAACTGATCTCACATAATTATACACTCCCCACAAATAGAGTTAGAATTTAGGTAGTTATCATCGCCACACACCCAGCCTTTAACTCACAAAATGAAAGTAGACAGAAACAGTTAAGATGCCAATTGTATGACTGTTCACAAATACTCTGTAAATTATACATTAATTCTAGCCTGATTATTACTTAGCAGCGTAACGTAAAATTTTACGTCATTGACCTTTGTTCAAAAAATTTGAAGTTGTGTAACTCATACGTCAAACGTTCATTAGAATGGGGCAGACAGACGCAAGCGCAGGCGGCTCCGATTATTCAATGGCCGGTGATGCGGACGCGCATAGAATGAGGGCGGGCTTACACTATTTCATAACTCAACGCAGCCGTAGGACTTCAACGAAAGTGAGTCTCACGGATGCTGGAAATTCCCAATATATTTCAACAACGGCACAAAATAAAAAGCTAATTATGCACAGCTACTTAACTTTTGTGTGAACCTCACTGTTTCGTGAAGTACTTCTTCAGTACTTCTACTTATGAAAAAGACTTCATCTCATTAGAGTGGCCATATTTATTACAACCGCCGTTCCAGCCTACATTCCCGAAGCGTTAGGTAGAGGTATACTGTACATACGTAAACCCACGATTCGCTGGTATGTTTTTGAGCCTATTGACATTAACCGGGTACAAGACCAAACTCCGAGCTGCTACTGAGAATTTCATAGAAAATCCATTGGATTTTCAGTTTTTCAGTTTCCAGGTCGAGCGAAGTGACATTGGTACGAGTAACTTCGCTCGACTTGGAAATTGAACGCAGAACCTCAAGTAGTCGCGCTTACGAACAATGAGGCAATAATTTTAATATGTGTGAGTGGGACATATATATTTCCCTTACAATTGAAAATAAAAATAATTTAGACTGAAGGACAGCCCTGATGTACTAGGTACTAATTATAAGAAAAAAAAATGTTATAGGTATTTGGTAAAGATCCTTGAAATGATGACGTATTTGGTAGAATTGTTCTTTCTCGCCTAGGTACTTTCCATACCATGTTTTGTTATCGATTTAATTACTTACATCATTTTATTCAGTCCCAAGATATTAAATTTTCGCATATAAACTGTAATGGCACTTTCACCCGCCTCTAAGAATTTGTGTACTTTGCCACAAAATGTTCTCTTGTCATTGTGTGCAGATTAGTTGACAAAGTAGATTTAATACACAGCTTTTGCTAGGGTTGATTGAGTAACTTCAATTTACAATAATACTAATGGCATTAAAATTTCCTGAAAAGTCCTCCTTTTTTTAAGTACGGAAACTACTACATGATCGACCGCCACCCGGGGAGGTGGCAGGGCATGTCGGTCTCATACCGACTAACAACCGTACTTGCTTTACAGTATCATGGCCATAGGATCCGGCAAATTCTCCAAGTCCATGACAGGCTGTTGTCCAGCCGACGTTGGACCATACCAAACCCATCTGACGGCGCGGTAGGTAATGGTCATGTGTCTGGTTTTACCCGACTGCGCGACGCAAAGGAGGGTGATTTGTTTATCAGCCTATGTATGTTTGTTCCTTTATGGCACTCTAGATACCAAACGCGTGGGCTGATTTTGATGATACGTACGACAATCGATTTCGTCTTAATCTTGCAAGTGTCACTAAAGACATGACCGTAAACAAAATCGGTGAACATACATAAAAAAATACATACAGTCGAACATAGAACCTCGTCCTTTTTTGAAGTCGGTTTAAATTAAATATGGCGGTAATCAGACGCAATACTTATAATAAATAACTATACAGCCGTAACTAATAGTAATAAATAGGTAACTAATTAAAAATACTTATAATATAGCCGTGATAAATTTCTTATCTAATTGGCGAAAAATCAAGACGTCCGGAACATAGCGAGCCCTTATTGGGAAAATTAATCCGGTCTGGTCCCGACTGTTTAATTCACTACCCTGACGTCTTGTTTTTTCTTGTCATTCGGGTATATTTTTCTTTACACTACGTCCAGTCTAAATGTACTAACTACCTACGAAGTTCAGGTCAATATTAGAAATTTTAAGAAAAGCCAAGAGACATGCGCCTGCGGCTACCGACATTGTTACCTAGTCATAAATTATGCACCTACTTTATTGGCGAAGGGGTCAGCGAGAGATTATAAAACAACTAAAATACCATAGTGTCATGGTATGCAATTTCCCTCAGATCTAGAACTAGCTTATGTAGAGGGAAGGGGTGACTAAGCATTGTCCGTTTGAACCGTTTGCTTATCGACGATGGTATCTCAGTTTAATCAAAATCACGTTTCTCGAATCGATTAAAAAATGGAAAAAAGCAGTGACAGCCTATTGATATGACCATTTGACTCTGGCTCCGGACCTCTGACTTTTCGACATCTTGTGCGTATTATTAATTAATTGAAAACATTACGTACGGCCCGTACGCTTTTATACCACTAAGGTGGCATGCGGTTACCGTAGCCTATACGCACTTGCAACACCAGACGTATCACTTGCGCATTGCCTACACTGTAAAATGAAAGAGGAATAGTTGGGTTGGCTGTATAAGGCTCAAAGCCTCCCACTGCCAACACAACGTTTCCTCACGGAGCACCGGCAAACTTGCTCACCGTTAAGAACACAACACAGAAAAGCCGTGTTAACTTCGATTTACTGCAAGACGGAGGTACAGTCAGCAACGAAAGTCCCTGAACATGTTGCAATCTTCAATATGATTTTTAACAAGTATGAAGTTACTGACCTACGAAGGTTATGCGAAATAATTGCATAAATATGGTTTAAGAACTTTATTTTCTCATAAAGAATTATTACATAAATTCACTTACTGAGAAAACTATTTACAAACTAAAATGAATGTTAATTACGAGCGTACAAAAAGCAAATGAAGTAAACACAAAAAATTATAATTAAAAATCTTAGTGGGTAATTTTAAACAATTCTCAGCGACAAGGTGTCGATGCTAAGTAGTGACCGATGACCACAGATGCACAGTAATACAAAATGTTGATACAACTAGATGTGGCATTGGCTACATTGGTAAGTTAATTTTTTTTTTTTATTTATTTATATATTATTTATTTATTTAAACATGTTTATTTATATATTTTATCTTGGATTTATTATAATACGTATTTGGTATGAATTTCATTATCATTCTTTATACTGCTTAATTTTACGATAACATTATAATTATTATGGCATGTACATATGTATTTCCTTTTTCTTTTTAATGAGTTTTATTTTAAATTGTTATCAATTAATTATTTCCTGTAAGTGCATTGAATTAAATGACCATTAAATATTTAGGTTACCTTAGTAGAAAAGACCTGTTGCCAAGTTCTGGAGCTGTGACAATAAAAAAATTTAGCTGTGTTCAGCGACTTTCGTTGCTGACTGTACTTACCCAGTCGGGGAGTTCAAATTTGAGTGGAATTACTTCCACTATGTCCTGCGTCCCTTTTACCTTTCTTGCTTGTATGTCATCTTACCACAAAAAAAAACTACAATACCTACAAACTTGAAATCAGACATATAGGTTGCTTATAAAGTGTGGATATCCGCTAAGAAAGGAAATTGTGAAAATTCAGTTTGCCCGTGACCTTGGACGCTGTACGGTGTCCGAAACGTCGGGATTAATATTATTATCAATATACGCGATAAAACGCGTAAAGATTTGTTTTATTTCAATTGTGAAAATTTCTACGGTTTTCGCAAAATCTAGAGAAACGTGGCACGTCTATGACGCATCGTCGGGCGCAGCTAATTACCTAAATATATTAAGTACTACGGAAAATTATAAATATCGTACCTTTTAAGTGATTCTTACCTAGACCACCCCCAACAACCCGATAACAGTGTGGTAAGTGTACCCAAGTAAATACTATATCTATGCATTGACATAAAGGCGGATCTAAATACTCTAGACTAGATCGAAGTGCTTTCTATACAGTAGTGGCAGTTCTAATAATGACGGCACGAATGGCGCAGCGGCTGAAGCCTCAGTTTCTGCGCTTCGGCTCGTGGGCACGGTTTGTGTGGCTTGGCTTTGTAGGTAGTTTTCGGGTCTTTGATATATGGGAATTCGCATTTGTCACAGCGTCCATAATACAGGATAAACCCAAGTGTGAGGTAAGGTTAAAAAACATAAGTCGACGTCTGTGGTTCGAGTGTCGGTCTGCTGATCATGGGGTCGTGAATTCGATTCCCATAGGATACAAATATTTATAATATAAGCGTTGTCTGCGTGTTCCTTATGTATGTAATAGTATACCTATAGGTATTATATCAATTGTTTAGTACTTACCCATAGTACAAGCTCTGCTTAGTTTGGTGCTGTGTAAAAATGTCCCAAAATATTTATTATTAATAATTTTTTTTATAAAATTATTAATTACTTAAGTTGGTATATTATTATGATATATATAAAAAAAAATTACTCAAAAGAAAACACGCATTCAAGCTTTGCTTAGTTTGAGACTAGATGGTGATATGTAAAATTGTCCAAGAATACTTATTCATTAAAGTGTTTTCACTATCAGAATAAAAAAAAAAAAACTTTGATTAGGTGACAGCCCTGAGTTAGTGTACTATTGTCACTGTGACTATACTTGCTGCCTATCGTATGATTGTAGCACGATGGGAACTTGCATGGTACGAAGTAAGTACAAACCATTGTGTTTCAAGTAATATGCCTAATTTATAAGTACAAACGGATGTTATTGTCAGACACCTGCTCTTCTTATTACGAGCGCAAGAAAGTGGATACACATAAAATTACGTTCTTTATCCGTAGAAAGCTTTGAAATGGTGGTGTAAACAGATCAACGTTAATTAATTTATATCAGATGATTACTGGCATCTACTCTCGCGTCCTATACCTATGTCATATTATTATTAGGTTCATGCCTTACATTTAATTACAAATATATAATTATTATTAAATGCGAGATTTTTCCGTCAGGAAAACAACCGTGATGGTATGTTTAACATGTTTTATATATCATTTAATTCCATTATAACATCACGTCTCTATTCTCCAAAGGTTTAGGCAGAGATCATGTACTTTTATCAGGTGAAATAATTTGTAGATTTGACAGAAGTATGTGTCAAAGTGTCAAAGCATAAATCATATCTGCAGGCCCTAAAATTTGCTAAAATATATAACCGAAAGTTAATGCATAAATCATATCATGTCATAAAATGTATATAAAGAAAAATATGTAAATGTTATGAAATCAGAAAGTTAGAAATTTTCTACTCGTATTAATTTTATGTTGTTCTACAATTTGGCGTCGTCCAAATAAGTCCATATTTTATTTGGCAAGGGCGTTGACTCATTATTGTTATTATGAGCTTGAAATGCGGACACAGTGTTGCACAATATGTCGCGAACGGAGCATGTAAGAGCTATAAGGCATCCTGTGGACGTAACCGCGCGCATGATTCATACGGAGAGTGAAAGTGGCACATATTTCGTGAGCAGCCCGCAGCCCTATCTGCAAACTCGTGCCGTTTGTCGCAGCCGCAAAGTCCGGGACAAACAAATGAAACTGTCTATTATTATTTAACCTAAACCACACTATACCATCACGCCTGTATTCTCCGAAGGGTTAAGTAGAGGTGTACTAATGTACACTAGCAGTTTGCCTGTACGTTTTAATTCCGATTTAATATGAGGCGAGCCTATTGCCATGCATGCATTGCACACAAATCCAAACTCCGAGCTGCTACTGAAACCCAACGACTATGCTGCACCAGGGAACTGAACTTACCGAATCTAGGACATCACGCTCAGCCCAGCTACCCCATTTGTGAAATTTGACTCCTGAAATCCATAGGGAATCGTCTGCTACCTAGGAGAAGCGGCAGGGTATGTCAGACTCGTGCCGAGAAAAACTGCACTTGTCGTCACTCGCCCTATAGCCATAAAGTCATGGCATCCGTAAAATTCGCCACATACTAGACTATTTGATGATTTAATTCTGATTCATTTAATTGTGAAACTACTAAAAAGTGGGTAAAAAGGCCACATTAAGCTAATTCTCTACAAATAATTCATATTTAAAACAAGATCCCTGATATATGAAATCCGAAATTTAACTCTACCCTTCTGTTACCTTTCAACGACTAAATCGCACTACAGACTTCGAAAAAAATTGGCAAGGAGAATAGATTGCACCTTGGTGAAGAACACAGACATGAAAACAGGACACCTGCTTAAAGAAATATGGTATAGTATGAATACATCTTGATGAATTGATTTTCGTTGTGCACACTATGTGCACAGGATAGTTCTTGACCAGAAATATTTTTTTTAAAGATTGATATGCGGAAGAAAATATACCATACTTAATAGGTAACCATAGTTTCTGCGCTGCTTTTATGCAAAATTATGTTAATTTTACTCAAAACTTTTAAATCTTAAATATTTTTAATACTTTTGTAATAGGTATAATATTGGTATTATGTATCCCATTTTCTTTAACGCTTTTCTTGAATCAGATATAATACAGGTTTCTGATTTGAAAAGTGGCCTTGTAGCCTAGCAGTACCTACCTACATATTTTCATATTTCACTATAAATATTACCTACTGTGTAAAAGCACGTTACGCTGAGGATAAACATAAGGCACTTAAAAAAACAAGCCAACTACAGACTGAAGTCGGAATAATTGAAAAAAAATGTTTTGAACTTGTTTTTCTTTGATGTAAATACCATTGCGGTTACCAGGTACCTTAGTTGGTAATGTAAAAGTTTTAAAGTAGATCACTTAGCACCTTTTTATTGACGGTCTAGAATTGCCAGTGCAAAAAATATGGATAAGTGCTGACTTTCAACCAAATCTGGAAGCAAACTCTAATATAGTTGGGAAAATTCACGGTAGCTGTTAGTCAGAAATTTACTTTCATCAGATTGTATTTTTTATAATGAAAACATACTATCACGCCTGTATTACATCCACAGTTCGCCGGTATGTTAGTGATTAGATCTTTGTATTCCAGGCCTTATTGACTTCACCATCATCATCAGCCTATATTAGTCCACTGCTGGACGTAGCCCTCCCCTAATATGCGCCATTTCACCCTGTCCTCGGCTTTTCCCATCTAGCTTCTGCCAGCAGCCTTTCGCAAATCATCACTCCATCTTGTCGGGCGTCCTACACTACGTTTGCCGAGTCTCAGTCTCCACTCGAAAACACGTCTACCCCAGCGTTTGTCGGTTCTTCTTATTGACTTAAACGGGCACAAATCCAGAGATATGGAATAACCCAATTAGACTTTTCTTGAGCTGGGAAAGGAAACGCTCAGCAGCTGCGCATGGTTTGAGACCGATTATTTACATTTAAAAAAAAAATTTACAGGTTCAGGGTGAAATTTTACGCAACTGTTATGTAACTCTTTTACAGCAAGCTTGTAAAAAGAGTCTGTAAATGAAGGTCTGTATTGTGGCCAGTATAAATTGCCTTTTGTGTTTGAAAGCCGTGAGATTACGAGAGCTCGATGCTGTGGCGATGAATGAGCGACAAATCTCGACGGCCGCCCGCCTCCCGCCGCTGCGCCCGCGCCGCCGCCGTACACTTTCACTGGCTGGAATAGGCTTTGCAGCGATTGTTTATATCTTGTTAATGCGCCTTTTATGTCGCACCTTGATGTATCCGGCTGATGTGACGGACGTTGACTTCGTTTCTAATTGTAGATAAATGCAAGATTACATATTCTCTTTCAACTTTTTATTTAGCAGGTGAAGTTTAAATAGAGATATCTGCAGTTTGCGGTCAGGCACGTACTACGTGTTAACTCAGATACTTAATGTGAAATAAACACATATAGGTACACTGCTCTAAGTGCTTGGGAATAAACACTTCCTATTACATTGTACTTATATCATCAGCCCATACCACTACTACTGCTGGAAATCTCCTCTCAGAATGAGAGTGTTTAGGCTATAATCCACCACGCTAGTCTATTGCGGGTTGGCAGACTTCACACCCAGTCGAGAAAATCTCTTAGGCATGCAGCTTTTCTTACAATGATTTTGAAAAGTCAGAGGTGCGTGCCTTGGATTAGAATTTAGACCTTCCAGTCCAATGGTTATATCACTAGGCTATCACTGCGCGCTATACTACATTATACATTAATTAACTATTTTAATATTCTAGTGTTTAGCGTTTAGTTTAATTCGGTTCTAGAATCTTCAAATTTTAAATATTTTTCATAATAATTCTAGTAGCGATTACCGGCTCTTTAAAAAAATTATAAAAAAGAATAATTATGTGTTGAGCCACTAAACAGAGAATGCCGGAATAAATTACTTTATATTAGCATTTAAGTCAAGGGTATTAATGAACATACCACAAAAGGATCGCATGAGAAATCATAAGTCTTAAAACAATTTATATATATTTTACACGAATGGCACGATGCTGTAATATTAATCAGTATTTAGCACAGTATTAATTAGATGTCATTCATCCCTGTTTCACAGCTTGACTGTAGCTGTAGGGGCGAATGAGGCTAGCTTTACCCTGAGCGTCGTAGAAGTTTACTAGTGACTTAACGCTGCCGGGTCCTGGAGTCGTGATGGGGTTAGCTACGGGTTGTGGGTTGACCGGTACAGGCTTGATTTGGGTGGGCGCGGGCTGTGCTGGCTTCTGCGGTTGCGGTACCGCTGGCTTAACAGCGGGTGCTGGGGCTTTGGTGGTGGGTGCGGGGGTGGTGGGTGCGGGGGCGGCTGGGGCAGGCGCAGGCGCAGGCGCTGCTGGAGCCTGCGCGGGCTGCTTAGGCTGCGGCTGTACCGCGGGCTGCACCCTCACTCCACCAGCCTCCATGTTAATAAAGTCGATATTGGCATTTTTATTTATTGGCACGATCTTACGACCTGAAAAAAATAAAAATAAATTCAGGTTAAAAAATTAAGGTAGAAGTTATCAATCAAATAATAATAAATGTTGTGAGTGCAATATACTGCGTAAGTGGGATATTTATTGATACGATAGATGCTAGAGCAGAGGTATAGACAATTATTGGTCAACGATAAGGAATAATTAAAATTAATATGTAAAAGTAATTGTAGTAAATACTAAGGCCTACTAGGTACCCTAGTACCTAGTAGGCCTTACTTACACTGAAACTACTTGACTTTAAATTAAAAAAATTAGATAAGTGTTCCCAGACACACACCTTTTTAAATGTATTTTAAATAAATAATAATAAATTGGTACTCACTCTCAATTGAACAAAAGAAGAATAACAAAATTAATGCGGCAGCCTTCATGTTGCTTAATCTGACTTATAACCGTCCGGAACTCGTTGCCTCCACGTACAAACGTCTCACGGCACTGACGAAAACTACGCTAAACACCGGCTCGGATTGGTTGATTGTTATATTTGCCAGGGTCGAGACATGAACTGGTCACGTCACTGCGTCAGCGACCTCCTGCCGTGACCTCATCGATAACACGTTCTCGGTATAGGCAGATTGTTTACATGTTTCACGCTAAATACCAACTCATTTCACCTGATTAGGCTTATTACATTGAGTAATTTAGTTGAAATGTACATGCGTAACGAGTAGGTTATATAATTTAATTACTTTCAATACGACTAATGCTGTTGCAAGGGTATAACAATTAATAATTATAATAGCATAATAAGTAATAATTATTATTATTATTCCTTTAGTATTAAAGCTGATTTTTTTCAAAACTTTAAATGAATAAATTAAACTAAATTAAAACACAAAAAGATTTTCAAGAAACTTAAAAAAAGCGTGTTGTTAAGTAACATTTCAAACCCCAAACATTAGGTATTTAACATGCCTTTCAAATACAGCATTTACAGAAAACGTAGCCCAGACGATGTAAATGCTTAACTGTATAGGTATGCTACGTATTTATAGGTACGCTACAATATTCCCAGTGAATCTTATCAATTGATGGAGTATTATTATTATTGCCTATTTCATGGGCCAAAACATACCGGCGGACAGTGTACATTTGTACCTATAAGTACACCTCTGAATAACGCTACGGAGAATACCTATAGGCGTGAATATTATGATGCAGAAGATGAGAAAAGCTAAGAAATAAAACATGTTTGTAGGTAATTTGAATGCTTCGATTTAGAGACCATCGCTTAGATTGAATTTGATGAACCTACCCATAATTATACCTACGTTTTTTTATTTTTTTACTCCTTTATTTTATTTTCACGGACACCTTATCGAAATATAAATACCCTTTGTCACTTCCACAACTGGAATCTACTGGCACCTCATGTGTTGAAATCCGTCAAACGGTGTAAGGCTGTAGAGCGCGCCAAGGAATTAAGGGGACATAGGTACTCGACGTAAGTACATACAAAAGTAACGCTTGAAAAACATACCCTCCTTCGGAAATCGGGTAAAAACTCACCTTAGTTAACATAATAATGATCTAAGTAGATACATTTGAAGCTTGGAACCCGATTATTTATTCAAATCCGTGTCCCGTTGTGAGCCGTTTGACCTCCACCGTGACCCTTGAAAAGATAAAAAGTATTTTTTTATTATTAACGTATTGAGAACCTTATAAACATCACGGAATAAACTGTTGATTTCTTCAAATTGTTTCTGGAAACCAGTAGGTAATCTGGAAAACAATTATAAGTAAATAAGGAAAAACCGTTTGTTGTTCACGTTTTTAATCGTTCATATTGGAACATTACCTACATTTTTACTTGGCAGAAACTACGTGGGCGATTGTAAGACTGCAGTAGCCGGACATGTAAATAAATGACAATAAATTGTTGGGTACGTTAAATGCTTCAATTAACCACTCGTTCCATTTTATGATGTGATATGGACATGGTATTCAATTCATATTTTATGCTGGTTACCTGTTTAATAAATACATGTAGATACATTCGATAGGTACTTCCTAAGAAGCAAGATGACAGTATATTCAGCCCCAAAAAAGTTAGTTTTTAGTAATCTCGGCTCGTAACACCTAAACACTTGCACTAAAAATGGTAAAATCACTCAATTCGAAATATGTACGCGTACCATACACATTATCCATAACATACCTATGTGTTACATTACGTATGATGATAGGCTATTTACCATCAACTGACAATCGATCATCATCAGCTTATAGGTACCTTACCCAAAGAATTCCAAACAGTTGCTATGTAGTAAGTACAGTTCTTTAACAGCACCGTACAAGTATTCAAACGTGGATCGGACGAGAGCCTAATGCATTAAACATAGAGTAAGATACGATTTTCCCGCAGTGCGCGGGCGCAGCACGCTACTGCTGCATTGCGCGCACGCGCTCGCCCGCAACGATGCGCTTCTGATAATGTCTCTTCTCTGATGACTTTCTTTTATTTAGCGGGATGTAAATACAAAAACTGTAATGAAACATCCTGGTATAATATACATACATTATTACAACTGATTTTATTAATCTAATCAATAGCAGGCCTACTCTGACTCTTTGCTCCATCCTTTGGTTATTTGTTAACTTAAAACAATATATATATATAAACATGTGTTTTGACACCATAATATTCACGCAAATACAAGACATAAGAACCAGCCGTGGGCTAGTATAAAAAAAACTAGTGAGAATAATGTAAATCATCGGTTCCTAAGTAAATTTATAAATTTTTGAGGAAAACTTAAGTATTGAGTAGGATGAAGGTTTGTTTTGTAGTTGGTGGAGGTGACTGCATATGCTCGTTTTGGCAACGCTAGTCATATTAATGCTGGTCACCTTGATGAGTGTTCAAATGAATCTTACTCATATTACTGATGTACGTAAAGAAAAATAAACCTTACTGGATGTTCTCATGGCTTTGACCAATCCATCAATTCTAAATATTTTGTGGTTAATTATAGGTACGAGCAAACGTGTGTAAATTCAGTAAACAAAATGTTAACAAAAGAGTGTTGCACAAACCACAAAAGACACACACGTATCGGGTATCCATTCATACACATTGCAATGTGAATTGCGTACAAAACCATAATAAGTAACTGCGGGTCAGCGACGGATAACAGTGGAGGTCAATTCTGTTTACTAAGACAGAATTTACTCTGGACCTCATATTACACATTCAGTAACCAACGCCGTCGCAAAAACTCCTAGTTCGCGTTAAGAATCTCAACGACACATCGTATCTAAGTACGTGAGCATGACATCACCGAAAGGTCGCGCAGTATCGCCTCGCCTGTTCGCCGCGGGCTCAGAGATCACTAGTGCGCCGTGATCGCGCTAGAAACAACGTATTAAATCCTACCAAAATGAAATTTGTGCTAGTATTACTAGTTTCTTTGGCGGTATGTCGGGGCGACGACTTGGCGCACGCTGCGGGCCAAATCTTCAACAACATCCTGCCTAATTTGATCGGCAACGCTGCGACCGCGCAGCAAGGCAACACGGCCGGCAACACTCTCCAGCAGATAGGCACAGTGGTAGGCGGAGTGGTCGACTACGCCAAGAAGAAGAGCTATGAGGACCTGCTACGTCAAGTGCAAGATTCTACAACCGACGATGACATCCTTCGAGTTAGTGAGGAAATGTTCAACGCGGACATTAACAACGCTTTCGGTTACATTCAAGTCAATTTGCAAGGCAAAACCAGTCCGCTATCGAAGAATGACGAGGCGCAATCTAAGTAAGTTATTTACTTTAAACTTTCCTGCCTGACTTTATTAGAACTTTCGTTATATACCTATAGGTTTCTTTTTTTTAAATTTAATATATACCTATTGAATATACCTAAGTAGGTACCTATTTTTCGCAGTGAGAACTAATGTAGGTACTTAATCATTACTTTAAAGAGATGCTATTTTGATCAGTCAATGACCTAAAACGGATTATAACAAGTAGGTATTATTAAATATCAATCACCTCTGTTGATTCTTTGTTTGTCTAGTTACATGTTACATTGTATTTTAGTTACAGTCTCAAGACAGACTTAGACGTATAGAATATGTAGACTTAATAGTTTATTTTACAGCTCAATACGTCCTAATTATTGAAATAGAACTAATAGCAATTTAATGACATTATAGCCTCCTGAACGTGCCTGAAAACGTTTGGAGTGGTCCGACAATAAGGCCATTCGTAGCACTCTTCGACAACTATCACAAAAACGTGATAAGACCAGAATTCGTCACACCCACCGTGAGTATATTCAGTTTTATAGGTACGTACAATTGAGTAATTCATTGCTACGTATATAAACAGCTAGACACCTGCATCGGACAAGGTAAACTAATGCCAGATGATGTCATGTTGCAGGAGGAAACGGAGCAGACCACTTATATCAACACTATCCTTGCGACCGGTCCAATTAGAAGCCTTATGAATTTTTTGGTTAGCAAAGGTAATCAAACCTGTTTATTTTATACTTTTTATTATGACAGGTTCAGAGATCTACTCAGTATTTCAACGAAGAAATCAAAATACCTACCTACTTGTGAGGTCATAACTTTTGGTTTGAATGGAATATACGCAAAACCTTCGACTAGATATCTAGAGGTGCGTTTGCAGTTCGGTAGATACCTACCTACTTCTAGGTAGGTTCCAGAGAGCTAGGTAACCATAATATATTATGCGGAAAATTTAAAGAAAAATTATTTAAAATTTACCTATCTTAGATTTGTGCCTGACTTCTGACACGTAGGTATTACAAGAGTTATAGGGCCAATAACACCATCATTTATTATGTAGGTACCTAGCAGGTAGGTACTTAGAGATAATGTCTACTGATTCCACATTCCGATTCTATCTGCGCATCTACCTAATGCCCCATGCCATTAAACAAACCATTTATACCTACATATTTATATAAGTTATCCAATGGGTAATTGGATAACTTATACAATCCTCATAGAAGGAATACCTAGGCAAGATAGGTCGTTTTATTAAAACACTATAATGAAGTGCTAAAATTCTGCATGAATTCGTCTGGGTACCAACTACGGCATTGGTAAATACTGTGCCATAATTATTGTGTTCCGGTTTAATATATCCGGCGAAATTATTTGGTAAATTAGGCTTAAGAACTAAAATTTCAAGATAACTCTCACTAAAATCTCGAGTGTGGTGGCACGACACTGGTGTTGCTCGCATCAATATACCTAATTTAAATATACTTAGGCTGCGGTTACTGCTTACCACCAGGCGGCCCGTATGCTTGTTTGACAATAAAAAAATGTCTAGTAAACTAATGTTCAGGAACCAGTTAAAATATTATAGTTAACATAGGAACTGATCTGCAAACACTTTGTTCACCTAGATCAGACCGGTCGGCGGACTGTTTTAGGTCCTAGTTAAGATATTAATAGCGTCGCATACTTTTTCTAAGGTTTAACCCAGATGAACGAGTACAATGAACAAGTGGAACTATTGAAGAAGATCTGGTTCACGAAGTACGCGCGGCACTGGACCGGCCTGTGCAAGTGCAGCTGCGCCTTCGAAAACATATTCATGGCGGAACTGAAATCTAACGATGTTATTGGTAAGTATCACGCTTGTACATCTAAAGTCAGTTCAGAAATGACTGAATAAATAGGATCTATATACGTATGGAAGTACCTATGAATTCCTATCGTTCAAATTTGTTCAATTAATTGATTTAATAATGGAAATTGTTAAATTATTTAAGTTAATGATATTTATTAATAATACTGTAACTTGCTACTAAATAATATATTTAAATATTGCAATAGAAAATAATAGCTAGGTAGGTAACTACTTAGATTAATTGATTAGTAGTACCTACCTACCTATATTATTTTTGTTTTGCATGTAAATAAATATTGTTAAATCGCATGAAAAATGAGAATAATAAAAGGTATTTAATTAAGTATTTAGTTTCGGTGACATTCTGTTTGCCTTCAGAAGTAAAACCATGCCATAAGTAGCTACATGCAAAATTAACTTCTTTACCTAAGTACTATTTTTTGGGATTCAAATAGGCACCTAATGATTTAACTAAGATGTTTTTATATTTCAGGTCTTCGTAGCTGGTTGTTCTTCGCTAAACGCGAACAAGATCGTAAAGCGAATTACTTGGGCTACATCGATAAACTAGACTTGTCTGGAGTAAGTTATCATATTCTAATACCTGCCTACTAGTACTAAAATTAGATTTGTAGCAACCGAGACTACAGTACCTACCTATACTAATCTTATTATACATTTTATAAACTGGGAACCTGGTATTAAGATCACTCAACGGTGAAGGAAAACATCGTTAGGAAAGTCTCAAGCCTAAGGTTATCTAGACCGTGTGTGAAGTCTGCCAACCCGTACTAGGCCAGTGTGGTGGGATATTAACTAATCCCCTCAGCAATAGACAGTAGGAGTCTAGATGTTTTTGTATGTGAAAGTTGTGTGTTGTTTGTTGTGTGTGTTTTAAACGCACCCACAATACAGGAGAAAATCCTATGTAGTAAGGCAACGTTTTATTAAAAAAAATTGTCTGAATAGGATAAAATTGTTAATATTTTATACACATTCCTGACCAGTGTTATCTATTATGTACAGAAAGGCATGATACTGAAGCAACACTCGGTGCTGAGCGAGACGAAGGATGCGCCCGAGGTGACGATGTTTGTGGGCACGTCTCCTGAACTGGAGACTGCGCTGTACACGCTGTGCTTCATGGCGCGCCCCGACCGGCCATGCAGGCTGCGCTACAACAACATCAACTTCTCCATACAGACAAAGACACTGAAGTCCGATAACGTGCTCCTTATTGACACAGCTTACCCCTTCTACTAACATCCAAGACACATACACTCATCCATAACCATAACACTATAATTATTATTAATATGAGCAGAAAAAGATATACCTGCCTAAACTGAAGCTCTCATTCTTCGTCTGAAATAGATATTATTAATAATGTCATCTAAAGCTGTCTTATTATAGATAAGTTGTTATCCAAATACATTATTTATGTATTTAAATTATTAAGTTTATAACAAAGATAATTCTACACACAAGCTAGCTGTTATCATGTCTCGATTCGTAGGTCCTGCCCCGAATGATAAGCATGATAAATAGTTCAAATATAAAATTTCACAATAACTTAAAATAAGACTAGATAATTATTAAAGTAATAAAACCAATTTCATGTAAATATCTTTTTATTCCAACAATTCTCTAAAACACTGACGAAAAATGAAAATGGATGTAACAACATTCATTTTCGACAAAAACTACAAAACTCTTTTTTTTTATCGGCTGATGCTGCGCTAGAGCATTCAGTTATTTTATTGTCGATATGGCACAATTCTATTCAGTAATATACATTGTATTACTCGATTATTGTACACGGTCAATTTCCTTAAGTATAGTAATGTATATCATTCGAGATAATATATAGTATATATTTAATACAAAAATTACAATACTTAGATCTAGTAAAAAACAATAATCAGTACGTGAGTAAATAGGTACTTCCTCAAAAATAAATATTTCAAAATTAATTGATATGACGAAATTACAAAGGTTACAATTATAAATTCAGTAGCGTTTACAAGTTTATTTTAATTAGGTAAAAAGTGCTCATATAGTGCGATGCGATGCGATATGGTGGACACCACGGTTTGAGTTGCCATATAGAAATAATCTATGAAGAGGACTTGGCGTCGTTAAATACGCCAGCCGACAGATGTAGACTCAGTAGGGCTAGTTATTTTTATAGTGTTTGGTCATATATATTACATTACATTGTGGCATTCACTTAATTGATAGTAGTAGTCCATGTATGGACTTTAGAAAATACCAAGATTCTCCATGTTTAATTCGGCGCTTCTTCTCAGAGCTCCTCCCAACCAACCATCTACTTTTACAAGACTTTTTAAAAGTGTATCAGATCTATTTATAGAAATAATTATCGTTATTTTAATTCCAGTATAGAAAAATAACAATACGGAAATCTCTCGCGTTAATAAATTAGCTTAATGAAATAGATTCTTGGTACAGATATAATACAACTGAACTTTAACCATTTCCGGTTACAATTCAAAAGCCTCACAGGTATTATGAATAGGTAGATAAATATAATACAAACACTCGTTGGTAATACCTTTAGAATACTAAAAGTTAGCTTAAATACTTCAATGTTGCGATTGCAGACTCAATATACCTAGATACCTATAGTTTTTACACACTACGTACTGAATTTTACTAAGTTTCAGCTGACCGAATTGACAGTAAAGATATGTTTTTAAATAGTAAGATAAATAATGAGTAAGACTATATTAAATACTTTTGACTAGAATACCGTTGGATGAGCTGTGCATCCACAGAGTAGACACAGTTAGTCTTATATTAAATATTTAAAATAATTTGCCATAAACACAAACGACAGTATGTACAAACAATCGTGAAAACAAATAAAAAAATGATAATAAATACACATTTCTCATGGTAGCAAAAACCTGATTAATCTTTCAAAGTATTCTTGCCTGAATATTCAGTAATCTTCTAGCCATACAGATTCTTGAATAACATTCAGTAACAATCAGAAACGACAAGACATTGCTACGAAATAGTTCAAATATTAACAATTCTCCATCAAAGTGATTACACGATTGAAATTTAACTTTATTCAAACAAAATAAGAGCCGTATTCGTGTGGCATGACACCTCGTCGCGGATAGAAGGTGTACGTCATAGGGTAGGTCAGAAGATTGGCGATGTTGGATGTGTAGACGTCGGCGAAGCGGAATAAACGTCTCGAAAAGTATGTCGGGTTGTGGTATGTTCGGAAAACGCTACCGAATTGAGGATTAAACACTCTCTTAGTCTCGTTCCTGCAATTGATAAAAACAACCCCTTGAAAGTACTTGCTTGAAAGCACAGCACGCAATGTTATTTGCACAACTAATCAATTACTGAAACGACCACTCAAATGATTGAAATGGCTAAGTTCTACAATTTTAATAAGTTTAAAATAGATTCATTTACTTTTATAATTATTTATAAACACCATAAACAAAATTGAAGAAAATACATTAAATGTATACAAGAAATTTTTAACCAACCTAAGATAATCTCTCTCAGCCATCCAATCGTCGATGACCCTAAGTTCCTCAGGGTTCTTGTAGTCCTGGTGGTCCTCTATAAGCGTCGTGAGCATCTGGAGCCAGTTAGCGTTCAACTTGAACGACTGTGTGTTTAATGAGTTGATTTCATGCTGCAAACAAATTTTCCTTATTTTATATTAACTTTCCATGTAAGTATACAGAATTGGCATGCCTAAAACACTTGTTGACCTCAAAAAAGGTTTTTATGATAAAATAATATCGATGAATATCTATGATATCGACATTAAACTAACCGTCAACTCGTTGACGATTGCTCCAGTACACCACCCGTGCTCCAGAGTGACGTCAGCGAGGTCGTAGTATGGATGGTCACCGAAATACAGCACCTGATGACCTTTCCAACCGGTGAGCTCTTGAAGCTGCTTTACCGTACCCTGCCACATAATTATTTCTTTCTTTATAACCTACTATTCAAATAACAAGATACATAATTATGGCATTATGCACCATATTTATTATTACTGATGTTGATAATCGATTATCAACACATTGAGATGACAGGAAGCAAAGGTAAATAAATCTTTAGCTTCATTCATTCATGATTATTTGAGTGAGATATGTATACATTTGAGATAATAAAGATAATTTTACCTGTTTCGATCCATTATCAATAATCGATTATCAACATCCCTATTTATTATTTTAAAAAAAGTAGGTTATAATAATACCATAAAGCCGACAAAAAATAAGGGGCGCCACCCTAAACGTACCAGCCTCTGTCGGATTTCGACAAACGAAGGAGGCCATTTTAAATGAACTCAATCAGAAAAATATAGAGTAAATATTTTGAAAGCAATATTACAAGCACACTATTCAGGCCCTAGTCCACACTGCCAATCGCCAAGGTCGGTGAATTTCCCGAGCCGCATCCGTATTTTCAGCTGTCTTTCATCAATAGTATGGACTAACAAATCGAATTCACTATTCCGTCATACTTATTTTTAGGTCTAGAAAGCTCCTCTTTGTCAGTCATGAAAATTTTAAAGTTATTAAGCAAAGGAAAAATTCGACCGCGGCCAGGATTCGAACCTGCGTCTTCTGCTTCGGTACACCAGACGCTATGACCACTAAGCCACCGCGATACCTACCCGCCATCTCGAATTTTGCCTTCGCTTTCTGAATTTACGTCTTTATGGTGACGTCAGTGACACCTATTGAAAAGCAAGTATTTTGCTCCTCAACTCTTAAAATCTTAGCAAAAATCTTAGCATGAAAAATGCCAAAAAATACAAAAAGATAGTCATGAAAATTATTCAAATATTTGATATTTAGTACGACATAAATTAAACTAACCTCATAATAAATAACGCCTTTTTGTAATGATGTAACTTTCTCCCAAATATGTGTGTTGGCGTTTTTGTCGAAAACCCTAATAGGCCGCGAACCCTCCGTGAAAAATTTAGGTTTGTTCGCATTTACGATCAACACGTTGAAAAAGTCTCTCCAGTCGCTGCCCACTAAGAATGTCATTCCTGCGTTCCTGAAAATGAAATGATATGATATCATATTTATTTTCTGTAAATAACTTTTATATAGACACTTTTACAAATCAATGTTTTGAATTTTTAATGCTAGATGGCGCCGGCATTTCTTAACTGACGACCTCTGAGAAGAAACACCGACACCAACTCAGAGAATCATGGACTTTTTTAAAGTCCAGACATAATAATATCAAATAATGCGAGTGTTACGATATAGGACAATGTCTGAAATGTCCTTTTGAAGAAGAACCACAGCCGCTTTGAGTAGAAACATCCCAACTGACATGCATCTCGCATGCATTCGTCACTGTGTAACTCGACCATATTAGGGAGCTCAGCAACCCGAAAATCATACCTGTACCTTGAAACTTGACCCAACGTTTGATGTAGTGCCTATCGGGTTTTGCGCCACAAGGAGTAAGGAGGTTTAGCACATTTAAGTGTAAATAACCTTCGTATTCTGGTCCTACACTATCCAAGAATATTCAAGTCAAATTGAGCACTGTATTGAATAATCTCTTCACAATATTAAAATAAAAACGTAAAATTTCATGTTTTCCAAAAATGGTGAATTAGAATTTCTGTACTAGGTACTGAGGAGAGCCCAATTTTAAACTTATTATCTTATACCCCACATTTCCCTTTAGACGACTTGGTCTGGACATATTTCTAATTATATGTATTATTATTATTCTTCTTCTAGTCGTAAAAACGTAACACTTTTAAATACAAAAATGTCCTTCAACTCATTTTTTTTTAATTAAAAGTGTGTTTTAGTAATTTATAATATTAATACAAACTATGTGTGGCTCATCACGAAGCCTATCAATTAAAAGAAATAATATTCTGAATGCGGATTTAACAATGAAGACCCAACAATGCTGTATGCAAAAATGTCTTAAACTATGAATTATTCATTGTTTAATAAATTACAATAACCATAAATTGTCAATATAGTTCACAAATGCAACTTACACAAAATGAAAGGGACTATTAGTGACAAGGAAGACTTGCTTATTATGGTCCTTTAGCTTTTGAAAATATTTCCTTAGGTCAGGATTAGGCCTTATGTACTCCTCCACATTTTTAAGGACAATATTATGCATTATAGGATGAGAGCTTCGCACAGCATTCTAAAATTGTAATAACACACATAAATGTATTTATAACGTTCAAAATAAGGGTATTGGAATCATGGCAAATGGATATCAATATTATTATTTTACCTTTACATCTAGAAACAAAAGTTCTGGACTATAATCAATGTTATGTTTGATGAAGTAGTCGGCTATATTACACAGTAGACCCATTTCAGGAACTGAAAATAGATCAGCCAAATGTACCATCTTAGCTCTGTTTGCCTGAAAATTGCAAGAATGACAATCATTTTCAGTATACAAGTGAAACACCTAAGCATAGTGTTGTTTATTATTATATACTATTTCAGTATTCTTATTTAAGTTTATAGGTATGTATGTAATAAGTATATTTCATACAGAACTAGAAATGTAAATCGCATTTTGGTTTTTGTTTGGAAAAATGTTTTGGAATCTTGGAATTCTACCCACAATTACATACACAAAATTATAGCTATTTGCACTAACAGTTCCCAAATCTGCTACTAAGTAAATCTAATTCACATGAAGATTCACAATCCATTTTCTTTTCTATAAACAAAAACATTTAGTCTTAAAAATATAGTAACTATACTTTAAATATTAAAATTATAGTAACTTTATGTACTTATATTTAAAATATAGTAACTGCCATGTTAGTCTAGTGGTCCTCAGTGCGACTGCTACGCGTGCTACAGTGCTATGGTGGTCCTGGGTTTGATTCCCAGTTTGAGCAGTATTATTGGGTTTTAGCAGCTTGAAGTTTGGATTTGTGCCTGGATAATGGCAAAGCTTGCTATTGTTACACCTCTGCCTAACCCTTCAGAGAATAAAGGTATGTATGTAAAATAAAAATATAGTATTTACAAATTGAGTACACACAAGACATAGTATACCATAGTACACCTTGTCACACATGGTCCTTGTGACAATATTGTTAGGGGAGCACAAATGAATGATTGCTTACAAGTGCCAGTGATTACTGACTACTGTCTAGCCTGGTACTATATATAGAATTATCTGACCAGAGGATTTCCAACCTTGGCACACAAGAAACAAAGTTTCTAGATGGAAAACATTGGTTATGTAAGCCATGATGCCATTTATAGGCACTGCTGTCAATCAACCTGGTGTTAATCAAAACATAATTGTCTTGTTACTGTTTGTGTATTACGATAAATAAATTAACCAATACATACTTTATGTGCTCTGTTATCACCCTCAACATAAGCTATGGGTATAATTTTGTTCTTGTATAACTTCAGGACTTCGTCTGTGGGCACTTGCGTAAGACCTCGGTACACTGCACCAAATTGAATTTGTAGAAATGAGTCCAATTTCAAAAGGAGCCCTTTCTCTATATCATAGTGCAACCCTCTGATAGCAAAATTGGGTATGTATTCTAGTTTTGCGATTTCCGGTGGATACTAAAAGTAAAAAAAGAAACACTCTGTTATCAATGTACTTATGTATACCGTATCCCTCAAGTGGCAAAGGTCTGGTGAGAGCTTTATTTCAATGGATTTAGTTTAGAGGGATTAAACAAAAGTAATGTAACACAATCTGTATGGCACCATTATAACACAATATACAATGCGTTTCAAATAATGACCTCAAATGACTGCAATCTGTCAAAAAACAACAGCTTGCAAAAAAAATAGTTTTATTATTTTAAAATTTTAAAACTGTAATATATCATAAGCCACATCCGGAACTCTTCGAGCTAATAAAAAGGCACAAACTGCCAAAAAACTGTATTATAGACAATATTTTAAACTAAAGGAATTTGAAGTTATCAAGCTGCCACCCTACAATCATGATTTAAATCCAATTGAAATATATCTTGATTCGCATAGGGTGGCTGACAATAATGTTCAACAATTAGAAAGCTAAATTGAGAATCTAACACTGGAAACTAATGATTCAATTAACAGTAGCAAAAATAAATTAACAACGTCAAATTAGTCAAAAATAAATACCAAAAAAGAGAAATATTTATAAATAAGACAACAAAAACTTTAGTTTTATTATAAACATATGTAATAAAATATCTAATTGTCTTCTAAATTACAGCTACGATGTCACAAGACGGCTGGAGGTCAGTCCTATTCTTATTTGAAACACATAGAGAACACTATTTTTATTTTTCCCTATCAACTGTCACCTCAACACTCACTCCCTTTCCCATCATATCATGATATCATCAGATCCATCTTCCTAACAACCCAGCACTATCCATGCAAAATGATAGGTCTTACAAATAATTTGTATATTCTAGACTTATTTACGAGATTATAAGTTATTGTCAAATACTATTCCAACACAAACCTACCTTATATTTTTCTAAAAGTGTTTTTCGACCAAGATTATACAATAAATGTTCCATCGCAGGTTTATAGTGCGCTAGGGTATAATCATAGTCGAATCCATATACTTTGACATCAGAAAGATTCAATTCATTGCATGCAAACACACCTTGAGGCTTCACATCTTGAGGTAATTTTTTTGCTGTAATAAATAGTATGAGTATAATTTATACTTCTTAAAATATCACCAAAATAATTAAAAAAAATACATTTATACTATACTCACATTGAAATAATGTCTTTGTGGTAGCGTAAGTTTCTTTTAAGTATGCCGCGCGTGATGAGGAACTTCTCCATAACAAATCTTCGGGATATTTTTTTGACACCTGTGTTAAGCCGGCTTTCCATTTTCGGATTGTACCGTTTGTAAAATTATTCCGTAAGCTCATCAAACATGACATTTTGTTTATGGTTGAGGTGGTTATTTATGACATAAACCTGAACCAATACATACGGCCGTATCTACTCCTTGACGTATTTAACTGTAATAAAAACAGAATATGTTTTAAACCATTTTTAATATTATAAAATCCTTCCTTATTTTAAATTGCTTGCATTACATCCCACAGCCAGTACCGATGTTACGCAGTCACGCAGTACGCACGCACACGCACACTGCCTACCTTTTCTACTTGACATATGACAATGACAGACAATTGACATCGAGTCAGGGCTGCCAGATGCAAAAAAGATGAGATCGTACGCCAACTATAAAAAAAAAAATCGTACGCCAAGGAAAGAAATGAAAACATCGTACAAAAGATTTTATTAAAAATATCAAAATTCATTTAGTTTTAGAAAAGAAATGCAATAAAACTACCTTTGTTAGACTTGTACAAATTTTCTATATTTATTAAGATTTATTTTGTTGGCTTAAACTTTGTACAATTTTCGTTTCTTCAGGCAATAAATGCTGACTAACAGATCACCAGGTTAACCCAATGGAAAAACAAGAACATTACTAAGTAATTGAATACTAATAATATGTAGTTGTAACGTTTTTTATTAAATGGAGTTTATTTTACTAATGAGAAATAAGTTTCGTAAAAATGCAAACAAATACAGCCTTTATATTATGATTGCATGCGTTAGGTATTTGGGAAATAATTCCCCGAAATTCCTGCTTGCCGGTGGATGACGTTTGTTTCTTAACTAAAAATGAGTAAAAATGACAATAAATCGTACGAGTACGATTTAAATCGTGCATCTGGCAGCCCTGCATCGAGTCATCGACCATTGGCGGGAACGAACAAGAAGACTGAACCCCCGCCACCCAGGTTGCCCGTAAAACGAAAGTTATCGACCATTGGATTGGATTGAGAGTTGAGATTCAGACTTAGCAATGTCATTGTCATCAAGATGACATCCATGTTTCTCTGTAGATCTACGAATAAAAAAAAAAAACAAGAAAATGCAGTTTCACACCGGCGCGGCGAGCCGGCGATGTGTGGAAAGGCGATCAGGCGAGGATGGGATGGACGACATTTGACGATTCGATGACCCTTACCTATGACCCTTACACACCAAAAGATTGCACGCGCTGTCACGTGGCGGCCGGCTTGAGCCTTTTTTGTATAAATAAACTCCCCAGGTGGCAAATGATCTTTATCATTTACCACCTGGGGAGTCGGCAGGGTTTGTCGGACCAGTATCGATAACAAAAAAAAACGAACGAGGTATGTTCGTTTTTTTTTACTGACCTGTAATCATGCGGCAGCCGGCTCGAGCCTACACGATACAGCTGGGTCTTGCGCCGTCCCGCTCTATCTCGTACGCCTAATAACACGTTTTTTAGAGATCATAAAAATAATTAACAAAGATACTCTATCTTTTTGTATATTTTTGGCATTTTCCATGCTAAGATTTTAAAGTTATTTAGAAAAGGAAAAATACGACCGCGGGCAGGATTCGAACCTGCGTCTTCTGGTTAGGTACACCAGACGCTATGACCACTAAGCCACCGCGATACCTACCCGTCATGTCGATTTTTTTTTTTTTTTCAAAATTCTAAATAACCTTTTCTAAATAACTTTAAAGATCTTTACTAAACAGCGTAGTCGCTTCTTTTAGTTCTCATCATTACCATAGATGTCACTGTGTGTTCCAAATTTATGATTAAACGCATTCTTTTCCGTGATTTTAAGCAATCTAAATATCAAACTAAACGTGAACCATAATAGATCAATATACACTTTAACGTGAATTTCATTTCTTACTGTAATAATCGTAATATTACATTAATAAAGCGTGAAATGGCGGCGTTTATAATTCTGAGGTTTCTACCCTATTATTAAAATTATAAAAAAATATTACAATATAAATGGCATGGTAGTTGAAAGAACCAGTTTACCAGGCATTTTTATGGAGGTTCTATAACGGTTTGCAGCGATGTCTCACCGGCCCGCGATATCGGCCGGCGCCGTCTCGTGGGAGCAGTCTAGTCCAGTTAGACTATATTTATGCAGCAATATGGTTAAATGATTACAAATATTTTTATTCTTGCCCCGCACATCCTCGCCCAGTATCAACTTTCACACCAAAGATGGGCTGGGACGGGGCGGGAAATTATGCCATAAAAACTTTAATTTCTCCAGTGTAGTGAAGAGCTCCGTCTTTTTTATTCCACCAATTGCTGGCTTAGTTAGAAAGAGTAGCTAATTTCACTGGTTTATTTGACTGTGTAGTAAAGGATTGTCCGGTACCTACGGTTTAGACATTACATATAATTTAAATATCCATAGGAGAATACCTGGCGCTGGCGTAGCATAATTTATACCATGCTGCACTTATTGATGGTGTCTCAGTATATTTTACAAACCACTCTGATGGATTGGGTGAGGAAGCAAAAGTTAAACTTTGATTTTAGTTACCTCTAGATAGGCTAGATTTCAGATTTTCAGAAGGTCTGGAAGTTAACGTAAATTAGGTCTAAAACGCATGAGGTACCTGCATGTAGGCAAAGCGAGCCACTCCTTTCTATATTTCCTAAAATCATGATGAGTCAAGCCCTCCTTTAGTACTCTGTCAGTAGTATCTGGATTCACAAATCTTTTTCAGACAGGGACACGAGTTCTATTAGGTAATTTTTTATTTCCACTGAGTTCCAGTAGTTGTTCCAACATTCTTAATTATTATTTATTACTTAATTTTATCAATTACCTACTGCCACAGTTTGTGTGGAAAAACTCTACTGGAGCTTCACCATGTGTCTGACGGCTACTAGTCGTTTTGAAGGTTGAACTTCGGTATGATACCAACAAAATATCCACATAATAATATTAACAAAATAAGTATTTATTAAATAAAGATAGATAATGTATTTGAATACTTATTTTAGATAAAACAATCATTATAATAAAGTGATTTCGATCGTCATAGTACGTACACCTAACCTAGGTGCTAAAGTTAGATATGTCGGCACATCTGATCTGATTGATCTGATACTTCTAATTCAGTATTTATTCTACCGACATAGATTTTAGAGGTAGGTAGGTATATGGATAACTATCTATTATTGTAAAGTTTAATAATTAGAAGGGCAATGTAGCCATAAAAATTACTGGGCAGACAGGTCTCAAGAAATGCACTAGTGATACTGCTGATGTTGCTGGCGTTTGAAGACTAATATAGTTAGGCTAAGCTACGGCTGTACGCAGAAATGGCGGACCATTATGCTTGTTAAAAAAAAAGATTAGATTTGAGGAAAAGCGCTACCAATTAAATTTTTACTGCGGTAACGGAAAGTGTGTGTTAGAATATTAACGTCTTTGTTTGCAAGCTTAAGCTTACAATCATTGTCAGCGCGAGTAACAAAGCACAGTGTGTAAAGTGCCATCTCGAGCTCTGGCGATGTTCCTATGAAGAGGCTATTTACAGGCTTATCCACACCTTGTTGATTAAAGTGAAACTTCATGACGACCCCTTTCTGAAATTATAGTAAAAATATGATTAAGTAACTTGGATAAATAAGAAGATACTTAAATATGTACCTACTTAATATAAAATTATATTTAGGTCGTTAATACTTAAATATATGTACTTACTCTTAAATATATGTATACTTAAATAAATAAATGACCAAATACAATAAAGCGTTCGAAGTAGTAACCAAAACATAAAGAAATTATAAATCAGGCGTTCATAATATAATACAATATGTACCATCATTATCAGCTAATATTAGTCCAAGGCTGGACATAGGCCTCCCCTAATGTGCGCCATTTCACCCTGTCCTCGGCTCTTCGCATCAAGCTTTTGCCAGCAACCTATCGCAACTCAGCACTCCATTTTGGTAGAGGGCGTCCTACACTACGTTTGCTGAGTCGCGGTCTCCACTCGATAACACGTCTACCCCAGTGGTTGTCGGTTCTTCTGCAGATATGGCTAACCCACTGCTCCTAATCCGGTGTGCTATGTTGGTTACTTTGGTTCTCTGTAATAGTATGTACCAATACTTACATCGTTCAATTGCAAGTACTTCAAGTATCCCAAATAATTAATTCTGTTCGCCGATTCTTCTCTTGCAAAATAAATCCAGTTATGCAAACCTGAAAAAATATAAAATCAGAATATATATAGATACTTAGGCAATTAATTGTAGGTGTAACCTATATTGGGATTCAATAGATGGGATTCAAGAAACTCTCTGCTTACCAGAAACTCCTCCGTTCTTAAGTTCCGAGACAAATACATGTTCAAAACCAGAACTGCTTATTTTTCCTTTGCCTCTTGAATATAAGCTGAACCATAGTTGTTTCAGAAAGTCTCTTTGCTGTTTTGGATCTGGTGTCACGTATCCTATAAGGAGAGATGTCTAAATGTCAAGTTGAAATTCATAACAATCATCAATTACTGAGGCACTGAGGAGTCAACGCAATCAAAAGATACGGTAGGTAATTCTAATTATTGTAAAAAAATATTCCCGTTGCAGAACCATGAAATTTTAGCAAGATGCAAGGTTATACGGGAATTTGTAATTGCTCACTTTTAGCCATTAGAAACGTATTTTTTTTAGTTGAAGAGTGTGGGAGAATGGTTCTATCAACTGCAAAGTGAAGTTTGTTTGTGAAGTGAGGGGGGGGGGGGGCAGTGCATGAGTCGGTCTAGCACTTGACCATTTCAGAATCACCTACCTTTATTCTTCAAATACGTCATTAAGTGCCTTATAACAGTAGTAGACATCACTGCATCCATAAAAGCATTTTCTTCGTTTCTTTCCTGGAAACAAATAGAGATTTCTATCTACAATTCAATTACGAGGGCTTAAATGGCCACTTAGTCAGGAATCAATTCATTACGTAGCAGATCTTTAGAATTTTTTAATAGGAATTATATTTTGTTAATTATTCGAAAGTGGCTTTTAATTTTAGCCCTACTGTGCAACTTTCGGAAAATTAAGAAGCCAAATGTATTAAATTTAACAGATTTATATTATGTTTACACAGTCTAAATATGTTTTAAGTTTACTTAAAACATATTAAGGACCCCGTTGGGCGCAACGTAGTTCAGGAAGAACTGTGTAAAGGAAGTAATTGACTGTAAATATGTACTACAGTCAGTTACTTAACATTATCCTCACGACGTTTATGAGTTTTGTAGATTTACAAAACCATGCAGTTAGATTTAGTGATACCTACCACTAAAAGTAAAAAAAATAGGACCAACCTGTGGAGTAACATACTCATTAACCAATGTATCTCTTTCATAATTATCTAATAGTGGTATGAATTTTTGAACCGTCGGAATATTCCACACTTCAGGAGATATTGTGAGTAATCTGCAACATACATAGTTTACATTTTAAACAAATCAATCATTTTTGGTAAAACAGGACATCACGCGCGTAAGCACAATTAGTTTACAGTACGACCTAACGTTACATGTACTGTAGCATTTTATTACAAAAAATGATGATAAAATTTAAAAAAACAAGATCAGCCACAAGTTAAGGTAGTAGGTAGGTTACGAGGATTATTGGATAAGGAAAGGAACATAATATTTTATTAATATAAGCTATATATTCTTCAATTTCATAAAATGAAAAAGAAATGATAGGTCGAGGAGTGACCGTCTGATAACATATTTGGTCGAGTCGCAAAGGGAATTATAAAAACTTACGGTAGGGGTGCTTTGTCTTCTGTTGACTGTGACGTAGTCTTTTCTTGATAATTGACAGTTATGTATTTGGCGGCATTATTATTGTCTTTTCTTAATAACTCCTCGCTAAGTGCTTCTAGTTCGGCGTCAGACACACCGTTAGTATTCGTTCCGGTTCCTCGATTGTTATTTACTATGGAACTTGGTAACATAGGGGTTCCAGGTCGAGACATAGGTGCGGTTGGTATTCGTGTTGTAGGTTTAGGAGTCGTAAATGTGGTGTAAGAGCTTGGCTTATTGCCTGACACAATGGAGCTGAAGGACATCGGTTTAGGTGTGTAAATAGACGAAGTGGTTATTGTCGATGGTGTAACTGGTTGGGTCCATCTCGTTGATGGTAATGTACTAGCCCCATTTTTGTTTTGCAAAATTGAACTGTAACTATTTGCACCTTGATTAGGATTTTGGTTGTCATAAAAATTTATAAGGTCCTTAACCTTTCCTCCAGCAGGCTGATTATTACGCTGACCGGGCAAAAGTGGATACTGTGGAGCCACATAGTCTCTTTTTCCGTTTGATGTTTGGGGTTTGCCTTGCTGTCCAGAATTAAGGCTAGTGGACGCAGTTGGTTGTGATCTAGATGGAGGGCCGAGTGATGGAAATTCAGCGGTATAAGGTTTGCCTCCGTTGTTATTTGGAGAAAATTGCATATGAGTATTTTCTCCAGCACTCGGTTTATTTTGTTGAACTGGTTTAACAGTTGAATATTGAGGGGCAACGTAGTCCCTTTTTCCGTTAGTAGATTGTGGATTCGTTTGCGGTCCCTTATTATTGTTAGTGGTCCCTGTCGTATGTGATTGCGATGTAAGTGGAGGACCTAACGCCGGAAATTGAGTTGCGTAATCACGTTTAAATCCATTTGGACTTCCGTTTATTGGCGACTGACTACCAGATGATTGTGGTGCTACAAAATCCCTTTTATTACCACTTGCTGGCTGACCTGCTTCATGCAATAAGAAGTCAGTATTGGCGTTTAACCTCTGCTGTTTATTATATTCCAAACCTGTAAGGAAGATAGATTTATTTTGATAGGTACATTATGTGAGTCATAAAATTATATTTTAATATAGGTAATGTGGCACTTCAACACAATGTTTATGTGATACTTCCCTGTAAGATAACCGTACCCCAAGATACGTAAAACCTGAGATCAAGTAAGGTTTGCAGAGAGAGTCTATTGTAGATTCTAAGGTCAGTTTAAGGAGCTATTATGTGATATGGCAGAATAAATTGGAGACCAATTAAGATGTTAGATAAAAAAATAAGCAACGCGTCAATGAAAACAGTTTAGTGGCTAAGCAACATTGACCCCGTTATCACTGTATTTATTATAACTTGTTATAGTATTTATTATGTCTTGAAGCAAAAAAGAAGTAGGTAGGTACCTATTCTTCTTTTGTAATTTAATACTTATTTAAAATGCGTTATGAAAATTAGTCAATAAGTAAGGTTATACCTGTTGTAGACAATTCGTTTGAATTTCGCGGGTTATTTATGTAGGCAATGACGTAGATATACATCGGTATACCTAACTCGTGGTAAAATATTGTGAAGATAATATATAATGACTGTATAGAACTTAAAAAGCTTGACATATCCGTGTACATTATATTGTAAATAATAATAATAACCTACGGTATGTTTAATATTTACGCTTAATATCGTTAAAAGGGAATAGGAAAGCTAACATATCTAGCACTAACAGGGATACATAATATGACGACGAATCGTTTGTTACTTATATGAATACTTAATGAATCATATAATATATATTAAAACAAAAATGTTTAAAAAACTTACCTGAACTAATTTGCAGAACAAATAAGATTCCACACAGAACTGCCGTATTGCAGACATAGCAGTTATTCTTGTTTTTATTCATTATTATATTAGTATGCACACAAAACACTACATCCGTGTTGTAGAAAAAGTTTTAATTCGACACAGAACCGTATTCTCCAAGCGCACTACGAAGATTATGTAGTCCATCTGATTCACATTGAGCAGCTGTACAAGTTTCTTTATCTTCCCTATTTGCAATATTCGTCGTTATACCAAGGCCACCTTGGTACATTTTGCCTTACTATACTATGAGTCCGACAAATAACAAGTTAACGTCATTCTCTCCTCCCTCCAATGTTTATAACGTTACAGGTAATTTTTATTCGATTTTAGTTTGATTAGCTGCTGTGTGTAGGTAACGCAGGTCAACTTCTTAGTATTTTCCTGCTGTCTGAGTCGGCTTACGGTATAAGAAGATGCGGCTGAATATCAGTATTTTACACAAAGCGAATGCCATCACACTTCCGCAACCCAATTTCTGGAACTAATAATATCAAATATCCGAAATACTTTGTGGTAATCGGAAACAATGTAGGTACCACTAACGATTGTTGTGTTCGTATAATAGCCGGGACTGCTTTACGTACTATTGGAGGCACGGAGGGTTTTAAATGGTTACCCATCCATGGACTGACCGCGGTAAGTGCAGCTTAACTTTTGATTGATTGACTAGCGTAGGTAGTCATTACCTACTGACTTATTTATGAGGCCCTTTTTATTATTTACCTACCTAACTTTTATTTATAATCTTGTATTTTCCGTAGGAGAACGTACGTACGTTACGTACACTGTACAGCCCTAATTCTCCAGCATCTTAGTAGGCTGTGTCCGTACCTACGGCACCCTAGGGTACATCGATTTTTCTGCTTCATGTAATAAATAACAGGAAAACTGGTAAAAAACTGCTTACCTACCTCAGGCGAGGGGACTGCGGGCGACTGACTCACTGCTGAGCATAGCCAAAACAAAGTAAGTAGATACCTAATAACATAAATGCTGAACGTGTTTGATGTCAAAATCAAAATCAAAATAGTTTTAATTTCATATAAACCATATACAGGCACTTATGAAATGTCGAGTCTAGGTGCACGGTTCCAAAGTAGTCGTTTCCTATGGAGAAGAACCGGCAAGAAACTCCATGGTTACTCTTTTAAAATATCGTTTTGTATTGTACAATGATGGATTATAAATTGGATTGGATATATTGATTTCTAACTTAAATATCGTTTTGTATTGTACAATGATGGATTATAAATTGGATTGGATACTTACATGAGAGAACAATTTAGGAATTTTTCGAAGATTACAATTATATAAAATACAGTTAGGCATAAAAGAAAGTTCTAAACAGTTCTCCCATTTACAAACGGTAGAAACTAGTAAATTATATAAAGCAACTGACAAAACTTGTCACCAAGATTTACGAATTATATATGTAAGTATCAAGTCACAAACAATGATATTTAATATAAAATACAAATGACTAAATTGGGATTAGTTAATAGATATACTCATACGTCGTTACAGAGGTTCCAGGGAAGCCACATGTGCAGATGTATCAGTCCAACTATCCCCAAACGTCCCTATCATCGACATAGTCTTGTACTTTATAATAAGCTTTCTTAATTAGGATGCGTTTAACATGTGCCTTAAACTTCCCATCGGTAAGTTCTAATACAGATTTGGGCAACTTGTTATAAAATCTTATTCCATTACCCAAAAATGACTTACTTGTTTTACACAACCTATATTTTGGTATTACTAATTTATACTTGTAACGTGTGTTTAAGCTGTGGATATCACTCCTAATACTATAATTCTGCTGATTTTTGCGAACATATAAAATATTTTCTAAGATATAAAGTGACGGCATTGTAAGTAAGTATATTGATATCCTTGAATATGTTTTTAAGATGTCTAATTTAAATAACAACAACGCACTGGACTAGGTACTTGCCTACATACTGGATCAGAGGAGGCTCATATTTATGGATATTCACATTTTACAATAAATACTTAATATAATTAAATATTTATTCCAGAAATATGAAGTACCTATTAATAGTATCGGACATAGTAGGTTTGATAACCCCGAACCCAAATGGATATCATAATTATTGTTTTATCACTTGTACTTAATTATGTCAAGACTGAGAAGTTACAATCATTCGCAACTAAGACTGACGCCGGCAACGAACTGCTGAAAAGGCTGATATAGTAGGTTTTAGGAGATAAAAGTAGGTAGTTTTCATATTTTAATGTAAATGACTAAATTAACAGGTAAGTAGGTATCTAATAGTTTATAAGTAAAAATTAATAGCAATTATTAATTAATAATAGTACAGACGCCAGCAGGTCAAGCTATCCAAAACTGACAAATTTTCCCAATTGAATATGAACCTTATCGTTTTGTACTATAGTTGAAAATCAATCAAGCCCCAGCTACCTACGACGCAATGCTAATAGACGGGACCCAATTTCAAGATTAAATATTTTTATTAGAAATATGAAGGTACCTAAGTTTAAAATGGAAATTGGTAGGTATTCGCATTAAAGGTATTGAGTATTCATTTTATTTAACATCCCTACCATCATGCCTGTATTCCCCGAAGGGTTAGGCAGAGGTGTACCAATGTACACCCACTGGTTACTGGTTACCTGTATGTTTAGGTTGCGCCTATTTATAAGCAGGCACAAATCCAAGCTCCGAGCTGCTACTGAAAATATCATAGAATAACCCAATAACACTGCTCCACCTGGAAATCGAACCCAGGACCTCTAGCGTAGCAGTTGCGCTAAAAAAAGAAATATTTTTATTTTAATATTTCTTTTTCAGATGGTGGTGGATATTATGTTTTTAAACTATAACGCGAGAATCGATCCTTGTACTTTTATGACCACTAGATTAACGAGACTAGACTTAGAGAAAACCGCTAGCCAGTGCTGTAGCCAGTGTCTTACGATGTCTGTTTTTACGAAAACTTCAAAGGCTTTGGACCAAGTTGCTATGTATTCTTACACTGTGTTAAATGACATAAGGAAAACGCAACTGCAGGCACCAATGGCTGTGAGCATGTGAGAAAGTGTCAAGAGAAATGAAATCGAGCGAGTAGGTATGTCTCTTCTATTGTATGACTTCATAAACTAGTTCAATAACAAAAACAGATTTTTAAATTAAAAATGGTATCAGTAAACAATCAAAATTAAATATGGAATTGTTAGTGCAAAATTAATTACACGGATAAACACATGATAGGTAAAAAAAAATCTGCTTAGTTCATAATTCGTTCATTCGGTTGATGTGTTGAAAGGTTGACAGTTCTGCGTTCTCGTTCATTCAATTACCGTCAAATTTGAAAGGTGTAAATTTGCTTCTGAATCATGTTGTGTTTTTTATTTATTTTAGTAATAAAAACGATTTGAAATTATAGTTTTACACAATGAAAGACAAATTGAATCTCACAGAAAATATTATCCACTTTAGTTTATGGATAGCGGCATGCTTCTATTCTTTATATAGACTAGTTGAGGCTCAGACAGGTAATTACTTCTCAAATTTATTTGAATTTCATATGGATTCTTTAATAATGAGATATTATAATACTTAGCTATACTTTGTATCAGTTTCATTAATAGTCATAGTTCTGGTGTATAATAATTTTTGAATTGGTTATATTTCTGTTACAGAATCAATAAAAAAATATCCAGAACTTACATACGAAATAAGAGACCTAAATCCTGGTTGGCGATTTATTTCGAGGCTGAAAGATGAGTCTGATGTAGAATGGAGTACTTGGAAATATCTTATACAGACTTCATGGTTTTATATGTTGATACAATTTTGTGTATCTGAGATCCTGCGAAGAACAAAATATACCTCTTTGCTGAAATTTTGGTATATAATATCAAGTATAATCTTTATAACAAGTTACATGGGCATTAGACAATTAGTAATAATTTTTGCTCAGCCTTTGGTGTTTTCAGTGATTGTGTTTTCTGGAGGTAAAAAGATTAGTATTTGGTTGACAAGCATTTTGCTATTAGCTGTGTACAACTCCCTAAAATATAAATATTTCTTTTGGCGTGTTTTGGATACTGAAAATTTGGAAGATGAGGAAGTATTTGTTATGTTATATGCAATTGCCTGGGTTGAATTACGATGTATTAGTTTCTGTCTTGACTATGTGGACAAAACGGAGAAGAACTTGCAAGCTCAAGATAAAGAAAAATATTGTGAAGTATCAGTATTTGAAGATTTTATAAATATGTTTAGCTATGTGTTGTACCTGCCATTATTATTTGTTGGACCAATCATTCTCTATGAAGAATTCGAGAGAAGTTTCCAAATAAGGAACGAAAAATTGTTATTGAGGCTAAAAAGATTTATTTTGGACATGATGCTGTTTTTAATTTATACAATTTTTCTGGAAATTGCATTCCATTACATATATTTTTTTGCAATGCAAAGTCAAATAGAGGTATTATGAATTTTTATTGCTTTGTTAATAGATAATTTGATTTTGAGCTGTTAAGTAATTATATAAACAATTTCAGGCTATAGATAAGTTTCCATCACTAGCACTTTGTGGAGGGGGATTGTGGATGGGCTTGGAGTTTCACATTAAATATGTCATATCTTATGGAACTACAGCAGCATATTCCAGACTAGATAATATTGAGCCACCTCCAACACCAAGGTGCATCGCTAGAATACATGTTTACTCACAGATGTGGAGATATTTTGATGTGGGTCTCTACAGGTTTTTGTTGAAGTGAGTTTCATTTTAAATTATTATTACAAATAAATTCTAATATCATCATCATCCTCCAACCAACACCACCCAACTATTATTGGGGTTGGCTTCCATTCTAACCAGTTGTGGCTGAATGTTAGTATTTTACATGAAGACTCTGCTATCAGACTTCCACAACCCAATTTCTGGGTACTTGATACCAATATCCTGAGGATAGACTGGTTGTCAGGGTTTTTGGGCTTCTGACTACCACTAACAACATACTTAGGTGTTCATATGACAACCGAACCACAATCCCCTCTGTAAAAAAAAAGAAATAAATTCAAGTAATAAGAAAATATACCTAATGTGAATTAATTTTTTTTTATATTTGTGTTTCAGGTACATTTACAAACCAGTTGTCAGTACATTGTCATCTATTGTTACAATGTCCAAAATTACCTATAAATTGATTGCATCACTCATTACATTTATGTTTATATTTATGTGGCATGGAACTACATGGAATATATTTGTATGGTCAGTTTTAAATTATATAGGCATTGTATTGGAATATATTGGCAAAGCTGTTTCTAAGAGTGAAAAGTACAAACATTTCAAAGAAAAAGTCCTACAAACAGATGCAATGGAAGTTCGGCTTACTGCTTTTTTATGTGCACCTCTGTTAGGTCTATCAGCCATATCAAATTTCTATTTATTTGCTGGCAGTGAAATTGGTAATTTGTATTTTGGTCTGTTGAAATGGCCAACACTGTATAATTTTACGATTGTTTACATGTCTCTCTATTGTTGTTGTCATGTTGCTATTGCTTTACAAGATGTTTCCTCCAGAACTGACGTTAAGAAAATTGAAAATAAGACTGTATTGTAATGAATTGCAATAAATTGCTTTTCATTAATATTATTATTTTAAAATAGACTGAAATTTACAACAAAAGTAAGTATTATAAATTATGAAAGTGCAAGTGTACTTATTTATTAAGTAACACAGTACAAAATGTATTGTTAGTGGGTAGGTTTGGATTGACACGCTTAATTTCTAAATTACACAATCTATAAAATAAACCTTCGTTTTATATTATAATGTTTGATGTTTTTACGTTCTTTTAATTCACCCGTTCTATTTCTGAAAATTAAAGATGCCCATTAATGATGTACCCATTAATATTAGGTAGGTAGTACCTACATACCTAATATTTGCGTAAATACTAGAAGACAATAATACTATTGCGACGATGACGTTAAAAGCACCGATAGTTTTCTTCGCCTATGACGAGTTATTCCCAGTTGTCCCCACCGTCTTCGTCACCACTGGTGACAAATGGGAAAAAAAATCCCATTTGTCACCAGTGGTGACAAATGGGAATGGCCACTATTTTTGTTCCCAGTTGCCACCAGTGGTGACAGATGGGAAAAATAAATAGATACGTCCCCAGTAAGGCGGGACTAGAGCTGAATATATAGTGATGTGAATTCATTTTTTTTTCACTAATTATTTTAATTAGATGATATTTATATTCTATTATAAAACGAGAGAAATAAAACTTTTACACGTCATTTGAAAGACATATATTTTTATACCTAAATCACAATATTTATAATGATCGAAATTACAATTGCACAGATAAATCAACGCTTTGTTCACAGTAATTTACTTATTCTCTACGAAAAATAAAAGTTGAGTAAAGGTCGAGGGGCAGCTTTTAAATGTTCCATCGCCAAAGAAGTCACTTATTTCACTCATAACTTTTTTTGTCTCTTTGGTACAAAAAGCTATAATACGGTTATCACCATCGCAGTAATCAGCCAATACAAAATCATCAAATTCCGGGGGGACTTGAACTTTGATTCCTTGTTTTGACTTAAGGTGTTTTACTCCGGCTGCTGCATTCCTGAATCTGTATAGAGATGATTTGATGCTTTGAAAGCTGCCCCTCGCCCTTTACTCAACTTTATACTATTCACGGAGACTTGGGAAGTACAGTGAACAACACGAACTTAGTGCCGCTTGTGTATGCACTTATGAGTGGCAAGAAGATGAAGTCGTACATCATTTTATTTTCCATAATTAAATCCCAAATACCTGAGTGGAATCCAAAGAAATATAAAATAGATTATGAATGATTACGAATTATGTATAATTATTAACATTTTTCGTAGAGAATAAGTAAATTACTGTGAACAAAGCGTTGATTTATCTGTGCAATTGTAATTTCGATCATTATAAATATTGTGATTTAGGTATAAAAATATATGTCTTTCAAATGACGTGTAAAAGTTTTATTTCTCTCGTTTTATAATAGAATATAAATATCATCTAATTAAAATAATTAGTGAAAAAAAAATGAATTCACATCACTATATATTCAGCTCTAGTCCCGCCTTACTGGGGACGTATCTATTTATTTTTCCCATCTGTCACCACTGGTGGCAACTGGGAACAAAAATAGTGACCATTCCCATTTGTCACCACTGGGGACGTCACCACTGGTGACAAATGGGAATTTTTTTCCCATTTGTCACCAGTGGTGACGAAGACGGTGGGGACAACTGGGAATAACTCCCTATGACAATTCAGACGAAATAAGTAAGAAGTACAAAGATATTAAATCGCAGTATCGAATCGTTTCCTTTGTACATTTTTAACGTACTTACGTGTCCTGGTGGTGGCAACCGGCAACATTAATAATATTACCCTAATTAGTGAGCATGTTAATAGTGAAGCTGAACTACCCAGGGTACCTACGCAGGACGATATTTTATCTTTCGTAACGGTTCTTTTAATCCACCCCAACCTAAATGGTGATCTACAGGTGTCGACACGTACAGAGGTATTTCGAAATAAATTAAAACGGCAATCTTGTTTCTTTCTTTCTTTTTCTATGGCATTTGCTGCCAATGTCAAAGTGGTTAGGAAAATTATTAATGTTCTAAGTCTAGGTTAAAATTTAGATTTCACATTATAAATTAATTAGACAATATTTTAATTTTGACACTACCTACTAAACCGTTGTCAATCCACTTTTTCCTCTATAATGTTTTTCCGGTTTCTAATAATAGGCAAGTACCTATTTGGACGCAGCTTTGGTGATTGAAATAAAAATGATGTGTTTATAAATATACTTTTATTTTGTTAAATCGCTATTAATTGATATGTGTTTGAGCCTTTTAGTAATAGATATGAATGTGTATGCATTGCTTCAATCAAATCGTTGGGATCTCCAGCTATTCCAGCAGCTTTATGTACTTGTATCATCTCCTGTCTCGTAAATATGTCTTTCCTTAATTGATGCGATCGCCTCGTTAACGCGTCTAAAAATTTCTTTAACTAGAACAGAAAATGTTTAATATTATGTTACTTACTTAATCCTTTCGCGTGAATATGATATAGGTAAGTTATGTTAGTTACTTTTGGTTTAGTAATTTTATAAGAAAAATCCTTACTTTGCTTCTTGAACTAACACCGGACCCATTAATTGACCTTGACAATTGTATGTTTCCGAATTCGTCACTGAATGTGTCTATTAGGCTATGTTTTAATAGGCTTATGACGTCATTGGCGTCTTGAACTGTGGCCTCTTCTCTTAGGTCGACACGAGCTCTAGCCTTAAAATTACAAGTAAAATAAGTTTATGAGTAAGGACATGATCCATTTTGACAAGCTTCTACAGCATTATACCTGCAGCATCATATTACCTGAGTCAATCGTATGCAAGCTTCAAGTTGTCGAGTCGTTATCGGTGTTCCGTCGTGAGAACCGCCCTGGTGGTTATGTCGAAGTTCCAAATAGAAGTTTTGTAAAGCATTTGCTGCTTCTTTACTGATTTTTGGGTGAACATATCTTCTAGCATAAGCGATATACTTTCTCAACAGTACTAAAGGTAAATGGTCGATGACCTCACCCGGTTTCAGACGCAATCTTTGGCTGAAAGGTAAGAATACTGATTTTTGTATTATTTGTAGGTCTAGTTTGGGATGTAAGGATCAAGATCATCAGTCAAAAGCAGTCTACAACTGGAAATTGCCCTTTACACGTTCGTATTCCATATATGTAGGTAGGTATATACCTATCATATATAGGTAATTATTTGACGTTTTCACCATCCTTGTAGACACGATAGTCGTAACTTTTGTGAAGTTCGTTGGGTATGTTCCTACTTAAAATTACCCCGGAATATGCGCCAAAATATCAGAAGATAAGATGGACACCAGAGAAGGTATTAATCTAAAATTTTCGGGGATAATAAACGGACGCTTATGACAAACGTTAGTGGTATTCAGAAGCCTGAAAGGCCTGACATTTTGTCCTTAGCTGTCGCTCTGTGTAAACTATGTCGATATTCAGCCGCATCTGAGGGTCTACTCCCTATCTCCGTCAACGAAGTTACCAGCCGTTCGAAAGTTCTCCGAAACTCCGGAGTCCGTTATAACAAGTATCCAATTCAAATTTTCAAACGGGTAAAACACATCGAGACGGACAACTGTCAAATTGTTTTGTCATTCATTCTTAGTTCGGTCCCCGAACGAATCATCCATCCGTAGGTGATACGGAATAGGAAACGCCCGTAACAAAGGTCGAAACTACGGATTTCGTGCTGAGGGAGTGGTTGGACTGGTAGCCGACCCCACATGGTTGGAATAAGGCTAGGATGATGAATTTGGAATTATATTACATGGTCATGTACCACTCATGCGTAATGCATACCCAAATGCAGAGTACCTAGGTAATTAAATTAGCTATGTTCATAAAATCAATTTGCAATGTGATTGAAAACCAATTAATGAGCATGAAGAATTACCTAAGTGATAATTCGTTTTCACATTGGCTTGAATTGATAGTAGCGTTCTGGTTACTGGTTTTCGTTGTATGTTTTCCTCTTTGACCAGTGTGTAGAGCTAGCACGTGCTCTGACAACATAGCGTCCATTTTCTGGAACAATACCACAGATTCCGTGAATTTAATAGTAAATAAACTAATTATTAGTTTGACGACAATTTACGCAAGGATAAAAACATTTAAATGCCATCAATTAAAGTGCGAGTATAAAATGTCAGTTATTCTCACACTACGAATCAGATAAATATGATTAGCCAGTTCATGGAACAGTTACGTTCTCAAGCAGCTGTCAAAAGTAAAATAAATGTTTGAACGGAATTTAATAATAGGCGCCAGACCACTGATACAGGCAGTCCAATAAAAAATCTGTATAGGTACAATTAGTAAAATCCACCAAAATTTTAATAGCTACTGTATTTTTAGAATGTTTAATTACCTCATCTGGTTGGTCCAAAAGAATGAAAACTAAATCGAATCTTGACAGAAGAGCTGAATTCAATTTTAGATTTTCTGCAACAGTTTTGGCTCTGTAATAAGCAATTCAACTTAAAATGTTGTAGGTATGAGGACCTAATATTATTTTGTGTGATTTATTTTCTAACATCTTTTCTTATGTTTATTGCTAAGAATCCATAACCTGATAATTATGCTAGGCTAATATGAGTGTCACGAAATAATGTTGTTGTTCCATATTTCGTGCAAAAAGTATGGCAAGAGTATGCGATGGTATAATTATGTCACGGGCCTCCTGGTACGGTTCACGAAATGTAATTGTGCCCCTCTGAAGTTAGCCTTTCCGAACGGCCACGAAACATAAAACGTCCAGAATGACTAACATGGACTCTGTAAAGGGTCCGAAATATTGGGATTGATAATATCAATTTATCGCGATAAAATTCGTAATAAGAAAACATAAATTAAACTTGTTAAATAAAAACTTATTTCATCACAAACTGTTGTGCTTGTGTACAGAGGCCAGTACGTCAAAGCTACCCCCATCTGTCAAATTCCTTTGATAGATTTTCATCATCCTTGATACAAAGTTTATAAGGTTCATTTTCAATTAGGAAAATTTGACAGTTTTGGACAGGTTGACCTGTTGGCATCTGTACAAGTTCAGAGAGGCACAGTTATACAGTATGTGTGCATGGTGAAGCGCGTGTTGTGAGGTCCTGTCACCTGTTGTAGCTGCCGGCGGCGGGGTTGGCGGCGGCCAGCACAGTGGCGCGCGCGGCCAGGCTGCACACGACGCCCGCCTTGGCCACGCTGACGCGCCGCTGCTCCATGGCCTCCAGGAGGCTACTATGGTGACTCGACATCTGAAAACGGCACACTCGCACAATGCTAAATCATAATAATTAACATAGAAGGTATATAGCCTAAACCAGGGCTGTTCAAACAACGGCCGCGTGCGATCCGCGGCTTGTTTTCATGCGGCCCGCGACGCATGTTTTAATCAGAAAATAGTTTTGACCATACGTGTGACATACAGTTAGATCCCTTTTACAAGGGTAGATCAGAAAGTGGAATGGATTTCTTTAAGATCCTTGACGATCGTTTCCCCAAACTGACTGAAAATATTTTTTTCTGCGGCCGTCCAGCTTTTGTAGTAAATTTAATTAGCCCGTGAAGTTTGGACAGCCCTAAACTAGACAACATTATTATTTCAGCTGAAATATTTATTTGATGATTTGATCATCCATAAACTGTGACCACACACATCCACGTCACCAATTTCAAGTCCAAGAAACTACCAAGAGTTCCATCTTACGCCGTAATACAGAGCGAGCACAACTTGTCTAGGCCCTCTATGCCTGTTTAGACTCGAAGTCGATCGTTGATTGCCTACGAGGTATTTAAAACGAAAAGAAAATTATTAATTCTTTAAATTGCCATTTACCTTGTCTAATTCATCGATACAACACACACCCTTATCAGCCAAGACCAAGGCACCTGCTTCAAGGGCGAAGTCCCCTCCCGCTTCCCGACCTAATGCTACGGTGAGACCGCCCGCGGACGCTGAGGCGCCACATACGTAGACGCCTGAAAATACAATAGAAAAGGGATCAACATTGTAGCGACCGACCGAACGATCGACAGGAGAATTCTTTTGTTTACCTAAAATGTTACATAAACCATGGAAAAGGAGATGAAACAAGTGTTAGTTGCCATAATGTAAAATCTAAAGCATCCTACCTCTTGGAGCACTATGGGCAGCAGCTTGTAGTAGTTGCGATTTCCCAAGCCCTGGGTCACCCACTATCAATACATGAGGGTTGGATCGTGGTCCATTGTCATAATCAGTACCACCTATAAGACCCAATATGAGGCCTGCTTTCACTGCTTCATGACCAAATATTGTGGGACAGAGGGAATGAACCAGTAATCTGAAAACATCCTCCGATGCGTGTATTTCCTGGAAAAAGTAAACGAGTTTAATAAATTTGTATCTATAAGTACCCTACCCTCATTTTTTTAGTGTAATAGCCCTTAAAGCTGACAGCCGAGAAACTCCGAGAAGCGAAGATGTGATGTGGTTAGTTCTCGCGAGAAGTTTCGGTAAGAGATCTCGCCGTGAATCGGTACGGGCTAAATTAAAGCGATTACCTGAATGGCATAATAATCTTTTAACGTGAAAGACAATGTTGGATTACTCAGATTTCTATGACTGTGAATTGAAACAGCTTCAATATAGAGTTGTAATAGCCTTGCTGCTCTTTTACCATCTTCGCCTCCTTTGCTTTCACCGCGAACCTGAAAGTGAATGTTTAGTCCACCATCAAAGATATTAGAGTGGAGGGGAAATGGTAGCATACAACGATCACTTTTAAGACCAGTCGCCTACTTCCAGAAAAATTCTAAAACATGAAACAAGAAAACATGGGTATTCTCTACCTAACCCACAGACTGCCAGAATTTTGCTTTTTTTCGGAGCGTCTATACATTTCGCCTTCTCTAACACTGTGCTGGTTACATTAAGGAATAATAATATTAATAATAATTGTGCACGACTGACCCCGTACAAGACGATGGGTGCAAGTAGTGCGCGTCGCAATCTCTCACAGTGCGCGGATAACAGTAACTTAGGAAATAGTGAAAACACATTTTCGTGTGAAGGTGCCAAACCGTTAGTGTACTTGCGATAAAAGTAGATGATTTAGTTAGAGGACACCTACGTGCATGTTTTAAGACTAAAGTACACAAAATCGAATGACGCGTTTGGCACCTATACAAAAATAAAGTGTTTAAAGTTTTAACCTAGTAAAGTAGCATAATTATAAGGAAATATACTTTAACCTTTGCATATAAAGTTAGGTCTTAGTTAGTTCTAGGTATGTAAGTTAGTATTTAAGAATAAATAAGAAACACTTAGAAGTAATAAGCATTAGAATATCTAGAAATAAAGATTTGTCTTTGGGTGTGTTTTATTACCTAAATACCTATTATCAATAGGAATAAAAGATTAAGATTGGGTATCTAGGTCATAAGGAATGCCTAGAATAAGTGTAGGTGCACGCCGCGGCGCTCGGAGTAAGAATGGCGCACCGCCACCGCCTAAGGGGCGTTTATATAGTAGTGAAGCGGGGGGCGGGGTAGTATTTAAGCGCTCGCACAAAGATTGCGCCGCCATTCCCAAACCGAGCGGCGCCGGGTGATGAAATATGTATATCCAGATTAGGCTAACATTAGATAAGACCTAGGCAATAAGTAAATAAATGTATTATGTAAGGTTTTTATTTAAATAAAGAATTAAGGTAAACGGGGGTGAGGAACAGAAAATTCTAGAAAGATGGCCGCCAAAGTATAAAAGAGGGCGCCATTCGGCTAGCGCCGGCTCAGTACAGTTCCAGACCTCGACAAGAGAGGAAGCTCAGAAAAAGGATCCTCACCGCCGTCTGCCTCCAGGATATTTTGTAAATCCCTACTGCTGTGTTTTATTTAAGCGGAGTTCAGGCGATCCAGAACAATAATAAATTTATTCAGTCCTTCGTTACATTGGTTATCTTAACGTAATGAGAATGCTGACATTATAATTTGTTTATAACAAATAACCAAGATTAAAAATATGTGGACAGTGACCCACAAACTAGACGTTTGTCTGTATCTTGGGGACCAGAGTTGCATATTATTTATATAGGTAATCCTTATATAATGGTTGTGATACCACCTCTGCAATAAGGTAACTTAACTTATACACCACGAAGTAATACCTGTACAATTCCTGTTACTGACAGCACATCTCCAGGACAAGCAGTGCCAACTAGATCACCTTGAAGTTCTATCTCTACACTCCTAGGTATGGTTCCAGATAGGCTCTGAAATATTGAGTGATAAAATTACTGTTAGGCACCTGCTTAATTCAATTACTAAAAATCTGCAGGCATATTTACTTGTGACTGAATCTCCTGTATTTTTGCAACTTGCCAATCTGTTGTGTTCGTGAATGGTGATGAGTGCAACGGTTCAAACTTAGACCCACCATGACAGCTTTGACATGAAGTTGGAGCTGCAACAGTTATATTAATAATGAGGTCTCTAATTAAATCAAGAAAAAGAAGCAAGTTCAACAAATCACAATATCATCAAATTCAATTATCTTGATTTAAACTAGGTATGAAGTGTAGTCTGTCAGCACAAGGCAGAGTAGGGGACAATATGCCCCCTTAATTACCCCCTTTTTTTTTAAGAGGAGACTCATGTCCTGCAGTCCATAAATAGGTAAATAATGGTCATTAATACTTGTTTGAGATATTTATATAATACCTGTAACCCTTTACCTGTAAATACTCCCTGGGGTTGTATGACTGCTTGAAGTTTGTGGCAGCTGGAACACTCAAATGCCATAGATGTGCAAATGAGTCCCACACTTCCTACTCTTATAACTGTGCCTTTGATAGTTACTAGTTTACCTGTAACAGATATATGATATGTCTTATACATTCTGAGGAAATCTTAATGACTTTCATGTTGCCTATAATAGTAGCACATATCTATATAATATATGAAAATGAATCCTTGTTTCCCTTGGTCTCGCCATAACTTGACAATGATTTTACCAATTTCATTTATCTTTTTTTTTAAGTTTTCTAATATTTTGTAGAAGGTTCATAAAGAAATAAAAATTAAGAAAATTGAGCAGGAAATTGGAAAATTTCAGAAAACTTGATGAATTTAAAAATCCAGATAAAGTCCATGCAGACGAAGTCGCGGGAAAAGCGAATGTACAATAAAAACACTGAATCCTATTTGAAATATATTTAATATTTTTGTCATGTCTAAATAAGGCAGTATGCATTTGGTAAATCTTAGTTTGGCAGCAGAAATGCCTATGCAGAAACAATAATGGGTAACTTACCAAAGTAGTTAACTTTTAAATTAGCCAATGGAATCACTGGCTGATGATTTAGTATCCGTACTTTTATTTTAGATTCAAACTTGAGAGTCTGGAAAATTAAAGTAACATTATTTATCATGGTTATATCATTAAAAGGTGACATCAGTAACACCTATTGAAAAGCAAGTTTTTGCCTCTCAACCAACATGACTTAACATGACAGTTACTTTAATGTCGAACGATACCACCTTTCCTACTAAGTAGGTAGTACTTTTAGTAAGTACATAATTTTATGTATATCAAATAAAATGATTAAAAAACATTTTAATTAGAGAATACACCATAGATAATTATTTTTAATAGTGTAAGTAATAGAATTTTAATTGTGTTTATTTTAAGCTACTTGAAGGATTAATTAAGTTTACCTCATGTAAGCAATATTCTAGTAGCCTTAAAGTACTATCTGGATATTCAAATAATTCTGTGTTAAAAGTAGGCCAGACTCTCATGAACTCAATATCATTTAATAAGTTAGTCACATCCAAGGGCACACTGCGAGTTTGATCTATTTTTTCCAAATCAAATAAACTTTGGTTCTCCTCTATAAACTTTTTGAAACAGTTTATGTGATTGACGAATTCAGGTTTAGATTGTAGATCTGTAATAGAAAAACTGAGACTAGTAGACTGTAATATTTTGACAAAAGACACAATCTATGAATATCTTACCTTCAGTAGGAAAATAAAGCTTCCATATATTATTTTCATTGATAGGTAGTACAGTGGGTAACTGATTAGCTGGTGCTCTTGATGATCCTGCAGTACTAGACACTCGGTGAGTACTTGTTGAATTATTTAAACTTTGATTGTCTGAATTATTATTTGGGTTTTTTCGACCACGATACCAATTGTTTTTATAACGACCTCTCCAGCTGCGGCGCATTTTATGTTATTTTTCGACGTGTTTAGTTTGAAAAATTAAAACTATTTCCCGCTAAATTAAAGTTGAAGTAATTTGAATTGTTTACAGTTTCATTCTCATTCGATTGTTTACAAAATAGTGTCATTGTAGTGATGCACCGATCCGATCCGATCTTTACGGAGATCGGAACGATCCAACGATCCGCGATCGGATCGTATCGTTTCGATCCGATCCGATCTTCCGAACGCGGATCGATTCAACTCTTTAAAATATCGGAGCGCGGTCCAAACACTGGACCATGTAAAAATGTCGGTACTAATAATATTAAGATGTAACTTAATTATATATTATTTCTATCTCAATTTCCTCCGCAAATTTCTTAATTTTTATTTCCGTATGAACTTAATTTAGCAGGCGTGCCTAAAATTAAGCTAGCTGTAATCACATCTAGTAGATGTCAATCAGGTGCACTGTGTATTACTCTTTCATTAATTGCTTGTGAGATTGTACAGACGCCAGCAGGTCAACCTGTACAAAACTGTCAAATTTTCCCAATTGAATATGAACCTTATTGCTTTGTGTTAAAGTTGAAAATCAATCAAAGAAATTTGACAGATTGTGGTAGCTTGATGTGCTGGCCTCTGTACATCAGTTTTATGATTCAAATAAAAAAAACAAGTCTACAAAGTATTAGAATACCTACTAAAAAAAAACAATAATAATTAAGATGTAACTTCATTATTATTGGCATTTTGCAGATTTTCGTGTCATCTTTTTACCCGCCGTCATCTAAATGACGGCGGGTAAAAAGATGACACGAAAATCTTCAATAATTATTGTTAGTTAATTTTACATCATACATCATCAACCCATATACTCTCCCACTGCTGGGTACCGGTCTGCTTTCATATTGAGAAGGATTAGGCTAACTATACTCCGTTTATTTTAACATTAGAAAAAAGAGGCTCGCAGAAGCAGGAGTACGAAACCTTTTATTTCAAGTTAAGTTCAAACAATTTTAATAAATAATGTGTTTTTTTTTGTAAATAACAATGTATGACATACAATAAAGCATTTTCTATCTATCTACTCGTCACGAGGCTTGGATGGGTACAACATGAAATGAAACAATTTTAGTAACAATCAGTTTATTAAAAAACAACTTTATATCTAATTAGTAATTGTTATTTTTTCTGTAGAATGAAGCAGTGTTTGTTTTATTAAATTTTTCTTGGGAGATAATATTTTATCCTGGTGAACAACGTTGGGCACGTTTTTTTCGCTGTTAACACTGGTTAGCGCTACCAGCACTTTCAGAGCGTGCATGTTGCGCTTGCATGCCACTCGGGTCGGCACCGGGATCCATAGTTCCACAAAAAAACCAGACGCCAGCAGGTCAAGCTATCCAAAACTGACAAATTTTCCCAATCGAATATGAACCTTATTACTTTAAGTTAAAGTTGAAAATCAATCAAAGAAACTTGATGTGCTGGCCTCTGTTCCACTTTGTACGAACAACACAAAACTATCAATTATAACCATAACAAAAGAAAAACAGTAGCAATTAACAACAAAATCACGAAAATTCAGCAATAACAACGAGAAAAGGCGTAGCATTCACAAGTATCCACAAGTGAATGACAATTGACAACTGCAGAATATTTACGCAATTTGACGGATGGTTGACATCATAAATCGACAAAATAGGTGACATTTTAAATTTGGTAAAATTATAGTGACGTGAAAAATATTCCCGGTACTGTCCACCCCTGCTTCTTTTAGATTATAAACATGGACACGACAATATAATCATGTAAAAACTAAACAATATTAAATGAAAGCCTTGTGATTTCAGAAGGAAGATAGGTTAAATAAGTACAATTAAGGGTGACAGCTGTTATTTAAATTGATTATATTAAACTCCACATCAATCTTGACTGTAATAATGTTTGTTGTACTTTTATTACAAAGTGTGCACCTAAAAGAGCATTTTTTAACTTCTGTCTAATGCTATAGTAAATTAAATTGAGTATAGTTAATTTTAATAATAAAAAAATCGTTTTTTTTTTAATCTAGGCATCAGAAGTTACATGAACCCGTTCATGTTATTTCTGTTGCCTTGATTAAACACCCAACCCTTTTTTGTTTGAAATTAATGTCATTTAATAATTAGATATAGGTTGTATTTTCATGGATTTTTTTAAATCGATTTTTTGAAAATCGGATCAAATGCATGCGATCCCATCCGTGGGTCGGATCAAGATGTTGCGATCCATTATGATCCACAAAATTGGATTGAGCTTAAAAAAAGCGCATCCCTTTAGCATTGTATTAAACTATCAAATAACAACCGTCGTCAACCGTCAATCGACAGTGTCACTGTCAATTTTTAAATTGTCATTGATGAGTGTCATTTAACAGTCAGTGTAATGGTGCCTTAAATGGTGTTGCTATTTTTTTTAACGATTCATGGGGTTTCCACTGCCAAATAAAAAAAAGTCGCATTTGTGTAATTTGGGTCCGCTTGAAAACAAAAGATTTCCTATGATTGAATTGAAATATATTTTTTAATACAGTTGCTCAAAAAGTGGCGTATTGCAGGGACGTATAGCGTTCGGGATGTGGGCTTTTACATACTCGAGCTTTTTCTTTACCTTTTCCGAACTCGTGCGTTCTCTTTCACAACTGTCAAAATAATGTCTATTAAAAAGAAAAAACCAACCACGAAGTTTTTACTAAAAAAATTCATAGAAGTTTTTATGATTCATGCAAATATTTCTAAAAAGAAGCTACTAATTTGTTTCAATATCGGATTTAATGATTTGATTCAATGAGTTAGGTTAGGTTTCATTTAATTTCATCTCATTAAATATCATTTTCATTTCATATCAATAAAAAAAAAACTACTGAAGACTTGGCTATATGGGCATAGTATTCTCTTTGCCTTCCCAGAATGGGTGAAGAAAACAAAAAAAATCTCTGCTTATATTCTTTTACGGTTGGCGCCATTTTCCAAAAATGTTCTTTGCGAGTTTAGTTGTTTGTTTTTTCGCAACTGTATTAAAAATAGTTGTTCAGTAGGTACTCGTGCGGTACCGTCATTGCAACTGGTTCCGACTGTCAACCCTCACCTTCAGCAGCGCTTCGGCTCGGGTAGACATTTGTCGGAACTCTTTGCAATGACAGGCTTTCCGCACTCGTAATGAAATATAGGTACCATTGAAATTTTTTTTTAAAAGTCTTTGTCCACACTAGTGTTTTTCTCCTATAACGTGTACACGTTACATTATGTGAATATTCACATTCACAAACACCCAGAACCGGAACAACTACTATGTCCCTGTAGGTCATACAAATTTGTACCGTGTGGAGATCCACATAGTCGTGGCACAGAAGCCGATCGCTCAGCCGCTGCGCCATACGTGTCGTCAATATAATTTTTATTTATTTCATTTATTCAATCCGAAAGTGGTTCATAATTAATTAAATCATACAATTATATAGTCATCAGTATTTGTGTAATTACGGGGAGAAAAAAAAAACAGTTTTCAACTGACGGACCTGTAGTTCGCTTAGATCATAAAAAGTGTAACCTTCTTTTGTTTACCTTGAGAAACTATTAAAGGCGACCGGTCTTCGGGGATTAGACCGGTAAATAAAGTATTCTTACTGACTAAAACCACCCCGGTGGCCATCACCCACAAGTATGTAAGGCTTTATATTATTTTTAAATATCTTTGTTCGTGGCATTAGAATGCCATGGCGTTTTCCGTTCAAAGTACATACTAAAAATATAATAGGCACTCGCACTCGATATTCGCGATAATTATATTAATTAATTTTTGTTTGGTTTTTCACTATCACATTGATTCATCTACTCCCATTTACTGTCTCACTGCTGGGCACGGGTCTCCTCTTACAATGAGAGGGGTTAGCTCGTCAGATAAGTATTATCTAAATGCAAGTTAGTCTATATACTCGTAAATATGAACTTCTATACAATTCGTAAGCCTCTCTTAAAAATAATAAAATTGGGCTTTTATATATCGTAATAGTCTGGTTACATTTTTATGAAAGAAATATTGGAAAAGTAACTTGCAAAGTTGGACCATTCGGTAAAAACTGAATAATGCTTTTTTATAGGAGTTATTGAATATTAGGCAGGAACTACGGTTCAGCTAGTTCAAAATAAAGTATAATTATGAAAGGACAGATCAGGTACGAAATAAATCCTTTCTTTTAAATTTCGAATTACAAATCATTAGGGTTCATTTAAATCAATTTTATTGTTTTGTTTGCAATTCACTTGCACCTTGGTACTGTGGGTAAAAAGAGTTTATGAATTTATTGAACTCGCATTATTTACATAAATAATGGCTGCAATAGAAGGCGAAGATTCGTCAGACTCTGCAGCTGCTGAGCGAGGAGAATTTGGAACCGTGAAAGATGCCACGGTTGAATTTGAAACCAAAATGGATCAGGCGACTGAAATACAATTTAGGAGGCAGTCCGTCAACCCGAACATATCGGGCAATGAAGAACGAGTTGATGTTGATAGAACAGCACTCGAAGCTATATTGGACGTCAGTTGTCGTTTAAAGGATATTCAGAAGAGGACCGGAGTGTCTATGAGTACGCTGGCATTAGTTCACGAGTCTTATAAAGACAAGCAAGTAAATAAACCGAACAATTAGATTTATTAGTTTTATTTCATAGGTAACCTTTTTCCCATTAAACCTGTTTGTTTATAGGCTAAAGCTAAAGAAGCTCGTAGCAATCGTATGAGTAGTATTAAGCAACACCATCGATTTATACTTGACAACGCAGCTGCTATATTGAATAGGACACCTGAGTACATTTTGGTAAGTAAAATGTGTGTAGCTGATGTTTTTTATAGGATTTATTTACTTAGGTATCTATATGTTTTAACAGGAAGGTGTTTATGACGCAGATGAACATATAGAACTATTAGAAAGTGCATTCGCTGAAGGTGGCCGTAATTGCATAGTCTTGTGTGATGCAGTGCTTTCACACGTTAAAATGGGTAAGTACCAAAATTAATTAATTGCACGATGGATGTCGCTACATATCTTTTAATTCGGTACTTGCTATCGTAAATGTTCAGAGTATTCGTTTATGCTAGATATTATAGTAGTTACTTATTGCAGTTCTGACTTTCCGAATTCATCTGCACACGTGAGGAAATCTGTATGCCTTAGAGATTAATCTCGGTGAACATAAATCAGTGTTTATTAATTTTATTTGTAGAATCCGGTCGCTTTGTTCCCAATCAGAAGGGTAAGATGAAGAGGACTTATTTATCTGATGTCTCAACAGTTGGAACTCAGGGTAGATGTGTCGCCATGTATAGATTGAGGAGCAATGCTATTGACAGCAGGAATGTTGCTAATGTAAGTATCGATATACAAACAAAAACGAAAATGTATACGGCACTAATGATTTCCGACCAAGTAGATAATAGGATGATCAAATCCAAATAAATACTGCCCACTTCATGATCATCGGCAATTGCTTCGTTAGCCTAGCGGTTAGCGTTTTTTTTTGTATTTCTATCATGAGTGGCATCCCATGAGATGAATAGAGAATCTCTCTCTATCTTGGATTTACAATAGGCTTGTCTATTTATTAAATAAGCCTATTAAGCCTGTATGGGCTTGTCTCTCTATTAGACAATCCTACTGTAAATCCGAAGCTCAGGCTGCTAAGATCACTCGACATTCGATCCGAGAATCACTGCTACCTTTTAGACCACGAGCGCCTAATTAAAAATCAGTCTAACAGTATTTTCACAACCACAACACATAGGTAGATCTTATCATAATTTCTAAAACAAGCATTTTTTCTCAAATTTCATTGCACACCTACAATTTCAGGAGTATTTCTTAGCACAATTTGATATTAATCAAGAGACTGAAAATGTGGTGTCAGGGATTAACAAGACTTTGCAACGTGTGTACGTGCCAGCTCTTAAGGCTTGTAAAGCTTGGGGAGATCTTAACCCTCCTAATCCTAAAAGTAATGATATCGTCAATTCTTACATTTCAAGGATTATGTTGTTTGTTGATTATCTTGCAAGTAAGTAAAATAATAACATATTATTATTAGCTGTCTTAGAACGGGTATAATGCATTTACTATGCAAGAAGGTTAATACCTTCCGAAAGAAATTATGTAATATTTAAATGGTAGTGAAAACAATATACAAATCCGTTGCTTGGTTTAGAAGAAGTACATATTTAGAGAAACATGACAGATGTGGACAGCGATTACAGCCATTTATTTATAATTTTGATAAAAAGACATGAATGGATGATTTTACTAAGAGATTTTTTTCCAAATGGGTTAGGCAGTAAAGAAGAAGCAAATCAATTATGTATTATATATATAGGTACGTCTATAGTATGCTTAGACAAAACATTATGTCTAACTAAAAACAGTAGGTACCATTTCATAAACCTAGTGACACGGTTATTAAAATGTTCAAAGACTGTGGCACACACTTGCGCACATATTCTTCGCAGCTAAGAAGTTCACGATGAATGAGTTTAATATGCTCGCAGTTCAGTTGACAGCTACTTATATCTTTATCAGAAACTAAAATAGACCTGGACTGTTGTACAAGATTCAAAATCAATCTGGCTTTGTATGAGGATGAGTTGTCAAATCCTGAAAAAATGAAACTGGCTATCACTAAGACTCCAGTTTTAGAAGAAATATGTTCTTATGTAAAGCAATGGATGAAACAGATAACAATGGTAGGTAATATAATTGTTGACTTCATGCTATTTGAAAACTATTTTTCACTGTGAGGAGAAGGGAACTCATAGGTCCAACAAATATGCTTATAGGTGTTAGTACAGAGTCAGCAGTTACGACGTGAACCTTCAAATATTGGACCGCTAGCTGAGTTGGATCACTGGCGACGTCAGCTCACCACATTTACATCTATAATAGAGCACATCAAGAGTACACCTACATCAATGTACATACATACGCTGATAAGTGCGAAATCAAAGCTTTTGAAGGTACATTTCATTTTTGGTCCTAATATTAGTCAATTTAATGAGAATGACATTATAAATAAACAAAGAAGCTTAATGCGTTTTATTATTTCGTACAGCCCGTAACTTTTGTTTTCATTTTAGAGTGTCAGTCCGATTCTGGAAAACTATTTCTTTTTTGGAAATTTTAAAGCCTCATTACATTATGCAGGACGTTTTGCAGTTATTGTGGCTGAAATCAATCCAAGTTTTTTTAGTAATAGAGGCACTGATGCGTTAAAACTACGTATTATGTATTTCTAGAAATGGAGACAGCTGGATAATAACATTACAGACTATTACAACGAAGCTTTAGACAATGTAAGGTATCTTTACGCCTTGGAAAAACATTGCGAACCGTTGTACAGGTATTATTTGAAAATCTAAATGTTTTTATTTGAAATAGGACATTCTCAACTTTCGCCATACTCTCGGTTCTCCGCCTTCCAAATATATGTAGTTGGACCCACCACTCTTTGGTAGTAGCCACCATGAGTATCGTAATTCACTATCATCGAATTATGACCTACGACTGTCTCATAGGTTAATTATTGGTCGCCGGCTGCCTTAAGCAAAGTGTAACAAAGTGGACAATGTGTAACATTGTGGTAAAAGTGTAACAAATTGCGTAGTGTAACAAAGTCGACACGGTGTGTTGGGTTTTTCTAACAAATTCTCAGTGCGCTTCAGATTTGGATTTCTGATGGAAATGAAGAAATATACACTGGCCCGCTGTTGGGCACGGGTTATTGTATATTTGACCTAAAACAATTGCAAATTGTGGGTATAATTCGGTAGACTTCTCTATAATACTTTCGGGAGTGATGGTACCTACGTTGTATTATGTCTACAGGTGCGATCCTTACACAATGCAACATTACATTCCGGGTTTGCTGTACAATATAAGAATGATATTCGCGACGTCGAGGTACTACAACACCACCAAACAGATATCTACCTTATTAGTCAAAGTAACCAATCAGATTCTCAACATGTGCATGATTTTTTTGACTAATGGAGGAACAAAGAACATTTGGAACCAAGACAAGCTGAATTTTATTCATAAAGCGAGGGTAAGACACTTTAAAAAAGTTGTATTAAGCTCTCCAAGAGGTTTCTGCTAGTTGAACCTGTGTGTCTTTGTAAAGAACCGGATTCCCTTTTTCATGCAAGATAATAAATGCAGAGACTTTCAAAACGAAATAGGTGCAAATTATAAGTTTTAACAAATCCATATTTTTGATTTGATTGATTTGACTCGCTCTCTTTTACATAGGACCTAAACATACCGTTGAACTGTAGGTGTACATTAGTACACCTCTGCTCCCTTTAATTATTATACCTGTCTTATGTTTGTTCTAGTTCTGTTTGAATTTATACAAATTTTATCGTGAATGCTATGCTGAGACACAAAAAGAAATGACAGAGGCAGCTGGTGAAAGACCATTTGATTGCTCTGAAATGTTCATATTTGGTAAATTTGAAACTTTCCGGAAAAGGCTAACAAAGGTATCAATCAATGTATTTTATCAGTAGTATTATTTGACCTTGCTTATATTGAATTTGATTGAACTAAACGACTCTGTAAGTCTGGGGGCTTTCGAAAATGGAACGGAAACTGATCTAAATGAAACAACGACGTTTCTATTAAACAATTATATTGGCAGTTAATATAGTCTTAAGCGCCCAGTAATAATTATTTGAAAGTGGCGTGTTGACGCGCGTTGGCAAGACAAGAAGCTAAATTGTGAACATCATTCAATTTTAGTGTCGGATCCTATCTTCGCGGTAGGAAAACGTCAGCCGAAACTTCGTAAATTGAATTTCGTAGTAGGTCCCCTGGGAGTTCGGCAGACTCACCAGTATCATCAGTCTAATAATATTAATTTTTCTTTATAGATAATTGATCTGTTCCAAACATACATCACATACTATGTTCTAAATAAAACGACTCTGGAAGGTATTGAGGAATACGCGGCCAACTTCAATAAACTCTATAAAACAATTTCATCGAAAACGTACGACGCGTTGGATCACAGGTCGAACATAATTTTATTATTTTATACGTCACTTTGCTAATAAAAAGGGTTACATAATCTATTTTATATTTAGTGCAGGCGGCCGGATTTTGATAAGGATTACAAGATTTACAAAGAAGGTGTGACAAACCAGGAGCTGTTATTAGAAAACTTTATGATCAGGGTAAATAAATATTAATCTTATTGAATAATAGGTTATATCTATCGATACTGATATAGTAAAGCCGAAGAGTTTTTTTGTTTATATTTTTGCATTTTATAGCCCAACTCTTGAGGAAGGTTATAGGATATTTATCATTCCCGACGATCTTTACTAGCCGAGCAAAAAGGAAAAGTCAGGCCAGGTGAAACTTTGGGTCACAGCTAGTCTATTTATACCTATGCATCGTAACGCGAAATAATGGACCTACAAGATTTCATCATACCTTCACCATTTCATTTGCAGAGCATCAAAAAATGTCCCACTACGGAAATAGCGTTACATTTATTAAGTAGATTTGAGAAACTGAAGTTAGATTGCCTGTATATCGAGGATCAATATTATGATTTGATTAGTAAATACACAACTGAGATAGAATTAATACGTGACAGGTAACCACTTAAATAGTATAATAATACATTTTCTCATGATCCATATTATTATCGTATTATTAAGCACATTACCATCTTAAGAGAGGTAAGAGAATGTGAGTAATTCCACTCAAATTGGAGCTGCAAGACTAGTACCTCCGCCTTACGAAAGTGGCTTTTATATAAGAAGATATAATCTTTCCTTTAATCAACCTATACGTGCTAAAAATAATATATTTTATATACAATTATACAGCAAGCGACGACAATTCGGTAATAAATGTTATATTTCTTCATTAAGATACAATGAAGAAAGGGATCAACCAGAATTAGCAAGGAATATGCCACCAGTGGCAGGACGGCTCATGTGGATACGATTTTATGACAAATACATAAAAAAACCCATGCAGATATTTAAGCAGCACCACGAAGTTATTACTCACATGGTATCATATTATTATATAATACATCTATTCATTTAACATAATTATTTGAAATGTAGTCCCAATCACTTTAAAATTATATCTAAATAAATATTTAACCAACTTTTTTTATGTTTCCAGAATGCACAGCGATGTATAAAGCTGCACAATGTCATGACTATTGTATTTACAGAATATGAATTAATTTATCATTACGCTTGGGCTGAAAATGTGGGGCAGGTACCTAAGTATAACATTTTTTGACAAAATCTACTTCACATAAATAAAGTAAATATCTGTTATGTATTATATATTTCTTAAATTTTTATTTGATACCATACTAATTCGAATTTATGGGTTTATTTTTAAAATAAATAGGTCAATTATATTGCTATAATTCTAGGTTCGATTAGGACTGGTCGCTCCATTGTTGATTCGTCATCCGAAGACAAATATGTATATAATTAATTTCAGTATGTTTATTCCGGAGTGCATCAGAGAGGTTGAATACATGTGGCAGTTCGGACTTCGTAAGTAAATATTCTTCTATTATATAAAAATAAACATTGGTTTGTTTTTTCGTCCTGTATGCATTCCATGAGCTTATGACCTTGTTCCTATCTATAGTTTCTACATACTGCTATGTAGTTCGGTGTTATATGATTTTCTTTAGGTAATGTGATAGATTGATGGTGTCCGGTAGTTATACCGGACCATAGCCTGTCATGGTCGTCGTGAATGTCATGAATCCCATGGTTATGACTATAGGGCAAGTAAAGACAAGTGCGATTGTTTGTCAGTACGATTCCGACATACCTTGCCAATTATACCAGATATCCAGAAATATTAGATCCAATATTTTCCAAGCTCCAATAAAAACTTGTGGTAGAAATTTTAATATCAAGTACGTAGATATAGTTTGGCAAATATGATAACAGCATTAATTTCTATGTATAGATGTACCAGGTAGTGCTCAAATAGTAGCATTTTGCAAGACTAAAATCTTGGGATACTATGAGAAAATAAAATATTTGGTTGAAAGAAACAATCAATTAAGAAGGTAATAAAAATTATGACTATCTAAGTTGGATGGATCAGGATTATAAGTAAGTAATTTGTAAAATGTTTCTCTTTATTAACGATAGGAGTATGCCGAAGCTATATTTACCACTACTCCGCGCGCAGTTGATAAAATTAGAGAAAGCCTTCCAGCCTGGTTTATCAACGATGACATGGACTTCACTGGAGATACCGGCTTATTGTGACAGTATTGAGAAAGTTTTGGATGAAGTGGACTTATTCGTAAAGGAGGTAAAGTACATAACCTCAGACCCCTATGATTTCAGCAAATATGATTCTTATATGAAATCCCAATAATTACAGGTTTTAGATATAAAAGAAGCTCGCATTGACGCAATATTGCAATCTATAACTCAAACAATGTTAGTTTATTTACCTGAAGTGGCAGTAGATCCCGTTGCTCTGTATGAGGAAAATCTCATAAGGCGAGATGAAATCGGTAAGTTAAGACGTAGTTAAAGCTAAAAAATAAACTTTATGTGGGAAACGAGCTGCGTTTTGCCCGAAGTAATTAATTTGGTACGTTATGGATGATCGAATCTTTTGCATTATTAGCTTCAGATATACAACAAAAATCTTGGAATGCTGAAATTGCAGTAATAGAACTAATACACAAGTTCCTTGACAGTGTGCCTTCAAAACAAATACAAGCCTTAAAAGATAACTGGTAAATAGTATTATGTTGTGAGATCCGTTTTCATAATTATTTTACTCGTATCTTAACTCGTTTACCTTTTTTTAGGTTGGACGTCGAGAAAGTTTTGAAACAAGTTACATCAGCTACAAGAGTGTTCCCTGATGATGCAGGTTAAAGATTTTTTTTTATGAACAAACATTAACTCTTGAAAATCATTTGTGAAGTATTCCATTACAAGCTTCGTACTAAATATCATTACTTACTTAATTTTTTTTTAGCCAATTACAAACAAATAGATGAACGCATTTAATCAATTAGGTACTTAATTTCTAGTAAATCAAATTATTTTTATTTTATAGCATTCATGGAGATAGAGAACCCAGATCGATACGACGTCGTGCCTATTATTAATGAATGTAATGAAATTTTTGCATATTTTGCTACTAAATGTTTGGAAGCACTAATTAAATGTACTAGACAAAGTCTTGATCGGCTTAGACGACGGGCTTCTGTCTCTAGGTAAATCATGGCAAATTGATCGAAATTAGTTCAGTCGTAAAACACTCATATTTATGTTGAAATACCTACTGTTATACAGTTTTCTAACGATGACTATTGATCCTGAAGAACAAAACAAACTAAGTCCTCTGATGCTGACAAACATGTATTTACAAATACCAAGAATACTGATAAAACCGACGTTGGAAGAGATACAGACATCGTTTTCTCAGGTGAACTAATATGTAATGAAGATTAAGTGTACTTATAATTACAGATCAGATGAGTATTAGTAGTAGATATCCTTCAAAATACTTTGATATGGTGATATATTTTAGTACTTAGCCCAAACTAAATACATATTTTATCATAGGTGGTGTTAAATTGTATTATGGATGTTCACCGCAATGTGTTCATGTGGGGACAACAAGAGCAAATAAAGAAGGAGAAATTGACTGGAACGTTGCTCACAACAAAACGTAGTGCCAGCGGTGTCGGTATGACTTTATATAAAAAGAAATAATAACAAAAGAAGGTTAGGTGGCATGACAATTCAAATAAATAAATATTTGCAGGATCTCGGGCCGGTTCCAATGTGGGTGGAGTAAAAAATTATTTCCGATTGGTATCTGAGCATAAGGATATCGTCAGGTCGGTGATGGCGTTGCAAGGAATGATGTACATGTACAAACCTGACATTGAAAAACTGTTAAAGGTATGAACGAAAGAAAGTACAAAAATATAAAAAATAAACGTAAATACTTAACAAAACAGGTTTGTTAAATGAAAAAAATCTTGTAAGGCGTGAAAACTTACAAAGTAGTTTTACAGAATCAGAATTGTCGTTTTGTCGGAAGTAAAAATTTTTATGTTATGGTAAACAGAGTTCTGACTTTTCTGGGATAGTATAAATGATAAGATCTAATATAACGGGGTAAATCGCCGCTTTTCTCATATAACTTCTAGTAAAATAATGACATATTCAATTTATACATTTATCCTTTAGAGTTATGGGAGATTTGATTATTTATGGGCGGAAAACAGGATGCAGCAAATACAAGAGTTTGTCGATTCAAATCCCCTTAACGTTGTTATTAAGGATATGTTCATCAAATACGAAAGACAGACCGAGGAAGTCTTAAGTTTGCCTGAAAGGCACATAATCGGCTCCATTCAAATCAATATGGGTAATGCTTCCAACTCTTTGATACTTATAAAGTCAAGCAATATAAGTGTAGAATAAAGATAATTGTAGTTTTCATTAAGTGGAACCACTTTGTGAAATAAGTAATTTAGTGATGTCTTTCAAATATCATTAAATCCCTTCCTAACACTGTATTTCAGAACGTATAAAATTGGCATTGCAATTAGAATCTATCGAGTGGAAGAGAATCTTAGGTAAACTTTTATGTCAAGCTTACAAAGACAGAGCTATTAAGCTTCTTCTGTTCATTCGCGACCGTATGAAAACTATGAGCAAAAAGATTAAGGATTTGGATGATGTCAGAGTCGCTATGATGTGCCTGGAGCTTATAAGAGAAGAATTTATTGGGTATGGTCTTTTGGACAGACAATCCTCACAATGTTTTAGGAATATTATCATAATTAATATTACTATTACCAATTGTCAATTGCCTCTTTTATCTAATAGTCGCTAAGTGTGAGGTTCTAAGTTTGGTTCTTTTGCCAGATGGGTTCTTTTAAGAAGTTCTCAGTGGCAGTTGGGCTTGTGTCCAGTTACGGGCAAATTGCAGGAGTTAATTCGAGTTTGAAGATTGACATTATTCCTAATCATGTATAAATCATGTCACAGCTTTGCTCGTAAAGACCTCCATTCTTTTTAAAATAATTATAAATACACAATTTTAGGATGGATATGGAATTAGATATAATTGGAGAAAGTTATACAATATTTTCGCAGTTCAATATCGATATACCTAAAGAAGACTCGGATATGGTGTACGGCTTAAGACATTCTTTCCGGAATATGTTGTTGACCGTATGTATCGGATCAAGAAGTTTATTATCTTGAGATCTGTCACAAACATTATTTATTATTATGGTTATTTAAAAGACCCATTAAGTTTGATAAATAGATCTAATAAAGATACGATACTTATCCCAGTAACACATTCATTTTGATATTACTTGATGGGCCATAATTATGTCAAAATCCTATCTCTAGTAAGCAAACCTACTCATTGATTTGTAATTGGAAATGGCCATAAGTAGCACTTACCTTTTCTTTTCTAGTCACAACAAGTGCAGCAAAAAATAGTGGACATGCAAGGTCCACTACAAAAAGAGCTGACTGAAGGGGTGGCCACTTTCCTTGCTGATGTGCTTAAGTTTGATGCAGACTACAATGCGGCTGGACCTATGACCCCCGGTCTAGCTGCACGGGAAGCCAGTGATAGGTATTTTTTTGTTAACTCCTCCCCATAACCTTCCACATATGCTTATTGGAGGTAGACAACTCGAACTATATTATATTTATTTCCAGTTGATGGCATTTAAATTACTGATTGTTTCGTTTGTTGTAGGGTCATAATGTTCCAATCAAGATTTGATGACTTGTGGAGACGATTTGAAATGTACTCTAGTGGAGAAAAGTTATTTGGTATGGAAGTGCAAGACTATCCAATCTTGCATCAAAAGAAAAAGGAATTTAATTTACTAAATAAATTGTAAGCGCATGTGATAACGTCTTCACTCATATACCTTTCTACCTTCCTATAATATTGAGGTGCGAACTTACCACCGTAACAGACTGTGGTAATATAGTTTATTATATCTATAGTATTATTCCAAAATGTCAACAGGTATAGTTTGTATTTGGCCGTGACGAATTCCATCGATGGCTATTTTGAAACACCTTGGGTAGATATTGATATCGAACAAATTGTTGCCCAGCTGACAGAATTCGATGTAAGGTAAGAATGTAGCGTAGCTTCAGTGAAAAATATAATAAAAGCTTTAAGAAGTTATATGTCAATAAACATCCAAAGTAATTTCAATGTTTTAGATGTCGAAGACTGCCAAGAGCTATGAAAGATTGGCCGGCTTACATCGAATTGAAGAATAAAATAGATGATTTCAACCAAACTTGTCCACTTTTGGAGTTGATGGCTGACAAATCTATGAAGGAAAGACATTGGAAGAGACTGGAAAATCTGATGAGTTAGTAACTAAATTAGGGTTTAGCTTTTTTTTTCTAGATACTTAACAATAATAACTGCAACGTAGGTATTTAATGGTTGCAGACTGTGTGTTAGATGTTGAATCTGAAGCATTTACGCTCGCAAATGTTATGGAGGCACCGCTGTTGAAATACAAGGAAGATGTAGAGGTTTGTGTCAGTAAAAAAAATACTTAACAGCTAATAATGACCACATAGAAGAAAAACTTATTTTCATGAAATATATTTTATAGGATATTTGTATTAGTGCGGTAAAAGAGAAGGATATTGAAGCTAAATTGAAACAAATAACCATAGACTGGGCAGTTGTAGACTTGACCTTCGCCGTTTTCAAAAACAGAGGTGAACTTTTGATTAAGCCACAGGAGACATTTGACATCATCACTTTGCTTGAGGACTCGTTAATGGTTCTCAACTCTTTGGCCTCGAACAGGTATGACATTCCATCTGGCTTCTAAATACCTAAGTACATATTTTTTAAATAATCGCATACATGATGTGATTAATCAATGACTTGATAATAATTCTATGAATTTTTAATTATTATTATTTTAGATACAATCCGCCGTTTAAGAAAGACATATTACTGTGGATAAACAAACTAGTAAATACTAGCGAGATCTTGGAGAAATGGCTTCAAGTTCAGAACCTGTGGATGTACCTGGAGGCCGTGTTCGTCGGTGGTGACATCGCAAAACAATTGCCAGCGGAAGCCAAACGATTCGCTGTACGATGCTTTTAGTAATAATTGGTACAAAAAATAATTGACAGCGTGCGCGAGGGAAACGCGTTACAAACCACCAGTGACCTTGAGTAATGCACTGCCTGTCGTTCGCCAAGGGCTCTGCTAATCACCATACAATGTTTAGCGACAAATAACGCTAGATACATTATACTCTCACTCTCTCTTAAAAAATCGTACTACTTACTAAATGATAGATAAATCAGTTCTTTTTAAAATTTTGAAGGTTTATAACTTCACAAATTAATTATAATGGAAATGATCTTTAAATCATATCTAAGCCAGTCGTCTAGGCGTAATCTTCAATTTAAAATAATAATTAAAAACCGTATTTCAGCACTGTAAGTAGGAAATGTAGCGCAATTAGAAGTTTACTGAGGTACTTAAATCGGCGTAAGTACCAAAAGCAATTTTCACTAAAACTTCTAGTTAGAGCTACTGAATTTTCTACAGAGGTTGACCTAAAAGATTACGTTGACAGGGAATCGACAAAACGTACGTGAAAATAATGTACCGTGCTCGCGACATAGTGAACTGCGTGGAGACGTGCACGTCAGACGATACGCTGAAGCAGCTTCTGCCGTACCTGTTCGAGCAGTTGGAGGCTTGCCAGAAGTCGCTCACTGGCTACCTGGAAACAAAGCGACTCATCTTCCCCAGGTTCTTCTTCGTATCAGATCCTGTGCTACTCGAGATCCTTGGACAGGCCTCCGACCCTCATTCTATACAGGTTATAGAATATTTTATGTATCGTATTAAATCTGATATACAAATATGCTTTACCAAGTCAATGCTCTGCTCTAAGAGTCAAAGTGTAAATAGTATGTAGTCTTTTATTTTAATAAGTAATAGCCAGCGATTGACCTCATCACAAAGTACGACTGTTTCAGCCGCATCTGCCAAGTATTTTCGACGCGATATACACAGTGGACTTTGATGATAAAGACAGAATAGTAAAGATAAACTCTGATAATGGAGAGACTATTCCCCTTGAAAGGCCGGTGGCGTGTTTAGGAGGTGTAGAGGTAAGTATTAATTGATAGTTCAAGATCTAAACTTTTACAGATCGAATAGTGGAGAAAAATTCTTTATTTATCACCTGGAACACTTTTTTTTTTCGCCGACACTACGCCAGGCTGACCATGACGAAAGCGACAGACTAAATTATATAATATAAAACATATAGATATACTAGCTTTTACCCGCGACTTCGTACGCCTAGACTTAGTAACACAATTGTCGGATTTTATTAATGGGATAAGAAGTACTCAATGTTAGGGAAATTTCCGCTTTGTTCCGAAAAAAGAAGTATTAGTATTATAATATGCCAGCGCCAATCACAAACTATTAGTACCAACATTTCATTTAAATCCCGTAAGTAGGTCTCCTACATAAGTTTTCTGGGAATTCTCACATAATTTTGGGGTAAAATATATTATATTTGTTATTCCCGGTCACTTACTATGTGTCTATGAAATTTCATGCAAATCCCGTAAGTAGTTCTCCTATATCCGTTTTTCGGGATTTCCGGGATATTCCGAAATTTTTCCGGGATAAAAAGTAGCCTATACTTTATTCCCGGACACATACTATTAGTATACCAAATTTCATGCAAATCGGTTCAGCCGTTTTTGCGTGATTGAGTAACAAATAAACAAACAAACATTCACACTTATAATATTAGTATGATAATTCATATTTATTCAATGTGTTATTGCAGATATGGTTAAATACGTTATTGGATACAATGAAAGATACGGTCAAAAATGTTATTGCTAACATAGCACAAACTATGTCTGGAGATCCTGAATTTGATTTTTTAACTGGTTTTTGGAATTTTCCTGGTCAGGTAATTATTCAATTATTTAGAATACTTTAGACTTTATGCTACGACTTAATTTAGGATGCATATTTTTGCGTCATGAACATACATAAAACGAGTGCAAGTACAGACGCTAGCAGATCAAGCTAGCCAAAACTGTCAAAATTTCCCATTTGAAAATGAACCTTACTGTATCGTATTAAAGTAGAAAATCTGTCAAAGAAATTTAGACAGTAGCTTGATGTGCTGGCCACTGTACAAAAAGCATAATTTGTTGTGTATATTGCAATGATTATGTAAAACAATTGTTATATTAATTTCAAGTAGTAGGTAGATAGTATAAGTATTACACCTTTGATTCTTTTAGGCTGGATTACTAGGAATGCAAATACTTTGGACTAGTGACGCAGAATACGCTCTTAAGAAATCACGAGTTGATCGCTTCATTATGAGGTTCACCAATCAAAAATTCTTAGATCTACTAAATGGCCTCATTGATCAGACTGTCAAAGACCTTGTTCCTTTAGACAGAACACGAGTGGAAACCATGATCACCATACATGTACACCAGAGGTACGAAATTCAATCAATATTTTCTTTCATCTACACGGGCAACAATAGAATATGCAGGTGGAATTTGGTTAAAGGAAGTGTTTTGTGATTACGTTATTTGCAGAGATATTTTTGACGACTTGGTGAGAATGAGAATCAAGTCACCAATAGATTTTGAATGGCAGAAGCAAGCCCGCTTCTACTATAACGAAGATACTGATGACTGCACTGTATCTATTACCGATGTGAATTTTTTGTATCAGGCAAGTTCTGCAGTTATTTTTGTATCTGTTGTGATATTTGAATACAGGACATTACCTACGCAGCAAGCAACTAATTGCAGTCAATGTTTGCGTGCATATGCCGTTTAAGACCATTTGAGCCTATTTTTAGGTGCTGGCACTATGAAGCAATATTAGAGAAATTCTTCTCTACATATTTTTATCATTTCTAATTTAGGAAATATTTTATCGGTTATAGAACGAGTACTTGGGTATAACGGAGCGGTTGGTGATCACGCCGCTGACGGACAGGTGCTACATCACGCTGTCGCAGGCGATCGGCATGAGCATGGGCGGCGCACCCGCCGGGCCCGCCGGCACCGGCAAGACCGAGACCACCAAGGACATGGGCCGCACGCTCGGCAAGCTCGTCATCGTCTTCAACTGCTCCGACCAGATGGACTTCAGAGGTATGTGCATTTGCTTACTCATGTTGTATCAACACATTTATTCTGAGACCTCTAAATACACGTTTTTACTAGTATTTTTTATATTGTATGGCATTAACGCAAGCTAAATATTTTTAAAGATATCAATTTTATTACAACACGTTTTTAATTAACACCAGGTTTGGGACGTATCTTCAAGGGCTTGGCCCAGTCGGGCACGTGGGGTTGTTTTGATGAGTTCAATCGCATAGAACTACCTGTGTTGTCCGTCGCCGCGCAGCAGATCTACATCTGTCTCATGGCCAGGGTGGAGAAGAGAGAGTTCTTCATATTCAGGTACCTAATGCAGTTATTCCTGTAATAATGTATGGGTTATGTAATAATAATGTATTAATGTTAATAATGTATGGGTTGATTTTGTTGATATTTAAGTACCTTTTTGACAAATCACGAAATCGATATCTTATGGTACCTTTGCTTTGAAAATAAGTTTTACATATATTGTATGTAAGTACATACGAGCAGACGCGCAGCTATATTATTGTTATTTTCCAGAGATAAATGTGTAAAGTTATTTAATTTAAATTGTGCCCAATGTAGTGATGGCGACACAGTGAGTTTGAACCCGGAGTTCGCGTTCATCATTACTATGAACCCTGGCTATGCCGGACGACAGGAGCTACCCGAAAACTTGAAGATTCAATTCCGGTCCGTCGCTATGATGGTCCCGGACAGGCAGATTATTATTCGAGTCAAGTTGGCCAGCTGTGGTTTTAAAGATAACATTGTGTTAGGTATATGCTCTCATATACTTACGTATCATCAAACTGTAAATTAGTCTTGCCATTCTCACCCTGGGACGTACTTCAAGCTTGTCAATCGCACCCTTATTTTATACCAGTCAGCCCTCTCGTAACTAAATTAACTACTAGTAAATATTGATTTCTGACATTTACGCGAATATTATACATTGAAATTACTTTTTACGGATTTTATCGCGTTATATTGATATTATTAATCCCGACGTTTCGGACCCTTTACAGCGTCCATGGTCACGGGTAGACTCAACTGTCTACACGTGACCATGGACGCAGTAGTTTTGTTTTAACTACTAGTAATTTCTAGCGTGGTTCCCAATTGTTATTACTACAAGTAACTAAAATATTAAATTGCCTAAACTACTACAGCATTACATTTCCAGCTCGTAAGTTCTTCACGCTGTACAAACTATGTGAAGAGCAGTTGTCGAAGCAGGTGCACTACGACTTCGGGTTGCGGAACATTTTGTCCGTGTTGCGAACTATGGGCGCGCAGAAACGAGCCAACCCGGAGAGCACAGAAGAGAACATCATGATGAGAGTGCTGAAGTTAGTCATACAATAACATACATAACGTACACCACCGTCGATCACAAGTTAAGATAGTCTTCTCTTAGTTATTTAAATGTAATACCTATATAAGATGATATAAAATAAATAAAATGATTACACAGGGAAATGAACGTGTCAAAACTAGTAGACGAAGACGAACCTCTATTTATCTCCTTGATTGAAGATTTATTCCCTGGTATGAAACTTACTCAAACAATTCAGAGGTAACGACAAATTTAAATTTTTGATGCATTTTATAATTAAGTAGTGAAAAATCTCTGATATTTGAAAGTGACTGGGCTAATCCTTTCAGGGAAATGCAAAATGCCATAGCTACTGTGACAGAAAGCACTGGTCTTGTGAACCACCCGGATTGGAACTTGAAGATCATTCAGTTGTTCGAGACATCGCTGGTGCGGCACGGCTTGATGACGATGGGACCAACAGGCTCGGGCAAGACCACCTGCATACACACGCTGATGGCGGCACTCACTGAAGTAGGCAAACCGCATAGAGAAATGAGAATGAATCCTAAGGTGCATACCGCGTAATTGTACATACTTAGAGCTGCACTTGTAAGGTGGTTAGATACTGTCTTAGGATAAGTAATTTGGCTTTAAAAATCTTAGCTTAAAATTTATATTATTATCAGGAAGTTCAACTGGTATACTTAATATCTAGCATGTTTTACTATAAAATAAATTATTAATACTTACATTCACATAATACAGGCAATCACTGCACCTCAAATGTTCGGACGCTTAGACGTAGCAACTAATGATTGGACTGATGGTATATTTTCTACTTTATGGCGAAGAGCTTTAAAAGTGAAAAAATCCGATACAACTTGGATAGTTTTGGGTATGTTATATGGATTTTAATTTATCACAAGGCAGCGAGCTGGAATGTCCGGTGTTTGTTAAATCTTCTGTTTTCTTCAGATGGCCCGGTGGATGCAGTATGGATTGAAAATTTGAATTCAGTGTTAGATGATAATAAGACGTTGACCCTGGCCAACGGTGACCGCATCACGATGGCTCAGAACAGCAAGCTGGTATTCGAGCCGGACAACGTGGACAACGCCTCGCCCGCTACCGTCAGTCGGATGGGCATGGTGTTCTTGTCTTCATCAGTCCTCAAATGGCAACCAGTACTAGAGGTTTGATATACGCTATTTACTGAGTCCTCTATTATATAAAACAATAACCACTGTTATCTAATCTAGTTTTTTCTAATGTTCGTGTGTGTGATTTCGGTAGACAAACTCGATGTACATCGTTTCCATTCAATGAAATGTGCCCGTTAAGAAAGAGCTTGTACAATAAATAAGAATGTATCTAATTCTTTATATTGCATCTTTTTCATTTAATCTAGATAAATCTCGTTGCGAATGGTGTAGGTATTTAAAACTTCTTCTAGAGAGGGTTATCTGTTTTCTCCTGTCCTTGAAGAGTGGAATGTTCTAGAAGAACTGTTTGCATTATGTACAGCTGACGTGTTAACACCTGAGCTTCCTCATAAAGGATTTTAGTAGGGAAAAAACGTGGCTTGGATAGGCATACTCTCAATATCATTCTTTGGGCTGTTTCAATGTGGAGCATTTTGGTTTTACATGCACCTCCCCATGTAGATATACAGTAACCAAGAATCGATTGCACTAACGCTTCATAAGTCATTATGATGATATCTATAAAAATAAATCAGCCATTTTGTACTTAAAACAGTGTTGGTTAAAGAAACTAGAAAAAAAACAAAGTGATGTTCTGCGTACTGCTTTTAATAAAGTATACGACGAGGTGCATATGTACGTGCAGCAAAAACTCACCGCCAAAATGAAACTACTTGAAGCTATATATATCAGGTATTGTCTACATTATATATATTGTCTATATTATGAAGCGTAGGAAGGAATCACAACTGACATTTATCATTTGCAGGCAGTGTATAGACGTGCTAAGTGGATTACTACAGATTGAAATTCCCGGTTGCAGTGAGTAGGGACTGTTACATTTTGATTGGGGATTGATACATATGTGCAAGTTTAGTTCTTTTTTCTGTTTCTGCATTTTTTTCTGTGTGGATACAATAAAAAATAACATTTATTGTGTATGTAGTTTTAGTTAATTACATTTCATACTTTACAACAAAGTATGCGTCGTCATAATCAGTATTTATAAATCATTACATAATCATATAATTATAATTAACCTATAGAAAATTAAAGTCAGAGCACTCCTCGTCGGTGTTGCAGAGGCTCATACGGAGCGTCATCTGGAGCGGCTGTTCATCTTCGCAATGATGTGGTCACTGGGCGCAGTATTGGAGCTGGATATGCGCACGCGCATGGCTGAGTTCATGACCAAGCTGCCCGTGCGCATGGACTGGCCTGGCGCAAAGTCTAAGGAATGGGTTATGCCCTTTGAGTACACGGTCAACGCCTACGGCGCCTGGGAGCACTGGTCAGGGCTCTGTAATATACAAATAGTTTGTACACGACATTGGTTACACTTAACCGCGTTGTTTTAATGTTGCCAGGTCTGACAGTGTCGAGGAATACATTTACCCGTCCGATAGTATACCAGAGTACGCGTCTATTCTGGTGCCGAACGTAGACAACGTGTGCATCACGTTCCTGATTGACACCATCGCCTCTCAGAACAAGGCAGTTCTATTGATCGGTGAACAAGGCACCGCCAAGACAGTCATGTTAAAAAGTTACATGACCAAGTACGACAACGAGGTGAAATTGTTTAAAATAATTAATTTCTCCTCTGCTACTACGCCGAATATGTTTCAAGTGAGTACTGGTAATTTATTATTAAAATCGTTTTAAGTGTATTATTTATTTATTGCGAATATGGGTATTACAGTATCTATAAGAAATCTTGTTTTATTGCAGAGAATTATCGAATCGTACGTGGAAAAGCGTGTTGGTATGACGTACGGCCCTCCGAGCGGTAGAGCGATGACAGTGTTCGTAGATGACATTAACATGCCCGTGGTGAACGAGTGGGGTGATCAGGTAAAGACAGATTATTAAAACATTATGTACACTTATATTCATGACATGAAATTAAAAATTGCTGTTGTTTAAAACAAACGGGTTGGAATTAAATCTGACACCAACCAGAATTATTATACATAAATTATTAACAGTGTTGTATTTTTTCTAAATATCTAACGGTTGTGTCAGAAATCATCATCATCAGCCCGTGTTCGCTCATAGAATGAGAGGCATTAGGCTATAGTCCACCATGCTGGCCTAGTGCAGGTTGGCAGATTTCACTCGCCGCGCGCCGTCGATAAAATCTCTAAGGCATGTTAGCAAGTTACCACACGATGTTTTACCTTCACCGTTTAGGCGAGTGATTTCTAAAAGTCGGAGAAACGTTGTCTTCGACTTAGCAGTCTAATGGTCATACCACTAGGCTATCAGTGCTTTGTCAGAAATCATAATGTTTAATAATTCGAGTTTTAGGTAACAAACGAAATAGTGCGACAAATGATGGAATGTGGAGGATTCTACTCGTTGGATAAGCCCGGAGATTTTACAACTATTGCTGATATCCAGATGTTTGGCGCTATGATACATCCCGGTTAACACAATTAATTACTATTTACAGAAATATATAAAAAAAAAATATTTAACATATAATGTTTGTACCTTATCCTTACTTAAAGAAGTTCCATCAATTGGTGGCGTAAAAACAAGTTTTTTTAATCATATATTTATACAGCATCATTATTAGTATATGCGAAACCTGAAACACGTACGTTCCATTTCTTACACGAAAACTACCTATGCTTTTTACATAAGATAGGTACAAATCAACCGAAATGCCGTGCGCTCGCGGCCGCGGTCGCGTTATGTACCTACTTATCTGAACGGGAGCGACATACGTGCACACTACCCTATAGCAGCCGGGCGACTGAAGTGGTTGGTTCACCCCCGCCCGCCCCACTGCGCCCGCGCTGAGCGCTCAGTGTGTCAGTGCACCGTGACTTTGCCCTGCCGTGACCTGTGTTGCGCGCATATGATTGTGGATAGGTACTTAGTGTCGCTCGGTGTCCTACTCGTAACATTTTTTAAATGTTTTTGGGACAAAATATAACATGATGTAAAAATTATTGGAATCGATTCAGTTACTTATTCTGAACAAACTATATTCAGGTTTCGCATATTCTAATAATGACCTTGTATATGTACAAACAGAAAATGAAGCCTGGAGCTCTTGTTAATAAATTATGACTGCGTGTGTTATACCTAATTATGTCTACTATATCCCTATTATCGTAGGTGGTGGCCGAAATGATATACCTCCACGATTAAAGAGACAATTCAATATTTTCAATTGTACATTACCCAGCAACATTTCTATGGACAGGATTTTTGGTATAACTCTTTTATTTTATTCTTTAATGAACATTTTTAGGAAGTTACTGGATAGTATGTAGCTTCAAGTATTATTACCATACGTACCAGACACAACAACAAGAATTTACCAATTTAGTTATTATATTATAAAGCTATGCAATCAATCTGTAATTTATTTTTTAAGTAGATGGTATTAAGATTGATTTCAACTTTCTTTATTTTAGAGACAATTAGTGTTGGATATTTCTGTAAAACTCGTTTTGATAAGCTGATAGTGGAGTTTATGCCAAGACTCGTGCCGGTAACTCGAATAATTTGGCAGCAAACTAAGGTATTCTACTTTTTTTTAATATAAGTAGCTCTCATCCATTGAACGTATAATTTAATTATTTCATCTTTTTAATTGTGTAGGTGAAAATGCTACCAACACCTGCAAAGTTCCATTATGTGTTTAACCTTAGAGATCTATCTCGTATTTGGGAAGGTATACTATTTATCCATAAAGAGGAGCTCCAGTGCATCAAAACAGCGTTAAAACTCTGGTTTCATGAATGTTTGCGAGTTATTTCTGACAGGTACGACTCGTTATTTGAGTATGAAACGATTTCTATTAAAATATGGAAATTAAGTATATCAAATCAATATTATTTCTAATTTATTCAGATTTACTACATTTGATGATAAAGAATGGTTCGTGTCAAATTTCTGGAAAACAGCCGCGCAAGAGTTGCCAGACGTAGTCACAGAGTTCCCTGAAGAGGAAACGTTTTTCGTAAACTTTTTACGTGAACCAGTTGAACCAACTGGTGAAGAGGACGAAGATTTTAGTCTTGATGCCCCTAAAATATACGAGGAATTGCCTTCGTTAGTTATAGTAGCTTATAAATATGTTGATTCATAAGATATACAACATCATTATTAGTATATGCGAAACCTGAAACACGTGTCTAGTTTTTTTATGTAAATAATCTATGTACAAAATTTCAAAACTTGTATCATGAAAAATCACAAAGTTATAAGCTTGTTAAGTTACCTGGTTGTCCGTACAAAAACATGCTCATCACGCGCAGGCGCCACCCCGCGCCCTCGTTGTCGCGGCGCTCATTGATAATAATGTGGCAGTAGGTACCTAACCGTACGGCGATTTCAGATTGCATTGTATTTAACTGATGATACATCACACTTGCAGTCTTTGAACTGTCGTAATGGTCAAGTGTAGGTAGACATTAATAAGTACTTTATTTGTAAATGCAGCCGTAAGTGATTAAATGTAGTCAATGCGATATGTTGCACCTTATACCAAACACTGTAAGTTCAAAATGGATGAAAAGTGTTAAACATCGCACTACTTAACCACAACAGGCTGTAGGTACAAATAAAAACGTGTGTTCATGTGTGTGACGATACTTTAATGTCAGATAGCTCCTCGTGCCGCACTGCCAGGAATACGTTATCACTTATCACCACAAACCGCTAGTATCCGTACCATTTCTTACACGAACACTATGCTTTTTACATACGATAGGTACACGTCAACCGAAACACAACTGCCGCGCGCTCGCGTTATCACCACAAACCGCTACTGTACGTACCATTTCTTAAACGAACACTACCTATGCTTTTTACATACGATAGGTACAGATCAACCGAAATGCCGTGCGCTCGCGGTCGCGCTCTCGTTTTGTACCTACTTATCTGAAAGGGAGCGACATACGTGCACACTTCCCTATAGCTGCCGGGCGACTGAAGTGGTTGGTTCACCCCCGGGCCCCGCCCGCCCCACTGCGCCCGCGCTGACCGCTCAGTGTCAGTGACCTGTGTTGCGCACATATGATTGCGGATAGGTACTTAGTGTCGCTCGGTGTCCTACTCGTAACATTTTTTAAATGTTTTTGGGACAAAATATAACATGATGTAAAAATTATTGGAATCGATTCAGTTACTGATTCTGAACAAACTATATTCAGGTTTCGCATATACTAATAATGACGATGTAGAAACAATGCTAAAGGAGTACATATGAAAGCCATACAAGAAATCGTCGTTAGGAATTTGAATTTGCCACTTTTAGACATTAACATAGATATAACGTGTTTATGTTGGTTTTCTGTAATTCAAACTTTTTATTTATTTTTTTGTTATTAGAAATTCAAATGTTGGAGAGTTATCCAGAAATAAATAATGTCGAAGTCTTAGTGGACACTGATAGTAAGTACTAACTGTACTTCATGTTCAAGTAAAAATCTAACAAGAATTAATAAAAACGTTTATCTACCGTTCTTGCTACTTTTGTAAGAACAATAGAAGAAAGAAAGAAAACATTGAGTAGAGTTATAGACTTGTATAGATTTAAGAGATTATTTCCTAAGATGAGAAGGCATACTCGAAGATAATTAATTTTTACTTAGTATTTACTGTATTTATCATTACAGTTGGGACTTTGTGCTTTCAAAACTGGCAGGCTTCCAAGTACTGTTTAATGAACAGATTAGAGGAGCGCATCTCGACTTGGTATTCTTCCTTGATGCGATGGTCCATCTGTTTATTATATCGCGTATCATTAATACTCCACGGTAAGTCAATAATACTCTATCACTAATCATTGATCTTCATGATTATTTTTCTTTTTTAGCTGAAATTCATTTATTATGATCATGATTTTCATTATAATATAAATACTTAGCTCAAAAAAATAGTAAAATATATCGCTATTGTTTTCTCTTAGTGGCAATGCTTTATTAGTGGGGGTTGGCGGCTCTGGAAAACAAAGTTTAACAAAATTAGCATCGTTTATAGCCAACTACTCGTTCTATCAAATAACTTTAACAAGGTAAGTGAATTGACATTGTAATGACGTAAATAGAATTTGCTCTCAGTTTACTGTTTTCTGTAATATTTTAAGATCATATAACGTGAACAACTTCATGGATGACATAAAAGTATTGTACCGCGTCGCCGGGCTGCAGGGGCGCGGCATTACCTTCATATTCACCGACAATGACATCAAAGACGAACAGTTCTTAGAGTTCCTTAACAATATACTCAGTTCAGGAGAAATTGCCAATCTATTTCCTAAGGATGAAATGGGTAGGTCCGGCTCTATAACTATTTAAGATATAAATACATTTCTAAGTTCATTTAATTTACACACAATGTGAAGACTGAAACCACAAAAGAGAGGCCTAAATTAAGGTGAAACCGATTTACGGACGATGATAATGATGATATTTTTTCATTTTACATGCTAAGGTTATGTAGTTATTTCAACGAAGGAAAAATTCGACTCCGGTCAGGATTCGCACCTGCGTCTTCTGGTTCTGGTCACTTAAAGACGTAAATTCAAGAATGTGAGGAAAATTTAGACCTGGCAGGTGGGACTCGTGGTGGTGGTTGGTCAGTTGGTGTATTTAACCAGAAGATGCGGAATCAAATCCTGCTCGCAGTCGAATTTTTCCATCGTTAAAACAATCAAAACATTTTACCTAAGTTTAATGTTAATTTTACTAATACTTGAGATCTAGATCAGCTTGCCCTCAATTAATCGCTGTTTTATAAAAAATAAATACCAGACGAGATACTTAACGAGTTGACCCCTATCATGAAGAAATACGCACCTAGGAGGATTCCAGTTCCAGATGTGTTATATGAGTACTTCATCATACGTTCCAGAGCTAACTTACACGTTGTCTTATGCTTTTCACCGGTTAGTTACAAATATTTGATATTTACCTGTTTGTTTGACTACTAACTACCTAAGTATCTACTGGTACCCTACGGTACTTATGTAAACTATTCTACCAATGCAGCAAATTATTTCATGTACAGAGGTCAGCACATCAAGCTACCACAATCTGAATTTTTTTTAAAGTTTTGGATACCTTGACCTGCTGGCGTCTGTACTAAATGTAAATAGTATTGAGTAGTGTCATTTGTATACAATCTACGCTTTGTTTGTGTACTAGGTTGGTGAGAAATTTAGAAGTCGAGCTTTGAAATTTCCTGGACTCATATCTGGATCTACAATGGACTGGTTCCAGAAGTGGCCCAAAGAAGCACTCATAGAAGTAGCTCATCACATTTTGTGGGAATTCGAGGTTTGTTCACTATATCAAACCGGACGGTTGGTTTTTTCGTTCGTTTCATCCGTTTTTAAAGTCCCTTTTTTATATGCCCAACGTTTTTCAGGTAGTTTGTTCTATAGAGACAAAACAGCAATTAATTGAAATGATGGGCATTGTGCAAGATAATGTGGCAGAAACTTGCGTGGTTTATTATGATAGATTTAGAAGGCAGACCCATGTTACTCCCAAATCGTACTTATCATTTTTGGAAGGGTATAAAGCATTATACAAAGAGAAACACTTTTTTATCGCAGAAATGGCTAGAAGGTAATTAATTATACATACTATATTACATACAACAGATGAATCGAATCCCTGTTAATAATGTGTAGATACAATCTATAATCTACATTTAAGTAAGAGTACGATGATGAGAAGGATGAATATCCGTACAATAAATTACCTAACTAGTGAATACTAGTTAGGTAATTTAAGGTAATTTATAGTAATGTTACTCAGTAACATTGGTAGATAAAGGTAGTATCATGTTTATGGTTGGTATACAATTATTACGTTTTAGAATGACGACCGGACTTAGTAAGTTAGTGGAGGCTGCCGTGAGTGTGGACATATTAAAGCAGGAATTGGAAATTAAAGAACAGGAAATCAAGGAAGCCACAGCCAACGCCGAAGAGGTCTGCATTGCATCTTATGTTAACAGACGGTCGTTGTTTGGGTGATGACTAGTAAAAAATCTAGCGACCTGTACTTAATAGGTATTGGCAGCAGTAGCAGAATCGCAGGCTGCAGCCGAGGTAGTGAAGTCTGAAGTGCTTGAAGTGAAGGACCGCGCTGTGAATCTCGTGAACGTGATTGCAGCCGAAACTGCCGTTGCCGAGGAAAAACTGGCTGCCGCCAAACCGGCGCTCGACGCCGCAGAGGCTGCACTACAGGTGTGTGACAGCTAGCCACTGCGTGTATGTGCTGCTCCTTGTCTAATGTCATTCTGTTGCAGACCATCAATGCTGCCGATATCGCCACCGTCAGAAAACTCGGCAAGCCACCCCATCTCATCACACTCATTATGGACGCTGTCATTCTCCTGTTCAGGAAGCGGATCGATCCAATAAAACCTGATCCTGATAAACAGTTTTTGACCCCTTCGTGGGCTGAATCTTTGAAGGTACTTTTACTATAAGAAAACGTTTTTTCTGTTATATCTACTCTAATGCAATATACTTATTTTACAAACATAGGTACAGAGGCCAGCACATCAAGCTACCACAATTTGTCAAATTACTTTGATTGATTTTTAACTTTAAAACAATATTGTAAGGTTCATTTTCAATTGGGAAAATTTGACAGTTTTGGATAGGTCGACCTGCTGGCGTCTGTACATACATTTACATACATAGGTACATACATTTAAATCACTCCTGTGTGGGGAACACAGAGTTAAGCAGAGGTGTACACACCCTAGTTCGCCGGTATGTATATGCTCATGTAGGTAATACAGGGCAAGCTTATTATTTTATTATTACTTGTTTTATTATTTTAAATAATCTTATATTCGCCTAAATATTTATTTATACACAATAGGTAATGGCGGATGCAAGATTTCTAAACAATCTGAAAAACTATCCAAAAGATGACATTAATGCCGAAATGGTTGATTTGTTGCAACCTTACTTTAATTTTAGGTAAGTAAGTTTGATTCATGGTAGATCCCAAACATGCATGCATCAAGATTTAAAAAAATCCTATGAGATAAAATGCATCAAAATCTTGCCGAAAAGAAGTACCTTTTCTGTTTAACGCAGCAGGTGTGAAGTTCATTACAACTATATTAAAAATACCCATTAATTAAACGTAGATAAATTAAGACATGTAAACGCAAAAAAGCAAAATAACGCATCATTTTTATATTTTAGCCAGTACACGTTTGAGGCAGCAAAAATAGCATGTGGTAACGTGGCGGGCCTAATATCTTGGACTATAGCCATGGCGCAGTTTTATGCAGTAAATAAGGACGTCTTGCCATTGAAGGCAAACCTGGCAGTGATGCAAGGCAAGTACCAGGCAGCCAAGAGAGAACTGGATGCGGCCGAAGCACAACTCGAAGCTAAGGAGGTTCGTATCTACCTTAACACGATAGCTGTTTGATACTGATACGCAGTAGGAGAAATAACTCATGTTTCCGTTGCAGCGCGAGCTAGCACACGTACAGAAGCAGTTTGACGAGGCAATGACGTTGAAGCAGGCGGTGCTGGACGACGCGGCCAAGTGCCAACAGAAGATGGACGCCGCCACCGCGCTCATCAACGGGCTCAGCGGCGAGCGCGTGCGCTGGACCGAGCAGTCAGCGCTCTTCAAATCTGAGATTGAGCGCCTAGTCGGCGATATTCTACTGCTCACCGGGTATGCATTGTAAAAGGATTCGGGGCTGATTGGATTGGATACTTCCGCTTTGCAAATAATTAATGTTGAATATTCTTTCAGATTTCTATCATATTCTGGACCATTTAATCAAGAGTTTCGTGGATTGTTAATAAGTAGCTGGCTTAGTGAATTGTTACGAAGAAAAATACCTGTATCAATGAATATACACATAACAGAAGAGCTCACAGATACCGCCACAGTGCGTATTGGTGTACAAAAATTCTTAAAAAATAAGTTCACAATTATTGTGAACTGATTTTTTAAGAATTGATAATTATTATCATATGAACTTCTGTGACCAATAAACTATTTTAATTTCAGATTGGCGAATGGAACTTATGTGGATTGCCAACAGACGAATTGTCTATACAAAACGGTATAATTGTGACAAAAGCCTCTCGTTTCCCTTTGCTTATTGACCCGCAGACACAAGGCAAGATTTGGATTAAGAACATGGAGAAATTCAATCGTTTGATTGTCACCACACTCAATCATAAATATTTCAGGTGACCAATGCATGATAATGATTACTTATTAAACAACTCCATTCAAACTGCTATAAATTATTTGATTTTTCTTTGTTAGGAATCATATAGAGGACTGCGTATCTTTGGGAATGCCTATGTTAATAGAAGATGTTGCAGAAGAGTTAGATCCAGTTCTTGACAACATTCTTGAGAAGAACTATATAAAAATAGGGTCATCATATAAAGTAAGTAGAGTGGCAGATTAAATCACTGAAGAGATTTTTTTACCTGACGGCCGAAGGAGGGTAATATTTTTACCGATTCATAAGTATTAACCATACTTTTAGGTAAAACTGGGAGACAAAGAAATAGATGTAATGGAGGGTCATAGAATATATATAACAACAAAACTACCTAACCCCGCTTACACGCCGGAGGTCTCGGCTCGAACTTCTATCATAGATTTCACTGTTACTATACAAGGTAAATGAGACGATGTTAGTAAATTATTGCAATTTAACATTTCCAGTAATTTTTCAATTTCATATGAATACAAAAAAAATATCTTTGTAAAATTTCATCGTCGTAAGTATCTGTAGCGATTTTGGATGAGTATGTGATTCTATTATCAAACTTTATATCACTATATTAGGTCTAGAAGATCAGCTGTTAGGGCGTGTAATCTTAACGGAGAAGGCGGAGATGGAAGCGGAACGTACGCAGCTGATCATGGACGTGACAGCCAACCGACGCAAGATGCAGGAGCTAGAGGCCAATCTACTGCATAAATTGACTACCATACAGGGCTCGCTCGTCGAAGATGTGTCGCTCATTCAAGTGCTAAACACAACTAAAGCTACGGCCACCGATGTGACTAATCATTTATTTCCTCATCATATCCTTAATGCTCAGCCTTGAAAAATTCAATTACATATACAGGTGTTCCTTATGAACCCATTTTAACGTTCTATAGTTGGATAATTTCTTCCGAGGTTCCTTATAAATTTAGTAGTTATGTGAGAATTGCGTCTGAAGATACACCACAATTTGCTTGGGCAAGAACCTGGTCACAAATTTTATTTATAACTAATCACCCGAGTACAAGTATTGGTGTCTCACGGGTACACTGTTATCATGCGCCAGGTAAAAGAAAAACTGGATGTGGCGAAGGAGACGGAGTCGAAGATCAATGCGGCTCGAGAGGAGTACCGGCCGGTGGCTACGCGCGGTTCGGTGCTGTATTTCCTCGTGTGCAACATGTCTCTCGTGTGCAACATGTACCAGACCTCGTTGGCGCAGTTCCTGGAGCGCTTTGATATTTCTATGGAGCGGTCACCTCAGAGTCCTATCACACTTAGGAGGATTGGTTTCATTATTGATTATCTGGTGCGTTGACTTGCCCACTTTTAAGCTTCATAAGCCTTTCTTAGAAGTTAATGTAACGTTTGTGATGTTCCTTGTATTGTTTAGACTTTCGACGTGTTCAAGTACATAAGCCGCGGTTTCTATGAGAAGCACAAGTACTTATTTACAGTGCTGCTTACTTTAAAAATAGACTTGCAGAGGGAATATATTACATTCGAGGAGTTTCAAACCTTCATCAAAGGTATATATTTCATTGTATCAATTTTATCATCAATTACTATTTTTATATTAGCTCATCATTACAATGTGCCCAGGTGGTGCGGCGTTGGATCTTAATGCCTGCCCTCCGAAACCTTTCAAATGGTTAACAGATATGTCATGGTTAAACTTGGTTCAACTGTCTAGCTTACGACAGTTTACCAATATATTAGTTCAAGTTAGCAATAACGAAAAAGGATGGAAGTCTTGGTAAGTTTCAACTACATAAAATATCTTTAGTTGAAGTTCAAGTTTAACGCGAACAATAACCGGAGCCTGATTATTTTTTAAAACAGCTGAGGAAACATTTGTAGGGTTTTCGTGTTCATTCCATTTCATAATCACGATTCTGATGATTCAATCTTTTGCGCTATCTATCACCTTCATACTGTGCTACTAATCTTAAGTTTCAACAAATAAAACTACTTTTTACGGATTGCGATAACGCATTACTTTTATTGATTTATCGTGTTTCATAGTCATGGGTAGAAGACACTGTAAAGATGGAATGGACACTGTAAAGGGTCCGACGTCGGGAATCATAATATCAATACAACGCGATAAGCCCGCAAAAAGTAGTTTTATTTCAATGACTAATAATGGAGTTATAATTAAATAAAACTTTGTTAGAGAATACCGACGAAAACCAGTAGATATATAATTGGTTGTTTGATTTGAAGGTTTGATAAGGAAGCGCCTGAAGACGAGCCGCTGCCCGATGGATATCAAAATCTCGATGTGTTCAGGAAGCTGCTGGTGGTGCGCGCGTGGTGCCCCGACAGAACTCTAGCGCAAAGCTTGTGAGTTGCGTAATTTTTACCACTACTGAAACTTTGTTCTATATGTATAGTGCACATAATTATATTATTATTACATTGTAAATAATGATATTTTATAGGAAGTACGTTGTATACTCTATGGGCGCTCGATACTCTGAAGCCGTTATAGTCAATTATGAGGTAAGAAATTTGGATTAGGAGACTATAGGCTGCCAAGTTATTATACCTGAAATTATGTATTTCAGCAAATGGTATTAGAATCTCGGCCCCTGGTACCACTAATTGGTTTCCTGGCGATGGGTTCTGATCCAACCCCGTCTATTGAGATAACTGCCAAGAGAATGGAGAATCTTTGCTCATCCATATCTATGGGACAAGGTCAAGAAGTACATGCAAGAAAACTTATAATTCGTGGTTTGAAGGAGGTAATTATGTAAAGTATTCACATGATTAAATAAAATGAAAGATATAATTTATTCATCATAACGTTGGTATATCATCTTAATAATTTGTGTTTAGGGTTTTTGGGTGCTGCTGCAAAACTGTCATTTAGGATTAGAGTACATGGTGGAGATTATGGAACAGTTCAGCGAACTTGAGAAGGACCCGGAGCAAGTACATGAAATGTTTAGGTAAAACCCAAAATTACTTACTGATCAAAGCTTCTAACCAGTTTCTTAAAAATTGTAATTAATAATTAAAATAATTAAATAATTAAATTATAACTTTGTAGGTTGTGGATTACCACAGAGGTGCATCCAAAGTTCCCCATTACACTTCTGCAAGTGTCTATAAAGTACACTTGCGAACCGCCTTCCGGTAAGACTAGATAGAGAATTTTATTCGTATTACCTTTCATAAAAACTTTATGACATTAAGTAATTAATGTTTGATTTCAGGAATCAAGGCTGGTCTTATGAGGACGTACGACTCAATGAGTCAAGACTTCCTTGATTACAGCGACAGTCCCTTCTATCTGCCGCTAATTTACACCATCTCCTTCCTACACACCGTAGTACAAGAGAGACGGAAGTTCGGTCCTCTGGGCTGGAACATACCATATGAGTTTAATTCAGCAGACTGGCTGGCGTCTTGCATGTTTGTACAGAACCATTTGGATGCTTTAGAACCGGGACAAACAGTAAGCTGGACCACCGTGCGGTAAGTTACATCTTGTGTATGACATTCGCCGTATGTCAAGTAGGTATAGTATAACGTTGCATGATGTTGTAGTTACATGGTGTCTGCGGTGCAGTACGGCGGCCGTGTCACCGACGACTATGATACCAGGCTGCTCGTCACCTTCTGCAAAGTGTGGTTCTCGGACCATCTGTTCACCGATGAGTTCCAGTTCTACAAAGGATATGGTATCATGAAATACAAAAACATTCCCGAGTACATCGAGGAGATAGAGACCATGAAAACCGTTGACCCACCGCAAGCTTACGGTCTGCATACCAATGCTGATATAACGTTAGTTAGCGTGTACTATATGGTGGTGTTAATATACCTACATCATATAATTATTGTACGTTTTCATAATATAACTTTTAGTTATCAACGCAACACTACTCAAGAACTCTTGGACACGATACTGTCTATTCAGCCGAAGGAGTCAAGTTCGGGTGGCGGTGAAACACGTGAGGCCTCGGTCTACCGACAGTCTAAGGAAATGCTTGAAAAAGTCCCTCCTAACTTTGATCCCCACGAAGTACTCAATAGGTTCATATCATATTTAGATTTTCATGTATCTGCCTTTTTATCTAAGTATAACAATGACACTAACAGTTGTTTTGATTATTTATTTTTAGGTTAAGACTATATGGTATTTTGAATTCAATGGTTATTTTCTTACGACAAGAGATTGACAGAATGCAGAAAGTTATTAATCTAGTCAGAACAACACTAAAAGACTTGCTGTTGGCTATTGATGGGACTATTATAATGAATGAGGTAATTCATGTTAAAACCATCATACAATATGTGAGACTGTGATAAATTAAATAAATAAATAGGAAATGTAATGCATTGTGGATATTTAGCTGTCATAAATGATATAAAATTGGAGTAAGTATTTGTTTCTTATTTTAGGCACTTCGAGATTCCTTAGACAATATCTATGATGCGAAAGTTCCAAATATCTGGTTGAGAAGCTCATGGTCGTCATCCACCTTAGGCTTCTGGTTCACTGAATTTTTGGAGAGAACCATACAATTCTCCACGTGGTGCTTTCAGGCAAGACCAAACTCTTTCTGGATGACTGGATTTTTTAATCCACAAGGTAACAAACGACGTTAAGGTGGCAATTAGCACTGACCTCTCATTTCTAGTCGCGATTCTACTTATTTAAACAATAGTGTGAACAAAATTATAAATAATATTTGATTGGGAACATTTAAAGTATATAAATAACAACTTATTCAAGAGTGTAGTGCAAAAGTTACGACGATATTCTTTAGAAACTCACTATTTTCTGACCGTTCTAGGTTTTTTGACGGCCATGCGTCAGGAAGTAACTCGTGCGCACAAGGGCTGGGCTCTAGACATGGTTGCGCTACATAACGACGTCACTAAGTTCACTTTAGAAGAAATTAAAGCTCCGCCACCGGTAAGATATGAAGAACGTAACATCGTGGCGTGAAATGATAAGTTAATTGATTATTTTCAAAATCAATTAATGTTATAATGGATCATTATATTTTGTTTGTTTAGGAAGGTGTGTACATCCACGGCATGTTCCTAGAAGGCGCAGGCTGGGACCGGCGCAACAATCGCCTGTGCGAGTCCACGCTCAAGGTGGTGTACACGGTGCTGCCGGTCGTGCACGTGTACGCCATCAACTCCACCGCGCCCAAAGACTCTAAACTTTACCAGGTATAAAACAGCTAAAAGTATTTAGGTACAGTCAGCAACGAAAGTCGCTGAACATGTTGCAATCTTCAATACGATTTTTATGACCGATGTTACTGACCTGTGACGGTTGTACGAAATCATTACATAGATGACCATTAAATATTTAGTTCACCTTAATAAAAAAAACCTCTTGGCAAGTTTTTGCTGCTGTGAATGTTTTCAAAATGTTGCTGTGTGCAGCGACTTTCGTTGTTGACCGTACCTAGATGACGTAATGATCCGGTAGCTGATACTGAGTGGTTGTGATTTCCAGTGTCCGGTGTACAAGAAACCGGTACGCACTGGTCTGACGTTCATAACTCCCTTATGGCTGCCGACTATGAAGAGCCCTGACCATTGGATTTTAAGGGGCGTCGCCATGTTGTGCGACGTTAAGTAACTTGAATAACTTATTCTTATTTCTTTATCTTAGTTAAGGTAAAAGCACCTAATTCCGTGGTATTTTCAAAAACTCGAAAGGTTATTGAAAATTAAGCATTTAGTACCTATAGCTTCTGTAGAGTTGGCTGTTTTATTACTGTTTTTATTATTATTATATATTTATAGTTTACTAGTATATCAAGATTTAATAGTACCTAATATTTATAATAAAATGAAGCGGTATTTTGAAATCTCTTCCTTCTATTATTCAGCTTTACAACTTTTTTTTTTTAACATTTCAACAAGTATACATAGTACGTAAAGTAATGAGCGACATAGAAAGATAAATTATCGATTGAATAAGAAGTAGTTTGTAAAGTAGTTTTTACTTTAGACCTCGGAATAAGGTGCCAATTTCAGAACCCCTCGGATTTAGGTACCTTTACCTTACCAGTATTCCAGACCTAAGTTAGTTGAGTGATGAAATGTTTTGTGTTGGCAATAGTAACATGCGATTGACTTAATAAAATATTTGTTACTGTTAAACTTTTTATTGATATTTACACATAGAGCATAATTCCTCTTCATAATTGTAGGTACAAATACGAACCCTACTTACAAATAAGTAATTAAATTATACTTAATAATTCGAAATTAATCTATATATACGATATTTATTGGGTGTTTATTTTGAGAAATAATTATTACGATGTAAAATCATATCATAGCATGGTTACTACTATGATATGAATTTACCTCGTAATAAAAAAATAATAAAAATAAAATAAACTGGTTGGTACAGACCCCAGCAGGTCAAGCTATCCAAAACTGTCAAATTTTCCCAATTCATTATGAACCTTATTGTATTGTATTAAAGTAGAAAATCTATCAAAGAAATTTGACAGATTGTGGTAGCTTGATGTGCTGGCCTCTGTACTAGTTAACATTACAATGCCTACTTACACGCGGGTTTCTATCTTCTTGTTGGGTATTATTGCTTAGGGGGATACAGGCCATACTCTTTTCAAAAGTCTCTTTACAGGACCACCTGACCTATTTTGATTATTATTAAATTGATATTCCAAATTCAAATGAATATTGACAATTACTTTTTCATGTTATTAATTGTTATTTGTACTTGAATATTGACTTGTGTAAAAACTTTAATTAGAAAAGGGTTTTTTACATAATAAAGTTTTATTAAAATTGGAAAGTAATGGAGGATGAAGTTGGTGAAGTTCCACCAGAAGAGAAACCTCCAGAGGTCAATCCTCCAGAGGATAATGCTCCAGAGGTTAATCCTCCAGATTCCCAGAAAACTGAAGGAGAAACACCTAAAGAGCCCGAACACGCCCTAGAGGAAGGTGATGTATCATTTACTACTCTGAAGATCGAAGAGATCACTAAGTCACTCACGAAAAAGGCATCATCAATCCGAAGAATATCATATGGCGGCGAACGCGTCATAGTGGACAAAACAGCTCTTGAAGCTATACTAGACGTCAGTTCTCGTCTAAGGGAGATTCAGAAGAAGAGCAGATTGTCTATGAGCACTTTGGCATTGGCTCACGAGTCTTATAAAGACAAGCAAGTAAATAAACTGAATAATTAGATTGAAATAAATATTGTTTCATTTGTAAATTAGCTGGTTCCCAATAAGTTATGGTCAATTCTGTTTGTTTGTAGGCTAAAGCTAAAGAAGCTCGTAATAATCGTGTTGGAGGTCTGAAGCAACAACATAGATATTTGCTAGAGAATGCAGCTATTATATTGAATAGGCCAATTGAATATGTATTGGTAAGTCTATTATACAATAAGCATTGAATGCGTGTGTGAGCTACACCGATACGAACTATAGTATAAGTAGGTACTCTTTTTTTTTTAATGTATTTTATGCATTCACGTCTAAACAATTTGTAATGCTGTTGTTGAAAATTGATAACATAAAAAATATTTTGTCTTTCAGCATTTACATTGGATAATAATTAACGATAAAACAACATTGTTTCTATAAAGCTTACCTCACTATAAGCAACAGCAATGAAACGTCAGTGTAGACTGTTTGCTCGTTGAATGTATTATTATCATCAAACCATATACTGTCCCACTGCTGGGCACGGTGACTCCTCTCACTGAATGAGATGGATTAGGCTATTGAATGTATCAGTCGACCATTATAAATACAAAATACTGACTTGTAAAAGTGTTGTTAAAAGATATATTTACATAAATAAATAACACTTAGAACTTTATGCTTTGATAAAAGCCTTCCAAATATTTACAACATAACATTTTATTAAAAAACTAGGTGCATAAAATATCTGCATCTAGATTGATAGTACGTAAATACCTACCTATTACGTGGCTTTCAAAAACTAATATTTTCCCGTATAAATTTCTACTCCTACGAATTAACAAAATTCCAACCTATTACTATCGAGGAGAGACAGCACGTTAACTATATAAATTTTTTTTTCAACACACTTGCTCATAAAATGGCTCTAATTTCACCGCAATTAGGCACATAATGACACCTATTATAAACTGTGACTTTTTCATTGCTAATAATCACAAGTGAGATATAGGGTTTTTTTTTATTAGTTGAGTTGCTTTGCGCCTCGGCGGTAATCACCAACATTACACACATACATACATACATACATACATACATACATACATACACTCACGCCTTTTTCCCATAGGGGTAGGCAGAAATTAAAGAACGCCACTTGCTACGATTCTTGCATACTTCTTTCGCTTCGACCACATTCATACATCTTGTCATACATACACGCCGGTTGCGAGTACTACGCACCTGACCTTTTTGAAGAACCTCACCAATAAGGTCGGTATAAGTTTTTCTAGGGCGTCCCCTCTCGGCGGTTCCACTGACATTCGCCATATAAATCCTTTTTGTTAGTCGCCTTTCATCCATTCTCTCGACATGCCCAAACCATCATACACACTTGTACCATAATGCACTATTATATATTTAATTATTGGAATACCAACAGCTATTCAGAGCGAATAAATAACTAGCTTATGTTACATAGAGGCAATTATAGGTTCTCACGGATAGCGATAAAATTAACGAACACTAGTAAGCACAAAATACAAAGTAACCAATATAAGTGACAAAGATTTCATTCAATATGTAAAACTTAATCATGCTATGATATATTACATCATCGTTTACTTTCAGGATGGTGTTTATGATGCGGATATTCATATAGAGCTATTGGATAGCGCTATTGCAGAAGGTGGCAGGAATTGTATTGTATTGTGTGATGCGTTGCTTCAGCCAGTCAAAATGGGTATCTGCAATTATGTAGATGAAAATTAATAGGCTAAGAAAAATATTATGAATCACTAGCTGCCCCGTGGTATCACCCGCCTTTATTACTTTTTGCTCATCTCCTACGGGTTTTAACGTGATTTTATACTATAATTTATAAACCATAAGGCTACGAGTATATAGATAATTATCAAGGTTGCCAATTTTTTGTTTGATGAAATTTATTTTACATTCTAGAATCCGGTCGGTTTGTTCCTAATCAGAAAGGTAAAATGGAAAGGACGTATATATCTGACGCATCAACAATTGGAACTGAGGGCAAGTGTGTTGCGATGTACAGATTCAGGAATAAAGCTATTGACGCTCGGAATGTGGGTGATGTAAGTGATTATTAATAAAGGCTCACGTGCCTTCACCTTGACACAATTCTGCTGCTTTTTTTGTTATCATGGAAATCCTCATGGACTGCTACTGCACGGGGAAGGCAAAAGGACATGTCTGACTCCACGAATACGGGGTGAACTACCGACTAAAACCACACGGATGTTAATTCATCTCGCCACTTTTTGCTGGGGTTGTGGGAGCGAAGTTTCATTCCTGCGCGATTTTATATGACTTTACTTTCCCACCAAATGTATAACAAATTTTAATCTGAGTAAAAATGTATGGCATCTGGCAGGTATTTCAGATATTTATTGTTAACAATTGCAGGACTACTACTTCGTCATGTTTGATGTAAATCCCGAAACTGATAATGTTGTATCTGGTATATACAACACTATGCAGCGTGTGTATATCCCAGCACTAAAGACATGCCAAGGTTGGGGAGATATTAATCCCCCCAATCCTAACAGTGCTGATATCATTAAGACATACATTTCAAAGATAATGCTGTTTGTCGATTATCTTGCAAGTAAGTGCGTTGTCTAAAAATATAGGTATAATACTAGTTGCGAAACGGTATTTTATTGTTTTATTATTGTTAAAAAAAAAGGAATTTTCTTAAATAAATCTCCGGACATTATTACGGAGAGTTTTCTAAAGTTCACAGTATCGCAGTACCTAACCTCGCAATTTATTACCTATCCCACGATCTTTCCACTATGCCTATCTCAGTAGGACCTTTGAAACCAATACTTATTAATTATCCTTATTGTTAATATAATATATTTATAGAAACAAAAATGGATTTGGATTGTTGTACAAGATTCAAAGTCAATCTGGCTTTGTATGAGGATGAGTTGTCTGATCCCGAGAAAATGAAACTAGCCATTACTAAGACTCCGGTTTTAGAAGAAGTATGTACTTATGTGAAGCAATGGATTAGGCAAATAACAATGGTAATGAAATAAACTGATTACGATCGATCTTGTTGAATTCAGTTCAATACATAGTCGTAAATAATTGAAAGCTCTAGTAAAAGAAGTGGTAATTTTCATTGACTATTAAAGTTTTACATTAATTATCATCATGGGATCATAACATCATGGGAGTAATTCCACTCAAATTGGAGCTGCCCGACTGGGGAATTATAGCTCCACCTTGGAAAAAACCCAAGTGATATAACACAGGTTACCAGTGCTCTGCGAGGAAACGTGTCGGCAGTGGCCCCTTTCAGTGCTGCAAGCGTCTATAGGCTACGGTAACCGCTTACGATTGTAAGCGGTTACCATAGCGTACCTGATGAGGTGGACCGTATGCTTGTTTGCCACCATAATGGTACAAAAAAATTCAGCCATTTCCAAGATTATGGAGCTATACTATGTTTACTGTTATAATTATGATAGGTTTTCTCCTCGCAGATATTTGCGGTATTTGCGCTTTCAGCAACCATTTAGCCAGTGTTACTTTGTTAATAGGTGTTAGTGCAAAGTCAGCAGCTGCGTCGTGAACCTTCAAATATTGGACCGCTAGCTGAGTTGGATCATTGGCGACGTCAGCTCACCACATTCACGTCTATAATAGAGCATATCAAGAGTGAACCTACCATGATGTACATACACATGTTGATACGTGCGAATTCGAAGCTTTTAAAGGTAAATGTTTTTAATCGAGTTTATATAGGTGGAAGCTTGAAATTCGAACTCTTGTTTTTCATCATTGCCGGAATGCCTCGACCGATTTTTAAGATCCTCTTTAGGGTTCTGTAGTTATCAAGGAAACTTTATAGTTCTGTCATGTCTGTCCGTTTGTCTGTATGTGGCCTTCCCTCAGAGACTTTTAGTACTAAATAGCTGTGATTTGGCATACATATAAAAATGATTTTTTTTTCTTGATTATCCCGTGGTGCGGGGTGTCGTGGGACAGGCCATTCAAAAATATTGCGGGTGTGTGAAAACCATTTTTTGATTCAGGGATACGTTTGCGAAATATTATGGTATAAAGTGCTTATTTTAGTTAGGTACGAGTCAACAGTCTCCCTCTGCCTGCTAAATGGTTATTTTTGGATATGTGTAAAAATTAACGATATAATAATATAACGAAGTTACACGGGAAAACTATCACAGCTAAAAAGGCTTTACAAGTAAAAGAGTAATAGTCGAGGAATTACGGAACCCTACACTGCGCGTGACCCTGCGCACTTGGCCGGTTTTTTATTTAGAGACTGCCTCAGATTATCCGCTTAAGGTTTATTTACGATTACCTAATTATTTTTTAAGAGAGGCCTACATCCAGCTGTGGACTAAATACTGGCTGATGATGATGATGATATTCAAGTTTTTTTATTTTAAACTATATTTATAAAATAACTATTTATTAGTTTGACTATAACGATGTTAACATATGATTTGCAAATGGGTAGTTTTTTTACTGCTGAAAAGTGAATTATGAAATATTATTATTGTTGTTGATGCAATTTGTATATTTTCTAGAAATGGAGACAGTTGGATAATCTCGTAACTGATTACTACAATGAAGCGTTTGATAATGTCAAATATTTATACGCTTTAGAAAAATATTGCGAACCGCTGTACAGGTAGATATTAATGATAACCTCTTTCCCATTCTTTCTTCATATATCTTTGAACTAAGCTACCTACTATAAATATGTTGGGGAAGTAACATACCTACTTATTATTTGTTGCCGACGCTATCTAGTATTAATTAAACATTGACTATAAGTGCCTTTTTGATACCCCTAAGATGGCAAACAACCATACGGCCCACCTGATGGTAAGTGGTTACCGTAGCCTATAGACGCTTGTAACACCAGGGGTATCACTTGCGCGTTGTCAACCCTATAAAACGAAAGAGGAGTAGTTGGGTTGGCAGTATAAGGGTGAAATTGCCCGCCAACTACCAACACAACGTTTCGACTTTAAAAGATCTATTTACAGAAATAAATACCTTGAAATTTATCACTTAACTGTAATGTGATAACTTTTTAACTCCCGCAGATGTGATCCTTCCACAACTACGCAGTACGTTCCCGGTTTATTGTACACTATTCGCATGATATTCGCGACGTCGAGATACTACAATACTACCAAACAGATATCTACGTTGCTAGTCAAAGTGACCAATCAGATTCTGAACATGTGTATAGAATACTTGACTAATGGAGGCAAAAAGAATATTTGGAACCAAGACAAGCTGAATTTTATATATAAAGCCAAAGTCAGAACTTAATTCCATCTATCACCTATTATACTTAGATGCTTTATGCATTTAGTATTAAGTAAACTACTTAGTAGAAAATTATCTAATGTAAAAATAGTATTAAGTACTCAACATTTAGGATTTCAAAAATTAGTGGCGTGTTTTGGATTCGAACTTGAGCCTCCTGATCCATGCTCATTATTACAGATTATATTAGTTATAACATATTATATAACTAGGTGCGTTTAGTATAGTCAGTCTTAATTAAGTAGTACATATTATTTAGTTATTGCATTTGGCATAAACGCACGGTAAACATTTAAAGTTATAAATTTTAGCGAGAGTTTCGATCTTAGGCAGGATTCGAACTTGCGTCCTTCTGGTTATATAAGTACCTACACCAGACACACTTAAGCAAACTAAGCTCGCTAATATCACTCGCATTTTGTATTTAAACATAGTATAAAACAAAGTCGCTTCCTACTGTCTGTCTCTCGCACTGAGATGTTTGAAACTACGCAACGGATTTTATTGCGATTTTCACTACCTTTTAGATAATTTCATCTAGAAGGTTTATATGTATAATACATGTATGTAATTAGTACATTGCACCCGTGCGAAATAGGGGCGGATTATATTTGCTTTTCTCTACTGAGTGTGTTCTAGACAGTTACAGCTGAAGCAGGTCCAAAACCTAATAAAAAAGAGTAATTACTAATAATGGTACCTACCTACAATGTGGATAAAATAAGATAAATTACTATTAGTCGTACACCTGTAATGTGGATTAATAATTTCAAAATATATTGCATGAATTTGCAGCTCTGTTTAAGTCTTTATAACTTCTATCGTGAATGTTATACCGAAACACAGAAGGAAATGATGGAAGCTGCAGATGAAAGACCATTCGACTGCTCTGAAATGTACATATTTGGAAAGTTTGAAACTTTTCGAAAAAGAGTCATTAAAGTGAGTTAGTTATTGTTGTGCTGTTGTATATTCTATTTAAAAACCTATATCTAAGACTTAATAGGCTTAGATATAGGGTACATTTTAAATACAATGTATGTATGCTGGGTATGAATATACTCAGCTATCAAAAGATACCGTACCTTACTGATTAATAATATCAGTGCCTATTTTAGCATTGAATACTGTACAGATTATATTAATCCCTACAAATATTATAAATGTGAGAGTAACTCTGTCTCTCTGTCTATTACACTTTCACGCCTAAACCGCTGAACCGATTTTTATGCAATTTGGTACAGAGATGGATAAAACATTGGAGAACGATATAGGCCTTTTGTCCATATACCTTTTGTCTCAAAAAGTCCTTTGGGATGCAGGTAAAGCAGTGGGCAAAATATTTAAGAAATAGACACTTTGTTTGAAGTTCCAAATCGCTAATAAATTGAATAAAGGTGTGATTAAAGAATATAAAGCTCGATTATAGAAAGATCACATTAAAATTTGCAGTTAGTACAGTCAACAAAAGAGTTTGGTATACAGGTAGCGCACGAAATCTGCATCTTTACACAGATTGTGATTTAAATAATTACCCGTCAAAGGGTTTGATGTGTAGCAGCTTACAATACCTGCGTTTTGACAAATATTGCGTGATACATAATTACACAATCTTTAAAAAAACACGATGTTTAATTAGCTGCCTGTATACTTAACTCTTTTTCGACCGTACCTATTTAATACTAAGGCCGCTACGGACCGAAGACAAGTTCATTCAATTTACCTTTTCCTCCTATTCCTCCAGATAATAGACTTATTCCAAACGTATATCACGTATTACGTATTGAATAAAACCACTTTGGAAGGTATTGAAGAATTCGCTGCCAATTTCAATAAATTATTTAAAACAATCTCAACGAAAACTTACGACGCATTAGATCACAGGTTGGATTTTAATATACTTTATATTTTGAGCGTACTATAAGATTACTATGAAGCAAGGACTTACACTATATACTTACACGTATATTATATACTTACACGTATAACTTACATAAATAAAAAAACTACACATAGTACGTATTTCCCCTCAGCTTATTCAAAGCAATAGTCGACCGTAAAGGGGTCCACTTTTGACAAAAACTTCCATCCAAATTAAATTTCACTAAGACGCATTATGTCACTGTCGCTTAGTCTTGTACGCAAAAATAGACCTTGTAAGCAAAAATAGTTGTTTTGTCACATGCAAACATCATTCACTGGGTGATAAAGCAATTTTATGATCGACTATACCATATGTTGCCTAGATATCGTTTTTTATAATATTCCTCCTCCTTGAGTCGTTCTCCTCACTGCTGAGGGTCGTGATCTCTATAAAAGCTTCTTGCAAACTATGTTCCTCCCTTTTGCTCTGTTCTCTGCAGCATAGACAGCGTCGTTCACACTGGACTCGAGTGTCGAACGAATCTGATCGGACCAACGCATCGGACTCCTCCCTGTTGGTCTTTTCCCTTCAATCTTGCCTGTCACAAAGAAATTTAGATATTAATTATGATATTCATTCCCTCTAATTATTATTTAAATTGGAAACAAGACGATGTACGTTGTCTTAGGATAGATTAATAGAACATTCTTAATAGCTAATGCAGAGATGATTTTAATAATTATAGATTTTTTTTATTTTTGAGATATCGGTCTAATATGTAATAATCAAGTGGTTTTGAAAAACAGGCGGCCAGATTTCGATAAGGATTTCAAAATATATATGGATGCTGTTGCTAATCAAGAGTTGTTACTCGAAAACTTCATGATCAATGTAAATATTATTTTACCTTGTTTTTAAACGCGCGATTCAGATTTTTACTATAAAATTAGATGCTTAATGCTGTAAAATATATACTACAAATGGAATAACTAACTAACGTCTGTGGACCAAAATATATTTTATGTAAAAAGCATGTGTTTGTCTGGGTGTTTCTTATGTATTAACAAAAAGTAAACTATTATATCCATTGTCTAGTACCCATAGCACAAACTTTGCTTAGTTTGGGACTAGATGGTGCTGTGTAAAAAGTCCCAAAAAATATTTAATTATCTGTAACACTGATGTTTATTTGATTTATAATTTCATATACTTAGATTTTTCATAAAATTCACACTTTATTGTTATTGTTTCACAATTGTATTATATAACTGAGACAATTAATGATAACATTTTACAGAGCGTTAATAAATGTCCAACTACGGAAATAGCATTGCATCTATTAACGCGATTTGAGAAACTAAAGCTGGACTGCTTGTATCTTGAGGATCAATATTACGATTTAATCAGTACTTACACAGCTGAAATAGAAGCATTACGGGACAGGTATACTAACAATAAATCTAGATTTTGACCCCTTATTCCAAAATGCTCTTTAGTTAGACAGCTGAAATGAGTATTAGCTCTATCTCTACTTTATAGGGCTGTCTCTCTTTATTGACATTGAAATAACAATGAAAACTAATAGATAGACTGCCTCATTAGTCTAGTGGTCCTAGGCGCGACTGCTACGCTAGAGGTCCTGGGTTCGATCCCCAGGTCGAGCAAAGTGTTATTGGGTTTTTCTATGAAATTCTCAGTAGCAGCTCGGAGTCTGGATTTGTGCCCGGTTAATGGCAATAGGCTCGCCCCCTATTACATGAGACCTAAACATACCGGCGAAATGTGGGTGTACATTAGTACACCTCTGCCTAACCCTTCGGGGAATACAGGCGTGATGGTATGTTTTAACTAATAATTTTAGTATTATTTTTATTAGATTGGTTTGTAAAAGTAAGTGTTCTGCAATAAGGCCTTTTTGATACAAGAATTTAAAATTGACGACTAAGGAAATAAAAGGAATTTAATTACATTTAATGATAGATCAAATATCTAAAACCATTATTAAATTAGGTATAACGAAGAGAAGGATAATCCAGAATTACCAAGAAATATGCCACCGGTCGCGGGACGCATCATGTGGATTAGATTTTACGATAAAAACATTAAACGGCCTATGGAGATATTCCAAACGCATCACGAAGTCATTACGCACATGGTATGTAGTGACGTCAATATATTTTTTTATTGAATCTACACATCGCACATCTTTTTTGTTCATAAACTGAGTTTAACCATTATTTTTATTAGTAGTTTTGATGAGAACTCCAGTTGTTACAGTCTCATATGCCCAGTAGGTAATTTTAATATGTAGCCATTGAAATTACCTACTGGGCATATAATTATGAGAATGTACCCTTGACTGACTGTACCCTTCAAACAAAAACACGATAGTGTTAGCACATACGTTACGGTAGCATGTTTGGCAATTCGGTGGTGCACTCCAGACGAACTCCCAAAGTCCATATCAGTAAAGTGTCTTCAGAGTATTGATCCTTTACCTTTATTGTTTTTTAAATCCAATTCATGCATTTTTTTAACAGACTTCAAAAAAATACATACATACAGGTTCACCTGTATGTATGTATGTTTGTCCGCGATTATCTCGCGTTAGGCTGAACCGATTTTGATGTGGTTTTCAGAAAAGTATTTATTATATTCTGGAGAAAGTTTTGGTATACAATAAATTGATGCCCCGTGACGTGTTGCCATGTGGTGATCCATGTGGATCGAAAAAGATGGAAAAAAAATTGACCAATTTTTTCTACACACAATGCTTGAAGTCGGTTTTATTTACCTAAAAAGTTATATAATATACCACACGAATATATTTTCTTGCAGAATACACAAAGATGTATCAAGTTATACAACGTCTTGACTATTGTGTTCACTGAATTCGAATTGATCTATCATTATGCTTGGGCTGAAAATGTTGGACAGGTTAGTTCTGCACTTTGAATTTTTAATTTAAAGTTTATGGGAGTCATGTTTTTATTTTATTTCTTGTTCCCTTATTGTGAGCGCTTCTCGCGTCCGTCCACTCACTTTTTAATTTTATTAAGCCGAAGAGATCCCGCTCAGAAAACTCACTGATTAAGTTGGTCTGCGGCGTATTAATTAAATAAACAGTGTAAGTTTTATATTTTTCTTAGGTACGTTTGGGCCTAATCGCTCCACTTTTGATACGCCATCCAACAACAAACATGTTCATGATTAACTTCAGTATTTACATCCCAGAGTGCATCAGAGAGGTGGAGTACATGTGGCAGATGGGGCTCAGTAAGTATATCGATGTTTAACTTATTATATTATTCAATGTTATCTAATAACAGTTTAATGCTTCTAATTATCAATGTAATCTGAATGTCATTTTAGGTGTACCCGATGGCGCTCAGATAGTAGCATTTTGTAAAGATAAAATCCTAGGAAACTTTGAGAAGATCAAATATCTGGTTGAAAGAAACAATCAGATTCGAAGGTAACACCAGACAATTAAGCTAACATTTGATTTCTAAGATGTATACTAACCCAAGTCCTAATCAGGAAATGATATTTCTTGAATTGGGTTGAATCCCAGGGTACATACAGGACAGGTTCAACTGTCAACCCCGGTGACATTGGAATTTCCATACGAAAAGAATAGTTAATAGAATATTTTTCATTACTCGCTCCACAAAACTATTTTCATGAAAATAAGATTTTAAGCTCGCATAACATAGCTAGAAATAAAATCTCTAGTGCTCGAACCTAACACCATCAATGATGTACCATGCATATATAGCATGCATAAAACAAAAACACTATGGGTCATCAACCTTATCATCCTGGGTCGGCTTCCAGTCTAACCAGATGCGGCTCAATATCAGTATTTTACACAAAGCGACTTCCATCAGACCTTAACAACCAAATTTCTGGATAGTACCTATCGATATCTTAAGGGTAAACTGGTTGCCAGTTTGGAATTCTGACTACCACTAGCTACTATCATAGATGTTCGTATGACAAACTGAACCGACAGTTTTACGTGTTCTCTTATGGCCAGTTTCAATAACGAATCTATCAGTAGATTTCCTTACTATGGATAGGATTTTGACATAACGTCCATACAAGTAATATCAAAATCCTATCTCTAGTAAGCTAATCTACCGACGGATTTGATATTGAAAACGGCCGTTAAATGATATGGGTATTGGTAATAAATAGGATAATCTTTTTTGTGTTAACAGAAGCATGCCAAAACTATATTTACCACTGCTGCGTGCACAAATAGTAAAATTAGAGAAAGCATTCCAACCTGGTTTGTCTACAATAACATGGACTTCCCTAGAAATACCCTCTTATTGCGAGAGCATTGAGAGAGTCCTCACTGAGGTCGACTTGTTTGTCAAGGAGGTAAGAATAAGAGATAAGAATATACTAGTATATAGAAAGAGAATATATACATTTTAGAACAAGAAAAATTCGGTCTCAGGCAGGGTTTAAACCAGCATCTATCCGGTTGTACACCGGAAGCTTCAGCCAGCTAAGCTACGGAGACCCCTTACTGAGATAATGAGTTCAAACCTTGCCTCAGATCGACTTTTTCGTTCTCTAAAATTTATATCTTTAAATATGTTTAGCATCCGATTCGTTTATGAAAAATGACGTGAAAAGTATAGAAAGCAGCTGAACGGATTAACAAAAATATTTCGTTCTTTATACTTAGGTAGTAGACATGAAGGAAGCGCGCATTGATGCGATTTTGAAGTCGATTACCAAGACAATGCTTGTTTATTTGCCTGAAAAAGCAGTAGATCCATCTGTTTTCTACGATGAAAATCAATTAAGGCGTGATGAAATAGGTATGATAATTAAATACTATTCATTATGTGGTTAATTTCATTAGAAGATAAGTACTTAAGTATTTTCTAATGCATTGCTTATTACAAATTATATAATCCATGGTGCGGCTGATACTGACCTACTCACAACGTGCGAAATTTTGCACTTTATTAATGTTAAATTTCATAGATAAAAATAAAAAATATCTTGATATCCCAATGTGTTCATCAATGCGATATTTTATTGATTAGCTGCGGAAATCCAACAAAAATCATGGAACGCCGAAATCGCTGTTATAGAACTCATCAATAAGTTCTTAGAAAGTGTTCCTTCTAAACAAATACAAGGTCTAAAAGACAAGTGGTGAGTAATTGTTGAATTTATTAATAAGTTAAAGAAAAATAACAAGAACATTAATATTCACATTTATTTATTGCATTCCATAATGTACAATACACGTGGCAAATATAATAAAAAGAAACGAGATAATAACATACACAATTATACATTGCATTGTCTCAATACTAGGGCTAAAATACACTACCTAGAACAAGATAAAGATATTAGAGATAGGTATAGCAAATAAAATATAAATTAATAATAATTATTTATTAAGAAATAAATTAGACTGCTAATAATATTTGTTATTTTAAGGTTGGACATAGAGAAAGCCTTAAAACAGGTTACTTCAGCCACGAGAATGATTTCTGAGGATGCAGGTAACAATAGTGTTTTATGTTATGTTTTGCTGTGATTATTGAAAGCAAGAGGTAAAAGTCAAAAATATTTACGATCAATAGACAGGACATCTCGAGACAAAATCGGAAATAAATCACTCTTTGTCAGGTCAGCCTGACAAACAAAGAAATCAAGTCAAATTGGGATCAAAGCTTTTATATTAAAATGATCCCAATGTCTCTATAACCATTTGATAACCTTCTTTATCGTGTTGCAGTATTTGCGGAGTTAGAGACCCCGGAAAGATTCGATGTGGTACCCACCATCAACGAATGTAATGAACTGTTCGCTTACTTTGCCACAAAGTGTGTGGAATCACTAATTAAATGTACTCGACAAAGTCTCGATATGCTTAGACGACGAGCCTCAGTGTCTAGGTAGGAAGATATTATTATTGGTTAACTATTAAACAGAGTAGGTAATTATTAAATTAATATTATTGATGCGTTTCAGTTTTTTGACTATGACTACTGATCCAGCAGAGCAAAAGAAACTAAAACCACTTATGTTGACTAACATGTACTTACAAATACCAACAATATTGATAAAACCAACTCTGGAAGAAATACAAACTTCTTTCTCCCAGGTAATTATTCACCAAGCTGGTGGAGGTTCTAGAGGTCCAATATGAGTTTTGTTGGTCCAGAAGATATCTACACCCTAAAATGCTTAGTCTGGTTGTTTAAAAATAATGAATAATTTGTTTTCTTTTTCATCCTAGGTCGTACTAAACTGTATAATGGACATCCATCGCAGTGTGTTCATGTGGGGCCAACAGGAGCAAATAAAGAAGGAACAATTGGCTGGCGTGTCGCTAACAACTGCAGTGCGGAGCACCACCGGTATGACACTTTTACTGTAACTAATTAGCTATAAGTAGTTAAAAGAGTTGTGTAATGAACTGAAAAAAAATTTTAAAGGATCTCGGTCGGGATCCAACATAACTGGAGTAAGGAGCTACTTCCGAATGGTGTCCGAGCATAAAGATATCGTGAGGTCGGTAATGGCTCTACAGGGGATTATGTACATGTACAAACCTGACATTGAGAAATTATTGAAGGTATGTTAATTCTTCAAAATATCATACGTAGATACGTAACAGCAATAATAATATAAACCTAATATCCTACGATAAGTATGATCCTATTTATGAACGCTGAAGTTAAGATTGTTTTTATAAGGGTAAATTACGCAAAAATCTATTGGTACGTTTTATGATTATAGAAGAGCCTCCCGTAATTATACTGTGAAACCGAATTATAACAGTAACGGGCAATCAACTGACAATTCGACTAGCTACTTTTTATGCTGGGGCAATATACGGGAATCCAAGTTTAATCTTAGGTTTATAAATATGTAACTGTTATGGAATTGAATAGAAATGCAATGTGATTAATCTCGTGAATTATACTGATCCTGCAAAAAATATGTCACAAAATCTACGCAAATTAATATTAATAGAAATAATTTATACATTTAATTTAGGGTTATGGAAGATTCTCACATTTATGGGCAGAGGACAGAGTGCAGCAAGTGCAAGAATTTGTCGACTCAAATCCCCTCAATGTTATAGTGAAGGACATGCTTAATAAATACGAAGGACAAACAGAGGAGGTCCTCAGTTTACCGAAACGACACATCATCGGCTCTGTTCAAATTAATATGGGTATTTCTTATATAATACACTAAGACTTTGATTTGTTACTCAGTATTTCAATTAATTAATTCTGAAACATTCTGCCTCTGCCATAAACTGATCAAGTACATTTTATTTTACAGAACATGTAAAATTAGCTTTGCATTTGGAATCCGTTGAGTGGAAGAGAATCTTAGGAAAACTGCTGTGTCACGCTTATAGAGATAGAGTGATCAAATTGATGCAATTCATCAACGACCGCATGAAAACGATGGGCAAAAGGATCAAGGATTTAGATGACGTCAGAGTTGCTATGATGTGCCTTGAACTTATTAGAGAAGAATTCATCGGGTAAATTTTAATTTCACTATAAAAAAACTATACCTACCTACTCTCAATTTCTCTATTGACAGTAAGGAATCTTGCATCTTGCATTTTAATTTCTTTTCAAGTATGGATATGGAACTGGATCTCATTGAAGAGAGCTACGCGACATTTAATCAGTTTAGTATAGATGTGCCAAGAGAAGACGCTGACATGGTGTATGGACTACGTTACGCTTTCCAGAATATGTTATTAACAGTATGTAACTATTTATACAAACTATCGACTTACTCTATTGTTGTGAAGTACTATAGCCCTAGAATATGTCCATCCTTTCACCAACCGCTCTTTCTGGGTATCTAAATGGGCGCCTTTAATTAATTGTTTCAAAGTCAATACAACAAATATTTAAATTGTGTTTAGCCCTAATATTGAGAGTCGTTCAAATCACTCAACGATAATGGGTTTATTCTATAAATTAAGTAATGAAAACATTGATTTCCTTATTCATCACAAACATATGATTCTACATAATAATGTTGCACGGTATAACATTCCCGGAAATTATTTTATTTTACACTGTTATATTAGTCGCAGCAAGTACAACAAAAAATAGTAGACATGCAAGGGCCGCTGCAACAAGAGCTAACTGAAGGTGTGGCTACATTCTTGGAGGACGTGCTTAAATTTGATGCTGACTATGATGCATTTGGACCTTTGACTCCCGGACTTTCTGCACGAGAAGCTAGCGATAGGTATGTTTAGATCTTTATAAAAACAAATACCGTTCCTGATCCACGTACGTCCAAATACGTCTCTCAGAGAATAGTACAGTAAGGTATAGTATTAAAGTATATATATAAGTATATATATTACAAGTGGAAAAATTTAACGCCAATGCATGTGTTCTTTCTATTTTTAGTTTTCCACTGCTATGTAAGACCGCGAACGGTCTCTTCCTCCCTATCGATTTCATACTCATCTTAACAATCATACACTATTTCCTTTCAGCCTTATTTCCCGTTCTTCCTATTATTCCCATATAATAATATAAAGTTATTACCCATCATCAACCCATATACTGTCCCACTACTGGCCACGGGTCTCCTCTCACATTGAGAGGGATTAGGCTATAGTCCACCACGCTGGCCTAGTGCGGGTTGGCAGACTTCACAAACCGTCGAGAAAAATCTCTAAGGTATGCAGGTTTCCTCACAATGTTTTCCTTCACCGTTTAAGCGTTAATAATTAATTATTTTTAACTTAACTTAAAAATAATTAATTAAGTTATTACTCATAGGTATATAATTTGTAACTCATATATGTGCTTTCTCGATCAATGATTCTTCCTCGGTACTATGCAGCAATGGTCATAATATTGTTACTTCAATATTAAAACACATTTTTTCTGCATAGGGTAATAATGTTCCAATCAAGATTTGACGAGCTATGGAGAAGATTTGAAATGTATTCCAGCGGTGAAAAGCTATTTGGTATGGAAGTAAAAGACTATCCGATTTTGCACCAGAAGAAGAAGGAGTTCAACTTATTAAACAAATTGTAAGTGCAATAATAACCATAACAACTTTAGTTTTGTTAGCAAATACTAGGCTACTAACTATCTTATAATGCTTATTATAGAATTTGACATTTAATTTGTCTCAGCGTATTTCTATAAAATAATCAAAGTATGATACTTTGATTATTTTATAGAATTTACGTTATTATTAATGAATTGCCATGTTATACTGAAAAATACTTAGTACTTATTGTTTAACAGGTACAGTTTGTACTTAGCTGTAATGAACTCTATCGATGGCTACTTTGAAACGCCGTGGGTGGATATTGCAATAGAGCAAATAGTTGCACAGTTGGCAGAATTTGACGTCAGGTAAGCATTGTTGGAAATATTAAACGATATAAGTACTAATACTTGAACTAAAGTAATAATACTTGAACATAAATACTAAAATAAAAAATAGCATCCTTCTCTCCCCTACGTTGCCGTGCCCTACAGGTTCCATATTGTACCTACATATTATATAATGTGTAACACCTTAATATGACATATGGAGTGCAATAAAGATATTGTATTGTATTGTAATTTAAAGTATATTAACTATTTGTAAATATACTTATCAGGATTTAAGCTTATCACACACGGTAAAGATGATATTATTATAATACTCAAAAATATTATAGCATCTTAAGGTATCGCAGACGGGTAAGATCCCTACGTTAAATGGAATCCTTTCAGTCTTTTTGTCTTAATTCCATAGAATGATTCAGTATGATTTAAACGACTTTACTATTAGATTTATTAAGTTGCATCATCACATTCCAAAAGGCGAATCAATTTGGGTAGAAAATCTTAGAGGTAAAACACTGAAAAACCGCAGTAAATTTAATCTTTACGAAGACCTCATCGAAGGAGTTTCGATTATATTTTAAAGAGATAAGAGAAACATTCGCGCCGCAAATACATGCTTACAGCCGCAATACAAAAATGAGGATAACTGCTGAAACGACGAAAATTGAAACAATAGTCACGTATATTTCAAAGCTAAGCAACCCCGGAATCGGACGTTCGCAGTTGAATGTGCAGTGTGTGCTCGAACCGTCTTAGATGTTCCCATGTTGTGTTGCGAGGGAGAGACGAGGGAGCACCGTACCGCGCCCCGCACAAAAAATATAATTACAACCTGCATGCGCATCCCCGTATGTGATTGTATCTTATGATACTGTAAGATGATAATATGTAATATTTTCTTCACCATGTGTTATGGTCCGTTGCATTGTATGGCAAACGATATTTTATCAAAAGATACAAATAGCATCTTCACCGTGCTTTAATCACCGGCAAGCTGAAAGTAATTCATTATAATGTGTTAATTACAATTTACTTACAAACTATGGTTATTTACGTTCAGTTTCTTTCAATTCATGAAGTATATTATATTTGCCATTAGGGGTTAAAGAAATGATCGCTTATCCAAAAAATTTCCCAAAGGTGCCGAAAGTTACCACGAGGAATGAAGGATTGGCCTGCTTTTATAGAACTAAAGAATAAGATCGACGATTTCAACCAGACTTGTCCTCTGTTGGAATTGATGGCTGACAAATCTATGAAGGACAGGCATTGGAGGAGATTGGAAAAACTAATGAGTTAGTAAAACGAAATTAAAGTTTGTTAGGTGTTCAGCAAACTTATTTAATAACATATTGAATTATTGTAGATTGTGTGTTGGATGTGGAATCTGAAGCATTCACGCTGGCAAACGTCATGGAGGCACCACTGCTGAAATACAAGGAAGACGTAGAGGTTTGTGGTAGTATTCATTTTGTTACAGATGAATTGCCAAAAATATACAAAAAATAATTATTTATATATTTCCTAGGACATTTGTATAAGTGCTGTAAAAGAGAAAGACATTGAAGCCAAGTTGAAGCAAGTGACCGCGGACTGGGCGTTGATCGATCTGACTTTCGCTAATTTCAAGAACAGAGGCGAACTTTTGATTAAACCGCAAGAGACACTTGACATCATAACTTTGCTTGAGGATTCTCTAATGATTCTCAATTCTTTGGCATCTAATAGGTAATTACTTAAGTTTTTTAAACAATCTTACCGTATTCCGTCAGTTATATTGGAATTTGAATTTAGATAAAATCTATTATGAAGTCCAAAAGAGGCGGTATGTCTCAGATATTTTGTTCCTTGAAATTTGGGTTTTTAGTTTTGATAGCCTTAAATGTAAGGTTAATAATTTAAAGATCAATTACGCAACGCCACAGTGTGCCCTTGATTAAATGCTTTATGAATCGGAAACGTTTCGATTATTTCAAACTGTGGTAAAATCCATAAATAAGAATCAATTATTAATTCTATTAACATCATGTGCTCGGGCCACATTATTTTTTTAGTTGTAGGTACAGTTGTATCTCACATACAACCTTTTTTTTTGCGGATAGCGCCGCGGGGCAAAGCTAGTTTAAAATATTTACTCGTATCTGGTACCTACTTATTATATTTTCAATACGAATTAATAAACTTGCTTGTTAAATTAAATTTTATTATAATTCAAAAATGTTGATTTCAGTAACTAACACTGATATGATAATTTTCGTAATTTCAACTAGCCTAAAAACCTTATCAGAATTCGCCATCAGTTCTTGGGCTAGAATTTAAATATGAATTATTTTAGATACAACGCACCATTCAAGAAAGATATACTGTTATGGATAAACAAACTAGTTAATACTAGCGAGATCTTGGAGAAGTGGCTTCTAGTTCAGAACCTGTGGATGTACCTGGAGGCCGTGTTCGTCGGTGGTGACATCGCAAAACAATTACCAGCGGAAGCCAAGCGATTTGCCGTATGATCTCTTTAGAATTTTTGGTATAGATATATATGAAAATTATAATTAATAATAAATTACGCTTACGTTGACAGGGAATCGACAAAACTTACGTGAAAATAATGTACCGAGCGCGCGACATAGTGAACTGCGTGGAGACGTGCACGTCGGATGACACGTTAAAACAACTGCTGCCGCACCTATTCGAGCAGCTGGAAGCTTGTCAGAAGTCACTCACGGGCTACCTGGAGACCAAGCGACTTATCTTCCCCAGGTTCTTCTTCGTATCCGATCCTGTTCTGCTCGAGATCCTAGGACAAGCCTCCGATCCTCATTCTATACAGGTTTGACTGTTTTATTCATATTTCTGTATTAAAAAAAAAAAAAATATCTTTTCTATTTGTATTTTCCTATAATGTGGCTTTCTGTGGCCAGTTGCAGAACTTGCAAATCGTTTAAGACGAGACTTTCATTGTATTTGTAATACTACAGTTGCTACCTGTAGTGTAGTTTCAATTCGCCAAAATATTAAGTGTATTTTTTTTAATTAACCTACCTATAAGTCAGTTAAGATTTTCAGTATTAATCAATAATGTTGTTTCAGTCACACTTGCCCAGTATTTTCGATGCGATATATACAGTCGACTTCGATGATAAGGAAAGAATTGTTAAAATGAATTCCAGTAATGGAGAAAGTATACCTCTTGAAAGACCGGTGGCGTGCGTGGGAGGCGTAGAGGTGATTTTTTATATATTTTATACACAACATAAAATAAGAACGATTAAATAACTAATAAAAATATTCTGTCTCTTTATATAATAGATCTGGTTAAATACTCTACTAGATACAATGAAAGATACTGTCAAAAATATAATCGCTAATATTGCTCAAACAATGATAGGAGACCCAGAATTTGAATTCTTGGTCGGATTTTGGAATTTCCCTGGTCAGGTAAATATCATTCTTATGTAAAATATTCAGTATTTGCATTTTCAATAATGTAGATATCTATTATTACTTACGTGTTATTCCTGGAGAACGAGTATAAGTATTAATGCTGGTTTTTAGGCTGGTTTGTTAGGAATGCAAATTCTATGGACAAGCGATGCAGAGTATGCTCTCAAGAAAGCTAAAGCGGATCGTTACATTATGAGAATTACCAATCAAAAGTTTCTTGATTTACTAAATGGTCTTATTGATCAGACCATCAAAGATATAGCACCTCTTGACAGAGTGCAAATCGAAACTATGATTACTATCCACGTACATCAAAGGTAAGTCTTTATAATTTATTTAATGTTAAACGCTTCACCAAGTCTTAGTCATGGCTGGGGTTTTATTTTATTGCGTTTAATGTGCTTGCAGTTAAATAAACAGTAATATATTCGAGGTAATAGATGAATCAGAAGCAGTAAAGGTAGATGAGCAGATAGAGCTATTACACAGCTAATAAAATAGTAATTTTCTTTCAGAGATATTTTCGATGATCTAGTGAAAATGAGAATCAAAACGCCGGGAGACTTTGAATGGCAAAAGCAAGCCAGATTTTATTACTTTGAAGATACTGATGATTGTCTAGTCTCCATTACAGATGTAGATTTTATATACCAGGTAGGCAACAAAAACAATTTAGCATAGTAGACCGTAAACATTTAATTTATTATTATTAGGGTCAAATGCAAAGAATGTAATTTTAATAATTTAATAATAAAAATAAATAAATAAATATTTGGGACACAGCACCATCTAGTCACAAACTTAGCAGAGCTCCTACTATGGGACTAGACAATGATTTAAATACATAAATACTTTTTTTTGTAAATACATATTGGTCAAATAATTATAGTAGAATCTAAAGGAAATCTCAACTTGAATGGTCACAGAATGAGTACCTGGGCATAACGGAGCGGTTGGTGATCACGCCGCTGACGGACAGGTGCTACATCACGCTGTCGCAGGCGATCGGCATGAGCATGGGCGGCGCACCCGCCGGACCCGCCGGCACCGGCAAGACCGAGACCACCAAGGACATGGGCCGCACGCTTGGCAAGCTCGTCATCGTCTTCAACTGCTCCGACCAGATGGACTTCAGAGGTATGTGGACTTGATTACTCATGTAGTACCAACTTTTAGAACTGTGTATACACGTGCTTATAAACACCATGTTGACCAGGTTTGGGCCGCATCTACAAGGGCTTGGCCCAGTCGGGCACGTGGGGTTGCTTTGATGAGTTCAATCGCATCGAACTACCTGTGTTGTCCGTGGCCGCGCAGCAGATCTACATTTGTCTTACTGCCAGAAGGGAAAAGAGGGAATTCTTCATATTCAGGTACGGTCATTGTGCATTGGTATTAAAATTTTATGGAAATCTTTGTTTTAAATATTATGTGCAAACTTATTTTCTTTTCCGAATTATCGTAAAGTGTAAAGTTATTTCGTTATATCTTCTTGCCTCTTGTAGTGACGGTGATACAGTGAGTTTGAACCCGGAGTTCGCGTTCATCATCACTATGAACCCTGGCTATGCTGGACGACAAGAGCTGCCTGAAAATTTGAAGATCCAATTCCGCTCCGTCGCTATGATGGTCCCGGACAGACAGATTATTATTCGAGTCAAGTTAGCCAGCTGTGGTTTTAAAGATAACATTGTTTTAGGTATATTTTACAAATATATTAGAATTATTTATCTATGAGTAATTAAAACTATTCTAGATTATAGCCTAACGCCTCTTATTCTGAGAGAATACCCGCGCCCATCGGTTCATCATGAACTACAGTTCCAGTCAATCAATCATTCCAGCTCGTAAGTTCTTCACGCTGTACAAACTATGTGAAGAGCAGTTGTCGAAGCAGGTGCACTACGACTTCGGGTTGCGGAACATTTTGTCCGTGTTGCGAACTATGGGCGCACAGAAACGAGCCAACCCGGAGAGCACAGAAGAGAACATCATGATGAGAGTGCTAAAGTTAGTAATACAAACACTTGTTTATTTTAGCCTTAAGATTACAACACGTTGCCATCCCAAGAGTTGTTCAATATCGTTGCCCAGTATTTTTACTCAAACTCTCATCGAAACCTGAACATAATAATCATAGCATAACTATCATGCTGAAAGCATTAGCATAGTAATTATAGCAACATTTAGCAGAAAAACAAATATATATTAATTATGTAGATTATGGGTACTTATATGAATTAGTTGTATCGTCTTCTTAAACATTATAAACTGTCTGCGCAGGGAAATGAACGTATCAAAATTAGTAGACGAAGATGAACCTCTATTTATCTCCTTGATTGAAGATTTATTCCCTGGTATGAAGCTGACTCAAACTGTTCAAAGGTACGACTAGCATTGTCTATTAGTAAGTACGAATTAATTCCAATTAAAAATCGAAAGAAATAACCAATTTTCATCATAACCTTTATTATTTTAGGGAAATGCAACGTGCAATAGTCATAGTAGCAGAGCGTACGGGTCTTGTGAACCACCCGGATTGGAACTTGAAGATCATTCAGTTGTTCGAGACATCGCTGGTGCGGCACGGCTTGATGACGATGGGACCAACAGGCTCGGGCAAGACCACCTGCATACACACGCTGATGGCGGCACTCACTGAAGTAGGCAAACCGCATAGGGAAATGAGAATGAATCCTAAGGTATCTTGAATGTGAGGTTTACAGCTAGTTAAACTGTAGTGTCAATATTTTTTTTTCATTGGCCATTTTAACAGGCATAAAAAAACCATTTCAGGCAATCACTGCGCCTCAAATGTTCGGGCGTTTAGATGTAGCAACTAATGATTGGACTGATGGTATTTTCTCTACACTATGGCGACGCGCTTTGAAGGTCAAGAAATCTGATACGACTTGGATCGTTTTGGGTATGAAATTGGCTTTTTATTAAGGTTCATAAAACAGAGGACAACATATTGTCAATTGATGTCCTTCGCTTTCTTCAGACGGTCCGGTGGATGCAGTATGGATTGAAAATTTGAATTCAGTGTTAGATGACAATAAGACGTTAACCCTGGCCAACGGTGACCGCATCACGATGGCTCAGAACAGCAAGCTGGTATTCGAGCCGGACAACGTGGACAACGCCTCGCCCGCCACTGTCAGTCGGATGGGCATGGTGTTCTTGTCTTCATCAGTACTCAAATGGCAACCAATACTAGAGGTAATAACTTTTACCGTAAGAAAACCGACTTCAAGCATTGCGTAAAAAAAAAATCGGTCGAATTGAACTAATATATCGCTTAATAACAGAACCACGCGGATGACATCACTGGGCATCCATTTATTGTATACCAAAACCTTCTCCAGAATATAACAAATACTTATCTGAAAATTGCATCAAAATTGGTTCAGCCAAACGCGAGATAATCGTGGACAAACATACATACAGGTCAAACTGAGAACCTCCTTTTATCGAAGTCGGTTAAAAATGTCATTCATCTTATACTTTGCTTGCTATACAACAAAAGCAACCCGTTGAGCCCTTGTTGCATAAGCAAATAATCACAGAGATTGTCTAGAGGTGCTTTATCTCAATTCCAATTCTACATTCCTCAGGGTTGGTTAAAGAAGCGTACACAAAAAGAGGCTGATTGTTTTAGAAGTGTTTTCGGTAAAGTATACGATGAGGTTCATGAATACGTACAGCAGAAGCTGGTAACTAAAATGAAACTTCTCGAAGCTATCTACATAAGGTACGATCAATGGATCGGTGTTGGTAATCCATTAATATGTATTTAGTAAATAGCGTACTGACTAGTTTTAACTTTATTTTTAGACAATGTTTAGATGTGCTGACTGGACTACTACTGATTGAAGTCCCTGGTGGCAGTGAGTTTTTTTTAATAATAATAAATATTTGAGACATTTTGCACCATCACTCTATCACCATCTAGTCACAAACTAAGCGGAGGTTGTACTATGGGTACTAGACAATGGATATAATACTTGTATTTTTTTTTTGTGACAACACATATATGACACATAGACTAACACAAAGACACCGTCATACTCATCACACTTATGTACTATTGGTACCTTCTACATAATGTATATTAAAATACTTATTTTTTTGTAAATATATAATAGCTGATCCGACAGACGTTGTCCCGTTCAAATTATACTAAATAATGTTCATCGTATAAATATTATTTGTGTCCTGTGGGAATCTAGCCCACGATTTCGTGATCAGCAGTTCGACACTCGCACCACTAGATACACACTATTTACATAGTATTTTACATAGTAGGTACTTAGTATTTTAGAATACGTTTTGTATTTTTGTATATATCAATAAATTTGTTTCTTCTATTGGACCACCGGAAATTGTATCTACATTATATTTAATTGTACTCATATGCATCGTAACACTACCTTGTACGGATAAGCTATGTGAATTCTAATCCTTAAAAATTGCAGAGGCTCACACTGACCGTCACTTGGAGCGGCTGTTTATCTTTGCGATGATGTGGTCGCTGGGCACAGTATTGGAGCTCGACATGCGCACGCGCATGGCCGAGTTCATGACCAAGCTCCCCGTGCGCATGGACTGGCCTGGCGCCAAGTCGAAAGAGTGGATCATGCCCTTTGAGTATATGGTCAACGACCACGGCGTCTGGGAGCACTGGTCAGTATCGACTTCTTTAATACACAAAGTATATTGACGTACGATGTACGGTCGAAAAAAGAGTTAATTATTCTGGCAGCTAATTAAACATCTGTGTTTTGTTAAAGATTGTGTAATAATGTATCACGCAATATGTTTCATAACGCAGGTATTGTAAGCTGCTACACATCAAACCCTTTAACGGGTAATTATTAAAATCTCAATCTGTGTAAAGATGCAGATTTCGTTCGCTATCTGTACACCAATCTCTTTTGTTGACTGTACATGCCATTGTTAATATTTACCTGTACCAGGTCTGAAAGTGTCGAGGACTACATTTACCCGTCGGACAGTATACCAGAGTACGCGTCTATTCTGGTGCCGAACGTAGACAACGTGTGCATCACGTTCCTGATTGACACCATCGCCTCTCAGAACAAGGCAGTGCTACTGATCGGTGAACAAGGCACCGCCAAGACAGTCATGTTAAAAAGTTACATGAGCAAGTACGACAACGAGTTGAAATTGTTCAAGATAATTAATTTCTCCTCTGCTACAACGCCGAATATGTTTCAAGTGAGTATAGAAAATGTGGTAAATTGGTCAGAGTGAAATACACTTGGAATTTATTTTTTAAATAATAGCCACCGTGCTTCTTCGACCGGTACTAAGCAAATCCCTCCGCTCTTGTTTCGTCTATTCCTTGATTCATCTTTCTCCCTCATTCTTACGTTCCGTTTTTCACGAGTGTTGACATATTTGTACTGCTTATTATTATAGAGAATTATCGAATCGTATGTGGAAAAGCGTGTCGGTATGACATACGGCCCTCCGAGCGGTAGAGCGATGACAGTGTTCGTAGACGACATTAACATGCCCGTGGTGAACGAGTGGGGTGATCAGGTAAACATTATAACTAGTTTTTTAAGTTTGTTTATTCAAATTTGCATGTAACGTTTGCAATTATAAATTTTCGTGCGTTCGTGTTGAACAGTCATTTAATTTTTTTTAGCTCCTCCGCGAAAAATGTGGTTACAAAATGTATGTGGCACTTTTTTCAGTCTTTTAACTTCGTATTCAACATTCTTATCTCTACCGTTGCTAGAAATGTATGTTTACATGCACTTCTATCTGAATTTATTGAATAATAAGTAAGAACATTAGATTTTTTTGTGGCCTGTGGTTGAATTAGGGATTTCGCCACCCGAACAGTAGGTGTGTACTAGTAGGTGGCACGCGTGTTTTCCACGCGCCTGCTTCTTATTAGGATGCGAGGCAAAGGCCTTGCCGATTGAAGGGGTCCAGCGACTGCTGGTCCACAGCCTGCCATGGTCGTGGCGAATTTCACGGATCCCATGGACATGACTATAAGGCAAGTGAAGGCAAGTGCTGTTTTAGACGGTACGAGTCCGATATACCCTCCGTCCCCAGGTGATGGAGATTATACTACGGAAATACTTATGGATCACCTGATCCGTATTTCTGTAGTATAAAAAAGGTCTAGGATATTTAATGAAATATTTTAGGTGACAAACGAAATAGTGCGACAAATGATGGAGTGCGGCGGCTTCTATTCTCTGGAGAAGCCCGGTGACTTCACTACTATTGCTGATATTCAAATGTTTGGGGCAATGATACATCCCGGTATTTAAGTTTATTACAATTCTGTCGTATATAACGCATCTAAATAGGTGATTTGATAGTAAATTGATTAAAAGTAAAGGGTCATTCTGTAGTTTAGTGCAAAAAACAATTCTAGCCTAATTTATACGGTGTATTCCCGTTCGTCCCCTCGACTTCGTCCCCCGAGGGGGACGAACGGGAATTTACAAAAATAATATTTAATTTGTTCCCGATCGTCCCAATCCTAATTCAAGAGGGGACGAATGGGAATATGTTCTTCGATTAGTGCCATTCGTCCCACTAAAAAGATTTGTGCAGAAATAATGTTTATTCGTTGTTTCGTAGTTTACTTTTAAATTAGTTGTACTTCGTTAGATTTAATCATTATTTTACAAAATTCTTCTCTATTTTTTTATGAATTATAAAACGTATCCCAAGTTTATCATTGTTTCATTATGTTTACCTACACTAAATATAACAACTCTGCCGGGAAGCGCCGGCGATGCTGGTAGTTAACAAAAGAGTGGCGATAACATTGTGTTATTTACGTAAATCCTATTGGTTTACCTGACATTCTCTCCCTTTCCTATCCTTAAATTAGACCGGTCGGGTTAGTGTTGACAAAACAATGAAAGTGCACGGGTGTTAATGTAATAATATATATTCGACACGAGTTCTGCGGAAAACTACTGATGTAAGTACCTACATTTTTGTAAGTTACAAATGTTATTAGATTGTTTTATAGTCAATACTATATTGTCTCATGTCTTATTAATTTATGCTAATAATGTACGGTATCAATATTTGTATTCAATTTTAGTATACACATATTATTAAATATCATTCTAAATTATATTAATAAGTGTGTAATTATTGTCTCCTGTTTTTTAGAGCTCAACAATGTCACAAGAAGCGCATCCTGGTCCCTCTGGTAGTACAGGAAGCTGTTTGCAGTATATACAAAGAAAAGGTGGAATCGTGCTTCTGCGTGCTGGATACCAATTTTTAAGGAAAAGGCAAAACAAAAGTGGAGCTGTTGTATGGGAATGTCATCTTAGAAGAAAGAATAAGTGCAGTGGGACCTTAACTATAAAAGTAAGTACCTACTTCTTTGGCTTCTTTTTTCATGCAAAATCAGACAATGGGTAAATAAATTATGCACGTTTATTGCAGAATGATCAAATTTTGAAAGAAACCACACACACATCCTGTACACCGGACTTCAATAAAAACATAATAGATATCCATATTGATGAATGCAAGAAAAATATAACTTCTGATGATGTACCTTGCGTACCAGCCGCCTTTCATTCAACAATTTCGAAAATGTTGGACGAAGGACTTGATAAAGTAACTTTACCCAACGATATTCCTAAGTTTGCAAATATCAAAAGCACTTTGTATCGCCATCGAAATAGCACTTATAATAAGAGTAAAATCACTTTCAATGACATTAAAACGGTTGAGGTTCCTCAAAAATTTCAATCATTTTTGTTAGCAGATTACTGTTACGGTAACACACGCTTACTCATTTTTTGTTCCCAAGAAGCTAAAGAAAAATTAATAGTTTTAAAAAATTTATTTGGTGACGGTACATTTAAGAGTTGTCCACCTCCATTCCAACAGCTCTACACCGTTCATGGTGATTTAGGAAGTAATAATCAAAGCACAGCTATGACGCCATTATTGTACGCTTTAATGTCAAACCGTAAAAAAGAAACATACGAGATACATATTTGTATATGTTTTTTATTTTGATTTTGAAATTGTGCTAATTTATAGACGCTATTTATGTGTAAAATTAACGTGTAACCTGTTCTGATTCCTTATACAATATATAACACAAAAATGTGACACCGTATACCTATACATATAAGCAAATGTGACTTTTAAAAAATTAGGACGATAAGTTTTTTTTTATTATTTTTACATTGATTTCGTGATATTTTGGGTATTTTATTTAATTTTGCTTTTGAAAGTGTGATAATTTACTGACCCTATTTATGTGTTAAAATAATGAGTAAACTTTTCTAATCACTTACATAATGTTAAACGTAAAATCTTGCCACCATACACAAAAGCAACTTAAGTGACTTATATTTCAAAAGGAAACAACCTGAATGGTAAAAAGTCTGTTTGTAGTGTTTATAATACAGACTTTTTTTATTATAAGCTTTTTATTCATATTTTTTTGTTGTAAGGAGAATTTTATTCTTAATTAAAAAAAATATTATGTAAAAAATATTGCGAGTTATCGCAAAGTTGATTCTGTGATTTTTACTGTGATTTTTATTCCTTAATAAATGACTGATTTTTATTTCAAATTTCTTTTTTTTTACCAATTAAAACCACCAGTCTTATTTTATTTGGTGGGAGCAATAGACCTAAAAAAAAGAAATAATAAATTATTCCCATTCGTCCCCCCATAAAATTTAGAGGGACCATCGGGAAAATAAATAACGAATTCCCGTTCGTCCCCCTTGGGGACGAAGTGGAGGGGACGAACGGGAATACACGATTTATACTTGAAAAAATATGCTCTTAACTATTTTGTTGCTAATCGGAAGCATAATCACTCTAAAAACTGTAATATTCCTTCTTCTTCTTTCTAATATTTCTTCTTCTTCCACTATTTATGGTTCGGCGATAATCTAAAGTCGAATTTGCAAGAAAATATTTCTTTGCAAGAAAAATCTTTCTTTGCATGAAAAGACGGAATGAACCTGTAAACTGTAAAAATGGCCCAGGCTTTTCTCAGTTCTTCGCTTGTCGATATACCTAATGATTCTGTCATGTATTTTACGTAATGATCTGTGATATGTGACTAAAAATGATGCTCAAACAAATGGGATTGCATCCATAATATTGTTCTTCAACTTACAAATTTTGTTATGACAAGTTTAATCAAAGAAGTCTAATGAAATCAATATTATGGATATTATATTTCCAACAGATTTCACAAGATTTCAAATATATTATGTTTTTTTAAATAATTACAGGTGGCGGACGTAACGATATTCCTCCACGTTTGAAGAGACAATTCAACATATTTAATTGTACACTACCCAACACAGTTTCTATGGATAGAATATTTGGTAGGAAATGTTTTATAGATTACTAGCGGCTGCCCGCGGTTTCACCCGCCTCCTAAAGAGCTTTTCCTTAAAAGGTAGCCTATGTCCTTCTCCAAGGTCTGATCTATCTCCGTACCAAATTTTATCAAAATCGGTTCAGCGGTTTAGGCGTGAAAGCGTAGTAAACAGACCGAGTTACTACTTTCGCATTTATTCGTACGGGATGGTCTTCAGTTACAATAATACTCCACTACATTTAATTCCAATTTGAAGGAAAATGTAATTAATATTTATTTAATTACAGAGACGATAAGTGCTGGACATTTTTGTAGATCTCGCTACGATAAAAAGATAGTGGAATTTATGCCTCGACTGGTGCCAGTCACTCGTATCATATGGCAGCAAACCAAAGTAAGTATGTAAAATGTTACATTTGAACTACCTAGTAGATTATGAAGAAAGAAAATTCATTTAGTTTATTGTCTACAATAAGTTCTTGGGTGATTAACTCATCTGGAGTACACAGTATGTATTATAGAGTAAGAGTATGTACAGAGGCCAAGCATCAAGCTACCACAATCTGACAAAATTCTTTGATTGATTTTCAACTTTACAAAATTATAAGGTTCATATTCAATTGGGAAAATTTATTTTGCATAGCTTAACCTGCCTCTGTACTAAAGTTATGGTATTCCTTTGGTTAGAAGGGTGATGTAGCCAGTGAAATTATCGAGCAAATGAGACTTGACAACTGACGTCTCAAGATGACAATGTCCGAGTAATATCTCAGGATTGCTCCTTAAGCTACGACTATTGTTTACCATCAGGCGAGCCGTATGCTTGTTTGTAATTTTAGTAGTAGGTACTAAAAAAGTATTTTTTCAATTGTGCAGATAAAAATGTTACCAACACCAGCAAAGTTCCATTACGTGTTCAATCTGAGAGATTTGTCACGTATTTGGGAAGGCATTCTGTACATCAAGAAAGAAGAACTGCAAAATGTTAAAACAGCTCTTAAACTCTGGTTCCACGAAAGTTTGAGAGTTATTTCCGACAGGTATGCTTTCTATACTTGAGACTCAATAAAAAAGTAAACAAAGACTACCTACTGATTTCTGATTTTACTTTATTTAGATTTACTACATTCGATGATAAAGAATGGTTTGTGGCCAATTTCTGGAAAACAGCCGCACAAGAGCTACCGGATATGGTGAGCGAGTTTCCCGAAGAGGAAACGTTCTTTGTGAACTTTTTGAGAGAGCCGATTGAACCCACTGGCGATGAAGATGAAGACTTTAGTACAGATGCGCCCAAAGTGTATGAGGAATTACCATCGTTAGTATAATGATAGTACCTGTTTAAAATAAAAAGTTTTATTGTGTTATTTAGAAAAGGAAAAATTCGACCGCGGGCAGGATTCGAACCTGCGTCTTCTGGTTAGGTACACCAGACGCTATGACCACTTAGCCACCGCGACCATAAAGACGTAAATTCAGTATGTGAAGGAAAAAATCGACATGACGGGTAGGAATCACGGTGGCTTAGTGGTCATAGCGTCTGGTGTACCTAACCAGAAGACGCAGGTTCGAATCCTGCCCGCGATCGAATTTTTCCTTTTCTAAATAACTTTAAAATCTTTGCATGGAAAATGCCAAAAATATACAAAAAGATAGTTTTATTGTGTTTATAAACCTAATACGGACCCTTATGAAGTTTAGTTTACAATTTCGCAAATTAATAGTGAAAAGGAACCGGATAGAAACTCTATGGTCTTTTAAATTATCGGTCTCTACAATGATGTTAGATATACTTATACCTAATGATTGTATATGTACGTATGAGCGAACAAATGTATCTAGTTCTGCACATTTTATGAGAGCTTGATATTTATTTCATTTAGATTACAGAGCACATCTGGATACTACCGTAGGGTTTCAGTCGGATTATTATTATCTTTGTAAAGTAGCCATAACTATGAACTTTGTATCGCTGCACACTTGAATTACAGAAACATATTATTGCTGTTGCTTTTTTTTTCAATTTAGATAATCTAATCTATAGGTAATACTATTATAAGATTCTAGAATTAATTCATTGTTACAGTTGGGAATTCTTACTCAAGAAACTTCAAGGATTCCAAGACCTATTTAATGAACAAATTAGAGGAGCTCATCTGGATTTGGTATTCTTCCATGATGCGATGGTCCATCTGTTTATTATATCGCGTATCATTAACACTCCACGGTAAGTGCTGCTCAAATGCTTCTCGGCAATAATATGAACATTATTTTACTTATGAAATACATTCATCATTTTTTTTACAGTGGTAACGCTTTGCTTGTGGGTGTAGGAGGTTCCGGAAAACAAAGTTTAACGAAATTGGCATCATTCATAGCGAACTTTTCATTCTATCAAATAACTTTAACGAGGTAATAGATCAATTCTTTTTTAAATTATTTTAAAATAAACACTTGCCAAAATAACTAAGACATTGAGATCTATATTTTTTTAGGTCATATAACGTGAACAACTTCATGGATGACATAAAAGTATTGTACCGCGTCGCCGGGCTGCAGGGGCGCGGCATCACCTTCATATTCACCGACAATGACATCAAAGATGAACAGTTCTTAGAGTTCCTTAACAATATACTCAGTTCAGGAGAAATTGCCAATTTATTCCCTAAAGAAGAAATGGGTGAGCATAATAACATAGTACCTACCGATGAAGTGTTGTTAACAGGATTTCAAAGTGACATGATTTCATATGCCCATAGAATTTCAACAGAGTTTAAAGGAATTTCTAAGTCGATTTGTATTTTTTAAATTAAAACGGTATTATGTCAGACTGGATCGTGGCTAAGTACCTAGTACTTAACTACGCTGCTCTCAACCGATCTGCAAGGTTAAATCAGTCGGTCAGTCTGTGGGTGGGTGACCATTCATGGTAAAACTGGCCTGCCCATCTGTATTGCATCCGTTTTTATCATTATCTTCCTGTTGATGTGAAGTTTGGCACATTTTAGACGTAATTTTCCCACATCTACAATGATAATATGATTACTGGTACTATTATTACCCGTAATTTTTTTAGATATTTTTTTTATTAAACCAGATTACTTAAGTAGTTTTTTACTGATTAAAGTATGGATTATAATAGATACAAGTGACGGACGAAGAATACTCTATCTATATTTTTAAAATTCAACATAATTATTATTTTTTTTAGACGAAATTATGAACGAGTTGACGCCTATTATGAGAAAATACGCTCCTAGGAGGATTCCAGTTCCAGATGTGTTATATGAGTACTTCATCATACGTTCCAGAGCTAACTTACACGTTGTCTTGTGTTTTTCTCCGGTTAGTTGTAACGTCATATGTATAAACGACCCTTTTTATGGTTCTGCACCAAAAAGAAAATCTTCGATCCTGGTTTTGTGTATTTTTATCTGTTTGTTTAAGACACCGTATTGCTTAGTAACTAACTTTGCTATGAACTTATTTAAGCAGTTTTGTACAGTTAATCATGTCGTTATTTTACTGTATATTTATTTAAGAAATATTAAATTAATTATTATAAAGTGATAAATTCTCTATTTACTTAGGTTGGTGAGAAGTTTAGAAGTCGTGCACTAAAATTCCCGGGCCTCATATCCGGATCTACAATGGATTGGTTCCAAAAGTGGCCAAAAGAAGCACTCATTGAAGTAGCGCACCATTTCTTATGGGAATTCCAGGTAATGAGATAACCAAAGTGAACATAAGGAAAATTTTTTTAACAGAGTTTGATAAATTTTTTTTTGATGCAGTATGCTACCAAGAATATACTCTTGTATGAAGTTTTGTGGATTTTGATCATCAAATCTAAAAACAATTATAATTACTATTGATTCTCAGGTCGTGTGTTCCCCGGATACAAAGCAGCAGTTGATTGAGATAATGGGCATTGTGCAAGATAACGTAGCCGACACCTGCACATCATACTATGACAGATTTAGAAGACAAACACACGTTACTCCTAAATCGTATTTATCTTTCCTTGAAGGTTATAAAGTGCTTTACAAAGAAAAACATGAGAATATAGCAGAAATGGCAAGAAGGTGGGTTTGTATTGCTTAGCACGTCCAAGAACACAATTAATTGAAATGATAATATTAAATGCATCATCATCAAATGATCAAAGCATTTATTTCTACATATAAGAAACCCTGAGTTGCTAGGTCAACTAGTGAGATAAAATAAATAATTATGTGGATATTTATTTTAACTCACTCGCTAGATGACCTAGCCATATTTCCCGTATTAAACAAGCTATGTTTAATTTTTTTAAGAATGACTACTGGTCTGGGTAAACTGGTTGAAGCTGCAGCAAGTGTTGATATATTAAAGAAAGAATTGGAAGTAAAAGAACTAGAAATCAAGGAAGCCACGGCTAAAGCCGAAGAGGTCAGTGTCCTCGTAAGTGATTACCGATTTTTTAACTAGAGAGCGACTGACCTGACAACGACCGTGTTACAGGTACTCGAGGCCGTGGCAGACTCACAGGCGGCAGCCGAGGTGGTAAAGGCCGAGGTCTTGGAAGTGAAGGACCGTGCTGTAAAGCTCGTGAGCGTGATCGCAGCCGAAACTGCCGTCGCCGAAGAAAAATTGGCCGCCGCCAAGCCCGCGCTCGACGCCGCAGAGGCCGCGCTTCAGGTTTGGTGCTGGCTGCTCAATGCGTATGTGTCCACGTTCGTTTTCTAACGTCATTCTGTTGCAGACCATCAACGCAGCCGACATCGCCACCGTCAGAAAACTTGGCAAGCCGCCCCATCTCATCACTCTCATTATGGACGCTGTCATTTTACTGTTCAGGAAGAGAATTGACCCCATAAAGCCAGACCCAGAGAAAGAATGTTTGACAGCTTCCTGGGCAGAATCTCTAAAGGTAACTTTCAACATTATTAAAGTACTTAGTTAATTATTATATTTGGTTAAAAACCAAACCAGTTTAGCTGTAGCCATAGATGATAAACGATATTTGATAGAAATGACGACTAAATTCTTTCTGACTTCAGATTATGGCGGATGCAAGATTCTTGAGTAATTTAAAGAACTATCCAAAAGATGAAATTAATGCTGAAATGGTTGATTTGCTGGTGCCTTATTTCACATTCCCGTACGTGTATTTATGTATAACTATAGAATTGTGAGTCTGTCGCGACAGTTAAGCTAAAAATGTGATGCTATCCTGTTGGGGTTGTAACTCATTTATTAGTAGCCATTATAGTTATCACAAAAACATATTGCAGATATAACTCATATTTTAAAATTAATCGATCAAAGTACTAAAGTATATGGTGACTTTTAATTCATGGTTTTGTGGGCAGTTGATGGGCATCGATGAAATATAATCATAACTTTAATTATTTTTAATACCTAGGGTACTTGTTAATCAATATTATTATGTATAAATTATAGTCAGTACACATTCGAGGCCGCTAAAATAGCTTGTGGTAACGTGGCGGGTCTAATATCGTGGACTATAGCCATGGCGCAGTTTTATTCGGTAAACAAAGACGTATTACCGCTGAAGGCGAACCTGGCAGTGATGCAGGGCAAGTATCAGGCAGCCAAGAAAGAACTGGATGCGGCTGAGGCGCAGCTCGAAGCTAAGGAGGTTTGTGTCGATCTTAAACACGATAGCTGCTCGATACTGATACGCAGTACCAGAAATAACTCGTGTTTCCGTTGCAGCGCGAGCTAGCACACGTGCAGAAGCAGTTCGATGAGGCGATGACGTTGAAGCAGGCAGTGCTCGATGACGCGGCCAAGTGCCAACAGAAGATGGACGCCGCCACTGCGCTCATCAACGGGCTCAGCGGCGAGCGCGTGCGCTGGACCGAGCAGTCCGCGCTTTTCAAGTCTGAGATTGAACGCCTCGTCGGCGATATCCTACTGCTCACTGGGTTTGTACTGCGTTGCGTACGGATCTAGCAGCGATTCAAACTAAACACTTGTGCTTTGCAAGTAATTAATTTTGTTTATTCTTTCAGATTTTTATCATATTCAGGACCGTTTAATCAAGAATTCCGGTCGTTGTTAATAAGCAGTTGGCTCAGTGAGCTTTTAAGGAGAAAAATACCTGTATCAATGAATTTAAATATAACAGAGCAACTTACAGACACTGCCACGGTATGTTAGTTTGTGTTAAAAATTAACTGCGTACTTAAGCATGTATTTATTTTTATTGTTTGATTTTAAAATCAAATTTGTAGGTATTTGCTCATTAGAAATCTAATTCAGTAAGTACTTATATTTATTATACACTTTTTGAAACGTTTCTGAGGGTAGTAGTACTCTGCTGTTTAGGTTGGGTGGACTCCGGCATGGCCAAATATTCTCACGCTAAGCAGTAGTGTGGTAACGTTATTGTGTTCCGGTTAGAAGAGTAATGCAGTCAGTGAAATTACGAGGAAAATGAGACCTAACAACTGGCGCCTCAAGATGATAACGCACGAGTAATTCCCGGCTGCTCGGTTACCGTTTGCCATCAGACTGACACTATACGTGTTTGTTATCTTGGCAATAAATAATGAAAAATTAACATATTGATTTCTGACATTTACGCGAATATTATACATTGAAATTAAACTACTTTTTATGGATTTTATCGCGTATATTGATATTATTAATCCCGATGTTTCGGACCCTTTACAGCGTCCATGGTCACGGGTAGACTGAGGTGGTGGGCGTCTTGATGATATAATTGCTGACAGCTACCCTACAAAAAAAATAAAAAATAAATCTAGGGTCCGAAACGTCGGGATTAATAATATCAATATACGCAATGAAAAATTAAGTTACATATTTATAAGTTGATTCCTTCCCAGTAAAGAAAGTGGTAATCATTTTTAGGGTTCCGTACCGAAAGAGTATAAACGGGACCCTATTACTAAGACTCCGCTGTCCGTCTGTCTGTCCGTCCGTCCGTCCGTCTGTCTGTCATCAGTGTCTGTTGCCCCAATAACATCAAAATTTGTTGTTTTGTTCTTTTTTTAGTATTTAGTACTAAAAAAATAATAAAATATTCGCAAATATTGGTACGGAACCCTTTGTGCGTGAGTCCGACTCGCACTTGACCGGTTTTTAAACTGCACATGAATTAGAAATGTCAGACGAGTGTCCCCTAGCTTTGAACTCGGAACACCGCTTCAATGCTCTAAAAATACTTATTTGCGTAGATTGGTGAATGGAACTTATGCGGATTACCTACGGATGAATTGTCAATACAAAACGGTATCATCGTGACAAAAGCTGCTCGTTTTCCGTTACTAATCGACCCTCAGACTCAGGGCAAGATTTGGATCAAGAACACGGAAAAGCTCAATAGTTTGATTGTTACCACCCTCAACCATAAATATTTCAGGTAACCGAAAATCTGTTGTAATGTATAAAATAAAATTAGTTCATTAAGGACGATTAAATTGTCCTAGTGCGATTATTTCTGAAGACTATGATTGCTTTTTTTTTTCAGAAACCACATAGAGGATTGCGTGTCTTTAGGCAGGCCTATGTTAATCGAAGACGTTGCTGAAGAATTAGATCCCGTGCTTGACAACGTACTCGAGAAAAATTACATTAAAATTGGATCTACATATAAAGTACTTGTTATCAATTGTATTATTTTACTAGCTTTCACTACTACTACTTTCACGTAAAGTATTTCATTTTGAAACTTAAACTTCATGTTTCTCTGTAATCTAATTTCAGTAATAAAATTCAACATAAAGTAGAAAACTTCACGACATTAAAATACATAATTATACTGTAATTTTAGGTAAAGTTAGGAGACAAAGAAATTGATGTAACAGCTGGTCACAGGATTTATATAACAACGAAACTGCCAAACCCGGCTTACACACCTGAGATTTCGGCTCGGACTTCCATTATAGACTTCACTGTGACTATGCAAGGTGGTTACTATGCTACAACTGTTAATTTATAATTTTGTTTATTATATTGATTAGACTGCACACCCGCACTAGGCCAGCGTGATGGAATATAGCCTAATCCCTCCCATTCTGTGAAGAGACCCGTGCCCAGCAGTGGGACAGTATAATTAGGGGTTGATGATGATTATTGATTACTGTCATTTACGCAAGTATTATACATTGAAATTAAACTATAATACCTACATACCTAGTAATTACGGATTATATACTATGGACGCTGTAAAGGGTCCGACGACGTCGAGATTATAAATGTCAATAAATGCGTAAAAATCCATAAATAAGTAGTAGTTTCATTTCAATTGTTATTATACAGTTTTACTAATTTACAAAAAAAATGAGGTAAAAATTTATCAATCCTAATATTTTATAGGTCTAGAAGATCAGCTGCTAGGGCGTGTAATCTTAACAGAGAAAGCGGAGATGGAAGCGGAACGGACGCAGCTAATCATGGACGTCACTGCCAACCGACGCAAGATGCAGGAGCTAGAGGCCAATCTACTGCACAAATTGACTACCATACAGGGCTCGCTCGTCGAAGATGTGTCGCTCATTCAAGTGCTGAACATCACTAAAGCTACGGCCACCGATGTAATCATAATGCATTCATTTCATTCTACTACTATAGTGATGCTACTAGTGATGGCGCTCGCTCTTATGTCAATTCGTTTTTCTTAGGAAAGCGCACATAATTGCAGTATTCAACAGTGTTCACGTGAACCACTAACATTTCTAGTATCACACATATACTATAAATGTAGTGAGTAACTGTTGTCACTGTTATCTTGCGCCAGGTGAAAGAGAAGTTGGACGTGGCGAGGGAGACGGAGATAAAGATTAACGCAGCGCGTGAGGAGTACCGGCCGGTGGCGACGCGCGGCTCTGTGCTGTATTTCCTCGTGTGCAACATGTCTCTCGTGTGCAATATGTACCAGACCTCGTTGGCGCAGTTCCTCGAACGCTTCGATATCTCCTTGGATCGGTCGCCCCAGAGCCCTATAACTTTCAGGAGAATCGGCTACATTATTGATTACTTGGTATACGTTTACTCACTATAGTTAATTATTAAGTTCAATTAAATTATGAAAGAAGTCTGTAATTTATGAAAAACCAAATAAAATGTAATTTTTGCGGGCTAAGCAACTGCCGTAGCTTTTTGATGCTTGGTTTTGGTAATTATTTCAGTCTTATTCTTTTTATCGTGTCGTTAGTTTATGCAAGTTTCGAGTAAGTAATATACCACCTCAATGGCATTAGGCGTGACCGCGTCCATATGATCGAGCACAAGGGACATACCAACAAGAGTTTCACTTGTTCACATGCTGATGCATGTGAACAAGCAGTTTCTATTCTTTAAAATCGACTTGCTTAAGAACTAAATCTGCTTGGCATAGTAAAACATTCAAGAGTCATAATTTATCTAACATACCAAAGTACTTTATCAAAGTACCTACCTACTCTTTCGCAGACTTTCGACGTGTTCAAGTTTATCAGTCGTGGCTTTTATGAAAAACACAAATATTTGTTTACGGTGCTACTAACTTTGAAAATTGATTTGCAAAAAGAATACATTACATTTGAAGAGTTCCAAACGTTTATTAAAGGTGCTAAGTTTATATATTTTTAAGCAGTTTATCTTGGTACGAATAGAGCCTTTTTTATTATAATTTAGTAACTATAGATATGCAACTAAACTAAACATAATCACAATATAGGAAAGGATTTATACTGTGACATAATTACTATTACGTGCCTTAGAAATTATTCGCGTTAGCATTTAGTCTAGCATAGGCTGTATATACAGCCTTCTATTTTTAAAGAATGTGACATTTATATTTTTGGTATATATGTAGATTCTGTAAATAGATTCTGCATTTGATAAGAAATTCTTTGAACGATAAATATTATTTTAAAGATAATATTTTTAATAAAATATGATATAATCGTTCAAAGAATTTCATCTAATGCGTTACACGGGTCACTAATACATGTATGTGATGGAGCGGTTACTAAAAATTGTCGTATTGGTTAAAGGTGGTGCTGCGTTGGACCTCAATGCGTGTCCTCCCAAACCCTACAAGTGGGTTACCGACATGTCATGGTTAAACTTGGTCCAGTTGGCAACTTTGAGACAGTTCACTAATATTTTAACCCAAGTTTGCAATAACGAGAAAGGATGGAAAGCTTGGTGAGTTTCATATCTATGAAGTTAAGACGAGTTCTTACTTAACATACAGACTACCACGTCGCGATCCAATGTAACGATACGAATCTTCGTGTGATATCTAAGTACAGAGGCCAGCACATCAAGCTACCACTATCTGTCAAATTTATTTGATTGGTTTTCAACTTTAAGCCAAAACAATAAGGTTCATATTCAATTGGGAAAATTTGACAGTTTTGGATAGCTTGACCTGTACCTACCTATGTGTAATGTTGGGTTAGAATTTTTTTTTGTTTCTTAACCTATCGCCATTGGATATTGTAATTTAGAATTCGTTTTATATAATTGCGCGCTGCGATCATAGCGATAGTGATCAATAACAAAAATAAATTTATACTGCTTGTAGGTAACCTGTAGCACCTTTACTGCTTACTTTTTAAACTTGGTAATTTTATTACGGGTACGGTCAGCAACGAAAGTCGCTGAACACAGCAAAATTTCGAAAATATGACAGCTCCAAAACTTGTACTTGTACAAAAGAGATCTTTTTAATATGAAGGTACAGTAACTAATCTATAATAATAATAATAATAATCTATGTAATCATTTCGTACAACCTTCACAAGTCAGTAACTTCATATTAAAAGTCGTATTGCCATTGCAAAATGTACAGCGACTTTCGTTACTGGCTGTACAAAAGCACGGAAATTAGAAAAACAAAAGAGAGGCTTATACCCAACAGTAAATGAAGTTAGGCTACGGATGACGATGGTGATGTTAAGCAGGCCCATCTTGTTTACATCCCTGTGGGATATATTGATTGTATGTTTCAAAGGTTTGACAAGGAAGCGCCTGAAGACGAGCCACTGCCCGACGGGTATCAAAATCTCGATGTATTCAGGAAGCTGCTGGTGGTGCGCGCGTGGTGCCCCGACAGAACTCTAGCGCAAAGCTTGTGAGTTGCGTAATTGTTTAACTACTGAAAACTTTGCTCCATCTACTAAACATACACATTATCTTTATAATACATTGTGTATTGATGTTTTATAGGAAATACGTTGTACACTCTATGGGCGCTCGATACTCTGAAGCTGTTATTGTTAATTACGAGGTAAGAAATTTGGATTAGGAAATTATAGTTTGCGAAGATATCACACACATAATGGAGAACATTTAATATATTTCAGCAAATGGTGTTAGAGTCTCGGCCACTGGTACCACTAATCGGTTTCCTGGCGATGGGTTCTGATCCGACCCCGTCTATTGAAATAACTGCCAAGCGAATGGAGAATCTTTGTTCGTCTATATCTATGGGACAAGGTCAAGAAATACACGCCAGGAAACTTATAGATCGTGCTCTGAAGGAGGTAATATAGATACAGAGAATAATTTATGCTCAGTTCTATACCATAAGAGTATTTTTATAGTAAGACCTGTAAATTAAGCATAAGTACAACTGTAGTCTTACCTTCTGACTAATCTTCTTCTCTATCTGTACAGAGAATTGAAAATAAATGTAACTACTAAAATTTATGTGATATTATGTCGTCTCATTAGAAGTGTCTGTGTAGACTTGACTCCTATTGATGTACATCCTATTTGCTCATTAGGGTCTGTGGGTGTTGCTGCAAAACTGCCATTTAGGATTAGAATACATGATTGAGGTTATGGAACAGTTCGGCGAACTTGAGAAGGACCCGGAGCAAGTACATGAAATGTTTAGGTAATAAAAACAGACCACATTTTTAATAATTTTACTAAGATGAAAGTTTCAATTGGATACTGATGTGTTTATAACTTTATAGGCTGTGGATTACCACAGAGGTGCATCCAAAGTTCTCGATTACACTTCTACAAATGTCTATAAAGTACACTTGCGAACCGCCTTCCGGTAAGATCGTTTGAATTTAATTTTGTTCGTATTCCCTATCATAAAAACTTTGTTGTTATTATTTAATGTTTAATTTCAGGAATCAAGGCTGGTCTTATGAGAACGTACGACTCGATGAGTCAAGATTTCCTTGATTACAGCGACAGTCCCTTCTATCTGCCGTTAATTTACACCATCTCCTTTCTGCACACCGTAGTACAAGAGAGACGGAAGTTCGGTCCTCTGGGTTGGAACATACCTTATGAGTTTAATTCAGCTGACTGGCTGGCGTCTTGCATGTTTGTACAGAACCATTTGGATGCTTTAGAACCGGGACAAACAGTGAGCTGGACCACTGTGCGGTAGGTTATAAATATTGCGTTGTTATAGGTACAAAGTTGGGTCATCTGTCAAGTATGGTATAACGTTGCATGATATTTTAGTTACATGGTGTCGGCGGTGCAGTACGGCGGCCGCGTCACCGACGACTACGACACCAGGCTGCTCGTCACATTCTGCAGAGTTTGGTTCTCGGACCAACTCTTTAGCGAGGAGTTCCAATTCTACAAGGGATATGGTATCATGAAATACAAAAATATTGCCGAGTACATCGAGGAGATAGAGACAATGAAAACAGTTGATCCACCGCAAGCTTACGGCTTGCATACTAATGCTGATATAACGTTAGTTAGCGTGTATTATGTGATATTCTAGTGATTCTATACATAATTATAATTTTTGTAATTTTGATTATCAATGAATTTTTAGTTATCAGCGCAACACTACTCAAGAACTCTTGGACACGATACTGTCTATTCAGCCGAAGGAGTCAAGTTCGGGTGGCGGTGAAACACGTGAGGCCTCAGTCTACAGACAGTCTAAGGAAATGCTTGAAAAAGTCCCTCCTAACTTTGATCCCCATGAAGTTATTGCCAGGTAGATAAACCTAAATTTGACATTAATTTTGTTCACCTAAAATGACCTGGCAATAATATCAGTACATCACTATCTACTCATTTGTAGCGCAATTGGTTTTTTAGGCCTATCATCAAAGAGTTCGGTACAATTTTAGTTAACTACTAAATTCACCTTAGAAACGAGTGTATTTGCACCCGATATGAATGAAATAATATTTTTAAGTACGAATAATTAAGAAGTTGGTAAATTTTTGACAATGATTACCAAAACCATTAGAACTTTACTAATGGTTAGTTATTGTTTACGTCTCTGGTGAGAAAAAGAAACGGCCATTGCAACACAGACGGCTCAGATAGTTCAATTTTAAAGCGGTTCTATAGTAGATATCATTTTAGTAAATCTCTATTCGCATTATTTATAGATATGCGCTTTTAATCAATGTATTTTCTCTTTTCTGTTCATATAATTTTTTAAATCATTGGACAATGACAAAACCTAGATTAATATTTAGTCTATAAAAATGCATTTGTCAAAATCATTCATTTTTAGGTTGAGATTATATGGTATACTAAATTCCATGGTGATTTTCTTGAGACAAGAAATTGATCGAATGCAGAAAGTAATAAGTCTGGTCAGAACTACTCTGAAGGATTTACTGCTGGCTATTGATGGAACTATTATAATGAACGAGGTAATTAATAAACTATTAACAATTTTCTCATGCTCACCTACTATAATAGGCTTTAGGCTAAAACACCTCTTCAAAAAATAATTTTAGTAAGAAAGTTTTTAATTACAGGTTTGCTTCCCATATCTTTTTCTTTTTTTGGCAAAACCTGTTGAGAACTTTAATTTTTATTTATTATTTCAGGCACTTCGAGATTCTTTAGACAATATCTATGACGCTAAAGTTCCAAATATCTGGTTCAAAAGTTCATGGTCATCCTCCACCTTAGGCTTCTGGTTCACTGAGTTTTTGGAGAGAACCATACAGTTCTCCGCGTGGTGCTTTCAGGCAAGACCAAACTCTTTCTGGATGACTGGATTTTTTAATCCACAAGGTAAACAACCATTGAAGTTTTTATGAATAAGACGAATTTTTAAACATGTTATTAAATAAATATTTTATAAACTATATTTATCTCTTTTAGCAGTGCATCTTCTGTTCTCATCGGTCGTTTCGTAATTCTGTTCTGATAATTGTAGGTTTTTTGACGGCCATGCGCCAGGAAGTGACTCGTGCGCACAAGGGCTGGGCCCTAGACATGGTCGCGCTACATAATGACGTCACTAAGTTTACTTTAGAAGAAATCAAAGCTCCGCCACCGGTAAGATCTGAAGAACGTAATATCGTGGCGTAAAATCTATTGATGTTATACTGGATCATTATGTTTTGTTTGTTTAGGAAGGTGTGTACATCCACGGCATGTTCCTAGACGGCGCAGGCTGGGACCGGCGCAACAATCGCCTGTGCGAGTCCACGCTCAAGGTGGTGTACACGGTGCTGCCGGTCGTGCACGTGTACGCCATCAACTCCACCGCGCCCAAAGACCCTAAACTCTACCAGGTATCACTCGTTCATAGCACTAGGTGTAAGGACGGAATAACCCGGCTATTCTGGATGACTATTTGGTATAATAGTAGATTGTTCCCTCAAAATCATCACTCGAAACGCACGTTAATGATTGTTACGCTAGAAGTTTCGATTCCCAAGTCGAGCAGTGTTATTAGGTTTTTCAATGAAAATTCAGTAGCTGCACGGAGTTTGGATTTGTGCCCGGTTAATGACAATGCGAGCCCACTATTACATGGAACTAAAACATACCGGCGAACTGTGGGTGTACAAATTAGTGCACTATAGCCTAAACCTTCGGGAAGTACAGACGTGAGTATTTTTTGAATTTCAATGTTCTACTGTTTCGGCTGTATCACCAGAAATATGCATTGATGTATTTTTTGATCGAAATTATAATTTTGGAATTCGAAATTGCATTTCTATGCTTTGTCAAAATTCAACAATAAAATTGATCTGTTTATAAATACTCATCATTTGACACCTTTACGACTTTATTTTTGTTTGAACCCAACATGTTGTTAGTTTTCAGTATCATTCCCTGTAATATTTCAACCCTTCAAGCAGTCACCTAGTAAGTATAGCGGTCATTGTTTTCTAGTGTCCGACGTACAAGAAACCGGTGCGCACTGGTCTGACGTTCATCACCCCGCTGTGGCTGCCGACTATTAAGAACCCTGATCACTGGATTCTAAGAGGCGTCGCCATGTTGTGCGACATTAAGTAATGCAACATTATATTACACTGAGCTACTCAGGTTTTTCACAGTCAAAGTCGAACTTATACACCGATTTCTACCTACCTCGGACACTAGTCCGATTCCCATCACTAGATGGGAAGGTGATCAGATGAGAAGGTAAATATATTGTGACTATGTTATTGTTTTTGTGATTTTTAGATAGTAATGTTTTATTTAAATAAATCAAATCGATTATAATATTCGTGTATAATTTCAAAAGCATTGAGGTATTGCAATTTATTTACATCAAATGTAACGAACAATACTGTGGATGGATGGACGAGAGCCCGTTAGGCCGTGTTATATTTTGTAGATTTTGGAGATACCCTTTACGTACTAAGAACAAAGATGTCTGTTGAAACTTAAACTCGATAAAAGTAAGTAACACAGTGAAATTCAGAAACAATAGTCCGATAATGTAACAATGTCATTGGACGGAGTAAATTCGCTGGATATTTTACAAATGAATCACAAATAGGTACCTATGCGAAAACTTGTAATATTATGATATGGAATATAATGTCTCCTAACATAAGTTAGTAACACTTTAGGAGGTTAAGATCAACTTGGTAACCTACTTACTTATACCATTAAGGTATCTTAACACTCGGAAGTGACGCCTTTTTCATTTTGCGTTGTTTAAGAGAAATATGTTCGAAATAATTCTCGTTAAGTCTAAAACTTTGGCAGTAATATAGGTACTCAAATCATTATTAAAAATATCAGTCTGATGGGCGTTTTAAATGTCATGTGGCTCTTGTTAAGGAAGTCTAGTCTTCATTGATAGATAACATCGTAACAATAATGTTCTATGACTACTAGTATATACAAGTTACAGCAAATAACGAGATCTAGCATTCCTAACATACTTTAACAATACCTATCATATAACAGACTACAACAAAACGTAATTATATTAACTGCGGCTATACATACACATACAGTCTTATTTTACAAAGCTAATAAAATTTAGCGTTAACATTAGACATGATTGATATACATAGTATTAAATTTAAAGTACCGTTAAATGGGACTATTTAAAATCTACTATGTTTAGGTACTTATCAAACTCGATTCACTTTAAAAGTTCTTTGCGTCAATCTATTATCCACGTAGTTTTCAAATAGCCCTATTTCAGTGCTTATTATTTATATGTCATATAAATGTATGCTCACATATACTTATAATGATATTAATACGATACAAGGTCAAACTACCCCCTTACTCCAAAACGCTCATTAGCTCAGAGACAGCTAAAGTGGTCTCTCTAGTGCAATCTCACTTTATTGACTTCGAAAAGACAAAGACACGTATATTTTTTAAGTGTTTTATAGAAAATTTACTAAGCGTTTTGGAATAAGGCCTTAATTGTTAATTAAATGACAAATATTAATAACTTTCTTAGAACTTACAGATCATTTATTTTCAGTGACTTCATAAATTAGATAACTGAAATAAATGTCTGTGAAACTAGCGTCTTAGATTTGCCTTTGGCTGTAATGAATAAAGTGAATTATTGCACTCGATAACACCATTGTCTCTTTGGGATACGTGTAAGTAATTATTCCCGTTTTGCGTCACCGCGAAAATTGCCGAGAGGTTCCACAGATCTCGACCTAGGTGCTCTGAAAAGTAAGTAAGAAGTTATAAGTTTTATGTTAAAACATTATATTATCCATGGTAAAAATACCATAACAAAAAAGTTATTCTACGTCTATCTATTTACAGTACAATATTACAGCGTAGGTAATATTTAGTTCAGTTACCACTGCATTCACTTTATTAAAGATGGGTTTGTTTTTTCAAAATTATCTTCTATGACCACACTAGCTTTTGCCTGCGGGTTCACTCGCATCTACAAGGACTTATTGAGACAAATGGTAGCTTATGTCCTTTTCCAAGGTATAATCTATCTCTGTACCCAATTTCATTAAAATCGGCTCAGCGGTTTAGTCGTGAAGTGTAACAGAGAGACGCGACTTACTTTCGCATTTATATTAATAAGTAGATATAATTAACCGTCTCCCTCTCCGTCAGAGACGTTTCAAATTTGTACATTTTGTGAATGAAATTGTATTAATCATTTAAACCGAAGTAATCAAAATAAGGCCTCCCGTTGCAGTTGCTCATTTATTTTATGACTTATGGATTACCAATGGATTAACATGGATGTGTATACATTTTATCTAAAATGATAATCGAAATTTAAATGAATTATTTTTAAACTGAAATTTATTATTATTTACTGAAATAACAACACATAAGAAGAATAATTAATAAGAATTAATTCTTAATACTTATTCTTATGTCTGTAAAATGTCTTATGTGTGTAAAATCCGGAAGTATGAAATTAATTGCATTAAAATAGTGTTTGTTTCTATTAGTCTCAAGGGAAAAGGCAAACGTAAGTACGGTGTAAAACATAATTTATGTAACATTAAATATTATTTACCTTCTTCTTGAAAGCGTCAGTTCTATTTTTCCTTCTTTCACTTTTTTAAAAAGAGATATAGCCCCAGCATGGCTCAGTCCACGTGTCGGCACATTATTTACTGACAAGATCTCGTCACCTGAAACAGTTTTATTTTATTATTATGTTCCTGAATTTCTAACCTGTCCATTAGTAGAGTAAAAAGTGGTACATTCGTTTAAAATATTAATAAAATATTTATTCATACCTTCAAAAATAGTCCCCTTGTCCGCCGCTTGGCCATTCGGAAAGACTGTTTTAACAAATATACCCATTTTGCCTTTTGGTGAATCAGTCCCTCCTACAATACTGAAGCCAAGACTTTTATGTCCCGGACCTTTCCAAAATTCAACTTTATGCAAGGAACTATGCGCATAATGTCCTCCATGCTGACTGTCTTGATGTAACGTTGCAGTATGTTCTTGAAGTCTAGATATATGTGGACCAGGATTAGGAGAGCAGCGCTGGGAACCAACTCTGCTGAAGAATCTACTCCGACTGCTATTTCTCAACTGTTCAGGAATACTTTCAAACGATCTGTTTTGGTAAAGCCTTGGCACGTGTTTAACATAATGAGAAAAGTTTTCTTTAACTTCGTTACTCGCATTATCATTATAAACAGAGTAAGGTGCAATAGCAGACGCTGGTCTTGAAGTATGAAATGATATTGGTCTGTAGTTATTGCCCTGGTTTGATCTCGGTACTGGTGACGACCTTAACGAAATTTCAATATTTGTGATATTTTGCAAAGACGCGGATTGTGAATAACAGTGCCTCTCTAGTAGTTTTTCGTCGTCACTTTTCTGGTTTGAATGCTGTGGACCATTATTTACTTGAATACCGACTTCACATTTCCTATGAAGATCTGTTCTGCTTGCACTAGGGTCATAATTTATCTGTTCGGTAGATTGTTCTTTGGTTCTATTAACGTTAGTGTGATAAAGCTGAGTTTCGGTAGGGAAATGTGTTTCAATTGTTATTTGATTGGAAGATGGAAAAGGTTTATGCACTGTTTGTGATATAATATCTGGAGGAACGTTTGATGCCGGGAGCGTGTCTGTATTATTTTCTAACGCCTGATTATTTATAATTCTGCTTAATGTTATAGGAGTTATTTCATCGTGAGCCATCACTAGGTCGACTTGGTATCTTTGAAATAATGCACCGTCTTTGACCGTGGCTTCTGTCGAACAAGAATTGACTATGTGTTGGACTTCTTTTAAAGATGACAATCCCCGCAACACTCTACCATTGACATTGACAATTTCATCACCTATTCTTAATCTTCCATCTCTATGTGCTATTCCGTCGAAATCCAGTTTTACTACTATATACCGTATTTCATAGTTTGACCCACTGCTATCGAAATCAACCCTATGTTGGGCCAAATAAACACCGAGGCTCTCATCTAACCTCGTTTTCAATAATCTTATTTTTCTAAATCGTTTAGTGCAAGGTCCTCTGCCCAAAATATCTATAGCAGACATACGTTGTCCTTGAGATGGAGAATCGGCAACAACACTGTTATCTTGATTTGATGAATGCTCAATAGAAAGCAATTGCGAATGTAGAAATTTAATTTTTCTAGTCTGTACCCTCTCGTCCAATGTTATTGTTTTATAAACATATGGTTGCTTTTTATTAATTGTTTTCTTTGGAAGTGGCGGTGGTTTAGACTCTACATGGTCGAAAATTGTATGTTGTGTGTTGTCATTAGGAAACTTATGGATATTGTCCCTGTTTTCATTTCCATATTCATAAGAGTTACTTTTTTCAACGGGAAGCAATGCACAGGGTGTAGAACTTCTGCGAAGTGGAACTTGTGCTCTACCCATATTTATTTTGTGATTCAGACTAAACTGTCTTGAGAAGTTTCCATGGCCTTCTTCACAGTTGAAATCCAACTGTTCTTTTCGAATAGGTGCATTATTAAAATGTGAGGAATAACCTGGAGGAGAATGGTTGCTATGTTCATCGGTGGGTCGGCCATCACTATCATATCCAGACTCATTGGAACTCACATAATTACTGAGACGATGGGCTTGCACTTCTATGTTTTCTGGCCCACGATGAATGCTTTGCGTAGAGGAATTGATTTCAGTTTTCAGGTCTCGCATCGAACCTAGCACGGAATTGTATTCGTATACTGGTAAACTGTTTCTATTCCGCGGTATAAGCATAGGATCATAGTCTAAGGGCGCTCTATGTGAAATCATTGATGATCTACGAGGTGCGTCATCGATGCGTCCAATTGGATATATACTACCGTCTATTTCATTTATACTTCTCATCGAACTTCTTGAAAAATCATAATCTTTTCTTAAAGTATTATTAAATAATAGATTTTCGTCGTGAATGGATATGCTCTCACTACTCTGATATCGATCTTCTGATCGTGAGTTCGCAAAACACATCCTTTCTTTTCGAAATTTCGGTGATTTTCTATCTATTCGTTCAGAAAGACTTTGTCTGAGAGAGCTAGTTCTTTGCTGAGAAGCTATACTGTTCTCTTCAGGTAAAACTGATAACTTAGATCTCAGGAATGCGTAAGGGAAATTTGGTTTTTTGGAGGCTCCATTATTGGCTTGTCCATCGTTTAGATTATTTATATTATCACAACTAAGCGCTTTAGCTGAAGATGACACCAACGTTTCCTCAGACATAGCACTATTGTGCTTTTTAGGAGAAACTTTACTTTCATTATTGGCATTTTGTAAATCAATGTCATCTGATGGGTCATCAGCTTTTACATAAGTAGAAAGATGGGAAGTAGAACAACTGCGGTACAGAGAAGGGCCATTTGCAACAGGATAATTTTCAGGAGTTTTGTGCATGGTAAGAGATTGAGATTTAGCGGAATTTAACATTCCCGTGGATCCCATTCTATGGAAAAATGATTTAAAAGGGCTCGGAGATCTATCTCTTGAACCACTTCTAATAGAGTCAGTGTCATTGTCTTTTTTTAAAGACGTAGAATCTGAACTACTACGTCCCATTTTCCAGTGTTGCTTTTTCTTATATTGGCCGGTGAGAACAGTAGAAGATTCTTCTTTCAAGTCCTCGTTGAATTTTGGTTCTTGTAATGGTTCTTTTCCATCTGTTTTCTTTAACATATCAAGTTTCTTTCCCATACGGCGACCCCACGTAGCAAACACTGAAAAGCATGATATGTTGGGTTAATGTACCAGTTATTATAATATATGCTTATTACAATACAATATATTTCATAATCAACCCGTATACTGTCCATTGCTAGGCACGGATCGCCTCCCAGATCGAGAGAGATTAGGCCACCCACATAGGGATAGTCCACCACACTGGACTCGTGCGGGTTGACAGGCTTCACACACCGTCGAAAAAAATATCTAAGACATGCAAGTTGAACCAATGTTTTCACAATGTTTTCCTTCACACCGTTTAAGCGAGTGATAATTAATTATACGCACATAATTTTGAAAAGGTCTCGAGTTCAAGGCACACACTCCTGGTGTGCCTTCAATTCGAACCCGAGGCGTTTGACTTGGTAGTCCAATGGTCATATCACTGCTTTTTTATACACAATAATAAAATATATCTGCACATTTAAAGTGACATTGATAAAATATAATATAATTAATAAAGGAACTAGGAGTAACTAGGAGTCATGAATATGTATATGAATAAATGATAAACAGTGATAAACTTCATAGTTATCAGATTCACATACTGAATATACCGAGTTAACGAGGCGAACCGATGCTCACCTTTCTTCATCTCCTTGACATCCTCCTCCATAACCATGGCTGGCAGTGCGGTTACTAGCGTGAAGTCGGCTGCAACGTGCGGTGAATTGTCGGCGATGTCTGCGGCGACGGCGTCTCGACGTGGAGACGGCGTCGCGACGGTTCGCGGTCCGGTCACTTCCCTGCGCTTCGGCCCGCGGAAGAGGCGCATGATGACCTATCACGCAACCATCGCGCCAGACCGCACGCGCCTTCTGTTCTGAAATAAAAAGTATGTACCATTTATCGTCTAGTAACAAAACGACAGGACGTAAACCGTACTTGACTGTCATTAGATGAAAATGATTGACACACAACGTAATTATACGAGTATGGTAACTAATAACATAAAATAAGTAAGGATATAATGTTGCGTGCAAGTTGTAGTGAGTCATAAACGAGTCGCCATCGGCCTTACAGGATGGCCGGAAATCCAAGCTGCGAGATGTTAGTCTTATCTAATGACTGTCATCCCGGTCCAATCTAGTTCACGTTATTTTTCACTTGCAAGAACTCTCTGTGTGTTATTTACTCCCGAGAAACGGTTAATTATAATAAACAACCAAGCAGTCTTTCCGTTACAGGAAATGTTAATAGATTAAATTCAATGCTCTCTAGAAAATGTCTGCTAAATTGCAATATTAATTAAAATTACAATCCAAACTAAGAGCATCCTTTTTTTTTCTGATTATACTTATTGTAAAATTGTTTTACAAACATTTACGCGAATATTATACATTGAAATAAAACTATTTTTTACGGATTTTATGGCGTATATTGATATTATTAATCCCGACGTTTCGGACCCTTTACAGCGTCCATGGTCACGTAACAATAAAACAATAATAACGTAACAATAAAAATGTAGGGTAGCTGTCAGTAATTATTTCATCAAGACGCCCACCACCTCAGTCTACCCGTGACCATGGACGCTGTAAAGGGTCCGAAACGTCGGGATTAATAATATCAATATACGCGATAAAATACGTAAAAAGTAGTTTTATTTCATTGTGTATTATTGTTATATGTGGAAGATCTTTCTTTAATCCTTTTTTTGTTCGGACACTACACTTATTTACGTTGTTAGCCGGTAAAGTATTTCGGGACTGGCCACTAATGATGTAACGCGTGATGGATTAAGGAAGCGATGGTTCCTGCCGGATGTGAGCCGAGCCCTCTCGTCGCGGTTATCGGTCACTCAGATACTGCGCTACTTCTGGGATGTTCATGTTTCTATTAGTAGACAACTTTACCATCGTCTGTTTGACTTCTATGCGTCGGACTTTTAATAATATCCAACCGTGTTACTGTTCCGTTCACTTCTTGAATTGCACATTTGCTGCAAAAGTCTTCCTTAAGACTGTAGCACTTGGTATGCGAAGGTGTATGTGCCACGAACGGCCATATTTTATAAAGCATTCTATTTTAACTCAATGTATATATTTCTTTTGGAAATAATTTTACTGGTTTAATCAGTTATCATCCCAGTTTTCTTTTAAAGTACTTAGGTTATTAAAGTACCTATATTTATTGGGAGTTAACTTTTATAATATCTTAACTTTGAACAAAATGGAACGTTGTTGTTTGCAAGTATATTATTAAGGAATACTGTTCTATGTGCCGTTTGTAGCCACTTATTATTTATGTCCTAAGCAGTAATTACAGTGTCGCAAGCACGCAGTGAACTGACGACAGTTACGAATCTAACCTGGTAGCTGGTAATAGTTTAAATGTGCGTAGTTACCCTCCTCTTGAGATTCCTAGCGGCACGACGCTTCTGTGGAAGTTGCTGCACACGTACCCGTGGGGCGATTCTCATTTCCTTCGACTTAAAGATTACGATTGCGATTCCATATTCTAGTAATTGTCTCTAATATTTTATTCACACTAATCGAACAAACTTCGACAGGTTGTGGAGGGACTGAAATCCATAAAAAACGTACCTGACATCAGGTGATAGATACTTTTGTAGATACCTATTCACTTGTTTTGATTATCAATGTATTTGGTGACGCTACAAAAGCATTTTGTTTTTTCAAAATTATTTTTCTTATCTTCTCTAACAGTTTCACAATTGTTTACAATACTATACATAACACTACAATCTTCATACAATATCAATGGCCAACAATTAGCTGAAGTGAAGAATGTCAAAGATCTGGGAATTAATATAGACAGTAAGCTGACCTTTATTGATCATATTGACACTATTACGAAACGAGCCCTAAGAACACTAGGATTTATTATACGGAATGGTATTTTTTTTTAAAACCGGGGACCAAAATAACTCTTTACAATAGTCTTGTTCGTAGCATGTTAGAGTACTGCAGCGTTGCTTGGAGACCCCATTACGCAACTCATACTTTAAGATTGGAAAATAAATAAATAAAAAAAAAACATTTGCAGGTCCTTATCTCAGAACAGAAGATATTACAATTAAAATGTCGAAGGGACATTATTCACCAAACTATAATATTTGTTATTAAACCGGCTTAATTTATCATTTTAACAAAAGATTTTAAAATAATATAATTTAAGCGTCTTTCCTCCGAAAAATCTCGTGCTCGAAATTTCAGATAAGCTTACATTGATTTTTATATATTACTTTAAATCGAATGCATGAGAATCGCCCCCTCATTTGTGTACGTTCTTAAGCAATTACGATATATGCCAACGTGGATTCGAATGGTCAGTAAAGCCATACTTTGTACGATATCTACAAAAGAACTAAATGCGAATAACTGCGTACTATTTAAACTTTCAGGTAGGTTAGGACTCTGCTATTTAGTTACACAAAGGAAAAATAATGCTTTTTTTTAATAGATACATTAGTGTAGGGTTTTTTTATGTTTTATTGTAATATCTGCCATAAATCCCTGTTATGGTTTTTAGTATCTACCTAATGTTTAGTGAGATTTATTTTATTGTATGCATTATTATAAAGTACCTAGTAAAGTACTCGTAAGTAGAGGCAAGAGGCTCGCGTTTGACGGACATTGACATCGAGTCGCGAGGCAGGTGTGCGACGCTAACTAATAGCAACCTCACGATAATATGTATAGCACGCTGCATGTTTTACTTTTGCAACTACGTGATAATTACCTTAATTTTACTGAAATATTAAAGCAATTATTAAATAATTGAATAATACACACCCACATAATAGCAATTTGGTTTTAGCGCGTTGAATCGGCTATTTATTATTCCCATAGGGTTTGCGAACGTAGCAAGTGAAGTTAAATTGAGTGCGGTGACTCACCTCATACCAGTGCACATGGGGAGACAGACAGCGATGCAGGCGGCGCGGGCGCAGGCAACGCGACGCTCCACTGAAACAATTAGTATAGTCTTATCGAAAGGAAATTCAATTTACTGTTAATTATATTTACTTTCACATTTTACATTATAGCCGTGGGATACATATCGTCACGTCACGTGTTACACGCTAGCAAAGATCCGTATCTGTATCAAGTAATTAAAAAAGAAATCTTTTAAAAGTTCAATTCTTCGATAAAATTATCGAATTTATTATTATTAGATATGATTAATATTTAAATAATAATTTATAAAGACTTTTACACATATCATAATGCCAGCGGCGTCTAGGGATCGGAAACATAAAAATTCCGTCACGTAGTGTTTTATCGCCATCTATTGCAGGACAATAGGGCCGCGTTGAAAGAGTGTTTAATGGCTAATGTTGGTGAGTTTGAGCACCATAGCCGCACACCGGGACACATGACATGGTAATATGTAAAATATACCCTGACTCATACACAAATCTTTTTAGTACTGCACAAATCTTTTACTTTAACATTTTCATTGTTAATTTCTCAAGCCTATTTTAAATTTCAGTTTTAATGCCCTTTCCCTTCCTAAGCTCCGGGCAAAACTTAATAGGAAAGTATGACACTGAATACTTTATCGCAACATTACTTTAAACTTTGAAACGCCCCACATTAAAATGGGAGAGACGAGATTCCATTGTTTTTAAAATTACATAATTTCTTTGTGAACACTTTTACAATACAACAATGTATATTATGCACGTTGGTTTGACAAATATGTAGGATAGTTTACAGACACGCCTACTTTTTTATGTTTTTAGGTCGACGTAACCGTGGTCGTAGTACGCAGCTAATTTTCAAAGAGACAGGCTGTTCTAGTCTGGAATTATGACAAATATGCTGGCACTAAGACGTTATTAAACGATTGTGTGTAATAATAAATACATGTTCGACTGTATTCCCTGAATAGTTAAGCAGTAATGTACATTACAGCTGTATACCTACTCACAGTTCGCCGGAGTGTTATCATCATCAACCCATATACTGTCCCACTGCTGGGCACGGGTCTCCTCCCAGGCTGAGAGGTATTGTTGATAGGTAGGGAATATTATAGTCTCCTATAAATATTGTACATAATAGTAACAACAACATGTAGTAATTATTAATTATCACTGGCGTAAACGGTGAAGAAAAACATCGTGAGGAAACCAGCAGATATAGATTGTTTTTGACGGTGTGTGAAGTCTGCCAACCTGCACTAGTCCAGTGTGTTGAACTATATCCTAATTCCTCTCAGGAGACCCGTGCCCAGTAGTGGGACAGTATATGGGTTGATGATTATGATTTACACCCACATTGGGTTTATTAAAAATGATAAAAATATGACGAGACAAAATACTTAAATTCCATTTTAAGTAGCAAACATATATTTAAAATGAAAATTCCAATATTAGTATTCCATAATAATAGCATTGTAATATGTACAATGCTATTATTATTATATACATATATATACCTACCTACTTGAGTTACCTAAGTAGCAAATACCACTATTTTATGCGTGTGTGTTTATGGCATGCTCATACTTCGCTGAGGGCCTGTAGAATACAAAGATAAAACAAAACATTATGTTAACGAGCCTACAAGCCTTGCTGGTGATACTCAAATCGGGCAAGGGATTCTTTGTTGGTACGTTCAAAGTAAATATATAAACGTGCTTTGGCGGTAACTCAAGTAGCACTTGTGGCCACAAACAAGCTATAAATGATATTTACTATAAGTATTAGGTAATTCATACTTAAATTTTATCTAAGCTTCTAGAGCACGTTTATATAATAGAGGTTTCATATTTATTGAGAGGATATTATTGACTTTACGTAGGTATTGAAATAAATCTACTTTTTACGGATTTAGTCTACCCGTGACCATGGACGCTGTAAAGGGTCCGAAACGTCGGGATTAATAATATCAATTTAACGCGATAAAATCCATAAAAAGTAGTTTCATTTCAATATTCGCGTAAATTATAGTTTCTAATATGTTCGTCATTTATACAAATTCTACCTTTATTAAATTGAATTGTTAATTATAACGTGATCATTCTTCTTAAATATTTTTCCACGTGGCACATAACGCTACATACCCACTTTTTACTGTTGCAATGCAAAACGATGTTTCTTACGACACAATCATTTGGGATTCCTTTTGTCTTCGAGTAGGTATTTCCAGTTTGATTATATAAAGTCTTTGTCTTAGGTCTTCCTATAGTGAATTAGAACCACTCCCACAGTTCTACCTACATACAGACTGCTGATTCATTACTCGACCATATAGGCTCATTTATACGATTGCAGCTTCTAATAGAGTAGGTAACCTTTAGGCTTTTTGACTACTGAATTTCGTGTAACTTGGTCTGTGTAACAATTTTACTTTTCACTGCTTGATGTAAATGTACGTACCCAGTTAACACGATTAAACATTAAAAATTAGTTAGCTGTGATCGTAATGGCATATCGTAAAGTGTTTTATACACTTTTACAGCTTATCCGGGCCAAGATCATCAGTATAAAGTTTCACTCGGTTAAAAGGAACGTTTATAATGTGCACAGCGGATTGTAATTCCGCAAATCGTAATGTGAATTTCTTACTTTGTAATAAGTTTCTAGCGGTAACTGTTTTTATCTTTGTATATTACATCGGAAATATATGTAAGAGATAATATCGCTGTCAGGTTAATGTATGTAGATAAAATGCGCCGCACATATTTAATTTAAATATCGATGACACTTAAATATGTATCAATAGGGAATCCTATTATGTAGGTATAATACGGCCTGCGAAACAATGACAACTATTCTATAAACTCGTATAGGATTTTATGCTTTTCTGACATTTTTTAGTATTTCATATGAACTACACAAATGTCTTGCTGATTTGGTATCGTCGTGCGACGGATCGTTGAGGTCCCTAAATAAAGATTGACCTACACGATGACTGATATTGTGCCGTCAGTTAGGACAAGTCAACTGAAAGCTATGGCTCTTTCTTCGAAAGGCCCGTTCAGATTTTTCCGCATGCTCGACCATGTCTGGATAAAAGATTCCACTACCTATTATCTGAGTTAGTTTCAGCATTTCTTCATACTTAGATATAAGAAATGCCGGCGCCATAAAGTATAATTAATTTAAAATATTGAATACAAAAATAAATATGATTTGTTTACCGCTCTTCCTAACTACACAGTCCCTGATATATGGGTGACATCAGTTGGGATAACTCAAGTTGAAATGGCACTTTCAGCGTGGATTTTGCCCTATTTTGATAATTAAACACATACCTACGTACCAACGAATATACCAAATTGTCTGATGATTTTTCATGATGATGATTCAAAGGGACCAAAAAAAAGGGAATAAATACCGGCGGGATTTAGTTGAAAAACAATCTAAAACGATTGTAAAACTGTCTTTACTAAACTATTTTGGCTAAATAAATATAATTATCATTCATAATCTTCTATTATTCTGTCCCCTACTTACTTTTTGTTTCTACTAGGGTTGGGCACTGGTGTTCTTTCAAAATTAGAAAAATTGATCCGTCATCGAAATGTGTACGCTATCACTAGGTAGGTACAAGTAGGTAATTTTCCATCACGTAGGTAAACATTGTTAGCTTACTGGCATTGCGTTCCCTATTTAAGCGGTACTGGTTCTAGTGCGGCGTTTGTTATTTGCACATCATTAGCGATGTGCCGTTAATCTAAAGAAGCTGGCATGTCGCTGACATGCCAGGCCATGCAGGTGCACATTAACCGAAGGCTTCTATAGGAAAAAGAGCACTATATTTATACATATAAAATATCATACCATCACGCATGTAGGTATATTAGCATTTCGCAGAGGCGTACGTGTCGCTCCGGTATGTTTTAAGGTCCCATGTAACAGAGAGCGTGCCTATTTGTCATTAATCGGGCACATATCGAAACAGCATTTCATAGAAAAACCCTATAAAAGGACTAAGTTTGGAATTTGAACTAAGAACCACACGCTCAGCAACCGCGCCTGCGACCATCAGAGGCAGAATATAACTAGTAATATTTTTATATTAACCATTGGACTGCCAAGTCGAAGGTTTCGAGTTCGAATCCAAGGCACGCACCTCAGACTTTTCGAAATCATGTGCGTATTAATAATTAATTATCACTCGCTTAGACGGTGAAGGAAAAACATAATGAAACGCATGCCTTAGAGATTTTCTTGACGGCGGCGTGTGAAGTCTGCCAACCCGCACTAGGCCAGCGTGGTGGACTATAGCCTAATCCCTCTCAAACTGAAAGGAGACTCGTGCCCAGCAGTGGGACAGTATATGGGTTGATGGTGATGATTGTAACATTATTTTAATAATTAAATAGTCGATAAATCTTTATAAGGCTTCGTCACCAATATATTCAGACAGATGGAAATTATTATTGGAGTTCATACTTCGCTGTACCGTGCTCGTATTAAAGCTATTAGTTATCATTCTGATTTATATCGAATATACGTACGTTTAAATATGATCCCCATCATATTAAGATTAAAGGACGGCTATTATGTCTAAGCTACACGGGCAATTTGTCGCGGGTACAGTTAGGGAACAATTTACAAGCGCGTGGGCGGGCGGGACGCGGCGCACGCGTACTGTGGGCGGACGGATCCATTCAAGAGAAATGCTCTTTGTAACTATCTAGTCTCCTACAACCAAATGTAGTTTTTACGATCTACAACAAAACTCGGCTTAATAAAACTGTTGTACCTTTACAAAGCCAAGTTGTTTAAAGCAAACAATGGTAGGAATGTAGTCGGCTGGTAAACAGAGCGGACCTTTGTTAAAGCAATCTCTTTAGTACCTTTAATTACCTTATTTATTTACAGTTTTTCTGCAAATAGGATACCCGTCTATTGTTTTATTACTAGATTTACTTAAAACCATGATGAAAGATTAGCATGGCGGCTGGGGTCAATGCATCTCAAATGTTATTCATTTGATAACTGAAGTACCTACTATACAACGGTATCGGAAGTTAAGTGGCTCCACCTTGCGTAAACCGAACGAAGGTAAATCAAGCACGTCCAGCCATGAGACATTAATAGCTGGCAATAAAACAAACTCGACTGTTTCCTGTCACTGAATTGGATCCCAGCCATTTCACATTGAACGTATTTACGATTACATATTAGCATATCGTAATAATTCCTCGAAAAGGATTTCTCTACTGCTCTGACGTAATCCCAATCAAGTTTCATTATTAATTACGTAACTGTACCATCCATTAATTTATAGATCGCCTAGACAAGTATTTAGCGAATACAATTAAATATGTACGGAACTGACATTAGAAAACGCTCTATTCAGTCACGTGACACCATACCATAATGTATAACACACATTTCATACTTTCGTGAGATGTTAACCCCTTTTTTTCGTTCCTTATGCATGCCGCCCCGCTGATACGGGATGGTAATGTCGGGCTCTCCGGCCAGGTGGCCAGCATACCAACTAAACCTACCACTTACCACTACCATCTTGCGCATAGTGGTGGGATCACGGGAATCGCTCTCGCATGATCCGCGATTCCACCGCGCACCTCCATTAATGGACCCTCCCGGAGCCGGCCAAGCTCAATGGGCTTCTGACGACGAGATATTAACCCTACCCGGCTAGGGAATGACACTAATCTAATAGGGCAGATGTACATACCCACAACCTTTATATAATATACTTATTTTACCATGTAGGTAAAAACATCTCGTCGCCTCATTGTCATAATATTCTAGTGTCAGCGACCCATTTGCCACCGCAAAAGAAGCATAAAAGACATACTGATGATGACATAGCTAAGGATAAAGTTAATAATTTCACACAATAAAAATTCCCACAACTCCTATAAAAACAACACGAGTGTCGTGTACTTTCGTAGCGGTTACAATTACCTTTATTATAACTATAAGCTATTTTCACGTTATGATCACGCGTTTTAGTTTTCAAAACAAGTAGATCGTATCGCTACACCACACTTTATTATCCGGAACTCGCGATTTCGATTTGTTCCACGTGTGATCAGCAAAATTCACCAATTATCTTGAGCAATTATTTCTAGTTGTTGGTTATGCTTCACGGTCATAGAATGTTTTTTCGAGGGAATTTATCAAAAGCAGAAAAGGTTATGATTCATCCTGTTTTTTGTAGCATTGTAGAGCCATGGACGAATATTTCGTTTAATTTATTTGTAACCACTAGTTCGTCAGCCAAAGTTGTATTTATCGATATATTGTCGTTCCATTTTTTAGTATAATTAATTTATAGAATGATAATGTGTTTCAAACTATTAATATCTTTGATTTTGCACTCAAAAAGATATGAAATTAACGAATCAAAGCCTCTCCAGAATTACGTGGTAGATATTATGCGAAGTCTATGGCCGATCGTGTTCGATACACCGTAACGTGGTCAAATGTACGAGCAGTTTAGTTACCTAAAAACCGTTGCGTGATGCTCCGATTGTAATAACGAATAACTTGATCCAGTGAAAGCCGTCTTACTCAATATACGTAATAGGTTCAGAAAATACCGATTCCCGGCTGCGATCCATTCACGAGCATCTTTCATTAGTAAAAATTAAAATTCCAATTAATACTTATCTCAGGTCTGTGGAACCTGTTCGCTTCCGGAGTTACGCCAAACCAGTTCGCTGTCCAATTTGTTCTTTTTGTAATCACTTTTTAAAATGTTTGAATGGCTCCTCTGCACTGTTATTAAGTAACTGCTCGATTAGGTAATTTAATGGATGTTAACACATAAATTAATTTAATAATATACTTCTAACTTGATGTATCGCGTTATCTTTCATTAGTAAAGATCTATGCTACGCGCAGAGGTCTGGAGTGCTTTTATTTGATAAGAAATAATGCACTAACTTTACTATCCACAGCCATACTACAGAAAGAAGATATGTGAGAGATATAAGAGAGGTACGGCATCGTGGGAGTAATTCCACTCAAATTGAAGCTGCCAGGGGACAGGGGAAGCACCTCCGCCTTGCAGAAAATCGAAGTGATTTAACACTACTTTGAGCTGTGTTGTATTCCTTACGGTGAGCAAGGTTACCAGTGCTCCGTGAGGAAACGTTGTGTTGGCAGTGGTGGGACTTTGACACTTATACTGCCAACCCAACTATTCCTCTTTCTTTTTACAGGGTCGGCAACGCGCAAGTGGTACCCCTAGTGTAACAAGCGTCTATAGGCTACGGTAACCGCTTATAATCAGGCGAGCCGTATACTTGTTTGCTACCTTAGTGGTATAAAAAAAAACTAAATAATAATAATATGAGATCGCAATTATTATTAAAAAGAAACGTGGGGAGTATAAAAACCCTTTAGGTATATTTTCCTACCAAGGCATACAGGTTACCTCACGATGTTTTCCTTCACCGTTTAAGCGAGTGACAATTTTAAAACGCACATGTTTTCGAAAAGTCATAGGACATTTCGATAAGCCTTGGACTCGGACCTTTGACTTAGCAGTCCAATGGCTGTATCACTAGGCTATTACAGCTTGCTTACTTTTATTGAAAGACAATGGCTGTTTAGTTGGGCTTGAGTAGGTAATAGTGGCTCTCCAGTTCAGCAAGCGTGAACATGAAACATGATCACCGTCACCTAGAAGATCACCGTATTTTGGAAGTATGTTGTAGAAAAACTGCCTCATGGGGTAGAATATGTCGTGTCATGGGGTACAATTAAGACCAACAGCTGTATTTTTACGCATACCATATTTTAGCAAATAAATACATTTGATTTGATTTAAATGATCATCATAATCGGTCAAACAAGACATGTTCTATTTAATGTTGTCTGAAGAATTAACAATGTAGACACGGAACTGTCAGGCTACGCCTATTGGTAGATACTATGAGCACAATAAATTTAGTAACTCGGTATGAACATAAATTTATAATTTTATGTAATCTGTGTTTGTATTTTTATACCCTACATGTATATAAATTTGTGTCTTTCTTTCATGAAAGAAAGAAATAACGACACGTTTTGGTGCTGCGGCTGAACATTCGGCTTCTATGCTACGGGTTATGGGTTCGATCCCCACACGGAACAAATATTTGTATGACAGGTAGTTGTTCCGGGTCTTGGTGTTTGTGTATGTGAAAGTTGGTGTTTGAAAACAAACTCACGATACAAGAAAAATCCTAGTGTGGAGCAACGTTTTCTTTAAAAAAAACAGTACAGCAAGAAGGTACAACAAAATAAGTATCCGTATACCGAAATAAAAAAAGCTGAATATTCTTTACGATTTGTCGAGGCTCGCACACGGTGCAGTGTTGGTATTTATATTAAAACTGCAACAAAGTCTTCGCGAAGTGAACTAATAAAAACGACTTTCTGATTTTCTTGTTTTTATCTCGATAAAAACTTTATTTCCGATAAGTTGTCTACATAACTGTTTTATTTAAAAAAATATATATAATAGAGCTTGTATGTACAGTCAGCAACGAAAGTTGCAATCTTTAATATGAAGTTACTGACCTGGTTGTGCCATTAAATATTTACCTTATATTCATATTAATAAATCTCTTGACAACTTTTGGAGCCGTCATGTTATCAAATTTAACTGTGTTCAGCTGACTTTTGTTGCTGACCGTACTTATAGCCAAGCCACTTTATAAATATACCATTCCTTTCCGGGGGAAAAGAAAGCCGGGGAGTGTGGAATTCTTAGCTCCCTAAAGTCACGTGTGCAGATGGTAGTTACCAGAGTACCGTGTCCTAATCGAAGACCAAACCCTGCTCCATCCCTAATCAGTATCTACCATTTACCAATATGCCACAATTAAATCCTATTAACCCTAAAAAAATAAGAAAGTATCATGACAATTTAGGATTAAGTTACTAAAAACCTTTAAATAATACATAATTACTCATTGAAGGAATGTAATGATATTTTTTTAATTGTGACCTACGCCCATATTTTACTATAATATCTTTATCACAAGACTCCGTAGCATGGAACGTGCAAGTAGCATAAAAAAATAAATAAAAAAAAATTCAATGTGCTCTATATCCTTTATGTTAATTTAAATTGCATTCCACATTACAATATTTTAGATAATGTATTTTTTTTTATAAGTAACTGACATTTGTGATAAAAATCGTCCGTGCAACTTATGCTACACAACGTGTTTACGATATGAGTGCGAAGGCGAAACGGTTTCCGAATCCAAAGCTGCATTTTAATAAATATACTTTCTTTGATAAATTTTAAATTATAATTCAGAATGAATTATATAAAACCTTAGTAATAAAATATTAGTAACACGTTTATTGTAAGTGTATTTTTTATTTATTTTGCTTGATATATTTCATATAAAAATTCTAATAAAAACAAATGGTTTACAAGAAATCCGGTTCATTTTTATACGCTGTGAGACGTATGAAATTGAATTATTTATACATTTCAAAGCCGAAATTGCATCAAATGTCATGCGTTGATCTTAATTACATCACACGTCTGTGATATTATTCACTTTCTGCAACTAACGACAACCATCTTTCCCACCAACTTTAAACATGCTGGAAATGAATTCTGGTCAAATATGCTCCGGCCCAAGATATATGTTTAATTACCGAGAGCAATGTTGATGAATTGTCCAGATATTAATGCGCGAGACGGTCTGGTGGCATCCAGGTCGCATGTGCGTGCGCATCACGGCCCATTGCGACCGAGCTCAATGAGCTCTGTTTTATATCATATAAAAACTTCAATGTTTGCAGATTAACTCCGTCGAAATTTATGTTCATAGTGTACGTAAGTTTAATATGCTGTATACAGCAAGGTATGAACATTTCTCGGGTAAACTAGATGAAAAAATGTTTTCTACGTTTATATTTTATGCAAACCCAATATAATTCTAAGGTGGCTTCGTGTATAATTTTGATCATCATGATTATTTTGTCTGGTTATCAAATAACCTGATTTTCTAACCTTGATAGTATGCGGCAACCTGCATTCTGTTCCTACGCGTTTAAGGAGGCCACTGAGAATGATATTTAGATGGTCCTGAAGAACGATTTGTCAAGTTAATCTTTGGCTAGAAGCTTTAACTTTTGCACAAGAGCATTTACAGCACACATCAAGACACCATTTTGGAAAAATCGCAATTGGGATTGGGAAATACGAGGTCATTGCGTGTAACACTGTGGCTGAACTAGTATAACTATAAAACCGAAATACCACTCACTCGCTAACTAATCAAGAAATACTAGTAACTATAAAACCTTCAAACTTGTTTGACAGGCTAAGAAAGGGTTAAGTGATAGGAAATTCCCACGGGATTCGGGGACAAGCAATGATGTCTAGGACATATTTTATCTACCTAGATACAAATATTATTATAGAGCGAGCTAATTTTGTCAGTTTGTTTATATTAGATCATAATCTCCCGAACCCCTGCACCTATTTTAAAAACCCTTTCACAATTTGCATTAGTCCACGTGAAAATAGGCATTAACTTGCAACTAATTAAATTAACAACAACTTAAATTTATTTGGTGTGGGTTTGCAAACCACTTTGTATTGGGGTTATCAATAAATATAGTGTGTATTGTGTTCGCTTGTGTATAAATAACACAAGCGAAGCAGCGGGCACCAGCTAGTATTTGTATTAGCGTTTATTACGAACGCACAAATGTTTATTTCTATTTCTATTTTCCGAGAACAGCCTGATCAAAAGATGTATCTCGTCGAATTATACAATGTTTAAGTAATTATAATATGTATAGACATTATATTTATAATCAAGTACACATTGAGTACTTTACAGGATGGTTTCATAGTTATTTATGTTGTTGCAGATATTTAGATGCCCACAACGGATACGTTTAAGTACTTTACAACATATTTTAAGTATAGGTTATAAAATTGATACAAAGGCTGTTTTACCAACTACAACCTTGAGCATTTAAATGTCTCAGCATTTCAAGCATCGATTAACGACTGCATGTAATTAATATGCTTATATTATATATTTATATATATAATATGTTTGTATTATAATCTGTAAGTATACATCGCTACTAATATTATAAATGCGAAAGTAACTGTCTGTCTGCCTGTTACGCTTTCACGCCTGAACCGCTGAACCGATTTGGATGAAACTTAGTACAGAGATAGTTTAGATATTGGAGGAGGACATAGGCTACCTTTTGTCTCAAAAAACCCCTTGGGATGCGGGTGAAACCACGGACGACAGCTAGTATGTTTTAATCTGTTAATGTGTTTCCTTTAAAGACATTTCTAAGCACAGTTATTATGCACGGAATAGATTATAATTAAGTTTTTGTATGTATATAAATAACTGTATTTTTAATTAACAATTTAAATTAATCGAATCGTGATGTAATAATTTTGTTAATTGATGTCATGGACAGCGTTTTATAATAATATTAGTGTTGTTTATTGTAGCGGATATTATTATATATATTTTTGTTTAAAGCTAGGGAATATAACAATAATGTAAAAATGATCCCATAAAACCTCTCTTTCTGACGAAATACAGTTTTTAATAAGCAATTTTAATACTTAGGCAGAAGTACTGAAAATCCCTCCTTTAAAAAATACATATAATACATATTGATTGAAATAAAACTACTTTTTACGGATTTTACGGATTTCTGCATTCCCATGTAGGGCTACTTGGCCCTACATGGGAATGCAGGGCCCCCCGCCGAAGAATCCCTTACGTGATCTACCTATCGCAATTATCCGGGCGCAATATCCGATAATATGTTATGAGAAACTTCGGAAAACCTAACACTTTGCTCGACATGAGAAATCAGGACCTCTAGCGTAGCAATCCTAGCAACTTAAGACCCTAGACTAATGAGGCAGTTTTTTTTAAATTTAAACGTAAATAATAATAAGGAAACCAATTAAAATGCACTTTTGATATAATAAAGAGAAAATTGTTGTAATATAACGAATTAACTTGACCCTAGCAAAGAGCATTATTAATTGTTCCTAGTAATTCTAAATAAATACTTATTACTTAGATAAAAAAATAATATAATAAAACGTCTTTAAAAACGAAATATTTTCTGACTCATCTTTATATCGGTGAACATAGAAAAGGTTTCTGTTACTTTGTGTTTATTTAAATGAGAATTTCAGTGTGTAAATACACAAACATCGGGAAATAATCTTAGTGTGGGGGCAAGGTTTATTTAAAAACAAATAATCAAATACAAACAAGAAATGAGTCTTATTGTACTTATATTAGAAGTCAACTCTTCATTAGTGTTTGGAACTTATAAAAGTAAACGTTGAAATATTTCTCAAGGTGATCGTCACCTAATTACATATAGTCTACGCCACATTGACTCCTGCGATGGTATTTTACAAACCGTCGAACAAAACGCGTTCATTTAGCGAAGTACAGTCACCCTCTTTTAACCATTCACTGAGATCTGTGCTCAGAATAATCATGGCCATCTCGGAGTGTTTATTATAAAGTGCGCAGGAGTCGTTAGATGTCTAACGTGAATGTGCCAGTCACTGCAACGCTGCCTAGTGTGATGTGATCTTGATCCAACAACATGCACGCGCACATCTTCTTGCACAGTAAACAAATCGTTTCACGTTGCTATGCATGCGTTTGTCAGTATTGCTTCAAAAAAATTATGTCCAACATTCATATCGATGCGTTCAAGAGTATTATTCGATAATAAATGTGTTTAGAACATTATTGTTGATGTATTTACAATTATCTCAGTCTAGTCTGGGATTTCTAGGAACCTGCTAAAGTGTTGATAGCTTATCAAGCCGTACAGTCGTAAAAGTAAATTGGACGAAAGGGTTAATAGTGTAGTAAATGTGCGGCGATGCGTTACTAACCCTCTACTGCTAACCATCACAGAAATATTCGTTTATTGTCTTTATCTATGCTCTACATAAGCGACTTCATCAACTATTTTAAGGTTATTAGGTCATAAAAAGTAAATTTCTATGTATACCTATTTCCCCGAAAGGTAGAGCAGAGGTGTTGCGATGTAAATCCACAGTTAAGTATGTTTTTAGGTTCCTTGTAATAGGTGAACGCTACCCCCGGGTACCCCGATGCCCGATCTGGGAATCGAGCCCTGAACCTTATGCTCAGGAGCCGCACTAGACCAATGAGGCAGTTCCAATAAAATTATGATAATGACAAAAGTTGGCAATACTTAATTGAAATACTACATAAAACCTGTTAGATACTTTGTCGGACTCTAATATGCTTTACTAGACGAAATATCTATCGATATTGACTTAATTTATTAAAATGACTGCATTTTAGAGTATATATTTATTTATAATTCTTTGCTTACGTGAAGTGTTCGTGTTCAGTTCTGGTAGCCATCCTTAGGTTGCTTGGAAGAATCCTTAATCACGATATAGCCACATATTGCATGTTTTTTTGTAACTATTCTTTTGTAATTTAATACTTTGGTTTACAATACAGAATATATTATTCCCTGTATTTATTTATGTACCTACATATTTTAGATTTTTAAATATTTTAACAAATAATATAAAATATAATAAAACAATTATAAATATAAAAAAAATATCGATATCGGGAACAGTACCCAAGCTACCGGTGGTTAGGGCTCTAGCGAGAGGAATCTTCTGCCGATACGCGCCGTGTCCAGGAGTACCTACCGCTTTCTGCATCAAACCCTTGACCCAGCCCCCTAACGAATACCTCCTCAGATGGAAATCGAGGCTCTTGGCTATTAGATCATTGGCTGAAACGACAATGATTGCTGAATCCACATCCCACATGTCGACAACCTCGCTTACCAAGATATTTGATTTGTTTATTATTATTAATATAATGTTAATAATTATGTAATGCATGAGTATGGACTCATGCATTACATTATACTATTAAATCTTTAGACTGCACAATGATTTACCTATCGTTAGCCCTAATCCAGTCTAGTACTAAAAAAGGATGAGTGCTAATTACCCTTTGTAATCCTACTTCGTGTTATTATGTTTTTCCATCGCTATGTTTCACGCAAACAATTCAACGCAACAGCAATTTAACTATTGTATTTACTTTGCGTAAAAATTCCAACCTTGAATGTAATGAAAACTACTTTCTGTTCAATATCATAACAATAATGTGTTTAAGAAATATAAAAGAATCACGCTTACACTCGTAAAGTGAAGTTTGTATCATTAGGAGCAGCTGTTCAGATCGTTTCTTTCGATAACTCTTTAATGTTCGCCTCGTATGGTAAAAATATCTCGTGTGATGTTTCTCTAACATCCTGAAATGTGCTGTTCCCCCATACACTGTTTTAAGACGCAAACCGGCTTGGCTGTTTTTACAAAACGTAGTAACATACTGTGAATATAATAATATTATAAATTCGAAAGTAACTCGGTCTGTCTGTTCCGCTTTCACGCCTGAACCGCTGAACCGATTTTGATTAAATTTGGTACAGAGATAAATGAGACCTTGGAGAAGGACATAGGCTTTTGTTTCAATAAGCATTTTGAAATTCGGAAGAAACTGAAGGTAAAAGCTAGTATATACATTTAAAATGCCTATTAGAATTTCAAACATTTTGGAGATTTTGAAAAAAAAATATCTATTTATTATCTGTGGCTGACAGACAATACACATATAAAAGCAGTCGATATAGAAGCATGAATTTGGCAGTAGGTTTGGCACAAACATAACGTAAGTGAACACAGAGTCGGGATATTGGGAGATTCCTACGCAATGGGGAACAACGAGAATATCTCTGGGAACACCGTGGGCACACAACTATTTTGTAGAATGTGATACATATTTCTACAAAAAGGTGTCTTAAGTGTACATTAATAACAACGATTTACGATGGATGCCGTTTAATTGAAGAGATAGAAGTTAACATTTCACAAAGCGTATCTTCTGACCTCGTTATTTACTGAGCAGTGTAATATTTTTTAAGTTTATTTACCGATCTATTAGCGGTGATGTCTTTCTTCGACACTCTCCAAAATAGTGAAATTTTGTGTGAAAGTAGCTGCATTTTGAAAATTATTATTAATTTAAAATTAAACAATTCATACCTATGTAAATAAAAAAAAGTAGAAGAGTAAAAACCTAGTTTTATTGTATTTCCTTGATTTTTTTTATTCGTTTATTAAATAATAAAAAGTTAATTACTAGTGAACTTGATAATGTAGTAAACGTGTTTGATTAAAATAATTGGATTATTTTTATTGAGATTACCTTCCTTCTAATATATTTCCTTTAAAAAAGTTAAGTTTATACGTAAGTATATAAATAAACTCTAAAAATAATAATTGATGCAAGTACTCACATTAATCCTTGAATATAAAAACTTGAAACTCAGTATTTATCCTGAACTGTCTAATTAAAAATCAGAAACCAAATCACACGTAAAACACAAACACGTAAGTATTTGGGAGTGTATCCAGTGGCACAAGTCACAGTGTCACGTCGTCGTGAGGTCTCGTTATCAGTGCGAGGCGCGTGAAGACATGCGGATCGATCCCGATGCGGGAATGTTTTGATAAGGGCGGGCGCGGAGCTGCCGGTGAGGAGCGTGGGGCCTGATGCGCGCGGCGCGACTGACTGCCGAGTGCCGGCCTGCCGCCCGGCGCCGCCCGCAGCCGCCGCAGCCGCCACCCGCGGCCCACCAGCTCCCCGTGATAAGCCAGCTCCATGCACGCGACAAGTGCATCCATTCATTCCACGCGGTTACACTCCCCCGATTAATCGAATCAAACAATGGTTTTATGAATAAAGCCGAAGATAACGACCTAAGCCCATTGTTTTCGGCCCGCGTTGTGTTTTAGTAAACAAGACCGACTCTGACCGCATGTGCGCAACGTAAATTCACCCATAACTGGTTATTCATTAAAAGTGTACCTAGGTATTTGTTGTAAAGTTACTATATCAGGCTTGTTTACATTTGACATATTTCCTTTCACGTATATGATTATTACATTACACGTACATATAATCACGTATTCCAATGACGTTTACATTTGGGTATTGATTACCTACTAAAACACACAGGAGGTAAATGTTGAAAATTAAATGTTTGACAAAGAGACGAGCGGTACCTACTTAGGTAGGTACTTGAAAACAAAACCGTTGTCAGACAGTTATTTTGCATCTTCTGGCTAGGCACACTAGATACTATGGCTACCGTGAGTCCCACCCGCCAGGTCGAAATTTGCTTTCACATTCTGAATTTATGATGACGTCAAATCTTAGCATTTAGCGAAAATGCAAAAATAAACAAAAAGATTCGTTGTCAGACATTTATAAATCAATACTACCGTATAATTTAGCGCATGCTAATAAATTGTTAGCTGCTCCATCATTTTGCTAAAAAATTTACAACAGTGGTATCACATTTCACGCGGATCTGTAAGAACCTAAAAATCTTCCATTGCTTTTTTAAATGTTTACCATAGATATTAATATATTAAGCAGAACTGCACAATGACTCCAGATGAAAACCAGCTTTACAATTTTGCATGTCATTATGTTGATCTGTACCATTAGGTCCAGCCGTGAGACACATGCCTGGCACTCCTATAAGTAACAGTAAGTCTATAGTATGATCCTTTTGTTTGTTTTTTCCTTATTGTGTTAAGTCAGCGTATGGTCTCATTGGTGTTGGCAAAATAAACGTTTTAACATCCATTGTTTCTTTCTATTTAAGTAAAACGGGACTGTATTATATTATGTGTAAATAAAAAGTAAGATTTTGGTTCAGTTCTTAGTGCCAAAAGTAAGCACTTACCAAGACTGCCATCTGCTTAAAAACAGTTACAAAATAAAGATTGCATATCATGTTCCGATTCGAATATCATAACAATAAGCATAGCTATAACAAACTTTCTTATCCTAATTTTCGGTAAGCAGTTTTTGTATTGAAATTATTAACCTTATGCATATGGGTACATATTATTATTATATTGTTCCTTTTATCAATGTTATGTTCATTTTATTTTAATCTATGTATTTCTTTTTTTTTAGTATTAAGATGGCAAACAGACGCCTGATTGTAAGCGCAGCCGCAGCCTATAGACGACAGCAAACGAACTGCAGAAGAAGTCAGTCTACCTTTCAATGGTTTATTGTTAAGTATAATGTTATTATTATTTAAGTATTTGTTTTGAGCACATGATTTTATCGATGGCGTTGTTCACTGTCCTTTTAATGTCTCAAAGGATTGGAACATCTTTCTTTATTTACCTAAAGATAACTAAATCTTAAAAGGTTTTAAGATTTGTTCTAACTTCTAAGTTAGGTTAACTTAGAAGTTAGAACAAAGCTTGTCGTGAATAGTTTGGCGAAAATTGCAATTTTATACGGTTTTCACACTCACACAGGTATTATTTAAAGGAGAACGTATGTTAAATAGGTAATAAAAAAACTATGTTGTACATAATTTGACTCTTACTATAACGTTTTATGTACAGTTACAGTGGTTTAATGGTAGAATTCGTAATCAACGGTAATAAAGTAGTTAAGGTATTTTGTTTGAATGTTTCTTACGAACTTGCAATGCAACTAAACCTCAAAGGTAGTCAAATAAAAAAAAAACAGGCAAGTAATCAAACTCTTTTTATATATATTACCTACATGGCAACACTTCTACATGCTCCAGAGCACTACACGACCGTTATTCTTTAATTACTCGCACAGTCATGGACAATTTTAATTGTGAAATGCATACTAAGTTTGATGTAAAATTTAGAATTCCCACATACGGTCATAATAACGGTTAGTTTGCAAATTAACGAACTCGCGGTTTTAAACGATGTTGTAAAACCAACAACGCTTAAAACTTCAAATGTTTTCTTTGCTATTATTTATTCATACTGTATGAAATAAAACTGGGACGATGCACTCATAGTTAATTTTTGTAATATAACCACGTACCGTATACACCACTATTTTTAAAACTACCGGAACAAGGGCGTGTTCATTCACTGCAAGAAGGCAATATTAATGAAATAAAAAATATAACTACATTATATAATATAATGTCTGCAGCATGGTGGACGCCTAATCCCTCTCAATATGAAAGGAGACCCGTACCCAGCAGTGGGATGGGGACATGTGTTGATGATGATGAAAAAAATATAAAAAATAACGTGACCCAATTTTTGCAGTTATCTCAAAATTATCAATATTTACTGTTTATTTACGTAGAATAATAATTGCAGTACAGAGACCAGCACATCAAGCTACCACAATCTGTCAAAAATAAAGAAAATCTTTGATTGATTTTCAACTTTAATTCAAAACAATAAGGATAGCTCGACCTGGTGGCGTCAGTACTTTAATACAGCGATAATCTAGTAGAAAGGACGGTAATGAGAAACTGATACATAATAAGTAGGTAATGAAAGCTGTAAGCTGTACGTAGCTGTATGAATTTTTTTTCCATTATTTAAATCACAATATATACAACTGCCTGGTTCATTAGTCTAGTGGTAGCAACACTACTACGCTGAAGGTAGATTCGAGCAGTGTTGGATTTTTCGATGCATATCTCCGTAGTAGATCGGATTATGATACTTGACTCGCCCCTATTACATGGGACCTAAACATACCGGCGAACTATGGGTGTACATTAGTACACCTCTGCCTAACCCTTCGGGGAATACAGGCGTTAGTATGTTATGTTATGATCAATATAACCGTAATTAATGTAATATCAATTACTCTCAGCGAGGTAAAGCACACCAACCTTCAATAATGGGCAGCCGAGATATCAATTTCATAACCCAACATAATCACTAAACTATATATACGTAACAACACTATATAAGAACATGTAACCAACTACGACTTAATTGAATCCTGTTTGTCTTCTACGTCACGGTGGCGGATCAAAGCCTGTCATCTAGCTCAAGTAATTAGATTTGTTTGGCCCTCACCCGGCGTGCGCTTGACACAGATAACACTAATATCATTTTATTAAACAGATTGCTGTGGTTTATGATACAACCTTGATAGATAATTACTTCGATACTCCACTATTATGTCTCTGCCTACAAGCAGTGATAGCCTGATATGACCATTGAACTGCCAAGTCAAAGATCTCCAGTTCGAATCCAAGGCATCTCTGATAATACGAATTCATGTGCGTATTTTAATTATCACTTGCTTAAACGGTGAAGGAAAACACCGTGAGGAAACCTGCATGCATTGGAGATTATTATCGACGGTGTGTGAAATCTGCCAACCCGCACTAGGCCCGCGTGGTGGACTATAGCCTAATCCCAGGCAATCTGAGAGGAGACCCATGCACCCATAGTGGAACTATTGTCCCACTACGGGGCAGGGGTTAATGATAATGTTTCTGCCTCGTCCTCTATAACCATCTTTTGACCCGACCTTTCGGATCTAACTTTCTTGCGACTAAAAATCACACTTGCCTTATCGTTGCTCTATGGTCGGCGCCATGGGACTTGTTGCCACGTTAATCTCAATAAGCTCTCAAAGCACCACGTGACTATTCTAAAATATTGTTATTTTGAGGATAGAATGTTTTCTTTTATAGACTTTGGCTCTACTCCGATACCTTATGATTGTCCATGTTGGTAATGCGATAATAATGGTAGGTATATTATTTGTTCATTTATTTGGGAAAACAAACAATACAATAGATTATATAGATTCCAAAAAGTGCAATATTAAGCGATATTTGTATTTGTTACTGTCTTACAAAAAGAAAGCCTCTTTAGTCTCGCTTGATTGTTAGAATAAACAATAATAATACCTGGACTAGGTTGAAACTGAGGTGCATACTATATATACACGTATCTAGAATCTCCTGGATGTAATCAAATAGCCCGGCTTTTGAAACAGAATATATACCAACAATATAATATAGGATTATCTTAATCGCGGACCCTCTGTCTTGAGGATAACACATTTAAAAAAAAATGCAAATTATTCCAAGTTGAGCTGTACGTCAGGTGAGCATGTTCAATTTGTAGAATAACCCGACACGTTTCCGAATAAGGCCCCTGTATAGAACACGATGAACACGGTAAAAATACCATGTTCTGCTAATTGTGAACACAGCAAAACTTTACCAATTTGTCTAGCATGTAACCCGCTATAACAAGATGTAGCGGTCGCGGTAATGCACGAATAGCTAATAGCTCCTATCATTTATTCAAGGGAATATTTCAGCTATCCTCGATGTGTATAATGGTGATATTTACCCAGTTGGCATTCAGACAGGAGGGCCGCTGTGCCGGGCATTTAATTTACATAGAAAACTATACAAACATAGACGTAGTAAAACTTACCTAAGTAATTTTTTATCTGATATTATATTGCATATTTACTTTATATGGAACTGGGTAGAAACCAATAAATTAGTCAGGGAACGCGTCGAACAATTTCGTGTAAAACAATTAAGCTGATTGTATTACCAACTTTCATGTAATATCCACATAACACACTGAATGTTGATGAAAATTGGGATAGTTTTAATATTCATTTATTCATAAAACCAATTTATATATCATACGATTTTCAATCAGTAAGTAATAATAATGAATAACAAATTTTTCAACACGCTTGCTCATAAAATGGCTTTAGTTTCACCGCAATTAGGCACATAATGACACCTGTTATCAAACTGTGACTTTTTCATTGCTATTCACAAGTGAGTTATAGGGTTTTTTTTTATTTTATTAGTTGAGTTGCTTTGTTCTTAAAAAAGTATTGATACAAAAAAGATCGTGTTCAAATAAATAGTACAAATTAATAAATTAATGTACCTATTGCTTGCTCATTTCATGCAACTTCGTATTTTAATAGATAATTTCAACTTGTCAAGTACGTTTTTAATAAATAAAATTTTCACTCAAATATAACTTTTGTTTTCTCTGTAAAAGAAAACTTTAAATTCCCCATTTTATATGTGGCTAAAACGCTATCCGCGAAAAGCCAAAAAAAAAGAAACCTCATGCTTTTAGCCTATGGCCGATCGCCATTGTTTAGGAAAACAGCTGATTAATTATTCCCGCCATTGCGAAAAATTTTTTCAATTCGTTTTCACAGTTGAAATTATAGTTATTTTTTTCACAAGTGTGTTGAAAAACGTCGTATGATACATGTGTGTATTGATGATTACCGTCCTCGGCTCTCTTAAAACCCTCACCTAACGGCTCGGGTTTCAATGGCGCCTCAGCGGTAATCACCAACATTATACACTTGTACCATAATGTTACTATTATTATGACATTATTATTGTTAATTTTTAAACAATAATGTCATAAAATTTGTTAATTTAAAAATATATAGGTAGGTACTTACTAATATTAAATACCTACTTACCCACAAAATATGATAGTACTTACTTACATAATTTGAAAAATTAAATTATTATTTTAAATTCAGAAATTAATAACTTGTTAAGTATGTGCCATAAAAAAAAGATAAATTTGCTATTTTATCGTATGGGAACATTGTAGGTACAGCGGCCTAAAAACTGGACCAGTTTCGTTAGTAAGTAAGTATTTGGTTTTTTGTGGAGCAACAGTGCGTTTACTTCTGCTCACTTGAACTTGTCACATTTAAATATTATAATTGAAATAATGTACCGTGAAACGTTCCACTCGCACATATATATACATACACCACATATATGGCTGGCGTACATAAATACGCCAGCCGACTAGACTGTAAATGAATTTAGTATTGTGATTAGATTTTGTGCAACGCATCCAAATATAATCGTAAATATCCTGAGTATTACTTGCGTTTTGGGAAACCGGCTACGATGTCGAGGACGTTACAATAGTAAACTAAAGAATGCAGAACATAATTATAATTAATTATATCTGCATATTAAATCACTCCAGTACCAAAGGTTGCCAAACGTAGATGCGCACGGTGCCTTCCTATGAACGTTTTGCAACTGCGGACGCGGGCTCACCTTGCGGTAAATATTAATATCCGCCGCCTTTTACGTTATTATTTATTTAATTTCTTTTAATTAAATTAAAATGTTTCAAAGCAAAGGTGAATCGAATCGAATGGAATTCTTCATAACTAAATACACAACGAAGTGCCGTCGTCAATAAGGTGACAACTCATGATTTAAATACCAAGTACTTGATAACTATACGTTATGAACTCCTTATAATTATAAATCTTCGACCAACTTAGTGCATAGCTTAATTTAAAGGACGCAGTCTTAGGTTACATTTGCATAGACAATGATACTTTCCATTGTGTTAGTTTGTTTCAGTAAAATTCTGAACTGTCGAATACCAAAACTCTCATAAAATCATAATAATAAAATTTATTTCCATTTCGTACCAGAACAACGGAGCAAAATCTGCTTGGATGCATGTTTTGCGTATAAAATCCCCAAAAAGAACAATACAGGTAGTATTTTTTAACTGTAAACACCGAAACATCTGGCTTCATGCACCTCACGGAACAAAGTCTTTTGAAGTAACCGATAGCTTTTAGTATAGTAGTTAAACAACCAATTTATGTAACAATAATCCACAGTAAATAAATAAATACTCCATTAACTGAACTAAATTAAAATAACCAGTAAGTATTGACAAACGTGAGCTATTAAGTGTTTGCATCTATGACTTTGCAGTGTAAGTACTATTCGGGTCATCATTGCGCAGGATAACTGAAGCATTAAATGCTAATTTATAGTCGTTGTGCACGCACTGTGTACAACTGTACAATCCAATTTACTCTGACAGGCGTTATTATACTAATATGAACTAAGCCTTTCTGTAAGCCTCTTAGCGCTGCAATCGTGTCCTTAGGTTACAGTCGCTGGTCATTGCATAAAGTTCCTAGTATGTTCAGTGTTACACAACATCGTGCTGTTCAAATGTAAACAGAGTTATGTGACCCAATTATTTAATTTGTATCATCTTGATCAGGAAATTACGCACACGTGAGATTGTTGCACGATAGCGCGAAATTTAGCATCTTTAAATGATATGCTAACAACAGTTCAGTGGTACAGCGTTACGCAATTTTATGTATTAACAATAAATATAACACGTGCGAAATTTGCAATGCGCATAAGATGGCTTACTAAGATTGTTGGAACATAGTAATTAACCATCTGTGTATAACATAATAATGTTTGCATTAATACCCGTTGAATTTCGCGATGCAACGTGTGATTGTATTTCAAACGGGCACCCGTCATGGCGGCTGGTCAACTCATATTTTACCACTAGAAATTGCTGTCGGATCGGGGTTACGTTTGTAAAATCCAATGACGAAAGATTGATGTTTATTTGATCGACGAGGAATGCGTTTCAAATAATTTATAGGTACGATGTTCAAATAGCAGTCCTGTAGTTTTTTGGTCGTCCGTTTTATTGCGTTAGTGTATTTTTGTTGCACGCTCAATTAAATTCTGGGTTTCAATTTCAGTAATTCAATTTAGTTTGTAACATTTAACTTTAACGCTCCACAGGATGTATAAGAAATAATAAAATTAGCAACTTGAAGGGTTGCATGCTAGACAAGTGTTCGAATGACAACAGGATTCCTCCAGTAGTCCATCAAAAAACTAGAGCTTATTTAATGGATCCGACAGTCCCTATAATTAACCGGCTGAAAAATGTCACCCAACATCCTCAGAAAATAAAACCTATCTGAACACCTGTCCCGCTCTTATGCGACTAATAACGAGTATTGCTTTGTACATACCTACTATTTAAAAATTCTTGTTACAGATTTTTTTGGATTACCTTGAGAACTAGTTTTATGAGCTTACTCATAATAATTAATGCTCGGGCGTCTCTACCATCACCTGTGTTCTAATTAATACTAGCACATACCGAAGCATTTTTAATCCAACATTTTAAAATATTTCTCCGAACTCGACTGCCGCAATTACGAGGCTCATTACTCATTATTACTGACAAGCATCAAAACAGAGAATCAAATCACGTGTCAATACTTTTTCTCGTCGAGTACATCCATTTTCTGATGTTTTCTTTGCTTATTATTTGTGGTTGACAGCCGCGCCGCTGTCCCGCGACGTTGACAAATCGAGAGGCGGCCACATCGCGACATTCTAGTCCTTTGGCTTTGACGTACCTTCATTCTGTTTAAGCATCTATAATACCTATATACCATACCTTTAAGAAGAGTTGAGTAATAGCAATTTCTACAAGGAAATGGTTCTTGGTGACATTTATTGCCAGGAATAATAATAAATGTACGTTTGAAATGAATTAGTTATTTAATACTGACTTGATTATTCGATAGGTAGTTAAATAAGGGTAGTAGATTGTAAATTGGTCTATTCATTAAGTATTTATACTAAGATACAGCTATACGTGTCCGAACTCAGGCCAAGAGCCCGAATGCTATCGATAATTGTGTATTTTTTGTTGATAGTATCAATGAGCACTTGTGACAACAGGAACGAGAATTCCTTGTGTTTACGACGCATTGCAGCGTTATAAACAATAACCAAGTTATTTGTATAATCAGGTCAATATAAACGGTTGTGAATACATACACTATCAATTACTAGAATGACTGGAATGAATTAATTATCTATGTGGAATGTAGCGGAAGATTACTCATAAAATGACGAGTAATGTATGTATACTGGAAATACATTTATACATCGTCGTAGGTGGGCACAGTCAGTAGATTAGATACTAGACGTACATCAATAAAGGACTCATAGCGCAGAATCTATCAGCTTGTTTGGGAGGTTCGTTAGCAGCCAAGGCTCGTCAGACAATGCGGCGTGGCATTGGAGTGCTGCTCGCGTCCCACCGCTCACATAACATTTCCCCAAAAGGCGCGCGCGCAGGAAGGGCCACTGACTCAGCGACCTTATGTGCTGAGTGCGCGCACCCCACACGCCTTTCACGATACTCAATAGACCTTTAGAAACGATCATGACGCAATAATCATTATTGATTTGCATCTATCGACGCTACCTCGTTCGGTATGACAGGTGTCGGCAGGTGGACTATTATGCGATTCTACTTCATCATCAAAGTCATTCAAATCAAACAGTATTTATTATACAGTAATACTTATATAATCTGATTTCTGTAACCTGGATTGGATTTGAAATTCATTTATCTGCTATCTCATGTTACTTAAGTAACTGGCCGTTACGTTGATATTTTCAGTGTCAAAAGTTTTTTGCATTGATGTCGTTTGATTTCAGATGTTGCGCAATGTTGTCTAAAAAGTGTATTTGGTATGAGTATTATATCCACATAAACCGTGATGCCAAGTAATAGTATATAATTCATTTGTTACTCTCGTGTGTTGTGGACGTGGCAAAGCATTACTGTATACAAATTAATGGTGACGTGAACGACCGTCCAGCGTAGTTTGTTGCACTCGCGCGACCGTGTGCGTTGACAGTGCGGCTCACTCGTCACTGTTTGACGTGCCGTGTCCCGGCGACCGGCGCAGGCGGCGCTCGCCAAGCCGCACCACCGGACTTTCTACAGCGATGATTCTCTCCAATTAACAGAATGATTGGCGGGCGGGGAGCATCTTTGTCTGTGCACACGACACACTTCACTCTTGTTACGAGTCATGCAATTTTTAAAATGCCATTTATTGGATGATGCATTAGCATTTCCTATGATGTGGTTGATGACTGAAATTTTCTCCGACGTAGGTAGATACGAATGACAGTGCGTGCGATTTTTCGAGACAATGCTGAATCTTCGATCAATACAATACGTTCCTGATGAATACTCTATGGCTACTACAAACTCATTATATATCACTGGTTACTACTTAATTGCGTATAATGAGGAATCGTCATTATACTCAAATACTTACGCAGTCAGTTTGTATTACGAGGATCGAAGTTACGGTGGCGCTATCAGTTTCCAGTCGGGGTACGGTCTGAGAAAATGTATTCACGTTGCGTACCGTTAAAGCATTTGGTCATATTGTAGTGCTCTTACTTTCACTTAGACATTATGATTACACGTGTCTATACATTAAGTGCAATGCGACACATCATTGAGTTACATTTGGTACGCTCGGAGAATATTCCCCGCCCCATATTACATGGGATCTACACATACCGTACCTACCACATTTCGCGTAGGTGTGCATTCCCCTGCCTAACCCTTCGGGGAATACAGGCGTGACTGTATGTTTTAGTGATTTGTTATCTTATTAACATTACTTCTCACAGAAAATTAAACAATAATCCATTCATTAACGCCTACAAACGAGGTATTCCATGAAGCACACCCAAACGAAGCCCACCCAGACGAAGCACACCTAAAGTATTCCACTTAGCACACCCGTAGGTGGGCTTCAAATTAAAAAAATATAGTAATTAATTTCCTATTCCACGAAGCACACCTACGAATATCACTCGCATAGTGCGGAGACTAAGAAATAAAAATGTCGATAGAAGAAAATATTTATTATTTAAAAGACTAACTTAAATATCTAACATCTTATACAATACTTGTAATTTTCATATATAAATCCCATAGATAAGATAAGATATGTTTCCGGAACCTGTTTACATGCTTAGTTCTCATTACACTATCGCGACGTCACGGGCTGAGTGTATGCAATTGTGCGCCGGTCTTGTTATTGTTATTTTTTCTGTTTTTCGTGCAATTTATTCAAACAAAATAATGGAGCCGATGGCAGGTCCAAGTAGTAGAAATTTTAACCCATCTATTAATTACGTACTTGGCCGGAAGGGGACACAAGTGTTAGTGTATAATAACAAACAATTTATAGTAAACACAAGATTTATAAAAACGGTAATGCCTTGTGGCGGTGTATTAAAAAAGGGTGTAATGGCTTACTCACATTAAGTAGCACGGAAGAAGTTGTTAAAATAAAGAAACATAAATGTGCCTCAAACGTTTTGGAGACCCAAATTAAGGAAGCAATGCATGAACTCAAGCAGCAAGTAGTTTCCACAATGGAGCCCATTTCTACAATCTACAAGCAAAAACTTAATGATACATTGGACCGAGTATTAAATTTAATCAGTGATATGCCACAATTTAAAAATGTTAAGTCCGGCCTCTACAATAAGAGAAACAAATCTCTCGGTGTAAATAGATTGTTTGCGAAGTCACCTATAAATGTACAAGTAAGTAGAGTTAATATTTCCTTAGAATATTATCAAAATATTGAGACATGGAATCTATGTATTTATTTTTAATTTGAACGTTATTGTAATAAAAAAAAACTCTTGTAAGAGTTTGCTAATATCTTACCAAAGAAATTCGTGCATGCCATTTTCAATAATGTTTGATTTCACTTTGAAAAGACTTTGGTTTTGTTAATGTCCATTTTTTCAGTCGCAGATATTGAACGATTTATGGAGTAACTATCTAACATGGCTGCTTATATTTAAGTCATGTACCTTACTTTCTTCAATATGTGCACATCCTATGTATTCATATGTAAATATTTGTGATAATAAACAATTATTATTTTTATTTATTTTAGTACAAATGATTTGAGAGAAGTATTTATTTGATATCCAGGTACCTCAACCGTTTCAAGATTTTGTACTTGCTGACTATAACGACGGAAAAACGAGAATACTTTTATTTTCTACACAGAAGAGTAGACAGGATCTTGAAAGCTGCGATCATATATACTGCGACGGAACTTTTAAAGCGCGCCTAAACCATTTCTTCAAATTTACAGCATCTACGGTGAGGTTGAAAATATCGCTAAACCTTTAGCCTATGCTTTATTACATAACAAAAAAATCGACCTATAAAATATTATTTCAATTATTAAAAACAACAATACCCAAAATGCAAGTCAATGTTTTCACAAGCGATTTTGAGGAAGCTGCCATCAGGAGTTTTACAGCAGTATTTCCTAACGCACATGCTAAGATGTAAGATTACAAAAATGACAAATATTGTGTCACATTATTATAATGAAACTGAAAGATTTTAGAAATTTAAGTTTTTTAAATAAAAAATATTTTCTTCTATCGACATTTTTATTTCTTAGTCTCCGCACTATGCGAATGATATTCGTAGGTGTGCTTCGTGGAATAGGAAATTAATTATTTAATTTTTTTATTTGAAGCCCACCTACGGGTGTGCTAAGTGGAATACTTTAGGTGTGCTTCGTCTGGGTGGGCTTCGTTTGGGTGTGCTTCATGGAATACCTCCTACAAACAGCTTAGCAGTTTGGTGATAAAAAGTTTCAGAGAATAAATAAATAAAAATTAAATTATTTTTGAGATCAGTATTACCTATTTGATGGACAATTATTATGATCTAAATTTCTTGTAATTTTATTCCTGTATTTCAGGAAGTGAAAGGGCGCCGATCGTTATTGGCGAGTGCGGCCTATTTGGCAAAACGTCCGACCTACATATTTTATGGTAAGTCGTTATTATATTACCCAAACGTTGTGTTTCGCAGAATTTCCCGAATTCGTCCCTCGTACCATCGTAATGCGCTACGAACACATTTTTATTGCGGCTTATTTGTTTGTTTTTATGATGCTCTTGAATATATTAATGAATATCTTTTGACGTCATAATACTAAACTCTGCGCGTACGAGGAAGCCAAAGCCAATTTTAGTGTTCGTCGGAACTTAAATGGTGAGCTTTTTTCTTGTAGTAAATTCTTTTCAATTTAGATAGAAGAAACTAGAAACCAATGGAACTATAATCTCTATAGATTCTTCTGAGAATTATAAGGCAATTATTACTTGTCCGCAAATAGGAGCTTCGCAAGACATTTGATTGAGGTCTTAAAGGCTCGGTGCGTGGGCGTCCATCGCGGTGAGTCAGCGGAACATTGGAATGCTATAGTTTCCTGAATCGAACTTTGATTGCCTTTAAGTAAACGATATTTGCGATTGTATAAATCAATCTAAAAAATAGGACAGGATACATTCGTAAAAATAGTTTTTAATAAATTAGGTGCAAAGTTAATTAACTGATTACTTACTGCAGAATTTCAACGCTTAGATATTAATCACGTCTAGTGTTTTGATGCATTGGATATGCTAGAATTTGGTTTAACAAAAAAATATACAAAACACCTGTACAGACATTTGTTCAGGCAAAATAGGTATAATTCCTTGCTCATTTTTGCTCAACTTACATTCCAAGCATTTGTAAAATATGATTTCATGTTAGCAGAAAACATTTAGATGATAGCAATTCTACGTAACAACACTTTAATTAGCTGTGGCGCGGTCAAGCGAGTTATGCGGATATAGCGCAACCGCGGCATGTACAATGCGCGCGCGCCGCCCGCGGGCCGCACTGCGCGTCCTTCGAGGTCGTTCTAGTTCCACCCGCCACGCACTTCGTAATGGGAGCAAGTAACCGAGGGAAATCGCACATTACTAAATAAATAGTTTCAACTTTTATTACGACCCTTGAAATAAATGTTTTTAAACTTGCATAACTCGTACACATTATACAAAATAACAACCTGCTCTTGAATTATACATGTTTCACTCATAATTACTTTCTTCCTATATTCATAAATACATCTAATGATATAATTTAATTTCAATATTAATATCATCTGAGACTTATTCTGTTAAGTGTTTATTGGTTGTTGATTGATTACTAATTAAATTTCATAGAATAGAGGCGCCATTAAATCATTCATTGTTAATGGATGTGTACGATATTACCGAGAATCGTGAGCAAGATGACATTAGTTACCTCCCGGAACAGTCCGTCGAGACTCGAGTGTCGGGTCGACTTGATTAACAACGGCCTACAGAAAGTTCAAAACCATTAAGTACCTGTGTTATAATAATAATAATAATTATTTATTTATTTGTAAAATTGTGGTTTACAGAGCTGTTAGCTGCCCTCGATTAGGCAACAGACCATCCAGTCCGTGATTATGCCAGACTCCGAAATATACATAAATGTAGGTAAGAAACCATCTCAATCGCAATTTTTTTTTAAAGACAACAAAGTAAATAGCAGCATACATTCAAAATGAACATCAGATAGTAAGAAGCATAGATAATACACTTATATATTGAGTAAGAAGTAGATCGTGGGCCTAATATCAGCACTATCCAGTTGATATAAAGGGTTGAGAGTGTCCCCAGATTGCTTTTATTACGTGAATTACGTAGCTGATGAGGCAGTCGGAGCCACGTGAAGGTAATGGCGCCTTTAAATTACATTTCGAGTGGAGTCGCCGACGCACATCCGCCCTCAGATGTAATTGGTCATTCACGCTGGATTCTGAGCTATCTCACGATGTATGGGAACGTCAACTCTATTCAGTCGAACGTTTCCGATTAGTCTAGCTGATTAGTTGTGTAACCGATGCATATACAACGTATTGAAACCAGATTATTTAACAGAAAGGCCTACGACCCTACGTACCTATTTTACCAATAATTGTCTACTTTAATAGTTTTTCTCTTTTTTATTCATAAATTTTGTTGTTTTCCTTTTTTTGGGGTAAGTTATACAGCGTTACTACGGTTCTTAAATATTGTGAATGGACTCGTTATAAGCCATAACTATAACCTAATAATAATTATAACCTCCTTTCGGCTTTACGGGTAGTTTTGTAACACCTACTATACCCTGTATAGCTACTATAATTTACGTGGAAATATATAAAACAACGTACTAAGAAACCTTTAGAATACTATACGGTACAGCATATGCGAACTTTGGCAAAAACTGAAGAACTTCCGATTAAACAGCGATAAATTTTACATCGATTTCTTTTGATCGATTAGGTAAGTACGAGCGACATTATAAGATAAAACCGGATTTGACACAAAAAAGTCTTTCTGCATTTACTCGTAGAATTAAAAAGCAGCATATGTGATGGCTGTACCTATGTGCGCATTGCTCTAACGTAAAAAAAATACCTCTATATTCCGTGAAGGCTCAAAGACATCCATGTTATTCACAGCAAGTACATTTTTAGATACGAAACAATGTGTAACTTACGTTCGAGAACGCGTAATTAAACCGTAGAACCGGATCGCTCATGATCTAATGGCTATCCATCGTAAATGAGGTCCTTGCGGAGACGTATGCTATTTCATCACGTAATGGAAACGTTATCGGGGTGCCAGCCTATAAAAATATTTATACACTGTAGACTTAGCTCCTGTACTGATAACTTGGGTGGGGAACCTCCGCTTAGTGGTAGCTTATTATTAACAAGTAGTTACTACCACAAATCTAGGTGATAAGATTACACTCCTGTAATAACCAATATGTACCTGTTACTGCTTTTGTTAGACATAGATTCCGGCATTGAGGGTCGAATTCTTACCGTATGTTTACTATTTTCTATTTTTATTCTGAAGCCGTCTCATTATTTGGAGCAACAAAAGATATTTTTATTGTTAGCCACTAATTGATACTTGATAAACACATTAAATTGTTATCTTCCGTAAAGTATTATTATTAATTAGCCTTCTAGATTAACTTGGAATACTGTAGATATCAATTAATGGCTAATAATTAATTTAGTCATGTTTTTAATTCGGTGGATGGAGAATTGATTAATCGTAAGCTTGATCGATTCAAACAATACCTTTGTTACCGATTGATAATCGATTACAAAAAGTAAAAATGTTATTAACTTCTGAAGACACGATAGTCCAGGTGGATGCTACAACATTTGTATGTCAAAAAACGTCGTTCAATAGAAGATGGCGAAAGAACCTTAATTCGAGCAAGACATGGATGGAGAGAACTTTGAACAACACGAAACAATAGAAACAGGAAAGTATTAAAAATTAATAATTATAATAGGAAGATAATTTCAATGTAACTATACTGCACACATTTTTGCAGCATTAAAGGATAATCGCTTGAGTGTAGCAACACACGTCAGGCTTGATCCAGGGCGCATTCCCGATTCGTTCCCTGTTGTTTTTGCGGCTAGGCGCTCACTAATGGGTACTGGTTTAGCGTCGCCGGGCTCCTGAGTTGTCCACTCACGTTCTATGGCGAAGTCTTCCAAGATGGTGTTTAAAACGACATAGCTTGATTGAAGTGGACTATAAATATTTTCATAACAGTACCTGAAGGTACTACAAACTTGCTCATTTTTATAGACGTAGTGCCTTATATGAAAAGGAGAATACCATAACACAGCACGTTTTGAAGATTAGTTATATAATTTTATTAAATATAATATTCACTAGTCCTCCGGGGACTGATAGTATGTAAATCTGTAAATTATAAGTTCCATCAAATAATTATTGTAGTTGCCTGTAGTTGTATACATATAAAGGGTTTGACTGCGTACATCGTTTTAATATTAGCCAGGCACTGACTTAGGCGCTTCCCATGGGATTAAATGTCGGCACTGCCGTAAGAGACACGAGTATTTTCACATCTCTAGAATCCGGGCTTCCTCGAACATCGACTCCCGCTCTATTAAATCTGATACGTTAACAAATATTTAAATTGCAAACAAAACGAATAATAGAAGCGGAATATATTATGTGGAAGTGAAAAGAGATAGTAAAGTACCTATATAGTAGAATTGTTCATTAGTATTTCTAGATCAAAATATCGCTTAGTTTTTATCTAAACCTTCCCGTGTAGAAAAAAAAAACAAACTCACTTGTGTGTCTTTCGTACTTGTTTCTATAGAAATCGCAATACAATAGCTGCTTACATTAAAATTTCAAATTACGTCTATTGTCAACATCGATCAAGTTGGGATGACAATCATTTTGTATGATGGATGAATGGATGTCTCATACTGACATGCTAGGAAAGTACTCACTACTTTTTTATGAAATAAAAAGTGAAAGCATTGCCTTAAAAAAGTGAAATAAAATAAAAATGCCAGTTATTTAAACATAGCTCACAGTTAAAAATATTATTTGCGATTTACGTATTATACATAAATAAATAAATAAAAAATGCTTAGGAATTTCATGCATGTATCAAAAAATTTGTGGTATTTAAAATTTGTGTTAAATATCCGTACGTAATACGGACATATATTTTATGTAGGTATACAAAATAACATGTTGGTGCAGTATTTGCGCAAATTATCGGTTTGTGTAATTTCGAGTGCGGTACATATTTCAAAATTTATTTAGCCATTAATTTTGGGTCTCAACATTATCATGAAATGAGGCAATAAAACGTCGTGAAATACTTTTATATTGGCTATATTGCCAATTTATGGACCATGTGAAAGTTGTTTAATACATATTTCGAATTTTCCAAAAATAGTTGTGCAGTTATTCGAACTCATTTTTTATTATTTAACCGTCTCATTCAATTTATTTAATGGTTTGGACTAAAATTCTATACTTTGATGAAAAAAAAGATGAATCCTGTATTTGCACTATAATTATTTCAAATAAAGACAAAAATGGCAACAATTTTCCAATGATATGATTAGGTACCTTTTTTCCTTTTTGGCGCCGACGACTTACCGATTCCACGCCGAGTCTGAGCCTGACTATTATTGTGGTATTTAATTATTTATGGAAAAATAGACATAATATGATAATTTATCATGAAATATAAGGGTCTGTAAAAAAAAATAGCGAAGAAATTACAGCAATTCCGACTGGGGAAGTACCTCCGCCTTGTAGAAAAACGAAGTGAAATAACACTGCTTTGAGTTGTGTTATATTCCTTATGTATTCGATTTTTAATATTAATATTACAATTAAAATCACCACCAAAATTGTCATTCTTACTTCTTACCAAATTTTTCATTTCATATTGCTTTGATAAGTACGAGATATATTATGTACATAATATGTTAGGAAAAATATACAAAATAATATAAAGATACTAATGTTGCAAATCTTTTAAAACTATGAAGGTTTTGCTCAAACGGCCGTGAAAAAGAGGTTAAATTATTTTCCCTCGAGTTACCAGAGGCAAGCATACTTTCTTCTAAGCAGCGCTCAACTTTCATTTTCATGTGTGGCAGGGTTCACGACGAGGGGGTTATTAAGTCGCGTAGAGCAACGAACCTTGGGCCGTGACTTCCTTTTTAACGTCAGTGCACTGGGAAAGTGTCGAGGAATTAACAGGAGCGTGGCGAGACTCTTTGTTCTTCATCTGTAACGAAAGAGCCAGCCCGACTTAAATGACGAGTCATTACCGAACCATTATACCGGTTGAATATATTTGTTTACATTATTAGGGTTGTACCCTTGTTTAAATTTAAAAAGAACCTCATTTGAAGATAAATGAGACGACCTGTTAATGTGGTCGCACGTGGTTCATACAACTTGTGAGTACCACAATGACTGTCTCCAATTATGTATTTCGGTGATGGTTCCTTCCATACCATATTAAGGTTGGTTATGGTGCAGTTTCGGTGGGGTCGCTTGTAGCGCGGTGGTATCGAACCAGTAAACCGGCAAGTCATCTGCGCTAATAGCCCGACCCAGGGCTCCTGTTACACCGTGGTGCTCGAACCATTGTACTGTTAAGGAAACACGACCTTAATCTGCGTAAAGTGATGTAAACGAAAATTAAAAGTAAAAAAGATATGAGTGAATTTATTTGCATGGTTTAATGATTCCGCATCCAAAAGATTTTCCTTTTTTTTTTAATCATTCTTCACAAGAAGTGCATAATAATTTATAACACAAACTACGTCTTGTATCCTCTTTATGTGACGCCAATCAACTTGTGAACGTCCGCTTCGCATAATAGAAATAAAACCGTGGAAATAAACTTTTACTATTTAGTAAATGAAGTCGGACTATTGACCAACGATGCACCACCTATTGTACCCAGTAAAAATATTGATAACTAGTAGTATAAACACGGGTAACGCTTTGCTACTTCGCCAACTATAAATAGTTCTATTTCAAATAGTTATTCAGCTACAAACGCTATTATGATTGAATACGAACAATGCCGTATCCGATGTCTATTGACAATAGAAAAATAATTAAAGCAAGTAGACACTACATTACATTAGTAAAAGTTATCAAAATTGTTGTCGGCCTTAGATAATCAGGACTAACATTACGAAGTGGAGCTCGCTCATTTGCGCTAATCTAACGAAGCACAAGCTCGGGTTTCGCTTATGCTTTCGTGGTTTTTTAGCATATCTATCATGTTATAAGGTCTTCTCGCCTGAAACATCCTATGTTTGTTTGTTGTTACGTAGTTGAGGCATATGTGTTATATGTATTTATTACCTAATACCTAATTTATACTTTGTATTAGCCAGCTGTTTCATTATAAGACAAAACGTTTTTAATAAATTATTATTATATTATTTGTGTCTATCATGCAACGGCTACTAAGCATAACGTCTAGGTTTTGATTCCCAGTTTGGTAAAACGTTATATGATTTTTGCTTTAAACATTACACATACAAACTTCGAGGTGCTACTGAGAATTTCATCTCAGTAGCAGCTCGAAGTTTGTATGTGTGGCCGAATAATGGCAAAAGACTCGCCCACTATTACATGTGGCCTAAAAACGTACTGGCGAACTGATAATGTACAGCAATATGCCTCTGGCTTCCCCTTTGGTGATACAAGTATACCTTATTTGTACATACCTACATTCCAGACAAAATGTCTGGTACGAATAAGGAGAACTAATTTTAGATTCTATTTTAATTACGAAGTCTCAGAACGAGAATAATTAAAACCAATATTGAAAGTTCGAGTGTAAGGAACGAGGGCGTGGTGCACTTTGTTACACCATGTTCCGGGGCGGGGTGGATTTGAGTGCAAATTGTTAAAATTATAAGAGTTCGGAGGCGAGTTGGCTCGCTGCCAGCGCTGGTGCGACGACCTCGATGTGCCGCCTGCCGCGCACGCCTGCACGGTGCACCCACCACTTCCTAATTGGTACCGATTCTTCAACGCGCACCTAGTACAAGTGGGCCATCTTCGCGTCAACGAAGCGAATATTTGGCGCGTATTTACTGCCGCAGTGCTAGTGACTCAGTCCTCAACTCAAGACTACCGCCCACCGCGTTTATATGGCTAGTTTGTATATTCACATGATCATGAATTAAGCCGTAACTGTTCATAATTTTATACGACTCTAATCGATGTAACCAATGAGATAATTGACCGGAACTCAAGGTCTGGTTAAGCTACAGCTATGTACGGCATGAAAGGTTTTTTTAGTTACGACACTCGAAACCCTGCTCGACACCAGATGTCCTCCGTTCAGTTTATCTGTGAACGAGATAAAAATGCTCTGGTTCAGGGTTCAGGTGGCCGTGTTGTGATAACCAGTTTGTTAAGTGCGCAGCTCGTCGTCGTTGTGTATTATGTAGATATACTGCTTCGTTTCATAATTTTCTGTATGACATAATGTTAGCATGTGGCTTCATGTTGGATATTTATCAAGAGCATGTACATTAAGGTAATCCCGAACTACACCTCGAGATTTACAACTCATGGATAATTAAAAGCAACGGGTAAACATGCGTGCACGCAGCGAGCGCGTCGTGTGACACAACTGCATACGAGCGACCGCGACGTGTCGGGAACTGTTTCCTTTTATAAACGCTTCGTCTTTACGCCTATTCTTAGTGACGGTCAGTTTTTTTTTCTACTTATTGTATTTGTTTGTATCGCGGTCTGTGTTTTTAGGTCACGGTGTGGTTTTCTTCGATGTAAAACGGTTAACCTTTATTCATTTATTAATAAAAAACCTTTTAAAAATAGTTAAATGGTCGCTTATGTTACGAAAGGCATCATTTACTAGAATTTGAAAGAATATAATAGGAATCAAATAGTTTATAGTAGGTAATATAGTATTTGTTGAAAGCTTCAGAGCAGATATTGAGATTGCTCTTTATAAAAAATAAACATCAGAACAGAAAATGTATAGGTAAGAACCACTGTGAAGGAGGGACGGTAATGAATAAAGTCAATGGAAACGCACTATTAAGTTCATTTGGAGAATCGGAGCCGAGAGCCGAGGGCTCCACGTGTACGTATGTTATAAATTAGGTTGGGGCACCAGTTGTTTGAACAACAGTCGCGCACTCCACACATAATATTGACTCAGCGGTGACAGCGCACACACAGTATATTTGAACTAGTTTTTAATTACAGAACGTCTTTCAAATATATTAAGGAAACCGGAGCATACGCAGTGTTGTGCAGGGTATAGATACTGTCGTCAACGGCATTAAGCGGCGCGATTGGCGCAAAATGGTCGAAGAATCGCCTGCTGAGCTATAGCTGCTCAGTCGCACACAAGAATGCGTATGGCCATAATGTGATTTGCAATTGTAAACATATCTGCGGTATAGAAAAAAATCTTAGCGAGGGGCAACGTTTTTTTAAATAAATAAAGCTAAGTAGTAAGCTTTACTGCAAGCTGAGTGACGATCTTTGAATGTTATTTCAGTTTCAATGTAGGTACACCTAATAGGTGGTTATGGCTATAAGACTCCTAGACTTTAACTTAAAATAAAACTGATATAATATTACCTATATATACACCTCCAAATATCATTTCCACTTCCAGTGTGACACCATCCAACAATCCAAAAAAAAACTTGATATATGAAAGGGTATTGTACTAGTTAGGGAATAACTTTGACAAAGGGAAGGTAGGGTATGAAAGCCGGCCAAATCTGGGCCAGAATGAATCGCAGACGACATAAATTTTTCGTGCACCATTTATTTCAACAAACGATTGCGCGGTGTCATGGAATTGGGACGCGGGGGAACGCGGCTGTGAACTTCATTATTGTTTCCATTGTTTATATTTTGATTAATACGTTTGCCTTTTATGGAGCCAAATTACGTACACGCCATTGGACAATATAATAAAAAAAAAGAAATACGGATCCCTTTTCTTTCTACACGTAATCATTCGTTTAAACAATATTATCAAATAGCACTAAGTTTATAAATCGAGTTATTCATTGCTCAATACGCATTTATATCAAGATTATCTTTGAATGGATCTTATCTATTTGCATTATCTCTCGCCTACATTTAGTAGGTACTTAATTATATTTTTTTATATATAAAGCCGTCACCGTCAAGGACGAGGACATGATGTTTTAACATTAATATAAGAAGTAATATAATGAAGAAACACAGACTACAATTTCAGCTTTAAGTTGGACTTATCCCGTTTAGAATGAAATTTTCAATTTTATAAAGGACGCGGCCTATCCCGGCTTCTCACGGGTGGATATGTAATCGCAGAACTCAATTTTTTTTCTAAAATATAAATAGTCAAGTTACTCCTTATATCAGCCATCTGCCTGTGAAAGTTCCGTTAAAATCGGTCCAGCCGTTTCAGAGATTAGCCGGAACAAACAGACAGACAAATATTTTAAAAATTGTTTTTTTATGTAAGTATATTACTTTCAATATGCATTTAGTGATAAGCTATTAATTTGGAATTACAAACAGACACTTCAATTTTATTGTTGTGTAAATTTATGGATGGAGCATGAATATAATGATATAATGGCATTACTAATATTTCCAATTTTTTTTTAATAAATAAGAATCCATGAAAGCGGTAGATATGATAAATAAACAAACATGTCTCGGGTTACGATAGTTAAGATACAAATTACCTAATTGTGAGTTCCGTGGATGAATATTACAGTCGCATGTCTAATTACTTATACAGAGTGGATACTGCACGTTTAACTAAGCAGTAACTGTATGTGAACATCATTGTAAAACAAACTCGTGTGCCGCGCCACGGGAGCGTGACTCCACTATTAAAACTATGGACTTTAATGGTTAGCGTGCTGAGGTACTGCAGGATCCTACATACCTGCACACTTGTTACTTGACACCTCATGTGTTCAGTGAAGATTGTTGTCATTTGACCACTTTTAGACTCTATCTTCTCAGTAATAGGGATGAAAAAAGCTCAACCGGCAGATGTATAATAACGTTTTGAGGTTATAATGATAAATGATAAAAATTATATAACTCTTTTTAATCTTTTATTTTGAACTAGATTGTGCCAGCATTTCATAACTGAAGACATCTTTGAAGAACCGCCCAAACCATCTCAGAGAATCATGGTTTAAAGTCCAGCTATAATAAAGTAACTAGCAGAATGTCTATCCTCAGGATATCGGTATTACTCAGAAATTGCTGATGGCCGTTCTGTTGCCTCGTGTAAAATACTGATATTCAACTGGTTAGACTGGAAGCCAACCCCAAGGTAGTTAGAAAAAAGGCAATAAACTCGTACGATGAGCTGAGTAGTAGTAGTGAGTGTTTTTTTTTAAATCGTTGCACACACTAGGATTTTGTCCTGTATCGTGGGTGTGTTTACAAACACAAATTATCACATACATAAACACCCAGACCCGGAACAACTACCTGTAGGTCATATAAATATTTGTTCTATGCGAGGATCGAACCCACAACCCGTGTCGCAGAAGCCATGTTACCTACAATGCAGTTGGAATGATTCAAATGGATTTTAGTATCTAATTAAATTTATTAAATGATTCTCTTAAGTTGTGGAAAGCTGCTAATTTTCCTGAAACTTTCGTGTTGCAATATTATTACCGTCTCTATTGTTATTATTATCTTTGTATTTTAAATTTTCCGGATTTCTTGGCCTAAGAACATGGGACCTGTGGGTGTACGTTAGTACATCTCTGCTTAATCATCCGGAGATAAAGGCGTACTGCTGGGTACGGGCGTTTTTTTCTCATGATGTTTTTCCTTAACCGTTTAAAAAGCGGGAGATAATTTAGTATTAATACGCACATCGTGCGTTGGATTGAACTCGAGACCTTTAACTTGGCAGGCCAATGGTCATATCAATAGGCTGCTTCAAGTGCTAAAGGTGTTATTGTATGTTAATTTTTTTTTGTTACGAAAAGTTGTCAACCGCCGATATTGCAGATTGTACACTAATAGAATAGCCGTTGTAGCTACGTAGAGGTACAGGCGGAAGGACGAGTTACGTTATGTACTTTATATTCCGCAGAAGATGTTGGGCCTGTAAGTTCCCGGAACCTCCGCCATACTTGGCGTTGGACGGACTAGCGTCGACATACAAAGTGTTTCTGCTTGTTTATCATGATGTTGTGAAGCGGCCGGTCGCGTATTGTGTGGCGTGCAGTGGTTAACCACATTGAAATATAAAACGAATATCACTATATAGCTGTAGTAAATAAGAGCTGCAGGGCTTAAAATGCCGCATTGGATGAATCATAAATTCATACTATGATTTACATTAAATAAGAGTTCTAAATATGAATTGTTTCCAAAGAGTTCGCCATGCGAATGTAACCTTTTTAACCCCTTGACCTGAGGCTGGTTTTGACGTTTCAAATAAATTCATTAGCAATAATTTAATTTCCAATATTGAATCTAATATTTTACGAATATGACCAATTTTCATGGGATATATTTTAATAAAAGTTCTGTTTCCAAACGCCCAAAAGGTCTAAAATATCTAAACATTACATTGCATTTTTTTCTGTAGGTACCTACTTGCATTTTGATACCCTCACGTAACGTAACCCCATGATAAATGGACCGCTCGCTGATCGAGATAAATATGATTTTGAAAAACAGAGATAGGTATATATTTTTAAGTGAGGTGGGATGGGACTTTATGTCCCGTCCCTTGGGATCCCACTTAACCAGGATTTACTTCAACCCACATATCATATTAAATGGTCTTTGGCAAAGAATTTGTCATCATATATCCTTAGGATTGTTGAAATGCAATAGTGTTAGGCCTGGTTATACGTACTTATTCAGCACTGTAATGATAAAGGCCATTAAAAATGTATTTTTACATTTAAATAAATAAAATAAATATTCTTAAACAATTTTACACAGCACCATCTAGTCCCAAACTAAGCAGAGCTTGTACTATGGGTACTAGACAATAGATATAATACCTACTAATATACTTTTTTTTTGTAAATACACACTTATAATACATAAGAAACACAAACACTTATGTTCATCACATAAATATTTGTGTTCTGTGAGAATCAAACCCACAACCTCGTGATCAGCAGCTCGACACGCGAACCACTAGACATCTTCACAAACACTATAGCAGGTACGCCTTTTTTTTAAAGTGCGGGATGATAAATATAAGTTCATCTCCCACCTGGGGAAGGTTTTAGTCAGTATGAGTCCAACATACCCGTAAGGTATCGCGGGCTCATACCGACTAAAAACCGCGCTTACCTTCCCATGCCCTTTAGTCATAGGTTTCGTGACATTTACCTCTCCTCGACCACGAATGGTAGGTATACATTACAACGAGATAAACACACCTCTTTGTATACATTGTATTTTGAAGAAAACATCCACTTTTGTATTATCCATCTTACGTGTCCAATGGTTCCGGCCAAACCAATTGGTGCCAATAATGCCAATAATGTCGATCATTAATAATAATTACAGGAGCAGTGATCCTTGAAATGATGAAATGCTCTTGGACTGTGAAGTCAAAAAGTTAGCGGTACCTAACAATTCAAGACCTATTCTTGTTGTCAGTTATCACCGCTAACTTTTCGAAATTATCTAAGTGCGTAAGAAAAATAAACTTAAACGGTGAAGGAAAACATCGTGAGGAAACCTGCATACCTTAGAGATTTTTCTCAACGGTTTGGGAAGTCTGCCAATCCGCACTAGGCCAGGGTGGTGGACTACAGCCTAATCCCTCTCAATATTCTCATATTGAGAGGGATTAGGCTGTCCAGTATATGGGTTGATGATGTAAGAAAAATATGGTGAGGAAAACTGCATACTTATCTGAGAGATTTTTGTTGTCATGTGATGTCTGCCGATTCGCACTAGCCCCACGTGGGTACTTAACCCAAACTTATTTTTTCTTGCTTAACTTTGCTCATGGACTCAGGCTCAGCGCCGAACGGGGAAGGCGAAGGTGCGTGTCGGACTCCACCCAGAGTACTTAACCCCAATCTAACCTAACTTTTCACATTCTGTGAGGAGCTCTCAAAATGGGAAAAATAATCCATATATTTCGGTTAGTAATTTTATGGATTGTTGGTAATAATAGTTGTAGCAAAGAAGACATAATAATAATGAGTATGCTCACTACATGCTCCTAGAAGAACTCTTATCTATTTCCCAGGGATATCCTTATGTGGGTAGAGCGCATCGCTCAGTCACCGAGCGCACCACTACATGTAGTACTCGATTACAAAAACACTCGATAAGATACGAGCGCAGGATGTGATTCGACAATTAATGATTTGTGTATTTATATCCACTACTGTTGGTTTATTTAATTAAATAAGAATGTCTTTAGATTGTTGGTATAAACTACATTGAGGGTTTGAGAGCAAATTATAATGTTGACAGTTATAGATTTATAACTTGTCTGTTCAGTTAGTTTGGTCATGGTATGATGGTGTCCCTTGAGACTGTTCAAATACGTTCTCCCTTCACTCGTCGTTTACGTCAAGTAAACGGTAAACGTATTGCGTACACTTGATTTAAGTTTATATAAACTTAGGTGATAAATACTTATTTTAGGGTCAATTCTTTTGTTTGCTTGATTTAAAAAATTAGCTTCGCCTTTATGTGTCATCCTCCGAAGCTTCTCCTAACTATGTTTGGGATCGGCTTGCAGTCTAACCAGATGCGGCTGAATATCAGTATTTTACACGAAGCGACTGCCATCAGACCTCCGCAACTCAATTTCTGGGCAATACCGATATCCTAAGGTTGGACTCGTTGTCAGAATTTTTGGGCTTCTGACACATGACAAGTGGTAACTAACGATTGTCATACGTGTTCGTATGATAACAAGAACCGACCGCTTTTCGTACTCGCTTAATATATTAAGCTAAGTATATTCGCTGTAATTTGCCATCAAACATTTACACTCTGTAGCTAGACCTCTGCGGTCTAGCGGTTCGAGTGCCGGACTGCTGATCATAGGGTCGTGGGTTCGATTCCCACAGGACGCAAATATTTGTGTGGATAAAACATGAGTATTTGTGTTTGTCTAGGTGTTTCCTATGTATTATAAGTATGTATTTACAAAAAAAAAGTATATATGTATTATATCCATTGTCTAGTACCCATAGTACAAGCTCTACTTAGTTTGGGACTAGAGGGTGTTGTGTAAAATGTCCCAAAATATTATTATATTATTATACTAGCAGCTCCTCCAATCTATAAAGTCATACAATAATATGAGAATGCATACCTTAATATATGCACTTACAATCTACATACTTATTTTTCCTTTTAGTTATGAGATCACGGAACGGACTATTAATAGCTGATTCCATATGGATAAAGCTTTTTATTATGGATTGCTATAAAGCATTTACTTTGTCTTTGACATTTAAATACGTATATCGATGTTGACAATATACTTAATGTCGGGTAAGTGCCATTAATTATATTTACAAGTTTGCTCTCGTAAACTTGGTTAGTAAACGAATGTAAAATATTTTATGTGGCGAGTGATTGAGTTATGATTATGATCCAGTTTATATTACTCACGTGTTACTGGAAAAGTTTGATTAATGGTAAATCCTAAGATAATCTAGGAAACCAAGTTTTTTTTGAGTCTGTAATAAATGCATGTATTATCAATCAACTTAATGTAATGACGGATGTGAACGCGCTGCACACTTTCATGAACATCCGAAATGTGTTCAAAAAGACACAGCTGCCATAGCCATAGCCAGCTGTGCCTTTTTGAATTTTGTGTATTTTTTGATATGTTGGGGCCAACATATATGGTAGGGAAAGTTGGGTGTAGCAGAAGAAACCTAGGGACATTAATGCAAGAGAGAAGAGAGCTTTGAGAGGTTCATGAACGAAGATAAAGCGAAATTTGTGCTAAAATCGTAGCAATTAGAAATCTAGTCTTTGTGTACGGAGACAGGCTTCAAAATATAGGAATGAATGTACCCAATAATATTAAATAAGCTAGACTAATAAATCTCACGTCTTATGATTTTAACTCACTTAGAACTAATCATCATCCTCCGGAACTTTTTCTCAACTATTTTGGGGTCGGCTTCCAGTTTAACCGGATGCGGCTGAATACCAGTATTTTACACACATACAAGTGACTGCCATGAGACCTCTGCAATCCAATTTCTGGGAAATACCAATGTCCTGCAGATAGACTGGTTGTTAGGCTTTTGGGCTTTTGTCTACCACTAACAATTGTCATGGTGTATGACAACCGGGACCAATGACTGCTCTCCGAGGCACGTAAAAGTCTCGATGTGTTAAGTATGGTCCTATTGATTGGCTGCGGCTAATGCAGCTTAACCTTGCAGATCAGTAATTGATCAGTGTAGTTATAACTTAACTAAATTAATATTATCCTAAGAATAATTAAATATCCTTAAATTTTTTTGGTATATCTGAAGATTTACCATTGTCAATGTTTTACAGTAACTCGTATAAAGCCAATACATTTTGTAAAGTAACGATGCTTCACTTCGCTGAATCGACGTTATCAAGTTTATTGGCGAAACGAACATGATTTTTTTTATGATAGAGTAAGAAATAAGGATATACGAGTATTACATCTGCTTACAATATGTGTCTTACATTATAAATGTATAATGTAAGACATGCAGGCATCGGCAGATAGGAACATATACGTTCCTGGAACATATAGGTATAGGAACATATAGGTTATACCCGTAAATCGATAATGTCTCATTATCATCATCATGTCAGCCACAAATACAAGAGGTCCACTGCTGAACATAAGGCCTCCCCCATAGACTTCCTAAAGGACCGGTTATATGGCTTTAAACTTTAAACGATATTTTATTGTCATTAATTTTTTTTATATGTTGTAAAACATATGCCTCATAACGAAGTTAAAAGGAAAACTAATCACAGCAAAGTAGGTTTTACAAGTTAACGAGTAATAGACGATTATTGTGATGAGCAACTAGGGAACGGTATACTGCGCGTGGCCCGACACGCACTTGACCGGTTTTTTTTTCTCCCGCGTCAGCTTTATTTAGTGACGAACTTTACAAACTTACAATTATCAGACTCAAAGTTCGTGGAGACGTGAAAATAATACCTCTGGATCATACCTACATATATAAAAATATAAAAAAGCAGTGATAACCTAGTATTATGTCCATTGGACTGCTAAGCCAAAGGTCTAGAGTTCGAATTCAAGGCACGCACCTCTAACTTTTCAAAATCATGTGCATATAATAGTGAATTATCACTCATTTAAACGGTGAAAGAAAACATCGTGACGAAACCTGCATGCCTGAGAGATTTTCTCGACGGCGTGTGAAGTTTACCGACCTGCATTAGGCCAGCGTGGTGGACTATAGCATAATCCCTCTTAATCTGAGAGGAGAACCGTGCCCCGCATTGAGACAGTATATGAGTGGATAATGATATATAAGTATATATTTTTCTCGGGTGGGAGTCGATCTTATGACACTCTGTGCAAAAGAAGAAGACGTGAATAAAACGCCAAACATTTAAATTGGAATAACGAGTGTAATTCCTGGTTACAATATTAGCTCCGTGCTTAATATCACTTAACACTACCCAAATAACATACTTATTGAATTAACAAGTACCATCGTGCATGACCATGCGCGAATGAGTGCTAACAGATACTTAGCGAACCCATCGCCCTTTTAACCTACTTTGAACTACATCTCGATCAGCAGGTAATGCACATACAATGTTTATAAACATGTATGTATAAAACAAACATTAAAAACCATTACACCACTCTGCGTTTTTTTCTAGTCGTTCTCTATTTATGGCCACAAATATTTAAATTCGGAACGAAATATCTGTTGTTTATGGTGCAAATGCCAGCTTTATACTAAGAACAGATATTATACCTCTTTATATACCTATTCACCATGGAGGGGCTCATAGCTAAGTAATAAGTACATCAAGCTACCACAATCAGTCAAATTTCTTTAATAAGGTTATTAAAAACATATAATAAATTTATATAAATATAAATTAATAAGGTTCATATTCAATTGGGAAAACTTGACAGTTTTGGATAGCTTGATCTGCTGGCGTCTGTACGTTGATCAATCAATCTGTAAGGTTAAGCTGCACCAACTGCTGTCAGTCTGTAGATGGATGACCCTTCTAGACCCCTAGGTGCCTAGGAGAGCACGTAAAGCAGGACCGACGGCTTTACGTGCTCTCCTAGGCACGTAGGGGCTGTCATACGAATACCTATGATAATCGTTTGTGGTAGTCAGAAGCCCAAAAAACTTGACAATCAGTCTATCCTCAGTATACCGGTATTTCCCATAAATTGGGTTGCGGAGGTCTGATGGCAGTTGCTTCGTGTAAAATACTGATATGCAGCCGCATCTGGTTATACTGCAAGCCGACCCCAACTTAGTTGGGAAAAACCTCGGATGATGATGATATCTTTTTCATTATATGGTTTAAGACATTTATTAATTTATCATAAAGAAAGAAAAGAAGAAAGAAAGAAATAAATTTATTTCGCTACAGTTCGCGTACACACAATTTTATAGACAACAAACAAAATATATAAGAAAAAACCTATAATAAAAATATACTTAATCCTATTTAAAACATAATGGTGTGTGCCTCGCGGCTGCGCGAAATAGGTCTAGTTCAGCATTATGTCAGGCCACTAGTGCTTGACTCTACATATTACTTGACGATAAGAACATTTACATTCATTCGTCGAGAAATACATGGATAACTTATAATAGGATTAGATCAGCAGGCACAGGAATACGTATACTTTAGGTAATTCACACAATTGTTGTTCTGTTAATTACATACATTAAATATAAATTGGTAAGTATAACAATTGAACAAGATGTTACAACAATATTATCACTACCTATGTTTATAGAAATAAATAACAAATTTTAATTTAAGTAGCTTGATAAAACAACAAGACAATATTGCATGCTATCGTCTTCTCATTACAGGCAATATTCACAGCTTAAACTCAGAATAGGTAGTCTTTCTTTGGTTTGTGTTACAATCTTCTATAATGGTGCGTTGTCAAATACAAATTCTCCGATACGCTCTTCTTAATTCCACATATCTTCTACATCTATAGAGAAATGTCTCGATTGATTGTCTTGAATGATTTAATGTAAAGTGCCATTTGCAGATAAAACATTAATACTTAATATGATTGTGAAAAATTTTGGTAGACGCCAGCAGGTCAACCTATCCAAAACTGTCAAATTTTTCCAATTCAATAATGAGCCTTATTGTTTTGTATTAAATTTATATTATTTTGTATTAAAATTTATTTAAAATCTATCAAAGAAATTTATTAATTGCTGTCCAATGAATACTTCAGCTGCTATGCTGTGTGCTCTTCTCTCTTACATCGTTAATGAACCAATTTTAAAACAACCTACGAAAATAGCCTAAGAACGTAAGTACCTACCCATAGTATAAGCTCTGCTTAGTTGCGACCAGATCGTGCCGTGTAAAATGTACCAAATATATAGGTAATATCAGCAATCATCAAATTTCAGCTGTTCATCAAATGTAAAATTTGTTTCGATACTTTTTCACAGAGCATAAAATCATCAATGTTTTAAATGGCACAAGGAGGCGAAGTAAGTATGTCGAACTCATAGGTATCCACTAATACCACACTTACCTTCGCTTGCCCTATGGTCGAAGCCATGAGTCTCGTGAACACATTCACCACGAGCCCGATAGACTAGTGCAGCACAATTTCTGGACTCTATTAATTAAATTAATCTGATAAGCCGATTTCCTAACTTCATCCATTTTTAATTTTTTTAACGTTTCATACCTACTATTCAATATTATTCTGTGATAATCTCAGAGCTGTTATATTATTCAGCATTTAAAAACACATCTGTTTATAATAACGTTACGAAATCAGTCCATTGATACATACTATTAATAGATTATCTACTAATAATAACATTATGTAAGTTTCGATTTCACGACATCTACAAAATCTAGTTTTTAATAGAAAGGAAGTTATTAACTTGATCGGAACTGTTCAGTGATCAATAAAGTATGTCGGTCAACAATGGAATGGATTTCGTTCGACGATCACTGGCAGCTTGATAAGCGATGGATACTCGTGATAAATGGACGTCTGCCGCTGGCTCTCTGACGGCGCCAGGCAGTCTCAGTCCAATACTTACTTTATATAGATATATAAAATACACATTTCTATCACAACATGTTTTATTTCAAATAGAAAAATCGTAGAGGACAGCAGTGTCCTCTACGATTTTTACATGGAAATGCTGTACAACATGTGTGTGTCAATACGGATCGTTATTATTTAGGGTAATCAATCTAAGAGAGGTACGGCAGAGTGGGAGCAATTCCACTGAAATTGGACCGCCTGACCGGGGAAGTACCTCCACCTTGCAGAAAATCGAAGTAAAATAACAACTTTGAGCTGTGTTGTGTTCCTAACAGTGAGCAAGATTGCCAGTGCTCCGTGAGGAAATGTTGTGTTGGCAGTGGGGGTACTTTGAACCTTTTACTGCCAAACCTTTTAATGCCTGGTGTTGCAAGTGTTTATAGGCCGGGTAACCGCTTACCATGAGGTGGGCCGTATGCTTGTTTACCGCCTTAATGGTATAAAAAAAACAGTTACTAGTGAAGATGATTAAGGCATTATTCAGACAGAGATGAGTAGAGAATTCTCAATCAGAAGATCGTGAGTTTAAATGTCATTAAAACTAATGTGGCGTATCAAATCACAGGAACAGCAAGTTTAGCTTGCCAACCTTGATAAATAGATGCGTCATTGGTTACATCTGAGGTTTCCAAATATGATTTCATTAGTTTGGTCACTTAGTTCTAACCAGAGGATCTAGGAAGATCGCAGAAAGCTCAAAAAGCACAGTACCCACGTATTTTCTATTAGGACGATAAAACATTAATATTAGTGTAAGTGTCAGAAATGAATATGTTGACATTCTAAATATTCAGAAAGTGATGTGGCATCTAAGCTATAAACAAAGATAAAGCTATAAACAAAGATATTCACAACACGAGACTAAATAACAAAATATTGACGAAATTAGTATACTCAACACCCAACGTAGTGTTTAATTACAATTTGTTAATGTATAACCTTGAAATGTTAGTTTTCTGTATTTATTGACGACAGGTGGAAGGAAGGGGTTATATTTATTTACGTAAAAAAGTAGGTGCGTAAGGCTGAGAAACCGTGCTCTGTGCGCCGTGTTCAACGCTTTGTTCATTAATATTTTACTTTATTTTAAATACACACTAGGTAACTAGCAGGCGAGCGTATTCTTGCAATTATTATGCGTAATTTATGCGAATGCAATAAATTAAATTGTAAACATAATGCTCAATTAACATAAGAACATTATTATTACCTCTTTACTAGTTTCAATCCACAAACACTGACACAATAGTCTGGCCTCCTATTTCAAAGGTTTGCAGGGGATATATATCTCCACTACATAGGTACCTACATAAGAAAAAAGTAAACATCCGCTTAGAAAGGATAGGGAATTTCCCACGAGATTGGGAAAAAAGAGATCAACGCAAGTAACATCGTTGGAAGCAGCCTATAACTAATTCATATTTTAATCGGTGAAATTACTTACAACCGAACTGAAGTAAGGCCCATTTACAGCTAGTAGGTATTTCCTAGTTGGGAGATTACCTAAACTGGAAACCAGGAAGTACCTAGCCACAACAATATGAATACATTGCTACTAGTCAAATATTATGCCCATAACAACAAAGACACACAAGTTATAGCTAACAAACAAAAGGGAATAGGCTTCTCGTGTAACATGTTGCTGAAAATGATGGCGAACACTGCATTAACTGTGGCGAAAGCACCTTCTCTCCAAGGCATCGATATAAAGTATCCCTTCTTATTAGATTGGCGTACCTCTCCATAAACCGCCTCGACTTTCCACTCACGTCGGATAGATCTACTTAGGCGTATTAAACGAGGTTATAAGGCCCACCGGCAAAGGGCATAAAACTAATTTCGACGTCAGAGACATAAAAATACTGTTAAAAACTTTTGGGTGCACATAAATCTTACGGAGATAACTTTTGGGTAGGCTTAGCAAACTCCAAAGACTTAGTGAAGCTGATGAAATTTGAGTACCTACCTACCTATTAATCCAACTAAATAAATGTAAAATAAATGTATATATACTTAATAAAATAATATAGTTAATAAGGATTTCCGTATTTCGAAATTTTATGTTTTTGTCAAAAACGATTCATAGCTAATTGCGAGCCAATTAAAGCCCCTTCATTTAACAGTACTCCTTTCTTATACCTTCAGCTGTTAATCATACGAGTCTAAACCGAAATTAATTAAAAAATATATAAAATACCTATAATAATTTTAATTGTTATTTTGGCCTTTTCGATTGGCTCACAGATGCGGTTGACAATATCATGAGATCAATTAAACAGTTGCACACTTTGTTGATGTTCAATAATATTGTAACTGCATACCTTTTTGTATGAATAAACATAAAAAAAAACGATATATATACTCGTATATATAGATACCAAGGATAAACTGGTTGTCAGGCATTTCGGGCTTCTGACTACTACTAATAACGAGGGCTAGATATTTTATGGATGGTCACCCATCCATAGACTGACCGCGAACCTTGCGGATCACTTGATAGCCACGAACCTTTGAATTACAAGTAAAAAAAATACAATCCAAAGCTATCTATACTTGACAACAATGTCAATTGTGAATGGAACACGAAGCAGCGCACACGCAGTATACGTTAGAAGCCACAAGAAACACTTCCGATTGATTCCGTCTCTGCGTACATCCGCTGCACCGGATATCACGTATGTGCTACTTCCTTTTGGACCGACTTAGCTTTTTGCGTACCAATAACACCCATTCTGTGACATCGACTTGTGCCAAATGTACTTATGATAACCGCGTGTGCCGCTTGCTATTCTTAGCCGATTTACTGGGCTAAGAATTTTGATGAATCATACGATTCTCATTAGAAAATTGCTAAGGATCTGCAACTGACCTGCATTTTATATTGATTCCAAAATAATTTATCAATGTTGTCCAATGTGGTGGTAAGCAGAGGGCCATTTGATAGACTTATAAATGTGTTTTCATGATTACCTTTTAAACAAACCTATTTAGCCTACTCTCAAAAGTATTGATTAGTTACATTCTTATTGACTTCTGACTTTTACGTTAATATTAGAATTAGACATTTAAATAAAACTACTTTTTAAGAATTTTATCGCATTATATTGATATTATTAATCCCGGTGTTTCGGATCCTTTACAGGATTAATAATATCAATATCATCATCATCATCATCAGCCCATATTCGTCCAGAGCTGTTTTTTTTTATTCCTGTTAAATTTCAATATATCGCGACAAAATCCGTAAAAAGTAGTTTCATTTCAATAGTTACCTTCTGTTAAGAACGCATCCGTGACAAAATCAAAGTAGAAAAAACGCTTACAAAAAATATACAATTGTACAATAACTTCACAAACCTTTTACAGTGTTGAGCCATTTCCATTACTTATTATTTTTTAGCACTTTTTACTCTACAACATCCAAAGAATATACACCTTTATAAAATTAGAAAGCCTAATTATGCGTTTTACCAATAAAAAAACGATGGTACGTACATTTCGTTGATGTAAACATGTTCATTAGCAGTAAGTTGTCTCGGGGGAAGATAAAACGTATATATTAGAGTTAACGTCTAGCCGGCCCGGCTGGACCAAGCGAGGGGGCACACAAAGATCAACGACCGGCTGTAAGCCAGCACACCAGCTGGTGCACCTGAGCCAGGGTTTAGCAAACACTTTTAAGTCTACAGTATCGTCTGACGGTAAACGGTAGATCCGTATTACGTATCGGAGTATATTTTGATGAATCCGAGTTTACTGTGAGATCGACTTTTTATGCTTCTTTTTAATTTTTGAGGAAATACATCAATCATCATTTTTGGTTGAGCACAGAAAAAAACCAAGTATATTGATGAAAAATATTTTTTTGGAAATTTGCTAATTCAAAAAATATTCACATCCCCGTAAAATTCATATCATAATTTATCATTATGTTAACTACATAACTACAGTATTAATATTGATTATTTAGTTTATTATACTTACCTGAATTATGTATACTTATTAAACTGTTTGTTTTCAACTGTATATTGTAGTGAGAAAATAAATTATATTATTATTATTATATAAACAAACCTATGTTTTAAAAATAATAAAATGTAATAAATCGTTGTATATCAAATGGGCTTAACTATAAAAGTCGTCCTAGCCAGAGAATCAAGCGGGGAAAGCTTCGACAAGAGCCGGTAACATATAAATTTTCAACCTAAAACAGTCTCCGACCTAACGAGATTACTTTTACTGTCAAGAATGAACCGGAATTTATGGTGATCAGAGTATAAATGTTGTTTTGTAATTCTGGAAATTCTGGAATAATGGGGCATCATTACTTGTTGGTATTCTTTACGGCAACCAAACAATTTTAGCGAATACGATCGAATAATGGTATCAGTCGCCGACCCGACGTCGTAATCTTAATAAATTATGGCGTGAACACGTCTACCTATGTAATACGAGGTACATAAGGAGTGTCTAATGTTAAATATTATCACCACTGGCTCAAAGTCCATATATAAAAAAGAAATTATATTTTTTCAGTTCCATCCAGCCATTCATTGTAATGCATGTATTTTTTCTTAGCCCCAACATAAGTAGATGGGGAGAAAGGAAGATGAGGATAACGTGCTTATGTGTTTTTTTTGCTATCACTGGAAATCCAAGTTCAATTTTTTTCAGTGTTATTGTTATTTTATTTGTAGTAAGTTTACTACTTTTACTTTTTAGCCACTTTTTACTATATCCCCAACACAATTACTGTAACCCTTTTTTTTTTATAGTACGGAAAATCCTCATGGATCCTCCACCCGGGGGGGGCGGCAGGGTATGTCGGACTCGTACCGACTAAAAAACCGCACTTTCCTTAACTTGCCGTATAGTCATGGCCATGGGATCCGTGAAATTCACCACGACCATGCCAGGACAATTAATTACTGTAACCCTAAAAAGTTCCTCTTAGGTACAAAGGCCAGCACATTAAGTTACCCCAATCTGTCAAATTTCTTTAATAGATTTTCAACTTTAATACAAAATAATAAGGTTCATAATAAAATTTGACATTTTTGGATAGCTTGACCTGCTGGCGTCTGTACGACTATATTCAAAATATAGGGTGATGCATAGGTAAAAATATCAATAAAAGCCCTTTATTAAATAAAATAATAAATTCAAGAAAAAGAAAATCTAATGGCATCATAAATGTAGGCAGTCAATGGCCAGCTTCTAATACATTAAAAAAAACATTAGTAACCAAAACGGTTGCATTTTTATTGTTTATTTATTTATTTATTGGAAGACCAACAGAATTAACAATTTGAGTAATTCAATAAAATATGCAACATATAGCCAATTATAGGTCCTCACTCAGGTGAATGGGTCGTACGGAAATACAAATGAATATAATGCAAAGCTTACAAAAACAAGAATAAATATTTAACATTAAAAAAGTTGTTGTAATAATATCTAGGTAGTATGTGGCATTTTGATTATCTGAATTGCTTTTTAAAGTTATATTCATTCGCCACGCGCCAATACCTACCTAGACAAAAAATATTATAGGTAGGTTCATTTGTATTTGTGAACATAACCGTGAGAGGGCAATGACTTTAATATACTTAATCAATGTGAGCGAGTCTAGTTTTCTAACGTGAAATCAGCGCAAGTCCTAAATAAAAATAAATTAGTATGATCTTGTAGAAAATTAAACAATTTTACTTAATAACGATACTTAAACTGACACAGCATTTTACATTTATTATTGCAATTTCCTGTTGTAACGTAAAATGTAATCAAAATTATGTATCCTAACATTAATAAGTAGGTACACATTTCCCCGCTATAAAATTTTAATTAAATTAAATAACGTATCTACCATAAACCGTGTATACATCGAATAAAATTATGAACATGGATAAAGAAAATACTAGAATTATAATTCAAACATAGCAATTTATTTTGAAAACCATGAATATTATTAAAGTTGAAATGTTTAAACAACGTCCACATTCTGATATAGTGAATCCAAGTTGTGCTACATAATTATCACCTATGGTATTATATCACAAACGTTATTGAATCTTATTCGTGCCCATGATAGAAAAATACCTATAAGTAGATACTTAATTTAACTTCAGAATATTTTTCTAACATTTGATTTTTCTCAGAGGAAATTTTAATACGTTATTTTTCTCTACACGTAGAACCATCATCATCATCATCAACCCATATACTGTCCCACTGCTGGGCACGGGCAATCTTTTTTTTCCTTCACCGTTTTAAGCGAGTGATAATTAATTATTAATACGCACGCGAATTCGAAAAATCAGAGGCAGTCCAATGGTCATACCACTAGGCTATCGCTGCTTAAAAATTCTTCACTCGAAGATAATTACAATTAATTAACACGTTGAACATCTTTTAATGTATCTCCAAAATACAAGCTCTAGCTTGATACGGGATCCAATGTGCAACTGTAGTGCAGTAGCTACAATACAATATTTCAAAAAATGTTCAAAATATGTATTCTTCAATTTATATAATAAAAAAAAAAGGATTTTAGGTGAGATTATGTCGAAACGTCCGGGTTAAATAATGTCAATATAAAGTTTCGATAAAATACGATGATCATCATCTATTAATATATTTTTTTAATGTCAAAAATAGAAAAGATATTTCTTATTATAAATGAACTGTAAAGTTTTTTTTTATAAGAAATAAATTTCTTCTTTAAACCGAAAAGATACAATCAAGTCACCGAAATCCTGTATTTTTTTCTGTCCGAGTATACCGATATTTTTGAAGAGCTTCGTTTCCGGACTCTCGTACACCACATGCATCCGTATAGTAGGTAAGCATACATAATATTTTTGTAAGTTATATGTAAGTGCCAGGCGCTTTTAAGGACTCAGTAAATGTAACAGTAGCAATAAAAAAAAAGCGAACTTCCTAAATTAGCTACCAAAAAGGTTAGGTTTATTGTAAATAAGCTTTTAAGTGAAGCTACATACTACAAAAAACTAAAAACATTTATAAGCGAAAAAGGAATTGAGAGAAAAGAATCACGTAATTCAAAAAGATATCGTATTGGATCTAAACAATTTAGAGATCGCGCACAGTCTGCGCAACGCGACGCGATGCTATCGCAGCAGTCTATTTGAGTACCTACATTTATTATGTGTTTGTTTACACGGTGCATCCGTCGCGTCGTAGTCTACGCAACGCCTACGCGGTAGCTACATGCTGACTACGCGGCTTCTATGTAGTCACTACGCGGATACTACGTAACCTCTACGCGACATCTGCAGCAGTGTGTACGCAGCGCCTACGCAACTTCTACGGAACGTCATCTCATTGATTAAAGTGCGGCCGCCGAGAGAATGCTTTCCTGACAGCTATCAGTTGAAGATGTACTAATGAATTAATTAATGTATGTATTTACCACGACATGCATAGAAACGATAAAATATTTTTAATTTTAAATTTTTCGCCACTAAATTTACATCGGTCGTCCGATCGTGAACTGTCAGAAACGCATTCTCTCGGCGGCCGCACTTTAGGTAGGTATGTGACATTTACGCTTACTCTATGCTAAGGCTACGCGGTCACTACGCGATGCCTACGTATATACTGAACATATTATGTCCTAACTTTTTTAATTACCAGTATCATTAAACTTTATTTCTGCTTGGTACTATAATATAATTTTTATTACAATCGGAACATCCGTGTTACGTTTCATAAATAAACGTAATAATGTGTGTCGCGTCGCATTAGTATTTGAAATTCACCCGTCGATCTCCCCATAAGTTAGACGAACATTCATATCACGGAATGAAGTATAAAACTGCCAGATATTTAATCTTAGGGCTGTTACAAACTACATTGTCCCCATTTTTTATCTTTTAATTGATTAGTTATTTTAGGTGCACAGTTAACTTCTATGAAACACGTTGTCTCTGAATTGTAACTTCCTAATTCGTAAACATAACTTTTTTTATAATATGCATAAAGGTTCACATGTAACATGTTTCAACAAATTGTAACATGGTACATTGCGACGATACATTGATTCTTACGTTTCATACTTAGGTACTTAAATACGTATGACATTTAAATTATCATGTGTAAGTGATACCTACAATTCTTACATATTATGTAGAATAACAAAATTAATGAATCACTAAAAATGACTCACAATTTCGTTAAAGTACTACGTAATCCTGCTGACAGAAAGAAAAAAGAACCATTGCATAGTTATCTGTACATAGGAAACTAGTTTTTGTTCACAACTTCAAGATTATTATGTTCATTATTGTGGTTTTGCTCACCGCATAAATTAACCGTGGGAGTAAGCCTAATTTTATAGAGCAGCTGTGAAATAAAACGAGCATCAACCCTACGTGGTACGGGCGGCAGCGGCGGCGGCGACCGGCGCGCGGCATCGATCCGTCGCGACGACGCATGACATTGCCCGACACACCGACATAATAATAATAATAATCCTTTATTACTATAGATCAATATAATATTTGTATCAACTTAACCTACTATTAATAAAATAAGATAAAAAATAAATACTAATTGAAGTTCTTCTGTGCGCAAGTGCCTTATAAACGGCCCATAAAATTTTGTCCGCCAGTGTAGCTAGAATACTATTGGGAGTATACCTGACTCGCCTTAGCATCGACGCACAGCTCTTGCGCATGATCGCATAAAAGTCGTCCAGCCTGATGCGCTGCAAAACCGAGGTAGTCCCAACAATATCCTCAGCGCATTTTTATATCAAAGCGCAAAGCATTGTAAGCCTTCTGTGTATACCCACAGGCTGCACGAGTAAAACGACTCACAATACGCTCTGAAGAGTCCATTTGACGTCTTTACTACATCGTGTAAAACTGCGAGAGAGCATATTCAAAGTCAAATATTTTATTTCAATTAGACCATTAAAATAGCACTTCAAAACTAGTTGCACGGTTCCAAAAAGTGGGTCTTATGGAGAAGAACAGGTAAGAAAATCCATATTACAGTTTTAATCAAAAAACATGATTACAGTTTTAATCTTGGTTCACAATTTTTGTTATGAATAGTTAATGAGAACAATGCAGTTTGATGTGTATTTACTAATAAATTAATCCAGTATAATAAACAGAAAAAAAGAATTGCCATTGACAGTAAGAGATGACCATCCCCGAGAGACGGCCCACGTTCACGAGTATGACGTGCGTATTCGCGTCGTTCGACTCAACCATGTTGCAGGGAGTAAAACAACCCGACAAACAACGCCAACGCATATTGCATCGGGCCGCCAACGCCCTGCGACATAGCCTGACGCAGCTCCAAAACACTACGTACCTACGACATGACTCCCACGCCGATACAATATTTTCTTTTCATTCATATACTTTATATCGTATTTATACTGTTCCTGTCTGGACTTTAAAAGAGAACATGATTCTCTGAGTTTGTTTCAGTGTTTCTTCTCAGAGATCGTCAGCAAAGAAATGCCGGTGCCATCTAGTATTAAATATTGACTTGTAAATACATAACATAACATCACGCCTGTATTCCCCGAAGGATTAGGCTGAGCTGTACTGCTATGCACCTACAGTTCGCCAGTATGTTTAGGTCCCATGTAATAGAGGGCGAGCCTATTGCCATTAACCGGGTACAAATCTAAACTCCGAGCTGCTACTGAAAACTTTATTGAAAAACCCAATAACACTGCTCGATATGGGAATCCAACCTCTAGAGGCAGTTTTTTGAAGTGTAAAAGTGTTTTTAAAAGATCTATTTACAGAAATAAATATCATTTATATCGCGTTCCCTTTCTTTGAACTACAAAGGTCACCTTAAAACAGTCTAGACAGGACATTATTTACTTAGCTATATTTTGTTGTTCTTCTGCGCAGAAAATGAAATAATCGTATATAATATACATTGATGTTTGCTTGAATAGTTAGATTAGAATAATATAATTTATCGATAGACGTCTGAGTTCTAGTGGTTCGAGTGACGGACTGCGGAGTGGTTGTAGGTTTGATTTCCACAGGCGACAAATATTTATGTCATAAACATAATTGTTTGGGTTTGTTTAGATATTTCTTATGTATGACTTTTAAGTATAATAAACTTATTTACAAAAAAAAAAAGTATAAGTATATCCATTGTCTAGTAGAAACTCTGCTAAGTTTGGGACTGGGTACTGTGTAAAATGTCCCAGATATTTAAAAAAAAATGTATTTCTTACAAAGTCACGATGCAAATTCATTATACAGCGTTACTCTAAGTAAGCCGGATAGCTGCGTAAAATTATGCAACAAACATTTACCTTGCGTATATTAATAATTATAAATGGGTCCCTACACATTTAAAGGCTTTAAAGCGGCACGTAAGTTACTGTAATTTCATTAATCGTTGTAGTTAAACAGCAATTAGAACCTTAATACTTGTAAGAAATTATCTGGTCTATCATCACAGAGTCGCGTAATGCTGAGCATTGGTCTCATCTGACTTCACTATCCTGTCATCACTTAGCGAGTGGTTTATTTATTTGTTTAGCCTCGGATGTAATTACACCCTCCCTCGGAGCCTCGGTGCGGACAGTTCCCGTCTAACTGGTCTCGTTAATAATAATCTGATTAACTATAATGCCAATACCAAACCTATAAAGCAAATAATTATGCTCACGGAGTGTCGGTACCACGTATACCTCTTTCTATTCCTGTTTTATATTTTATTTTGCATACTTACAATCAATAACTCTCCACAGTTGGTTTATGTAAGCATTTATTTTATAGGGACACCTACTCTAGCAAATAAAAATCTATCTAAAAATACTAAAACTTTTAATAACAGAAAAAACGCCTATAACTCAATTGTTCCGCAAATGGGCCGAAACCGTGGAGGCGAGTCAAATGGTGATAAAATTACTGTAACAGTCGTAAAATAGCTATAATATTTTTTACGTCCCAATTTAGGAACTTAACTTGGCTAAGCTCGTATATAAATTGTGCGTATTCAAGTATACGTATGTTGTGGTCGCAGATAGGATAGTGATGTGTGTAGGAAGCTATAAGTTGTATGTAGCACCTTCACCAATAAACAGTGCGTAAGTGAACGTGCAAGCCGCGTTGTTATTTAGCGAGGGACCCATTAGATAGGTATTGCTGTATCTTATTCATGGATATTAAGTGCGGCAGCGCACAACATAAACTTACGGCAGGTGGCACACAACTATTCGTGGAGGTTAATGAAACACTTTTATTGCTCTGCGACATTGCAGAGTAATTGTTCTAGGAACGGACGTAATTTATATGTCCATGTAATTTTTATTACACATAACTGTTCTCGTCGAACTCATCATCAAATTCCGAGACAGTGTTATAAAAACTGCAGTCAATTTTATCGTATATAATGTACAGACGGCAGCAGGTCAAGTTATCCAAAACTGTCCAATTTTCCCAATTGAACATGAACCGTATCATTTTGTATTAAAGTTCAAAAGCTATCAAAGAAATTTGACAGATTGGGGTAGCTTGATGTGCTGGCGTCTGTACATAAGCAGCAGATTTTTCCTGTATGAATAATGTTTATGTTATCTGTAAAGTAAGTAAATAAAATATATGTAACCTCGTTGTTGTTGAACACTATAAAATTTTTCGCAACACTACGTCAGAGACTGTCGACAGACTTCACTTTTTGTTCATTGTTTCCTGACGCTGGCTGACTTTAATATAGAGTTAATTTTATCCATTTCCTGCACGCAGTGCGTAACGTGTGCAGCTTTATGTAGCTAAAGGAATTTGTAACACTGGTAAGAGTAATTGACTTAACACCGGTGCGCTATAAACATAGCTTGACGCGTAACTGCGCATGCGCCCGACGATACTGAAATAGACGCAGAATGCAAAACGCCGCTCAAAAGTTCATCATCCTTGCAGCTATTCCAAATATTCTTCATATGAAACACCTTAGCGGACGCAGTGTACGTGGAGACATGAGTTGTTTATTGGACAGGCTCAAAGAGTAATTGCGGCCGCGTTATGTCTAGAATTACTTGCAAAATGCGACTTGGATGTCGTCAACTTGAAGCTTTTAACTCCCGGCCGCGCACGGAGGTCTAAGTGTCTAGTAGCCGGACATATTATTTAATGTGTATTCAAAAGTACTGCTAAAACGGGTTACTTGTTACAGAGTTGACGATGACGTCGCTCCGCGCGGTACGCAGGGATGTCAGGGAACAGTTATGTGACACCACGGAAGAGTTCGCGGCACGCGTCCATTGCGACACATACAACCTTTTCTAATGTATAAAGTTACACAGTGTTATGCAAATTGCTGGTTTACTATTATGACTTCAGTGATTTCCCCCGATAGTGTCCCATATATAACGTGGGCAGTGTTTACGTACTAGTCTTGCATGTAATACGCCTGAACGTAGTAGTAATATATTCAAATGAAATGAGTAAGATTATAAGTATGTTTTGACATTGTAGGCTTGTAATGTTGTCGACTTAATGTATCGTAGCTCCTGAATAACCGCAATAGAATGGTACTGCGAGACTTTATGGTAATGGAGCCCGGAACTTTTAGTGGAATTTATACGAAGCTCGACTGTCTCAGCCTAATGTTATGAAATAACATGAACAATGTCTTGTTATATTATCTCGTGTTCTAGTAATAGTTTTATATAATTTTAATATTATCTGTTTTTGTATTTTTAATAAAAATATTATGTACTTAAGAGAGGTAGGACATAGTGGGAGTAATTCCACTCAAATTGGAGCTGCCCGACTGGGGAAGTACCTATCACCACTTTGCAGAAAATCGAACAAAATCCAAGTGAAATAACACTGCTTTCGGCTGTATTGTGTTCCTAACGGTGAGCAAGGTTGTCAGTGCTCTGCGAGGAAACTTTGTTTCGGCGGTGGGGGAACTCTTTCGTTTTTCAGGGTCGCCAACTCGCAAGTGATACCCCTGGTCAACACCAGGCGTCACCAAGCGTCTATAGGCTACGGTAACCGCTTATCATCAGGTGCGCCGTATGCTTGTTTGCCACCTTCTCGATATAAAAAAAATACATATAATAAAAGTTTCATACTAGACACTCAAACTACTTATTTTGAGCAATAAATACTTATTAATTATATATTTATAATAATATAAGACAATTATTATCTTAGATACCAAATTATTACTTTACTTATGAAATAATTAACCAGTCAACAATATTCACACACAACATACATATACACAACACAACATCAGTTTATTACTTACAATCAGTAAAAACTAAAAGTGTTTCAATGTTGCAAATGGTCGACTCCGTTGTCTGGTGGCATTTCACGATCTAGGAAAACATTCCGATATGGGCGGGACCCGACCCCTGAGTGTAATAAAAAACAAACACCCATTTATCTGTTTCACGCCTTGGTTAATATAGGGCGACAGAATCGCATCTATTTTTCAAGTACAATCGAAGGAATAAAACTAATTAACTGGTAATTAAAACAATTAATAAAAAAGAAATGACTCGTCTAGTGGTTCTGAGTGTCTACCATGCTAGGGATCCTGGGTTCGATTCGTATTCGTAACAGCTCTGAATTTGGATTTGTTAATGATGTTGATTAATGACAATATATTATGTTCGCCCCCTATTACATGGAACTTACATACCCGCAAACTGTGGGAAATACAAGTGTGATAGTATGAATGTTAATAATAAAGTGACCCTTGTCACTATAATATCGTAATGCCTTCATTACGAGTGATTTCTAAACTCATTGAATTATACAAATTAATTATTGGTTATAAGTGTACGGTCAGCAACAAAAGTGGGTAAACACAGCTAAATTTCACAGCACCAAAACTTGTCAAGAGGTTTTTCATATTAATGTACCTAACCTAAATATTTAATGATCATTTATGCAATTATTTCGCATAACCTTCTCAGATCTGTAACTTCATACTTATTAAAAATTATATTGAGGATTGCAACATGTTTAGCGCTTCGTTGCTGACTGTACCTACGATATTGTATTGTAGGTACAACCATGTGATGTCCTTATTCGTTTCTATGACTGCGACAACAGAGCAGTTTTTAAGGAATGTTGTCTGTTTACTTCCTGTTAATATACATTTGTATTAATTAAATTATTCATAATTAAGTTGTAAGTAGAGCTGCACTGGAATGGGAAGAAATCAAAACAGTTGGACCCAAATTGTAAGTCATCAGCCTCCGATCCTTTTCCCAATTCTGTTGACGTCGGCTGCCAGCAGATGTGGCTAAATATACAATACTGATTTTACACGAAGCGACTGCCATCAAACCGCCATAACCCAATTTTCTGGGTAATCCTGATAATATCCTGAGGATATTTTTTTTTATGTCGGACATAGTTTTTAGCTCGAGGGAGCTTTAAAAACTTAACTGGACTAGGTGGCGAAGCACCCTGAGGATAGACTGGTTGTCAGGCTTTTTAAGCTACTGACTACCACTGACGATTGTCATATATTTTCGAATGACAACTGAGACTTTTTCGGAACCGCTTTACTTCTGAGTCTCGAATAGCCACCCATCCACAGACAAACCGCAGCGCAGATTAACCTTGTAGATCGGTTGATCAGCGTGGTTATTAATCTTAGGCAGGGTTTGAACCTGCGCTTCTCCGGTTAAGTAGACCGAACGCTTTAGCCGACTAAGCTACCGAGGAAGAAGGAGTACATAAGGAGTACATAAGGAGTACATAAGGAGTACATAAGGAGTACATAAGAAGTACATAAGGAGTACATAAGGAGTACATAAGGAGTACATAAGGAGTACATAAGGAGTACATAAGGAGTACATAAGGAGTACATAAGGAGTACATAACGAGTATATAAGGAGTACATAAGGAGTACATAAGGAGTACATAAGGCGACGACGTCTGTGGTCTAGTGGTTCGTGTGTCGGACTGCTGATCCCGAGGTCGTGGGTTCGATTCCCACAGAACACAAATATTTGGATGAACATAAGTGTTTGTGTTTGTCTGGGTGTTTCTTATGTATTATAAGTATGTATTTACAAAAAAAAAGTATATAAGTATTATATCCATTGTCTAGTACCCATAGTACAAGCTCTGCTTAGTTTGCTTTGTTTAGTAAAAAAGGAGCACATAAGGAGCACATAAGGAGCACATAAGGCGCACATAAGGAGTACTTAGGGAGTACAAGAAGTACTTAAGGAGTACATAAGAGAAATGTTTAGCATCCGTTAATGCCAAATATAATAATACTAGCTTAATTATTACGTCGCCAGAAGCCAATATTGTAACTCACAGACAAGTAAATCCGACTTGTCATAAGCATGAGAGAAAACAACATCAAACATCCTGTTATCGTACAAGTCCAAACAACAAGCTTAGGGTGCACGTAGATAAAATTTTACATTCACCACCATGGGCAATTCTGCTTTGCATTTTTATATTCGCAAGGGAACCAACGTGTTTTGGAAGTTAACAAGATCAAAACGAAGGGAGCGAAAGTTGGTTGTATATTTTTACCCGATTGCTTAAGTAAGCACAGTCACTTCATCCGTTAACAAGAACTGAGTATGGAAACTATACAACCTACATAAGACCTTTTTTTTCTCGAAACAATTGAACGGCAAAACATACATTACTAGCTGCGGTTTCACATACATACCATAGGGCGTTTTTAGGCAAAAGGTAGCCTATGTCCTCCTTTAAGGTCTAATCTATCTCTGTACTAAATTTCATCAAAATTGGTTCAGTTGTTTAGGCGTGAAAGCGTGAGAGACAGAGTTACTTTCGTATTCATAATGTTATTGGTAATGAAGTAGAAATTATTTAGCTACTGCTCTAGGGAACATGCCCGTGTCGCGGGGGCTATAGAAAGATATAATTAACTAACACAAATTAAACCCAGACTCGACAAATATCTGTGGATACAAAAACTTTTGTCTCGGGAATCTAACCCACGACACCCGGCGCAACCTTAACGTTAATATTTAATAGCATTTGTATAGGATATATATATACCCAATCTTGTTTTCATTTAAAATAAAAAGTCATTTAAAATTCATAAAATGTTATTTAAAATTCAGAACTTTAATAACTTAGCTGGATTTCGTGGCGGGACTTTAATTTTAACACATTTGTGAAATATTTGGACTAGTCAATATATTTTAAGATAATGTTACACAAAAAAAAAAGCAAATATTATTTCTAATTTCACATTTCCGCTTCAAATGTGTATAATAAACGATCTGTTAATGTTATTCTATTAATTATATCTTCCTGGATGCGGTCGTTAAATATGCTTTGGTAGTGAAGGGACAACCAAAAATAAACTACATGTGTTTATGGTATCAACACATCTCTCCAGTGCGCAGTGGTCGCTTTCATGCTAGTGCACATCACATAGACTATCTTATTTGTATCATAGTGTAGACGTCACTACAAGGAGTCAGCACCACCGCATGACTGGCTGGTTTTATTAAAAACTAGCGGCCCGTCCCGGCTTCGCAAGGGTGGACATAGGATTACGTTAGTTAAGTTTTAGTAAGGATCCCTAATATTTTCTAGCAATAAATATAGCTTATGTTACTCAGGGTGAACGTTTCCAATGGTGAAAGAATTTTTGAAATCGGCATAGTAGTTTTTGAGTTTATTCATTACAAACATACACACAAAAATACAAATCTTTCGTCTTTATAATAGTAGTGTAGATGTAGACTAACAGATTTTCGAATTTTTGTAGTAGAATGTTTAGTAAAAAAATAAAATATGATGATGTCAGAATTTCCCTTAGCTCTTGAACTGTGGCTGTTGAACCTCTTGGTCTTAAACAGCGTTCTATCAAAATTCAACTGTCTCATTGAGCCTGACTCAGTTCCAAGTTTGCGCAAAGCATTATCGAGGTTTTCTGTGAAATTTTCAATATTATTTCAGGTCGGATTAATATGGCAATAGGGTCAGGGCGACGCTATACATGGGACCTAATATACCGGTTAACAGAACTATGGGTGTACACCTTACACGTCTTTCTAACTCTACATAATTCACGCAGGATACAGGCGTGATGGTATATTATTGTGTACCGTAAGTACGCTCGTGGCTAAGTACTAACTAAGCTAATCAACCGATCTGCAAGGTTAAACTGCGCTAGTCGCAGTCAGTCTGTGGAAGGGTAACCATTCTTAACACATCGCGACCCCTCCGTCCCTCGGAGAGTATGTAAAGGCGTCGGTCGTGGTTGTCATACGAACATCTATGACAATAATTGTTAGTTAGTGGTAGTCAGAAACCCAAAAACAGAAGGCCCAACCAATCAATCCTCAGGATCTCGGTGTTACCCATAAATTAGGTTGTGTAGGTCTGATGACAGTCGCTTCGTGTGAAATACTGATATTCAGCCGCATCTGGGTAGACTGGAAGCCGACCCCAATATAGTGGAAAAAGGCTCGAAGAAAGATGAAGATGTACGCTTGCAAACTTAAAATTAATTTCATTATTACCGTTTGCGCAATTCAATTTGAATGACATTTCTTGTAATGAGAGTACAACGTCGTAATCAACGGTGACCCAAACATAATGCACATTGTTTGTTGGCTTGCTCGACGGACATTTTGTTTATTGTCAACATCACAAAGTGAGGAAGTGTCATACATCCATGCACCATTGATTTCAACGCAATTTCCTTGACCCCCTTGTCATAAACCATATTGAAATGTCGCCTAATATTAGTTGACAATGTCACAGCATTTCAACTTGGTAGTTCAGTGTCAACAAACAGACATTTAAAAAAAAAAAATGCTTCGTTTCAAAACTGATAACAGATATGAATACAAGTTTTTACTAAAGTGTAATAATATCGATGAAAACAAATTAATCTTACTCTGCTTCTTTCTAAATATTTGTATTAATGATACGGGTTATTGGCTTAAAGCAACATCATTATACATACATATATATATATATTATGTATGTGGGCTCGATTGAGTATGAGACTAGTCGACAATTCGGACAAAATGAAAGACCAACCGTACGTACATACAACTCTTAAACCTGAATGTCACACACGAAAGTTTATTACGTAATATATCAGTTCTAAAAGTTCAGACACGGATGTGATTGGCCCATCCTTTCTATCTCTACAACGCAACCAGTTATCCTCAATAACCTCAATTGACTCCTACGCAGGTAGGAAGATTAAGATTAACACTCTCGGTTTCTCTAGGAAGACGAGTTACTAATGCACTCAATTCCCACAATAGCACTCAGTAGTAGAGCAAAGTATATATAATTGCATTGTTGTGAGCGCAGTTGCGATGACATTTGGTCGGCGCGCGCGCAGTGAGAGGCGGTCGTTCCGTAACCGCGACCCTTTCGACCGATGCACTATCCGATGCATTCACCAGCTCACCGGCGCGGCCGCTCTGTACAATCGATACCAAATTGCTATACAATTACCGTCTTAAAGATAAATGGTACCTTCACTTTCATTTGCGTAGCCTACAGTTTCCGGTATTTAACTTTGGTGAATTTAATTACCTTGATTTCTTTAGGAATATGGAAAGTTTTGTCGAAATGCAATTTTATGAGTAGAATCGACAAGCTGCTTATTTCTACTGCTACATAGGTAATACTTACTTAACTATTAATAGGTGTAAACTTTCTTATCACCTCGAATTATTTAGTTTTAGTAAAAGCGATTTCAATGTTAACAGAATTTAAATTGGAATTTAACTTACTGAAGTTAAATTCAGTACATAAAGTAACGTGGTTCGATGTTTTCTCTACTGATCAAGTAAACAAACACTGACAGTCTTAATAAACCTTTCAAAACCATTTATTTTGCCACACATATCACGAAACACACATAAGACAGATTAAACTTAATCAACATAAAACACAGGCAACATAGGCAGGACGGATAATATTATGTAATTAATAATGTCCGCAAATTCAAATATCGCATGATTGAATTAACTGCGGTGTCCGTCACAAAATGTTAAGTAGGTACCTACCTATTATTAATTTAATTTGTCACTTTCGAGTGTCGATGTTGAGTCGTCAGATTTTATTTTTATAGTAATTATATGTATAAATACATTGCAACAAATCCTACCTACTTAAAAAAAAACTATGTATCTATGTATATCCTGAAAGACAGTGAAAGTAAAAATATAAATGAAGTAATGGTAGGCCACAGGGTGTTACCACCGTATTGTGAAATATTCTGTTGCTACGCAATAATGTAGTAAGTAATATTATTGTGACCTGGTTTGAAGGGCAAAGTAGCCAGTGAAATTACTGGGTATATGAGACAACAACTACTGTGTCAAGTTGAAACAATTGGTATTGCCTGCGTCTATAGGCGCGGCTGCCGCTTACCATCAGGGTGTATCCTTATTTATCATCTTATCACAACTTTAAAAAAAGTAAAGGACGCAGTCGTCGGCTGCAAGCGGGCTATCGATGACATTTCAGATTTCGCTACGTGTCAGCTCATTCTGAAGGTTAGTTTGGTTTTGAAACTAAATATCACTAGAGTGTGCAAAGGCGTGGTCACTGTGTTGCAGTCGGCCTCGGAATCAGTAATTACCTATTGTTTATAGTATTTTATTCGCAAGCATCATATTTCACGACATTAGCATACATTATTAATGATGTGTGTTTCCGAATGTGAAGATATTCATCAAGATTACAACAATTTAACTTTACCAACAAAAAGTCTAAGGTTGTCAATATACCGTTCGTACATTTGCATATTTTTTTATTTTATGACATTAATTGATCCGGTTTTAAGTGTTATCATTTTAAAAATCAGCTTGCATAGGTTAAATTGAAATCGTAAAATGTGGGTGGTCTCTCAAACAGAATTCGGTGGTACCTGATGGTTTTTTTAATAAAGTTGAGACAGACACAGTTGCATTTTATGAACATTTTAAGTTTGTTGCCTTATCTTTATTGATTGTAAACATTTTTGGGAACATTTTTCGTTTAATCTTGCTCCTAAATTATTGTTACAATCATGCTAGGGGTGTCCAACGTTATTCGAGGGAAAACGAATGCAATGGAAAGGAGGGTGAAAATACAAATTAATTTAAAACAACCAGTCAGACATTCAAGCGGAATTAGAATACCCAAACTTTTGATAATGCGAACCTCGTTCAAGTTTCAATTTAATTAAAATGAATTCATCACTGTATTTCAAATGCACAATTTGGTAGGTACTTACTGTCTACTAATAAATTGAATATTTCTGTCATTATATTGACGTTTTCTGCTTAGGTACCTACCTATAACAGGTATTAATCAGGTATAAGTTTGTTCAGAAATCTAAACGACTAGTTAGTGCTTCACTTATTTCTGAAATTCACTGATGGAATTCCAATAAAGCTTGTCAAATTAAAATTGTGCTGTTGCTCTAAACGAGTTAAGATCTTATAGGTATGTACATATAATAATAATCTTATTATAATATTGATATGATCTTATTATACTGGTAATAGATTATGCCTGAGATAGAGAGATAGATAGAGTATGCGTGTACCTACAATAAAATACCAAAAGATCCAGTGAAAAAAATAAAAAACAAACGTCACATAATATCATTGGTCTTATCGCTAAAAGCAATTTCTTACAGACAACTATGGGATGGACAAGGGTCATGAAAGAAAACGGGTAACGGTAGGTTATCAATCTTAAGTTCTAATATCATTTTATATCAGTTCGTTGGTATGTTAAATCCCATGTAAAAGGGTCGAGCCTATTCACATTAACCGAACACAAATCCAAACTCGGAGCTGCATCTGAGAATTTCATAGAAAAACCAAATAACACTTTGCTCTACCTGATAATCGAACCCAGGACCTCAAAGGTAGCAGTCGCGCTTATGTTAAGCTAAGCACTAAGCTAATAGGAAGAACCTGAGCCTCTCAAAATGAAAAAATATAATAATTTTCAACATCTCTATATAAACCACCAGCAGCCACCTTTTGGGCCTCGCGGTGGCTTAGTGGTCATAGCGTCTGGTATATTTAACCAGAAAACGCTGGTTCGAATCCTGCTCAGTAGATTTTTTCTTTCCCTACTGTAAATTTATAATCTTAGCATGTAAAAAGCAAAAAAAATACCAAAAATAATCGTTAGAGTAAATAGTTAAATTTATTCTTAAACATGCACGTACGTAGGTACTACCTTTGCAGGTTCACAAAAGTTATGAAAAGCGTAAATTATTTCATACTGTTCACCACAAATTCGTATTTAGCACACAGCCATTACATATTTAGTCAACAATACCATCATAATTCGTAGTCGACGTGTTTATACCTATCACTGTTTTTACATACAGCTGTTAACGTATTACTAGTAGCATTATAACAAATGGGCGCGAAATGCTATGATTTCAACACGTAATGTACCTACAATAATAGAGTGCGCATGCGCATTGCCTATAGTTGCATTCCGTCGGGGTATTATGAGGCATTTGATTTCATCAGGGCTACTGGCGGAAGCCATAGCCGTGGGCGTGCGGTGAACAGCCCAGCAATGCGCACTTATTCATATTTTTGAGTGATTTATAGCCACAATTTAATATAATATAAATAAATATTCTTCGACAATTTTACACAGCACCATCTAGTCCCAAACTAAGCATAGCTTGTACTATGGGTACCTACTAGACAATGGATATAAATACTTGTATACTTTTTTTTTCTAAATAATAATACATAAGAAACACCCGGACAAACACAAAAAATTAAATGTTCATCACATAAATATTTGTGTTCTGTGGGAATCGAACCCACAACCTCGTGATCACCAGTCCTACATACGAACCACTAGACCACAGACGTAGTCAAACAGTTGCCCTGTATCGTATTATTAGTATTATGCTATTATATAACCGTGAACAGAGATCTGGCTTGTTTCTAGCAGAACATATAACCATTGCCAATTTAAAGTGGCAATGCTGCCAGTCTCCTGGGCACGTTGCCGGACGACAGCGATGCCGAGGAATACTTTGACGCTTACTAGCGTGTTTTTTTTTATACAACTAAGGTGGCAAACAAGCATACGGCTACCTGATGGTAAGCGGTTACCGTAGCCTATAGACGCTTGCAACACCAGAGTATCACTTGCGCGTTGCCGACCCTGTAAAACGAAAGAGGAATACTTGGGTTGGCAGTATAAGCATCAAAGTCCCCTCACTGCCAACTTTCCTCGCGGAGCACTGACAGCCTTGTTCACCGTTAGGAACACAACACAGCTCAAAGCAGTGTTATTTTACTTCGATTTTCTGCAAGGTAGAAGATAGAAGAACGTACTTCCCCAGTCGGGTAGCTCCAATTTAGTTAGAACAGTTAGAACATTTTCCATTACCGAGCAACTTGACAAGATTTAATGGACCCTTTCCAACTGAATAATTAAATTAATTGGATTAAAGATAGTGTATGTATACTACTACTTAAAAGAGCAATAAAATATTAACTATCTCCTACTTAAAGTTCCTACATACATTTATCTGTGCCCGGTCATAAAGTTAAAAGTGAAGATAATGACAGCATCGTAGTAAATTAAATTCCCCGTAATAATGTCATACCTACTTGGAGTGTCCCCTCCTACTCTATGTTTGTAGAAATGTGCATTTGATATGAACTGTTAACTGAATGGTTACATTCAAACTCAACTGAGACTAAGGTCCCTACTCAAAACCACTACGGCTCTTTTTAACCCCCGACTTAAAAAAATGTGTGTGTGTGTGTGTGTTATAAGTTTGACGGCTATGTGTGTCTGTTTGTGGCACCGTAGCTCTTAAAATGGTGAACCGATTTGGATGCGGTTATGTTTTCATAAAATAATATGAGATATTCTGTGAGTTTGCTTAGACGTTTCTACTCAGGCGTCGCCAGTTAGGAAGTTCTGGCGCCATCTAGTACATACAAAAATTTACCTGTGCTAACATTTACTTGTAAAAGTCAATTAAGGCACATTGACTTGTAAAAGTGAAATATTATTAATCCCGACGTCTCGGACCCTTTACAGCGTCCATGGTCACGGGTAGACTAGCGTCGGGTACGCAAAAGTTTTTAAAAGTAAGTTTAAAAGATATAGTTATGTAAAATAAATATGTTGGGAATCTATTGGTTTCTTAATTTCCTTGTTTTATTCGTTATTTTGTATTTTCCTATCTTAAGCTTCTCATTGTTTAGCAAGGTAACACTGATCTGAATCCAATAATACGGAATTAAAATCTATGTTTTGATTTGCAACGGAACTGTATTAATTATATGCTCTCATTGCTTCATCTTCTGCGCGATTTACCTACATTTTTCGCGTGATTAATCTTAACAGTTGGATTGTAATGCTTACAAAACCGGATATAGTTTGAGGATGTAGGTACCGAAACATATTTAGAGGGAACATGTTCCTAAGTCGATTCCTACTAATATTATAAATGCGTAAGTAAGTCTGCCTTTTTGTCTATCTGTTACGCTATCAGGCCTAAACCGATCTTGATGAAATATGGTACAGAGATAGATTAGACCTTGAAAAACGACATAGGCTACCTTTTGTCTCAAACACTCTTTTGAGATGAAATTTATGTATTCGTTTTGTTTTCAACCTCAAAAAGTATGACCATGTCTCAGACTTTCGCAAGATACTCAAATGGCTGCCAATCCGTTCTCGCAGGAATACTCGGATTTTGTGTCTCCTGTTCAACATCCTACATAATCCCTTATCCCCATCCTACCTGCAGAAACGTTTTTCCTATACTTATTCCAATGATACGCCCTGCATGTCTCACCTTCGTACCCTCCTTAAATTCCAGCCTCACAAAACTGACTTTTACTCCTTCACACTGTTGTTTACATTATCTTCTTTTTCAATTCTCCTCTCGCAGGTTTGCTGGAAGAGATTTCATTAGAAATAAGCAGTACCTTTGCACTAAATAGTCTTAAACTGGCTCCTTTCTAGTTTCTAAGTGTGTACATAAATTAATAAATAAAACCGTGGAAAACAGCTAGTAAGAGATAAAGATGTTGATGGCATGCTTGTATTCATATGGAAAGTTGAATTTGTCACACACACACGACAAGAAACTAAAATCAACATTGGATAAACAAATTTATTTATTTATCACCAGGCTATCGCTGCTCATCTTGTTTATTTTTTAAGAAATAGCAAACGTGCTACACCTGAAGTATCCTATCTCAAGTGTGTCACATACAGTGTGTGAAGATTGAACATATATATGGCCAAAGGTGTCACTAGCTGTTGATACTTGGTCTAGTAGCCCCATAAGTGAAAAAAGCGTGACGCCACAAACAATGTAGGTACTTATATTGGTATAATAACATATTCAGATACACTACAAACACGTGGGGCACGCGCGCGTGACGGAAAATTACGAGAACCGCGTCGTCACAGTAAATTACAGAAACTATTGTTTAGTTATGCATTCAGTACTTAAGTACTACAACTACCTATATTATTTATAATCATCGCCAGCATCTTGAATTGATTCTGAGAATATATTAGCTGCCGATGACGATTTCACGACTCCTTACTATACATTTTAATACCAGAAATGTAATACGAACTCTGTGCAGCTCTCATTGGAAGTCCTTAATGTATATAAATAAATAAATAAAAACCACGCCTATTCCAATCTATTTTTTATATGACTTTGTTTCGACAAGAAACAAATTCAGATAAAAGTGTGTTTTGATGCTATAATCTTGATGCTTATGATCATATGCGGGTAAATTATTAAAATTATCCTTTCACGGTGCAGGAAAATATCGTGCTCCAGAAAGTAGCGGAAGGTATGTGAAATCTGCCAACCCGCACTAGCCTAGCTGCGGTGAATTTGCCCCGATGAAAAGTTTTGTCCGCGGGGGATAATCGGTCTTTCATTAGAATACTTAAACGACCCTTAATTGGCCGATAATGTCCTCCAATCCTATAGTAGTAGTATTTATAGTCTGTAGTTAAGTAAGTACAAAAATAACAATAAAATTTGAGGTACATAGGTAATTAATATGTCCACGCTAAACTTATTAATTGGCCCACAAGAATGATGAGTAATAAGCACGCGTTCGGGCCTTATCAATTAGAAAAATAGAGCAAGAAGTTAATAGCGGTTAATTAATCTGTATATATATTAATTAATTAGGTCTGTCGAGTGGCAATTTATGAAGTAGTCTGAATTCTACGGTTCCATATTCGCACTATGTTAGTTGATTGTTTTCACAACAGCCGACAAAGCAAGTGTGTTGGATATGGTGACCACCCGATTGGCTGTTACAAAAATGATTACGTAGATAAAATTATGACTTATTGAATATTGATCATACTGTCAGTCTGTCAGAATTTTCCCACATCGAAGGTCCATATACTTATGTTTGAACACCGGACTGGTTTTTATAAATTTAATATCGATTGAGGGGACCTTAAACAAAATGGAAATAAATTTAGATACATTCGGACAATGTGTGCCTGGACTTGAATTACCTACTGAAAAGTTTTCATTCGTACATTGGACATTTAATTCACAAATTTTAGGATGCATATAAATGTAGAACTAATTATGGTAGTATTATTTAAATTTACATTTTCTCTCTAAGGAAAAATTGAAATAGTTTTAACTTTATGTCATCATTTGTGTCAATGACAACCGCAGAAACACGATCATGTTTCTTCGCCTCGTGATCTCGTCTCACAACTTTAGTGTTTCATGGTGTACCTACTGACGTACTTTCGAACATCATCGGTCTCGGATGACTTGACTGATTGCCGCACGCGTTATTGGTATTGGTGGTGTAATTGGTACGTTCCTTTGGTATGCCTATCATCTAGTTATGACACATCGATCGCGTTGCGTGGCCACTGCGTTAGGTAAGCGTCAGCTTAAATACTTACAAATTACTTGAAACAAGAAAATCAGCCTCAGTCTTCATTTTCCAGCGGTGGGAAACGAAGATTTTCAGCGAAGGAAAAATTCGACTGTGGGCAGGATTCGAAACTGCGTCTTCTGGTTAGGTACAGTATAAAAAGAGTTAAGTACACAGATAGCAAACGCAAACAAAATATGCATTTTTATACAGATTTCGACATAAATAATTACGCACCAAAGGGTTAGTACAATACCTACATTTTGACACATATTGCGTGATACATTATTACACTATCTTCATCAAAACACAGATTATTAATAAGCTGCCTGTATACCTAACTCTTTTGTTCACCGTACATCAGTTGCTACGAGTATGACCCGCCGCCACCGGGTCGAAATTTGCATTCACATTCTGAATTTACGTCTTTATGGTGACGTCAGTAGGCATAAAGAAGAGCTTCGATATCTTGCCCGTAGTCGAATTTTTTCTTCACTAAAATATTTTTAAAATCTTAGCATGGAAAATGCCAAAAAGATACGAAAACTTTTTTATTGTTTTCAATTATTATTTGGTAGTGATGTTCAGTTGCTCTAATTCTTCTACCTTTACTAAAACAGCGATATTTTTATGTTAGATACACGTTCCTTATGTATGTCGCAACGGGACACCATCTCCATACGGGTCGTATCATTGCTTTCTAAATATCTGTGTCGTGTAACTCCATAAAGGCGTGTAGTTGTTCTAAATACGACATTAAGTTAAAATTAAATATATCAATATGACGCATATTTTAAAATATTACTTAACTAAAACAGTGGCCGATATTCGATTCGTAATTATGCTCTCAATTATACTGTAAATTTTACAAAATGCCTACAAACCAATTACCTTTCCGCTTATTGATAATTTTAACATTATAATCTACGCAAATTATAACTTAGATACCTACTCTGTACAGTATAATTCGCTAAACGATATTAAGATGTCGTAAATAAATCCGCCGGTAGAAACCAATACAATGTTATTTGTGCTTGTGTAGCAAATCCGTACGTACATCAACAAGGAAATTTTCAAAATAAACAAGATAATGAGGTTAATGTCCCGATTCCATACGAGATTCGCAAATGTACCGACCCAATTCAATCCACTTTCCGCCAAGTTATAACAAACTGGTTTGATACTCCTAGAGTCAAGGCTCTGTAGCCGATAGCACACAATTTATTGTTCTGATAGCCAATAATGGAAAATCTATCAGTAAATAGGCCAATTTAGGCGCGACTGATTGACTCAATTGCTGGTCATGACGTCGGAAAGTTCAATCAAGCTAACATAACTTCAAGGCTAGACTAGTTGCCTATCTGATGTAATTGATTCGTTATTAAACTTAATAGGCTCATTATAATGCTGTCGATATGATGAACTCATCTAAATTGCAGAACGGATATGATATACGTCGAAGATACGAAGATTTCGATTGATTTATGGTATATCATTAGACATCTTAAAATAAAAGTGCCTCATGCGCGCTTGAAGTGTAACCTCTTCAGTCTCTTTGAAGAGGTTACACTTCTCATTGAATGTATGTGATCTATAATTCTTATCTATCTTTAATTCCCTACTTGCCGCCAGTGGACGCAAGCCCTAAAATTAGTGGTCATAAACGTAACTGCTAGAGGTCCTGGGGTCGTTTCCCAAGTCGAGCAAAATGTTATTGAGCGTTTCTACAAGATTATTAGTAGCAGCTCGGAGCTTGGCAGTAATGTTTAACCTACGCATAAACACGTTTTTAGCAAAGATGCACGTTATCTTACATGTATTGGTCCCAGTATTCATAAAAATCATACAATATTTTTTTCATCTACCGTGCTTAGTAAATACCAACCGTATCAAACTAAAATGATAGATAATGGACTGTCAAAAAAAACATAGTCATCTCCATCGTTAGTCACTACGTTTTTCCAGTAATTTTTTGGCCGTCCGTGGTTTACGAAGCCAAGGCCATTGGGGCGATGATAGAGCATAAACGCGAGCACAATTTGAATTCGTTGGTCATGGCTCGCGAACGCACTGCATTAACGACGGCTTCGATATGGCTCGCGACGAGTATAATGGCAGCTGGATTGCTGTGGATATAGTGAGGTAGCTTCTACCCTTTATCGTACAATCAGCATCATCTTGGAACTAGCAGACTGTTCATACAATCAAATATATAAAAATAACATTATACCTTGTCTAGTACCTACACATAGTACAAGCTCTGCTTAGTTTGGGACTAGATCGTGCTGTGTTAAAGTGTCCCAAGATATTATACTAGGTACTATTTTTATACTACAACCGTCACGCCTGTATTCCCTGAAGTCAAAATAGTAACTACCGTGTACTGCCTTATTTCTGAGACATAATTTCAATTATTAATTGTAGGTAATTATACAATTTTACTGAAGGCATATGTCACCAACTCCGAGAAAGTTCCCACTAAAATACTCAGCAGTTTCATACAAATCTGTTCCACTTTTTATTTTATTTGGGAATAGCCGCTACTCAAACTTGGTGGAATAAATAACCATTCTAAAATGAATATTAATTTTCTAAGTTGTTTAGATAATTTTAAACAGTTTGTACGTTCAGATAATTATATCTAATGCCACCATTAGACTTATATCTAAACGTACTAGCAATGGATATGAAAATACTCAGTATAGTCAGCTATACTGTATACGTATATTTTCATATCCAGTGTTATCTCCAAGTAACTGGCTTCAGTGTGGAAGTAATTATTTATGCGTACTTGATTATGGTTCTGATAAATATTACGCCATTATATACTGGTAACCTTCAGAGGCAATAAGGGCGAGTTGTCCCTTTCAATGCGGCTAATGTCCCTCTAATGCTATACAATTTCCGGCCGCAGCCGACGACATCCTCCCTATCAGATGCATTAGCGTTCGCAAAAAATATGGCTGCGGACCTACTTCGCTTTGATACCAAGAAAATTATGAAACAAATGCAATCTAAATACTTTGAGTAAAACCATCTTGTGGGCGTATTTATTTAAATAAGATTATGCAGTGTATACAACTCCCGCCGTTCATCTTATAATCCATTGTTTGCGCAAGTCTGTCACTCATCAAGATTGATTTTACGTAATGAAATATTAATTCCCGTGGGAATTTATTTTGCTATATTGCAAAACAATATTTATCTGGCTGGATTCTATTTCGTGCGTCAGTAATATTATATTACTTGTTAGTCAGACGTTAGTGTTACTTACAATCTATTGTTTTTTATGTCATGAATTTGTGTTCAGTGATTTTATAATTTGTACTTATCATATTACATACTACACAGCAGCGATATTATGTAAAGACTTATATGTATATCACTTTACAAAGTCGTTATAATAGGATCTTATTAAATATAATATAAAAAACTGACGACGTCTGTGCTTCGAGTGTTGGACTGCTGAACACGAGGTCGTGGGTTCCATTCCCACAGGACACAATATTTATTCATATAATATTCTTTATTTGCAGTTCCACAATGTAAATTAGGTGGTAATCTTAAGTATAGGTATCATTATGGACCCTGTTTGGGCACAGGCCCACACGGCAAAGGCTTTAAAGTTAAATTTAATCTAAAATAGACTTACAGGCTAACATTACCCACACAATACAAGTATTATTAGTACACAGAATCTTAATTATCATAATATTTAATTATGTTTTTGGATTCTTATTCTTATATATTTATGTGATGAACATAAACAGTGATTGTATTATAACTAAGTACCTATATGTTTACAAAAAAAAGTAAATAAGTATTATAATTCTATTATAAATCTATTGTCTATCACCCATAGTAAAAACAATGCTTAGTTTGGGGCTAGATGGTGCTGTGTAAAAATGTCGCAAAATATAATAATAATAATAATAATAAATTTTATTATGTCAGGCTCTCAAAATGGATGTAGGAATGGGTCTCGCGGCACCAAGGAGCTTCTCCTCATCGACATGGCCATAAGCCAACAGGTCCGTCGATCCCGAAAGGATCTGTCGACATGTTGGATAGATTATAAGAAGGCCTACGACTCGGTGCCGCATACATGGCTCATGAGGGTGCTGGAGTTGTATAAAATAGATACAACTTTACGCACCTTCCTGGTGTCATGTATGGGGCAGTGGAGAACTGTCCTTCGCTATCCAGGATGTAGGCAAATTCAAGGGAACGACGAACCTATTGAGATTAAGCGGGGAATATTCCAGGTCGACAGTCTGAGTCCACTGTGGTTTTGTTTAGCCCTGAACCCCCTCAGCACCCTGCTGGGCTATCCGTTGCGGAGAGGGGGTCAGCTAATATCCCACCTGCTTTATATGGATGATTTAAAACTTTTTGCCACCACTGAAACTGAAACTTTCAGTAATTTCATCAGGATGGAATTTGGTGTAGATAAATGTGCGGTCATGCATGTAAGGCGGGGCGGTATTGTGGAATCTGAGGGACTACAACTGTCAGATTCTATAAACCTGAGATCACTCTCCTCAACTGATACCTATAAATACCTGGGTATGTCAGAGGGGTTAGGCATTAACGGGGCTGACATGAAACAAGCGTTACAGGAGCGCTTCTTCGGCCGCTTGAAAAAGGTATTTAATAGTTCTTTGTCAGGCGGCAACAAGGTGCGCACCTTGTTGCCTTTAACGGTTGGGTCATGCCGGTCCTGATGTACTCCTTTGGCATACTCAAGTGGACCCAGACGGAGTTGGACGCCTTGGATAGGAGAGTCCGGTCGCTGTTGACCGCAAACCGGATGCATCATCCACGTTCGTCTGTCATGAGGCTGTACATCCCGCGGAAGTGCGGGGGTCGAGGTTTTTTAAATGCTAAGACCCTCCACAACCGCGAGGTGTACAGTCTCAGAGAATATTTTCTTAAGGCTGACGTGGGTATGCACCGAGATGTGGTCGCAGTGGACAAGGGACTCACCCCGCTATCTTTGGCTAAAGAGAACTGGCGCAAACCTGTGCTGCTTAGTACCAATGTCCGCAAGGAAGTATGGCAGAGCAAGGAGCTTCACGGACGCTTTTTCCGTGCCCTTCATGGGCCCGACGTAGATTTCTTAGCGTCCGTGGCCTGGCTACGCTTCGGTGACCTCTTCGGGGAAACCGAGGGTTCGGTCTGTGCAATTATGGATGAAGTTATGCTGACGAACAACTACCGGAAGTATATCATGAAAGACGGGACGATCGACATATGTCGGGCATGCCATTGTCCCGGTGAGTCTATCAAGCATATTACTTCTGGTTGTTCTCGTCTGGCTAACGGCGAGTATTTGCACAGGCATAACCAAGTGGCCAGGATTATCCACCAGCAACTTGCTTTTAAACACGGCCTTGTGGATTCTGAGGTACCGTATTACAGATATGCGCCCGACCCAGTTCTCGAGAATTACCATGTCACGTTGTACTGGGATCGATCTGTTATCACTGACAGGACTATTGTAGCCAATAAACCTGATATAGTGGTAATAGATCGATCAGCGCGCCGCACATTGATTATCGATGTCACCATCCCGCATGACGAGAACCTCATGAAGGCTGAGAAAGAGAAACAGCTAAAATATCTCGACTTAGCTCACGAGGTGGTCGCCATGTGGGATGTGGACTCGGCCATCATTGTGCCTATAGTCGTTACGGTCAATGGACTTATCGCCAAGAGCCTCGACCAACACCTCAGGAGGCTCGAGTTGGGTGGCTGGGTTAAGGGCCTGATTCAGAAGGCAGTACTCCTTGATACGGCGCGTATTGTGAGGAGGTTCCTGTCTCTGGGGCCCTAACCACCGATAGCTTGGACCCTGTTCCCGATATCGGTGGTCTGACTATTTTTGTATATTTTTAAATGTTTTTGTTTTCTTTTTTTTTTAATATTTAAAAATATAATGTAAATAAGAAATTAAATAAATACGAGGAATAATAATAATTTATTTTTTATCGCCAAGAGCCTCGACCAACACCTCAGGAGGCTCGAGTTGGATGGCTGGGTTAAGGGCCTGATTCAGAAGGCAGTACTCCTTGATACGGCGCGTATTGTGAGGAGGTTCCTGTCTCTGGGGCCCTAACCACCGGTAGCTTGGACCCTGCTCCCGATACCGGTGGCCCTCTATTTTTTATATTTTTAAATGTTTTTTCTTTTTTATTTTATAAAAATATTTAAAAATGTAATTAATAAGTATATAAAAACGAATAAAGGAGATAATTTATTTGTCATATAAGTACGTACACAAATACCAATACATATATTATTTATTATTAACTAACCACGCGACGATTCGTAGCTATTTCATGAAAGTTAATATCAAGATCAAAACATACTGATGTTATTCATGGGTATTACATAAATACATACGTAATTTAGCAGTATATCAATAAAAGATCAGCGTGGGTATTCATTTCACTACTTTACGAACTGTTAGAAGCTCTGCACAGTACACAAGATAATCCGAAACTTACTTGCATAATATTATTCCGAGATTGTGTGTCACCATCGTCCGCCAAGCCTTTTCCTAATCAGTATATTTACAGTGTAAATAATGGTGTAAAAGTTACACTGTAAATTTTGAAAAATTTACACTGTAAATTTTATAACAAGCGAGTGCCATCATACCTCTGCAATCAATGATTTTCTGGGTATAATGCCTATGACATCTTGCCTACGGAATTTTCTCATAAGTAAAATGATTATTCTAATTATTGCTATCATATATACATTTTATAAAATGTATTGTTTGTTTATTATATGTATTGGGTGGCGAACATAATTATCATCAATTAATATTTTTTCGTTCGTTAATCTCAAAAGACATTTGTATCTATTACCTTAATGCATGCCGTAGCAGCCTATAATTAAGGGTACACTACACAAATGTAAGATAAATCATTGTATCCTTTTTAGGAGCTATTTGGTGTGTGCTTCGTTAGTTGTCCTTAAATAAAACCTGAGGGTAAGTAGGCTGGCAGGCTTTTTTTAGACTTCTGACTACCACTTACGACTGTCAAGGATGAAGGGTCTCACTGTGTTAAGAATAGTCACCCATCCACACACAGACCTCGTCTAGTGCAGCTTAACCTTACAGATCGGTTGATTAGCGTAGTTACTTAGCCACAATCCCCCCAATTGGTGTAGGTATGTACAGAGGCCAGCACAACAAGCTATCCCAATCTGTCAAATTTCTTTAATAGATTTTAACTTGAATGCGTTATAATAAGCTTCATAATCAATTGGGAAAATTTGACAATATTGGATAGCTTGACCTGCTGGCGTCTGTACCTAAGCCAACTAAATAGATAACTTACCCAATAGATAGATGATAGATAAAGTACGAAATTGGTAAAAGGAAAAACCATAGGAATTAATGAAGGGGTCACGAAAGGGAGAAATAAGAAGACTATACCTGTCTGTCAGTGGGGCGAATTATACAGAATTTTCGCCTCCGTTCTTACGCTCCCTACAGGAAGGGAAGAGAATATTCTATTCCTTAACATTTAAGGAATAGAATAACGAACCCATCAAGACAGATCAGGTAATATGTATTATAAATGTTCAGTCTTATACGACGAATTCTATATTAATGTGCTAAGGAGTGGAGTTAAAAAGTGCTGTAAGGAGTCCTGTTCGTAATATAACGTAATTTTATTACGGTCAATGGGGAAGTGAGCTAGAAAATGAGCTAAAGCGTCCGGTGTCCCAAACTGGAGCATTCGAATCCTGCCTAAAGTGTAGTGTTTTTTCTTTCACTAAAATGTATTTCTTAGATTGTCTGTGCTCTCTTATTTCATGTTGTAGTGATGTAATGTAACACATCGGGTTCTTACGATACATGTCTTGTAGGCACATTAACGCAGTTCCGTAGCCACTCGACCCGGTTGCCATTGTGGCCGCGACAATGCTACGACAAATCGACCCTTTGTTGTCACTCGAGTTGCGACACGCGACGGCGAATATTCTTCAACCGTTCTTTATGGTTGCATCGTATGCGGTAAGGTAAGGCCCTGGTAGTTCGACAAGCTACTTACTTATTGCTGAATCGCATGCTTAATTGCGTATTAAGTAAGAATCTCGATTGTACCAACTAAAACTTATAAATCCTACCTATGTTAGGCAAGTTGTTACCCACCCCACCCCTAATCTTGAGAGATCAAACTTACTTATAGGAAACCATTGGCTACTATGATCGAAACTTCTGATACCTAGGTAAGTATCAATAATATGTATATGTTACGGTAAGAGTGAATAATTGAAGATTATTAATAATTATCTATTATTATTAATAATTACCGAAAGTCGAGGTTAAAGTGATAAATGTACATAAGTAACGCTCAAGGACCAAAAACAGCTCACAACGCGTTGTGGTCAATTATATTAGTTGAGCTCCAATATGCAAGGAATTATAAAAACTAAATAAAATTAAAAGTCGTACTTAGGCCAGGTTAGGTTGTTAGGATTTTTTTTATATATTCAAAAACTAAAAGTAATAAATTTCGATCGTTTATTCACATTTACCAAAACATGTGGTTAATATTAATAATTTTGTAAAAATATTAATAATTTTCAATAAATCAGATTTACCGTAACATATACATATTAGAAACGACGCCTAAAATCAAATATATTTGTTAGACATTGAAATAAAACTACTTTTGACTGATTTTATCGCGTTAAATTGATATTACCTAATTCCGACGTTTCGGACTCTTTACAGCGTCCATGGTCACGAGTAGATCGAGTAATCGTGTTATAATTGTTGACAGCTACCCTATATTTTTGTTAATTATTGGTAATTCGATTCACGCAAAACGATAAAATCCGTAAAAAGTAGTTTTATTTCAGTGTCTAATATAATCACGCGTAAGTATTAGAAATCTAGATATTTTTTTTTAGACCCATGTAGGTAAGTAAATTTTAAAAATATCGCATGTTTTGAGAATAAGTCGCTCGTCATTTCGTTCATTGTTTGCAGGCTCATATTGTCTGTCGAAAGACTCGCTTCCTCCTAATGCTTACGAACACATTACGTTGACAACGTCGTTGACGTGAAACTGTTGTTACAGAACAACATTGAATTATATGTAATTTTCTCTGATTCACGGATGCGACTCTCATGACTTAAAACATCCAAATACACCCGAACAATAGTATTGGTGTAATTTTAATGAAATTTTGCGCTAAGTGAGGTGTTGCCCTTCCAACATTATAACAATAAGTTACATAATGGTATCTGACGTAACTATTTTTAGCTGTAGGCACACATAAAAACACTATGTCCATATTAGAGGAGATATCAATTAAGTTTAATCGAGACCGGACGGTACTGTCTGACATACTAGCAAAAAGAAGAACTTCGCAGATAAAGCAAGATTCCAGGCTCACAATTCTATGGCGAGAAATTATGCAGTTTGTAGTTCAGTTTGTAAACTGCTTAATTATTAACGACAAATATAAACTAACTGCTAGTGTTACTGCGTTTTTCTATGAAATCTCATTAGCAGCTCGGAGTTTATATTTGTGCCCGGATAATGGCAATAGGCTCTGGGGGTGTACAATTAGTAAAATAATTCTGCCTAATCCTTCTGGGACTACAGGCGTGATATTATGTTATGTTTAATTGTCACAAAGCGCTATAAAACCTCATAATATCAGACTTCTTATCAAACAGGTAAGTGATACACTGATCTATGAAATGCAAAAGAAAAGGTGTTTCACCTACATCGTAAATAAATTATAATAACATTAAGGCTTGTGATATATTTACGACCACCAGTAAATTCGGTTACATCACCCAAGTGTCGGAGAAAGTATTCTTATCTTTACTTTTAATGTTTAGCTGCTTCGGTAAACTTAGTGAAAAATTCACCAAGCGAGAGCTGTTTGTCATAAATCATAAAATAATATCAGAACGGAACCATTTCCAATCTGAATCGTTTTATGAGAAAATGTTGTGGTGAAGAGAAAAGGTGAAAAATTACTGTGAAATTTCGAAATCGTATTGTCGTCCATTGTTTTTAAAATAATGTAGGTATGTAGTCATCCCAAAACCTGGAGACACTTAATTTTATATCTAAGACTTTCTAATTAACTTTTAAATTAGATAGGTGACAGCTAAAGTTGATATTATCTTTAGGGAATTCTCTTTTTATCGAAATCAAATGTGATCTCTGAGGACACAGTCGCCGGGCGCTGCACATGCTGAATAATAATAATATACCTAATAATAATAATAAAATCTGTTTATTACTGGAAAACACAACTTTGAATTACAAACGAACTTAATTTAGGAAAGATGGAATGAGGATACAATGATAGAATGATTCTTTATCCGGCCTAAATGTCAAATGTTGTTCTAGAATGGAAATTCGCCGCCTGTATTTATTAAAAAAAATTGTTAGAACTACAACTAGCCATTTTCCTTGAAAAAAAATATTGAACGCCATTAAATATATATTTTTTTAATCTTCATAATTTATTTAAGTGCACACTTTAAAATATTACGTTTTTATATTTCGTCGGTGGCCACCTAAACCTCTCATCTGTGGCTGAACGGTAAATTGATAAGCCACACCTGGAGTAAAAATTTCATTGTTACGGTAAGAAGAAGAAAATTAACTACATTTTATATTGTATTCAATCTAAATAATAAAGTACCTGTCTTAGTCAGTCCTTCCAACGCAGAATACGACGGCACGTTATCTCAAATTATGTAAGTCCCTTAAAATGGCATTTTATATAAATACCTTACATAATATGGCATTGGCATTCTAACAGAGTTAATGCACGCCAATAGCACAACACTCAAATGTAGAGCCTGTTTATTTCCATAGCAGCAAAAACTCATTTTCCTACATTTATTCTGCAGGAGGGTGTTATTCCCCTGCTCTGGGCCATTACTTTGTTCATAACACAGGAACCCTTTTACTTGATCTCCTTTAGCAAATATTATATGGCCCTGGCTTACTTACGGTCATTGTTAACTTGGGACTTGCTTATGACGTTACATCCCCTCTTCAAATACGTTTTAGAGACAGAAAATAATAATTCATGATGGCAAGGCAAGACCTGAAAACTAAGCGTGCACTCTGAAATGTGTGTGTGTCTGTTTCAAAACATATTTAATATATATACTTACATGTTTTTTTTAATAAAAACGTTGCCCTACAATCAGATTGTCTTTTGTATTATGACTGTGACAAAAACAAATTGTCACAATCATAATTATCACAGATCGAGTTTATTCTATAATAAGTCAAACTATTTTAATGATCACTAAAATCATTTTTAATTTAAGTAATTGTGTTTGAAAGGTATGTAGAGACCCCAAAAGATGTACCTACTCGTAGAAGCTAGTAGTAAGTAAAAGCACAAAAATAACAGTACATTAATTTCATAACATTACATAATAATTACATTAAATAAATTAATATTCTTAGAACATTTTTACACATCTTAGAACACAACACCAAACTAAGCAGAGCTTGTGCTATGGGTTCTAAACGTTTTTTTTTTTTGTAAATACTTAAAATACAAAACAATCACCAGGAGAACACTGTTCTTAATATAAATATTTGCGTCTTGTGAAAATCGAAACCACAACCTCGTGATCAGCAGTCGTACACTCGACCCACTAGATCACAGACGTCGGCAATATTTCTTTGCTTTATCTGCCTCTCCATGGAAATTCTTTGTAAGGCGAAGTTATTGGGGTAATGGAATCTCTTTTGTTATAATAGTAATGGATATTAGGGTATTAGTAACGCCTTTCTTCTTTTACCGACTCTGTAAGTAGTTTACCATAATACGGTTTACCTAAATATAGTACAGAAAAACGAACTACTGTTTCTCGAAAATGTAGTGTGGCGAAAAGATACTTATGCGTATTTAACTATTACCTAAGGTAAGGTAACCAATTAAGGCCTACCTTAATTTTAACACGGTATAACTATTATATACAAATATTTATTTGTCACTTATTTTAATAAAATAAACAAAAATGGCACAGTAACAATAAAAACACTTATATAAAAAACACTTAAATGTCCCTATGTACTGTACTGTTGTCATGTGCGTTAGGTACCGTACACGCACACATCTAGAACCTTTGGTGGAAATAATGAAATCGCGAAGCGTGATAGTTTCAAAATAGGCCTAATTGAGAACCAGGCCTTACTTGGGTGACCCCAAATAAGGGCTGGTCAACTACGATAAAACAATAAGCTTATTTAAGTATTGTTTAATATAATTAGTATCATTAAAATAATGTTTTAAAGCCTCAGTAGACTTTACGAAGTTTGCGTATTATAAGGAGGTAAATTAAAGACTTATCCAATGTACAACATCATCATGGTATCATAGCATCTACAAGCTTTGATTGTTTTAATAAAAGCATATTATTTTGGACAAAATGTCGCTATAGAAACAAAAACAATGGTTCAAGGAACCTGATATGTACTTGTTTCTTTAATAGTAAGCCTGAAGTTGACCGAGCGTGATGCGTGCACGCAACGCGATTAGCCGTACTAGTGTAATGACGCGGAACAATCTGTGATGGGTCCTGCGTGCCTACTATGAGTAATCGCTGCTATTATTGGAGCCCTGGATAAGTTTCTACCAAAAAGTTTTTTTAATAAAAGTTTTTACGATTTTTGTCGAAGACATCAAAAGGCAAAAACATCTTAATGAGTATTTTTGTAAAATAAGGAAATAATTTTCCAAAGCTGCTTAGTGTCTTGTGGAAATCTAGTAACTAGAGAAGCAAGAAACCTTTTTCAAGCTCTTTGTAAGCTTAAAATATATAAACCATTAAGCATGTATTTTCCCAAAGAGTAAGGCACAGTTCGCCGTTATGTTTTAAGTCCCATGTAATAGGGAGGCCTATTAATAAGTCCAATTCTTGACTTCCATCATACAAGTTTCACTTAGATTGGAAGTAAAGAGTTCAGCTAATTTGTGTATTAATTAAAAAATTGTGCAACAAACATTTTTTATTTTGAATTAATTTGATCTGGCTGTTACTGGAATTCATTGAAAAACCCATCATTTTGCTCGACCTGGGAACTGAATTGAACTGTGAACCCACATTTCGCAGTCGCACTTAGACCACTAGACCAGTAAGACTTTTAATATTTTGTAAATATTCCTTTTAATATTATATTAAAAGACAGTTGCTAATAAAATTTGCTTTTTGCTCTATAAAATCTTACCCGGATATCACGTATCCCAAAATAATTGTTGGCCTGGTCACGAAGTAAATACGGAAGGGGGAACAGTGAAGCGTACGCAATCTTAATAAAAGGATAGGTCCCCTGTGTCCGGACAAACTAAATAGGGTGGTTCCGAAGCCGCGGAGAGGGCAACGGTGCCAAACGGTCCATAAGTTACAGGCAAAATTTGTGGGGGCTCGCTTTCCAAAAAAATAATACCAGATTATGTCACAGCTGTGGTAAATGGCCTTTTTCGGGAAACGTATAACATGATTTTGAAGAAGAGAAATGATTGTTTTTTTTTATGTAGGTATAATATTTATTCCTTATTGAAAGAAGAGGAGCATCTTCAAATGAAGAAATTTCGAGTAGTTGTACGATTTCGATTCGGTATTTACGCTTGTTGTTGTCCCACAGTCCCACTGCTGGGCAAAAGCCTTCCCCTCATGCTTTTATTCCGGTAGTAAGTACCAAACTGAAAGCAAAGAGTTCCGTACATACATCACCTCATCTAATAAAAACCTGCATTGGTACCTGACAGACACCTTAACATTTTCCCCTTTCATATTATAAAAAGGAGAATGGCAGGCTTGTATGGGAATTACGTACCGGTAATAAAATTTCGTGTTTTGAGATTTATTATTTGTTTTAATTGGTAGTCAATATGATAGGCAAGCCCTTTTTAAATTCTTAGATTTTTAGAACTTGGGACGTAAAAGTTATAACCAGTTTAATTTTTTAAGGTTATGTATTAGTGTACCAATACATACATACATACACTCACGCCTTTTTCCCATAGGGGTAGGCAGAAACTAAAGAACGCCACTTGCTACGATTCTTGCATACTTCTTTCGCTTCGACCACATTCATACATCTTGTCATACATACACGCCGGTTGCGAGTACTACGCACCTGACCTTTTTGAAGAACCTCACCAATAAGGTCGGTATAAGTTTTTCTAGGGCGTCCCCTCTCGGCGTTTCCACTGACATTCGCCATATAAATCCTTTTTGTTAGTCGCCTTTCATCCATTCTCTCGACATGCCCAAACCATCTCAGCATATTCTTCTCAATTCTCGTCACTACATCGTCTTTTAAGCCGCAACGTTATAGTGTACCAATATAGATTGTTAATAGGTACATACACATTGTTTTTGTGATACAAGTAAATGTTCTTCTAAATTGCTTATTGCTACCTTTGTAGTGTTTTACTTACCATTAAGTAGGTAGATTGAGATGGATGATTGTACCTACTCAGTGGGGTGCATTAGGAGATACCTATTTCGAGCAGTGGACTACGAAGTCCACTGCTGTAGTGGGCTTTGTAGTGCACAGGTTGATAAAGATGAAGTCTGGAACATCGCCGCAAAGTGTTGTTAGCTTATCGGTTTTTATCGGATACATTTCGGAGAATGTGCATCAGATCTCCACGATCTTATTCACGATCATATTTAATGTTATTTCTATTTCTAAATAATTAATTATCATTTCGATATCAGTGTTATTTTACTTATATCAACTTCTAAAAATATAACTGCGTTTAGTTTGGTCGTGGCGAATTTCGCGGATCCCATGGCCATGACAATAGGGCAGGTGAAGGCAAGTGCGGTTTTTAGTCGGTATGAGTCCGACATACCCTGCCACCTCCCCGGGTGGCAGAGGATCCATGAGGATTTTCCGTACTATAAAAAAAAAAAAGTTATATTTTCATAATATAACCTAAAAGAATATTTAAGCGTAAATAGTCTTGATTGAGTACTAAAATACTAAAATTAGAATTTATAACAGATAAGTAGACGGTTGCCTTAGAGATTTTCCTATTGGCGAGTAAAATCTTCCAACACGCAAAAGGCCAGCGTGGTGGATTGTAGCCTAAATCCATTTTGAGATAAAACCCGTGCCCAGCAGTGGACAGTATATCGGTATGATGGTGATGAAGTAGTGTTTTTATACAGGCAGCTAATTAATAATCTGTATTTTGAAGATAGTGTAATAATGTATCACGCAATATGTGTCAAAACGTGGGTATTGTAGAGAGGATTCCGACGACCGGGACCACAATTAACTCGAACCGCGGTCCCAGTCGCCGGATTGATTTTTCTTCCGGCGACTGGGACTATCAATAAAGCAATACTAAAATCTATTGTTCAAAAGGCAAAAACAGTATAGTCAAAAACAGTATAGTCAAACACAAAAATGTTTGTGGTGTATAGAGGTGCAGCCCCGATTTCACCATCGCGGGTCTTTAAGAGACCCGGATTGGGTTTCCCCGCTATTTATTATGCCATAAGACACTTCCACCCCCAAGCATATAGCTCTGGCGGCCTTCTTCTGGCGTTCCACTCGGCCAAGGGGAGACGACCTGGGGGCCTGACCGACTCTCTGGGCTGATTTGTGAATCTAAACCATCCAGGGCGCCACCCTAACGCATACAAAAAAAATAATTCAAATCGGTCCAGCCGTTTAGGACTTCAGTGACATACACACGTACAGTAGAATTATTAGATAAATATAATTATCTAAATGTTATTTTTCTATCAGATTTTTTCTTTAATTATAACTTTGAACACATTTTTGTTAGACTGTACTTTTTCACTTAAACAATAGATTTTAGTACGGCTTAAAAGACGATGTAGTGACGAGAATTGAGAAGAATATGCTGAGATGGTTTGGGCATGTCGAGAGAATGGATGAAAGGCGACTAACAAAAAGGATTTATATGGCGAATGTCAGTGGAACCGCCGAGAGGGGACGCCCTAGAAAAACTTATACCGACCTTATTGGTGAGGTTCTTCAAAAAGGTCAGGTGCGTAGTACTCGCAACCGGCGTGTATGTATGACAAGATGTATGAATGTGGTCGAAGCGAAAGAAGTATGCAAGAATCGTAGCAAGTGGCGTTCTTTAGTTTCTGCCTACCCCTATGGGAAAAAGGCGTGAGTGTATGTATGTATGTATTAATTTATTGGTGGTCCCAGTCGCTGGAAGAAAAATATTAAAATAAATGGATCCGGCGACTGGGACCGTGGTTCGAGTTAATTGCGGTCCCGGTCACCGGAATCCTCTTGTAGACAGCTACATACCTAAGCCTTTGGCTCGTAATTATTTATGTCTAAATCTGTATAACAATGCATATTTCGTTTGCTATCTGTAGGTATACTTAACTCTTTTTTGACTGTACTTGCAGCTTACACGTGCTTTTCCAACTGAACCAAGCAAGTCGTTGACACTCATTCATTAAGCTTATCATGCAAACAAGTTGTTTCGTCACATTGATAAAACATGTAACGTATCCTGCGATGCTGTAAAATGAGAAAGGAGCTGAGAAACATGATAACATTATGTCGACACGTGTGCCCCTGCAAACAAAAGCGCAAACATTTACTTAACTGTAATTTAAAGCTGCGCGATTAGAAAAGGGAACAGACGCCAAGAAGCTTTTTTTACCAGTTAAAATTAAAGTATTTCATTTCATACAGTCATAACCATCAAATGAAATGAAAGTATTTACTTAAATAGTTTAACCGTAATTTTGTGTAATTAAAAAAATTAACAGCTTTCATAGGAATTTTATAATTGCAGGAAAAACCGCCTCATATTACAATTCTATAAGTTTTTTTGGTAAAATATTGTATACCGTGGTTTACCCGCGATTGTCTTGTATTTCTCAATATCCCAAAATCTCGTGTTAATACTTACCTTTTATTTTTTTAAGTACGGAAAATACTCATGCTACGTCTGGGTAGCGCCATGGGATTCGTGACGTTCACCACGACCGGGGTAGACTGCAGCGCTTGCTGAACCACTTCAAGGCGCGCGTTGATAAAACACGGGCGCCACCTATGTAGCGACACAGGTACTAACCCAAACCATGAACCATGTCCCGAGAGTACCTGATTCAGCCGAAAACTGAGAGTGCCGTGGCGCCTCTCAATCTCAGTATTCTCAAGCCACTTCATGACATGCCTATGTTGAGACCTATGCCATCACTAAAATAAGGGACTCCTGTGTGTGTCTACCTACCATCTGACAAGCATTTGCCGCATTTGACATGCATTTTACGGTTTAGACGGGGTCGTTAAGCTGAGACAGTTGTTTTTGAATTTCGCGGGTCTCATCACGCAAGCCCTACATATAGACGTGTTTTTCTGGTGTCCACACTTACCTACATAGATGGAAACCCTACTTCTATGTAAAATTTCAGACTTCTAGACTTAAAGTATTGTGTTGCTGTCAGCTAGTAATCATTTATTTATTACGGTAAGAATTGTTTTAGTTTGAATTTATGGAAGAAGATATCTCAAGTAGTAATAAAAGACGCTTGGTTTTTGTTTTTTAAACGTTGCCCCACTAGGAATTTCTCCTGTCGTGGTGGTGTCGTCGTTTACAAACAAACTTTCACATACACAAAGACCCAGACCGGAACAACTACCTGTAGATGATACAACTATTTGTCTAGAGATCGGCTTCTACTTAGCTCAGCCGCTAGGACAAACGTGTCTTCAAAATTGTAACGTCCTATAAAAAATCATAAAATATTTATGTATTATCATTATTTATACTTATGTAATTACCTAATTCAAACTGTCACAAAATATACAAGTAAAACCCTAAAACTTTTTCAAGTTTCCCGCCACAAAGCGTGAGTTCCGCTAGTATAATATAAAGTAGGTAAAAACATGTACAAACTTAGGTTTATAGTCAGTGTAATTAATTTATGTGTTAAAGAACCACTAGATTTCAGTGAATCAAGATTTAAGTAGACCGAGACCTTGAGCAGTCGGTGGGACGTCTTTAAAAGAATATACTTTACATAGGTAGGTATCTACTTGATGTAATGAACACATCGACAGTTAGCGGCAGAGTGAGCAGCTATAAGTACCTACCGACTATTAAAATTTGATGAATGCATGGATGTAGGAGGCAAACAGTCGGTCGCGACAGTGCTCAGTGGCCAAGGTCATTGACTGCGTATCGACCGAAACTACGCACGCTGATTGGTTCAGTCAGCGGCAGAGCGAGTAAGCAAACTAACGAATGGGTTGCCAGTTTATAGGCATTTCCATACATTTAAGAGAAAAATAGGTATTTTACAAAAATTAAAGATGTTTATTACGATGTCCATAGATTATTTATAAAAATCATTCTAACTGTAATTGATCTTTCTCCAATGAAATAAGAACGTTAGAAATTTAAAAATTTTTTTCTTAAAAACTTAATTATGTACTTTATTTAACCCTTGTTTCGTCGTCTACCCCTTATTGTATCAGCATAATAATAGGGCAACTTTTTTGAACAGTCAAGCCTTAGTCTTAAAAAACTATAATTTCAAGTTTTTGTTTGAATAATATCATAAAACATAACTTACCATCACGTAACAGTCGCCGTTACGACTACTAGACTAACGAGGTTAAATTCAAGTTCAATTGAATATTATGTAGGTACTTAAATAAAAAAATGAATAAAGTCAAGGTTCAAAGGTCCTGTAATGTTCTTTTAAATATTTTCAACTACAGCACAGATTAGGAATATACACAATTGTCACAATACTAAAACAATAATCTGGGGAATACGGTTTTATTGTATACCTACTCAGTAAACATTTCAAATTCAATAGCGGGCGGGTATTTCAGAATTTCGATACTGGCAACCCTCAAAACTGCCTGAGTAAGCAGTTAGCTTAGCATTAGCAGTGTGAGCGCTACATGCATGCGTATAGTTGCCTAGTTCATTTTAACATTATTATAAACCGTTTTCTTCACAATTATGACACTTACATTCAACTCCAAACATTTTATTAAGGAAATACAAAACAGGCCATGTTTATGGAACATCCATGTGAAAGAATACACTGATAAAATTGCGAGACAATACGCTTGGCAAGAACTTGCAGAGATTATGTATAAAGACTGGCCAGATTTAGAAGATAAAGAGAAATCTGCAAAAGGTAAGTTAGTCTCTCATTGATGATACCTTTTTTTACCCAAAACAAAGTACTTAGATAAGTACCTACCTAGATATCTCTTCTGTTTGATTCAATTAAAATTAGGTATGTAGACCTATGAGTAGGACCTTATTCTGAGAAAGATCCTATTTCAGTGATAAACGATGCGAATGCGATGATAATAAATTGTAAAGTGGATAGGTAGGGTAGGTACCCACTATTTGTTTCGTTACGTTGTGCCTTTTATGCTCAGAATTTGACCACATAAAAACAACCGGTATTAGTTGCCAGTTTTTGCCCGGAACTTCACTTGATATTTAATGTCGATTATCGACATTAGAATCATTAGTTTTAAATTAAGAAATTGTTATAAATTGACTTTAACGCCATCTAGTGATAGTTTTTTGAACTTAACGTTAGTAAGCATTTTTGTGAAAAACAAATGCTTACCGGTATAAAATATAAAATTTTCCTTCTTCGAATCAAATTTAATATCGGTCAAACAATATACCTACACAGTCTTAGGCAGGGTTTGAGCAGTTGGGCGTACAATATTGATACTTAGATAACAGAATACTTAGATCATACAATGCAATACTGTTCTAGAGAAATAAAATCGCAACCCAAATTACTAGAAATCCATAAACTAAAATAACTCAGCATTTTAATTTCAGTAAGAGATCTACAAAAGAAATGGAAGGGTCTTCGTGATTATTTTACTAGAGAGAACAATAAAGTCTTTACAACAAAAAGTGATAATGGAGCTCGTAGAAAGCGCAAAACACCTTATTTAGACATGTTATCATTTTTAAATATGAAGAAGAAACCCCTGAATACTGCTCAAAATCATCATCCTATAGAAATCAACCAGGAAACAGAAACCAGGAACTCATGTTTTAAACCTTTAAAAAAGTATTCAGTGCCTACTACGATGCAACAAGCTCCTCAGGAGACAACAGAAAGACAAAAAGACGATCCAGACTGGAACTTCCTATTAAGTATATTACCAGATATGAAAACGATGAATCCTTCCCAAAATTTCGAATTTCGATTTGAAGTTATGACACTCATTAAGAATATGAAATATAATCAACACAATGCGCACTACTACTACAGTACTCCAGGAACGTCTTCCTTTGCCCATCCAGTACCAGAGTACAAACCCTCTGTAAACGTAGAAATTGACCCCATCTCAAATGAATCCATAATTTCTTCTCCAGAAGATACAAAAGCAATATTGCAAAGCTCTCCAAGCAGTAGTCCCTCAAAATAATTATTTATATGTACTTAATTAAGTATCTGTTTACTTGCGCCAAAAAATGATAATGATATTTTTGTAAATAGATCTTTTACACGCACTTTTACAAATCAATATTAATACTAGATGGCGCCGGCATTTCCTAGCTGACGACCTCTGAGAAGACGAAACAAACTCGGAGAATCATGGTCTCTTTTAAAGTCCAGACAGTAACAGTAGTATTCAATGCTTATTAGATGGGTTTTACAATGTAGGCAAATCTGAACTGGGCATTTTGAAGAAAGAGCCATAGCAGTTTTGAGTTGAACAGTATGTACCTACTTACTGACAGCACACAAAATCACTATGTATTACCATAATAAAGCAATTTCAGGAGGTCCTTCTTTCTGCCTTTTTATTTATAACTGCCTCTTCGTCGTGGCGATTCTGAACTATATTCTCATAGTAATCCAAAATTAAACTAGAAAATCCTACCTAGTTTCTCGACTAGGCATCAACTACGAGATTTTGGGATTGTTGGGTTTATCGAAACCTTCAATGTTTTCCGTAAAACCGTATAATGAGAAATCCTTAAGCATTATAACTAAGGAAATAAGAAAAAAATTCAGTGTGGAGTCACTTGATGACATGACTGTCACGATGCGCCGCAGTTTGTCACGTGACTCGTCTTCCGTCCCTTCGCCTTCGTTCTAATGCACGGCAGCTATTGTTCTTGATGAAAACACCACGGGGAAAGTTTTACACCGCAATTAGATCGATCAGATGGTGCTCAAGGAAACAATAGTTGAGGAAGCGCAAGAAACGTTCAGCGTGACATGAAACAATGTATGATTATTGCTAATAGTTGATAAGTAGCAAATGAACGACCTAAACGACACTTACATAGCTGGTAAAAAACTGAAAAGCTAGAACCCAATAATTAAATGAATTACTCAATAGGTACTTATTTATTAATTTCTGTTGATTGCTGTGTTCAAAATGTTCAAATCCAGCGTCATGATGCAGACGGCTTGTAACCGGTTCTTGTGGAAGTCTGTGGGGGAGGCCTTTGTTCAGCAGTGGACTTCCTGTGGCTGATATGATGGTGATGATGAAACTACCACGTTAGTCTTGTGGTTTCAGTATATTATTATTGCCCGCTTGGCTGAGTCATCTTTATCAACTTTGGAAAGTGTCTTTAATTGTCACACGGTATTAAAATATTAATGGCCACCATAGGGTAGCTGCAGTTCTGGGACTATATTTATATAAGGAAAATCTCATGACACGAAAAATAAAAGATTATGTATAGCTTACTTATTTATTTTTGAGAAGACTTACCGCATTCATATGGTTTGTGTTTGCTTCTACCTCACCTCTTATTTAATACAAGGTAAATTGTTTTTGTAGTGTATCCGAACCGAACACAGTGTAGCAAGTACACCAGAGATAGATTTACTAAACATGTCGATGTATTGAAACTGATGGCGCCATCTGTTGAAACGCTCCTAAATACGCATAGTAGAACGTTTCAAATAACTAAAAATCCTCCACCATCGATCCATTTTTCACCGTCCGCGTCACAGCTGACTTTTGTAAGTAGTAGTTAGCTTGTTCACCGATAGATGGAACTTTATTACAAACGAATCAAATAGTAGTATGAGTAAATAAACATGACATACCTTTTTAAGCAGACGAACCGGAATGTTAAAGCTTGGTTTTTTATATTTTTGGTAGCCCAAGGTTTGACCTTATAGCCTGCTGAGCAATGTTTCAGTTTAGAGGGAAAATTCCGTCTATAATGAGACACGATCACTCAAAGTCAACAAAAACAATAACGTCTTATTATTGACGGACAGAGTGCAGCGTCAGGCAGGACAGCATTAGGTCAACGACCTACTTGTCCTTGGTATCCAGTAACGAAATATCCAATCCAGTATCCAGTTACATCTCAGTAAGTACCTAGGTGTGCTTACTTTATTAAGTATTAAGAATACTGGTTGTGCCTCGCGTTGCTACTCGTATTGGTCTAGTTATTGCCAATCCCGTACCACTTTGAATACATTTTATTATCCACTGAAATTTCGTGACAGTTTATTGACTAATTGGTATTTGGTTTTTATATGTACATACCTACCTAATAACTATACTGATTATACATAATATTATAATGTACTTATTCCGATGTTTACCTAATTACATTGAATCCTGTTAACATCTATTTTGCTTCGGTGCCTCTATGACAAATACAATAAATGGGCCTTCTGCCCATTTAAGGTGACATCATACAATCATGTTAATCAAAAGATACGCTGAGACACAAATATTTGTTTAATAGATAGGAAATATACGGTACCCATAAGTAGGTATAGGTATTATTTACGTCCCATAGTAAGATGACAAGCAACTATTGTCGATGAAGATATGACTGGTTGAGATTGATAAAAGGATTCTTAAAACATTAGGTACCTACTCTTGAAGATTATGATAACATGACACAAAATTGCTGCAACATAGACTTTTATTTGATCTGAGCATAGACGTGGCCGGTGGGTATAAAAATTTGTGAAGACAATATTTGGACTGATTTCGGCTTTTTTAAAGGTATGTAAATACAAAGTTGTGATGTGGGTAACTGATATTAGTGAAAGTTACAAGTACTAATTTTTTCTAAAAAAAACCTTTTTATAAAAACCGAAATTAGTAAGTACAGTCAGCAACGAAAGTCGCTGAACATGTTGCAATCTTCAATATGATTTTTAACAAGTATGAAGTTACTGACCTACGAAGGTTATGCGAAATAATTGCATAGATGACCATTAAATATTTAGGTTACCTTAGTAGAAAAGACCTGTTGCCAAGTTCTGGAGCTGTGACAGAAAAAAAATTTAGCTGTGTTCAGCGACTTTCGTTGCTGACTGTACAAATATTGTGTCCTAATTTCGGCTTTTATAAAAAGTTTTTTAAATGTATAATGTTTGTAAATGTGCGTGACTGACGCAATTACAGTGCCCTGAACTACAATGCATGACATTGTGTTTGATAGAACCGTGGATAGATTTGTGCTTCAATTTGCGAAAAACCAGATGTCATTTCGGTTATAACATTTCGTTACCTGTTTATGTAATGATAATATACAAAAACAAATATTTATAAATTTCAAATACAGTAAGTATTTCTGTGGTTATTTAAAATTACTCTGGACCCCACACTACCGTATAGCTACAATGGAGTTAAATTAATTTATTGTCTTTGCCATAAAAGGTCGGAGAGATTTATTTAATTGATCGAAACACTTTTATAGAATAAACAAAGTTTAATTACATAACAATACAGAACGAATAAATCTTAAAATCCATAAACAATAAACACTAGGTTTTAGGTAGGTTTTGTTTGAATCACAAAGAAGCCATTACAGCTTATGAGTATGTATGACTACATCTCTCTTTATGAAAATCTATGAAGTCAAATGTTTATGAGAACTCCTTGTCATCAACGTCGTAGTGAACACCCAATTTCTGTCTGATAGTGTCTTCCAGTTTAGCCAAAACCAAACTTTCCTTGTGTGACATGCGGGGAGACTCTCTCAGTCCTGCAAGTAAAAAGATAATTATGATTTCAGATGTCATTAAGTACTAGTTATTTATCACTACATTGTATATAACAAAGTCACTTTCTCTGTCCCTATATCCCTATGTATGCTTAAATCTTTAAAACTACGCAACGGATTTTGATGCGGTTTTTTTTAATAGATAGAGTGATTGAAGAGGAAGGTTTATATGTATAATACATGTATATTGCACCCGTGCGAAGCGGGGGCGGTCGCTAGTTATAAATGTACCTATATTTGGCTTTAAAACTTGCTAAACATTTTTAATATCATTATAAGTATCTTTAAAAATTACATTACTATTTATCAACGGTGCTATCTAACGTAACAGTAACGTAAACCATGCGAGAATGCTCTCAGACTCAACCGGATGTCCAATGTTTTCTTGTCGAATCAATGAATTTTCTTTTCCTTGTGGCAATTGAAACTGGCAACTATTTTGCCCCTTCCAAATCGAATCAATTTGTTATATAATTATAAAAGTACTGCCTCAGAACTGCCTCGTTAGTCTAGCGGTCATAAGCGCGACTAGAGTTGTTGTCTTCGATTTCCAGGTAGAGCAAAGTGTTATTACGTTTTTCTATGAAACTCTCAGTAGTAGCTCGGTGTTCTCGAAGTGTTGTGCCTGTTTAATGGCAATAGGCTTAGCCTCTTACATGGAACCTAAAAATACCAGCGTACTGTGGGTGCACATTTGTACACCTCTACCTAACCCTTCGGGGAATACAGGCGTGATGGTGTGTTAATTATAAAAGTCTTATACTTATATTGTTTGATGACGATGTCATATTAAAAAAACCACTAAAAACTACAACCCTTAACGGTAGCTACCATAGACAACGGGACTTACAGAATGAGTTCTCGAATAAGTACTGTACCTGCTCGAATGCACCTCTCTACTTCAAGAGCTTGGTAAACGAGACCCGCACTGTTTTCAAAATTGTACGGAAGATTCGATGAGTGTAGTTTGTACTGTATCAGCTTTCCATCAACACCAATCACTTTATCAGGGAAGTGGAATGGCTCCTCCAACTATGGAATAAAAAAGAGATGAGAGGAGAGAGAGGTTGTAAGTATTGAAATTCGGCTCGATTTTTTTTATACTACTGAGGTGACAAACAAGCATACGGCCCACCTGATGGTATGCGGTTACCGTAGCCTATAGACGCTTGTAATACCAGGGGTATCACTTGCGCGTTGGCGACCCTGTAAATTGAAAGAGGAATGAAGACCCTGTAAAATGAAGTTGGTTTGTCAGTATAAGGGTCAAAGTCCCCCACTGCCGTGCCAACACGTTTCCTCGTGGAGCACTGAATTATTTTATATGAATTATTTTCATTTACTTACCTATAATATTTGTTTAAATTATTAATTAAAATACTACTTATTAATATACCTACCTACAACATAATATTGTTTTAGGTATTATTAATGACGACACGTTTGGCGCAGAGGCTGAGTGATCGCATTCTGCACCACGGGTTGTGGGTTCGATCCCTGCACGGACCAAATTTTTGTATGACCTACAGGTCAGTAGGTTAGGTGGTTATACCGGGCCTGGGTGTTTGTGTATGTGATTTTTTTTTTTAACGCACCCACGATACAGGAGGAAGAATGGTAATGGATATACATGTAATTAAGAATAAATGTTACAAGAACGAAAATTGGTTCAAAAACTAAAAGTTTGATTTTTAGTGTTTATATACTCGTAAATATTCAACTTTCAAACTTTTGCATAGTGAAGCGTCACAATGAATGAAGTAGTTGCCTATGAAAATCACTTAATATTCTAGGACTGCCGGATACCAATGTGATGGTTTATTTTAAGCTATGTCTACGAAAATGATTAATATGAAAGTGAGTTTGTGGTCTCGCCTTCGCGGTGTATGCAATTCGATCCAGCCGATATTTAGCGTACGTTTTGGTTTGTGACACCAAAATGAACCAATCAACATCACGCAAATAAAGTTGCGGTCGGAAGATTTCTTTTTAAAACGTTGTCCCACACTAGGATCCCGAAACCTGTAGGTCATAATATAATATTTTGTTCCTATGGTGGATCGAACCCGCGACACGTAATCCAAAATGCAATTGCTCAACCACTACGCTAGACTATCATCATCATCAACCCATATACTGTTCCACTGCTGGGCACGGGTCTCCTCTCATATTGAGAGCATTAATCGAATATAGATGCGGCTGAATATCAGTTTTTTACACGAAGCGACTGCCATCCGTCTCCGCAACCCAATTTCTGGGTAATAACGATATGTTGAGAATACACCTGTTATCAGGTTTTTTTGGCTTTTGATCACCACTACACTACACGGCTTTACGTGAGGCCTTACGCGGCCAGCGGGTATACTTAGCTTTATTTAGACGATTCGAGAAATATCGTGCTATTTGCGGTACATTGCGGGGCCGCGCGGTTATGGTATCATAAGTGATCGATCATTGACGGCAATGTACCTAAAGAGGTCAGCACATCAAGCTACCCCAATCTGTCAAATTTCTTTATTAGATTTTCAACTCTAATCATAATGTTAAGATATTGATTTCTGACATTTACGCGAATATTATACATTGAAATAAAACTACTTTTTACGGATTTTATCGCGTAAGTATATTGATATTATTAATCCCGACGGACATGGACGCTGTAAAGGGTCCGAAACGTCGGGATTAATAATATCAATATACGCGATAAAATCCGTAAAAAGTAGTTTTATTTCAATACATAATGTTAAGGTTCATATTAAATTGGGAAAATTTTACAGTTTTGGATAGCTTGACCTGCTGGCGTCTGTATCGCAACTAGCACGATATTTCTCGAACCATCTAAATAAGCTCTTAGATATACATATATGTAGGTATATTAAAGAACCATCCTTACCGTAATCCGCCCCTTCGTTCCATAAATCGTAGCTCTGTTCCAAAGTTTCAAGGTAGCGTGTGAGCTAAGCACAGCCCGTCTGCCGGCTCCGTACTCTAAAATAACCGTCTCAGTAACATCAACCCCATTCTCGTTTAAGTCACCAACGACAGTTATTTTCTTTGGCTCTTCTTTGAATACGTATTGAGATAGTTGTAATAGATATATGCCGACGTCAAGCAAGGCACTGCCACCTAATTCTTTACTGCTGAAACATGGTATTACATTATAAGACATATAAGTGACTATGTACACATTATATTACGCAATATTTAGTTAGTTATATCACAGTTATAAGTTATTATTATTTAGTTCTAATATATATTATTTTAGATCTAAATAAAATAAAAGTCAACGCCCCCACAGGGAACCAGCCTTATTTATATGTTTGAAAAGTCCCCCGCGACAGGGCTGGTTCCAGACTCGAAACAAATATTTGTGAATCACACAAAGATTTGTCTCAACTGGGAGCAAAAACCCGCTACATTCGGCGCAACAGTAGTGGTGAGGTGAACGCAACACGTGCAGTCGAAATGTAGACCAGGTGTAGGATCTTCCGCTGTTCATAAAGCCCCAAGCGATGGTACGACCGTAAGATATATATTAATGTATAGAAGATTAGCTGTTGCCTTGAAGAACTATGAGCGAGGCTGGTGCATCGGGTAAATGGTATAAGGCTAAATGCTTCATTCAGGCCCATGGCTTCACTCGCATCCCAAAGGATTTTTTGAGACAAAAACTAGCCTATGTCCTCTTCCTCTTCTTCAAAATTGGTTCAGCAGTTAAGGCGTGAAAAAGTATCAATCAAACAGACAATCATAAAGAAAATTGGAAAGTAACTTTGTTACTCTCCAATTTACTTATAGTATTTTTATGGATACTTCGATGTTTTCGGGCCCATTACAATTGATGTTTTTTTTAAAGAATTTGCAAATATGTAATAACAATTTCAAAACTTACAACAATCTCTCGCGATCACAGAGAATGCCAAAGTTGGCTTCTATGAACTTAATGTCACCTAGATCCCCAGAGGCAATCTGCTTCTCAAAATCAATGTAAGCAGGACAGAAGCGAGTCCAAACGGCCTCCATGATGAACAGGTTCTTCTTCTTAGCTAGGTCAAACAAACTCTGGACTTGCTTGGAATTTAGGCATAGTGATTTCTCACACAGCACGTGTTTCCCATTTTCAAGGAAGAGTTTGCTGAGTTCGTAGTGGTCGGAAGTCAAAGCACCGATGTAGGCGATATCTAAAACATACAAAATATAATTATAATAACCTATATATGAGAAGATAATGAGAGGAGACCCGTGTCCAGCAGTGGGACAGTATATGGGTTGATGATGAAAATTACCTATAATAATTAACTACTAATACAGTCTTACAATACATACCTACCTACTAGTCTTATTGGGCCGTGATGGGGCCGTTTTGTAAAATGCACCAGGGATCAATCAACAAAATTATTTGTTATTATGTAGGTACCCATTACTTCTTTTATCGTTTGTGTACTCTGGTGTCCTTTACAAATAAATTTAGTTTCTTGCTTTCTTTCTTTCTTCTTTCTTATTGCAGACATCTTTACACTAAATTGTTAGCGGGTATCTTTACCATTTCTTTTTGGTTGGAGAAAATGCCTGTGCATATACGACACAGTCGTGGACTACACTAAAAACTCCGGTTGTGCCTGTCTGTCCGCTTTCATAGAAGGGCCACGAGAACTGCTACATATTACTTTCGCGACCCTTCCAGCGGTAGGCTTGCATATGAGCTCTCTTCTCTTATCACCACTTTAAACGGGTATCTTTACCTCATCATCATCAACAACCCATATACTGTCCCACTGCTGGGCACGGGTCTCCTCTCATATTGAGAGGGATTAGACTATAGTCCACCACGCTAGCCTAGTGCGGGTTGGCAGACTTCACACGCCGTCGAGAAAATCTCTAAGGCATGCAGGTTTCCTCATGATGTTTTCCTTCACCGTTTAAGCGAGTGATAATTAATTATTAATGCGTACATGATTTCGAAAAGTCAGAGATGCGTGCCTTGGGTTCGAACTCGAGACCTTCGACTTGGCAGTCCAATGGTCATACCACTAGGCTATCACTGCTAACCACAGCTTAAATATTTACTGTCTATACTAATCTCTTATTCATACAGACATACGTAAAGTTGTTGTCCGCGGATTCATCTTCCCATCCCAAAGGGCAGTTTGAGTGAACAGGTAATCTAGGTATATCTTTCTCCAAGACCAATCTATTTCCATAATTCATGAAAAGTGTGTCAGTGGTTTAGGCGTAAAAACATAACAAACAAACAGAGATTTCCGCATTTATAATATTAGTACATATGGATTAATATTATAAATTCGAATGTTTATTGTCTGTTACTTTTTCCCACCCAAATCGCTGAACAGGTTTCCATATTTACCAAGGAGATAGATTGCATCTTGAGGAAGGATATATATAATGAGGAAGGATATAAGTTACCTACTTACTCACTAACTTCAGTAAATATAAATAGTAAACCGTTCTACTTTTCTTTCTATACTGGGATGCGAGTATTACCGCCGGCAAGAGTTAGTTCTATACATTATCCTTATTTACGGTTTTTTTTTGTTATTAACCTATGTATCTTTTATCTGGCACGTATGACTATGTAGGTAATTAATGAAAAAGTTTTGTTTCGCTATCTCAAATGATATCAATTTTTATCGTGTCGGTTTGTGTTACACAATAATAATTAATATTATGGCCTTCATGACGTGGTAAATAGATAAGCAGGTGGCAGTCAGAAGGTTTAGGTATAGTATGTGTTTTGTATGTGCAGGATAAGAATGCATATCTAGATATAAAATTCCACCAGTCATGAATTCTTACCGATGTCGCTGCTAGAAGCCATTGCCTGATAAGTATCAAATACTTTTGCAATGTTATGAATTTTCGCGAACTCAGCTGCCCTTTTCTTGTCTCTTGCACACACTGCAACGATCGCCTGATTGCCAATTTCAGGATACGAATTAAAAGCATTGACGAAGTCATTGCTGATTTTTCCAGCGGTCACGATACCCCAACGTAGTGTCATCTGCAATTAAAAGGAAGCATTGAAGAATTACAACACATATAGGTTCGTATACGGGAGTGTAGGTACCTACACATACTTGCGAAGTGTGGATGTACTAGTAAATCACAAGTCCCACAGTCAACAGTATTTTATTTTAATAATGGTTTAGGTAAGTCACGTGTATGTATACTTATAGATAATAGTGGGCTCGGTGAGTCCAAGCTATTAGTTCACCGGTTTTGGCGTGAAAGCGCAGTTATCACGCAGACAGAGTTTTTTGTTTTACTTTAGTTAGGTACCTAGTTTTTTTTTTATTATGTTCATAAGAATAGGGATAACAAAAATCTCAGTGTTTATATAGTCAGTAGTAGTTAGGTAACTTACCTGCGCTAAGTATTGGTAGATATTATAATAATCCATCAATTTTTCAATCAATTAAGTAACCTAGTTGATTTGGTATAGGTACTTGAACCGGATTAAAATTAATAATAATATAATATAACATAGCTACCTAATAATCGTAATCTTGATTTTACATACACATAATCTTTAATCGCTAATCATGAATTTGATTAGGTTGAAGATATTTACTTAAAACACGGAAAAAAACGAATATAATAAATAGGGTTTCAGATAAATCCAGCAATTTCAGAGATTTAGGGAAGAATTAAAATAGTTAGGCACCTCTCCATCAATCACTTATTCATGACTGACCTTATCAGTGCTGGGTTGCGCTAGTTCTGACTTCCACTCCGCCACTAGGATCTAACCCACCCTAGCTTCGGTCTTGCGAAGCAACGGCAGTTAACCTCGATATATCACCTGTCCACGCCATCGATACAGTGACTCAGTGACGTGAAACTTTGACTTCCAGATCCTAGTGGACGGATCCGGCGCCAGAAACATACAATCCCCATGCTGCAGAAAATCGAAGTAAAATAACACTGCTTTAAGCTGTTGTGTTCCTTGTTACCAGTGCTCCGCGAGGAAACGTTGTGTTGGCAATGGGGGGACTTTGACGCTTATACTGCCAACCCAACTATTCCTCTTTTGTTTTACAGGGTCGGCAACGCGCAAGTGATACCCCTGGTGTTACAAGCGTCCATAGACTATGGTAACCGCTAACCATCAGGTGGGTCGTATGCTTGTTTGCCACCTTAGCGGTATAAAAAAATCTCCGGTTGGAGATAGTGGGCCTTCTCATATTGGGCAGCAGCCGCAAGAGAGCAGATGCAGCACCTAGGTATTATCTTAGGCAACCTTCCGAAGTGATGCTCAAAACCAAAGGCCAACTCGACTTACTACCTACTAATAAAGATATGAACTAGTATTAGGTACTTTTGATATCATACGATGACGTTATCTTTTATCAAGCAACCAGGGGGGTCGGATATTGCAACTAATCAATATAAAAAATAAGATTAGGCCGTAAGGTTCTTAATCTTATTTTCCTGTCATATTTTTATACAATAGTGATTAATGATTAACGATTATGTTTAATAATCGTAGTAGTAGTAGTCGTTAATCATGATTAAGTAACTTTTATCCTTAATCAGATTAACTTTTTTCCAACTCTGACAACTACACATACCACACATCCGGTATACCTAGTTAGGTAGTAACTATGAAGCTAACTGCGTGTCTACAACTAGATAATTATTAGAAGTCATAAACAAATACACGAGCGATACACAAGTCATAACCAATATAAGCGCTTTTTATTACTATTCAGACATCGTAAATTCAAATCTTACCCACATTGATTTCGATACTTGATCTACTAAAAAAACATTACTTACTTAAAAGTACCGATTCAACCAATTCCGTTCCAACCATGGCAAAACTAACCACCACCTCCCTATAGGGAGTCACCACAGCGATTGCGTTGCACCAGACCCTATCGCATGTGGTAAACAAATGCCCAATTCGCTGTTTCCCCGGTGGGATGTCGTAAATCCACACACACACAATTCAGACCAGACGCCGCAAGCTTAGCATAACCTTAGACATAGAAATTTGATCCATAGAGGACGACTGCCATACCCAATGATGATGGATGACTTAAAAGTCAATGTTTTATATTTTTATAAAGAACTGCCACGCGAACTGCAGCCACGCTTTAGAGGTAATGGTCAGGCTGCAGTCACTCCGCATTAGACGCACCGGGCGCCGGGTGGCACAAACTGACCTCCGGCCTCCATGAGCTGTGGCCTGCAAGCGGCTGACTTGTGGTGTCCGCCATTTAACCAGGCAATGGCCCTGGTAGGCTGCGCACGTGTTTGATCCACGTACGACTTTTAATAAGAAGCGTGGAGAGGCCTCGCCCTTTGAAGGGTCGACGAGCGCTGGACCACGGTCGTGGGGAATGTCACGAATTCCATGACCGTAACATATGGGGCTAGGCAAGGCAAGTGGTTTTTAGTCCGTAGGAATTCGACATAACCCGCCACCTCCCAAGACAGTAGATCCACCAAGGGGATTTTCCGTACGGCTGCCATCACTGTGAGCGTGCCGCCAGCTCTACCCATTTGGAGCCCCGTACAAAGAACAGCGCTTTGTACGGGGCTTCAAATGGGTAGAGCTGAATGAGCGAACCGTCTGACGACACTTATACACTTAGGAAATCAAGACTATAATATCCTATAGAAAATAAGTCAATATAAAGATATCCAAAAAAATACAGTCACTCCCTTAGCGGAACAAATGACCTGTCTTCTTTTTAGTGTGCGGAAATGTAAATCTATCGTCTGCCAGCTGAGGAGGACCCATAGTAAGTATCTTAACGAAACTAGGTAGAGGGTAGTTCAGCATCTCTAAAATTCGCTTTACTTATCGCTGACAAAATCATGCAGAGGAAGAACAAAACTGGCGCAAAAATAAAAATAAATATATAAAATTATAAATGAACTGCTATCATAATAGGTTTTTATAGTTTAGGTATAGACATTATTCTAAATTAGTTATTTATACAGAGAGAAAAATTAACTCGGATTTATAACACTAAAATATTATATCATATTTATGCAACTTACCTTTGCTTAGTAGAGAAATGCTTCGAAACTCGAGAATGTCCAGCGACTGATAAATAACTACTGCGGCCGGTTCATGAGATTATCGAATTATTTACTGTATAAATATTGTTTGTTTATCTAAAAGCTGATAACTTGTAGATAACAAGTCTTTGGGGCCAAATTCATAGTCTAGTATTAGGAAACAATTGTTTAAAAATTATACTAAAGAAACCCTGCCTTTTTTAATTTTTCTGTGGAAAAAAAAAACTTATAGCGCTGATATATGGAACATTTAGATTGCTGAGATGGTTTGGGCATGTCGAAAGAATGGATGAAAGGGATTTATTTATGGTCAGTGGAACCGCCGGGAGGGGGACGCCCTAGAAAGACTTCATCATTAACCCATATACTGTCCCACTGCTGGGCACGGTTCTTGTCTCAGAATGAGAAGGATTAGGCTATAGTCCAACACGCTGGCCTAGTGCCGGTTGGCAGACTTCACAAGCCGTCGAGAAAATCTTTCAGGCATGCAGGTTTCCTCACGATGTTTAAGCGAGTGATAATTAATTATGGCACTTGTTTCAATTACGCACATGATTTCGAAAAGTCAGAGGTGCGTGCCTTGGATTCAAACTCGAGACCTTCGACTTTGCAGTCCAATGGTCATATCACTAGGCTATCACTGCGGGTCTATTATGGGTATATTATATTTTATAATTATGTAGTGTCTGTTAATTTATTTCACAACACCAAAAAAAACTGGGTATTATGACAACGCTTCTAATTCTAACCTGCATGCCTTAGAGATTTTTCTCGACGGTTTGTGAAGTCTGCCAACCCGCACTAGGCCAGCGTGGCAGACTATAGCCTAATCCCTCTCAATCTGAAAGGAGACCCGTGCCCAGCAGTGGGACAGTATATCGGTTGATGATGATGACACATAATATTTTTTAAGAGAATTTTATGTGACCTACGCAATTTTTCCACCCTCCGTTTGGTTCCGTCATGCGATAGGCCGTTGAGCTCACTATTATATTAATTATATTCATAATTATTATACAACGACTGATGTATGCGTGCTATCGGCTGGAACCTGGTATACTTAATCAAAGTCGCTAAAAGGCTTTTTCTTCAGAAGGCTATTTCAGACACTGCCCAGTATTGTTGTGACACTCACATATTTTTTATGAGGACTTTAAGAGGCCACGATCCTCTGAATTTGTTTCGGCATAGGTAGAATACCTATACTAAATTCATAAAATAACTACCTATATTCAATTACCTAACACGCCCTACTTTTTCCTGACAATAATAAAAGTAATCCAGTCTTTATATAAATATTTATTATATTTATTATTCTGTAATTTACATCAGATGAAGCCATAGGTAGTCGATATCAAACATGAGTGAGTGTTTCACGCAGCAATATCGGTGAAGCAAATATGCACAATAAACAAGTGAAAATGGTTTTTAGTTTCGGCTGTATTATTCCTTAAGTATCTGGATTCTGGATGTAAGTTCATTACATATCATCATTCTATGGTATTATTTTATTTATTTTATTTTTATTTAATAGGTACAGTAACAGACAACAGATTAAGTTTTACACAATATTCACTGAAATATCATAGTATTCAACCTGAAGTCCAATTAAAACTATACACATAATTCACATGATAATTTGAACTTTAGTGAGCTGGGGAAAGCAAATGGGAAACATATTTTTTTTTAAAAAGAAAAAGAAACCTAATTAGTCCTCATTATTTCGATAAATTTTCTTTAAAAGGGCATGTTTAAATACATTATAACTATCGTCGCAGATATCTGTTCAAGAGCAAATAGAAATAAACAACAGGATGTCACTAATAATTTAAAAACGAGCAGGCAGAGCGAGAGGCCGAAAGAGAGAGAGAGCGAAAAGGGGTCTTTGTCTACTATGGTGTCTAGGTAAATAATATTTAAATTCATGGATTTTCTTAAATACACAGGAAGCGGCATACTAAAATTAGATTATTACTGAAACATTAAAATCAGATTCATCCGTAGACAGAATCCTATAGAAAACTACATAGTTTGCATCTCATTTACAAAAGAAAGAGAAGAGCGGATTCATCCTACAGGGATTAAATATTGAATTTTTAGAGAGTCTAAAACAATAGAGTTTAGCAAATGGCAATATTCCGTCACATGACCGTAGCGCGGCGTCTGCGGGACTTCTTTCGTGAGACGGACTTTACATAAAAATGGGAACAGGACTGTAAGAAAAGTAAGAAAAAAACAATTTATCATTAAATTTTAAAAGTAGAAAGAAACACAATAATTTTTAATACAATTAAATTACTCTCCACACATTGGTGAAACCGCAATCTGCCGTGGCGTATCTGCTAGCTCATTTTAAGTACCTATTATGCACAAACGGAAAAAGTTCAATGTGTGGAAGCGATCAAATTAATACCTAACACAATTTGTAAAATTCACGTCAGTACGTCACGTCGCACTATGGGGGAGCGCCTAAGAGAGCTGTGCCATAAATGCTTTTTCGAAAAGTCTGCAGAGGTACATGTGTTGTACCTCAAACTGAAGCTAAAGGATGGATCTATATGAATCTACATGAATATATTGTTTTTCTGCTACTATTTTATGTCAGGGATCAGTCAAATAATATCGATGAAAATTATCTTTAAACATCTGCAAAATTTGCGAGTTGTTCAGCTTCAATTTATAGTGACATAGCAATAGTAGTAATATATAAGTGATAAACCATTTTAGAAAGCTGAAGTATTCTATATAAGTATGATTTGTATTTTCGTTTGTAATACACAGTTATGTTTTTTTTTGGAAATACATATACCAATCGGCGACGTATTTCTGATGACACTCAGTTTTTTATTTTCTTTCATTTTCAATTGTGGTTTTGACTGTTGCCGAAATTTGCCGATGCTCTGTAAACGGTGTTATTACATAGGTAAACCATCTACATTTTACAGGATGAAAAAAAAAGGTGCGGAATTTGTGCGCAACATAACTAAATCTTTTAAAATGCGACGTCAAGAAAATATGTAATTCTTACTACACGCGCGAAGAGAACTTATTGATTACTTTGATATATAAATATGTATAAAAAAGGCTTTTTACTGTATTATATTTAATTGCGGTTATTATATAGATATAAATATTATGAAGTATTTCTCACCATGTTTTGGTTCCCGTATACATATATTAACTAAGCGCATACGCATAATGATAGATAGTACGCATAATTTATCATGCCACTTTGCATGCACACGTTTCTTCTCAAATTATTACGTATATATAAAATAGGTTCTAAATTATTTTCGTTTTAAATTATACAGTTCTTCATAATTGTTTATTTGATATCGTTGTAACTAAAAATGTAGGTACCTAATCATTTCTCCGCAATGAGTGAATTTTGCACCAGATTCGTGCACCAGACGCGACCAATGGTATCGTAGGTACTGATTGAAAGTAACGTGAATTATGTTGTTTCAATATCAAATAATATACCTACGAGACAATTTTAACGAATATTCTGAGCCACACATAACCAAGATTGTCGCAAATATTCAAAAAATCTAATTTCGCAGTTTCTCCAACGCTTCGCAAATTCTGGTAGAAAAAAAGAACGGATTTTTGTTAAAATTTAAAAAATTTTTTTTTTTTTATTTATATTAAAGCTCTAAATAAAGCTGTAAGTCTATTCAATTTCGTACAAAGTCTATATAATTTTTTGTTATTATAATACTCAAACATAGCTTTAAGATTATGTTAATCTTAATTTTTCTGTTTACATATTTTTTTAACTATTAAAAACATATAAATTTCTCAAAAGTGTATGTCATTTGAAAGCAACATTCAAGATTAACAGAAAAAAAATACACTTAATTATCTTCAAAAACATGGATTATACAGATTTATGGCACGAAAATGACTCAACTTCCCCATAGTGCGTCGTTACATTCAGTTCAGTCACTTATTGCAAAAACCTATGAGGTCTGGTACCATTTATCACTCTAATGAGTAAGGTATAACCATAATTTAACCATCACCTCTTCTAGGAGTACAATAGTGATATTGTGTTTAATAAACCTAACGTACCTACGGTATACCACGCCTTTGACAATAGTCTTCATAGAACTCGTATCATTTCGATTGAAGTATTTAAAGTGAATACTTTCATACTCACGTTTTATGATTAAGGCCGATTAAATTGAACAATAAATGACTTATTAATTTTATTAGTCTTGCCCCTTCTGCTTCGAGTCGTGACAGAAAACTTAAGCAAGGAAACTATCTAACTCGAACCTCACAGATTAATGATTTTGTTTGATCGACTAGTAACACGCATGGTATATTAACCAGTTATACGTGACGTGAGGTCTTCTGTTGATGCCCCGCGAGTGCAGATGAATAGTTCGGCTATATTACCACCTAACCCACCACTAATTTTTTTTAGATAAAGAACACACACACAGAGTAGGTACTGACCCTAAACTAAGAACTAAAAGTTCATAGTAATCGTGCGTGACATTTATAACCAACGTGATCCGTAAATTGATCGAAAAAAATATACAACGGGCTAGGTCGAACGACACTACAAGAATTTTTCCCCATGAAAACGTCACGTTTTTTAGAATAGTTATTACGTTTTTATAACGTTTTTACAATTTAAATAATTATGTAAGAGGTATAGTGCGCTCATTGTATCTTGTAAGACGGGGAAACTGAGAACTAAAATACTCCTCGAGCTTGACAACAGCATCGTTTAATATTTATAATACAATACAAGGATGCAAGGGTGAATTGGGACAAAACTTTGATAGTCATTTTCAGGTTCAATTATAATAGTTTGATGCCAACAAGGACTCTTATTACCTACTTTATTACATTTTAAGAATGCTTCTTGTTGGCATCAAACTACTAAACCTCCACCCTCCATATATCCCTTTTCACCCCGTTTTTACCCTGTATATAAAGCTTAGCTGCTCGACGTTTGCCGTTTGTACCTATTTTGTTATTTTTATAGGGATTTATGAATACAAAAATAAATATAGCAAATTATGTATAGTTGTAAGATAGTTAGAAGATACATCTGGACTGCAATTCGTTTTAACAACATTTTCTTCTAGAGAGATCGTAAAGTTCATCTATCATAGATTTTATAATTTAGGTAGGTATGTGCAGAACTATGACACAATAATTATGTGCTCTTAGTAAACCAAAGGTTGCTAGCGTCGATTACTTTTCAAGAATATAGGGGCGTAACGTGTACAACCGCCACGGTGATATACCTTTTTGTATCTCATGCTGACAAAATAGAAAAAGCACCAGGGTATAAAAAAATCAATTAAGGTTTTTTTTTAGTTTTTTATTAAATTAATGATGAGAAAATATAAACATGAGTAATTATGTAGGTATATTAAAAAAATAAAATTTTCATCATATCTATTTCCATAGTCAATTATATAAAAAATCGCACTTCATTGTATTTAACCACAAGGTAAGGAATATATTAAAAACAATAGGTAGTTAGTAAAATACTGCAACGATGAAATTGTCACTAATAAACGAATGCACAAACTTAACCTTTCTATTGATATGTTAAGTTCAACCAGTAAACTATACCTATTGTATTTTTAAACTAGATTTAAATATTTTACGTGTAAAGATTTAACGATTGAATATCATTATGATAATTTTTATACGTCCTGGCTTACAACATTAATCTATAACAAGTTGTATAATGTGCTAAATAATGAGATTGAGTAACAGTATCCATACAAGTTAACCCTGTCATACAGTAAAAACCATTACCTAAACATAACGTAATTCACAGCACAGTAAATAGGTACAAAAAAAATTGTGGATATTCATTATCTAAGCGTAAAAAGTGGAGTAATGCTTAATTATTATAAAACTTAAAAATAGTTATAAATAGGTGGCTGTGATATTCTAAGGAAATGTAGCAGGCACATTATTAATATATCCCCCAAGTGTTGGTGAATGACGTGTAAAAATAATTAAAAACTATCATTAACGTGTACTCAACACTACTACAACACATGTTTAGATAAATTAAGCTTATGGATAAGGCGCTCGTTTAGCCCGCGAAATACAAATTTTATTTGGTTTTTCGCAAACAAGGATTCACATTCTGGGTTTATGGCAATTGTAATCGCGCCAATAACAATACCATATTCACAAATTTGTAAGTACTAAAGACTTTGCTTAATAAAATCGCTAGTTTATATGTCCATATTCTTTTTAATCTTCAAAAAATTAAATTTTGGACTAATATTGGTATGATAGCGATATTTTATAATTCTAGTACCTACAAAATCGTTGATATGGTATAGCTATTTTCGCAATGACTAAAAGAAGAAATACCCATATATTGTAAATAAAAAAATAAAATAGATTAAGTGATGTGTCTTAGTTTAAGTTAATTATTTCTAATGTCATTAAAATGCTTTTTTAAATGCTTGATCCAGGTCTGCTATAAGATCTTCAACATCTTCTAATCCAACTGAAAGCCTTATAAGAGCATGTGTGATACCAAGTTCCAAACGTTGTTTATCAGGAACTGATGCATGTGTCATTACCGACCTGTAAATAAAGTTTTCGATTAAATTATCAAGCATTTCAATGTCTTAAATTAATTGATAGTGATGAAATACTAACGGCAATTCAGCTAAACTTTCATATCCCCCCAAACTCTCAGCCAGTGTAAACACTTTAAGGGAACTCAAAAAAGTTCTTGATTCTTTGAGATCACCGGAGTGTTTAAAACTGAAAACACCAGAGTGTCCCGACATTTGCCTCTTCGCAATATCGTGTTCCTTGTGAGATGGAAGTCCTAAAAACAATGAATATAAGTTATTATAAAGGATTATTAAAGTGGTACGCTAGACATTAACTCCATATTACGACCATTACCTGGGTGCATTACTTCCACAACATTTGGATGCTTTTCTAACCACTGCGCTATTAACAAAGACGACTTCTTATGGCGTTCCATACGCAAAGCCAATGTTTTCAAACTTCGGTTGACTAGGTAGCAATCAAACGGTGATGGTACAATTCCCATGGCTGAAAATATTAATGTTAATTTAAATTATAGCTATTACGATAACACAAATCTTTCAAATCTTGGTTTCACGTTCAGTGTCACGCCAAAATAGCAGCACCGATTTGCAAGAGATTTAGTACACGTGTAATAATTATGTGATCAGAAATAAATAAAAATACCGTAATCCGTATTAACGTATACCCTCAGTTATTTATGATCAGGACAGGAGGTTTGCCTATTTTTCCAAGATCACCTATAAGTAACTTCTATATGCACATAGATCTTACGTTAATGTATATCTCGTGAAATCGTTTTATGAAAGCCGCTTAGCGTATTTGCGTGGTTACATACTAAATGCGTATGCATGAATTTTATACGCATGCGCATTTACTATGTATCTAACTAGTAAATGTGCATAGAAAAGGGCTAAGTAAGTCTTGGTAAGTCCAAAATATCGGGTTAGTAAAACCGTTTTCAAAGATAATTGGTCATAATCGACTTCAGTTTTAACTTTGTTACTCGGTGGATGACCGCGACAAGGTAATGTGATAATTCGCATCTTAAAAAAACTAGTATCCTCCTAGTTATCCCGGGATTACGATTGAGGAAAATTACTTGGAAACGAAAACTTTTATTTGGAATTGGTACATTTAGCTTGTATTAACAGGGTTCTTACCCCTGTTACACCAGTATAAACAGGGGTAACAAATCCACAAAAATAGGGGGGGAATGATCCCGTATAGCAAATCATATTATGTCATACTACGGACTATATTCAACTTTGGACTTTGATCCCGGTGAGTGAACAATCAAGGTAGTGTTATTGCATATATGAATAGCTCATAAATTATGCACATATCTGAATCTCTCAGAGATCATTTTTATATTTCGATCAATGTATACCGTAGTGTGAAGGCATAGGCACTTTTCGTATTATATTTATTGCAACAAATATCCACTAAAATAGAAACTTGTAACTGAATACGAAAAGAAGTGTGAAGTTTCTGTATATAGGTACTGAAACTTCACACTTCTTCTCTTCTTTCTATTTAAACTTGTGTCATTATAGATGATCAGAGAATCACCTTTGGAGCGAAGCATTAAGTTCATCATGTGGGACATTAAAATTTTCGTTTTATTTTTTCGAAGGATTATGTATGATCATTTTATGTGATGAAACAAACAAATCTGTATTTAGATAAAACCTTATTGAATAAAACTGTGTTTGAACAGTCTGAAGGTGAGAAAAATAGAATTTGATTTTATACCTTTATAAGTTTGAAAAATTTATGGTTATCACGTCAAAATGCTGAATAACTTTCAGCATTTTGACGTGATGTAACGTGAATAAAACTGTTTAAACAGTCAACATAAAAGTAGAATCAATCAAACCTGTCGGACACAGCACAATTTAGCAGATTATCGAAACTTGAACAAATGAAATATTTCTAGAATTATTAGAATGACGTACGCGACGATCCAATAAATTCATTACTTTCAATTTTATTAATGGTGAATGAGTCACACCAGGCAATAACGGTGAGTAAACTGCCAGTCATTCTACACTATGATAGCATAGGTGATAATGGCAGTTTTTCCTACGTTTCATCACAACAATTTACCCATGCAATAATTTATGTCGTGTCATCGTTAAAGTTTCAAAACAGTGTGATTAAATATAGGTATACGGTAATCAATTACGTTTTATGAAGAACAAGTCTGGAAGTAAATTTCAGTTTTAATAGGAGATATAAACACTTACCATTTTGTAGAAATCTAAGTTTGTCGGCTAAAACTTTGTCGTTAACAACTGCTGCTCCCATTATAACGTCGGAATGACCATTCATGTATTTTGTTAGGGAGTATACAACTATATCCGCCCCGAAATCCAGAGGTCTTTGTAAGTACGATGTGAGGAATGTATTGTCCACAACAACTATTATATCACCGCGACTTTTTACTAATTCGACTGTTGCAGCAATATCAACAACTTTCAAATTGGGATTTGTAGGCGTTTCCAACCAGAGCATCTAGAATACAAAAAACACGGATTGGATAGGCTTTACATAATAAAATTACGCAAAATTTCAATAAAGCAATAAAATAATAAATTTTATCGTAATTATAGCGTTATCATGAATGCTACGAATTAATGTAAGTAATACCGTTCCTTTGAAATAATACACTCTTGTGATAAAGATTGTTGTGGTTAAGCCATGTTACGTACATATAAATATGAATGTAATAATGTTATGAATTTTCGTCACTGTTCAGTGTTTATGAATTAGTAATTCGTAAAACGATAAGTAGGTGCGATAATATGCTGGTGTGCTTTATAAAATAGCTATAATGAAAGTACGGGGCAGGCATGGTCTACAGACCATGCCTGACCACCCAACTGAATAACAATTAGATTTGTATTTATTTCGGTAAAATGATACCGATACCGATTTTTATAAAGTTTATAATTATTATTTCGATTAATTATTATTAGTATGATATTCTTCCACTCCAAATAAAATTTTAACAATGTGTTTAAATTTATCCGTACCATTCGAAATATTTAGTTTGTAGACAACAGCTTACGATTTATCAATCAGATAATTATTTTTTTCTTTTTATAACATAAAAAAAAAATGCATTATTCAACTATTGTAAAATAAAAGTACTAACCTTAACGTTACTATTTTCTTGAATTACTTTATTTAATTTTTCGGGACTCGTGATGTCTGTGAATGTTACTTCAATTCCCATCCTTGTTACAACTTGCCTGAAATTTAATTAGATTCACGTGTTTCATAAGTTCTAAAATCTCTTTAGGATATAATTATTTTGAATACGTATATCATTTTAAAATACCTCTTACCTCAAAAGGCGGTTAGTGCCACCATAGACATCATCAATTGAAACTATATGATCACCTTTGCTAAGTAGTGACACTATTGTTGTAATCGCTCCAAGACCAGAAGCAAACGTTAAACCATATTTTCCACCGTCTAATGCTGCAAGACATTCTTCTAAAGTATCTCTCATTGGGTTTCCAGATCTACCATATTCATAACCCTACGAATAAATTATAATAATTAAATTGTGTTAAATTTAAATAAACAAAATGCCTTGTCGAAGTAAAAAATAGCAACAGGTTTGGCTTACGGTATGCTCGCCTGGAGCCGGTTGCTTGAATGTTGTGGATAATACGATGGGTGGAACAACCGCAGCACTTTTCCATTTATCCGGGTCTTGACCAGCATGTATAGCCACAGTAGAAAAGCCAGGCTTTTGCTCCAAAAATCCGTTATCCGTCATCTAGTGTAATAAAACCATAACTAATTACTTCAATTTTGTAGTTGATAAGAAAAAATAACGTAATTAGACTAGGCAGCTAACTACTTATTTTTGTTAAAGAATATTAAAAAATGGACTTAGCTTGGAGTTCAGTCATCACACACGAAATTACGATTGTAGAAAAAAAACGAGGTATTAATTAGGTATTCAAATCAAAATAAATACATACATTCATGTTCGCTCAGAATACATAGGTACTTAAGTATATTATTTTTTATACGGGTTACTATTAGCTTAATATCCAAAACATTGTCTCTTAATTTAGCAAAAATCTAAAAATAGTTTAGTTAAAAATGCTCGCTAAAATTCAAGGTTATTGAGTGTGGTGGAAAAATGTGCTTAAATTTCATCATTCTGTACACAAGAGATAGGTACTATTGAAATTATATAATTTTTATTACTTACATTTGGCTTTTAATTAATACAATACAATAAATAATTCCATTATAATCTATAACTTACATTTCTTTCCGATCACAGTACTTCAATTGGCGCTACAATTATTGCGTGTCTCTAACCTATCTAGCACACCACCACCGGGACTTGAATTACAATAGTAAATGAGCAGTTTCAGTTGTCAAAACGTCTTTTTATCGTACTTCAATACTGAATCATTTCATTGGTTGAGCATGCCTGTGTAGTGTGACGTAGCGCTAGCGCCGGCCAGTATCGATGCCAGGTGATACCTATTTAAAGAATTTTATATAAAAAAATACGCAGTTATCTATTATACTATAATGACAACAATAACTAGTTATTTTTTGGTATTCAGATATTCTAACGTTATTTTTATAAATATATTATATTTTTATAGAACTATGTTTTGAGAATGTAAAAATAATGAGGTGTTCTGTTTATAAACTAATTTATAAACCATCATAATTAGCCCATGATAAGTAAAACGTGTCAGAAGATTAAATTATACAATGAAATACATCACTATTGATGATCTGACGTTTGTACAATTTTATGTAGAATTCCCGCCAATTTGCAAATTAATGTGTCAAAACACTCAATCAAATCTCAAATTTTTTAGTTTTGGTTAGTTACACAGTGATTATTATTGTTTAATGTAAAAAGTTTATCTCTATTCAAAAAAGTTAAAGTTAATTATGAAAATTGATAGTAAACCGCTAAGGTATGCTCACGCCGAAGGCCATACTGATGTGTGTTACACTGACAATGGACAGTAAGTAATTTTACCATTCATTCAAATAATTAATGTTTTAATATAATATGTAATCATAAATTTAAGTAAAATACGATTGATGCAGACATATAATAACATGTGGAAACGACGGCGATGTAAGGATATGGGTCGACATAGAAGATGACGATCCGAATTCACATTGTGTTGGGGAAAGTGCACTTGCTGTCTGCTACAAAGAAAAACGACTTTATGTCGCCACAGAAAATCACGCCGTTCAAGCTTATACATACCCTGCCTTTGACAAAGATGGTATTGTTACAAGATTCACCGCACCAGTTACACAAATCAAATCAACAAGCAAAATTGAGGTACGGGTACTCTATTTCAAAATTGTATGTTTAATGATACTTATTATGTCAAAATTATATCTCATTAATTCTCATAATTCTTTATTATAGGTTTTGGGATGCACTTCTGAAAACATGGAAGCTAAGATTTGCAACTTAGAAGGTGGAGCTCCACTATTTGTTATAAAAGAGCACACAGGGCCAGTTCTAAGTATTGCTATATGTCCACATATGAAGTTTGCTAGCACTGCTTCTGGTGATGGAAAGTTAAGGATATGGGACATTGACACACAGAAGATTATAAAGGAAGTCTTATGTGTACCAAAGATAAACACATTTTATGCTGCAAAAGTTTTATGTATGTTTTTGTATCAATGCCTACATTACTTATTTTCGCTATTACTAATCAGATATTATATTAATATATGATTCATTAAAATTTTTTGAAGATTTTTCTTGATTCTTGATGAATGATGGTGAATTAAGATTATTATTAATTTCTAAATATTCAGTACATTTACTATTCTTATTCAGTATACTTTTGGCATCGGTTTGTATGTTTGGGTTTAATTTTTTTATTTGCAGACCTGTCTGTCTATTGTGATTGCTATGAATATTTGCAATCCTTTTATTTATTATTAATAATATCATACTCCTACCATTTCTGACTGAAGTTGGCTTTAAGTCTAACCAGGTGCAGCTAAATCTTTGGCCTTCCAAATACAGTGAATGGCACTGATCTTGACCACTCTGAGAAAGGGAATTGGTTTTGCACATGAAGAACTGAGAACCAATGATAACTGGCAGTCATAATGTGCTGTGTGATGATCCTATCACATAATCGATACCTGTCTCGCTGCCTTGCACCTCATGTCATACCACCAAACAGATCAAATAATGTACGGTCAGCAACAAAAGTCGCTGAACACAGCTATATATTACAGAACACAATTATAAAAACATGAGAGGTTCAAAACTTGTCAAGATTTTTTTTTTATTATGAAGGTATGGAAAATATTTAATGAACATCAATGCAATGATTTCGCACAACCTTCACAGGTCGGTAATTTCATATTAAAAATCGTATTGAAGATTGCAACATGTTCAGCTACTTTCGTTACTGACTGTACTTCTGCACAGATGAAGGTCAGCTCTCAAGATCTGCCGCAGATACTGTACCATTAATGATTGTCATAAGTGTTCATATGACAACTGGTACTGACGGTTTAAATGATCTTTGAGCCATGGAGCTGTCTTGACGTGTTAAGAATGGTCACCGCAGCAAGTGCAGCTAAACCTAGCAGAATATTATGGTTGCTACTTACCCATGAGCTGCTAGTACATTTTTATTATAAGTAATAGATCAATTTTATAATCATTATTCAGTAATAGATCATTTTAATAATCAATTATGTACTGCTTAGTGAATTTCATACTACTTCAAAGAAACACAGTTTCGTTACATTGACTGTAATAAGCGGTCAGTATTTTATTTTAAAATAATAAACACTTTCAGGTCGCATGGATTTTGAGCCCACTGAGGGCAAGTACCTAGCATACCCTAACAATCGAGAGATCATATTGCTAGACTGTGAAAGTTGGGGACAAAGAATGACATTTACACATAGTTCAGTAAGTACATAAATATTATAGTAAGTATATAATTTATTTCGATATTTTAATAAATTAACAAATTGAAAGATATCATATTTTTAGATAAAATGTGCAATATCTCAATGCCTATTTTCACCATGTGGGGAATACCTGGCTGGGAACACAGTGGCTGGACAAATTGCAGTATGGGAAATTGGTTCCGGTGCATGCATGGGTATAATTGACCATCCTACATCACATAATGTATCTGCTATGGCATGGAACCCCAAAGGTAGGTGATAGAAATATAGTTAAGACTAAAATTTAATCTTGAACAATTCACTCTGCAAAAAGTGATCCTGTAGTCTCTAAAATAATCGGAAAATGTATGTAGGTTGGCAAAAATTTATAAATTCAATTCAATTATTATTTTCAACCAAATTGAATTGCAGAAAGTAAATCTTTATGAAAAATAAATGTCTCTTTAACCAGGAATAACAATATATTTGCTAAAAGCCTATAAAGATATCGATACGTCGTCTGTGGTCTAGTGGTCCGTGTGTTGGACTGCTGATCATGAGGTTGTGGGTTTAATTCTCACAGAACACAAATATTTAGCGACCCTTACAGTGGGGCGTGTCGGACTCCACCCAGAGTGGGTGACCTACCGACTAAAAACCACACGGTGTTCCTTCTCGCACCTGCTGCGTCGGGGGCTACGGGAACAGAGCATTCTTCCTCGATGTTCCAGTGGTCTAGGCTAGCCTCATTGGATTCTAGTAATAATATATAATTTACAACTATAAAGATGAACAAGATAGGATTCTAACTCGATACCTATGACGTAGCCTAATCCAAATCATATTACCAGGCGCAAATACAAACCCGACTGCGACTGAGATATTTTTAGCAAAAATAAAACAATAACCCTTGCCCAGAGGATTAAAACCCATGAGATCAGGCTCAGCATCTGTGCTTGATACACACAATGAATGGGGCTTGAGTTGACTCAAGGTAGGTGAAATAATAAAATAATTATGTTACACATAGATGCGATGCTAGGCTAGGTTTACAGCTGTAATGTTCGTGAATTTCACGGATCCCAAGGCTATGACTATAGGGCAAGTTAAGTAGTGTGGTTTTTAGTCAGCGAGCCTGACCGACCCTGCCACCTCCTCGGGTTGCGTATGATCCACGAGTATTATCCATACTTAAAAAAAAGGACAAATCGTTTGTTCGATAAACGACGATTTAATATAGATAGATAGGTATCTATCAACTAATAAAACTACTTTTTACGGATTTTGTCGAGTTATTTTGATATTATTAATCCCGACATTAGACTGTCTACCCGTCTACCCGTGATCATGGAGAATTAAGTTCGTGATTTATGTCGTCAGAATTATTTTCTAGGAAATGGTGTGCTGGCGTACTGTGATGTTGCCGGTCAGTTGGGAATGTTGGTGAACTGTTACGGCAAAGACAGCAGCAGAGTTGGTGTTTACAGTAATGACGATATCGAGATGGTGGAGAGAGAAAATGGTAAGATCTATGGGTTTTTTATAACTCCTCTATCTCGCTGCTGGTGAATGGGCTGATAGATAAAAACGTCGACCCAACCACCATCAGATGGGTGAGAGCGATGCTTTCTTATAGAGGAGCGAAATTAGCCCTTCATGACACAACAATAGAAATATCTACGGCCAGGGGATGTCCACAAGGTGGAGTACTATCGCCATTACTATGGACCCTCGCGGTGGATAAGTTACTACACAGGTTGGCTGAACTCCGAATTGACGCGCAGGGTTACGCAGATGACCTTGTCATCATAGTGAGGGGGTTCTGTCAATCGACAATTACAAGCATTATGCAAAAGGGACTTAACACTGTCAGTGAATGGTGCGTCAGAAGTGACCTCTCTGTTAACGCTGACAAAACTGTTATTGTACCTTTTACGAAAAAACGGCGTTTGGACAAACTCACAATGCCAAAGCTGAACGGAAAGATCATTATTCAGTCCACGGAAGTCAAGTATTTGGGCGTCACCATCGACCAAAGACTGACGTGGAACACGCACTTGGCGAACATACTAAAGAAAGCCAAGATGGCACTTGGGGTTAGTGGCCGCCTGATGGGTAGCAACTGGGGTGTAAATCCCAGAATTGCACTCTGGTTGTACACTGCCATTGTGCGGCCGATTATTACGTACGCATCAGTGGCATGGTATGACAAGGCCCATCAAGTGACCACTATACAAAAACTAGACAGTCTGCAGAGAACTGCCTGTCTTATTGCCTCAGGAGCTATGTCTACATGCCCCGCGATGGCGCTGAATGCCCTTTTGGGGCTGCCGCCTCTACATGTATTCGTATACAGGGAGGCGAAAGCCAGCATGTATAGGGCCAGCATCCAGGGCAAAAACTGGCTATTCAAAAAATTTAGGACCTTACAGGACTCAATTTTGGAAACGCCATTACTTAGCATGACAACAGATGCCATGTTGCTACGGCATGTTTACCTAAAACACTACTCCGTAGAAATGCCTTCAAGGGAAGACTGGTCTAAAGGCCAGTTACCATACAAGGCCGGTTGCCTAATCTGGTACACCGATGGGTCTAAAATGGGACAGAATGTAGGCTGCGGAATACATGGAGAGAGACCCAAGTTCGACAAAAGCGTTAACTTGGGGCAGTACGCCTCCATTTTCCAAGCAGAGGTTTACGCCATCGTGGAATGTGCTGAAGCCAATCTGCAAAAGCGCTACATCAATCAAACAATTTACATAAACTCTGATAGCCAAGCAGCTCTTTTAGCGCTTGATTCGAACGTTATTTCGTCGAAACTGGTGGAAGACTGCATGGCTAAACTGAACTCTCTAGGAATGATGAATAGAGTGATTTTAAGATAGGTTCCAGGTCATGCGGGCATCATTGGCAATGAACGTGCCGATGAACTCGCTAGAGCGGGGGCTAGTGGTACGCAGCAGGGACCCGAGCCCTTCTGTGGAATACCGAAAGCCCTTGCTCTAAGAACCATTACGAACTCAAGCTATGAAACTGCTACGAAGCTCTGGAAGGAATCACCAGGCATGGTGCACTCCAAAGCTCTAATTAAAGCCTACAATAAACGGCACACAAACCTTGTCCTAGCATTAAATAGGAACAACTTGCGCATTGTAACGAGAGCCTTAACAGGACACTGCTGCTTAAACAAGCACATGTTCAACCTAAGGCTGAGCGAACCTGCCGGCGTTGTGAGGAGGCGGACGAAACGCCACTTCATCTCCTGGGAGAATGCGGGTCTCTAATACACAAGCGCAGTGTTCATCTAGGGAAACATATCGTAAGCCCAGATGAAATAAAAGAGCTCAACCCTAAGCAAATCCTGCAGTTTATAGTAGCCGCAGGGTTTAGCGGTGAGCTCTAATGCAACAAGTGGCGATCACAATAGACCGACTGCGGTCGCAGTGATACTTAAGCCGCGATATAATAATAAAAAAATAAAAAAAAAAAATGGGTTTTTTAGATAATATCCATCACACCATATTATCATGCTACTGTTCGATATAAATCTCTCTCCTACACCCATCCTCTCTGTTGCCATGGCATCCCGGCCTATCCTACTATAATTTCAATGTTATCAAACCATTGACATGGATTTGACCCTGAGCTATTTGCTGCAATTGATTTATCAATGGATCGGTTTACTGCTCAAAGCATACTAATGTGAACCGTATTATTAAATAGATGAGGTAATTAAACTTACCCACCTGAATAATTTCTTTATATTACCAGGAATTTACTTATGAAGGCATTAAACGATAGCTGAAAACGAGTGATGTTTTCGCATTATCCTTGTTTCACGGTCGTATTATTAATCATCGTCTCGTTTTCATATTTCTTTTGTTAACTTAATACATATACATATTTTACAAATCTGTTTAGGACAGTCTTGTGTTATAATCTTATCAATAAAAACATAAATCGATTCGGGTCATAGACCTTAGATGACCCTGACTTATTCATACGGCTGTCGACGACGCCGTGGTAATAAAAGCTCTTGATTTAATCACTCGAGACACTTTAGGTATTGTTGTTTTCATGATGATCATTTGTTGTTGCAACTGTTTTTGTTATTAGTAAGCACATGTACCTACATTCTTTTCCTGAACACGTCCTCTCTTTCCCAAACACGTCAGCCTCTTTTCCCAATATAAGGTAAATTAATTAATTCCGTGTGTTCAATGAATCATGACAATGAAAGTTTTCCTCCAGACAATGACGACATCGTGGATGATTTAATAGAGAATTATGAGAGTGACGATGACAACGCTATATCGCTGGAGAAGATAAAAAATGAGACGTTAGGGCTGGGTGTAGAACATGATGAGTCCAGGCCGGCTTCACGACATACTGCTGTAGCGCCTTCTTCGGTGCCACCACAAGCACCTTTCCAATCGTCGTCTACTCCTACGCATCTGGAGCATAGGTTTGTTATCTCTCCAAAAACATGAAAATTAAAATATTGATATCGCTCAGTAAATGACCCTTGATGAGAAGTCAGCCGTGAAGGTAACTCGATAAAAATTTATCGGAAGTAGTGTAGGTATAATTTGCAATGATACGTATTTTCTTAATAACTAACTTTACCTAATTAATTACTTACTTAAGAATTATTTACTTGAGTAATTAAATAGAAGTGGAGGGCAAGGGTTTAGGTGGATATTATTTGGGTCCTCCTAATAAAAACAGCTTCACTGGTGTACTTGTCAATGCGGCAGTATGACATCCTGGGTTCGATTCCCGCGTCGAACCGTTTTTAATTTATTGGCTTATACTATGGAATTCTCCAAAGCAACTCGGGAGTTTGGATATGTGCCCAATTAATAGGCTCACCTATTAAATGTGACCTAACTAAAACATACCGGCGATATATACGTGTTGACGATGCATGTTATTATAATCTCAATAATAAGATTATCATTAAATAGTGTTAAGCAGCAAAAAGATAATGTTTATTATTGTTCCTCGTTGCATCATCAGAAGTTAAGTTAAGGTGACTGTAAGTTTCGCTGAGGAATAACAACTCGTTCCCGCGTGCCCGACCATCGGTGATGAGGCGAACAACTCCTGTAGTTTTAGTAGATAGGTCGCCCACTCTTGGCGGAGTCCGACACTCCCACGACGTCTCCCCGGACGTATGTCCATGAGGAGAAAAAAGGTGACTGTAACTTGACTAAGTTATATTTCTAGATACATGTGTTGGAACGATATCGGCATAATTCGCTGTCATACGGTGGAAAATGGAGAATCCACTATCGACGTTGAGTTCCATGACACGAATTTGCACCATGGCATTCACTTGAACAACTATTTGAACCACACTATGGCCAGTTTATCTTCGACCGTAGTGGCTTTAGCTTGCGAAACACCCAGGTAAGCGGACAATAATAATTTATTGTTATCATGATAACTTGATTGATTGTTTTTTTTTTGTCCGGAATCACTCTTCTGTTGTCTGGTTGAAATTTTTATAGTAGCTATTGATATTATTGTGCCATAAATTAAATAATTTAAAAAACAAAACCATAAAATTATGGTTTTATATGGCTTTTACAGACAACTGAAAAATTAAACAGGACATGTTTTGTGGCTCCAATGTCACTTGCCTATGAATATGCCCTAATGAAAAGTAAGGAAGAGTATAATTTAATTTTAGACGACATCTACTTATTGTTTTTTTTCTTTATCTTTGTTTAAAAAAAAAAACAAAGGTAACAAACAACTAATCGGACATTAACAACCTGAACAGAAATGTTATTGTATTTATTTAATGCTTGTAAGTACAGGGTTTTCTAACAATGAACTTTATACCGTCAATATTGTCTGCATACAATAGGGTCCTACAATAGCTCTGTTCGTCGAATGCAAAATACCTTTGGGACAGCATTGGTCTATTTGAATTTAGCATTGAATCTTACAGATCCAACTTTCGACGCTTCTTCTTAGAGATCGTCAGCTAGGAAAGGCACGCGCCATCTAGTATTAATTAAATATTGACTTGTAAAAGTATCTTTAAAATATCTATTTAAGAGAGATAGGGCATCTCAAATTGGATCTGCCCGACTGGGAAAGTTCCTCCGCCTTGCCAGAAAATCCAATTGAAATAACACTGCTTTGCGCTGTGTTGTGTTCTTTACGGTGAGCAAGATTGCCAGTCGCGAGGAAACGTTGTGGCGGCAATGGGGGAACTTTGACCCTTATACTGCCAACCCAACTATTCCTCTTTCGATCGGCGACGCGCAAGTGATACCCTGGTGTTGCAAGCGCCTATTAGTTTACGGTAACCGCTTACCATCAGGTGGGCCGTATGCTTGTTTGTCACCTTTGTTGTATTAAAAAATAATCTATATACAGAAATGAATAACTTTATATTATTATTAACTCTCAAAGGTAGCCTTACAGACCACAGAAATAACGTAATAGTGTTCCACAGTAAACTGGTGTGCATATCGCTGGTGGGTAGCAGTAAGGAGTGGAGCGCTTCGCTGCCGGACACGGAGGAGGCGCTGTGCGTGGCGGCCGGCGCCGGGCTCGTGGCGCTGGCCACCACCGCCCGCCTGCTGCGCCTCTACACGACGCTGGGCACGCAGCGACAGGTACAGACTACCGATACTAACACACACACAAACGGACAAACTCCTCATAATCAGTACCTAAACTAGTCAACTGGCAACTGGAATTGGCTAGATGACTGATATTTTTTGTAATCCTATGAAAAAAATCCCGATAAATAGAGCCAATAAACATAAACAAAATTAAACTCAGTCAGACAGAAAGCGTACTATATAAAACTGTAACGTCTAATGTTTCGTACGCCATACGATTTCTATACAAACAGTCGTTTGCGGGAAAAAGACGGAGCAAACCCAACTAGAGACTATCTGGAGTCCACTAAGTCTGTTATTTTGAAAAAATCACCAGTCAAATACCCAATTATCTACTGCCTAATGTGAGGCATGGATATTAATAATTAGACCTTGGAAGACATAAGCCACGTTTTGACCCAAAAAGCCATCGGGGATGCAGGTGAAACTGTTTGCAGCAGCTAGTTGTACTATAATAACTAACTCTCATCACAGCTTCTCCCTTATATACTTTTTTAATAAAAAACAAAATGTAAGAATAGGTGAACTTATTATAAAAACACAAAAAAAAGATCATGTGGTGTTTGCCTGTAAGTGGTTGTGCAATTAGCTTGTAAGTCCCTGTACCATTTTCTTGAAATATTGTTACGACTATTGGCAATCCTAAATATTTTTTTTAAAAAACTTTATTTTGGAAAAACATAAATTTATTTTTGTTTATAGGTGATATCACTGGCTGGTCCAGTAGTAACTCTAGCAGCTTTTAATACAACAGTACTGGCAGTCTATCACAGCACAGACCCTGGCGTCTCAGATCAGCACCTAGCAATGGACATCGTGGCATTAAACGGTAGTACGACTATTTTATTCAGTCTTACGTAACAATTTCATAGCAAGTAATTCAATTTTCCATTATTATGCCTGTGTTACTTAAGTACTGTAAGGCTCGGACTACATGTTATCGGATCGCCCGGTCCGGTTGAAAACTGAGTTTAATTCGGTTGCTTACGGGTGATTCTGCTGATTGCGTAGTGGTATCGTATGTAGGCGATGCCGGAAGCATTGCAATGTTTTCTTGTGTGACAGATTGAACCTGGCTTGTCTGAGGTCGCTAAGAGCGAGGTTCTTATGGTCCCGGATGTTTTTTTAGTTTTAGCCTAAAACTGACGTGTTGTAATAGGTCGTAGAAGGAAAACAAACAACAATGTTTTCAGAGTATAATTCATCAATGTCACAAGGCGGAAAACTTTCCTGTATTCTGACAAACACCGGATTAAACAATTAAATAATTTCAGGTCGTCAAGTTCGAAGTAAAACAGTCCCTATGCCTCTAACGCCAAGTTCTAAACTAGCTTGGCTGGGCACCACAGACGTGGGCTCTCCATGTGCGTACGACAACACAGGTGTTCTGCGCATGTATGATGTCGCGAGCGGCATATGGATGCCTGTGTGTGATACTAATAATCATTCTAAAGGCGCGTCCGATTCTTGGTTTATTGTTTCCGTGAGTGTTGTTTGTTTTAACTTGCTTCATTTTTTTGTAATAGATTTCTTCAAGAACACAGACTTTGCACAGATATTTAAAGCCACTAAAATTTTCTAATAGCGTAAAAAGAAAGATAAGCACAACCTTAGCACCACACATTCACAATGTATGTGTGTAGCACTATATAATAATATGTCATTCCTGTCTGACTGAAATTTGTGGTTAGTATTAATAATTTTGTTTTTACAGGTAAATGAAGCAACCCAAAAAGTTCGTGCCATACTTTGTAGAGGGGCTTCATTCCCAGCCACTGCTCCTAAACCTATTGTTGCAGAATTGGCTATGCAGGTACGATCTATACGAAATTATGTGTTATTTATAAGCTCTCCCGTGGTATCCCGTTGAAAATGCTGTTGCTGAAATTTCCTTAAATCGTGATTTAGAACCCGCCTGCCAAATTTCAAGGTTGTTTGCTTTATAGTTCAAGTTTTATCGTAAGTGACACTCAGCGCCATCTAGTATTATTAATACATGGACTTTTAAAAGTTTTGGTTACAAAAATATAAATCAGTAAACATTTATTTATCAGTCCATTTTTTTAGATTCCTCTTTGTGAAATGGATACAGAAAAAAGTCAGTATGAAGAACAACTGGTTCGATGGGCGCACACAACTGCCGATGTAGACATAAAAGGTGCTCGAGAGACTGCACTCAAATTGTTTGCCGTAAGTGTTTGTTCAGGCTGTTCTTTAAATACAATGCAGCACATATGCAGCATTGTTATATTTAAATGTTTACATAACTTTCAATGTACCTATTCAGACAACCTAGTAAAAAAAATCCACAGTAATGTGACGTATTTGTATAATGATGCATAAATAAACTTCTTACAAACTTATTATCTTAAATATTTTTGTTTGTGACAATATTGCAGCTTGCTTGCCGCAGCGAGATAGAGCAAAGAGCGTTAGAACTGATGGAATTACTCAAAGATGATCGCTTACTACCTTTAGCGGCAAAGTACGCCTCGCGGCTTGGTCGCGTACACTTAGCTGACAAACTGACCAACCTGGCAGATTCCTGGGAGAGAGAGTCCGACAAACTCAATGTAGCACAGAACTCACACTTCCAAGAGCTGGACACGCAAGAGACTTATGACGTCTCAAATACTGACCAGGACTTGAATTCTAGTCTAATAATACCCCAGAAAGTTAAAGAGAAGAAAGTTGATATTGACACAACTATTAAACCAGTGGTAAGTCAATTTAGATAACATCTGTTTAGTTATATCAAATATAGGTTTATTAATAATCTACATTTGGCAGATATACCTATATCTGATAATTCTTATATGATATATAAGACGTCATATACATAGCTCGTAATTTCAGCCTATAAAATCATCACCCGGTAGAGCTAGAAACATATTCAAGAAACAGACCACAAATGCAAAGAGCGCACCGAGTCCGCTAAGTCTGACTGAAAGAACACTAGTAGAGGTGCATCGACCCGCCGATACTTCTGAAAATGAAGACGTAAGTGCTTATCGGCTTTTTACAATCTATTGCGCATGATTTTCAAATAAATCACTAATTTATGTTGAAATAAATTATAACGGAATTGCGTGACGCGTATGTTAATTATAATTATACTGTATGGGCCTATGATTTCATTAGTACCTAATAACCAGAGGTTGGAATTAGGTAGTTATTTATGTACTTGCATCGAAATGTTGATATTTATTATAATAAATTATAAAAATCTAGTACATTTTGTTAAGTGGGAAGTGCTCCGAATTTCCGCTATTGTTTTCTTTTGTTCAACGAGTATGTTGTGCGAACTACAAATGTGGCAACATCGCGCGTGTGCGCATTGGAATTTTGCAACTTCGGACATCCTATGTCACTGATGTAAGTTTGTTTGGCAACGTCGCGTGTGCAGTGGATTATATTGTGTAAAAGTATAAATAACTTTTTTATTTAATAAATCACGGGACTTTTCTGCTCTTTAAAATTAGAGATTAATTTTAAAGAGCAGAAAAATCCCGTGGAGGATTTGAGGCATATCCACTTTATTCTTTCGCTGCATGAAATCTATGTAAGTACATAAATAATTCTACGTAATTCCGACCTCTGCTAAGAACTATACTAGTACATAAACCTACATACTTGCCCTTTACTTTACAGCTTTTGACACCGATGGAAGGCGAGGCCTTTGTAGATTGGTTTACCAGGAATAAATCTGTCCTTGAAAAACAGAGCCCCGACCTTAGTCCATCGGAGCTGACTCGGCACGGCATCAAACTGTTCAAAACTGTCCAAGGTAAAGCCGCCCCAAGCACTGATAACGGTCCTAAGAGGAAACTTGATGAGGAGACAAATGGAGCAGATACACACGTCAGCAACGCACCGAAACAGTCGAAACTCAGTGCCTTCGCGTTCCAAAAGAAAACATAAGTTTTTATAAATGGTTAAATCATGTACATAATTATTATCTTTTAATTTCTGAAGTATAAAATTAAGTATCTTTTTGTATTTTATGGCATTTTCCATGCTAAGATTTTAAAGTTATTAAGCAAAGGAAAAATTCAGAAAGCGAACGCAAAATTCTAAAAAAAAACATTCGCAAAAAGCGACGTCACAGACGTAAATTCAGAAAGCGAAGGCAAAATTCGACATGGCGGGTAGGTATCGCGGTGGCTTAGTGGTCATAGCGTCTGGTGTACCGAACCAGAAGACGCAGGTTCAAATCCTGCCCGCTGTCGAATTTTTCCTTTGCTTAATAACTATAAAATTAAGTTTTCAAATAAAGTTTAACTATTGACTCATTGCCCCAGTAGGTGGCACGCGTGCTCATCACACGCGTGCCTTCAGCTGATAGGATGCAGGGCAAGGCCTCGCTAAATGATCCCCATCATTTCAAGCGACTGCTGGACCACAGCCTGTCATGGTCATGGTGAATTTCACGGATCCCATGGCCATGACTATAAGGCAAGATAAGGAAAGTGCGGTTTTTAGTCGGTACGTTTTTAGTCCAACATACCCTGCCGCCCCCCGGGTGGCGGAAGATCCATGAGGATTATCCGTACTTAAAAAGGTATTGACTCATTGAGGGGCTCGCGTATAAATAATTACTACGCCCATAAATCTATTTGAAAGGTTAGGTTGGGTTAGTTAAACCTATGACACGGATACACACGTCAGCAACGAACGCCCTGAGACTTGTAATTACGAGTTCCAAAAGAAAACAAGCATTGTTTGTATTTAATTAATGTAGGGTACATATTTAATTTATAAATACAAATTCAGCTTTTAATATGTATAGTTTGATTGTTAGGCATTGACTAGTTCAGCTTCATCTGGCGGCGGGAAAAGCCCGTCTTTGATCATTTGTTGCCACTCGCTGCCATTTGGATACGCGAATCTGTCCAATATTCCTGGTAGAAACTCTGTGCTGTACCCCGGTAACTAAAATAAACGGGAAGTATAATTAGTTTGAGTTAGCTTTTAGTACATGTAAGTGTAATCTATGACATAAAACAACTGATTACGTAAGAACTATGTGTTTGTTCATAATTATGTTGCTCTCCGAAATGTAAATATTTTCGATTCTTATCTGTAAGACTGATGTCTGTAAATTACTTTATTGCTTTAACCAAGATATTGAAGGGGCAATAGTGTAGATATAATTAGATATGCAAAGAAGAAAATTTCGCTAAATAATACAGTCGTAAAATAGGTCATAACCACAAGGGGATTGAATGAAAGTTCATTGGGTGAACGTATAATACTTTCGTTATGTTACGTACCGTAGTCTACAATAAATATGGGATTATGGGCCATACATAACCAAATCAGCGTACCCTGCCAGCTATACACATCAACAATCTAATGGCCGACAGAAAATGCTTTCCGCGTAGCAGATTATGAGTATATTCCGCTTTCCATTAGTTAAATTTTATAATATTTAGATTTTTTTCCTCTTTCCATTTGCTGTCAATGCGATGAAAACACGATCCGCTTGCCGAAAATTATGACAGTTATATAAGTTTACCTTAGGTGCAAGGTATTTGGCGTTCTCGACGACACAGGGCTCGACGAAGTGTTCGTGCTGTTGGTCCACGTACTCGAGCAGGCGGCCCTGCATGCTGGCCGACACACTCGCGAAGTCCCAGTACTGCAGGTGCTGCACCATCTCGCACAGACCCACGCCGCCCGCGTGCGGACATACTTTCACTGGGGACGATAAAACACTTCATAATAATTATAATTAGTATTTGTAGAAATTAAACTACAAAGTACTGAAGGTTAGGTATATTATAGTCATCATCATCATCAGTATTAGTCTACTGCTGGACGTAGGCCTCCCCTAATGTGCGCCATTTCACCCTGTCCTCGGCTTTTCGCATCTAGTAGTCTTTCGCAAATCATCACTCCATCTTGCCGGAGGGCGTCCTACACTACGTTAGCCGAGTCGCAGTCTCCACTCAAGAACACGTCTACCCCAGCGGTTGTCGGTTCTTCTGCAGATATGGCCAGCCCACTGCCACTTCAGCATGCTTATCCGGTTTTCTATGTCGGTTATTTTGGTTCTCTGTCGGATAACCTCGTTGCGGATTTTATCCTTCAGAGAAACTCCAAGCATAGCACGCTCCATAGCACGCTGCGCGACTTTTAATTGGTGGACTAACTATATTATAGTAGGTATGCGTGTTTAATTAGCCACCTAGCTATTGTTTGATGGCCTCAAATGTAGAAATGCACGAATATGCGATATTAAAAAGTTAATTTGTAGATGCTAAATTCCCGCTTATCAATACTTAGGTATCCGATGTTATCAGTGCCAATACATAAAGAAATCATTGGGCCATGGAATAACATAACATAAACATCGAATCTAATCGAATTCGCTTACCTTCTCTTTCTGTTTACATTAATAAAATGAACTTGATTTAATTATGAGAATATTATGAACCTTTTAGTTTCTCAGCCATAAGATAGACTGACAGTATTTCATTAACTCCGCCGATGCGTGCTGAGTCTATCTGACAGTATTGAATGGCGCCGATCTGTAAGAATTGCTTGAACATCACGCGGTTGGCGCACATTTCACCCGTAGCCACGCCTATGTTGTATGGTCTATAATAATGAAACACTTTAATTAACACCTTTGCAAGACATTGAAAACTAAGCAGGTATTTAATAGACATGCATTGAATCCGATGAAATTAGGATGACATTTCACGAGCCCTTAGCTTATTAAGAACTACCCTGATTAACCGAGCTGCAAGGTAAGCTGCGCTAGCCGCGGTCAATCTGTGGATGGGTGAAGGCACCTCTGTGCCTCGGAGAGCACGTAAAGCCGTCGAAACCGGTTGTTATACGAACATCTATAACTTGCGGGAGCTATTATGACAATCGCTTCGTGTAAAATACCAATGTCGAAGAGACCAATCACCAAAGCACTGCTTTATCCGACACGGCACTATAGCCCGATGAATTACCTGGCTGATTGTATGTCCAACGATGGTGCTACGTTAAAGGGAGGAGCAAGGTATGGAATTAGGTAGGTAGGCACGTAAGACAAATATTGCAAGAATGACTGCAGGCGGCAACGAAGTGGCAGGTGATTAACATGTATGATTACCTACCAATAAAAGTAATAAAACGCATTGGATAAAACGTTTTTACCTTCTCATACGCTCTCGTATATTCAGTTGTTGGTGTGTTCAGGGCAACTAATACATTTGGGCAGTCTGTAATATTGAGCTACTTACGCCAAAGCCTTCGATATAGCAGCATGTCCGAGGACATCGTCGGGCGAGGTCGGCTCTTCGATCCACATCGGTTTTAATGGCGCTAGGTTCTTCATCCATTCTATTGCTTCATTTACACTCCACGCTTGATTCGCATCAACCATCTTTAAAAACAAAATTTGCTTTCAGAACTAGATTATATTTATAGTGTTTGATTTAAAAAAAATTACTGTAGGTACGTTTGGCCTAGCGGTTAAGGTTACCCATACCTAGTCACATACCTAGTACACGCGTTGTTTTCAAACCAACATTTTATAAAATCGCTCTCTTTCTCTTAATTTGAACTAAAACCCGTGCCAACCCAAGTATCGTAAACTGTGCGTTAAGACACAGACTGAATAAAGCTTTTGAGGACATACCGACTTAGGTACAAATATAAGATAATTGGTGGTTTTCTCAATTATCTACTAGAAAATATGATCTAATAATCTTTGTTTATGGTTGTTATTGAGGACACTTGTAACCTTTTAAAACCCACCGAAAGGCATTTTCTATGTCAGATACTAAACAGGTATAAACTTATAATGTTTTGTATCTATAGCTTATAGTTGAACGGTACCGACCACCAATATATTCCTACCAAAAAGTTATCGGGACCAATGTACTTGCGGACAGCGCTGCACCTCCGCCAATCATCCTCGAAGTTGACTCCCACTTTGACTTTGAAGTACTTAAAGCCAAGTTTCAAGTATTTCTCGCACAACGACTGCAAGAGATCGTCGCTGTAGCCCAACCATCCTTAAAAACATCATTTATTATCTTTTAAATGTATAGGTATTAATACTAAGTGACTTATAGGTCTTTTTAGCAATCCTCAACTTAGGCAAAATATTCAGACGTATTCAGATTCGTCTCTGAAGTCTCTGAGCCTTAAGAGTGTACGAGAGCGAAGCATCATCGCGGGATTGACGTTAGCCGAAATCGCCGGGCCCTTATTGTGTGTACCGAAGCAAATTGATGAAGAACCATGCAGATTTAGGTGTAAGGAATAGTAGTAGTAGACAGAGTATTTATGTATGAAGGCATTTATTTTCACATGTTGAGAAGGTTGCTGGCAATCCAAAATAACAACCTACTTAAATTAACTACCTAAAACCTTTTATATAAGATAGGTAGGTATATCTAAATCTGAATTGTGTCCAGCAGCCACTTACCGACTTGTGTGGTGTAAGCAGGATATCCGTTGTCGATTAAATATTTGACTCTCTCATCTTTGCCGGCTTTCTTTTCCCTCAGCAGCTCTATGGCTTCTTCTTTTGTTATCACATCTGTTATGTAGCGGAAGTCTATTGTTGACACCAACTCCTGTTCGTGATAAATTTTATGAAACCCAATGACATTCTATAGTTTATTATCAGGATGAAAAACTTTTATAAAAACAACAGAAATATTCTCGATCGTCAGAACATAGTTTTTGAATTAAATCAAAACTCAAGGTGAATCACTTTTCTTCGTAGGTATAGGTACCTAAAGCGCATATTTCTATTGTTGGAAATATGTACCTAATAGAAGACCAGATAGAAACAAGTCCTGTAATTTTTGGAATTAAGCAGACATTACCTATTGCTGTTTGTTGGGTATACAACATCACGTCTTAACATGTGAGAATGGATGAACAGGTCGCAGTCAAACTTTACAGTATAGTAGTAGATACATCAGTTGTGTAAATTTACACAGTTACAGCTTGACCTCTCCTTACTTGAAGCTCCGCTAGAAATTTGTGTGCGCAAAATGGTGGGCTGAGTACTAGTCGTCACATAGTAGGTAAAGTGCTACTCAATAACTCGGGACTCCGCTTTGTTGGTTTTATAAACCTAACCAACATCCACGCGTGCAGTCTGATATGATAAGTACCTCGGGCTCCATGTCGACAAGAAGTCTCCATAACGGTTTGTTTTCAAGGCGAGCCCATAGGTCCCACAGAGAATTTAGTACGGCAGCTGCAGCCAAGTGTGCTACCCCCTTTTCAGGCCCGATCTAAAATTAAAATGAAACTTGTTCACAGAACCAAACAAAAAGTAGCAAGTTATCGCACATTAGATCTCATTTTCATAATTACCCATCTCATTTGCGAATCGTTCGTAATGGTTCGCCAAAAGCCAGCGAAGTCAGCAAAGATATCTGCAGCATTCTTCCCTATTATAAATTTCTTCATAGACCTGATGGTGAGGACTATGATCTCAGTGCCGCGGCCGCAAGTGAAAGTTAGGCCGAATCCTTGCTTGCCATTCTCTGTGGTCGTGGTGACGTATGCGCACGAGTAGTTTGGGTCAGTGTGCTACAAACATAATGTCTTGTCAATGGCTTGAAATTATCTAAGTAAGTTCTCAGCATAAAATAAGTAATTGGTATGTATGTAAGTATATTTAAAAGGACCTAAAACTTTGTTGCTAGTCTACCTCTACAAATAAAAACTAGATAAAAGGCAATACAAATCCTACGTATTTACATAGATTAACCATTATTAGGTATTTAGTCATGGTAACAATGTTAGACATTATATAGCGTCGTGGCGCGTAGGTAGGTACCTATTTCTTTTTTATTATGAAATTAGATACAGAGGCCAGCACATAAAGCTACCCCAATCTGTCAAATTTCTTTGATAGATTTTCAACTTTAATACATTATAATAAGGTTTATACTCAATTGGGAAATTTTCTCAATTTTGGATAGCTTGACCTGCCGAGGACTAGGTACAAGTCACACATGCATTCTCAAGAGACTGGCTGGATGAGTATCTATAGTCGAAGATAGGTGTGATCAATTTTATAATAATAATAATAATAATAATAATCTGTGGTCTGACTTGTCAAGTTGACATGTAAAAAAAATTTTCACCAATAATTTTAAGAAATTAAATCAATACAAATCATTTTAAATAAGATATATAATCAAAATAAAAGCAAATTCATATATATATATATTCATAAATTATGTACTATCCGTGGTTGCATAAAAGAAAAAAAAAGAAACCAAATTTTTACGAAATGATCACACCATGTTGACAAGAAGCCAGGCCAGAAGAAAAAACGCACGCCTACCATCTCCGGCCTCGTCGCCCAGCTCCGCCTCGCCGCCGTCGGAACCCAGCCCCATTGTGAGTGCTGTGACACCGGCCGTGGCAGTTGCGTCGAGCTCGAGCGACGAGTACTTCTCGCCGCCGACGACACCACCACCTGCGCGTCGACGGGGAGGGCGCCGGCCGCCGGACCGCTTAGGACCTCGAGGCCCACCGGTCTCTGATAGGGTCCCAGCACCCGGCGGAAGTGTGCAGCGCATGAGATGGACACAATCCATCAATGAGAATGTCATGCGCGCATACTTTGGGGCTACAGAGGGAGGAAACAACCTGACCGCGTACCGTGTCCGGATGCTCTCTTTGTTTCAGGTGCTTGAGCCAGCCGTCAACGTTTCGGCCCAACGACTTTCGGATCAGGTGCGGGTCATTCAGCGTAATCGTATGTTGGATGATACTGCGCTTGATCGCCTCCGAACAGAAATGTGTAACCCTGTCACTGCCCCATCGTCGCAGGTTGTGGCCCAACCACAGCCCAACCATACCTCTAGCCACGCTGACGAGGAGAGTAGTGACAGGGTTACAAATGTAAGTACCCAGTGCAGTGAGGAATTAAGCAGTGCTTTGGAGTGTGCTATTCGGGAATATCGCTACATGCCGCCCGAACTTAGGCCACGATTACCTCGTTTGCCCATGCATAACAAAAATAGGGCGCTGGTGGCTGTTTTGGATTCGCAGTTGTCAAACTATTTTGATGACTGCGAAGACCTCACTGATACACATTCGATCATGTACTGTGCGGCTGTAGCGGCATGTCGTGTAGCCCACGTCAAATTTGCAGATGACAGAGCTACACGACCGAAACCAGCCGTACCGGCTTGGCAGTGCAGGATCGAGCGTCGTATTGGTGGGGCCAGAGCACTCATCGGCAAACTAATTTGTTTCAGGGAGGGAAATACTCGTCCAAGAGTGATGCGCTTTGTGAGACGGGCATTTTCGGGGACTGATATCAGCCCCCGAGACTATATATCCCATGTCACAGAGCGCATCGACTTCCTGAAACAAAAAGTGTTTGCATGGGCAAATCGTATTCGTAGGTACAGGCGGAGAGTGGAGCGATACACCCAGAATCGTACATTCCAAAGTAATGAAAGGTGGGTTTATCGGGCTTGGGAGCGACCCGACCAAGGTGTGACTGATACGTGCCTGCCGGATGATGACGCTATGTATTCATTCTGGCGCAGCATCTGGTCGGTGCCTGTCAGTCACACCGAAGGTGAATGGACTCGGGAGGTCGAACGAGCGTGCGATCCAATACAAGAAATGGGGGCTATCACGATCAGCCCCCAAGATGTAGCCCGTGCAGTCCGTCCGTTGCCAAACTGGAAATCTCCAGGGCCGGACGGGCTGCACAACTTCTGGATTAAGTGGCTACAAAGGTCGCACGCTCGTTTGGCATCTCAGTACCAGGCAGCTTTGGAGTCTGGTTTGCTACCCAAGTTCCTTACAACAGGAATAACCCACCTGCTCCACAAGTCTGGTAGCACCGCGGAACCCAAAAATTATAGACCTATTACATGTTTACCAACGGTCTATAAGGTTCTTACATCCATCTTGAGAGTTAAAATTAATAAACACATCGACAATAACTCCATCATGTCGGTCTCTCAGAACGGATGTAGGAACGAGTCCCGCGGTACTAAGGAGCTACTCCTTATAGATATGGCCATTAGCCAACAGGTCCGGCGTTCCCGAAAGGATCTGTCGACATGTTGGATAGATTATAAGAAGGCCTATGACTCGGTGCCTCATACATGGCTCATGAGGGTGCTAGAGTTGTATAAAATAGATATAACTCTACGCACCTTCCTGATGTCGTGTATGAGGCAATGGAGCACAGTCCTTCGCTATCCAGGATGTCGAAATATCCAGAGGAATAGCGAATCTGTGAGGATCGAGCGAGGTATATTTCAGGGTGATAGTTTGAGTCCACTTTGGTTTTGCCTAGCCCTGAATCCTCTAAGCATGCTGTTGGAGAATTCAGGGCTAGGCTATCGGTTGAAGAGAGGTGGTCAGGTTATATCTCACCTCCTTTACATGGATGACCTGAAGCTCTTTGCCCCCAACAATCTTCAGCTGATGGAGCTACTGAAGGTAACTGAAATTTTTAGTAGCGCCATCAGGATGGAGTTTGGTGTGGACAAATGTGCGGTCATGCATGTAAAGCGAGGGGAGATTGTGGAATCCGTAGGAGTTCAACTCGCGGATTCCATAAACCTGAGATCCCTCTCTCCAAACGAAACCTATAAGTATTTGGGTATGTCGGAAGCGTTAGGTATCAGCGCTACTGACATGAAGCAATCGTTGAGGGAACGTTTCTTTGGCCGCCTGAAGAAGGTATTCAATAGCCTTCTTTCGGGCGGAAACAAGGTGCGCGCCTTCAACGGTTGGGTCATGCCGGTATTGACGTACTCTTTTGGCATACTCAAATGGACTCAAACGGAACTTGATGGCCTGGATAGGCGGGTTCGTACACTGCTGACTGCATATCGAATGCACCACCCACGATCGTCGGTCATGAGATTGTATATCCCGCGGAAGTGTGGAGGCCGAGGCTTTTTAAATGCTAAAAACCTCCACAACCGCGAGATATGCAATCTCAGGGAATATTTTCTACATGCCGACGTGGGAATGCATCGAGATGTAGTAGCAGTGGACAAGGGACTCACCCCGCTCTCCTTGGCGAATGAGAACTGGCGCAAGCCTGTAGTGCTTGATACTAACGACCGCAGGAAGGTATGGCAGAGTAAGGAGCTCCACGGACGCTTTTTCGGGGCCCTACATGGGCCCGATGTAGACCAAGCAGCGTCCGTAGCCTGGCTGCGTTTCGGTGACCTCTTTGGGGAAACCGAAGGTTTTGTCTGTGCAATTATGGACGAAGTTATCATGACGAATAACTATCGGAGATTTATTGTGAAGGATGGCGCGGTTGACATCTGTCGGGCATGTCACCGCCCGGGTGAATCGATCCGCCACATTATCTCTGGTTGTTCTCGTCTAGCTAACGAGGAGTACTTGCATAGGCACAACCTTGTAGCCAGAATTATCCATCAGCAACTTGCTCTGAAATACACTCTTGTGGCATCGGAGGTACCGTACTACAGGTATGTGCCCGACCCAGTTCTCGAAAATGGCAATATCACACTGTACTGGGATCGGTCCATCATCACTGACAGGACTATTGTAGCCAATAAGCCTGATATTGTGGTGGTGGACCGAATCGAGAGGCGTGCAATGATTGTTGACATTACCGTCCCGCATGACGGGAACCTCGTGAAAGCCGAGAAAGATAAGCAAATCAAGTATCTTGACTTGGCTCGCGAGGTTGTCGACATGTGGGATGTGGACACAGCGATCATTGTACCGATAGTCGTGTCAGCCAATGGCTTAATAGCCACGAGCCTCGACCAACACCTCAGGAGGCTCTCGTTAGGCGGCTGGGTCAAGGGCCTGATCCAGAAAGCAGTATTGCTGGACACGGCCCGTATTGTTAGGAGGTTCCTCTCTCTGGAGCCCTGACCGCCGGTAGCTTGGACCCTGTTCCCGATACCGGTGGGCCTCTATTTTTATATTTTTAAATGTTTTCATTTTTTGATTTATTTTATAAAAATATTTAAAAATGTAAAATATAAGAAAATAGCTTAATAAAGGACATAATAATAATGTACAGGTATAGTTGCATCTATTATTAGGAATATTGTCCATTAGGTAAACTTACCTAACACGTCTATGACACCAAACTACTATATTGTACAGAGGCCAGCAGGTCAAGCTATCCAAAACTGTCATATTTTCTCAATTGAATATGAACCTTATTGTTTTGTGTTAAAGTTGAAAATCAATTAAGGAAATTTGACAGATTGTGGTAGCTTGATGTAGGTACTGGCCTCTGTACATACTTAGTATTTATTATCTGGTATAAATTAGTTATTGTTTATTACTCACCAACGCGTCGGAGCCATGCGAGCCCAGCGATGTAGGGAACCTTACATCTTTTACCTCAATGTTCACAATGTTCAAGCCTCTCCTATTTGGCACCGGCATTTTATTGTATAGTCGTCACAACCGACGATTGACAACTGAGAGGATGACCTCAGAACTGCCTCATATATGTATAGTTTAAATGATAACTGAATGATATGCACATAATTAGTTATCATTTAAATATTTATGTTGTTTTCTTTGAATTATATAATAGTTTATTTAAGTTAGAAGTCGTTCAAATTGCAACCATGACACGTTCCATATAAAATACAAAATCAATTTCTTTTCGAATTGATAAATTGGTTAGGTAAGTACATATCTCCCGAATGGAGCAGATGCTATCTCAGTTCACAGTTCATTATTATTTTTATGACCCCAACATGACAAGAAGCACACTGTTCTATTTTCTTTTATTTATAAAACAACTTGAGGGGTATTGTTTATTTATTAAAAATCAGTAATATATTCAAACATCATCTCAACAAAAATTTAAGAACAAAAACAAAATCATTTATAAAATGTATATATTAATTCATTCAATATCATATTACAAGTATTTTTACGTGGTAATAATATACGTCAATTAAATAAACAACAATTTCATTATTATTCTGTGACTAGATCAAAACATTTTTTTTAAATTTAGATTTGAAAACGTAATTTCATTTGTAATGCTGCTATAATTTCAATAAGGCACTTTGATAAAGCTATTTATTTAGGCACATCACATTATTGTTTAGTTATATAACAATACCGCTTAGGAATATAAATGCATTACATGCACATTGAGTTTGTTTACAAAATTCTTCTTACAATACCTACAATATCTAGCGACTTGCCCCGGTTTCGCACGGGTGCAATACCGTAGTAACACGCATGTATTATACATATAAACCTTCCGTAAGGAATCATCTACATGATAGTGAAAATCGTATCAAAATCCGTTGCGTAGTTTAAGAGATCTCAGCGTACAGAGGGACAGACAACGAGAAGCGACTGTTTTATACATAACGTTTTCAATTTCTATTATGCCTTATCATTGCTTACACTAAGTAGAGACATGCTGTTAGCTTTTAGGGACTTATACAAGTTTTGTACATTTTTTACTTTCATGAGTCTAAAAAACGCGCCACTAGCACTCGTTACCCGACTGTAGCCTCATACATTGCACATTGTGATGTAATTCATCATAAGTTTAATTTCGTCGTCCACATCCCTCATAAATCATTATTTCCTATGATTACATAGAACTTAGACTAAACAAGATTGATCTAGGAATGTCCAAAAGTGGAATGGAATTTGTATATTAATATACTTAATCAAATTGTAACAAAAGCATCAAATCAGTCACTGAAGGTACAGTACCTAGGTATAAAAGATTTAGCACCAAATTTATAGGCACCAAGAGAATAATTATCTATTGTAATTGAAATCGAAGAATATTTTTGGGTATACAGATATTTTTAAAGGGGTGTATACCAATCTGAAAAGGAGGTTGTGTCCATGATAACGAACCTCACAAAAATTATATTTTCATACAAAATTAACTTGTGGAATTAGTATAAAGAAAATTATTATATTTATATAAAATTATTATAGCGAAAAAACTATCATAATTTTGTGTAATTATACGCCTTTTATGTAGGTACATAAAATAGGGCAACATTAAATGAAGCACACACTGAACATAAAAACACACAACTCTTAATATTAGGCCGCCCGCAAGCTGGATACGTATTTGTATCGTATGTAAACGTACTGAGTACGAATTGAGTGTGCACTCTGAATAATTTTCTCCCTCAAATAGACAGTGCTCCGGGTGATTCCGCTGTCGTTAAGTCCCCTTTAGTGCGTGATGAATAATCTTCAAGATAATTCTCTTCTAACTCGGAGACTGCGGCAGCGTCATCGCCATTGTAAATCGAATTAACGAAATTAATCGATGAATTCAATGAGTTTCATCTTATTATGGGAGACCTTTATAATATCCCTAAACATTTTGTGTCCATGTCCGTAAACCAAGTCAGTAACTTTTCATTACATTACGTTACAAACTCATTCTTTTATTTTTACCCACGAAAAATCCCAAGAAGTTCAGATCTACGTCCGGCCTACACGCACGTATATGTACGACCAACTCGCACCCAGTCTGCGCGTTTCCATAGTACTTGGGAGGTCGGGATTATTGGTGTGTATTCGTATGTGTTCGTATGAGACAAATTCGTACAAAAACGCATCCAAAGTGCGGGTGGCCTTAGTCTATTCTCATGTACAGACGCCAGCAGGTCAAGCTATCCAAATCTTTCAAATTATCCCAATTGAATATGAACCTTATGTTATTGTATTAAAGTTGAAAGTCAATGAAAGAAATTTGACAGATTGTGGTAGCTTTATGTGCTGGCCTCTGTACTCTTTAATTTTATTCTCAACTAATTAATCTTAAAATGTCTTTTTTATATTATAAAATTCCGTATTCCAATACCTTCACCTATCAAGTCTTATAATTTACACTGTCCGATTTATGATTTTAAACATTTGAGAATTGCAATCTCCAATAAATTGCTTGATCCAATGGTGAGCTTATAGAAAAATCTACTAAGGATATCTCTAAACAATGTACTAGTTTTGTTTATTTATCTATACTGTCTTTTTGTATTTTTTTGGCATTTTCCATGCTAAGATTTTGAAGTTATTAAGCAAAAGAAAAATTCGACCGTAGGCGAATTTTTCCTTTGCTAAATAACTATCTATATTGTGTTCATGTGTTTAGCAAATCTATCTTGATTAATTTTTTTACATACCACAACCAAAAATGTTTACTTTTTACTTTTTTTGTACATAACTGAGAGGTCCTTGACAATAGTCCTCTCTCCTTCTTCCCAAAGCAAAATAGCTAATCGACCGAGAGACCCATCATCATCATTGTTCACCCAGTCCAAAAGTAATTTATAACGAGCCTGAAATAAATAAAGCATCATAATATATAAAAATGAAGATAAGGTATTCCACTAACCAATTTTCGTTTTATATTGTCTATTTCATTTGTTGTTCTTATCTTTATAATATTAATAATAATGTTTATTTTCCAAAAAGGATATAGATTTTAATTACAGGGAAAGGAATTTAACTACAGTAAAGGATATTACAATTAATAGGTATAAATTAGAATTAAAAAAGGTTAAATTATATTGAAGTAGTAATAACATAAAATTAATACTTCAATATAATTTTATTTCATGTATTTCCTTTTAAAATCTGTAAAATAAAACATCTGTATGGTTATCCAAATATAAAGATTGAGTAAAAAGTTTCCTCAACCTTCTAACAACAAATAACAATACAAAAATGTTTTGTCAGTAGTTTTTGTAAAGAAATATAATTATGTAAATAAATACAAAATATAGTTACCTCAGATATATCATAGCCAGCTGCATTTATCTCAGCAGTTTCAATTCTTCCTTGAGTGAAACCAAGAGATCTAAAGAAAGTGTGCCAGTTCTTGCCTAGATTCTTTGATACATAATCCATATAGTCATGGTCAGGCTGGAAACATAAGTGGTTTATATACTGACTATGAACTAGATTTAAATGTTTTTTTAATAAAATATTAAAATTCTTGTAGCATTTAATGGTAAGCTGATTGATGACTGAATGATAATAAGCTAATTTAAGCTGAAGACAAGGCTTAATGTCCCCTTAAGCACTATACTTGCGGCACGCTATGATGGCCATTACGTTAATGGACGAAAACAAAAAACAATACATAAATATATTGTATATATTTTTTGTAGTAGTATCGTTAGATCACTATTGACAATAAAGAACAGCAATTTGCTCCTTCAAATGTAATTACTAATTAATATGAAACTTCATCATAGCATGCCGGTAGTGTAGAAATAATAATTACCTTTATTTTAGCTTCCATGAGTAGCATAATAAAATTGTCCTTCTCTATTTTTTCTTCCTCATACTTCTTCTCCTTGCCTGGTTTATTTGGTGTTGCCATAGAAACAGGACCAAAGTAGTAATCATTACCCAACCTGACACCTTTAGCATTAACAATATTGTACACATTACCAGTAGCTGAAAATAGAGGATGAGGGATATTATTATAGCTAGCTAAGAGATGTACAATACAGGGTGTTACAAAACTACCCGTAAGCCGAAAGGAGGTTATATGGGGCCTTATAATGAGTCTATTCAATACAATTATTAGAGGTACCTATGTAGTCCTTTCTGTTAAATAATCTGGTTTGACATGACAGCTGACAAAATTTTTGGCTTTGATAATTAATTATATTTTTTATGGGGTATTTTGTAACATGTTGTATAAACTATCTATTTTCTTTGGGTGATATGGCTGCACTGGTGTGAAATTCCTTAAAAACACTGTTTTTTATCTAAATTATTAGTTTAGTAATCATTTCAAGAAACCTAGACAGACATCTGACATGGAGTGTCAGAAAATGAGAGTTATTTAAATTTACACTCAGTAAATCACAAGGCGCCCAAGAACAATAAATTTTACAAGAAATTTACCTTGAACATTCACAGAACTGGAGCTTCCTCGTTTTTCTTTAGAATGCTTTGTAAACTCTTCATCATCATCAGATGATTTTTTTGATTTAAAAAACTTTTTCTTGGTTTTCTTTTCCTTTCCTTTTTTTATCTCATCATCAGATACATTTTCTATAACTATTTCTTCCTCCTGCTCTTCTGGGGAGTCAGCATTAACATTATGCTCTGGGGTTTCTGGTACAGTTTCGGTATGCACGTCACTGGGCCTGGGTGCTCTCGGCACAGCGTCAGACTTCAGCCCTTTGAACATCTCCAACAGTTTGCTGACTTTCAAGTTAATAGCCGTCATTATTACGTGTTTATGTATAACGTAGGTACGTAATGTTTATTGGAAACAAAGAACTTTTCTTTCAACACAAATGTTTTCCAAGTTGAGTCTAATGCAAACGATCCATTAGATTAGTAAGATCTGATCATTAGCTGTATTGCCTTAATTTCATCACTCAGCATAAAACTAATTCCTATTTTACACAAAAACAGAATAATTAAATAAAAATATCAACATCAATGAATGAGTAATGATAGATTGAGGTATTCCACAGTCACGTGACAACTCGTCAAGTCAATGTCATGATGAGTTGTTTTTATGGCTGTCATGTGTCAGTGTCACCAACATCACATTTAATACGTCATTAATCTGTGGATATCATAGATAGTCTCCTCTATACACTATCTGAACTAGCCGTAGACAGACAAACCTAGAACTAGCCTACTATCTTGTCGGCCTCCAACGAGATGAACGGATGTCCTAGTGAAGTTCGCTGGAATTCTTGGAGGTTTATAGGGGAGGTCTTTCAGCAGTGGACCTCTTGTGTCTGATATGATGATAATACCATCGGATCCAACAAACGTTGTCCTTGTCCTGTTTAAACATCAAATGAATATACCTGTCAAATTGGCGACGTCGGTGCTCTAGTGGTACGCGTGTCGGACTGCTGATCACGAGGTAGTGGGTTCCATTCCCACAGAACATAAATTTAATATTTACGTGATGAACGTGTGTTTGTGTTTTTCTGGGTGTTTCTTATACATCATATGTATATTATATTTACAAAAAAGTATACAAGGTGTCCCAGAACGTGACGATAAGCCGGTAACAGGGGAAAGTCCTACTAATGACGGGCCCAGTAAAAAAAAACAACGATTTATTCGATATGGTTCCCAAGTACCAGCCATTAAAAAAAAACACAAAAGTACCTGAGTTAAAATTTTCGGCATAATGACTAGAGTTTTCAATTATTTGATTTTTTTTTACTGTTGTGGAATCTCAAGTAGCTACACTAATTATTTTCAAATCAAAGCAGACCCAAAAATAATAATTTTCGGTTAAAGTATTTCTAATTTATACTATCACTCAGCTTTGACTGCTCATACTGAAAAAAAAATTAACAAAGCTGAAGGCAAGTTTGACTAAAAGATGATCCATTTCACCAAGATTCTAAAATGCTATGACCTTTGATTATATACTTGACTAGACAAGTATATAATCAAAGGCTATGACATGTATAAGTTTTGTGTTAAACAAAGAAAATACAGGCTATTATTCCGGTAGGTGACCTAATTTAAAAATATGTCATCAAACTAAAAATCCTTGAATCAGATTCTGTTGTTTGAGTAAAATAAGATAAGTTGCCATTTTAATCATTAGAAAGAGATATACAATAATACAACCTTTTGTAATTAGAAAGAGATTAAATTGTAAATCTAGTGATTATAGTTGTAACACTATCAAAGAAATTTGACAGATTGTGGTAGCTTGATGTGCTAGCCTCTGTACATAGGTAAGTAAGTAAATAGGTTTGTACATAAGCAATACATAGGTAAGTACGTAAGTAGTACATAGGTAAGTACATAAGTAGTACATAGGTAAGTACATAAGTAGTACATATACATAAGTAGTACATAGGTTAGTACATAAGCAGTACATAGGTAAGTGCATAAGAGCTACACAGGAAACTATATAAGCAGTACGTAGGTAAGTACATATGGACTAGATAGGTAAGTATATAAACAGTGCTTAGGTTAGTACATAAGCAGTACTTAGGTTAGTACATAGGTAAGTACATAAGCAGGACATAGGTTAGTACATAAGCACTACATAGGTAAATACATAAGGACACATAGGTAAGTATATAAGCAGTACCTAGGTTAGTACATAAGCAGTAATTAGGTAAGTATATAAGTAGTACATATACATAAGTAGTATATAGGTTAGTACATAAGCAGTACATAGGTAAGTACATAAGAGCTACATAGGTAAGTATATAAGCAGTACGTAGGTTAGTACATAAGCAGTACATAGGTAAGTACATAAGGACTAGTAAGTATATAAACAGTACTTAGGTTAGTACATAAGTAATACTTAGGTTAGTACATAAGTAATACTTAGGTTAGTACATAAGCAGTACATAGGTAAGTACATAAGTAGTACATAGGTTAGCACATAAGCAGTACATAGGTAAGTACATAAGGACTACATAGGTTAAGTATATAAGCAGTACATAGGTAAGTACATAAGTAGTACATAGGTAAGTACATAAGCAGGACGTAGGTTAGTACATAAGCACTACATAGGTAAATACATAAGGACACATAGGTAAGTATATAAGCAGTACCTAGGTTAGTACATAAGCAGTAATTAGGTTTGTACATAAGTAGTATATAGGTAAGTACATAAACAGTACACACATCAAAAAAAGTTTGCGATCACTAGCATAAGCTGATATAATTTTTTAAATTGAACGATCAAGAAAAAATCTTTGTTGTGTTTTCTATAAATAGAAATAATATATTTCCTCTATCTACGAGAAATACCCTGTTTGAAATTAAAAAAAAAATATTTTTATTTTTTATAAAATACATAATCAGTATACAGGATGTATCAAAAACCCTGTCCGATCCGAAAGAGGCGTATTCCTTTTCTTATATACTTACTAATAAACATAAATAAAAATACGATATTAAAGAAACCAGAAAGTATCGATTTTTTTTCTTCTAATAAACTTACACAATTCTCCACTAAATATGGGAAAATTTCATAAGTTGACAATACTCCACCCAGCGGCGAAATCTTTTAATATTTACCAAATTATTTTTCATTTTTACCTCAAAGGATGCCGCCAAGCGGCGCCGCTTCGTGCGCGCTTTGTCGTCGCCGACAGACTGTACCTAACTACCTACAGAGCGGCACGTGTAAGCCAATTGTTGTCCTTGACATGTCAGTCTCGCGTAGAGTTCGCTTCCGATCGGACGTCCGTGAATCTCTTATCACCTCGATTACCTATCGTATCGTGAGTAATGTCGTATTCCAATCTGTTGTCAATGTCGTGTTCCAATGTGCTTATGCTGCAATTATGCAGATGTTCGAAAAGACTACGAGTGAGTGAGAGTATGGGGTGCGTTTTGCTAGGCAAGGTATGCCAGTGCCGTCGGAGCGTGTATCCAACGTCTCCATGAACTTGAAGTTCACGTGTACACGTGTACGAACACGTGTCAAGCAGTGTCCATGAATGAGTACAAGACTCATTACCCTAATGTCGAAAGACCACGAAAACACGACGTGGAATATCAGTAAGTACCTATTGAAAGTTCACTTAAGGAACACGATCGCAGAATTTTGTAGATATCTAGTTCATGTTTTACAAAATAATTTTAACAAAGCAATACATTTAGTTCATTGTTTCTTAAAAAACAACGTCAATAATTATTTAGGTACCTATTAGGTAAGCAACACTATTCCTGTACGATACCAGCTGATACCTACGCGTAGGCCCGGTAGGAGGTAATCATCCCTATGACTAATACGTAACAGCTGATACTTATGAAAAACACAAAAGAACGTCAATTATTAGGTAAACATAACTATGCCTAATCGATATCAGCTAATATCTACGTGTAGGCCCAGTAGGTAAGATTCATTCGCATTAAATTTGTTTGGCGGCACGCGACAGAGCGGGCTGGCGGCACATGACAAAGGATCAAAAAGCGGCAAATTGCTCGGGCGGTTTCTTTGACACTAGTGTAGATCGAATTGAATAAACTTTATTTCGTGGATTGAGTGTTGACATGTAAAAGGTTTAGTTTTTTTTTAAATTATATTTAAATTAATCGGGGAAAAGAAAATATCTCGTATCTAATTATCGTTTACGTGTTTGTGTACGTAATACGACACCTTATACGACCCTTAAGGATCGGACAGGGTTTTTGATACATCCTGTATAGGTAAGTACATAAGCAGTACATAGGTAAGTACATAAGAGCTATATAGGTAAGTATATAAGCAGTACGTAGGTTAGTACATAAGCACTACATAGGTAAATACATAAGGACACATAGGTAAGTATACAGTATGCATCAAAAACCCTGTCCGATCCTTAAGGGTCGTATAAGGTGTCGTATTACGTACACAAACACGTAAACGATAATTAGATACGAGATATTTTTTTTTCCCCGATTAATTTAAATATAATTTAAAAAAAAACTAAACCTTTTACATGTCAACACTCAATCCACGAAATAAAGTTTATTCAATTCGATCTACACTAGTGTCAAAGAAACCGCCCGAGCAATTTGCCGCTTAGGTACATAAGTAATACTTAGGTTAGTACATAAGTAGTACTTAGGTTAGTACATAAGCAGTACATAGGTAAGTACATAAGTAGTACATAGGTTAGCACATAAGCAGTACATAGGTAAGTACATAAGTAGTACATAGGTAAGTACATAAGCAGGACGTAGGTTAGTACATAAGCACTACATAGGTAAATACATAAGGACACATAGGTAAGTATATAAGCAGTACCTAGGTTAGTACATAAGCAGTAATTAGGTTTGTACATAAGTAGTATATAGGTAAGTACATAAACAGTACACACATCAAAAAAAGTTTGCGATCACTAGCATAAGCTGATATAATTTTTTAAATTGAACGATCAAGAAAAAATCTTTGTGTTTTCTATAAATAGAAATATATTTCCTCTATCTACGAGAAATACCCTGTTTGAAATTTAAAAAAAAATATTTTTATTTTTTATAAAATACATAATCAGTATATAGGTAAGTACATAAGCAGTACATAGGTAAGTACATAAGAGCTACATAGGTAAGTATATAAGCAGTACGTAGGTTAGTACATAAGCACTACATAAGTAAGTACATAAGGACACATAGGTAAGTATATAAGCAGTAGCTAGGTTAGTACATAAGCAGTAATTAGGTTTGTACATAAGTAGTACATAGGTAAGTACATAAACAGTACACACATCAAAAAAAGTTTGCGATCACTAGCATAAGCTGATATAATTTTTTAAATTGAACGATCAAGAAAAATTCTTTGTTGTGTTTTCTATAAATAGAAATATATTTCCTCTATCTACGAGAAATACCCTGTTTGAAATTTAAAAAAAAATATTTTTATTTTTTATAAAATACATAATCAGTATATAGGTAAGTACATAAGCAGTACATAGGTAAGTACATAAGAGCTACATAGGTAAGTATATAAGCAGTACGTAGGTTAGTACATAAGCACTACATAGGTAAATACATAAGGACACATAGGTAAGTATATAAGCAGTAGCTAGGTTAGTACATAAGCAGTAATTAGGTTTGTACATAAGTAGTACATAGGTAAGTACATAAACAGTACACACATCAAAAAAAGTTTGCGATCACTAGCATAAGCTGATATAATTTTTTAAATTGAACGATCAAGAAAAATTCTTTGTTGTGTTTTCTTTAAATAGAAATATCTTTCCTCTATCTACGAGAAATACCCTGTTTGAAATTAAAAAAAAATATATATTTACTTTTTATAAAAAAAAGAGTATATAATTAATCATAATGTAATTGTAACAGAAATTTTATAGAAAGAAAAATACTGTTTAATCAAACTTAAACAACAATTTATTAATAAAAGGTTTATATTCAATTTATTATAACTCCTCCCATGGCTCGAACACAAATACGAAGATCCTCCTGGGCATTATCCAGCATTTCTTGGGGTAACCTATCCCATTCTTGAATAGCGGCTTCCCTGAGCTCTGGCATTGTCTGGGGTCTTGGCTGACGGTTCCAAACAGCTCGCTTAAGAGCATCCCACGCGTGCACTATTGGGTTTAAATCAGGTGAGCCGGCAGGCCTCACCACACGTGACTTGATTTTACCTCACGTGACTTTATCTCACCTTACGTGACTTCACCTCACCTCACGTGACTCCACCTCACCACACTTGACTTCACCTCACGTGACTTCACCTCATCTCACGTGACTCCACCTGCTTGCAGAGCTTTACCATGCATATACTGCAACTACTGTTGCACTTCAACAACAAGTTCTGAATACAACGCCCTTGGCACAGAAACTGCATGAATCGGGCCACAGTAGAACTCTTACCTGTTGTAATTTTAACATTATTTTAAACGTCCAACACCTCATTCTACCCATGACGGATACTGTAAAGGATCCAAAACATCAAGAATTAAACAATATCAATATAATGGAATAAAAACCGTAAACAGTAGTTTTGTTTTAATGTGTAATATTCGTGTAAGTGTCGTAAAGTAAAAGTTTTGTAGATTTGAAATAAAACTACTTTTTACGGATTTTATCTAGTATAATTAAGCTTTTATTTTGTAACTGTTTGCTGTTCCTTTCAATAAAAATAAAATAAAAATACGTAGGTTAGTACATAAGCAGTACATAGGTAAGTACATAAGTAAGTAAATAGGGTAGTACATAAGAAGTAAATAGGTTAGTACATAAGTAGTAAATAGGTTTGTACATAAGCAGTACATAGGTCAGTACTTAAGTAGTACATAGGTAAGTACATAAGCTAGTATATAGGTTAGTACATAAGTAGTAAATAGGTTAGTACATAAGTAGTAAATAGGTAAGTACATAAGCAGTACATAGGTAAGTACATAAGTAGTACATAGGTTAGTACGTAAGTAACTACATAAGTAGTACATAGCTAAGTACATAAGCAGTACATAGGTAAGTACATAAGTAGTACATAGGTAAGTACATAAGTAGTACATAGGTAAGTACATAAGTAGTACATAGGTAAGTACATAGGTAGTAAATAGGTAAGTACGTACGTAAGTAGTTAGTAAAACTGATTATTGAAACATAATTTGTTCAATTTAAAAAACCTATGTGATTGTATGTGAATATTAATAACATTATGCAAGGAAAGCCACCGTGAGTCCCACCCACCATGTTGAAATTTGCCTTCACATTCAGAATTTACGTAATATTACGGTCATAGCGTCTGGTATATTATATCTTATTTATTAAAAGACGCAGGTTCGAAGCCTGCCCGCGTTCGCTAAATAAGTGAAAACAGTCATCAAAAATTAATATTCTTATAAATTCTCGACCTAGAGAATGTCCCCAAGAACTTAAGAGCAACGTTCTCGATGTGAGAATGTTCCCGAGAATTGCCCATTACTAGTGTCAGAGAATGTTCTGAGAACATTCTCAATATTACAGAACATTCTCGGTGACAGAAAATTCTCTTACAGAGAACATTCTCTCGACCCATCACTACTCACGGTGTTACTCTCGTTCAGCTCGGTCTCGATCTCGGTGGAGAATTCACAAAACCCCCTTACTTTTTGTATTTTTAGTATTTTCTAGATCCAGCGGTTTGTTTGCACGTTGATATGTGTGTTATTTTAAAACAAATAATAACAATACCTATACATACCATCACGCTCGTGTCCCCGAAGGGCACTCATCCTAATTACGAGCTGCTACTGAGTATTTCATAGAAAAACCAACTAACTCTGCTCGGCCTGTGTGGAAAATATTTGAAAAATTATATTTGTATCCTGAATCTGCTTACATACTTACTTACTTCATCCTCCTTTGTTTTAAAGTTAAGAATCTAATCGTTTCTTGGTTTTTATATTTCTAGCAGAATGCAAATTTGTATGGAATGACTTCAGAAATAAGTAAATGGAATTTTATATTTTTATCACTAGGATAGTATTTCCAAACAGCTAGTGAATGGTGCTTAGGTACGTTATCAAATAAAATCGACATAATAAGATATGTCTATGTCGATTTCGACTTTGTAATTAAATATAATTACAAAGCATACTTATTGTTTTAGTAACAATAAACTTAAAGTTATTTTACTTATTTTTTTTAGATAAAAAGAGTTTTTATAAGATGTTCTGTGAATTTAAAATACAATACTATTATTTTATTGAAAATAATATTTAAATAGATGTAGAAGCATGTTATCTTGTGTAAAGTTTAATATAAATAAATATAGGTATGGTTTTGCAGTTATGTTGAGTTACAAATAATACATTAAGTTGAAAACAGTTTAAGCATTAAATTTTGTTTTCGGGTTACCTGATTGACCTATCACGATTATGATTATTTTATAGTACCCAATGTTTACAATGTGACTTCACACGCCGCCAAGAAAATCTTTCACGCGTCCAGGTTTCCTCACGATGTTTGCCTTGCGTTGCCTACCGTCCGAGGAACAGATAATTAATTTATTAATTATTGATTTCGAAAGTCAGAGGCGCGTGCCTCGGATACGAATTCGAGATCTTTGACTTGGCATTCCAACGATCAATTAGGCTATCACTGCTGGCGAACGGCTAGTATTTAACTGCAAATCAAAAAATGTCGTTTAGTATAACAAAATAATTCCCAATCCTAAGCAAAAATACTTATTGCACAGCAAAATAGTCACCTCAAAGTATTGTTATTATATACACTTTCTTGGTCTTCAGATTCGGTATCATTCAGATTTGGTTCTGGCACTCGTCGGCCGCTGCCGCGGCATCGCTCGCTTAGCTCTCTCGGCTCGTACGTTGTGTGGTCACAGTTCTTACCTAACCTAACCGATATCTGTATTTTACTGCTCAATCAGTAATTTTGTCGCTCAATCAGTATTTTTGATGCGCAGTTTATTATATTCCGATGCGATCTTACCATACGGATGCATAAAGGAGTTCATTCATAATATATCTCTTTGGAGATCAGAAAATTTGTCGTATCTTTGGTAAAAGCAGTTCTATTTTTAAAGTCATGTCCGATTTGACAACTAAGCTCAATGTTATCGCTACTTCAAAATTTTCTTTTACGCACATTTTGATATAATCCGGTGAAAATGAATAAAAAAGAAAGTGGTAAAAACTTTTCCTTATCACTATCGTTGTTTAATTTATTTAAACTAGGACTTTTTGAAACTATATATGCTAAAGGTCCAAACTGTCCCCCTGAAGCTAGCACTCCCCGAAAAGAACAGTGGCATCATCCGGGGTCTCCAAAGAAGACCTGTCCCCCCAAGGATCCATCTCCACAGGACTCGACTGAATGTGCTACGAAGGAACCTTGTGCGAATCTGAAGGATCATTCTGCACCAGATAGATGCGCTAGTGGTGATGCACCTTCGATCAAAATATGCAAGTGTACAGTTCCTAAAGGCACTAAGTGCACAGCTGGTGACCGAGGAAAGACTGGAGCCGGGGTAACTGGTTCCCGAGCAGGAAGAGTTAGTGATAAACATCCTGACGATCTACCGACAGGTGCAACCAACCCAGGACTTCTACGACATATACATAATGCAGCGAGATACAGATTACCACAATGTTTCGAAGGCGGTTCTGTCTCCGTAAAACAGAGTTCCAGAAGCAATTGGATGTTTGGTCATTCTCTTTCATTTAGTTCAGTGTCTCCGGGGGGTTATAAATTGTTACTGTCGTACGTAGATAAGAATAAACCAACTGCAATGCCTTATTTTGTGATGGAAGCGGCACCCGGTGGTCAGATGAGCTGTGAAATGCGTGTAGGCCCGACTCAAGGTACACGGGCAACTGTCGTGGCACAAATCGCGGACGCAGAGTTCTACAGTTTTGAGAGCATCCTAGACGCGTATTTCAACAGGTTCACCGCGTCTATCATAGCTGTGAATCGGGAGTTCATCGCACTACATTATCTTCAGGTAGGTAAATTATACCCATTTGTATGAATTTGGAATATGTAAAATGAGTACGGAGAGATTAAAGTAATTGAATAAACAAGGGTCTAAGAGTACACCAGCAATATTCGTGAATGAATCTTAATCATTAATTACTTTACATAATCCCCATATCATTTTCATCTTAAGTTATTTTAAGTAGGTATCTATTATAAGGTACAACCTTATAATACTTATAAACTCTGTATACAGCTAATAAGATGCAATGGTTTTAGGCTGTGACGGACAAACTATCACTGGGTGCGGAGATAGTGGCTCGCGGACACACCGCAGAGCTAAGCTCTGCGTCAGGCGCCGGTCGATGGGTCAGTGTGGACCACTCAATCAGCGCCACGTTAGGCAACAGGGGCCTGGATCTGTGCTACGCTAGGGACATCAAGCCCTACCTGACGGTTGCTGCCATGCTAGAGGTGACTAACAATTTACGTCTTTCTGATTATTACGTTCCGTTTTACTCCGTAGGTCTACTACCTACTTATCAGTAAATAGTTTAAACAATTCTTCATAATTAAATTGAAACTATTTAAAATCGAATGTATTGTTTTAATATGGCAAATGTATATCATTACTCGGTACTCGAACTAAACTGAAATTGATACTGTATTATATAGGTATTTGCAGAAATTAAATTATACTTAGTATTATTTTTATAAGTGAATTTTATTTACAGGTGGGATTTGCGATCCGTCGCGCAGTAGCAACCCTAGCCTACGAGTGGCATACAGACGAGTGGACGGTACGAGGATCTGCGGACTCCGACGGACTGGTTGGGGCCACGCTCCAAAGGGCCCTCGGAGGCAAGCGGGCACAGCTCGCATGTGCCATCTCCGCACTCCTCAACCACCCTAATGATAAGTTCAGGCTGGGGTTCGGAATCACTGCTGCGATTATTTAGAACTGTTTGTCTTCCGAAGTATTAGAGAATTTTGAAGTCGCGTAATTGCGTTGTAGTGTCATTTTGCTGATGTACACGTATCCAGAGAAAATTGGTAAATATTGTACGTGTGAACAATTTAAATAGGTACTGTTAGACATTATGTGGTGAAGATCTGAAATGTATTATAATTTTAAAAAACGTAAAGCCGTACTAGTAGATTGCATCAGCTGTGTATCGTCCAAATTTCATACAAGTAGTACTTGAAGATTTGTATTTATCTCGTTATTTTGAAACAAATCGTGATAAAAATAGTTTATAAACACAGCTATATAAGGTTTACTAGTAAGAAAGTTAGAGTACCTATCGGCTATAGGGGTTTGCAAAGGTCTCAGCTGAAATGTTGAATTAGGTATACTCACAAAGGTAGCTTGGCAAGTTCTCAGCATTAGCAGATTTACAATTTCTGTTGTTATGACTTTGTCTGTTTGATCAATTAATCATTTTACTTACAAGGTTTTGGCGCTTATCGCTTTTTTGTTTATCAATAAATAAACACGATGATTTTCAAGAATCATTTATAAATAAACCGTATAAACTAAAATGTAACTTGAATTTAACTATTAAATATGAGCTGCCAATTGGAACTTGAGCAAAAATACTAATTAGGTACTCGATAGAGAACAAAAAAAGTACCAACATAAAATGTATCTACTTACTTGGGTACCTATATTAATACATTTTGATTATTTTTGAAGATCTAATCGTCATGAAACATAGTGGAACTTAATAATTTTATTTTCTATTTTAATATTTACTGTTTTTAAGATTATAGGTATTAGTTTAATACGAGGTATTAATTTGGATTGTCAATATTTATTACCTATTTTCATTTCTAGATAATTATATTGTTTCTAACAGACACCTCATTTAAGGTCATGTTATTTAATATGTGCACGTAATTATAAATTTTGGCTTATAAATAGAATATGTAATTTTATTTCGCATTTCATGAAAAGATAAATAAACCTACCTTTATAATCGTACGGCAGCTAAGTGAAGCGCCTTCACCTGTTATATTTTTTTATTTTCACTGATCTTTCACAAGCTGTTGTCACAACTAAATAATGCACTAAAATCACCACAAAATACTATTAAAAATTCATTTTCAATGTAACGATAATGTAGGCGTGTATTATCCGCCGCCGGGTGCGGCAGTGCATCGCGGCGGCGGCGGCGGGCTGGGCGGGCGCCTGCGCGACGTCTGGGCGGAGTCTGTCTCACCGCCCTTAGTCGTCACGCACACAATAATGAACTTTACATCGTAAAAATAAAGTGTTATTTGATGTAAAAAGGTGTTAAGTATGAAAGTGTGGGCGTAGGGTGCTCTGTTGCTGCAGTGTGTATTCTGTAGAGCGTGTCAGGCAAGGTGAGCGCGCGGCACCGCGTGTTGGCGGCAGTAATGGTGATGGAGCGGCTGGCGGACTTCGTGAGCAAGTCGCTGGAGGGTGGCGAGGCGCCGGCGCCGCCGCCCGAGCCCGGCGACGCGGACGACGCTGATGACGTGGAGGTGGACATCACGGAGCTTGAGGACAAGCCTCCACCGGCCAAGCGTCCGCGCAACTGGCTGCTGTCGCCCGTGCCCGCGCAGCACTGCAAACGAGAAGCCAGTCACGATGATGAGGATGATCATAGACATGGTAAGTAAGTTTATTGGAATCATACGTTGGTAGGCACCTAATCAAGTTTAAAAGGCAGGTTTTTTTGTATGACCTTTACGTTCTTTAGTTCCAAGGAAGATCATGTTCTTAAACCTACTGCTATAAGTATTTTTAAATCAATCTTTTTGTATATTTTTGGCATTTTCCATGCTAAGATTTTAAAGTTATTTAGAAAAGGAAAAATACTGCCCGCGGTCGTATTTTTCCTTTTCTAAATAACTTTATTTTTAAATCAATTAAAAATCTTTAATAAATAGGTATTTGTTATGGTTTTAATCAGGTTAGGTGACGAAATAAATTATTTTCTGTATTATGACAAGAACTGAACTTAGGTATACTGCTAATAACGGAATAATGCCATATCGTAAGGTTTTATGAGATGTCTAGAGAATCCCATTCTAGTAAGTATAGAAAATAGGAAAATAAGTAGATTTCAAGGAGCCTTAGCTGAATGCAAACCAATTTGTAGGTGCCTACCTAAACCTAGATACCCAATCATGCTATAATCATCATGCTCTTGTCAGTGTGTAGCTGCATTTGACAAAAACCCTCACGTAGAACCTACCTATATTTTATGTATTTTTTATTCTACTAACGAGTCAAGCTACAAATTCACGTAAAATGGGATCTATGTTCTTGAAGATATTTCTTTTCTTCAGTCAAATGGAACTTGCGTTAAAAAAGTAGCTGCTACCAACTGTACATGCCTAACCTGTAAATAATAACCACAAGCTAACCGAGAGGTATTTGACCTCAAAATTTTTGATAGACTAATATGTTCTAAAATATGAAGTGTTTTTTCCATAAATAGAAACTAATGTAGTTTCTATTTACATATGTTGCATGGGGCAACGTACCTATGTAACTAGTAGACCAGACAACCTTAGACAAGAGATATTGACTCTGTACTACAATAATTTATTTATTTATTTAATTTTGGTCTGCCAACAGTTATTACAGTGGTGAAATTTAAAGTTGTGTTATGGCTAATTACAAATTTTGCAGTACTGCATAACCAATTACAGGCAAACACTACTTGCTCAATTTATTTAATGCGATAATTTATACAATAGTAATCTTTTAGGAAAAAAATAACCGACTTCAAGCTATGTGGTATATCTTCATAACCGGTAGTCAGACACCAAACAACAATTTATAAAAACATATATAATATAATATATAATATACAAACAACATATTCTAACAGATAAGTCCCGGCTAAGTACGTGTCGGGCCACACGCTGTGTGTAGTTCCGTAGTTGCCCGTCACAATATAATACTGCTTCACTTGTAAAGCCTAATAAGCTGTGATAGTTTGCAATTTACTTCGTTATATATACTACTGTCGGAAATGTTTTCACATATTCAAAGACAACCATTTAAGTACTGGCTACCTACAACAATTTGCAAACATTACCTATTATTTAGTAAACGGATCTCTGAAGCGAAATATGCTTCTCAGACACCCGCAATAATTTTGAACGACCTATACAATGAGGCATCACGTTAAGAGACAGACAAGAAAAAATAGTTAATTCTCACTTTGTGTGCCTACACTTTTGATTTTATTTTAACAAATATGATTATGCATGACAAGGAACAGCTGTCTTTCCTTTCTATTAAGGAGTCTCTGAGCTAGGCCATAGACAGACAGACAGACGGACAAACGGACATGGCGAAACTAAGTACATATAAGGGTTCCTTGTTAACTAAGGACCTTATCCCTACCCCTTATCGGTTGATTACCTTATTTATTACTTAGCCACGACTCTGAGGGCAGAGTACATTTCATATTTTTATTATAATTAAAAATGGGCGAATTATAAATGTCCCTGCAGTTAGGTACAGTTACTTATGTAGGTACCATTTTAACCATAACGATTTATTAATTGTCTCTTATTTGTAGGAATATTTTATTCACCAGACATCCTTGAACATATTCATAATTAAAAAACCACTTAATACTAACTAAAAATAAAAACAGAAAAAGAAAAACATGTTTTACAATGTTTTACTGAAAGATAGTCTTAAATATTAATCTATCTTACAAATACGGTATGTCATCTTTTAAACAAAGCTAAATAAGGGGATATAATAATTTGTATGGGTTTAGTAATTTGTCTAGTTATTCGATTAAAAAAAAACTCCTAAAATAATACTAGATAGTTCTTTTAAAATGAGGTACCTACTAAATGTATTAACATAACTATAATGACGTAAAATGTTTGATCTACTATTGCAAATACTTAGATGTTTTTTTAAATCTTTTGGGACATCTTTGTTACACAAAACAATTTAGTCCCAAACTAAGCAGAGCTTCTACTATGGGTACAGTCAGCGTCAAATAGTTAGTGACACTCAGGGTATTCAAATAAATAGACGCAACCAAAAAGTCAATAATATCGGTACAAACAAAGTTTCCATAATGTTGTCAACATTATAGTCGCTCAAAAGGTCGAGACGTTTAAAACGTCATATAAATAGGTTCAGTCAAACCGTCATAAATATGGTTACAGTCATCACGCCAATGGTATCCAAGCATTAAACTTTTGAACACTTAGTTCAAAAATTTGGAACACATTAGAAAAATAAACCAGCATGTTATAGAAATAAACGGTTTCCCAAAGACGAAAACCTCTTTAGGCAATCTAAAGTTGTAATTGCATGTCTATTTATCTGTCAGTAATATCAATGTCAAGTGCAATACTAAAGCGAGCTAGAAATATGGCTACTTATCGCATTAGTGACACCACAAAACATCAAATTTATATTTGAGGGAGGAAGGTGTCTCCGTAACCATATTCGCACTACATACCTATATTTATAGGTATGTATAAACAAGCACACAGCCCGCCTGATGGTATGAATGAATGAATGAATGATATTTATTTGCGAGAAATGTGGATAAAATAAGGTGTTACAAATATAATTTTAGCGCAGCACATTTCACCATTCCGGTATGCAAAATGCAGTAAATGATAATAAAACTAATTTTAAAGTACACATGCAGTAACTCAAATACTATGCTTAATTTATACATGGCAAAAAAAAAAGAGTAATAACCAATACATGGCGTTCTAAAGGATTACAATTCAAAAAATTCTCTAATACTATAGAACGTGTGTTCTGTTAGCCATAATTTTAGTACTCTTTTCATTCTACCTATTGGAAACTCTCGGATAGATTTAGGCACTTTATTAAATACTTTAATACACATCACATAACAATTATTTTGGAATAGTGATGACTTACAGGTAGGCATGAGTAATCTAGTAGGATCTCTTTTGCCAATAATGGAATTGTCACGAGCATTTATAAACTGATATGAAAACTTTTTTACATGGACACAGATTTCGAAAATATACAATTCTACTAGTGTGAGTAATCGGTTTTGTTTAAAAAGGGGTCTACATGACTCCATTGGTCCGACATTGCACAAAGCCCGTACACATTTTTTCTGACTGATAAAATCCTTATATGCATCAGTGGAATTGCCCCTGAGTAATAACCTTTGATTATATACTTGTCTAGATGCCACATTGACACGTACAGAACGGCCCAAATAAAGTCTACTAAAATTGGTAGACTCTCTTCTCACTTACGTCAGTGTCATTTGGATCACTTCAGGGTGTGGAGTTCTCGAAAAATAATTAATTATGTCGGTATGTGCTGTCAAATTGTGTCGCAATTATGTGGGAAAACCGTATAATTACACTAAGATCACATTACATCGGTAAGTTTTGTTATTTAACCTCTATTATTTTATGAAAACATGATTTTTCAATTCGTTGATTTGTAGGTTCGACAGATTAGCCGGTGTTGTCAATTTATTACAAGGGAGATTTGGCGAAACTATGGGAGATAAAATGCAAATATCAGTCATCATCTTTCGATGAGAAAATTTTATTATTTTAATAATTACCTACATAATTTATTTGATCAGTAAATGATAACTTGCCTTCACAAAATAAATGAAGTCATTCACTAAATAGTATTTTTGTTAGTTCTTTCTAATATTTTGGGTTTCAGATTTCTTAAGACTGGGGAGACATTATACAGCGGACACGAAATTAAATATAAAAAAATAACTATTTCGAAAACAAATACAAAGAGATGGATTTTGATCTATAAATTGCTGTATATATTTTTTCATTGTATTTTTTGTTTTTATTAAAATAAATAAAACACTAATCTACAAAATAATGACTTTATTCAGCCTATTTCGTTTAACTGTCATCCCATTAAATAATGGAGAAAAGGTAAGTTAATAATTTGGAGCAGGCATCCCTAAACACGCACACCTTGACAGTTTGACTACAATAAGTACACAAGCGGTACTCACACATATCACGCAATTTGGCCCCAGTTTTCGCGTGTCGTTTGTTTGCATTGCTCCATCTAGACAAGTATATAATCAAAGGTAATAACCCATATCTAAGTATAGATTCAACATAACCATAGTAAGCAGTTAGCGCAGCAGACTTACCGGCAATACGTTGTAGGTTACGAGAAGGTAAGCAGTCAAAAACTAGAGAAAATTGAAAAAACTATAGTTGGATTTCTTAATTTAAACGATTTTAGTTGTAAAAATTGATGCAAGCGATTATCGACCTTATTGACATTATTTTATTGTTTATTTTTAGTTATTCATCCACTCTATTACCTTGTTTATGTTTTAAATAGCGGTTTTTGAATAATAGTCAATAAGGTTGAAAATCGCTTGCACCTCTTTTTTGCAAGCACTATCGAATCTAGTAATTTTGTCGACGTTCATTGTTAAAATAAAATGATCATGATATTGAATCATTTAAATTTTAATTATGCAGAAGAGTGTATAATTAAAATATATAGATAGATAGAGCAAGAGCTCTATGGGATATAATATTATAGTCATACTCACTATCAATGAGGTTTAGGTACATCTATTTTCAGTCAGCTGTTTATTGCTTACAAGTATCGTAAAAGGCTATGCACGAGCCTTTAAAAAACAAAAGACATGTCTATGACGTCATGCTTAAAATGAAAAGGACAACAGTAGTTTCTATTCCTTTAATTTTTCTGTATAATTGTCTTCACATTAATTGATGTGAGAAATAATAGGTATTTAAAATGTATAGCAGTAAAGTTTATTTTTCTAAGGTTTTCATATTTTTGAACACATAAAATGCTTGGATACCATTGGCGGGATGACTGTAACCATATTTATGACGGTTTGACTGAACCTATCTATATGACGTTTTAAACGTCTCGACCTTTTGAGCGACTATAATGTTGACAACATTATGGAAACTTTGTTTGTACCGATATTATTGACTTTTTGGTTGCGTCTATTTATTTGAATACTCTGAGTGTCACTAACTATTTGACGCTGACTGTACCACATAATGGATATAATACTTATACACTACTATTTTTTGTAAATACATACCTATAATACATAAGAAACACCCAGACAAAGACAAACACTTAAGTTCATCACATAAATATTTGTGTCTTGTGGGAATCGAACTTCGTGATCGGCAGTCCGACACTCCAACCACTAGACCACATACGTCGTCAAAATTACTAATGAGGGTACCACAATTTTTAGGTTGAGTAATAGAGCCATTATCGGCTTGTTTAATATATATTATACTTAGGTATATACCTATGCCAACTTATTTGTCAACGCCAAGCCGAATTCGAAACAGTAGTTGTGTTTTGTCTTTTATGACGTAAACACTAAAGAAAAACAATAAACGTGACGGGTCACAGCTGTAAACTATGTTCTAGTAATACTATTAATTAGTATTATAACTAGAACATAGTTAAGAAATATATTCGCGATATATTCCTAAATTAAACAGCCTTCTTTGTTCTTATTTAGTAGTAACATAAGTTCTAAAGCAAAATAATTTAGGATGACGCAAAGATGTCGTCAGTAATTGTACTGGAAAAATCTTTTAACTACACAGTAAAGGGACTGTACTCAACTATTTCGAACCAACATCAATGTTTCTCATATAGGGTTTTATGGCCCAATCATGTTTACAAATAAAACAAAGTCATGGTCGCCTCGGCTTATATTCGCGGAAATTAACCTTTTGACCGCCACGAATAACGAAAATCTGTGTTCTCTACGCCAAGCACTATAAAAATGTGGTATTTTTGACGTGCCATGCCGTCGACACCAACGTAAGCTAGTTTTAATTTGACGTACGTGGCGATCAAAGGGTTAAATTATATTCGTGTCTTATCGTAATTTTGCTAAACAAAAATGTACAAGTAATATCAATCTGTCGATCAATGATCATTAATTATATTAGAACCGAGGATTAGCGCCGAACGCGACTGTGAGAAGGAAGCTTGTAATATCCGTGAAAGAGTTCTCAATCAAATGAATCAGAGACGCTCAGCGACTTTAATAGGGATTATACTTACGAAGTGTTGTACAATTAATCACTCTTCACTGGTCGTTAGGTGTCTGAGGAGTTCGAATGCCCCGGAGACGAAAGGGGAGAGCGGGTGTGGCTCACAGTACCGCCCACAGCCGGATAATCCCTCCATTTACATAATTGCCGTATAAAAAGGACAGCTTCCCAATTTGCTAAATTGCTTCAAACGACAATCTTAAACGTAGAGACGGCTTTGCCCGGGCGGCGGCGGCGAGCGGGTTTCGAGCTGGGCGCGATCCTGGGCCGACGGTGAATGCATTACCGACGTACAAGTACTAGCACATCATTGCTTCACTGGTTCTTGTTGGGCCTCATTTTCGTTTATGACAAGGATTACGGACGTTTTCGATTATTTTTACAATTTTAAGGTGGCGCGTACTTATTAAAATATTTTTTTAATAAAACTTGATGCAGGATTCTAATACCTATTAAGTAAGTAAGTGCTTATGTGTAGTAATAGCATTAATTTGTTTTATAAATTCACATTCAAAATATACTAAACAAATATTATCCAATAAAAGAAATTGGTACTAGGGGACATCTCAAACAGCTCTAAAGCTGAGTAGAACTGTGCTCAAAGCGAAAATGTTATTTCTTAACTCAATTACGAGCGAGCTACGACGCTACGAGAAATGCTACGCCAACAATGTGTAGTCAGATTCGTAGTAACATTTCCGTGGGAATAAAATATTTTAATTACTTTTTTATCATTATTAAATTACAATTTGTAATGTTACAAACTCCTTTCTGCACTAATCTACTAGATCCCGCACACACAGTGTAAACACTTAACTGCTTAGCCATTTCACATGAATATGTATATACTTAGTTAATAAAATCAACTCTTACTGTTATATTTCAGAAAGAAATAAAACAATGTTGATAACCAAATAAATAATTTACTTACTAAACTATACCGTACGTATCGTTTATGCAAAATATGTTTAAACTGTCACATGAGTTTAGAGGGCTAAAGATAGGTTCCAATTTTTTTTAATGTACTTAACAGTACAATGCAACTTTCTAGAGCAATTCAATAATGAAAATAAAAAAAGAAACGCTCTAACTCCAATCTAATGTAGGTATGAGTTACAAGTGGTATGTTTTCGTGCGCATTTTGACTTTTTTGTCTTGTAAGTGCTAGCCCTACGGAATGTTTCCAGTGCCCTGATAGTAGAATGTCCCTCGAGTATTAAGGGCCCCTCCACCTCGTATGAAATGTTGATTTAAACGGTACTTTTACTTTGATTTGCTCTATTACTCTGTATTTTTTATGAATTGTATTCTTTTCGTTATCGCGTTAAGTATAGTTATAGAAAGTACCTACTTATTCATTTTATTTTATGTAGTAGGTATTTTATTTTTGTTCTCTTCTATCTTTAACCATAGATGAGAATATTTACCTTATAACTTAAACTAATATAATCGTTGAACTACCTGAAGGCCGCATGACAGTCAAAAGAGGTGGTTAACCTCGTAATAGAGTTTTTTAAATTATTCCACAAGTCATTCTTTGTCAAATTATTTTCAAACTACCATCATCATAACTCAGGTGATGTGACCGACAAATCCCCCAACGGTGGCGGCAACAATGGCGGGGGCAAGCAGAGGCGTTCGAGGACCAACTTCACGCTGGAACAGCTGGGAGAACTGGAGCGGCTGTTCGACGAGACGCACTACCCCGACGCCTTCATGAGAGAGGAGCTCAGCCAGCGACTTGGGCTCAGTGAAGCTAGAGTTCAGGTAAACAGGCTTACGAGTATTGCTTTAAGCGATCCGATGCTATTGTAACTGCTCTTAAAAAACTTCAGAAATAAACATCGTGGCTTCATCTTTTAAGGGAGTTCTAATCCTTTTGCAAAGTTATAAAACAATTTATTTACACAAATTACATGCTGTTACTCAGTATTTAAAATTAATCTGGTAAATGTGGCAACACAGCCGAGTGACATCTGACTGTATATTTATAAATTAACCAAAATATAAATAAACATTCAAACTATTTAAACAGTGGTGCGACAGACTGCAATATCTATAAATGACGTGTGATATTATTTGTGACACTCCAAAACAAGTGCAGAAGTATCTATGTTATGACTCTTGAAAGTTTAGTTTCTAGTATTTCAACGCTATTATTGATAATCAATCCGTGTACACAACAATACAATAACTTTTATTTACAAACTGTGACAAAATAAATAAGTTTTAGTGAATATTAAACCCCTACAACAAAAACACTTTAAAAACAAAAACAGTTACGAAAATTATTTTGAAATTTGGACTTTGTACTCTGCAACTGTTCGACAACTAGCGCTATTAGTTACTTTTAGCGTCGAGTAGATGAACTAACAATCAGTCCACTAGTGCCATTGCATATCCAAGCGGCAAGTAGAAGAACTAAAGTGTTACCATTACACAAAAATATAAAGTACTACTAGCGCCATTACAGCCTCAAGTGGCCAGTAGAAAAAAAAAAGTGATACCAGACAAAAAAAAACATTTTGAAATAGTAGAATTTTTTCTTTAATTTGCTAAAATTAAAGGTGATCAGTACTAAATATAAAAACATTTCCAAGACAAACAAAAACCAAATAAGACAAAATGGCTTCACCTAATGACAATATAACTTACCGCAAACCATGTAGATCAAGTTCATTAACTAACTTGTCTAATATAACAAATAGTAGTGAGAAAGCTATATTTGATACCACAATGATGAGCATACCAGATAGTCTACATGATAACAGCGACATTAGTGAACTAAATGAACAAATAAAAAACCTCACGAAGCAATTAGCTAGTGCACACAATGAAATAGAAAATCTAAATATTGAAAACTTTCGATTAAAATCAGACCTACAAAAAATGATCAAAACTTCTAATACATACAAGGAAATATGCTCATCACCATGCAGAAAACCCATATCACCACTCCACAATAAAAAAACCCCAAACCCAGATAAGGAACCAAGTTCGCGAAGCATTAATAAGACATTTATAAACCCACAAATCAACTGTTCAAAAACCACGTCAATCATGCATAATAAAGAAACACAAACAACTCTCACACCGAAAAAACTGAAGGAAGTTCCTACAATTTTGACTCTAAATGGAAAGATGTCAAATAATAACAACAAAGACCCGGCAAGTAAAATAACAAAGCCTAGACAAAAAAACAAATTATGCATATTGAGTAGCAGCACAACTAAGGGATCCTTATCTGCGATACAAGAAGTTTATTCAAAACACTCTCACTACTGCCACTACATCAGGACGAACAGCAGTGCATCTGGACTTCTAAGCGACATAGAACTTAAACTAAAAGGTTTCACGGAAAACGACTACTGCATACTTTTTATCGGGGAGAACGACATAAAAGAAGAAGGAGATCACATAAACAAAATACATCAAATTAGAACATGCCTGAAAAAAGTAAATTACACAAATATAATTATATGTGCAGCCACCTATATCGCAGGTGCTCCAATACATAATTTCAAAGCAGAAATGTTCAATAATCTCTTGTATTTGGATATACAAAATAATGAATACGCGTACTTCTTTGATAGTAACCGTGATCTGTCGCTTGATATGTTCTCTTATAGAACTGGGAAAATAACTAACTACGGAATGAGAAACATACACGAGCGAATTATAGGCAATATATTATACGATTTAGATTTATTTAATCAAGCAGACCAAACAACTGTTACTATGTTTAATAGAATATCGGACTTTTTAAATGACAACGTGGAAATTTTGACTGAACCTAATAAACGTGACTCATGTAATGAACATTTGGCAAATTTTTTTCGTGACTAAATACTTACATGTTATGCATCAAAACATTGCCGGATTACTATCAAAATCCGACTTAATTACTGTATATTTAGAAGAGCTATCAGAAAAAGGATCATGTGTTGACATACTATGCATCACGGAACATTTCATTATGGCTGGTTATGAATCATTTCTAAATGTACCGAATTTCCAACTCGCAGCGTGTTACGCCAGAAAAGAAAGAAAAAGAGGCGGAGCGTGCATACTTGCAAGAAATGGGCACCAGTTTAGGGAACTAAAACAGATAACTAAATTATCAGTGACGGGTATTTTTGAATGTTGTGCTATCGAATTAATTAGTTTTAAGATTATTGTTGTTTGTATCTACAGAACTCCGAAAGAAAGTCATTTCAATATGTGTATGGAAAAGTTACATGTACTTTTGCGTGAACTCAGTAGCAAATCTTATAAAAATATTATAATAGCAGGAGATTTTAATATAGATATCCTAAAAAGAACTAACCAGACAATAGAGTTCGAATGTCTGTTGCTTAGCTACAATTTAAAACTATCAGTCAATGAACCTACAAGAATACAAAGTCGTACATGTATAGATAACATTGCACATAACTTTAATAGAATTTCTAAAGCACAAGTACTAGAGTTCGCGTTGTCGGACCACACAGCACAGTTAATAAAAATACCTGTTAAAAAATGTTGTGCTATTAAGTATTGGCGCATGAATAGACGGAATTACGATAAAGAATATGTTTTAAAATTCAAGAGATGTCTAAGTAGCTTATCTTTTTCTGAAATGTATGAGACAAGCGATCCCAACAAAGCCTACAAAACCTTTTTAGAAATATTTTCATTGTTTTACGTACTATGCTTTCCTGACGAGACCATAACTATACACACAACAAACAAGACAAAGTGGGTATCACGCGGCATCAGAATATGTAGTAAAAGGAAGCGACAACTTTTATGGCAGTACAGACGTAACCCTAGCCGACTAAATAAAATATATTTTACAGAATACTCTAAATTGTTTAAAAGAATTATCCAACTTACACAACACGCACAAAATAATTACACAATAAAAACATCAAACAATAAAGCTAAAACAAGTTGGAACATCATAAAAAAATCTAACTATAACATACCACGAAACTCCATTTCAAGAATTAAATTGAATAACGAAACTTTAACAGATCCTCAAAAAATTGCAAATGCTTTTAATAACTATTTTGTTGATAAAGTTGTTCCAGTATTAAACTCCGGAAATATGGTAACATCTCGAATATCAAATAGGGAAAAGTCATTTTTCATGTGTCCGTGCTTACCACAAGATGTAATTAAACTCATAAAGTCATTAAAGAACACGAACAGCGTGGGTCACGACGGAATTTCAACAAAAGTTTTAAAAATTGTTGCGACAGAAGTAAGTTCACATTTAAGTCACTTAATTAATCTGTGCATTAGTGCAGGTGTCTACCCAGATCCGCTAAAAATATCGATTGTAAAGCCAATATTCAAAAAAGAAAATAAAGAATTAATGGAATATTACAGACCAATCTCACTCATTAGTATAATATCAAAAATCTTTGAAAAGCACATATATAAAGAATTAAGCACATATCTAGAAAAAAATAAGATACTTGTTAACGAACAAAAGGGATTTAGAGAAAACAGAACTATAAACATGGCAATTTACGATTTCTTATATAAAGTCATGTTAAATGTCGATAAAACAAACCCTGTCTGCACAATATTCTGTGATATGACCCAGGCGTTCGATTATGTTCGACATGACATTTTATTACAGAAACTAGAGTTATATGGTATAAGGGGTAACGTGCTTAAACTAATAAAATCTTACTTAGAAAATAGGAAACAAGTCACGGAATTATCAACAATAAACATAAAGACTAGTCGCGAGGAAACATTTATATCAAACGAACGAATTGTCAAATATGGAGTACCCCAGGGTAGTGTTTTGGGCCCCCTCCTATTTATACTATATATAAACGACTTACCAACACATATTGATCAACCTATAACACTCTTCGCTGACGACAGCACAATAACAATTAAATGTAATGATAAAGAACTTTATAACTATGACATTAATCACTCTCTGACATCAATAGTACAATGGCTGGATAACAATAATCTAAAAATTAATCTTGACAAAACCAAAGTAATGCACTTTAGTCAGCGTATAGCAACTATGGCAAACCTTAAAGTCCAATACAACAATAAGTTAATAGAAGAGGTTGAGACAGCCAAATTCCTTGGAGTGACAATTGATAAAAAAACTGAATTGGAAGGAGCATATTGAAGTTCTCAGTAAAAAGATAAGCAACTCTGCGTTTGCATTATATAAATTAGCTCCGGTTCTTAACATTGATGCGTTACTCACAGCATATCATGGTTTAGTTGCATCTCACTTAAGATATGGAGTAATATTTTGGGGCAACTCGACTACCAAAGAAATGGCTTTCAAGGCTCAAAAGCGGAGCATCAGGGCCATGTTTAAATTGGATCCAACTGAGAGCTGTAAACCCTATTTTCAGAGATATAGAATATTAACCCTCCCCTCTCTTTACATCTTAGAAACTGCTATGTTCGTAAAATCTAATCCGCACTTATTTCCACGACGATCAGACGTAGTAAATCGCAACAGACGAGATAACACTATTCTTTGTATCCATCCATCTAAAACCACATTAATGCGAAAAAGTGTTTTCTGTATGACTCCCATAATATATAACAAACTTCCTAAAATATGGAAGGAACAGAACGCACGAATTTTTAAAGCCAAGTTAAAACTGTTCTTAGAAAAGAAGGCCTACTATGACATCTCAGAATACCTAAATGATAACATAATTTAATTTAAAAAAAATTAATGAATGAAAGATTGTAGGTGATTTAATAAAATTACTTTTATAACTGGACTTTAATAATTTGACATTGTACTCAATATTTTGAAACTTACTGTATTATACATCAATTGTTATTATTTATACTTTAGAAAAGCCCTTGTAATGAATTGTAATGATGTTCTAAAGTGTACCTGTAATATTTGTACGCCGTGAAGGCCAGACATGACTGCTCTTCTTATAATGATTTGACCAACCTACATGCTTTGTGTATACTCATGTTTCCACAAATAAAGAATCTATTCTATTCTATTCTATTGTCCATTGCTAGGCTAAAACCTCCCCCTCATTTATTTATACAATTAGGTATAGGTACTTCATTGTATACATACTCCAATAAATACAAAAGACATGACAGTTGCAAATAAAAAATACAATGGATGATCTTATCGTGATCTGCTATCTCTTCCAAGCAACCATAGGATGTATGGACACAACTGAATTGAACGTAAAAATGGAGCAGGGTGGAAATTCATAGATAATAATATATTAATATTTAAAATATCAATAAATTTTATAGTATACAATAATAATACAAATGTAGGTAAATACAGACGCCAGCAAAACTGTCAAATTTTCCCAATTGAATATGAACCTTATTGCTTTGTTTTAAATTTGGAAAATCAATCAAAGCAATTTGACACATTGTGGTAGCTTGATGTGCTGGCCTTTGTACTGTAATATAAAAATATGATAGATAAGCAACAAAAACTGCATACATTTTAACGATATTGAAGACAGTAAAAAATTCCTAAGATAAGTAATAGGTATACCTCCTCATACATGCCTGATTCTATAATGTAAATTATAAAAAGCCTATATAATACTATATCACTGACGAATTGACATTTAAAATTCGTGAAGTAATCAATTTAAAAAAAAATCTAATCGCAAATTCGATTACCCTTTTTTACCTTAGAGATTTTTATTTAATTATATATTATAATATAATACACTTGAGAGTACGAATAATGATGGTATATTAAAAAGAACTGCCATAACTAACTCACTCATTGAAATAATGTGTGGAAACACAAATTATTGCATACTTTCGTCCTGATTCATATATGTAATACCTCACATAACACAACATTCAATTTATGACTCTGGTCTCGTTTTTTTCATGCAACTATTTATTAGCCAGACTATAGTTGCGTGCATAAAATTATATATACCTAATGCAATGTATGCAGTGCCATTAAAATGTTGATCATCAAAAAGAGCGTAAGTAATTAGTAGAAAATTTCTATCTACAATGATTTTTGAACTTACTTGTCGTTTGGCGTTTTGATTCCACCTAACTAACCTACTCGAAACAAAAAATAAACACTAAAATAAAATTGACTTTACGTAAAATACCTTTTGCTTTTACGTTAGTTCACGGGACAAGTCCAGGAGAATTCTACATAAAGACCCAGAAATGTGTAAGCATCTTGTGACGCGGCCAGCCAGGCTATCTCCTCAGTACCGATGAACAGTGTTTGAAATCCTAATCAATTTTCTTAAAGATACCTCTAGCAGGTCTAGCTACGTTAATATAATTTAAAATAGTGACGTATCTATTACATCTACATAAAAATATGTACGTACCGTACATAGATACACTATGTATGTAATATAATGTAATTGATAGGCAAAATATTTATTAAATCGGATCACTACCATAATACTATCCTAGAGTACCTACAACTAAATCATTTGTCACTCCGTTATAACAAAATATCAATTAGCACAACCTATATAATACTCACTTGAAATTACCACGCGCGATATTAATTAGCGCGTAACAATATTCCGTACCCTTGTTATTAAACTTGCTTAGGCTGCGATTATGGGACAGTGGAGCTTGTAGCGGGGCGTTGTTACAATTAAAGAACGTGGTACACTACACATGCAGAACAATTTTGTTTTTCTATTGATCCTTGGTATCTTAAAATTAACAAAGATATGATCGAAATAGCTATAAAAATGTAGCATCCTTACGTTAAATTATAAATGACGACAAAATTACTCGAAGCGCTGCAGATCATACGTAGCCCTCGCCGCCATGCAGGACCATAGCTTTAGTTCTAAAGCAACCCTCGCTCATTACTAACGCATGTGATTAGCTGTGAGCGGCCAGCAAGCGACACTTTATCGGCAATATATCGCGATTAGTGTCCGATTGCCGTTAAGTGCCGTGAGTAGCCAATCGTAGGGGATGTTACAATAAATAGATAAAAGACTTGACCTCGGGTAAGGCCGTGTGTCTTCACTAGTGTCAAGCGACCTGTCTCTTTGTTGACCTTATTGATATTTATTTGCAGTGATTTCATTTATTTCACTGAGGCAAAGATTTGGTCATTGTCACGAGTTTATGAGTTATGATAATTGCATAATTATTTTCCCTTTTTTCCTTAACTTATTAAATAAGGTAGTAATGATTCATAGGAGTTTCTATATGATTCATTCAGACACCTCCATATCAAAGCATGATGTAACATTATAAATATTAGGTGTGAATCCATCCAGTTAGCGCTCAAAAATTAATACGGACACATCGTTAACTTACGTTATACGTATAAGGTCTTTCTTTAAACAAGAAGTATAAATTGTGCCAATTCATCGTTCTGTCATTATATTCACCTGTAGGTACTAGCGCGGTTTGGGAGACAATAGTTACGCCATCGGGAAAATCTCTAATGCGTGCCAAAATGCTCATGAAGTCACCATGTTTCCATTTATCATTTAAATCTTTTTAAATTTAAAGCTTCGTATCAGTTTCGAACAGATAGTAGATGCGTGCGTTGGATTCGAAATTGATGAGGCCCATAAGCAGTCCAGAGTCATATCAAGTAAGCTATCATCTACATTATCATGTTAGCAAGTACTGACTCTAAAACATTTAAACAATTTTAATAAGTACATAATAAGATCAACATGTACTGTAGCTAAATAAATTAAACCAGAACATTTGTTCAACACAGAACAGGGTGTGTTTGTTTGTTTACTTGTTATTTAGACGTATTGTCTTGTGTAATCACTAATCAGAGCTAATGAATTCGCCCCTAGTTAGAGGATCGTTCGCCATTGGAGTAACGGTTTAACATTGTTACAAGCAATTTAAATCTTTTATTCGTTTTAATTTTATATATTGATTTTGTCCCGACTATAGTTCGTATTCGTTATTAAAAAATCAAAGGGCTTATCGAAACATCCCCGAAAATACCGTAAAACTCGATTTAAAACCGATATAAAAATCACATTGAAGCCGTAAAAATGTCTAAGGGTAGATACTGACAGTATTATTGGTAATATTTAACATTAAACAGCACCAATTAAATCATGTCAAATTAATTTAGACCTAACCAATTATGGAAGTTTCGTTAATGTAAATCGTAATTGGTACACACGCCAACAGATTGTCTGCAACATGCAATCAGCAACGTTCGTGCTGTCCTCACTAATGCGGTTACCCGTGTTTGCTCGCATGCTTGTACTGTAACCTACACTAACGTAGTACACTGTACACTAACATACAATTCTACTACGGAGTAGTGTAAGTAATGCGATTTCCCGGCAACTCGCTACGAGATCGCCCCCTGTTTGTTTCGTCAATTATTGAAACTGGATTAAATGCAAATGTTCTGTGTTTTAATGCTATTTATTAAGTATGCATATTGTTAGATGTTTTTATCTTTAATCCGGTTATATTTTTTAACAGTTTACGTACATTTACATGATACGCAAAGCAAACAGAATGGTATAAAGTCGATCATAACCTAGGACATAAGCGATGAAATAGTTTGTGACTCACCACTATATAAGTAGAATAGAAAACACTTTATACTTAAGAAAAATACAATAATTAGTTAATCTATAACATCTGCCTCATTATTCTCGAGAACGGATGCTGAATGAAAAAATACTTAGTTCTTTTCCCTGATCGGGAAATCTTATTAGAGTTTTTTTCATGAGCAATTTATGATTTATCTACGGCTTTAGTAGATAGGTTGAAGTGTAATATTCTAGCTTTTACCCGCGATCTCCTCTGCGTAGACTTTGACGTGGATAAAAACAGTAAGTTTTCTGAAATTATCCAATTCCCTGCACAATTTTCTTACTTTTTCTATCCGTAAGAACCCTAAAACCTAAAACTTAAAAAAAAATGAAAGAAATTGGTAGTCTTTCTCAAGTTATGGCGTGACCAAAGGAAACGGGAATTCATTTTCATATTATAGAAGATAACAAAGAAGTTATAACGTGATGTTAGTAATTTATTAACTTGTGTAAAACTTGTATTTTAATTTTGCTGCTATAAATATAACTGTACTTTCTCTGTAACTTTTTAGAAATCACCCATCTGATATTATTTAATGTAAATAATAACTATAATAAGGGTCTAATACACTTCAATTAATACTCGTAATTTTGCTATCTGGCAGGTGTGGTTTCAGAACCGAAGAGCAAAATGCCGTAAACATGAGAGTCAAATGCACAAAGGTAAGATACTCCATCGTTCTACTTCAATACATAATATAATTCTCTGTTCTGATATCAAATCATATACAGCTCAGCTTCGCTGTTACAATATTTCTTATGTTAATTTTTCATAGTCGCTTTAACACAACCAAATGTATCACCGTTATAATTTATATTCAAAACAGTTTGCCTGCTTAATGTAGTCGAAAACTACAAATTACAAATGATTCTGGCAAACTAGTTGTCGGCGAGTTGGCACCGCTGTATAATCGCAATGAATTCACTCGTGCGTGATATGCACTACAGCACTAGTTAGCGGGTGCCCGCGCCACCGGAATGCACAACCGACTCACTATCAGTACAGAACTAGCACATTATGTATTCTCCATGACTCCGTCTAACTCGATTACAACTCCCGCCGGCGCCGGTGCGACTCTAACAGTTTTTTAATTCGACCATAACTCAAGCGGATGAATAATTAAAATGGCGGGCCGAGGCGGGAATCCGCGCGAACTCGGTAAAAAAAGCCCGGGAAACGGTACACGCGAGGCGATAAATTCTGGGAATTGCACAACGCACTTAGCGATAGACTGACTGACCTCCCTCACACTGGTCAAGGAGGAAATAAATAAATAAGTTGAGATTCCTTACTCTTACAACTTACCTACATATAACTATATATATATATATACATTGAACTACCTATTACATTACGATGCTTACAATATCATAAATATGTCGTTTAATTTCATAAAATGATAAGAAACAAAAAAGTAATAGCCTTAAGTGAACAGTATACGAGAAAATAACCTATTGTCAGAGCTACAATTAATTACCCACATCTTGACATGACGGTTGTCCTACATCCCCAGTAACACGAACGAAAATATCACATTGTCTCATATTGTTGTGTTCTGTGGCGGTGGCTGTCTCTCCTCGTAACGTGAAATGGACAAACGAGAGGTGACTGCGCGACTTATCCGCGAAAGTATCTATTTGATCGCAGTATCGCGAGATTGTGAGAGCATTGAGGAACCGCTAAACGGAGCGTAACGCGGAAAAAAGCCGCTCGCCGGAATCGAATAAAATGATTCCCCGCGGGAGCCATTCGGACGCAATCCCGCCGTCCCCTGCTAAATGTCTTATTAACTTATGTGCCGCCCCCGCGCCGGCCGCCTCACCCCGCTGCCACCCCGAGCAACACGAGAATAATCATGTAAAGTGAAATGAAACGGTTATTTGTTATGTTATGCCCCTTTAACGGAGCGATGAGATTCCCAATGCTGTTATTGATTTACGCAATCGTTTGTGGGCTCGTATTACTGATTTGAAGATGCATTGTCACGTTCGTAATTCAATTATGCGAATTTAGTTGAAAGGAACATTTATTTTGCAGTTCAAACAACACGAGATCGCGATTTTGTAAGATGAACCTACAAGGTCTGAACAATACTCGTAGCTCGTAGATGACTACGCACGGCGCCAAGCGCGCTACGGCTACGAGCTACGAGAAAGGTCATTCCTGTGATTGTAAATGACGCAAATAGCATAGAACGATCATAAGGCGGCGTTATAAATTACGTTAAGTAATTGAATTAAGAATGGGAATAAAAAAACGATTAGGTAAATAAAAAAATAATATAAAATAAACTTTATATTGTCACGGTCGTTATAAAGCTGTTTTAAATGCTTTGCAAGGCTGAAAATTAAGCAATGACTAGGTTTTGCTGCCAAAAAAATAATATTAGGCTGGTGTACAATGGCAGGCATAGTGACTGTTCCCATTTTTTCGTATTTAAAATTTTATTGACTAGTAACTCGGAGTTTAGATTTGTTCTCGATTGATTTCATAGACTCGCATTTACGTGGGACGGTAGCGATCAGCACTGCCGTGCTTCCAGGGACGTAGGCGTGATAGTTAACATGCTATTTTATCTATTCTCTATCTACAGATACTACTAGAAATTTAAAACGAATAATATACATAATAATTCTAGTAGTTACCATAAAATAGCAATATTTTATGCATCGCTTTCCATTAAATCTTAAACCGTAGGCGCTGAATCTTCATAAAATTAAGAATTCATATTTAACGAAGACATGAATCTTCGCTCGCAGCGGCCGCTATAAAAACAATCAGAACAGCCGTGAAATTCAAGAATAAAAGAATACACCGAAGCTTAATTGTTCCCCTGTTCATAAAATTGTAAAGTTATTCACGCGTCGCGAGGGTGGCGATGTTTTATTGCGCAGAAACCGCTGTAAAGATGTTCGGAGCGCTTTAAAATAAGCGAGAGAGAGAGGAGTAGCGCCCCGGCTTACCTTCTAATTTGATTAAATTAAACAACTCAGAGTTAATCAAATAAATGCACGGCGGTCGTCGGGCGGAGGGCGACGCGCCGCGCCGTGCCGCGCCGACCCACCGGACGCTCGCCGACGGTATTTATTTCGGCACTTCTCGAAAGTAATTCGGTGTCAAATATGGAAATAACTCATACGCGTGGGGAACATCCATTTTGATAATGCCGACGGCGACCGGAGAGGTTCTGATTTACAGCGAGCGCAAAATCCCGCCCCGGCGCCGCCGACCGCCCGCCCGCCTTGCACACACCGACACGTATGCTATATTCTCGCCTCGATAACCTTACAGTATGCATTTATTTTACAACTTCACTAAATAATCGCCACTTACCTTCATCCATAAAGTGATTAGGCCGTTCGCAAGAAATATCTACATAATCAAAAGAGTTAGGTATTCTATCAATTTTTATAGAAGACAACTAGACAAGACAGTTAGTAAGAACTTAATTTGTGTCAACTTAATAATTTCTGTTTATTACATTATTATTATTTTTTTTGTCCTTTTCCATGGTCCAATCTATTTCAATACAAATTTATCAAAATTGGTTTAACGATTTAGTCGTGAAAACGAAGCGTAACAAATGTATAAAAAACAGACAGATAGACAGACAGAGTTACTTTCGCATTTATTAGATAGGATTTAACGATAAAGAACAACTAGGCCATCGTTAGGAAAAGAAACAATTCTACAAATTATCCAAGTTTGATAAAATAAAATCACGACTGATATAATCGAATGGCGAGATCTTCTATTAACAGTAATTAAATTAATGAATCTTTTAGACGAGACCCACGGAGCACCTTAAGTCGGGTAGATCCGCGTTAATTTATTAATTGCCCACTTCGCCCGACGGGCGGGCTATAAACAACGGATCTCACTTAATTTACGAGCAAATTATGCTTTACTTAAATATCAATTTAATTAAGTGGAGTTCGGGAACGGATCTCAGTGGATTTGTGAAGCGCGGCGCGCGGCGCGTGGCGGCTCGCTCGTTTGTCTCTGCCAATCGAGGTGGATCGATGCGACCCGTCGACTCGTTCGCCAACAGATTGACTTGTTAGATTATGTATTTCTGTATCTCAAGTTGGAAAATAACAATTTAATTGAACATTAATTGATCTTATATGATTATCATTTCATGCAACTAACAAACACTTATGTAAACTAACAAACATTCGTGAGAGACAAAGACGTACGTTGTACGCACATCGCATCAGGCCAGCACATCAAGCTACCCCAATCTGTCAAATTTCTTTGATTGATTTTCAACTTTAATCCAAAACCATAAGGTTCATAATCAATCGGGAAAATTTGACAGTTTTGGATAGCTAGACCTGCTGGCGTCCTTGGGTTGAGACCCCTAAATAAATTTAAATAAGGGTAGGATGCACAATGATAATTCACTCATATTTACAATAAATAAACTTTATCACTTATCATCTTAACATTAGGATACTTTCTGTATACAATTTACTATATTACTGAAATTTAAAAAAAAATATCAACCGTAAATAGCTTGCATACGCTACATATTCGAGTATCGTGCTATTATAAGAATACCCGACTGGAATGAATGGCTGATCGAAATACATATATAATAGTTTTACAAAGTATGTATGTTATAGGTTTATTAGTAAGTGGAGGTGGGACGCCGCTGGAGCCGTGTCGCGTGGCGCCGTACGTGTCGGTACCGCGGCTGTCCGCGGTGCCGCGCCCCCCGCCCGCGCCTCAACTGCCTCCGCTCGCGCCACATCCACCACCTTCAACAGCCTTCGCACCCTTCGACTCCGCGCTACTGTCGGCTGCTGCTCATCAGGTAAATGTGTAGTTATTTTCTATCCCCTTTATAACGTTATTGATGTAAATACACATAATTACACACAATATTGTTGCATCCGAGCTGCTAAAAATACCAGAAGTATAAAACTCTTCAGTAAATGCAAGTCTGATGTTATGTAGTCTTTACCACGGGCCACCACTTTACAAAATGCCTCAGTCTGCTTTTACGACACAGGTCTGAGTCTGTCCCTAGAGATGCATAATAGTGCGAACAAATAGTTTATTTCTTGAACGCAGTACGCTAGTGCAGCGGCAGCAGCAGCGGCCGCGGCGTTGTGTCCGCCGTACGCGGGGCTGGCGGCGCTGGCAGCGCGGTGTCGCTCGTCGTCCATCGCAGACCTGCGGCTGAAGGCGCGGCGCCACGCGGCCGCACTGGCTGCTGCTCGCGCCTCACCGCCGCCTGCGGCACCTACGCCCGCTACGGCCCCGGCTGACACATAGCCAACTCAATCACTCTATTCATGAGACTTGCCATCAACTTACATCACCAGAAAGATCTAAAGGCATACATACTGGAAATTTTCGTGCAATGTGCCTTTACAGCAATGTCCAATTTCTTTCCAACAATGAACTGAACTTTAATATTGGTTTTCTTCGATTATCGTATCGATAGAACGTATGTAAGCAAACTAAGTCACAAACATAAATATATATATAACATCAAACAAAATACTTAAGTGAATTCCCAATTAAGTGCCAGCCAACCGGTCGATATTGATTTTGTCAAACGTTATACGTTTCAAATACTTGTGTTTTGTTCAACTATTTATCTTCAAGGTGTTGCTAATTTCGATACTAAAAGTATGGATGCTCAATTTTTTTTTGTAATCTTTATTCATTCCACTAAACAAACCTCTCAAGTCTCACTTTAATTAAAGAATGTAAACTTTAATGTACATAGATACATATTTATTTAATTATATGTAAATCTCGCCTGTAAAATATTAATAAGAACTATAAATTGAAGTTATAGTGAAGGCATAGACTGGCTGAAATAGCTAAGTATGGTTGAAAATCTTTTTATGATACGTGGTAGACCTCTTGTCCATTTGGATTAGCAAAACCTCCTCTAAATAAGTTTCGGAAATAAAATATATCTCATCGGATATTTAAATAACTATTCAATAAATTAAAGTAGACCAAAAAATCCTAATAAAATATTTATGAAAAAAAACTATTGTACTTGAAGGACTCTTGGTTCCTAAACATGTAAATATTAATGTAAACAGTTGAACTTCGTTATGTGGGTGTTACCTATAGTTGTAGATTTAGATTATACTGCTATGGCTACGGTACACAATGTCCAATTGCTGTCAAAACAACATTGCTGTCAAATTTATTTATTTTTTAATATAAAATATTCCCAATGAATGTGAATAAATGACAAGCTATGAAACATGATCGTCATTCTGAAACTAACCACTAAATTGTTTTACCTACTCAGTACTCATTATAGGCTGTTATGGCTACTATTTCTCAAGGTGGTAGGTTTAGTTAATGCTGATTTCATTTGGGGTGGCAGGTACCACCGAATTGCCAAATATTTTGCCGTTTTGCAATAACGTGTCAACATTATTGTGTTCCGATTTGAAGAATAATGTAGCCAGTAAGTTTACTGAACTTATGAGTTTTAAGAAGTGAGTTCTCAAGATGACAACGCGCTAGCGCGTGTGTTGCTTACGTGTAGGTATAGGCTGCGGCTGCGGCTTACCATCACGTGGGCCGTATGCTTGTTTGTCATTACAATAAAAAAAGTACTTATAACACAAGTCGACGGGTATGTACTTTAACGTGCTACCGCTTCTAAGACTAGATGGATTCGATACACCGTTCGAAAAGCGTAAAAATTCCACCACTAGGTCAGGTATAATAGCTATAGTATTGCTTGATCTATGAATTTTTCAGAATGACAGATGAGAGCATATGAACTGAAAAAGTGGGACGCTAAAGTCTGTCCATTGTGTACCGCAACCATAACCTTAATATCAGTATTTGTGAAGTAAAGTCTCCGCTTGTATCAGGCATGTACAGAATAGTACGAGTATATTAGAAATAAACGACCAAACGAATAAATTGGACTGTGAGATATTTGTAAATTAATAAGCTGTGATAAGTGTACGAGTTGGAATGGGATGATCTCTTTAGCTTGTTTTTATGTAGCTCTAAGTGACATTGCATCTGCGTCTAAGTATTGAATATTAAAAAGTTTGAGAGTAAAACCTCAAGCAGTGTTGTTGATATCAGATTCAAGGAAAGAAAAAATGGGAATCATGTATTTTTATCACTTATTAATTATTGTTTCCATAAATATATAAAGAAGTTTTATATCAGACGAGTTTAGAATAATAGAATTTTACACAGTTTGTCCAATAATATCATAAAATTTAAACCTTTCCTTTTGTGAGGCGAATATTATTTAAATAAAACTACTATTTACGGATTTTATCGCGTTTATTCACATTATAATCCCGACTTTTCACGGTCAGACGATGTTACTTATTATAATATTATTATTTCTAACAACTACCCTACATTTTATTAATTATTAAAAATCCGATTCATGCGTATTAAGCTCACTATATATCCTTTGGTTTTGCAGTTTTCGACTTGGATTTTGATTAAATAGAATCCTATAAATATAATTATATTGAAACGGGCTTCAACTAACAGTTATATCAGGCCTAATATAGTTCACCGTATCCCAATTCCCAAAGCATAGGTGAACTCCCTTGTAAATAATCATCTCTCTTTTCAAAATGAAAGGGATTAGGCCATAGTCCACTACGCTGGTCCTAATGCGAGTTGGTAGACTTCACATGGCGTCGAAAAAAAATTTCAGGCATGCAGGTTTCCTCACAATATTTTCCTTCACCGTTTAAACAAGTGATAATTAATCTTAATATGCACATGATTTTGAAAAGTCAAGAGTGCGTGCCTTCGATTCGGAGTCAGTCAGGACCTTTGACTTGACAGTCTTATGGTCTAGTCCTGGTATCACTGGCTATCACTGCATGAATGGACTGCTAAATATTTAGGATAGTGTTAGTAATAATTATTACATAGTCGTAAGTAACATCAATAAGTCACCTAAGTCTAACCGTGACCAAAGACGCTGTAAAGGGTCCGAAACGTCGGGATTATAATGTCGATAAGCGCGATAAAACCCGTGAGTAACAGTTACTTATATTTCAATGTACTTTATTTTACTCATGCCTTTGTTATTGCCTATGTGCCTACGGTTTATTCCAACCGGCACGTTATCACAAATTTCATGCTCCAAAATTGATTGTAGAATGTACCGTTGAATTGAATGTAGATACTTGTAGGAGTGATAATGTTGAAATACATACGCGCAGTTGTAATTTAAATAAAACTACTGTTAAGGGATTTATCGTGGTTTATTATTTTAAATTGTATGTTGCAAATTGTGTACAGGAACTGTAGTGCTAATGTGACCCCATGAATTATTTTTTTTAACGCACGCGGACCAGTTGCTGTTTTAATACTCATGGCGCCAGCGACTTGGTGTGGGTTTGGCCAAAACCCGTCAGAGTTAAATAATTATATTGTGACCTAGGAACGGCTGATATGGCTTGTAGTGAGATTTATAGCACCACATGAGTACTTCTACGCAATCCTGAATCGTGTAAACAACATTTGCAAAACATCAACCCGGTCAGGGGAAAGTGTGAATGGAGTGGTATCCCTCCATATTGCCGACCCCAACGTAATCCAATGTTTCTACACTGGTGACCCCGAAAAGAAAATATAGGCGCAGCTTTGCAATGCCCTTTACTCCAGCAAATGATCGAGCCGCGACTCATGCAGCCAGCCAACACTCGCCCGCCTTCAACGGGCATCCCACCACAAGCCTGCAGTGGAGCAGGACCAGTGCATCCTAGTTAAAACCCTCAAGAACTTGGCATAGCTGAATGAACTTCGGCCGACTGTCCTTGTCGACTCAGCAGCCAATCACTACACTTACACTACACCACCTCAAATCACTGATGACTACGCACTGGTATATTCAATGCACTGGCACTGGCAGATGCACGGACCGCTGACTCATCAAGAAGATCATTGATCTCCGAACTCGGGACAAGCAGCATTTGCAACGCAAATTGCTTATTATATGGTGTATCTAGTGGAAAGCCCTGTCTGGTCGGAGGATCCCCCCTGTGCATGTAAATTCATCACATATCTTCCTTCCACAGGCCTGCGGGCGGCTGACCTGGGGAGTCCACCGCCTGACTTAGCAAACCGAAATTATTAAATTACCTCCAAATCTGCGGAAGGACTTAAAAAATTACTTAGGTGCAAGGAGCGACCGCAGAGAGCGACGAGCGTTAGGTTTTTTTAACCAAGGAGACGTGACGTAAAAATTTTGGTGGTAATTTACTATTTTTGGCATAACTGGATAATAGGATAGAATTAATTTAATAAGATAGCTTGATCAAAAGTTTTTGGTTATAATCACTACATCCGGTGATAAATTAATCAAACCTGAAATTTCATAAAGCTAACAATGTGTTTTTAAATCAAACTGAAAAGTTCATGTGTATATAAAATAATAACCCGCGGCCTATTTTGGGAAAAGAACGAATTAAGTAGATAGGTACTTCTTAATTATTTATACCTATACCCACAGTTCACTGTATGTTTTAGGTTCCATGTTTTAAACGATTCGGCCTATTAAATTGCCATTAAGAATTCCATAGAAAATGTCTCCTAATAAGACGTTATGAGGCATTGACTAAAATATAATTAAGTAGGTATAATAATCAATCGTCATTATCATTTCTCCTTTTGTAGCTAAACACATACAAACTTACTTTTTATTTAAATTAATAAAATAATGCCTCGATGTTATAAGTTAGTTAATTCTTACTGTACGTACGAAACTAATTCAAAGTAATAAATGAAAATTTTGAATCGGAATATTACTAAGCGATCCCCGCCGAGCAATGATACAGATGAGTTTGTGATTTGACATCCCTCATAACTCAGGCTAGGGGTGTGCATCCCCATCGGCGAGCGAAATTGTTTCTACATTTGTGGCTGATTGATGACAGCCCTGCCCTGGCCGCAATATCGTTCCCTATACCTAAAGACTACGATTGTGCTTCAATAAATAAAAATAGGCATATTCAAAGCATTTTGAAGGTCTCTGAAAAAAAAAATGCTTGAAATTTACAATATACACGATAGATAGAGCATGTAAACTCGAATAAAATACATATAAAAGAGAAATAAATAAACAAATGCAGTGTAAATATTTAGTTGCCATAATATAATAAACTAATACCATGCACTAGGTTTTCGTCGTAAATTCGGACTGCGATGAACAACAGGGTTGCCAATGCGGCTCAGACTAGGGAGCGTGTTTGCGCAAGCTGTTAAAAAAGCCCGCCCTCGCATCGGGTGCGCCCAATTAGGGCGGCGACGCTGCTGATTGGGCGTAATCGCGTTAGCATCGGCGACAAACATCCCCTGCAGCCTGTCTAGCTCCACGACACATACAATTTATGCTCGATAAATGTTTTAAAGCTGCCTTTACGTCTCGGAGGTTACATTACAATTATTGTTACAACGTCAATGACCATATCGCGTGTCCCAGCATAGTTTAGGGATGGGGCTGAAATACATAAACTTGAGAAGTAGCAGGAATTTAATGATGCTTTTAATTTTATATTAATAACTAGCTGTTACCCGCAGTTTCACCCACATCCCAAAGGGTTTTTGAAAAAAAAACAAGCCTATGCCTTCTCCAAGGTCTAATCTATCTCTGTACCAAATTTCATCAAAATGAGTTCAGCGGTTTTGGCGTGAAAGCGTAACACACAGACAGACGAGAGTTACTTTCGTATTTATAATATTATATTAGTAAGGAAGTAGGGATTAATTTTGTTACTCACCTAAATTTTTGGTTTCAAGTCAGGGACCAGGCAGATGCCCCAACCTTGCCCCACTGTAGGTACGCCCATGTCAATGACATCGTAACATTAATATCTACTCATGAAATAATTATATTGATACTTATGTAATCTAAAATTAATTCAAAATCCTTATTCTATAGTTACAATCCGGTCTTACGTGTTTGTTTTTCCTTAGAACCGCTCTGAGAAGTAGTATCGTGACCATTTATCACCAAAAATACCTAACTGGCACATAATATTTTTAATTTAAAGCCATCCTTTTTTGCATAACTTACCAAGGCTATATCATACACACAATCACTTAGTAGGTGCCTATTACGTAATGGGTTTTTCCATTGAATTAAGTTTATAGCCATTAGGTACTGTCGGCGTCGAATCATACAGTTGTTTTTGATATTAGAATCACATAGTCAGGTTTTTATACTAAGATCGACCTTGAAACATTAGATATTATGTACGGGAACTTATTGTTACACTAGTGAACCGCGACGGCTTCGCACGGTGCAATGTACTACCTCATAACATTCTTATATACAGCCTATGTTACTCAGGAAGAATGTAGCATTCTAATGGTGAAAGAATTTTTGAAATGATCTCGAAAAGTCAGAGGTGCTTGCCGTGGATTCGAACTCGAGACCTTCGACTTGGAAGTCCAATGGTCATACTACTTGGCTATTACTGCTACCTGATGTGTACCTACTCGACGATATTATCACTGTGTTGGGCATGTCTTATTAAAACAAATAAGACCCAATGCTTTCTACTTACTTATTTCGTTTTTAGGTACTTAGCTAATACGTTTGGTACGCTTTTCATGATTGATTCAGTGACATCATTTTTAATAACTTTCTAACCACATTTTCATTTTCAGCTTGCACTTATACATACATATAGTACCTCCAAATATAATGGTAAATTACCGTTAGCTATGAAAATCGTTATTACTCAAAATTCTAGGACATCTACAAAGTAGAATAGATAAATTATAAGAAAATGTATTACGCATTGTGACCGAAAATATCTGGCACGAATACGTTAGGTATCCGTTTGAACTAGAGCCAGTAAGACTCAATACACCTCTTGATTCGAACGGCCGGTCCTCGCGTGTAGCATGCAGTCTCATAGATTTTTAATATTTATATTGATAAGTTTATTTGTAACTATTTACTGTGCCTCAGAAACAGTAACAAATCCCAATGGAACGATTTTTTATTTTGCGTACGGTAGTAATTTGTTGACTAAAAGAATACATCTTAAGAATCCAACCGCGGTTTTCTACAGTCCTGCCAAGCTCAAGGTAAGACGTATTGATTTATTAGCAGTTAAATAACAAATAAAACGTAATGAAGCATTATTTTACCGATACCTAAATGGACGTACCTATTTGGTATACTTATTCACAAATTAATAGATTATTGTATTATTATATTCAATAATATAATAGTATATTCAATTAATACCACAATTGTAAGTAAAACTGTAAAGTTGATCCAGGAAGGATAGGTTTTAATCGATAAAACGTCGGGTATTGGGCTAGCACAATTAAACCAATCGTCCTAACATTCTTTTTAACCAGCCCTATTTGCCAGCTCTAGATTTTTTCACTTTAAAAAACTAAAGTACCGATAACTAGTAGGTATACCAAAGTGTAATTCTTTAATGTGATAACTTAGACAAAAGGCGAATATAACGTTTTAAAATAAGCATACCTACATAAATATCAAAGAATGATTACAGAATTGAAATAGCTCCAAAGCTCTAGTCTAAACACAAGTAGGTAGCCTAGTATAAATATAAATTGATCAATGAGGCCAAAGCGTAGTTGGTACATTATTAATTTTATTTTATCTTATATTATACTTGACGCAGAATTCATCATAACAAACTTACCTCATTACCTTACCTGAGACACGGATTGGCGATTAACGATTATAAGGGACTGAGTAGGTACCTACATGAGTAGCTACTATGAAGTAGCTGATAAAATAATAACCAACATCTAAGGAGGTTCTCGTTGGGTGGTTGGATCAAGGGCTTGATACAAAAAGCAGTAGGTACTCCTGGACTCGGCCTGTATTGTTAGGAGGTTTCTTTCTCTGGGACCCTGACCACCGGTAGCTTGGACCCTGCTTTCGAAGCCGGGGCTTTTCTATTTTGAAATGTTTTTATATGTTTTTAATTATGATAAAATACTTATTTAAAAATATATAGGTATATAATTATGTAGAAACATAAATAGGGAATAATATAATAATAATAATAATTTATGTTTCTGTAAGTATTACTAGAAAAGTAAATAGAACAAAGAGACTGTAATTATATAATATATTTTTTCTATTGTAGAACCATAGACTAGATTTTAACTTGTTTACGGAGGATTGGCAAGGCAACGCGGCCACCATCGTGGAGGATGACGAAGAGGAGGTTTGGGGTGCCGTTTGGGCCCTCGATGCCGACAAAGTGGCATTTTTAGACGAGTAAGACTTTTGCTTTAACCACCTATGTAAACACTACAGTTCAACTAGCCTGCTAAATTAATAAGTATCTAAAGTAAAGCTGTGCTTGCCGTGGTCAGTCTGTAATGGCCCTGGCCATTTTTAACATATACCCCCTGCTGTGATCTTCTATGAGATTGTTTATTTAGAAAGTACGAGTACCTATACCTAGTTATAAATACCTAGTTAGCGTTATATTATCGAGGATACCTACTTTCTTTCTTTAAGATGATAATCGACTAGAATCAATATTTAAATAAGATAACTTTACTCTCGACAGGCAAGAAGGTGTGAACTACGGCGAGTACTTCGCCAAGAACGTAACAGTAACGACACCAAACGGTCAGCAAATTGTGGCTCGCACCTATGAAGAAACTATCAACCCTAATAAAACAAATTACCCAGATATTCCTCTAGAAAGACGTCCTTCCATTACATATCTTGAGGTAATTTCGTTTGAAATAAGTATGCTTTTCAGTGTGTAACGGGACAATAATGATGCTTTTTACCCGAGTACAGTAAAGAAAGGGTAACAGTACATTACTGAATTCAAATCAACTCTTAACTATATAGGTACAGCCGTACAGTGGTATCCGTTTTAAAGCTATGGTCGCATAACGGCGGCTAGACTGAACCTATCTTTATGACATTTTAAACGTCATAACATTTTGAGAAACATATTGTTGACAACATAATGGAAACTTTGTTTGTACCGACATTATTGACATCTTGGTTGGGTCTATTTATCTAAGTGTCACTATTTGACTCTGACTGTACCTACCTAATTTGACTAAGGAAAGGAAGAAGAAGAGTAGAAGGAAGGAGGTAGAAGTATTCTCTTATTTCTTTCCTTTCAGCTATGTTACCTGACTCAAATAGCGCTCGTGTAAATTGCACAGTGCACGCCTGACCTCTTTGCGAAAACTTGGCTTGGGACACACCTTTTTTTTAGTAAAATTTTTTTTTGGGTGGGGATAAGTTCCTTATGCTCCTCCGCCCCACTCGGGATGCGGGACGGTTATGTCGAGCTCTCCGGTCAGGTGGCCATCATACCAACTAAAACCAACACCACTATCACCTTTTGCATAGTGGTGGGTTCACGGGAATCGCTCTCGCATGGTCCGCGATCCCACCGCGGACGTCCATTGATGGAACCTCCCGGAGGGCCAAGTGCAATGGAGGACTGACGGGGACACTGTGCACCTACTTAAATGAGTTTTTCACGAGTAACTTGTGTAAGATACATAAAATGAATTTATTTACTTATTAATTCACTGAATATTGTTAAAAAAATCAGACCTACCAGTTTAACGGTAGATATTTACTAATAATTTTTAATTTCAGGTTATTGTCCTCGGAGCCATTGAGTCACACCTTCCAGCTGAATATATTGGTTTCCTGATCTCATTCCCCACTAATAGAAAATTGGCTACCAAAGCGAGAAGGGAAGAACTCGGTTATCCTTTTTAATGTATCCTTGACATATATATGTTAAATTATACAAATTGAAAAAACAAATGGTTCATTATTGGTTAGTTGCCGAACTAGGTAGATAGATGAAAAACACGAGATAAAAATAGGTGAGGTACCTACTATATACACTACAATGTATTTTATATTTATCTTGAAATATGACTCCTTAGATTTATTTTTCTTTAATTAAATTAGGGATTTTTATATAAATACATGACAGTCCCATCGCACCTTATGACAACTATAATAGGTACCTACTTACAAAAGACAAAAACTAAATTAACACTACATAAAGCGAAGACTTACAAAATTCTAAACAAATCTTTAGCAGCATCAGACAAAATTTCATGAAATAATCCTATTTATTTTTAGATAATTGAAGGCCATTTATTAATATTTCTCTCTCGGCACGGAACCAGACACATTCCGTCAGCAAATGTAGGTACCTAGAACGTCTTCCACCGTACCACATACCTCACCGTTTGGAGAACTGAATTTTTTCATTAGGAAGCCAAAATTGTTGAATCGTTGATGTGTCCAGATCTCAACCTGAAAGCCATTACTAACAACTGTCTAGGTACTCTCAATTTAACATTATTAAACCAAGGTATACGAGGAGGTTCTGCAACTATGGTCTTATACCAGATACCTTTAGTTCTCGATTTTAAATTAAAATATTCCTTCCTATTTAAAAACAACTTTTTTTTTTGTAATTTTCTGAAAAAATTGGTTTTATATCCAGATCCTTTCCTTGAAAAGTTGCTTTTTTAACCAAATTAACAACCTGCTCATTACCTTTTACTTTTACCTTTTAATTAAAATGCATAAGAGGACATTAAAATATCTATGTTTTTCTACAGTTTTCGAACTAAGTACGCGACAAATATTGTGAATATCATGTTATTTACACCGATGGGTGCAAAACTGCTGACGGACGAGGTGCTGCGTTATGCGACCCTCTTAAACCAGATAGTATCTAGTAAATACTTTAGAATAAGTTCTCCTGTAGGTAAGCATTATGTCCTTGGAGCTGATTGCGATTTCAGAATCCTTATCATTTAGGCTAGAACCACTAGTAAAAGAAAAATGTTAATATGCGTAGATAGCAAAAGTGCTCTTCAGCATGTAGCTAGCTCAATGCTCAATGTATGAATAGCTTATAAGATTATTTCGAAGATGGATACTTTATCTAATAGCGGAATAGACCTGAAGTTGCAATGGGTTCCCTCTCATAAAGGCGTTAAATTCTCTTAGTTGTATTGAAGACAAGTTCAAGTAACGGCAACACTGGTCGTGTCATTCATGACGTCACCGCGAACCACACGTGGGAACTTTTTGTACGTGGCGTAAGTTTATTAATCTAAAAATGGTCATGGTAAAAATTAGGACATTATTCTTATATTGTTAATGGGGTCACCCTAATGGAGATGAGGTGACCCCACGAGGTACGACTGCGTGGTAGATACAGTCAAAATAACTGTCAATTTTAGCCTTACTTACGTACCTTCCTACCTTTATATTATTATTAGACAATATTTCAAAGTTTTTATAGATAATATGGATATGAATAAAATTAAAAACCTGTTTCGTAAGACTAGTGGTCGTAAGCGTAACTGCTACGCGGTCCTGGGTTCGATTCACAGGCCAGCAGTGTCATTGGGTTTTTCTATTCAATTCTCAGCTCTGGATTTATGTCCGGTTAATAAAAGAGCTTGATCCTTTAATTTTCCCTCCTGCTGAGGCTTGGGTTTCCTCTTACAATGAGAAACTGTATCTTAACAAGAAATGTTGAGGAATTTGAGGAAGTTCTATGCGATGCCAGTTCGGTTCCGGTAGAACATTTTAATACCTACCTTAACCTGAACACCCGGTTCAAGACGATTATATTGTAAGAAGCAGCCCTCGTTAAGTCTCGGCCTAGTTAACATAGAAAAAAAAACACCGACCGCAATAATTTTGTGGTGTCTTCAGAACACTCAAAACTTATCGGGACCTAAGAGAAAGTTTTCTATCAGATATGGAAACATAAATATACACACATTAAAAAAATGGCAAACAGTCGAATTATGGACCATCTCTTTTTTAATCGGTTTTAAAGGTAACAAAGTTGCCACACGTGCTTTACAGGCGCCCTGACCTCTTCATAAAGAGGTCAGTGAGGCGCCCTCAATTTTTCCAGAACCTTTTTGCTACACCCATAGACCAGACAGATACTTTCTCATCGTCTATTAAATCTTTGGTAAAGTAAAACAGAACAGGAAGGAGATGGGGCAAAGCGCGGGAAATTTCGGTTAGACCGGGTGTAGTTTTTCTCAGCAATTTTTTCTATTTAAATTTTAAGCAAATAATTGGTTCAGTTGAGGTTCATATGTAAATATATTTTCTTTGTAGTGTATGTATTATTAATTTTGTGTAAATTTTTCCTGATTTTTGGTAAGTTTTTGTATATATTTGTAGCATAGTCCAAGACTATTCCCGGGTCGTATGAACGACCCGCCTATAGCAGATGTGGGGGATTTAGGCCCTGACTTAAGTCCCCCTGTAAGTAATTATGTTACCATATCAACTAATTTAGATATGGGTGGTATGGACACTGATGGGTCTGTAGCCACAGCAAGTGGAAGGGAAACTGATGCGTCGACCTCCGGTAAAGTTAGTGCTTCACGTAAGAGGCGTTCACATAAACATAAAACAGTATGTAAGCATTGCAATAAAACAAAACGGAGTAGACAGGGAGTGGTTCCTGAGGGAACCTCTTCTCACATTGACTGTACATGTATTCCCAGCACAGAAGTTAATTTAAAATCTGACTTCATAATAAATAACAATACATCAGTTCCACATTCTCAACCCTCTGAAATTTCTGCTTCCCAAACTTTGCAGTTGGATCCAACTGCAATACAAACAATCCAACCAGTTGGTGTAGGTAGGAAGGAGTACCAGGCCTCTGATTCAGGGCCATACATAGTTCATGTTCAGCGCATTACCAGTACTGAAAACAGTGGTACCATTCTTCACCCTATTGCATTTGGAAATTTCCTTAAAAATAACAAATTTCAGAATATTGTTCCCGGCAGTGTCAAGAGAATTGGTAGGAATAAGTGTGTTGTAGCTTTTACTAACCCTATGGCTGCTAACATATTTATTAATAGCAATTTAATGCCTCTGAACAAATTTAAAGCATTTCTACCCACTTTTAATGTCACTCGTATGGGCTTGGTCCGGGGTATCCCTTCTGAATGGAGTGTGGAAGAAGTTAAAGAAAATATATCAACTCCCATAGGTACTGGTGAAATATTGAAAGTTAGACGCCTAAATTATAAAGTTCAAGTGAATGGGTCATATACATGGAAACCATCTCAAACTGTTGTAATAACATTTGATGGTCAAGCTCTTCCTAAAAGAATTTATGTATGCTATAATGCACTACCTGTTGAGACTTATGTGTATCCCACCATACAATGTTTCCGCTGTTGCCGTTATGGCCACACTAAAAATCAATGCAGATCAGCTGCCCCTAGATGCTATAAATGTGGACAAAATCACTTAGGTGAAACTTGTTTAGTAGAAGAGGATTCTGCATCTTGTGTTAATTGTTCTGGATTTCACTATGCTACAAACAAGACTTGCCCCGAGTTTCAGAGGCAAAAAAACATTAAACACACTATGGCTCACTCCTGTGTTTCATATGCGGAAGCAAGCAAAGTACACCCAGCCACCTCAAAATCCTATGCTAATGTTCTCACTACTGTTTCATCTCATGATTCTCATGCCAATAATAATTCATACTTCAGTTCAGAACCTGTACCCCCAACTTCTTCATCATATAAAAAGACAGTATTTCTTAAACCCCGCGCTCCTCCTAAGTCAGCACAAGGTTATGACAGAGCAGCTCATAACGCCCTTCTTAGGGAGTTTCAACCCCCATCTTTGGCAAATGGGAGTGCTTTGTCTAAGGAATCCGATATGAATCTGCAACAGAACAAGAATGAGCAAGTTGTTGATGTTATTATAAACCTCATCAAAATGTTATTATGTAAAAGTACATCTTTTGAACCGTACGACGTGGAGCGGATAAGTAGTTTAATAATAAATAAAAACCAAAGAGATGGACACAATAATTCAATGGAACTGCCGATCAGTAATACCTAAAAAAACTGACCTATTCTACTTATTAAATAAATTTAAGCCAAATATTGTGGCATTATCTGAAACTTGGTTAAAAAATAATCAAGTATTTGGTATTCCAGGTTATGTTTGTGTACGCAATGACAGAGCTGACGGATATGGCGGTGTAGCCATATTGATTAAAAATAATACCCCATTTTCACGTGTTTCTCTCCTTTCATGTTCTAATATTGATATTGTTAGGGTAATTGTTAATAATATTACTTATGTTACCACTTACATTCCTACTGCTAATAACAATGCCCTACAAGAATTTAGCAATATGTTGTCATCCCTTTGTAGGCCACTTTTAGTAATGGGCGATTTTAACTGTCACCACCAGTGTTGGGGAAGTGGTGAGACAAAAAGAGAGGGGATCCGTCTATTAGAAATTATAGATGATCATAATCTATGTATTATAAATACTGGCGAGCCTACTCGTAGAACGAATGCAGGTGAAAGTGCTAGTGCTGTGGATTTATCTATATGCTCCCCTAGATTGGCTTCATCTTTATCTTGGTCCCGTTTCTCTTCTTCTACCTTTGGAAGTGACCACTTTCCTATAATAATTACTTCCTCAGTAAAGTTCATTACAACACTGAAAAGACCCCCTAGATTAAAGTATGGACTCGGAAACGCAGACTGGAATAAATTTAAAACGCTTGTCGATGCTAAAGTTGCTGAGCTCCCGCAAATTACTCAGGGTGGAGAAAGTGATTGCTCAAAAGCTTTAGCGATGTGCTTAGTAGAAGTAGCAGACCAAGTTTTCCCTCTTAAAAAAAATCCTTCTGATAAAATTCTTATGCCCCCATGGTGGGACTCTTCGTGTGCTCATGCAGTTAGGAAGCGAAAGGAAGCGGAAAAAAAATATGCTGAGGACTTGTCACATGAAAATTTGGAAGGCCTTAGAGATATTATTAATGATACACGGATTTTTCTCAGAGATAAGAAACTTCAGGGGTGGAGGTCATTCTGTATGTCTTTATCACCCAGTACATGCCCGTCTGAAGTTTGGCGCAGTATTAAAAGATTTAGAAAAGCCTTTAGTGATACTCCTTCCTTTACACAATTACCTCTTTCTCTTAGTAACAGTTTTCTTGACAAATTAGCTCCAGCATCAGCTCCAGAGTATGATCAAATTTACCCTAACTCTACTCTGTTAAATATTGATAATCATTCATCTTTGAACGCTACCATTTCATTGTACGAATTGAAAGGAGTACTATCATGCTTGAAAGACTCGGCCCCAGGAGAAGATGGTATTCCGTATTCGTTCTTCTCACATTGTAGTGATAATACAATATCATATTATCTACAAATAATTAATTCTATTTTGGTTTCTGGAAATATTCCAGAATCCTGGCGTTCCCAAGAAATCTTGCCGATCCTTAAACCAAATAAAAATTCAAATGATATTGTATCATACCGGCCTATTGCACTATCTTCGGTTCTTACCAAAATAGCAGAACACTTAGTTAAAAATCGTTTAGAGTGGTATATAGAAAACAAGCAATTACTAGCAGGCAGTCAGTTCGGGTTCCGTAAAGGAAAAAGCACAACTGACAGTTTAAGTGTATTTACCACTGACCTTCGCATAGCCTTTTCAAAAAACGAGTCGGTTGTTGGCGCATTTCTAGATATAACAGGTTCGTATGATAATGTACTTATATCTGTCCTTAAACGCAAGCTAATTAATTTAAACGTCCCTAATTTGATTATACGGTTTATCATAAATTTGTTATCAGTTAGATTTATTTCTCTTTTTTGCGGTGACAAGAAAATAACGAGGACAGTGTTCAAAGGCCTTCCACAGGGATCAGTATTGTCACCTTTGCTTTATAATATTTATTCTTATGATCTAGAATCATCTCTACAAAAATCTGCTGATGTTTTACAATATGCTGATGACCTTTTAATCTATACTACTCACAATAACATCTCAGATGCATGTAATGCTTTGACCGTCTCCCTAAGTCTTTTACAGCAATGGTTATAAATTAATGGGTTAAGTCTTTCAATAGAAAAAAGTACTGTAGTAGTTTTTACAAGAAAACGTAATATTCCTTCCCCAATTGTTACTTTTAATAGCATAAGCCTTCCTGTGAAAAATCATGTTAAATTTCTAGGATTGATTTTAGATAAGAAACTTTCTGGCAAACAACATTTTGACTTTGTAGTTGAAAAATGCGAACGTCAACTGAATGCTATGCGGTGTCTTTCTGGAGTATGGTGGGGGGCACATCCTTTTAGTTTAAAACTGTTATATAATGCAATAATCCGAAGCATACTTGATTACGGAACATTCCTCCTTGAAGATGGTAACAGAAAGGGTCTTAAAAAGTTAGATAGCATACAGTCGAAAGCTCTTCGAATCATTTCTGGAGCCATGAAATCAAGCCCGTTAAATGCCTTACAGGTAGAAGTAGGAGATCCTCCGCTCCACCTGAGAAGGCAATATCTATCTGACCGATTTTTATTTAAATCGTTGCAGTTTTCTAACCATTTGCTTCATCCAAAATTATTAAATCTTGATAATCTTATTCAAACTTCATACTATTGGCGGCACAAAGATATTCCGTGTTTAGTTAAAAGTCTCAGGAAGTTTAATTCTATACCAGCGAGTGTACATAGGTCACCTACTCTTCCTTTATTTGAATGCAAAACTTTTGAACCCTTACTTGTCTCCCCTGTAGTGCATTATAATTTCGGTATAGAAAAAAGTGATTTAGGAGCTAACATAAAATTTAATGCTGCCGTTGGTGAAAACTGGAAAGATTGTCATTATATCTTTACGGACTCATCAAAGACCCGGTCTAGTTGTGTGGGAGTAGGTATATTTCATTCTCAGTATAAAGTAATTCAGATGGTTAAACTTCCTCCTGAAACATCAGTTTTCACTGGGGAATGCTTTGGTTTGTTCAAGGCATTAGAGTACGTGTTAATTGCTAAACTTAAAAATGTTCTGATATTATGTGACTCTAGGAGTGCATTACAAACAATTGAAAAGTTTACATTTAAAATGAAACCCTTTTATCCCATCGTATTTGACATAAGAAAACAGTTGCACAAATGTATACTGAGAAACTACACGGTACAGTTTGCTTGGATTCCAAGTCACTCCGGAATCCAAGGAAACGAAAGAGCTGATCAGTTAGCCAAACAAGCGGTGCAGAATGGTGACACATTCCCTTATAAAATTTTTTGTCATGATCTTGTCAGCCTCCCTAAAGATTATCTTCGAGATTCCTGGGAACTTCTTTGGAGTGAGAGCTCTCAAGTAAAGGGCAAGGTTTATGCCTCAATTCAGCCCTCAGTCCAAGTCAAACCATGGTTTTCTAAAGTAAAAGGCTCTAAACTCATTACAAGCATGATAATTCGCATGCGGCTTGGCCACGTTTGTACTCCTTTCCACCTTGCTAAGTTGCATATCGTAGATAGTAATCTTTGCGAGTGTGGAGATGATGTTGGTACTTTAGATCACATATTCTTCTCCTGTTCCCGTCATGATCGTTCTTCCTTCCTCCGTTCTCTTGTTTCCCAAAATGTTTCCCTTCCCACTTGTGTTTCTAGTTTAGTAATGAATCCCATTAAATATTTTAACTTGATATCTGCATTCTTGTTAAAAAATGATATAAAGATTTAGTTTGTGTATGTTTACCTATATATGTATTTTTCCTAAAGAATAAAATACTTCCTTTCCTGAACCTTACAAAATTCCGTTTCCTCTCCGATATTTTCCGTTAAAAATATTTCCCTACCTTTTATTACCCGAAATTGGCACAAAGATCAAACTAGTGCCACACTACAAAAAAAAAAAAAGGAGATGGGGGAGACCTTTGCTCAGCAGTGGGATCATATTTTATAGGTTAGACGAAAAAAAAATCAAATCAAGTTTACAGTAATAGTTTAACATATTTTGCCACTCCACCATAATCTGTCCATCCCGTCATGCATTGACTTTTGACATTGACATAGATGACAAAATGAGAGACAGAGTTACATTTGTTTACACTTTTACAGTGTATTTTTCATATTTTTACTTCATTCTCAAATTCTAAGAAAGAATACAACCAGCAATAATAATTGGTTAATAAACGTTAGTTTAATAATTATATTTACAATGTTGTATTTATGTGGGCAAAGAGTGTGAAAGATATCGTCAATAGAATAAGTGCCAAAAATTTCAATCTCGACTAATCTCGTTATCCGCCACAAGGGTAAGAGAATTATTAGTGTGAGCCAAGTATATTATAGCCAGAATAAACCGTATGTATTTCAAGGAATCTTAACGCTACTAAATTGATAACGATACTTAGATGGTTTAAATTGAAATGAAGTATGTCGATGAACTGTATATTTGGATTCTCATTATTTCTACTGTTCCTAGTTGTTCTCAATATATACTTCTTCTACATCCTTAGTACTGAGCACAGACCTGCTAGTTTTAAATTGCCTATTGTGAAGTCGGAACCTATCCCACCCATAATCAAAGAAATAAATGAACACCTCAACCACCTACCTAGTCAATACCAAATCAAAAATTCTAAATTTGTACCAATACAAAGAAATTTAATTAGCTCATTTAATTCTACTGGAGCTAATATAGACAGTGTTTGGCACAATGTTGAAAACGTAAGTATGAAATACTTATTCCTGACCAGTTTAGTGGTTAAAACTTATAAAAAAACATAGAATAGCAAACATATTTTAGATAATGTTCAATGTATTAAACAGTAGAATAATAATTTTGATCAGTAATATGCTTGATTACATAGAAAGATTTAAGTTATTCATTTTAATAAATAATAATAATAAATTAATTTTGAAATACTTAATAGTGGGCTGATGAAGACTCCCTGTTTCCATACAAGAATGGTGCGGCAGGTCAGATATTACATGTGCTGCGCACCTCACAGATAACACTTGTTGACAATGCTCCAAAAGGGACACAATTAAAGCTGTTACTTGTGTTAAAGGTATTTTGATAATTAATTGAGTTATTTTTCAAACAACATTAAGATCAAATTAGCTGGCTGCCCTGGTATATCAATCCTCTGGTAACACATTCCTATGACACTATGAAGGAGCTAAGCTAATATTCAAGACCAGCAACTTTGGCTCTTTTCTTACATGAAATGATTATATTTTATATTTCATACAGTTAATTGTTTCTTCATTACATGATATGGTGATATTAAGTCTCTTTTTTTTTCAATTATAAACTCTTACACGAACATACACAAATATCTATATGACTGAGTTTTGATCCATGGTAAAAATTTACTGGATATCACTATCTCACCAAAAATAGAAAATTTTTACATTGCCACAAGGGCCAAAACCTACCAAAGTGTATGTAAAGATCAAAAATAACCATGTAGATATGTTACATCACTTACAAGAAGACAAGGAAGGGCTCTGAGTAATATTTTTTAATGATTTATTACAGGGAAAACATAAGTTGTATTTCAAACCAAAAAGGTATAACCAAAATGATATAATCAGGGGCACCATTTATGCAGGCTATGATCGCCACAATTCAGAGGTGCTGTCATACTACCTTGCTATGATATTGAACTACAAGTGGGTAGCACCTTCTGTCATAAGGAGGCTTCATTTTAACCAAGATGTTCTTGCTCATGCTACCAGCGGATTGAAAAGTACTATGGTAAAAAATGGTAATATAGCATACATATTTATAGTTTGATAAGAATTAGGGTACCTCACATTCTGAGAGGAGACCCATGGCCAGCAGCAGTGGGACTGTATATGGGTTGATGATAAGTATTTGTAGTTTATCACAATTTTGTTGTAAAAAATATTCACATGTAATCTATGTATAATTATTATATGTACCTACTTTAATAATTCTGCAAGCAAAAAAGTACTATGTCGTGGGGTTGCAGACAACAGACTGCACGAAAATCTGGGCTTCTTGAACCAAATTCAATAAACAAAGACATTTTGTATGCTATAAAAACCCTTGCACTCTTATTTCAGACAAAGGATCAGTATGTATTTATGGCAAGTGTTATTACTGCAAAGCAAATGAGACTGTTTGTCCTGACAATAAGGGTGATATTGAAGGCGTCGCTATATTGTACTTTGATAAACAGTTAAAAGTCAACAAGTCACCTTGGAGGCGATCCTATAACAATATGAAAATGGAATGGGAAACTAATAATGACTTTTGTAAGTAAGTATTATTATAGGTAGATATATTAAGTTAATGGAACATTGTCATCTTTCATCGTCATTCCTTTCCATAGGCCATTGCTAAAACTTCATTTTATAAACCCTTTTCTGTATTGTTTCATGATAATTGCTACTTTACACACTGGCTTTGTATTGGTCTCCTTTAGATTGTGCCATCTAACATGATTCTATGGAAACCTTTACAAACAATTTGCAGAGTTTTAAATGTATGAACCTATTAATTACAGAAAAGTTACATTATTGCTGAGTACCAAACGAGTACTCAATTTAATAGATGTAGCCATTATTGATTTCCTAATACAAAACGGGGATCGGCATCATTACGAAGTGTACAAAAATAGAATAATCTTGCTAGACAATGGGAAAGGTCTAGGCAATCCTATGCTTGATGAACTCGATATTTTAGCTCCACTTTATCAATGTTGCATGTAAGTATATTAAAATTATTTTACCTACATAATATATTAATTCTAAGTAGTACCTACATAATTTGTTGAAGTGCACTACTAAATAAACAAACAGACAGTTTTGCTTTTATGATAATAAATAATCATTAATTTCAGAATATCTTCCTCTACTTGGCAAACTTTGGAGCTGTTGTCTGGTGGCAGCTTAACTGAGACAATTAAATTATTAGCTTCATTCCAAGGTGAAAAGCTGGCTTCTGACGATCACTACAGGGCTATAGAACGAAGACTATTGAAAGTCTATGCTAGTGTAAAGTATTGTATATCAAAGCATGGCAGTGCCAAAGTTTTAAAAAATATAGATATATTTTAAATGATTAATTTCTCTTGAGTTTTTAAGGCCTTTAGAAGCAACATGTCTTCTCATAATCATAACTTAGTAACTCTTATTATCTTATAATACCTAAGGTTTGATTAGGTAGGTATTTAGAGAAGGTAAACAAATTACTTTTCATAAAACTTCATTATATTTTAGGCGGGGTTATGACTATTGAAAGGTCATTTTTTTCTTTAGACACAACACCGCCGACGGCGATGGCCAATTATATTAGGGTGTACCCAGTATGATGGCGCTGGGATGTCGATGAGCTGTGTCGGCCATGACAAGGGTATGGGTGATATCGCCTCGCCACATTCCGATTCCGCAGTGCCTTGCCAGACTCGGCCAGTTGTTGCTACAGAGCCGAACACCACAGTTCAGTCCGCGACGCCGGCAGCATCTCATTTTTATTGAGTTTTCTTGAAAAAAAAACATCTTTTTACTACTTTTAACAAACATCTTTTTCTCGGAGAATACCTACATCATAAAATGTATTCTCCGTAAAGAATCTCCATGCATGTATCCACTATTTTCGATAATTGTATCAATGCGTTTAGAGAGACCTAACGAGTGTTTACTTATTATACTAAACTTATTAAGATTATTTTTCTAAATAAAGAATTGGTAGGTACTTACTTTATGCAAATAGGTAGATGACTAGATGTAGATAATAACAATGCGAAAAGATTTATCTAGTTTTTGACACCTCGCAGCACAGTTCTCATAAAATCCCTAATTTTTGTGTTTAAAGTGTGGATGTACTAACGATTAACAATATAGCAAAAACACTTATCCTAGAAGAAAACTGAAGAAAATTCAAAGCCGAAATAATCATCTTCCAAAAAGTTTTAATTTGTACCTCTAAATTAACCTAAACTTCCGCGGTCGCGATTAAAATTGAATTTATTGAATGCTGAAAGGGCCAAACAGTTTTTGTAATCTGCGGGGAAGATAAATATCAACAATACGGTTTGTGGCGGGAAGATTGTAGATTGAAAAACGTCAAACGATTCATATTACAGATAATATAGATTATTATCTGTGTCAAGCATAGACAGTCTATGCTTTAGATACACAGAAAATATTATAAGTCTATGATAGACTTATTGGTATACCTTAGTCTTGTGCTTACTCGGTCAGGTAAAGAGATCGCTCCGTACTAGTACAATTCGGTCAGTCAGTGTACTAGTTCCCCTTATTAATTCTATTTGGTCATCCGACCTATTAATGTAATAGTTCATCGTTTGGTGACTGGGCCCGTATCAATAGTACGAGTGTCATCAGAATAGTTAGAATGCTTTCATGTCTAGCCGAGCTGTTGCGCTTGATGATAAAAAATATATTTTTAAATATTAATTTTCCTTAGTAGGTTGACTAACGAATTGGATTCGTAATGTGGTAAAATATTAATCGTGTCGTCATAATCTTTCGGTACTGTACTATTAGGACATCTTTAATAGACGTCGTTCAGAAACAGTCATGTACGATAGTACGGCGATGATACGACGTAGTTTGAGGTACTGTTAGGACCGAAGGGCCGATTAGCGATCTTGGTTATGAAACGTGTCTTCTAGTTCACTGGTCGGAACCGTCTTTTAGTTCGTTCGTTCAGGACCTACACAAAACTAGTCTAACTAACAATGAATGTATTAAGTATACATAAACATGATCGCGCACTATATTTATTATAATACTAATAATTGAACGGCCCTACTCTCATAATTGCTCCGTTTTCTAAATTTTCCTAAACACATTTTTAGTTTTTTTGAAAGGAAACAGTAAGTATGTACCTATATTAGAAGTTAGTCTCCTATATTATTACGTAATAAAGTATAAACAATCAGAATATTAACAAGTCAAGATCACGAACATTACTATAAATGTTCGTTTACATTACACCAAATAATTCATTATGAAGAGATCATCATCAACCCATTTACTGTCCTTCATAAGATACAATTGTAATAAAAGGTTGAATAGCCCTGATCGCCGCCATTTTTATTGTTTTCCTTTAGTTAAATAACTATCTAACCAAATGGAGTATAGATAGATACCTTTAGATATATATTTATACTTTTATTCGTTACAGACAGTCTAGGAACCTAGTTCGAATTTGAGTTTCTTTCTGCCATTGCATTCTAGCCTAAATTAACCCTTTTAGCTAATGTTAATTTAGTAAAAGCCGCCACTTATAGCTATTATAAGCAGTGATAGCCTAGTGGTATGACCACGTGGTGGACTGCCAAGTCGAAGGTCTCGAGTTCGAACCCAAGGCACGCACCTCTGACTTTTCGAATTCATGTGTGTATTAATAATTAATTATCACTCGCTTAAACGGTGAAGGAAAATATCGTGAGGAAACCTGCATACCTTAGAGATTTTTCTCGACGGTTTGTGAAGTCTGCCAACCCACACTAGGCCAGCGTGGTGGACTATAGCCTAATCCCTCTCATTCTGAGAGGAGACCCGTGCCCAGCAGTGGGACAGTATATGGGTTGATGATGATAGCTATTATAATTTCTGTATTGTATTAAGGATAATTTTTCAAATTCTTATTATTTCTGTAATTTTTTTTTGTTCTAGTTTTTAGTTATCTTAATTTAACAGACGTGACGTGATGCTCGCGAGGCATTGCCTGAGTGGCAACGATCACGTCGCCTCACCAGTTTAAAATCGTGATTTAATCGACCAATTCCAAGACATCACTATAAAGGATTACAAATAAGTACTTGCGCAGTTCAAAAAAAAATCTGTAAATACAACCTTGGATAAAAATTTAATAATTATTTAACCAAAAAAATCATCGCGGTGCTTTACCCGCTGGCTACAGTAGCGCTACCCTTCTTTATAATACTGAAAATTCCCAGCTGGGAGAGACTACAGGGTATGTCGGACTCATCGGACAGGGAAATCCCCAATTCAGCTGCCTGCAGGCTGATGGAGGCCGGAGGTCTGTTTACGCCCAGTGCGTCTACTACGGATCGGGAGACAGGTGGCATCTTCTCTCTCAAGCAATAACTAATATTATATGTACAATAACTAATAATAAGGCGGTGGCTTCCGACGCGCTCTCGCTCCTGACTATGGACCAAAACCAGCCGGAAGCGAGAGGTCACCACCCACTGGCGTGACTAGCCGCCCAAGACGGGCATACCTCCAGTGTGTACTGAGCCTTGTCCTCGGGGCAGTTAGCGGCTTAGCGCAATGTTAACAGTTGGGAAACACCCATGTCCCAAGAGCACCTGCGTCAGCCGGAAACTGAGGGCGCCGTGGCGCCTCTCCATGACGGTATTACCCTACACGCCACCCTTGACCCTAATTCAATGCTTTTTTGACGGATACTTTCATTCAAAGAGGTGGTTCTGCTTACCCCTACCCTCCATAGTTCCTTCTTTTGAATCTTTGATAGGTGCTGGTTAAATGTATGGTCAGTTGCCAAAATATATTGTAGGGATGATCGATGATAGCATCGATAGCTAAACATTGATACTCAATTAACATCGAACTTAAAACATCGAAGTCGGCCAACATCTATGTTTTTGCAAGCAGTATCGATAAGTAAGAAAAACAACTTTAGTACCCAATCATCAGATTGGGTTTATTTAAGACTACTAAATTGTTATTGAAAAAAAAGGCAGTGAAAAAATAAGGAAACGGTTAAAAGAGACTGACATTATACTAAAAGCTTTTTGAACCAGGGACTTGAAAACGAAATTTATTTCGTTCCGTTCCACGAAATGTTATCTCATAACGTTCCAAAATTTATAACGTTACTGGAACTTTATGCAATGTATAACATTATAGAATAACATTTTAGCAGAACAATATTTTCCATAACGTTACTGGCTTAGTAACGATACTAGATAATATATCGTTCTGTTACGTAATAGTTCCAACTGCGTTATAGTATAACGTTATTCTTTCACCCCTGCACACCGTGCTACAGGCTTGCCAGATTTACGATTTTAATCGTACTCATACGATTTTTTCGCTAAAGTTCACTTTCGTGGTTAATTTCTATAACGTTTCAAGTCCCTGTTTTGAACATTTTAAGACTGAGTCTGACTCTGTATTTAAAAAACGCGTCAGTATGTCAATGTCAATCACTACTTTACCTGATGGACTGTTTGTAGTAGATCATCCAACATTAGAAAAAAACAGTTTACAATGTTCGTAGTCTGTGGTGCGTGTCTTTTATCACTAAGAACTAGGAATGCGAAGGGGTAAATTGTTTTAGTTTTAGTCCATGGTGGATCGTTAACATCCATACATAGATGTCACGCCGTGATATCTTTAAACCGATACTTTGCGTATTGCAACATCGATGCTATAAGACTTCGATTTGTCCTTACTTGACATCGATGATCATCGAATGTTCATCGAGCATCTCTAATAAATTGCCAAATTTCAATCTCGCTCGATTTTGCAATGTCACATAATTATTATCTGTCATGTTTGTTTTGATTGATTTGATTACAGGGTTCTATGGAATATAGAATATAGATGTGTGTGGGTAGATATATTAGTACATAACTATGTTCGAAGTTATTGAAAATACGTTTCTTTACTTTGCTTACGGCAGTAACTTACTAAAACGGCGAATACGTATAAACAACCCATCGGCAACTTTTTTAGGAATTGGTCGACTGTATGTAAGTTTCTCACTATCCCATCCTTCTTCTATCATGTTGGCTTGGCATGACCTAAATAAAGGAAAGTCTGACGTCTGACATACCCTGCCATTGCATCTGTATACTGAGTACAGCCCTGGCATGTGCATACAAGTTAGTTGTAAAATATGATAGCTATTATAATCTTATCATTGGGTACTTATTGCTTATATATTATCACTAGCTTCCAACCCAAAGGGCTTTTGAGACAAAAAACCTGTTCTTCTCCAAGGTCTAATCTATCTCTGTACCCAATTTCATAAAAATTGGTTCATCTTATTGTGTGATAGGACACACAGACAGAGTTACTTTCGCATTTAAAATATTGGTAAGGATTGCCAAAACTATTGATAGTAATGTTAAATGTTTTATTATTTTTAAGGACCATCTGCTAGATTTTATTAAATATTCTGAACACTGGCGAGGTACTTCAGCAACAATTGTACCAACTGAAGGAGCATATGTTTGGGGAGCTATATGGAGATTACATAATGATGACATGCCTGCTCTGGACAAGTAAGCACAACATGATAATTTTTTTTTCAATTTTGCACAGCACCATCTTGTCCCAAACTAAATAATAATAATAACATTTATTTATTGACAAACTAAGCAGAGCTTGTACTATGGGTACTAGACAATGGATATAATACTTATATACTTTTAAATACATACTTGCAAACACCTAGACAAACACAAACACTTATGTTTTAACCACACAAATATTTGTGTCCTGCGGGAATCGAACCCCACATCCCCATGATCAGCAGTCTGACACTTGAACCACTAGACCACAGACATCGTCATTTTAACACATCATTTGACATCATAATTATAATCATAATAATTAATTGCTCACTTGATCATATTAACAATTATTGCAAATTTTTTAATTGCAGACAAGAAGGAGTTGATACCAATTGGTATTTTGCTAAAACAGTAAACATTGTCTTACCTGATGGTTCTGAAGTTGAGTGTCGAACATACCAGCAAACTATCAATCCTCCAATTCGTAATAAGGGAGAAGAGTTGCCTCCAGAAAGAAGACCTTGTATAACATATTTAAACTGTATTATAAATGGTGCGATTGAATGCAACATTCCTGAAGATTACATTAAGGAACTCAAGAAAATACCCCACAATGGCCAAGAAGCATCTCCTAAAATGATTGAGATGTTAAAAAGAAATGTGTGATTATATTTATATTATATTTCTAAAGATTGTAATAAACAGCCTTACATAAATCTGTGATGGCTACATTACTGTGATCCTAATTTACTTTGCAAATGTCTTTCTTTTTTCTTTGAGAAAACCATTTCCTAACTCATTTTCTACTGTATCATGGTTGCATACATTACAATGGTTACACACTGAACCACCTGTACACAACCTGGCCATACAAGATACTTATTATCTCATCAAGGATCAATGTATAGAGGCCAGCACATAAAGATTCAAGCTACTACAATCTGTCAAATTTCTTTGATTAATTTTCAACTTTAATACAAAACAATAAGGTTCATATTTAATTGGGAAAATTTGACAGTTTTGGATAACTTGACCTGCTGGTGTCTGTACAGAAGCCAGCATATCAAGCTACCCCAATCGGTCAAATTTCTTTGATAGATTTTCAACTTTAGTACAAAATATTAAGGTTCATGTTCAATTAGGAAAATTTTACAGTTTTGGATAGCTTGACCTGCTGGCGTCTGTACCTACATTGATACTTGGTGAGATTGTTCCCCTACTTTCAAATTTTCAATGCATGCTGTAGCCTGAACTGAAAAGAATTGCAAGGTTATTTATGAAATATGTACCCACGTTCTAGGTAATTGATATTCTAACCTTATACTAAAACGCTAGAACGTGGGTAGGTACATAATCTTATCCTTGTCAAAATCTAAAGAGTTTAATAACCGCTATGTCATTCCCTTTGTAATAATCTGTCAGTTTTCTGCCTGCTCTAACTACATATAAAATTGCCATTAAGGAAAAAAAAAACTTTATAAAATGTCATTAGTTTTCCAATAATTTCAGTTTCTGATTTAGTTTAAAATTTGCCTATCACAAAATTACTTACAATATTTTAATTAGGGGTCTATCAAAATGATGAAATCTGAGATTTATAAACCTGACACGTTTCTGTATTTCGCATATAGCGCAAATTTATTAAGGTTTCGAGTAAAAATGTGTAATCCAACTGCGGAATTCGTTTCTATAGCACGACTAGATGTATGTATGAATTTAATATACGATATAAATGCTAAATATAGTGCTATATAAAGTTAGAAAATTACGTCTCTTATGCTTTTATAGAACTATAGGCTTGACTTCATCAAGTATTCCAAGTTTTGGGGAGGTCCAACCGCCACCATGGTTCCCACGGCAAACGCCCATATATGGGGCGTCATATGGAGACTACATAAAGATGACATGGTATCTCTTGATGAGTAAGATTTAACTAAATTGTTTTGTATCCTTTGAAAAAATCAAATCATATGTACCTACTCTATTTTTAGCAGTAAGTCATTATACGGAATGGCAAATCATGCTCATTTGATGGGACGAACTACATAGGTTATTTATACGGCTGTTATAGAAGATAGACCCATTCGTTATAACCCCATCGCTATTTTATGAAAGCGTTCCCGTTTTCAAGATAAATATAAAGGTTATACTATTATATAATTTATTTACCATTTACAAATAAATTTAATCAAAAGTACTGCAATTTCATAATCAAAATGTTACTTACCTATACCTACATTCAGGGGCGTATTTACCCTAGGGCCATCTGGGCTATGGCTGATGGCCCGGGGCGCCAATCCACAAGGGGCGGCGTGGCCGCCCCTGGTTGCATTTTGTTTTGGTTCTGGCGCCATTTGCTACACGAAGTCTTTCTTTTCGTGGCAAGACAGACACAATTCGGAGTAACAAATAATGTCAACTTTATGATACATAAAGAAGCAATTTCCAAATTTGACTCATTTTTGGCGAAGCATGTAGAAAGTAACTTCAGCAATTGTACCCGAAAGATCTCGCGGAAGATTTACAAAAGGAATGTTCTTTTAAAATAATGTTTGAAATAGAATGAACAAAATATAAGCTTGAGAAAGTAATAGTTTAGTGATTCTCATTATTGAAGTCGAAATAACAAGACATATTTTTTTATTTAAATAGTTTTTTTCCTTGACGTATGGGGCGGTGAAATGTATTGGCCCGGCGCGCCAAATTCCAAAACGCCCCTGCCTACATTGTACAGATAATACACTAGAGTGGACGCCGTGGAACGTTCAATTTGGATGTGTTTATTTCATAAAAAGTGATGAAACTTATATAGTCTGAATCTACTCTGACACGGTTTTTCGCCGTAAAACTACGGTTTACCAACGTAGACAGGGTCGAGTTGTATGGGTCACTATTCGACGCATGCAACAACGCCGTTTGTTTGTTTTGCAGCGGTGTCCGTAATCAATCTTTCATGGCCTTAGCTTACTCGAGACCCACGGTTTATTATTAGTAGGCGAGGATTTCTTAAATGCACAAGATGCGCGAAACCCATTCTGTTCATTGAACCTTAATGATTGTCATCGTCGTAAAACGATAAACCAATGTTGGTTACCTCTCTATTGTCACACAGCACACTAAGGTAATATGAACCACAAGGAGAGAGAGAGACGCCTGTACGAAATAAATATTTGTAAATGAAGTTAGGCTTATGCGTAACAGGATAATAATAATGATGATGCTGTCTCGAAAACCTACCTCAATCCCGTCTTTAGTATAATTTATTTTTTAGCCAAAAGTCTGTAGACCATGACAAGTATTTCGTGAAATACGTCGACGTCCTTACTCCATATATGGGATCATTTAAGTGCCGGGCTTACATGCAAAGAGTGTATCCCTTGCCTAGGGGTAATCGTGACCCCATTCCCGTTGAGCGGTGGCCATCATGGGCATACAAGGAAGTCATGATAATGGGAGCTAAAGAAAATAGGTTGCCGCAATGCTACATACGTTTCTTGAAAAAATTAAAGCATAATGGAGACGAAGGCTGCATTAGAACGGCTGTTTTGTTGATGCGCTACGGAAAAAGTGTGCCCTGTGATTGTAGAGTACCAGGACGAATACTTAGGAAGCCTCTGATGATTGATTTGAAGAAAATAAGAGAGGAGAAAGAGGGACCAAAAATTATTGAGCAACCAGAAGTTAAGAAAAAACCGAAAAGAAAATTACAATTTTGATAATTCTGAAAGTTCTTCATCTCTATCAATGGACATCTTAAATCAGAGGAACGATTTGTACAGTTGCGATCCAGTTTTCCTATGACACGTTATATTAAACATTATTTACAGCTGTCTCTTTATCTAAATCTATTGGTTGCAAATCGAACGGTCTGTCAATAACAAGATACAAATTATTGAAATGAAGGATGGTACAGGATACATTAGAAACTATATTTTACTATTTTTTATAACTTTTTTTATTAATATAAATATTAAAATTATTAATAGGTACTCGGTTTTCATTAAATTAATTATAAAATTGTACACTATCTCAATCGTTTGGTGAAATTGTATCTAAATTGAGCATATAGCACAACGCTACCCCGACACTTATACAAAACATACACAATTCACACAAGGAAATAAACCATTTGGAAATTATTTTATCAGTCAATAATTTATGCATAATATAATCACTAAAAATGAGGTAATGTAACTGCCTTGTAAATTGATAATCACAATGAAACAAATACTGATAAAAACAAGAGCATAAGTAACAAAGGTCGACAGTAGGCACAGTCCGCAGGGAACGCTGTGTGAGGCAACGTTGTGCGAGACTTCGCCGCAGTCACTCCACGCATCACCCACTCCACGTGCCATGCGGCCTATTTTATTATATAGTAAATGCTAATCGGGAAGACTAGTTGGTAATCGAAATTATTTTCGCTCTTTTGTTAATAATATTATACAGCTATAAGTAAATTGTAAGTATTTGAGAGGGGTGTCGATGTCATGGAGTGGCTCAGCTCGCTCGTCGCTACACAATAACACTTACAGGAACTGTGAGCGCGCACCGAGCGCCTCGGCCGCCTCGGCCGCGAGGTGTGTGCTTGACAGTAGACTCCACTGTTATTATATTCGTTACACCGCATAATATTCCAGCGCAGTGAAGTTCAATTTGGTGGGGCTTTGTAGGTGTCACTCGACTGGAATATTTGCAAATAACTTATGTAACTAAAATATTTAGGTTACACTTAACGGTACCTACCTACGACATTCCTCTTAATTGAGCAAAAGGCACTATGCAAATTTTACACAGAAAACAATATTTGGATTTCGGTTCCAACGAAGATCGTTTCGATTCCACATAAATGATTCAATCAGTTATGCAGCGTGCCTTGTGCCCCCGACAACATAAATGTGTGCTAATCCCACTCTGTCCTGTCCAGGCTCCGCCCTCTCCGTCATCCGACGTATTACTTACATTACTTTTACCTGATATTACTACTTACTAGTTCACAATAAAAGGTGGTTGACGACTTAAATATAATACTATCGGTAAGCCATTCGTAATACATCGCCCATATCCATAGCCGACCGACCTGAATTTTCCTGTAGCACAGGTTTATGATTGTGTTAAAATGAAAACAATTCAAATGACATTGAAAATAAATTTTATCTAAATTCTAGCGTTACTTGTGAAATAAACATGTATATTAAAAGTAAATAGAGAGTAATGTAATGCGCACGGCTACTGGGCAGCTCGTGCAGCGCGTGCAACACGTGGAGCGCGTGCAACACGTGGAGCGCGTGCAACACGTGGAGCGCGTGCAACACGTGGAGCGCGTGCAACACGTGGAGCGCGTGCAACACGTGGAGCGCGTGCAACACGTGGAGCGCGTGCAACGTGGCCTCGCCGTGCTCGCACTTGTCTTGGATCGTGTCCACCTCACACAATCAACAAACCTGCATTGCAATGAAGGCTGGATGTCTGAAGGCACTCGTTAAAACCCTTAAACCACTTTATCGTTATAGTTATTATTAATACATCGGGCCCCAGCCGCGCAAGTTTTGACGCCTGGAGCCTGATTTCCAAAACTGTTTTGTATATAATTGGAGTCTAACTTTGGTTGAATTTATATTAATATAATAATTATATTTTTACAGTTAATTACAATTATGTAGCTAACATTCGCGTTTTATTGTTTCATATAGATACCAGCTTATAGCGAATTTCTGTGAAGTTTTATTATTTTGTAAGTAAGAAATATTATAAAACCACCCCACGACCTTGTCTATTTCTCATTATGTCATTAATTAAACTAACAAAGTGTATAATATCTACATACTTGCTGCCAAAGATCACTGCACGATACAATGTGAACAAATAATAAAAAGGAACTACATAGTTACATTATACCTAGTTATTACGTTGTGTTACTAGATATATAATCTAGTGAACTAAATATTTAAAAACTGTAATTATAAAAATGGAAAAATATGAACACAATAAAAGTTGAACTCTAAGAATACATAACAATATTATGTTCTCATTTAACTTTACTTTTCTGGACTTATATATTATCTTACATATACATTTATATTCGCGTTACAAAAAATAATATACACTATTTCAGTAACTTATGAAGTTATTAATTTTCTTAATGAGATATTACATTGTAACTAGACATACATAGTTCACTGATTAGTTTTGCATAATTACTTATACTTTGGTTTTACATTATATTTTGTTTAAACAATATTATTATGTAATATAGTAATATAACTATTTAACAATGGTGGCAGGTATTATCTATTGCATTTTAGTCGATGGGGAACACATTGTTATCAGCGTAGATTCTAATTGAGAATAACTGCAACACGATTATTACATACATTTATAATCATTAATCATTCATACGTTAACATTATGATGAGAGATAATATATGTTGCGGCATATGAAGTCATTTAAAATTAACGTTGTTTCTTAACTGGTACTAGTAAGTACTCGTTTGTACAAACTACATGATAAACAGCTTGTTTGTAGTTTGTGCAGTATAAAATATACAAACGTATGGCCGGCAACACTAACGTTTAAACACTTTCGTCTTTTAAACTTACGCATATGACTTTAATGTGGGTGTTGCTTTACATTCCTACTAAAACCAGTCACAACTAATTTGAAACGACCCTGTATAATTAATTACTCTAAATACAATTATATAATTATCTTTTCAAACATTTATAACACAGCTACAATAAGTAACAGCATAAAAAGAATTGTAAATTTAGACGTTTATTTTCCAAATCTTTGGTGGTTAAATTTATTTTACTTCAATATTTCAAATTATTCGTTAAACAAGTAGAAACAATAACTTGTTATATTACAAAGCGGCATATCCAACAGTTGAGTATTATAAGCGGTTGCATTTTGCATCTATTAGGACAAGTGACAAATTCATATCGCAAGTACATTTGTAACAAAAGTACTCAGCTCAACAACATAACAACTTCAACGAATTTGACACAAAATTACTTATACCTCTGAAATACTAGTAAGGTACCAAAATATACGTCAAGAAATTAATAAAAATAATTTGTACACGATCTCGCCTACATAAAACTATACACGCTTTACATCTTAAACGGTAAACTTAACATTAATAGGCTATGTCAAAAGTGACACCGATTTATAACTATATAATAACGTCGAGGTAAACTATATAGGATTCACGTCGAGACAAATCGACACTCAATATCGTCTCAGCAAAAATATTACTTTCCTGATATGAAAACGAATCGTCAGACGAAAAGAAACGCATCGCCGTCTCGGGTCGAGCTCTTACATAACAACAAAGCCGACGCACCCGTCGGCTCCAGCACGCTAACGTAATAAATGCGGGGGGATCGAGGGGCTCCCCTTAATATTAATTTACACTACAGTCAGAGACGATCCCCGCTCGTCGGACGATCATTAGATATTTACACTAGGCTACGGCTACAATTCGAAGAGTCGGCGGCGCACGCGGTCGACCTGAGGTAGATGTGAAGTCGCGCTGCGGTCCAGACGCGGTTCGGTTGCGACCGGCCAGACCCTGGCAGGCGCTGGCGGGAGCTGGCAGGTACTGCAAGGCGCTGCCAGGCGCTGGCAGGCGCTGGCGGGAGCTGGCAGGTACTGCAAGGCGCTGCCAGGCGCTGGCAGGCGCTGGCGGGAGCTGGCAGGTACTGCAAGGCGCTGCCAAGCGCTGGCAGGCGCTGGCGGGAGCTGGCAGGTACTGCAAGGCGCTGCCAGGCGCTGGCCAGGCGGCGCTAGCAGCCGGCGGCGGCGGGCGGCACACCGTTGGGCCCCGCCTTGAGCGAGGCGCCGGCCTGCAGCGGCTGCAGCGGCTCGGCTGCCGCGTCGTCCGACGTCCGCGAGCGCAGCGACGACAGTTCGCGGACCCAGGAGGCCAGCCGCCCCGACACGCCGAACAGGTTGGAGCCCGAGCCCGTGGCCACGGCGCCCACGTTCACCTCGGCCATCTCCTGCTCCTCCTCTGTCGATAGTAAACACAACACACACTGATCAGTAGGACGACGAGACTTTACTAACCCCAGAATATTTGTCAAAACCTTTAGCTCGATATAAGCTTGCGATCGGCAAAATAATCATTGTAAGCGATTAACTGTATGTAACTAGTTCCTACACTATTAGTGCTGATTAATTACACTAATGCCAGTGGATTTTCTATAACTAAATTAAAATATAATCAGGGGTGCATAAGTTTAAGAAAAAATATAACGATACGTATTGTATGTATACTATCTTCTATTTCTTTAATTTTGTTCTGATAGACGGTGCTATCACCCCTGATTTTTATAAATATCTGATAGACCGATTAAATTTCGATTCGAGATTAAATAATCGGTTTCCTTTAATTAATCATACATCAATCATACTGTCACTAAATGATTCATGGTCACTCAGATAATGATAACAAAAGTGCCCCGCACGCATCTCATAACTTTACGTGAAACATGCAAACTTGTACTGCTACTTACGTTTCAGCAGCGTGCCGGCGACTCGGCACACGCCTCTACGGGGCGCAACAGAGGGAACAAAAAAGCGGCCTCGCATTAGACACAATTTGTTACTGGCAACAAATGTTATCATTTGCTGACGGGGACCGAGACGTAAGTAGCGGAGGAGCATACAATTAGCTTCCATATACATCTAGGTAATAGTATACAGCACATTGTTTTTTTTAAATAGTCTGTTACTATAATAAGTATAATAGATACATATTACAATCGAAAAGAAAATTAAAATTAATTATTTCAAAATTCCATTTTTAATCTTAAAATTGTCCATATTGAGAAGACGCGGACAGGTAGGAGAAATTTATTAACGGAATAGTTCTACTAATCTAGTATAAGAAATATCTCGTAAAATGGATTTTTTTATCGTATATTATTTATCGGTACTCATTTTGAAAATTAAATTAGTAACTGTATTTTATTTAATAAAATTTTTAATATAATTAAAATGACAGGTCACTAAACTGCGAAATTTATTGTGATTCCGATATTCCTGTGAATTTAAACTGATGATTTTGATTTTTATTGCATTATATGTCTCAATGGCGACACATAGCTGATTATAAAATTTTGTATAACACTTTTATAATACCGGTGATCAATACAGAGATATGAATTTAAATAAGGAAAAGGTTTTGTATATCACAATACATAATTTAAGGAAAAAGGGTCAAAGCAGGAGTGTAAAAATTACCGCGGCATTAGCCTTTTGAGTTTTGTGCATTTCCAGAGGTATCAGACAGATGTGGGATGTGTAGCGTCGCCTTAGCTGTTCAACCTATACATGGATAGTTGTCTGACAGATTTGAATGGAAATGATTGTTGGTTAAGAATTAATGAGTTGCTTAATTGTTTTACTTGCATTGTAGGCAGAAAAGTTGCAACACATGATGTGTTGTTACCTACACACCGTTGTAGACAGTATGGAAGTAAATGTTGGGTATGCCAGAAGAAACAAGAAAGTAGAATAAATTCTGTGAAAATGCGTTTCTTGCGAAATATCTGTTGTGACTCGGAATGATAGATTGAGATATTGTATGTGGAGAGGCGAGGCGTGTTGCCCCTCCAACCAAAGGGAGGATCCTCCAACCAGGCGGGTGTTGTGCCTGGCGGGCCACGGCCCGACGGTTGATGTCGGGCGGTTGTATATATGCAACTTTTCGTTGCGAATGTTGCTTGCGCGATTCAGGACTTCGTAGTTCTATGTAGCGAGGTAGATGTCGCTACATCACTCCCCCCCGAGACCGGAGGTCGATGATCCAGATGAGACAGCGGTCAGTGCGTCTAAAGAGCTTGCCAGTGCCAGGAGTACGAGTTCCAGTGAGTCGGAACGGATGCCGCGTAGTCCGCAGTGAGTCGGGACTGTGAGCGGTGAGTGCGATGAGTCCCCAGTGAGTCGGGGCAAGGACGATAAGGCAACGTTGCGGTTTAAAGGACGATGTAGTGACAAGAATTAAGCAGAATATGCTGAGATGGTTTGGGCATGCCGAGAGACTGGATGAAAAGCGACTAACAAAAGTGGAACCGCTGGAAGGGGAAGCCCTAGAAAGACTAAAACACCTTATTGGTGAGGTTCTTTAAAAAGGTAAGGTAATAATTTATGTAGTTTAACCATTTGACCGCCACGGACGTGTATAGACGTCAAATGAAAACTTGCTCACGACGCCAACGACGGCATCATCATCAGCCTATACTAGTCCACTGCTGGACGTAGGCCTCCCCTAATGTACGCCATTTCACCCTGTCCTCGGCTATTCGCATCCAGCTTGCTAGCAACGACGGCATGGCACGTCAAAACTATCATTTTTTTTTAGTTCAAAATAAATAGCTATACAAATATTTGTTGTTTTTTTTACCTATTATTAGATACTAGAATTTGTCGCTTGGCGTAGAGAACTCGGATTTTCGTTATTCACGTGGCAGTCAAAAGGTTAAAAAATAATATTTTAGGGAGCACTAAGATAGACGCCATATTTGTGAGGCCGGATCTGTATGTTTTTTGTTGTTGTTTTGTGTGTATTCTTATTTTAAAATATCATTTGGTAATACAATAAACAGTAAGGTATTTTGTCCTAATTATTGATTAAAGACTTTCTCATTGGCGTTGTCAGATGTCTGTCTGAAATCTTTATTTTATAGGGTGGGTCAGGCGAGCGGGGTCGAGGCGTGTTACATGAGACATGTGACATACCCATGGCGGTGCGCTGCAGCGCGTACATCTCCTGTCCCTGCGGCGTGTGGAAGAAGCTGCGCGGGCGGAAGTGTGGCTGGGCCGAGGGCGCCAGGTCCGCCACCAGCTGCAGGAAGCTGGGCCGGGCCGCGGCGCGGTGGGCCCAGCAGGCGCGCATGAGCTCGTACAGTCGGTCGGGGCAGTGCTCGGGCCGCTCCATGACTCCGCCCTCCACTACGTACCGCACCACCTGTTCGTTGGACAGTCCCTGCACACGCACACATAGTTAGTCTCCACCCCGACATACACGCATCAAAAAAACTTTGCGATCACTTTGAAATATTGAAATCTTTTTTATTAAGGTAGATTATATTATGACTGCCTCATTAGTCTAGTGGTCCTAAGCGCGACTGCTACGCTAGAGGTCCTGGGTTCGATCCCCAGGTCGAGCAAAGTGTTATTGGGTTTTTCTATGAAATTCTCAGTAGCAGCTCGGAGTCTGGATTAATTGTGCCCGGTTAATGGCAATAGGCTCGCCCCCTATTACATGGGACCTAAACATACCGGCGAAATGTGGGTGTACATTAGTACACCTCTGCCTAACCCTTCGGGGAATACAGGCGTGATGGTATGTATGTATGTATTATATTATGATTTCTTGAATTTCTTCTTCTTTTTAGATTCTTTCAAACAGGGTATTTCTATTTAAAGAAAACACACATTAAAGACTTTTTCTTTTTCAATTTAAAAAATTATATCAGCTTCAACCTTTCCAAAACTGTAAAATTTTCCCAATTGAATATGAACCTTATTGTTTTGTATTAAAGTTGAAATTCAATCAAAGAAATTAGACAGATTGTGGTAGCTTGATGTGCTGGCCACTGTACATAGCCTATAAACTACTAAAAAATAATCATGTCATTCACAGTCATAATGGTTGATTTTAAAATATATCTAGCCTAACAGTTGATGGTAGGATGCCTACCTGGTACGGCTGCATCGCGAGCGTCGCCATCTCCCACAGAACGACGCCATAACTCCATACGTCACTGCTGCTAGAGAATACCTGTAGAAAGACACCGATTTATTAAAAACCAAATCTTACATCATTACATCAAATAGTAGTATTTAAGATATGTTTGAGAATCAACAGCTTACCCCATCCTTTAGGCTCTCAGGGCTCATCCAGCGCACCGGCAGTAAGCCTTTAGTGCCTTTCCTATAATAGTCAGTCTCGTAGATGTCTCTGGTCATTCCGAAGTCCCCGACCTTTACGGTGAGGTCGCCGGCGACCATACAGTTGCGCGCCGCTAGATCACGGTGCACAAATTTTTTGGCCGATAGGTAAGCCATACCGTCGGCTATTTCTATAGCCATCTGAAAAATAAAATGATTTAAATGATCCGATAGCAGGGATACCCTAAATTAATCTCTGTAACAGAAGGTGGGTTCGATTGGACATGCTCTCAAAATTACTAAAGGATCTTTATAAGACACCATTTAGTGAAGCATTTATAAGCAGTGATAGCCTAGTGGTATGACCATTGGACTGCCAAGTCGAAGGCCTCGAGTTCAAACCCAAGGGGCACCCCACACACCTGACTTTTCGTATTCATGTGTGTATTAATAATTAATTATCACTCGCTTAAACGGTGAAGGAAAACATCGTAAGGAAACCTGCATACCTTAGAGATTTTTCTCGACGGTTTATGAAGTCTGCCAACCCGCACTAGGCCAGCGTGGTGGACTATAGCCTAATCCCTCTCAATACGAGAAGAGACCCGTGCCCAGCAGTGGAACACAGTATATGGGTTGATGATGATGATTTAGTGAAGAATATGGAAAGTCTAGCCTTGTAGATCAGCAGATATGCTCTGTTTGCGAGCTTTTGCTTGGTTTTCTAAACATCAGTTCAATACTAGTTACATAAGCTACAACGTATATGTATAAATAGTTTGTTTTTCGTTGGGAAGGACTTCTAACGTCAACAAAACCCATAACGCAAACTAACCTGCAGTATGTTCTGCAGCGTGGGCGGGTGGTTGGCGCCCTTCCGTGACATGTCGGCCTCGGAGTCGGGGCGGTGCGAGCGCAGGTAGGTCTTGAGGTCCCCGCACTCCATGAGCTCCATGATGACCAGCGTGGGCTGGCCCCGGGACACCACGCCCAGCAGCCGCACCACGTGGAACGTGTCGAACGCCTTCATCACCGACGCCTCGTTCAAGAACTCTTGCCGCTCCCTGGTCACATTGTCATGGACTGGTTAGCTCTGTGCACTGCATTAAGGGAGCAGTTGTACCCCCACACAAAGGGTAACTAAATTTGTATCACTAAGATTTTAAATGATGGACATACGTAATAATGTAGCATTATTACGGAGTTAATGTCGAGTATTTGCAAGCAATAATAACCCTAAAAGTCAACAGTCTTACCTATCGGTGGCATGCTCATTCACTGTTTTCACGGCGCATCGTGTTTCGGGTTTTCCTTTCTCTATTCCTTTTCCAAGGCCTTCATAAACCTGAAAGAACAATCAAATCACAGTGAATCGATGCATGGCATTTTAGTTATTTCTATTAATTTAACTTGTTCTAACTCAAGTAATTTCACTTATTACCCGAATATCATTTTAGTAATTTTCGTTGTTCACTTACTACGCGAGCCCTTTCTATTAGACACGAGATTCATATTAAAAGAAGACAAAAAAAAGTCCCAAAACATTTCCTATATTAAGTATAATATTGCATACCATTCCAAAAGACCCTTGTCCCAGTTCTCGTATAAACTCAATGGAGGTCCTCGGCACTTCCCATTCGTCGGGCACGTACATAGTTGAGACGTACTCGGGGTTGACGCTGGCAAACAGTTTGTTGGCTTCGGCAGAAGGCAACAGGCCTCGCCGCGCGTACCAGATGCCTCCGCCCAGTACAAGGAACATAATCATACAACCCCCTATGACGCCCCAGATCCATTCATACGCGGTTTCAGCTGATCTTTCCTGTAAATAAATGAATTTTTATAGTTGACAGAATGGGGAAATCGGACTGAAATTTATACTGTATACGTGTGGACTTAGAAATAGAACGAGTCTCAACTAAATTTATAGATATTGAGCTGGGTAATAATAAAAGTTAAATTGCACGGATCTATATAGTAAATTCTGTCTTATATCGTCCGAAAACATGACCGATGTAGTTTTCTACGTAGGGAAGCCGTATTATTTTTCTATCAGATTGATTTAAATCACAAGCTACATATCCTATGAGTACGACCCAAGAACGAACAGATTCAAATAAAACCACGAAGAAAGAAGCGTATTTCACACTCACCGGTATTAATATGGGTGGGAACACGGTGGAGACGTTCCCTGCGCCGGCGACGGTGATGGGCGTGACCTGCACGCTGTAGTTGCCGGGCGACAGGTTGCGCAACGTGCAGCCGAACCCGTTGCTCTCGTAGCTGTCCGCCGTTATACAGCTCTGGAGACCCACGTCCTGGCCCTGCCGGACGTTAAACATTGTATTCCAATACATTATGAACGTTGTGTTGGCAGTGAGGGGACTTTCACCCTTATACTGCTAACCCAACTATTATTCTTTCAATACAGGGTCGGCAACGCGCAGTTGATACTCCTGGTGTTGCGAGCGTCCATAGGCTACAGTAACCGCTTACCATCAGGTGGGCTGTATGCTTGTTTGCCACCTTAGTAGAATAAAAAAAAAACTTGGTCAAATTTAAAGCTTTCGGTATTTATTGAAGACTTGAGAAGGTTGGTGGTTATTAAACTTTTAACCTCTGTTAACAATATAAGAATACGAACCGATAAATTATCTTCGACGCGCGTGTAGTGTATGCTGTAGGCTACAACAAATCCATTAGGGTTCTTCGGTGGTTTCCACCTCACGTTCACTTCGGCCAGCGTTTTGTTCGACACTATTACGTCCGCTTGTAAGTTGCTCACCACATCCACGTCCACTGAAAAATTCAGAACATTATTGATATATTGATTTCTGACATTTACGCGAATATTATACATTGAAAAAAACTAATTTTTACGGATTTTATCGCGTATATTGATATTATTAATCCCGACGTTTCGGACCCTTTACAGCGTCCATGGTCACGGGTAGACACATTATTGATATTCATTTGTTTTAAAGTTATATCTTTTGTATGTATTTCTTGCTACCATTGTTCATAATGATCTTTATCCACGTAAATAATTGTGTTATTATTATAGAAACTAAACTAACTAAATATTTTGTATGGGAAACCTGTAGGTATGCGTCTAATGGTCACATGAGAAACTAGGTTTTGGATACAAAAAAATAATAACAGATGCGCTGTCATATATCGCTTACTTATAGTCTTCGTTAGGACACATCGTTACTCTCGCCTACAAAACTCGCGGGTTCATTAGCTTTTAACATAAAGTTATTTTAGTGGATGAAGCATTTCAATAAAACATTACCAACCTCTTTCGGCAGTCCGGAAGGTGTTGAAGGCCCGCTCGGAGCACCAGGTGCGGTTATACTCCTTGAGGCTCTCGTTCTCGTGCTTATCGCGGCACGCCCAAATACTGACGGTGTACCACGTGAAGTGGCGCATGTTCGTTACCGCCAGCGACTCCACCTCGCCGCCCAGCTCGAAGTACAGAGACTTGACGTATCCTGACAACAATATAACATCAAGGTAAATGCCAACTAACATTTTATGCTTTTTGACTATTTAAGTCAAACCGCATGTTTAAATTAAATCATATTTTTGTTACCTTCTACAGTTCCTACAATAATATACTTACTTTCATACTTTTCACTTAATTCATTAACATCTTAAATTTAATCATAGTTAGTTTTGAGTTTGAATTTCTAAGGTCTATGTATAATTACGACGTGATCCCTTGCATTAAAAAAAATATAGTAATTAACATGTTTACCTACATGGTAGGTTTTAATAAAACTAATTGTCATGACATAATTCCCTTACTTAATTTGAAATACACATTTGCATACCAGTAAATTGTATAAATCCGCTATACAATAATACATGCAATCAATAATTATTACGAAGTGGCGGTCTCGTGCCGTGAAGAAACCTCATGCAAATCAGTGTTCAGAAAAAAATTTGAATAATTTAACAAACAACCTCAGAATAACTAAAAGTTAAAAATAAACATTTGTGATAATGACGGTGACGTGAGGATGACAGCATGCAGCAACCATATACCCGTGTAATATAAAACAAATATATCCATGTTTGTAACCTGTAGAGTCCTTCACGACGCAAGCGTTATCCTCGATGCGACTGCAGTTGGCTGAAATGAGAATGTTAGATGGTCGTGATGAGGTTTGTGAGCGGTGGCAAGCAAGGCGAAGAAGAGCGAACAAAAGATGCGGCGTAGAGGCAATGGCAATGAGATGAGATGTTATAATGACGGTGAATGTGGTTGGTCAAAAATCGTTGTTGTTGACTTACCTTCTTCGTCCGTACTGTTGGTGTAGTTCAATCCAACTTTAGGGCTGAAGTTCTCGGTGAGTTTGACAAGCATACTGTTCAAAGTGTGGTCGACCGATCGCTTAATCCTCTTAGCCGACGTTTTTGGTTTCGTTCTGTCTGATTTTTGGTAAACCTGGAATAAATAATGGTTTAATAAATATGTAAAATATAAATATCATATACTAGCTTCTGCCCGCGACTTCATCCGCGTGGAAAAGTTACTTTTAATTGATATCGTTTTAATTTGGCTAATTAACTCTAAATCGTTATAAATTATAGCCTATATGTTATTCTGATGTATATACATATAATAATACTGTTCAGTAGTTTTAGCGTGAAAGAGTCACAAACATCCATCCATCCATCCTCACAAACTTTCATATTCATATTCAAATATTATTCTACTAGGGTAGGATATTACACGTATTATTATGACGCACCAAATTCTGCAGTTCGTTCTCAAAGTTAATACTCTCCATGCGGTCCTCCTCCGCCCGGGTATTGAACCTCGTCCCGGGCTTGTTCTCCTCCTTGCAGGCGCAGGAGCCGTTCGTGACTTCACCCGTCGTCTCTTTCTCTTGTCCCTCGGGAGACTCTTCTGCTCGAGCTGTGATCATGTTCGCTAGGGCACTCGCTACAAAACCAAGATACTATTTTAGAACTGGTCTTTATTTTTAATATAACATGATTTTTTACGTAAATCGAGTCTTCTTTTTAAAACCAACTTTATAAAACTCTTTATAAACTTTTTTTATCCTAAAAATACGTCCTACTTAGTGCTCATCGTGAAGCTAAAGTAAATGAAATCTTATACTGTTTTAATTAATATGCTGAGTGCATTGTTATCTGATATTGTTTATTAAAAAATAATTATAATTATTTTGTCTTTTATTTGACTAATTCTTTTGTTTACATAAATCTGGGTGGATGGTTTCAAATATCTGACGAAATGCGAAATAAACATAAGACAAAATAAAACCTTACGATTAGCACAATAGTTGGTATTGCCCGCGAGTATCTTGGGTCTGTTGTAGCTGTTGGCCTGGATCTCGACGTGGTACAGGATGATGGTACCATTCGGCATCGACGGAGGTGACCAACGTATGTATACTGAGTGCGGCTTCAACGAGTCTACTGTCAGCGCCAACGGTGGACTTGGACCTAGGAACATATTACAAAAATCAGTTAAATGCTACTACAATAAATGTGCCTTTAAAAACGATTTTAGAAGAAAAAGCTTTTCTTTTTAAATTATTTATAGGCCTACGCTTGACCGCCAGTTCGCTTGATCTTAAGCGGTCTACATTGGAGCGCGCTTGCCTAGAAGAAACCAATTCACTCGTGATTTAAAGACACCCAGATTATAGCTATCGGAGAAGACCCACTGGGAAAGCTTATTGGGATGTCCACCATAAATCGATGTCACTTTTTCGTACTTCTGGCCGTCCTATAGTACAAAGGGCAAGGAATAAGATCATGGAAAGCCGAAGCAGATTCTATTAATGGCAACATTGATGTAGCGAAAGCTATTGTAAAATTATAAGCAATTATGACATAAAAGGTAATGTTAAACTACATAATATATTGTCTAGTGGTGTTCAAAGTTGCTAATTATCAATAACTTGCTTAATGCTATATGCTTAATTTTTTAAGCAATCGATTTTATTTTTATGTGCTCTATTATAGCATGCTTAATTTATATGTCTACTTGTTACTAACGCCACACGCGATGCTCGACGGACAGTTGGTTGATAGAGAGAGAGTGCTATGCGATATAAAGCAAAATAGCTTTATAGCACGCTACTTTATAATGCTTTACGCTATATTAACCGTCACTAATATTGTCTACTTACTTCCCGGTAGAGTCCTGAAGTATATGATAGAACTTTGTGCTCCCTTCTTCTCCTGCTGAGTGGTATAGGTCTTCACATACGCAGCATATCTCGTATACGGCGTTAAATGCGATAGCGGATAAAACGAAGGTTGCATATTGAAACATGGATTGAATAGTATGTCGTTTTGGTTCCCAGTTGGTACATCCCGTGTACCATTACGTGCTTCGTCTATGGTTATATCGAGAACATTCCATCTAAAAACAAAACAATACCGCTCACTTTAAAAAAGTAGTTGACTGGAAATTTAAAACACTGAATTTGAGAACCCATTCATTAACATTATATGCCCTATCCCGTTCTATACAATACTTATATAACTTTCCTTTGTTAAAACAAATACCTAAGCCTTAGCATACTGCCATAATTGATTCATGCAACTCACCTACGTATAAAAACAAATGATTAACTGAATACTAACATATCGGAGCACACGTCTCTCTGTTCGTACAACGTGACGTTAACTTCGGTGGCGATGTAGTACACGGAATATCCGAGCAACTTGCGGATGTCCTCGGGACAGTACATGTTCCAGGTCAGCACGACCGCGGTCGCACACATTTGACTCACTCTTAAATGCAACTCATCCGGTAAACCTGCGACAAAATTAGGTAAATATTTTAATTACAGCCACGCGTTTATTTATTACAATATTAACCTTTTGACCGCCACGTCAATAACGATCTAGTATCTAATAATAAGTAAAAAAAAAAAAAAACAACATTTTTGTATATGTATTTATTTTGAACTAAAAAAAGTGGTATTTTTGACGTGCCATGCCGTCGTTGGCGTCGTGAGCAAATTTTCATTTGACGTCTATACACGTCCGTGGCGGTCAAAAGGTTAATTTATCTACTTCTAATAGGTCTCCAACCTCAGCAATGAGGGAACGACGGAGTGGATACTCTGTCTCTATACAGAAGACCTGAGCATAACAATATTGACTACGTATCATACTAGCTTATACGTGACTACATAACATCGTGAACTACTCACAGGAGGCCTGATTGCCGTTGTTGTCTTGCGACACTTCAATTTCGGTGAAGTTGGACTTCGGATTTCTAGTCATGTCCTTAAGCGGCAGTATCTGGTTGTAGCACAGCTTTGGATTTAAATGTATGAACAGTGACCCCTCCGAGATCTCAATGGGGCCATGAGTTGACCAGTCCCATAACAACTCGAGGTTCGGGTTGTTGAATATATGTAACACTTGACCTCTGAAACGTTATCACTTGTATGTAAATCACGCAATATTATTTTCTAAAAAGGGCAAGACGGGTTCGATCGCAGAGACGATGCCCGTTGTCACGATTCCAATAGGCGTGAATATGGGACAAGGGCAGTAAAGTGGGGTGCTCGATACGAGTGCGTACCCTGCTTCGTCCCCTGGCGGCAGACGTTCCATGAGGATTTTCCAAACCATAAAAAAGGTATTTTACGTTATATAATATTTAAAAATCAACAGCGACAATTATATCAGTTATGTATTCCTTGACACATGAGGGAGACCTTAACTGTACACCTTGCCATAAGCCTTGTATAAGTATTAATATAATGAAGAGTAACAAAATGTAACATTCATTCACATTACGGCCACTCCCAACTTGTTTACCGTTGTTTCATGCCTATATTTTTTCCTAACATTCACCGCGTTGTATTTTTCTAATGCATTAGTTAAAAAAACTTCACTATCGCGTAATAAGCGGTTTTCAATTCAAATACTTTCATCAGCGGTGAAAAAAAAAACATAAACTTAAATTTTGGTATACAAATAAAGAAGGACCAAAATAAGAAAGAACAGCTTACGTATTATTAAGATATGTATATGTATATATGGATAAATAAGCAAACATACCAATCTAATCTACTAACTATTGTATAAAACTAGTATCGAACAGAATCTTCAGCCCCCTGCTCCTCGTCGCGTCGCTTTCTCTATGCTGAAGGTCGTGACCTCTGTGGGGTAACATCTTGATTCTTACGATGTTCCTCCATTATTTAAACATTAACAAACAAATCTTAGTGCTTAAAGTAGCATAATGGCAACGAAAATAATTACAGATGTAATTAAGAAATAGCAAAAGAGACTCACTTATTTTTAGCAGTTGCGTCCCATGACCCGCGGATTTTCTTGAGATTTTTCAGGAACATCAATGAGACTAATGGATATGCGCGTATTACTTGCAGAGAACCAGTAATTTCGCGTACTTCACCTAATGAGTCTTCTAATACGGACAGCGTTTTACCTAAAATTAAACAATATTAATTTGGATCGCATTAAGCGGTCAACAAATTATCTCCATGTTTTAGATACACATTTAAAAAGAGACGTCAAGTCTGTTGTAGTCTGAAATCTAAATGCCGACAACAGGCATGACGATGCGTGGACTATTGTAACTTGTCCTTAATTCCTTATATGAAACTAACCACCAGAGGCTCGTACAGCAATTTCCAGCTTGCCCTTAATGTGTGTACAGCCGCGGAACTGTTCGGCTGCCGCCACCGAGTCGATCTTGCCGCCCGCGCATTCCTTGACGCAGCCCGACTCGGGACACGGCCGACATGTGGAGTTGTGCACATCGCCGTCCTATGAAATTCCACAAAAGTTTTTATTGCTTCCTTATTATCCATCAAAACCTCATTTAATAAGACTAAGTACATTATGATTTGTCAAAGCTAATAAAATAAGATAAAATCAGTGTCGCATAGTTTTCTAAAAGTAGCACTAGAAATGTAAATTTACACTAACAAATTCTTCAGAACACTAGTACCAATGTAGATTAAAAACTGATGCAGATATCTTTAACTGTAGTACAAACTGAGCGATTCCTAGCGACTAAGTGAAAAGTTATAGGTTGGAGGGGACCGTATGTTGACCGTACCTCCATGTACCCACTGCGACAGACGTAGACGCAGCGGTTTTCGAATATCTTGTAGGCTCGTATCTTGGGCGCCGACCGCTGGTGGTTGGCGTCCGACACGAGCGCCGTGGGCGGGGCTGGTGTCGCGCGGCACTCTTGCTCCGTCACGCAGCGACGAAACAACTGCACACAATATTCCAACAATTATTACAAACACTAAAACTTACCTATACGTGCATCAGTGTTGCCTATAAATTGAGTTGGCTAAATCTGATGGTAATTTCGTATAAAATACCGATATTCAAAGGATCTGGTTAGACAGGCGTTCGACCCCAACATAAAAATTTATATAAATAAGGATATCAATCACTACTAAAAGTTTCCGCCTTCTAATTAAAATGTACGTCTAAACTTCCTGGTTTGGTCATCGTTTTTAATTAACTATATCAGTCAGGTTATCCTTTGCCTGTTTAGAATAGCCAGTCTAATAAATCGGTTAGCCGGTTTTCGGTTTTACTTACAGTTGTAGTACAATAATATATTTCAGTGACTGAAATAAAAAAAAATAACAGATTGACTATCACAATCAGCGGCCACAGCACGACCAGACAGATTTATCGGCGCTTTCCTTGATAAAAATGACACTTCTGTATATAATAAAAAATGGTTTAACTGAAGAATCAACAAAGTTTTTGTCTACGCTTATCGTGCTACGCCCGTTTGTAAAATTCGTAAATACCTACCTAAACAAAACGTCTGTATAGGCATATAATAAATTGAAACTCAGTTGGGAAAAGGCTAGCGGCATGATGACAAATTTAAATAACCTCGTATGTGCCAATCGGGCAAGAGTCCATACACTTTCGTTCAGAGCCGTTGCCGAAGGAGTATCCGCGGCAGACGTGGCAGTCTTGCGCGGTGGGTCCGCTGCAGCCGCCCAGGCATGCGGAGTGGCAGCAAGTACCGTTGTCAAGGCAGCCGTGGTCGCCGCATGCCGTCGGACATACTATAACATATTAAAGTACATTAGCTAAATACATCAACAATATAAACTGGTATATTTCTGTTATTGTGTTGTTTAGGGCAGCAATGGTCAAATAAACCGGCTAGTACGATGATGTCATTAAATTATCTAGGACATATTATTCCGCCCCAGGGATGTGCCTTAATAGGCAGTGCACAAGGAGGTTCTGGGGTGGTCTATTAAGAGGATACAGTGTCCCCCCTCCATGTGCTGATTGGTGGCAACCGGGGTGGTTTTACTGGGTAAGAATCGCACACTCTCCAGTCTAACCCCCGTAGACCGGTAGCCTTTTGAAGGTTTCCCCCCGTAACCAAAAAAAAAGGACATATTATCCCGATGGTTGACCATTTAAACTTCAGAGTGAACAATAAAAATCTGTGATTTGTCAAACATAATGTAAACATTCATTATAACATTATGTTTGGCTATGAAAAAATACTCGATGTTTCAAAACATTGCGTCATTGACGTCGTCATATATCCCTAATGTATTCCGTGTCTCAGCGTCCACTGCTCCCTTTGTTTACAGCAGGTTCATCAATTACTTAATAAAATCTATTAATTTACACCCATCATGCGCTCATTCGCACCAATCTTTGAGTCCAGAAACTATTAGTACAGCTCCACCAAAACAATCCTACGTAATTGTCAACTATTTGAGGCGAATACCAAATCACCGGTAACACTGAGTGATACAATATCGTACTATGTACTTAGTACAATGTAAACTTGTGACCTGTGTTTACTTGTGACTTTATTTATTATTATTATTATATCATAGTCATGCGCCTAATTGTTTTGATAGATTAAATGGTGGTAATACTCACTCTTCTGACAGTGTTTGTCGTCCCAACATAGCAGTCGGCCGTAAGTATCAGAGGGGCACTGTAAGTGTGATTGGCGATGGTCCTCCACGCGGCTCTGTGCATTGGGACACAGACCACATAGTCGGGTGTCGTAGTTCAACTACAAATTAACAATACATTAGGTCAATATTAATGTTAATTGGGTGATGATGAGGTCACCTGCATGAATTTAAGTCTTATTTCAACACGTGCACGATCGAATACAATACTGAACACTATAATAATTATCATTTTCATTATGTTTTCCATAAAGGATGTAATTTTTGTACGTTAATTAGAATTTAAACATAGCTTTCAAATAAGTTCGTTAAATAACGTGGTTTAATAATACATACAAGTTTATAATGTGAGACTATCACGTAACTTACATTCGTTGGTACTTGGTAAGGTTCAAAATTAATCAAATCCTAACTTAATTTGTGTTTGTGTATCGTATAGGTAAACATAAGTCTTGTGTTCGTGGCGGAACTAATAACAAGTAAATCCTACGATCCATGACCACAACGAGTTTAGTAAGGAACAATAACAATGTGAGGGATCGAACAGCGCGAGCGCCGCAATAATTGGGCATATGTCCGGACGGACGCTAATAACTTTTTTCACATAAGGTCGTATACGGACCACGTGTTGTAAATGGGAAAAACATTTTTAACGTCCTTAAGAATGTACTCTTACGAAAACTTCGTTGTCTAGGGGAATGCCAAAAGTTACTCTGTGGAGTCAAAAAGATTGTTTATAGCGAAATAACATCTCGAAATTTCCATTTGTGGACAAGATTAATTTTAGTGATGTATCTCTTTTATTTATAACTATTTCAACGTATCTATTTAGAATTGTATTACAACTAGAATTTATTTCTTCATTTTAATCATCTATTTAAAGAAAAAAACAATTTCACATCCTACGTATGAATTTTTTTGTGCTTATTATAAATTAAAATAGTACTTTATTTTACACTTACCCTAATAACATTATCGGCGTCTGGCGAAGTGATACGAGACCAGTCAATGGTGTTTGTATAACAAAGCCTGTCGTTCTGCTGTATTCGAACACCACCTCTCTCAATCTTCACTAAAGAGCGAAGACCCAAAGACTGCGGATTCAAGCATTTAACATTATGACATCTACATGTATTAATCAAAATCATCAGCATTCGGTACTAAATCCCAAAAAATAAGTTCATGCTTGGAGTCGTTATCTATACCTACTTAGTAAAACTAACACTGAGTAGCAGACTAAGCACTAAGACAGGATTTCGGGAATCCCCCAGATAAAAATACAACTTGCTTCCCCGTTTAATTATAGCACCGGAGTTAGATTGTTAAGCGCTTACTTTTTCAGTTCGCGGAGCGCAGGTTTAGTATTTTGTTTCGGCGCCCAAGCTAGAACTTTAGTTTTCGGATAATATTAGTAAATAGAAATGCCTCACGGCGCTCCTTTTTACTGTTAACGGCGCACACTTTGAGAACCCCTGCTCTAGGAAATAAAAAAGGCAGAAGAACTTACTTCTAGATGCTCATTATCGAATATAACGAGAGCAAAATCCTTGTAGAGTTGCATTCCACGTATCACAGAGAGATTGGGGAAAAGGTCGCCCAGATTCTGCACTCCTTTCATCCTACAATTTATTAAAATTCTTTAATTATAAATGTCATTATTCTTATATATTAATTCACTGCACTATGTTTAATTGATTATGGGTAAGGAAAATTGATAAGTTTTACCTGTATATCATAATATAATCGGTGACCTCTCTGAGCTCCGGAAAGCTCATGTTCTCAAAGATCTTGGGCGTGGCGCGCTCCATCAGCACGATACTGAGCTGGCCTTCGATCACTCGGCAGTCACTTAGCCTCGAAATCTCCTCCGGATAGTTTCTTATGTCCATTGATGGACATACTAGAACAATACAACATTCCAGTAAGTAAAAGGTACCTGATTTTTAATAACGTTTTATAGTTTTGTCGCTGGATTTTTAAGACACACTGTATATTCAATCGATTTAACTATACTTACAAGCGATTACTAATGTTGATTGCATTTTCTTATTTAATATTGCTTTGCCTGTATTCCCCGAAGGGTTAGTCAAAGGTGTACCTACTCCCAAAGTTTGCCGGTATGTTTAGGTCCCATGTAATAGGGGGCTCGGTTAATACCGGGCACACATCCAAACTCCGAGCTGATACAGAGATTGTATTGAAAAACTCAATAACACTGCTCGATCTGGGAATCCAACCTAGGACCCGTAGCGTAACAGTCGCGCTTAAGACCACTAGGTTAGCGAGCAGTTATTTATTTTAATTTAAACCAAAATTAGGTAGCCATAAAACATTGAATTAATACTATAAATACTCCTAATTGAACAATAACTTTATCGCTGTTTCCGTCAACAATCCAATTATTGGTACAGATAACCCCCCGCGAGCATACTAATAACGGATTATTGATCACCAGTGGATATTTATTAAACCTAATGTTTTTTTAAGAAGATGTTAACCTAATAATATAGTTATTAGGTTGACTATACTATCCCATGTCTTCCTTCTTTTGGCATCGATAATAATCTTTTTATTTTTTGATATCGCGGCATATCTCCCGTGAGGAATAAATACATCCGGTTCTTTGGCAGGCTTGCGCGGAGACACAGCCCCAACGCGTAGAGGCCCCTCGGAGAGGTATTGATAGTAATTATTATTATTATTTAAATTAATTAGGTCCAGAAACGGTCACAGTAATTGCGACATCAATGGCATTTCTTTAGCTTCTCAAAGCAGCAGATCTGCACGGCACGGAACTGATACTTTGGGCACTCCCAAATGCTTTGAATGCAGTATCGAAAAAAAACCGGCCGCATAACAACGATGAACACAGCTCGTGTGACGTTTACGCTCTAGATCAAAGAGGGTATCAGCGTGCACTACGTTCATAATAAACTAGACGTATGTCATTGTACAATATTAATCATTTAGTCAATTGAGTTTAATTACTAGAATTTATTATCATAAAGTTATTTAGGCGCGATCAAAATAATTACTAGGGTATCATGATTCATGATAATTGGATATTAATAGCACGCAATAAATAATCTTTGTAACCCTTCAATGAATAAGAAAATCACCGACAAAGTGTTTGCTCAGCGAAACATTTGACTATAGAAAAAAATCGTATGTGTGATAAGTATACGACTGCGTAGTACTAAATTGTTTAATTAGCTGTGACTGCCATACAGAAACATCTCATCAAGTCATCAAATGATTCACCGAATGAAGATACTACTAGTGAAACTAATGCACGATAACCTAAAAAAATAATGTACCGTCGCACCTCTTAATTTTTATCATTTTTAATTAATTATTATGAATGTTCGTATGTTTAGGTTCTATGTAATAGGGGTTGAGTCTATTGTCATTAACCGGGTACATACCTACGCTAACTTCGAGCTGCTACTGAGAATTTCGTAGAAAAACCCAATAACACTGCTCAACCTGGGAATACCCAAGACCTCTAGCGTGGCAGTCGCACTTAGAACCACTAGCCTAACGTTAATTTTATTTTAGAATTTAAGAATTTCGGTATCTCTTCATGTGTGGTTACTTCTTTATTTCCTAGACTAGATGTTTTGAGACTGAAAGTGTTCTGATAAAAGGAATGGAGAATTATATTTTTTTTGACATAATTTAGAGAAAATATATCATAAGTACAGGACCTTAACTTCGGTTAGCCGAATACAAAGGACATTATCAACTTTGTTGGTCTTTATAATTGTTTAAATTCAAAAGATCATAATTATTTACTTATCCGCCAGGCCTTATCTTTATGGCTCTAGGTCACATATTTTATGGATCATATTGCAAGAGGAGGTCCAACATTTTTTTTATCGTGGGTTCGTTTGCAAACACTAACATGTACATCATACAAATATTTGTTCCGTGTGGGGATCGAAACCATAACCCGTGGCGCAGAAACCGATCGCTCAGCCGCTGCGTTAAATGTGTCCTCAAACCATCAGACCTCAACTCACCTTTCGCAACCACAACCAACCCAAAACTCTACAAAATCAAAAATAGAATCCAACGAATGTGAAAGCTGACGATGATTATATATTTCAAACGTATGCATCGTTGACCTTCCAAAACTATTTTAAACGTCTTTGTATAATGACATAATATGACAATGGAATTAAGAATTATAACACTATGATACAAGGCCAATCTTTTGCGTAGTTCTGATCTTAGTGCTTCGTAGGCGGAACTACGTAGTATCAGCTTCTCATCAATCGCAGTGCGGATCCAGGACCAACACAATGAGTAAGTTAAGATTTAAGGCTGACTGCGCATGTGCACAGAAAGCGCGGGAGGAAATCCAAGATGGCAGCGTAAACAATACGCAGTGTCTATGGGCGGCGCTTCTCCCCGTCACTGATAAAGATTACGTCGCAGTTGGGGTTATCCTTGATGACATAACATTCTCGTTTTTCAATAGTGTTCGCAGAAAAGCTATAATAAAATTCGTGTTCTGTAAGAGTACCAACAAATAAACATTTGCAACTTGAACAGTTACTTCAGATCACAATCTTATATGTAGGTATAATTAAAATGGTGCAATGGGACCTCCGATTGCGCCGGAGAAGTAAGGTGATGTGGAGGGTACCGTGGAGTGCCGTGTGCGTGATGCATAAGGGTGGTGTAGCGTGGAATAACACCACATGTTCCTATACTACATCGACATTTCTGACGTCCTCTGTCACGGAGTATTTATAGTCAGTAATGTTATTGTAAAACTTCAGATAACAGTGATGTATCTCTGGAACATGGAATAACGAGCCGACTTTAAACTACGTACTGGCCTTGAATCTTTTCAATATAATTATGGTATTATTTTTATTACATGGGACCTAAAATCGACCGGCTAACTATGGGTACACATCGACTTGGGTATACCGCCGCCTAACTTTTCGGAGAACCACGAGTGGTGGTACTTATTGTGCCAGAACTTCCAAATGTTACAAGAACCAATGTAGTTCTGTAACTACTTGGTTCTGAAAGTATTGTTATTTGTAAATAATTTAGGCGAGCATTACAGCCGTTTTGGAACAATTATTTGTAGTAATTTTGGACTCATAATGAGAGAAAAAAAATAGCTCAAAATAATTTCCGTGACCTGTACCAGTGTGTATAGGGTATGTGTATGTATAGGGAAAAGTTTGTTGATAATTTATAATAAGTACCGTAATCAAAGCATAGAAAAGGCAAGTGACCATAGTAGTATACTCACTTCTCTTATGAATGAACACAGTTCCTTGTTAAATGAATGAACCATTTACTATAATAAAACCTCTAGGGATCTTAATTACATAATTATAATAACCTAAATAACAATTAATTATGAAGGTAGCATAATTAAGAAGTAAATCATTGATCACGTAGTGATCCAATTTGTATTAGGACAGTGCAGTGTGCAATGCACTGAATGTACTGACTGGCTAATAATGAACGCGGCGAGCTTCGTCCCCCCCGCTCAGCACTCCCCGCGCCTACTACGTCGTTACTACAACCTCTACTCCTCCCGCCCGCACCTCTTGGCCCTCGTACCATGATAACGCTGCACCGCCGCGTGCGTAAAGTTGAACATACTATCACATAGTAACGGAACTGTATCTGCCAATATTATATAAGGAATGGAAACTAACCATTAGATTGGACTTTATCCTAGTCCAAACAGGTGCGGAAATCGAAATTTGGTATTTTACGACACTTCCAAGGAGACTTTACGTTTTAAGAGTAGGTACATTTTAAGGCCCAATTACAACAAGGCGGAATACGTTTTCTTCGAGAAAAATTTTGCAGTTAAGTAATCCAAGAATAAACTACTTTTACGCTTGACAACAGCCTAAACTGTCTAATGTGGGCTTAAAAGATAAATCGGAAATACATGAGGAAATATGCGGAATAAGATTATTGTTTTGATATTTTTATTGACATTTGAAGGCACATGGAAACTATAAAAAAGCACAATAACAATATAAATGTTGTTAATGTATATAAACGAAATTCCCGAGAATAATAAGGAAGTTTGGTGAAATCGGATCTATTTATTTATTCATTTATTTATTTATTAGATTGGGTCTCCAAAAAGGAATACCCTACACATTACATTATTAATTATTATGGACTTAAGTTAATATGTTTCCTTAATTACAGGAGGCCACATCATTCCTCTCTATCGTTATTCCAGAAAAGTTAGAAAATTTAATAATTATAACAAAAAAAAATATAGTAAAATAATGTGTAAATTTATTTAAGTCTAATGTTTGTATTAATGTGATTGTAGGAAGTAATCTCCGGAACTACTGAACCAATTCTGAAAATTGATTCACTATTAAAAAGCTAGACTATCGCTGAAAGACGTTTTATCGTCATACATTGACGCACATGAGTGATGTAGATGCGGACTTGATTTGCATTGTTTGATGACGTGTTTCGATTTACGGTTAAACAAAATTTGATTGATGTATAATTAACTGCCTCATTAAGTCATTAGTCTAGTGTTCGTAAGCGCGACTGCTACGCTAGAGGTCTTGGGTTCGATTCCCAGGTCAAGCAGTGTTATTGGGTTTTCTATTAAATTCTCATTTGCAGCTCGGAATTTGTGCCCGTTTAATGGCAATAGGCTCGCCCCCTATTAACATTTGTAGATTAGTACTATTAGTATTTACCTCTGCTTCCCCCTTCGAGGAATACGTGTGATGATATGTATGTAAATTTACATACTTATAATCTGATTATACAATAGTTATCAAGGTTGGCTGGGCAACCAGAGGATACTTATAATAGTAATGATGCACATCACGTCAGTGCATTCTTTGCAATAGTAGATTGTGTGTGTACGTCATACGTGTAAATGTATTGTCAGCCGTATGTAGTACGCACGCCGTTGCATAAATAAAGTTTAGAACTTATGTAGATCGATTTACTCTTAACTAGAGTTCGAGAAAAAAATAACCACGCGATTAAATATGCTTATTAATGATATATGAATCCATCCTACATACAGATCTATGAATAAGGACGAAGCGAAAGAAGTATGCAAGAATAGTATCAATTGGCGTTCTTTAGTTTCTGTCTACCCCCATGGGAAAAAGGCGGGAGTGTATGTATCAATGATAACAACAAAAGTAGAAATTGTTTTAAGGCAGTTATATGTTTTAATATTTTATTTCACAGACTACGGGGTACCAGATACCATTATGGTAGTCATTTGATGTTTCAGTTAGCGGGCTCCTCCATTTTCCTGTTTATGACCTTCTAGGGTTGTCCATCTCAAGGTTTCTGTTTCGTTCCCCGTCGGCGAAAGTGGATGTTAAGCTGATTACACCGACGTAATCCAAAATCGACAAGTAACGACAGAAAATAACATTTTCTTATACTTCGTTTTTCTGTAGGTATACTTGAATAGTTTCCTTTTAAGAAGCCTCTAGTAGTATGAACGTTTTTCACGCTCTAAAAAAGGTAAATAAATTATTGGAATAACTACATAAACTTGGTGAAGATTTGAATCCCTACAACGTACCGATGTACAAAAAAGACTGGTAGAGATTTATTGATAGAATCTTACAATCCCCATCAGTGGTGATTAAATCATTAAAGAAACACTGCACACTGTGCACTCTCTCGCCTCGTAGGCGCAGCGTAGGAATTTCGTAGACGCAGCGTAGCCGTTACGTAGGAGTCGTACCGTAGCCGTCATGTAGCAGTTTCGTAGGCGCCACGAAGGCGCAGCGTAGCCGGGATGTAGGCGCTACGTAGTCACGGCGTAGCCGCAGCGTAGTCTATGCGCCTTCCGCGAAATCCGTGGAGATACCAGTGTCACCACGACGACGCGTGTTACGTAAAGGGTGATTGATATACGTCGATGTTCGTAATTGACAATACCAGACCTTAATTTAATTTTGTGTTGGTTTGAACCGTACCTCAGAGATTTTCTTCTATACATATAGATAACTCGTAAGCTACATTATTATTTATTTTACTAAAAATATATCTAATAACGTATTATTTTGTTGTAAGCCATAACAAACAACCTATTAATAGTTACGTGTACAGCGTGACTCACTTGACTTTCACTTTCAAATAGTGCCGCTACTTCTAAATGAATCCCACATTATATTACTGTACTACGCGCGTGTAATATAGTTACAAAAGATTATTTAATCGAGATTTCAATGAGAATTAATTGCCAGCATGTGAAAACTATTATTATTAAGATGTAAGCAATCGATGTAAGAATTTAATTTTGTAAATAACAGAATAAATGCGCGATAAAAACTATAGAACGACATAGTGCAGAGGCACCTTAAGTAAATGCGAACAAAACACTTATTTGCATTGAAGTTGTGAGCTCGAGTGCGTCGCGTCATACTACGCTGATTTATGTTTCCGGTGGCTGAATGATTCGCAGCGTTCGATTCGTACACCGCACCTCGAGTTTAATTAGTAAACGTTGATTCCGACCACTATTTCTAGCAACACCTGGAGCTGAACAGTAGAAAACATGTACGATTGTATATCTTCTATAGTTTTCTGTTATTTACCAAAGCTTTGACGACTAAACAAAATAATTTCCTATATATATGTTTCATACTTGCTCATATTATCTATTTATCTGCAGTTTGTTAAATTATATTAAAAAAATTGCCAGGAGTGCCAATTTTTAAATTAATTAACAAATACCAAATTAATGGCGTATGACTAATCTGTACAATTATGAATAGTTTGACGATTTGTTCTTCAGCTTTTCCTCGTTTTTTTTCCTCAAGCAACTCTCAGTTCCGATAAAAACATTTTTTTTTAATGAAAAACAATACCAGTACCTCACGTCATTCTAGGAAATGGATATCGCAAAGTCGAGACTTTCATATTTTTAAGATCATATGAATTCGAGCTTTCGAACCAGGTATCAGGTATCTCTGTCAAGAATAATATTGAGAATAAAATACTTATGTCATACAGTCACAGTCCGGCTATCCAGCTCTATAGCTTAATAGTATACAATATACAATACCTCTTTATCAATACCATGTGCAAAATAAAATAATAAACTGTCTCGTTATTCTAGTGGTTTAAGCATGACTGTAACGCTAGAGGTTTTCTAATTCCCAGGTCGAGCAAAGTGTTATTGGGTTTTTTTATGAAAATCTCAGTAGCGGCTCGGTGTTTTGATTTGTACCCGGTTAATGACAATAGGCTCGCCTCATATTACATGGGACGAACATACCGGGAAGTAGGTCACTGATCGGCAAATGTTTTCTTATAAGGCTCTTATTTACTACTACAAATAATCCTCCGTGCCTTGGAGAACAAGTACAGCCGTCGGTCCCGATTGTCATACGAACACCTATGACGATATTTAGGGGTACCTAATCAGAAGTAAAAAAAAGCTTGATAACTAGTCTATCCTTAGGATATCGATAATACCCAGGAATTGGGTTACTGACGTCTGATGGCAGTCGCTTCGTGTAAAATACTAATATTCAGCCGCATCTGACTGGACTGGAAGCCGACCAAAATTGTTGGGAAGAGGCTGCGAGGATGATAAGCATAGTTCGTTCAGTCTAATCAATAGTTTAAACATTGTGCTGTGTATTTGCGCAATTCATTGTAACGTAAGTAGTAATTAGTTGTTGATGTTCCCCATAGCAGTAAGCAGCTGCTGCACAATGAACTCTACTGCGAAGTGTATTAGTGTTTGTAAAAACACACACAATACAGGAGAAATGTCTAGTGAGACAACCTTTTTTTATTTTAATTGAATATCGAAGTCTACCTAATTTTTGCCTGACTGCGCGCCGCAAAAGAGGGTAATGTGTTTATCAGCCTGTGTATGTATGTGTGTTCCTTTGAGACCAAACGCGTAGGCCGATATTGATGATTCTTAGGTCAATCGATTTGTCTTAATCTTGCGAGTGTCACTAAAGACATGAAAGTAATCAAAATTTTATATGGCAACAAGCAGACGCCATATTGTGAAAAAAAAAACAATGTACAAACTATGTTATGTCCCCTATTATTTAATGGGTATTTGAAAATTATCTTTATACAGGTTTCTCGTATCATTTTTCATTTCGAATGACCATTTACGATCTATAACGATTTATAGTTGGTTAGGTTACTATCTACTCTCACTAAAATTTTTTACTTACTTAAACTTATACTTTAATAATATATCCTTATTATTATAATAAATTCTTATGTATTCTAGTGAAATAAAAAAATTAAAAACCCGACTGCAAGTTTCAAATGGGAATCATATTAGTATTCATGTAAAGCAATCTTTTGGCCCTACAGTTATCATAGGGGTATTCAACACTACGAACCACATGCATTATCAATTCAGCGTTTTAAGCACTGTAAACTAACTCCAAACTCGCCTGCTAAACACAAAAGGAACGACAAAACGACTAGGGGAACAGTTTCAATATAACCTTCGAATCGTCGAATGATTTGTTTGTCGATTCAAGCGATAGGTTGCAATTTGTCTGTGCCCCCGGTACACAACATTCAAGAGCCATGACTAACGATAAGTTAACAGACGTTGAGAAATGCCATTCGCGGTATATGTGGAATATTCCAAGTATACAGTCAATATCAATACCATTACTTAGTGGCAAGTGAGACGTTGTTGTTATTATCAATCGTGCTCTGGTAGTCTGAGTTCAAATATAGGGCACAGTGGAGAATAAAACATCTTGAGGAAACCTGCACATCCAAGCTGAGTCTATAAAGTTCTTAAATGTATGTAAACTGTACCAACTGGCATTTCGCTAGTATTGTGATTACAATAGGTAGTGGCGAAGGCTACATACAACTCTATTCTTGTCACCTATATAATTATTGCCATTGTATCTTGCAACCCTTTTTAACAGTCAGTTTACAAATATTAGATTCAGAATCAGATTCATTTATTTGTATGACCAAGTAGGTTACATTGATGTGGAAAATAATAAAATATAATAGTAAAAAAAAATAAGAAGAATTAAGACATGCTCAGTATCTAAAGTTAAGATTTTTACTTATACCATTAGCCAAATAGCAAGTCTCAACGTAAGATTTTTTTCCTTCGGCTTCCATTTTACCAAAATTGACTCTGCCTGACTGCCTAACCCCTGTCTATCTAAGAGCACGCACGATCAATGGAGCAGTTATTAATAGATCGATATTACTTTTAGTAATAATGATGCTAATTAATATTGGTCTTATGGTTTATTATATTATGTATTGATTATGAAGAGATTATTATGAAGGATGTAGCTCTGAAAGTTAGCTACTTAATTATTACATTATTTAGAATTACTAATTCAATATTTATAATTTATTAGGTAAAACAATCAAAATCGTTAGCATTTATAAATGTATTCCAAATTGCAATCTACGTCCGAGTGCTGCCATAATATGCAAGTATTTTAAATATATAATTATACATAATTATAATATAACTCATATACACTAGATGTCATTAACTCTTACTTATCTCGTAAGAGTTAATAACCGGGAGATTAATATGTTATCAGCTTGAGATGGTGTCAGCTCGATGGCATAAATAAGGAAAATCTATAAAAAATATAATATTCAATCAATGAGGCAATATCTTAGGCGGATTACGAACTGTAACGTACCCGTGACGGGGTGACGAGACCGAGTTTTTTAGGTGTTGTATAATTTTATGCAATTAAAAGTAACTCATAAGTTTGTACCTGTCATTTAAAAACAAAACACCGTTCGGAGCCGCGGATCGCGTGACAGCGACGTGGACCGCGTTGTTCTGTGCCGCGAGGGTGCCACACACCGAGACCTCCAGCTCCTTGTTGATTCATAATTAATCTCAACATAGATTGATTTTCGAAATTGAAAACCGTCCAGTAGTCCAACCAAGGGAATTTAGTGAGCAATTATAGACGTACTATGTTGATTGTTAACGCCGAATAACACTTGCCTTCGGCGTCGTGTCCCGCGTGCCGCTGCGGGGCGCTTCACGTTGTGTGATCCGCTCAGAGCAGATCATCATCAACCCATATACTGTCCCACTGCTGGGCACGGGTCTCCCATCATATTGAGAGGGATTAGGCTATAGTCCACCACGGGTCCTGCTCGGGTACTGCGGGTTGGCAGACTTCACAAACCATCGAGAGAAATCTCTAAGATATGCAGGTTTGCTCACGATGTTTTCCTTCACCGGTTAAACGAGTGATAATTAATTATTAATACACACATGAATTCGAAAAGTCAGAGGTGCGTGCCTTGGATTCGAACTTGAGACCTTTAACTTGGCAGTCCAATGGTCACCACTAGGGTATCACTGCTTCAGGCCACTAGGCTATCAGAGCAGATAATTGCAAATATTTTATGCGCATGATATGCTAACTGTAAGAAAGTACCTATACATTATATGTATAGCTTTAGGTTGCGAAAATTTTTATTCGGAGAATGTAATAAAAGTGGTGCGGCGTGGCGGCAGGCTCGACCCCACACGTGACCTGCCTTTGAACTCGCCAACGTTTTGTACATAGACACTATTTATTTACGCATAACACGCGCCGCGGTAATACCAGTCTAATCCAATCTTCCACCACCGCACGACAATACTGCGTCAAAAAGGCGCAATAAAAATCGTAATTTTTCAGTATGTAATTATAATATTTATTTAAAAATTCAAATTAGAACAATTAAATTATCTATTCTCGATGTATACCTAACATCGAGACTAACAAAAAAATATAATGAAAATGCCATCATTTTTTTAAAATAAATTATATATAAAAGCTTTTTATCGATTTGTTTAACATAATTAAATAATAAGTACTTCGCTGTTTTTAATACTATGGTTTCTTTTTAAACCAAATACGTACCCAGGTATAAACATAATAAATATATATCCCTAAAAACTTTGCATTCAAAGTTTACACATTGAAAATTTAATTGACTAAAATCTAATAGACATACACGTCAGCTTGACTCTCTTATTTGTTTACGTGCCGTGTGGTGGGACCAACGGAAGTCCTTGGATAAGTGCTAAATTATATTAATTAGTTTTTTCATTTTAATTTTAAATGTAGAATATTTTAATGTAAATGATATCGCGCTACCTAGTAATATCTTGTTCTTTACCAATTTTAGGCCTGCAGTGAAAAAAAAGTATTAGTTTGGTGGGGTGTCCATAAATAAATGATTTATTTTCAAACGACGCAGTAAACGTGTAGACACCATGAAATTAACAATTCGTAAATTTATATTTTCGCATACCTATACATCTTTCACATGTTTATTGTCGCTCAGTGCAAGAAATATTAATCGGTTTCTAGACTAACCAGATGCGGCTGAATGTCAGTTTTTTACGCGACCGCACAACTCAACTCAGAACTCTGCAACTCTATTCAATCTAAGTGCAGGAACTATTATGAAGGTACTTATATAATGAATGCAGGCATCCTCGCTGTACTTGCGAAAACACTGTTGTGTATGTTTCGGGTGCGTCGAACAAAACAGTTGGCAGTACACCCATGTGAGGCACGTTTATTTGCGCGCGGTGGCCTCGCGGGTAGGAGCTCCGGTTGTTTACGTCGCAGCCGCCCGTCGGTCGGTTGGTGATGACTCATTAACGGTCGCTTGATCGAAAACCACGGCGGCGGCGGGTGCGTTCCAGTCAAATTCTAACACACTATACACACTACACAGTGATAAATACTACGTGTTATCGTACATGTATACCTAGTAAGACTTGAACGTGGAAAGGGCTCGACAGTCAAGGCTGCGGTCAACGACCCGGAAATGACGCAAGAGATGATTTATGATGTTTTTCAGTTTCAAGTATGGTTTGCATAAAAATGATTGTATTTGCTATTAAATATTAACTACAAAAGTCCATTGATATTTTCGAGAAGAACATACAAGTAGTTATTTAAGTACTTACTAGCTTTTACCCGTGACTTTGTACGCCGTTTTTGCTGGATTGGTTTCACGAGATTTTCAGACATTTGAATAATCAGACATTCAGAAAATTTTGAATAATCAGTAGTATAAGTATAATTTAGTCGCATAACGCAACTATCGAGTAACTAAGATTAGATAACAACACGGTTATTTCCGAATCTATTTCCCGGGATTTTTAGGAAATCCCCGCATTTTGGTGTATTACCTTTTTCCTTAACAGCTCTGTAAACTAAAGTTATTAAGCAAAGGAAAAATTCGACCGCGGGCAGGTCGAATTTTTCCTTTGCTTAATAACTTTAAAATCTTTTTGTATTTTTTTGTCATTTTCCATGCTAAGATTTTAGAGTTATTTAGCGAAGGAAAAATTCTATCCGCGGTCGAATTTTTCCTTCGCTAAATAACTTTAACTTTAAAATGTTAGCATGGAAAATGTCAAAAATAAAATACAAAAAGATAGCTCTGTAAACTCATAAACTCTAATAAACAGATAAAGTATTATTATATTTTTCTTAATTTAAAGTTAGTGTGCTGATTACAAATTTCATGCAATGGTATTTACCCTTTTACCGTAATCGGAATTCCGGGATTTTCAGTAAATTCCCGCATTTTTCCGGGATTGGAAGTCCTCAATATGCTAGTGGTGGCCACAATCTATAATTGTACCAAATTTCATTCAAATCCCGTAAGTAGTTCCTATATCAGTTAACCGGGATTCTTAATCGCATACTATTTGTAAATCAATTTCATGCGAATCGATTTAGCCGTTTCGTGATTAAGTGACAAACAAATAAATCCAAACATTCACATTTATAATATTACTACTTAGCTTCTATCGACTTCGTCCGCATGGAAAAGTTATTTTTAATTATTATCGTTGTAATTTGGCTAATTAACTCAAAATCGTTATAAATCATAGCCTAAAAGCATAATGTTATTATGTTATTCTGTAGTATAGATAATAATTTTAAAACTACTGAACGGATTTTGATGAAACTTTACAAAGTTTCATCAAAATCCATTCATTCGTTTTAGCGTGAAAGAGTAACAAACATCCATCCATCCATCCTCACAAAGTTTCACATTTATAATATTAGAAGGAAGGATTAGTATGAATAAAGTATGATTTAGTTATTGGTTGGTACTTATTTTAATAATATATGATGGATTTTGTCAACAGTCATAGCTAATACAGAAGGCAGAACTTATCCATTTTTTGATTAATAACATTTGGATCGACATCCAAATTCAAGAAGATATTAATGATTAACTTATTTGCTGTTAAATTCGTCCGAACAAATTTTGCTGAAGAACTATTCGTGAGCACTCACGTCTCACTGATTAATCAATCCGTATCATCAGTCCATTTCATACTATCTAAAATTAGCCACAGTGCCTAGTCTAGCACTAAAGGAGTAGTAGCTATCAGTCATCATCAGTAGAAACATTGTAAATTTGTGCTCAATAAAACACGCTTTATATGTATTGAAGTATTTGTATTTCTAAGAGAGGTAATAAGTAATTAAACTCGAATTGGACCTGGAATTGGAAGTACGTTCGCCTTGCAGAAAATCGAAGTGAAATAACACTGCTTTTAGATGTTGTGTTGTGTTTCTTACGGTGGGCAAGGTTCCCATTGCTCCGCGAGAAAACTTTGTGTTGGCAGTGGGTGACTTTGACCCTAATACTGCCAACTCAATGATTCCTCTTGTTGGGGGCCGGTGCCCAATGGATCAGGAATAAAACAACACTTTGAAAGTTTCCAATCAGGTGAGTTCTTGAGTACAACACGAAAAGAGTTAGAACTACTGGCATCAATTTCACGATTACTAAATTGTACTCAACAACTTTACCTTTCTGACGACCTTTATTTTTAATCCAAAAATTAAAAATTTTGGACTATGCCAGATTCATATTTTTACAATTTCTATTATTATTTTGCAAGTTACATACATGTATTGTACATAATTTTCATCTCTATAACCTGCTTTATCTTAAAATAATCAAACATTACTGTTTATAATCTTATACAAAAAGTTTTCGACATAAATCGGTGAAAATGGTAACAGATGACAATCTTTGTGTCGATAAAATCTTAATTGTACTTAAATTCTAGTGTTAATCAATTATATATCAATAAATTATAAGACCAGATGTAAAAATCAACAAAACAAAGTATAAATCTCAACTTAATCCTAGCTAATATAAAAGTTATTGTAAAAATAATCAGTTTCACACTAAAACACTACATTTACGTAATCACTCGCGTAAGGCACTAATTTCAAATCACTTATTTTCACAGTTCTTTGTTTATACCGCTGACGCGTCGCCAACACCTCTTTCGTTTTACAGGGTCGGCAACGCGCAAGTGATACCCCTGGTGTTACAAGCGTCTATAGGCTACGGTACGGTATGGTAACCGCTAACCATCAAGTGGGCCGTATGCAAAAAAGTATATTGATTATGTTTGGGTTTATAGGCTTAGACATCATAATCGTCATAATATCACTGCGAGGTACAGGCCTCAGTAAAATTTCGCTATTGGCCTCATTTCCAAGTTCGAACCACGAGCTCTGTTATTATCGTCAGCTCGTCTTGCCGACTGATGACCAGCGCTAGTTCTTTCCTCTAGGGTTCCACTCGCGCGTGCGCGTGCACCTTGTTCCATCTATGGTCACCTAGTATGACCACTTCATTTTTTTTATTGGTACAAATGTATACAAATTATGAACTCATGGTAATTAATTTAAACTAATTTAATGCCAAAACAATTTAAGTAATTATTAATTTCGCATGGCTAATTAATTCATTATTAAAACTAATTACTTATTTAATCAAATTGTGTGTAGGTTTGCTGTGGATAATAAAAAGGGGCCTTTTTAAATAAACACCAACGTATGTATAGCTAGTAATAGTAATTAAGTTAATATTAAATAACCTTGACCCTTATTATTTAAATTACGGAAAATCCTCATGGATCGCACGCGCCCCACGGACTCCCCAAGTCAACCGCCCGCAAGCTTAAAGCTCATGGAAGCCGGAGGTCTGTTTGCCTTTTGCGGCGCCTGGTGCACCTATTGTGGATCGCAAGAGATGTAGACCAATTCCCTCCCTTTCCGCGGCCACTTTTGCAAGCAGATCTTGCTCAGAGTAGATGGCAGCGGCTTTCCACGCGCTCTGCGCTGGGTTGAGCAAGTCTTGTATACCACTCCGCACTAAAATTTATTTTTTCATTCCATACTAGGATCTGGCGGAGTAAAAACGCTGACCCTCTAAAGGCGGACTGTGCGTGTATATTAAAGCACCCCTGTCTAGCTCTTCGGAGAATACACACTTGTTACCTACGTTTATTATTATAATAAGTAGATTTGCTCAGATGAAAATAGGTTCATGAAATAATTACTCTATATTTTTGGTAAGCAGTCTTCGTCAAATTGAAAATAAATCATGACGTTCTTCTGATCATCACTGCTAGTGCAAACAAAAATAGAATCTATTCCGAAATGATTGAAAATTCAAAGTCACGGTCTCAAAGTAATTTATTTATGTCGAATCATTCCTCTCGTGAGTGAGATTCTATAATGTTTCAATAATTTATATCGGTAAATTGATGTACGTACCTATGTACAATATTTTTTAGTAATTTATTAGCTTTATGTGCTAGGATCAAAGATTTTTTTAAGTTGACAGATATTAGATATTTTTCATACTCGCATAGTTCCGGATCTGGTCATTACTTATTTATTTCAAGATAGGAGTGTATAAATTAATAGTATGGATAGATGATACATATCTAATATATAAAATTCTCGTGTCACAGTTTTCGTTGCCATACTCCTCCGAAACGGCTTGACCGATTTTGATGAATTTTTTTGTGCTTATTGGGGAGGTCTGAGAATAGGCCAACATCTATTTTTCATATCCCTAATTTTTTTTTTTTTTATGGCAAAACAACGTTTGTGGGGTCAGCTAGTAAGATATAAATAAATATACTAAAAAAAAATATGAATGTATAGTTAAGTACTAAAATAATTATAAGCACTTCTATTATGTCTCTGTTGAATAAATAAATTCATTTATAAACAAAGTGATAATATAAGAAACACTCTCATTGACTATGCATTCTATGACTATAAAATAAATTGTGTTGTTTATTCATAAACTCATGGCATTCAAATCACCGACGGTAAATGCCGTGGCTAGGTCGTCCGTCGGTTCGGCTCGTGGAATGCGTTCGGAATGCACGCGGTGCAGATTGCTAGCCGGCGGCCGCCTCTCACCCCGCGCACTGTCCTCGACTCCTCGCCACTCGCGAACCGTCAACCGGTTCTTGAACAAGTATTACCGCATTTCCATATCTAGCACTATTTAAATGACAACAAACTAACATTTTGCGGTACTAAATTTTTTAACCTCAAATATCTGTCAACTGAAAAATAAATATGGCGTCGTCGTTAAAAATACAACTGCAATAGCGATACTACATTATGGCGACGTAGTTATACATATAAACGCGTTGCACAGCCTGTGCAGCACTTAGAAGAAACACTTAAATTATTAAAAACCGCATTTTTGAGTCTATGGTATATTTTACAGAACTTTTTGGAATCTGAAAAAGAGATCGGAATTGATGCGGGATGGCAACCCAAACTTTGCCTAAATTATATGCATTAGCAAGAACTCCATTAACTTCCATGCCACTGTAACAGCACGTTGCTGTAATTAATTACTCACACAAGTATTATAAATGCGAGAGTAACTCAATCCGTCAGTTTTTTACGTGTTTACACCTAAACCGATACACCAATTTTGAATTTTGGTGTAGAGATAACTTTAACCTGGAGCATAATCTACATTTGTTTTAAAAAGCCTTTTGAGATGCAAATGCGTGTAATATCGCGGGCAATAGCTAGTATTCTATAATGCAAATACAACGGAAAGTGCTATACCAAGTCGTGGCTCAATAAATTAAGTTTAATGTGAGTCAAACTGTGAGTTCAATCCCTGAGAGACAACAATGATGGCGACGCTATGAGTTGATGACGAAGTTTATTTGCACTGCCGTATGACGTAGAGTCTACGCGCACAGTGTTCTCATTAATTCAACATAATACCAACTTAGTTGTAAATAATACGTGGAATTAGGTATTGAAAATGATTTAGGATTGCACCTTTGCGAAGTCGGGGTGGGTAACTATTACTCACCCCGACTTCGCAAAGGTGCAATGTACTAATAACATGCATTCTTAAGTACCTAAATATACATATTACCTTCCGGAAAATATTATCTAATTTTTTTTATACTACTAAGGTGGCAACAAGCATATGGCCCACCTGATGGTAAGTGGTTACCGTAGCCTATAAAGCCTGTAAAACGGAATAGTTGAGTTGGCAGTATAAGGGTCAAAGTCCCCCCACTGCTAACGCATCGTTTCCTCGTGGAGCACTGGCAACCTTGCTCACCGTAAGAAACACAACACAGTTCACTATTATTTCACTTCGATTTTCTGCAAGGCGGAGGTACTTCCCCTTCGGTCAGCTCCAATTTGAGTGGAATTACTTTCACTATGCCCTCTCTCTCAAAAATGGTACTGAAAACCGCATTAAAATTCGTTGCGTAGGTAGTTTAAAAGATCTTAGCGTATAGAGGGAGGGCACAGCGGGAAGCAACTTTGTTATATACTACTTATGCATAGATTGAACAATATTTTTTGTCTCAGGTATTGCTGGTGATAAAATAATGAATCGATGATAACGCGATGTCATTAATAATGATAATAAAGAAAGTACGTCGCCGTCGACGCCGGCTATGTCTAGAAATCCAATGTCTTGTTTTTTTAATTTGAATAACAATACCTTTTAGATTACCTTCTCTGAAAATATAGATAAAAACGAACGATAAAACAAAATACGTCGTACGGTAAGGTGCCGTCATGGTCGTAGTGAATGCCAGGAATCCCATGGCTATGAGTATGGCAAATGGCAGCAGATCTGAAACCTGGGGAGGTGGCAGATCTATGACGATATTCCGCACACCAAAACGTAGTAAAAAGTAACGTAGTAAAAAAAAGTAGTAAGTAACTGGAAAAGTTGAGGGGTCAAGAGTATAAAGAAATTCAGATTAAATGTACATATATTGTTAATTTCAGTGTTCCACTCATCAAAATTAAATAATACGTAGAGAAACTTTGCACAATATTAACTTTATCATCGGAGACGGTAAATATTTCACTTCTATTTTTCCATTGATATTTTTATATCATAACTTCATATTATAAATAAATCAATGGAAAGTGAGATGCTTACCTATAGGATAAATTTGGATCACTGCAAAGATATTGTAATGAATTTAAATAAAAATATAGTCCAACTCTGTTAAAACAAACTTTAATTTGATAACCGTACCGTACTTCAATTTACGGTTTCTTGACGACGGTCGGTTGGTGATCTTCAAAAATCATATCTATGTCCTGGTGTAAAAATAATACCTACTTATATTATTAAGATCAGCTGATAAATTATATGGAAATGAAATCACGGGCCACGGCGCGGCGCGGGCATGACGCTCGTGCTCGCCCGCTTGGGGCCTCTGTCTTCAAAACAACACTTGTTGCGGAAATAGCGACGAAAAGCGAGTGCTCGTCGTGTCGTTGATCGTGACGCGGATACCGGCACGTTCACCTCACTCGGCCGCATGTCACCCCCAATCCACTCTAACGCTAATCTTTACTATATATTTTAAAGTGCGTATGATTTATTTAATCAATTACCTGATAAATTATTTTTCAAGGATCTAGTAATTAATATTTGTTCCTAAAATAGTAGACCAGTCACTTAATTGAATCACCTAAATATTTATTATGAATTACTTACAAATAATATTTATTATCAAAAAATTGTATGGGTTTCCAAATAATAGAAGAGTCACCACAGGATTCCTTTCCTATTTCGGGGTGGTTAAAAAAAAACAAGAAGGCTAAGGCGGAAGCCAAGCAGAGTGGAGCTCTCACCTCTACAACCTAAAATATCCGAGTAAGACTTACTTCGGAGTCTTAAAAAATTATAATTATCGGCAGTTAAACTAATCTGCAGTTAAGTTCAATTATTTTGATACAAATATAATTATTGCTGCCCGTGACTTACTTTTTTTAGGATAGAACTTATATTCAGGCTATAGAAAAAAGTGATCAAACTATATTACACACACTTTATCATACTTAGTTTATATATTTCATGAGAATATAATAATATTATATTATAATTAGGGTACCTATTGCAGATTAAACTTAGATGATAGAAAATATTTTTTCGGTCTTACATTTTTTTTAGCCCGGTTCTTCCCAATGTTGCGCAAATGTAGAAAAAACCTAAACTTGAGCTCGTTAAAGGGCCACAATTGTAAAAGTTAAACGGAAAACTAGCAAAGCTAATACGGTTATAATATTTAATTAAATCTATCGTCGTTTTCCTATTCTCATTAGATATCACCTAAAATCTAGATACCTATTATAAAACGTATGTTCCTTATCATATTTATTTGCGTGATTTCAGGTACACTTAACGTCTTGTTTAATGTTCACATATTTTGGGCAGAGAAATCAAAACAAATCGTCATTTGGCCTCGTCAAACAAGATGTTACGTAGTGTGTGCGAAGCGCGATAAAATTAGCCGATACACTGACATTGAACGCAAAAACAAAGTGGAGCGAACTTCGCGCATGCGCTCAGGTAATCAGATGTGGGGCACTTTTAGCAATCGCATTGCTAATAACTGCGCGCGTGTATGCGGCAAGAGAGGCCCATATCGGGGGCCCGCTACAAATACTTAGCCGCACTAATTGGAACGAGCAAAGATGACGACCGCCGGTCGTCGACCGCACTACCTTCGTGAGTGGAGAATATCGTATAAGGTTGTTAGCCTGGCGGCGGCGACTAGAGTGGCAGCCAGCTGCTCAAGCCGATGCCATCGCATCGCATCGTGGCCGACGAAGCCTTTCCCGGCGCCCGTTCCCTGTATCCGACACGCACTGTTAGGTACCCCTCATTAATACCTGTCGCCATATTATTTGTTTAGTCTTGTTTAGTAGTTTATAAGTGATTTTATATCTGGTGTGTTACACCAATCTTTAGCTATATTGAACTTCCTTAGTAAGTAGAGTTAACATTATTACCTAAATCCATCTAAGTATGTTCTATAAACATTACATTACGACCAAAGACTTTGATTACGACCTCATTTCGTGTTTATTTTACTTTGTTGCACCGACGACGTTTCGATTCCACGTTCCAGTGAAAGTAAGTAACGAATTCTCGATAATTCGCGCGAATCGAGGCTACTTGACGCTTATCTTCTCTAAACGATTACCATGAAATAATGTGTGTGGTGTGGGAAACAGGTATGGTTCCTACAAAAATACATTGCTGTGTATAAAATTGGTGGTAATTCATAACACGTAGTCGAGGGCTACAAACATTTCGGGTCACTTGTGAATTGCACAGTTACCTAGAAAGGAAGCTTTAAAATGCGCCTTACATACATTTCTGATAGCTTATGTAAGGTTTCTCTATCAGGCATTGTCTGAAGGATAAGAAATATATTTATTTTATAGATCCTATCTTATCCAACTAATATTATAAATGTGAAAGTTTGTGAGGATCGATGGATGGATGGATGTTTGTTTTTTTTTATTGAAAAAAGGCAAGGGAGCAAGTGTATCACCTGATGGCAAGTGATCACCGCCGCCCATTGACACCCACAAAACTAGAGGGGTTGCAAGTGCGTTGCCGGCCTTTGACATAAGAATAGGCTCGCTTCTTGAAAGTTGCCATGTCGTACCGGATCGGAAATACCTCCGCTGGTAATTGATTCCACAGAGCAGTCGTTCGCGGTAAAAAGTTTATTGAGAAACGCACGGTGGTGTACACCCATTTATCCAGGTGAAATGGATGAAATTTCTATCTCTGGCGAGTGGATCTGTGGCAGAACGTAGCGGGAGGTACAAGTTCGAACCATTCCTCAGAACACTCCCCGTGATAAATACGGTAGAGGATACATAGAGACGCCACGTCTCTACGCAAGGCAGGAGGATCAAGCCGATCAGTGGGTCTCTCGTCACCGATTATTCGAGCTGCACGACGTTGAATGTGATCAAAAGGAAGAAGCTGATACTGTGGAGCCGCGGCCCAGAGTAGCAGTACTTGTTACTCTTTCACGCTAAAACTACTGAATGGATTTTGATGAAACTTTACAGTATTATTATTTATACATCAGAATAACATATAGACTATAATTTATAATGATTTTGAGTTAATTAGCCAAATTACAACGATAATTAAAAGTAACTTTTCCACGCGGACGACGTGGCGGGCCGAAGCTAGTTTGATAATAAATGAGTGCGTCTTGTTTTCATCTTTATAATGCAGCCTTTTTAATAAGTTTTTGTCCCTCTAATGAACAACCTAAGGAATTCGCTTGGCCCGAACCCAAATTCAAATTTTAATTGGTTTTTTCCCATTGAGGGTTTAAGGCAATAAAGTATGCGCAACGACAGGTTATGTACTATTTACAACTTTTTACTAAGACCGTTGTTATTATCATAGCTACTCCATTTTTTTTTTGACATTTTGAATGTGTCAGTCAACCGTGTTCACATTATTATGTATTTTATAAACAAACAGAAAAATTGTAAATAACTTTATTACATACAAAGCGTAAAGATTGCTCAAAAACAACACCATACCGATAATGTTATCACACCGCACCATATCAACATTGATATTATAAATACATATAATTTACTCACCACAATTTATCACATTACATGGTTCTACTGCTACACATTAATATTTCTAACTTATTCTCTCAAAAGGACGAGTCTGGTGCCCAATGTTGGGCTACGATGACTATCTCCGATAATTGAGGAACCCAGGCGAACGGAATTGTAAGGACGCCGATTTTAATATTTGTCTAGATTATGTCCAAGTCCGACGAGTTAGGAACATTCGCCTCGTTTACGGTACATCAAAACGAATTCACTCGAATTGGCAAGCGGTACACGCGCTTGTAACAAACAGCGCTCGACAGACGTCAATCTTATTGAGAATATTTTGCAAAGCCAGTGTATTTAATTCACACGACTGAATTATGACTACCTACCTCTATCGTGAATTATTTTCTTGAGGAAAAACGAATGTAAGGGAACGTATACAGTTTGGCGAAGGTTCCGCATACGATCATCGGCTATCCTTTAAGAAGCCCACCCAAATGCGTGCCACTGCACAAGAGCCGGAATAAATTCAAACCACGCCCATTTGCAATTAATTGTGTGGGTAAAAGGTGGTGAATCCACTGACAATGCTTTACAACCGAGAATTATTTTGAATACTTAAAAGGTGTAGTTATTCTAAGCTGTAAGCAGGAAATACATTGTAAGTTTACTACTTATCCTGCTGAGTTTCCCATTTTGGGAAGTTATTCCGGAATACACATGCCAGTTCGGGTTGGATATCCGATACTCTACCTTGTTTGAACTGGATTGAACGTTATCACTAGCTACAACGACGACAGCACAAAATGCGTGACTTTTTTGGCAGACATTCTTTGTTGCGTGGTAAACAAAACGGACGTACGTAAAAATATGTACGTAAATAAACAGCACGTTGCATAAGTTTTAGCAGAAAATGTTTGTTGTACGCACATTAAACTACATAATGCGCATCTGAAAAGTAAGTGCGCCTGTTACGTGCTGCATTAGATGCGCGATTGCGTGCATAGTACAAATTGGCATTCATTTTTGATCTTTTAGAATTAATAATCATGTACATACTTCGATAGCCATAAATTTGATTCACCATTCAGCATTCAAGTGCTTATGATCTAAACTGTTTATGAAAGGACTTCTGAGATAATCAGATAACGCTTACACGATGTTTCATCAACCCATTAAACGCCTCACTGCTGAGCAGCATGGGTCTGCTCTCGGAATGAGAGACAGCCTGCAATAATTTGATTGTATACCCTTGCGTCCTTACCTTTATGGCGAGGGCTAACAGTGAGAAGCAACCCCGTGACCCACTTCCATTATTGAGGTTGAAAATAGGGCGGGATATATTTAACTGCGAGCAGCACGGGCGTCTATTTCGCGGCTTGTAATTAGTAAAGTAAACACTACTCCGAACAAAAATAGAATGCAATGCAGACATTTATATGTACTGTGTACGGCTTGCATATAAATAGCAAATGCAAAAGTCCGGCTAGTAGGCTATTAGAGTCGGATAAGATTTTCTCTACGCGTTCCACCAGACGAAGACTGTTTCCTTAAGTTTCCTCGCATTCGACCCATTAAAAATTTCAAGAATTTTTTCCCAGATTTCAACTTCACCGGAGTAACACCAAGATCGTTATGGTAGTACACTCTACTCTTGTATCGATTCGGTAAAGCATAAAATTAGAATCTAGTTACAACTGATGTCCATGTCACATACAATATCTAAATACAAGGCAGCAGGTTAGGATGGTTTGTATGTTCAGGTTGTCCATGAATGCAGACCTTTTTAGGGAAACTGTCGTGGACCCTAATATTTGGCAAAGTTATTGATTGCCGTATAATTTTTGCCCAAATATTGAGTAATTGTAGAATGGCAAGACAGTGACATTATGTTTACGCCTATTACTATTACCACAGTAGACTTTAGCTCATATATCTACTGTGCTATTATGTCATGGTAGAAGAAAAATATACACCTAGTAATTTTTTTTTTGTTTACAGTTCTAGGATTAACTGTCTGATTTTGAGATCTGCCCAGTTCAGCGTTTTCTGTACCTATTCCCACATCAGATCAGTCAGTCTTATACCAAATGAATATCAGCAAGAGGAGACAGAACATGTGCACATGGCGAGAGAGTGAGACGATACTATCGGTTATCAGAGCACAAACAATGTTATTTTTGAAATAATCTTTACGCACGATACAGTCGGTCAGGCGAAACCTTGAAACTGCATTTAAGGCGACATTGTAATATTAACAAAATTTAGGCGAATCATAAATAATAAGTTCATGTTTCGTAGAGACGCGGCTGGGGCGAGCTGTGATGTATACTTACTTCTATGACTAGATAGGATTACTAGTTTTTATTTGGAATTTGGCATGATTCAGTTAACCATCTTTATTTCTCATCTGTTATTTTCTTATAGCTAGTTCATGTGTAACATATTCTTAAATAGCACTAGTGTTTTGGTATAGGTGTATGTTTAAAAAAAATATTAATTATTTAATACGAGTAAACTGTCAGGTTCAAAAGTAATTTGTAATTTAACATCTTTAAAAAATGTTACGGAAAGTGTCCAAACACTGAGATTTAAATCCCGACTCACTCAGCTAGGATAGCATGAACCGGACGCTGAAAAACATGTTGAAGCCAAAGCGCGTCTTTTTTACAGATATTATATGCAAATATTTAAACCCCAGTGACTTCGAAATTTCAAAGTTTATCAGATTTCCCTCGAAATTCACATTCAAACAGTAACATTAGTATTAATTTGTATTTCTTATATGTATTATAAGTATAATATTAGGGTATTTACAAAAAAAGTAGTAAGTAAACACCAACACCCAGACCCGGAACAAGTATCTTTGGGTCACAAAAATTTGTTCCGTTTAAGGATCAAATTCACAACCCGTAGCGCAGAAGCCAATCGCAACTACACTAAACGTGTCGTCAAAGTTTTTATTATTAAATTATGATTATTAATTTATTTAATTCTTCTATCACGATCACAAAATTCCATTGACTGATGATAAGTTTATTCTGAAAATACTTAGTGTTAATAAAATAGTGTTAATCAAACTTAGTGTTTCTCCGCAAATACAATAATATGATAAATATGATACATAATTATATACAAGTATGGAGCGAGTTAAGGGGAGACTCTTTTAAGTGTTCATGGATTTAAGAAGATCGAGTAATTGCATGGATGTGAAGAAGAAAGTAAAACATTGTCAATAGGTTCCCGTTAGTCCAATTAATGTAGTAAGAGTTAGTCAGTCGGTTTTCATACAAACCTATGAAAATCATTAGCATGCAGAAGCCCAAAAAGCCTGACTACCATTCTATCCTCCGGATATCGGTATTGCTCAGAAATCATATTCTGGAGGTTTAATGTTCGTGTAAAGGTTCGTGTAAAAGACATTTCGCAAAAAGTAGGTAAGTTGAGTTATCAGTAAACTCACTTTGTAAGAACCTACGACCTTCATCCAGCATCGTCATTACAATATTATTATTTTGCTTTCGAATGTACGCTATTTACAAGTGCACATGTTCACTCTCACTGAAAGTGGCGCGTACTGAGAGAGTTAATGTGGTAGGTCACGCTCTATCTGATAGCTTACTTCGATTGCGTTTGGAGAGACAGAATAAAATACTAGGTACTTCGCGCAGCGTGGGCGTCTGATGACCAATTCGCTAAATTGATGACAGATCTCGATTTGTATTTGGCCAAGACCATGAGGTGATAGAAATGTTTTCAGGCTTTTAGGGCTTCTGCATGCTACTTTTCATAGGTTTGTATGAAAACCGGCTGACTACGCTGATCTAGCGATCTGCAAGGTTTAGCTGCGATAGCCGCGGTGAGTGTGTGGTTGGATGAACGCTTTAAAAAAAACATCCAGACGTCCAAACCCCTCTATGCCTCGGAGAGCATGTAAAACCGTTTTCTTCAATCTTCATTATATTTATAATTATACTAGTTTTTAATTTAAATAGACATTAGTTTTAATATTTTCATTTTTGCAAACGAAAATTGGTTCAAATGTTATAAAATTGAGACAGTATATTATAAATATGTACTTATCAGAGAGTAACTATATCTTCAAATTAGTAGTCGAGCATTATATTTATGTACATTTATTTAATAATCACCTACATCCAAAATTTTACTCCTGATGGAAATTGGTTCTTTGCTAAAATGCGTTATTTTAGACAGACATTGTGGACAAGAAGATCGTTGTGGTAATCGACAATAACGTAATCTCTGTAACAGGAAATCTGATAATATTATTACTTTGCATACGTAATATAGTAAGATGTTTCAAGTATAATTATTTTTCTTTATTTTGCAAATTACGAGTGAAATATGCAAGCCATTCTCGAGCTTGAGCGCACCACGGCCTCGCTGCCGAGGTCATGGAAGACGAGCAGCCGCTGAACGTCATAACGTGTGAGGCAGGTCATGTGTTTAAATGTAGATACGCTGCATTGACCTAAGGTCTTTAGGATAATCCGAAGATAAGGGAATATTGATAAAGTTACTCACGTGTGTACAATACATGCATTAAATTACAAGCATACGGCTCACCTTATGGTAAGCGGTTAGCCTATAAACGCTTGCAACACAAGGGGTATTGTACGTTGCCGACCCTGTAAAACGAAAGAGGAAAACACAACAAACCCAACTAGGGATGGCAGTATAAGGGTCAAAGTCCACCCACTGCCAACACAAAGTTTCCTCGTGGAACAATGTCGGAGCATCACGCGGATGTTTCATTTTTTTATGGCGTTTTAATTATTTTTACATTTTGTATGGGGCTAAAGTACCTTAAATGACGTACCTAAGTTCAATTAGGTTACTTTTTAATGACGTAGGGTCATTTATGGACTATCTATTTTTAAGTTTTCGACAGCTTAGCACAAACCAGTATTTATTCTAGCCGGTTAATATTATTAATATTATCATTCATACCATGAATCAACATCGTGGAAGAGTTCCTTCCGAAGTATGTGACTATGTGCGCTGTAACCCGAAATGATAGATTGAGAAATAGTGGGAGAAGGCAATGTTGCGGTTTACAAGAATTGAGAAAAATATGCTGAGATGGTTTGGGCGTGTCGAGAGAATGGATGAAAAGCGACTTACAAAAGGGATTTAAGAGGAAAATGAATGGAAGCACCGGGAGGGGACGCGCTACAAAGAAGTACACCGACATTATTGTATAGGTTCTTCGAAAAGGTCAGGTTTGTAGTACTCACACAAGCAGCGCGTGTGTATGACAAGGTGTATGAATGTGGACGATGCAAGAGAAATATGCAAGAATCATAAAAAGTGGCGTTCTTTTGTTTATGTCTACCCCTATAGAAAAAGGCATGTTTACTACGTATATTAATACGTTAATAGGTATACATATAATATACATATAAAAGCAATATACCTATTTACGTAATATTCTTAGACTAGATTCGTTCTCTAGTAGTAATATTATACCGTGCAATAATAAACATTGTCTTTGCCACAAAGTATTCGATTCAACCAGACTCGTGCATTAGGTAGGTACTCGTATTTCGGGTACACTTGCTATGATGAAATAATGCGTAGTTTTCCGCCTATTATGTTCTGGTAAATATTCCAAGCATTAATATGATGCCCGGTTAATGGTAATAGTTTTGCCCCCTATTACATGGCACCTAACTAAACATTTATATTTGAGTTGTAAATTCTAATAATTCGTCTACCTAACCCTTCGAATCACGCGTGTATTCCCACGCGTGATGGTATGAAATGTTTCGTATTCGAAATTCGAATATGAATGTTTCGATAAAAATCAAGTTCCTTGACAGGTTAGTAATTTTATTTGTATTCAACAGATGTTTTTGACCTTTATGTATCTACTCTAAAGTTATAAATGATTATGTGTGTAACATGCCCGTACATTTCCACCTTTAAGGAGCTAAGAACGCCACTGATGTCGCAAGTAACGTGGCCAACTACAATAATGTATTACCATGGACACGAAATGAAGTACTTACGAAAAAATGTTAGTCCCATATTGTGACGATAGTCGCATATCCGCAGTGTGGTTTTGCTACGGAAATTACCATTTCCTTACCTAGCATTACTTTATTAATTGAAGCATACCAACAATTTTATTGTTTAAATAAAAAATAAACTAAGTTTCATATAAAATTATATAACTTTATAATAAGTATACAATTCTACTATTATTATATTATACACATACCATCACGCCTGTATTTCCCGAAGGGTCAAACAGAGGTGTAATGTAGTAAACAAAATATACCCAAAGTTCGCCGGTATGTTTAGGTCCCATGTAATACGGGGCGAGCCAATTGCCATTAATAGGACACAATATATCCACACTCTGAGCTGCTACTGAGAATTTCATAGAAAAACTCAATAACACTTTTTTCGAAATTCAAACATTGTTGACAAGCATTCAAATATTATTGAGTGAATGACAATATTTGAATTTCGCGCGTTGTGAATTGTTGAGTGTATACAGGTTTTTTTACTTTAATTATTAAATTTTAATGAAAGGAACTTCGTTCCATCCGGGTGTCCCTTGGCACCTCTCAAGTTTTTTATTTATATGTTTGTGTTTGCTGGGTGATTCTTACGTATTTTAAGTACTTATGTATTTCCAAAAAAAAGTATATAAGTGTTTTAAAGTGTTTACAAGTATTATACTTATATGTACCTACATTGACTAGTACCCATAGTATAGGCTCTGCTTAGTTTGGGACTAGATGGTGCTATGTAAAATGTCCAAATATTTATTTATTTAGGTTATTATTATATTAGTTATTTATTAACACATTATACACACTTCAAGATTACTGAACTTCTTCAGCTTCGCTGCGTACATTTTTTATTGACATTACGCACATGACACAGCGATAATAAATAATAATATATCCCTGTAATGAGTACAAACATCAATGAAAAGTCATTGACTTATTGTTATCATATGAGCATTCTAGCGGCAGGTTAGAGTAATATAATTAATTATATCTTAAGTACAGAGGCCTTTAAACTACCCCAATCTTTCAAATTTCTTTGATAGATTTTCAACTTTAATACAAAATAATAAGGTTCAATTGGGAAAAAATTACAGTTTTGGATAACTTGACCTGCTGGCGTCTGTACCATAGGGTTACCATAAGTCACAGTTGTCCGGACTTGATTCAATTGAACTTTTTAGAGAATTGGGAATGAATTGTCCGAGGTTTTGAAATTATTCTTTAGTTAAATGTTTAAATAATTGAAATAATCAGGATTGAGTAATTTAAGTATTGTTATCTCGTTTATAATATGACATCATAATGTATTATCTTGATGTGATCCGGAGTTTTTAACTTAAGATATTGTAATCCCGACTATAATAGGGTTGCCAATGTCGCCATGATAGTCGAGTATTATTTAAGTATTTACTTAAGTCAAATTACACAATAATATTTCATACCGTGGTATTAAATTAAATGAGCCAGTTACTTATTTTACAGAACCATAACATCAGAGGTGTACTTATGTACATCTACACTTCGCCAGTATGTTTAGGTTTGGTGAGCATAGGCTCGTAATACAAACTCCGAGCTGTTACTGAGAATTTCATGGAAATACTTACTTTACTCGACAGGAACCGAACCCAGGACCTGTAGTGTAGCAGATTTGCCATTATACTAATAAGGTAGAAACTGAAAAAATTGACCTTCCTGACTTATACATATAATGTACAGACGCCAGCAGGTCAAGCTATCCAAATCTGTCAAATATTCCCAATTGAAAATGAACCTTATTGCATTGTCTTTAAGTTGAGAATCTATCAAATAAATTTGACAGATTGTGGTAGCTTGATGTGCTGGCCTCTGTACATAAATAATTCTACCAAAAATTCTTCAATGCGTAAGTGAACTTGTCGAAAAATTAAAAAGTATTTTTTGTAATCCACTAAATAATGCCAAAAGTAGCAGCAGCAGTCGATTACAGTTTTCGGTCTTCTGTTCATGTCGAACGGTATGGTTGTGGAGCACGGCACATTTATTATGTTCACTCCGTATCGTATCAGACGGTAGGTTTTTTATTTTAATAATAAAGTCATTAAAACAACTCTCGCTAGTTTTATATCCATATCTAATTTTTGACACGCTATTATATATATGTATAGTAATTTACGTATCAGAAATCACTTATATTTTAATAGTTTTTTTTGTATAGTAAGTTATTCATTACCATGGGCAGGTATTCGGATTGAAGCCTTTTAAGAATAACCCTGTTTCTATTCTATTTTTCGCTCAAGAAACCTCTCATTCTCTATTTTTTTTAAGGTCAGCGTCAAAATAACAAAATAATTTCATAAATAAACAAATATTGATAAAATTTATCACGGCGCCATAGATTAACTTATCATAGATGTTTGTATGCGAGTACACTGAGAACCTTCCTTATCATATTCAGGATTCAGAATCCGTGTATCGCACACACGTAAGCACGTTGATAAAATGTACATATTTTTTTGTGTAATCATACAATTTCGAAGAAATGTTTTGCAATTAAGTCATAATAAAATACATTTTTGTTTCAAAAGTTATTGTACTCGACTGTCAATCTGTATTTTGTGGTTCTCTTCGACAAATCATTGTTACAGTCAAGATACAGGCACTACCTAGTTTCAGTCAGGGATACAACACGTAAACTTTTAAAGAGCTGGGCTCAAGAGCTATTTGCACAGTGAAAATACTGGACTTAGGGCTCAAGATAACAACGCGCCAGTGGTACTACTAATATGTTCTAGTCTATAAACTTTCTACTTGAGACTACAAAATATATTTTAGATCGAAGTGCATGTACTTAATAAGAACTTAAAATCGTATGTTTAACTTTCTTGGTGAATTTAATTTAGAAGCTGCAGGGCTTAAATGACCGCGTGTGATGAGTCATAAATTCATAATCATAATAACTATGATTTACATTTGAAAATTGCTTATAATCGGCATGTGTTCTAAATAATTCCAGAGGTATTGTACCTATAAATTAACTCCCATCCCTGTTTTAAAAAAAATAGTGTTTATAAACGGTTTGAAATAAATTATTGCAGGCAAAAGATAATAGTTGAATATGAACTCATAAGTTATTAATAAATGTAGTGTGTTATCATTTTGCTTTTAAAATAATGTAGATAATTATATTATGTACTTAGTTGATTTGGCTTCAATAACATTTTTATGAAAGAAGTTTGAATAGCTCGCGCAACAATCGAAATAAACAGAATCTGTACCGGTGATACAACGCCCAATGTCAGCAATACTCCGATAACTACCAAAAGATAAGCGCATAATTTAATAACTTTGTTAGTGTAATGCTAAGATAATTATTAAGAATTCTGGAGCACAACAAATTGTTCCTAACGACTACAAGATAAAATAGGCACCTACCTATCTCCTACATGAGATGCAGATTGCTGATTAATTTATCCACACTACGAATAATCTTCACGGCTAAGATCATTACTTAATAAAAAAGAAACCTAATTCAATTTGTAAACACGAAAATGTTATATACATACCTTTATACATACATGTATACGTAGGCGTGTACCTCAGTGTAATTAAAAAAATAAGTTTACAATTTAAAATAAATAAGGACATCAATTGCACAAGTGTGTGTAGTTTTTGAATTCTTAAAAAGAGGGTCACTACCTCAACTAGTACGGTCCCCTCGAGGTTAATGAACCCATGACAGCTGGAAAGTACAGGGTGGATAGAAACATCTGGCATACAATCAAAATATTAGTTTCTGAAGGGTGACTGTTAAGTAGTCGTGCACTGTGGGTAGTGTATGTTACAATTAAGTAGGTAATTATAAAGGAGGTTTTAAATCAATTAAATAATAATAAATCACTGTGCATTGCCATCATTGTCCCATGATTGTAGGCTGCATAGACGACGACTTTTGACGACGTCTGATTCCCACAACACACAATATTTTTATGTGACGAACATACTTAAGTGTTTTGATTTCTGACATTTACGCGAATATTATACATTGAAATAAAACTATTTTTTACGGATTTTATCGCGTATATTGATATTATTAATCCCAGTCTACCTGAGACCATGGACGCTGTAAAGGGTCCGAAACGTCGGGATTAATAATATCAATATACGCGATATAATCCGTAAAAAGTAGTTTTATTTCAATGTATAATATTCGCGTAAAATTTCAATACTTAAGTGTTTGTTTGGCTGGGTGTTTCTGTATTTATCTACAAAAACTAGTTATGTATTAAGTATATTTATGTAGATATTATAGCCATTGTCTAGTATCCAAAGACTGCTTAGTTTGGGGCTAGATGGTACTGTGTAATATTTATGTCGAAAATTTTAATTTATTTAATAGACATTTTAAATTTTGAATTCGGAATTCATTCAAAGTTTATAATTTGTTTATTTAATTTTTTTTTCATTAACCGTCTTAAGTGTTGTGTGTGGCTGATCGTGGGACCATGGATTGTATTCCTAGGCTGCAAACCCAATGTTAACGTAAATTCGGAGTAAGAGGCTCATCCTCTTGCATACCGCGACTGTACACCGCCGGCTAAACCTTCAAGATTACAACCGTGATGGTATGTTATATTATATTCTGCAATATAAGTCAAAATTCCAAACTACTAAAGTTTTCTAAAGAAAAAATATGTAATAATAAAATCACTATTATTTTATTGCAACGAAGTTCCTTATCGCGCGTTGTGAAAGGGGGCTAGACGGAAAAAAATCTTACGAAAAGTTGTCACGACACTTTTTGCTTGTCAAAATATTTGAATTTCGCGCGTTGTGAATTGTTGTGTATACAGGTTTTTTTATTTTTAATTATTAAATTTTAATGAAAGGAACTTCGTTCCATCCGGGTGTCCCTTGACACCTCTCAAGTATTTTTCTTTAAGAAAAAATTGAAACACTATTAATTTAGGCTAGAGAGTCTCAACAATTTGTAACCTGGTATTGAAACAATAAAGTATTATTATTTATTATTATTAATTAATTACAACAGACAACGTATAAAAATATAGTTAGTTGACCATGTTGCCTTGCATTCCGTAAACATAAAAACATAATATTAAAAATAAATAAATAAAGAATCTTTATAAATATTGGGTATTTAGGTACATTATTTATAAATAAGAATAGAATAATTAAAATAAAACAAATTTAAATGAATTTACGAATTATGTTTAATATAATTCGTATAATATAATTATGTATAATATTAAATATATTTAACCTTGACTAATAAATTGTGATTTCAATGTAAAGCATGATCAATGGCAAACTGCGAAGTTTCAGCAATGCGGGCACACGCCACAAGTAGTCAACCAAGTTCAGGTTGGCGAGATACTGATAGAAGGTAAGCTGGTCCACAATGTAGGTATAATTACAATTGACGTTAGGTTATTACTAATTATGTTGATTGAAATATTAAATTCGGATTAAAATATTCCAATATCGGTGCGCATATTACTCAGGCGAGCGAATTTCGGTCCGGTTCACAAGATAACGGGGGGCGCCTCCTAAACGAGGCCTCACTAGCTCGTGTCGGTCGTCGAACAGAGAATTACAAACAAACAACACATCGAGGCGAGTTGTTATCTCGTGGATTAAACGGCGGCAGGCGCGCTACACACGCTGCTTTGCCGACGCGGATCGCGCAACCACGCGTAACACTGCCGTACATATAAACATGAGCAAACAGTATGCAATCAAATTAACTTACACCTCATCAAAAGCAACATATTTTAATGCTAAAGACAATCATTTTGTTTAAGACTAAACAAACTTCTAAATTCTTTCTAGTGACACAAAATCAATACATTTCCAGATGCAACGGAAATCGGCCCACTACGGTATCCGGCCTATCCGCCTAATTTTAGAATAAGGTCTGATACCGGATAGTAGGTATGCGAATATCCGGCTGGATAGCCGGATGTTTTATAAATTACAAACATTTCTAAAAATCGCGATATTTTCTTGAAGTGTTTAATGCAAAATAAATCTTTAATTTATTTATTAAAGATTTATTTTGCATTAAACACTTCTCAAAAAATATCGTTCCGTCTAGTAAGAAGTCCCTTTTGACACTTCACATAAATACTTGAGACCTATCTTTGTATCTGAAAACACAATTTGGGAGGCTTCTATGACTATAATTTAATATTCCCGACGTTTTATGTCTCACATAAACACCACAATTTGGCTCATTATTTCGGAACTCATCCGGACAACAAGGTTATGTTCGTCAATACTTTTCATCTTCACATCACACAACAGTAGAGACTAGAGATGTGACCTAAAGTTTATCGGAGCAGTCAAATGGTAATAAAGTTGTAAATAATATTTTCTACGCTTTAAATAGAAAAAGGCCAAATAACTATACTATATATTTTTGCCAAATACATTGTAGGTATTAATGATTAAATTGTTCAAATTTCGATTAATATTAATTACTACCGACATTTTATTAACAAGTAACAAATTACTTTTTGTCCTTGGGCGCCTGGGCCGGAGGCCTTACGCGATTTACTGAATTAATAAGCTAATTTTGTAAAAATACTTACTTTAAATAATACTTTCATCCTTTCTACGTACCCCAACTCGATATGAAGTTTTATACATTCTTTAAAAGTATTTAGTTTTTTTTTCGTAAACTATCAATCATTTTATCAAAATCGATGGTCCTATATTGATTATGATAACATGATTGATAGTATACAGTTAGTTATTGTTAGTTTACAGTTTTCAGAATATTGATTTCCATTTTTAATCGAATAATTACCCATAGATAGGTCACTTAGAATTTAGAATCACTTTGGCAGCCTGTCACATGGACGTATGTTATAACTGATCGATATTAGTAACCTATACCTAGGAGAGATTAAAACGTCGCATATAATATTTAAATATATTTGATCTAATCTCAAAATAAATAATTTTCTAATAATAATTTCCCCGCAGATCAAATAGTAACTATTTAATTATGCCATAATTCACTCGAATCCACCTGATCGCCCATCCATACCCACAGATATGGATATATCTCGTGTGTCCATGCCTCACACGTCTGTAGGCTCGTTTGAATACTGCAAGCTGTGACGCCCGGTCGAAATGTTCGACCGGATATCCGGGTATCCGGCTTGTAGGGTGCGCTTATATCCAATATCCGGTCAAAAAACTATCCGTTTATTTTTTATTTTTAAAGCACTTAATGAGATAATTTACTTTTAATTTATTTGTTGTTTATCCGCATTGTTGTGGCTTATGATCTCGTTTTCCCAATCCCGGGAGAATTTCTAAAAATCCCGTATGCAATAACGCATGAGTCACAGGACTCCTCTCGTTGATTTCCGTCAGAATTAAAATTTGCAGACCTACGCCATTCAATCAACGAACGGCTCTTTAAATCTGCTTTTTTATCAGAAACCAATTAACTGTTTTCCATTGATTAAAAAACGGCTAAAAAAATGCCATTGACAAAATTACTAAGTAGTTTAAAAGCCTATACAATGTATGCCATCGCCAATGTATGATATGTAAGGAGAACCAAATATTAATTACCTAAGACAAAAATACTAGTATTATTTATTATTCTGATGGAATAACGTTAAACGAAACTTTTATTTACGCCTAGCTGTGCCCCGTGGTGCTACCCGTGTTGATCTCGTATTTCGTAGCCGTTCTACGTCTGTCTTAGCTGATGTCTATACCTTGTAAGGAACCTACATCCCAAATTTAAGTTTCTTTCGACACGTTTATTTAATATACGTATTTATAAAGTAAAAAACCTAAAATAACTGTTTCGGTATCAGTATTCTTTCTTTATAAATATTTTTTAAAATCAATGCAGTTTTGGCTTCGTTAACCTTTTTTTAAAGGTAACATTTATATTCTGTATGTTAATACCTGTGGTTATACTACATGTAAAAAAATTTAGGTACTTAACTGTTTCTGTGCGGTGTAGAAACAATTACAAAGTAGTGGAGGTTTCACATCATAAATTAAGTTACTCTTATGTAAATAAGAAAAAAAAAATATTGTCAACTCATATCCAGATAGATATTTGTAAATTTTGAATGACAGCTCACATTCATTGCGGTAATTATGACGTTGTAATTGGCTCTACTCTAGAGAAAAAGCATTTATTCTTAGTTTAGTTCTTTATCCTACTCTAAAATTTTGTCTTTACACCGGAAAAATGTGTCCTGGGTTTGTCTCATAACGCCATGTTTATGTTCTAATTTATTAATTATATTTTCTTAAATAAAAAGAAAATAAAATCTTATTTAGTCTGTATGTTATTTTAATGTTGATGCTTGATTTTGCTACATTATAATAATTATATATTTTGTACCTACAAAAATACTGAAATAGAAAGTTTACTTGGTTACTTTTGAAGTTCAACGTTTTATAAAACTAGCCATGTAAGTACTTATTGATAATTCAAAGAAAGGTAAGGTAAGGTCGGTTACGAATGCGTACTCCATTCATGCAGACTATACATACCTATGTATACGCGTAGTGACCCTACAAGCTACATTTATTTATACAATTTTCGTAGTAATACCACTAATACGATGTAACGTAGGAGTATTTATCATACATAGTACCTAAATAGTATAAGGATAATAATTATTGGCGTAACCAGAGGTATTGTTTCAAGAATACTCACTTCCTGTTGCACGTTTTTCGCCGGCGGCATCGGCGCGCGCGCATGCCATTAGCAGCGCGCACGCCACCACCGGCCAAGCAAGCCCGTCGCACGCGCGCCGCATCACGCCGTGCCGCGCCCCTGGCCCCCTGACCACATGACCCGAGCTAGAACAATATAAAATTGTATTTATAACAACTTCCTCTAAGTTACGCAACTAATACAATATAATGTAGAACTACATTATCTGCTTAAACACAATTAATGAACCAAACACAACATACAACGTTGGTTAGAATAGAATGATAAGTAGAAACAACAAATTAATTTAATTATTTATACTTACAAACGCAGGTATGCAAGCTCATTTGATTAATTAGTTTAGAGCGGCTATCGTTCAACCAGTTAGGTATTTATAGCGAATATTTTTATTATATTTAATGTATTTTTTATTATATGTTTTAAGTGGGCGTGGAGTGTATGTGTTCTTTCGATAGTGTCGCTATCGAATTCTGGGAGGAAATAATACAGCGTGTTTATTTTTTTTTCAAAAACAACTGCTTTGATTCCCGGCTAGTAATATTTATTTTTCTCAAATACAACGATTCAGCTTTAGTTTTCATCAAAATCGGGCCCGAGACTCCGTTTTTCGCTACTCATTAATAGGTTTGGATTAGGCCAACCATGCCTACTTGAAAAATTCACCTGAAGGTATAGGTAATATTAATGATTTATCCAGTATTAATCGGGTCGCGTTAAATAAATAATCGAGTTCCGCGCATAAAACGTCAAACACTTAATAAATCATTATCTCACACTACCGTACAATAGCGTCTGCAAATTGCCAACCTTATTGTACGTACACAACAATAGTGGTTTCATTGATGAATATAAATTTCATTGATCAAAGTGTCGGCTCGCAGAGGCCAATGAGTGTATAAAGACCGCAGTAATTAGCGTGGGAGCCATCGATGTTCCCACGACACGCCGTAACAGGAAAATATTAATTAAGAAACACGTTAGGTATTGAACAAAATAGCCGCGATCATGTGAAGTATTTATATTTTGCTAACCGCAAATGTGCAAAGTCCTATTGAAAGCGTTTAATTTTTCCTGTAATTAGCAACAACATGACATCACCATGTGTTCGGGTATTGAGGCGTATCGAGTACAAATAAAGGACGAGGCGCGCTCTAGATATTGATAATTAATCAATTGAACAAGGACATCCCTTTTGGATTTGACGGTTTTGTTTTGGTATTAACATAGCCACTATAATTGAATTACTTATTGAACCCGACTGCCAGGACCAGACATCATCATTTCAAAATATATTACACGAATCCTCCGTCAGTCACTTACCGGGATTTTTGGATTGATTGATATTCTTGTAAGGATTTGTGATAGTCAATTAAAATTATTGTTAACCACATCACGAACCGTTAGCAGTTCAATTTACTTCAACAATCCGAGTGCACCGCTGATTTTTAGGCGCGCCACGGACAGTGATCTTTTATACAGAGTTGCTTCGCGGCTGTTTCGATACTTCTTAAATGTATTATATGTATAATCATGTCAACTCCAGGGCATGCTAGACGCGGTCAGAATTTATATAAGGTGTTGAGCACCCAGTTTCACAAGTATTTTATTTACATTTAGAAGTTCAACATCAATAATCGTTAATTTGTACTCATGACGTGTGTAAAACATTAAAACCTGAAGGTGACTTCCAGCTAAGTTACGGATATTTCTGAGAGTAACATGAATAAGAACAGTACACAGAAAATAAAATAAAGCAGTAACGCAGTTTTCATTCCAAAATGATAATAATATAAATGTAGGCTGCCTGCGGGATGGGGTACCTACCGACAATTGTTAGGATGTGTCACTCCTGTGTCACTGTAAAATCTCAGTCCCCATGGCAACCATTTTTATTGAAGGTTTTTATAGTTTATGAAAATGCAAATTACCGAAGAGAATTTAATATAGACTAATTACCAAAGAGAATTGATTTAAACTGCAACGTATAAATACATACATTCGCTATTTTAAATGTTTGACAAGAAATTACCTTGTGATAATTATGTAGGTAGGTTACTGATACTGTTATAAGACTATTGGGAATTTAAGGGAATTATTATTTCATTAATTTTAATTTAACTATTAGGTATTTAATTATTTCACCGTTGACTCGTGCAAAGGCCTATGCAAATCTACAGCAACGATGGCGAGTAAAGGACTGTACTACACGATGTCCGACATTTACATGAGTAATAAATAATTATAATTTACGTACTTAACTGCTTACACGATATTTGCGAAATTCTACCTAAACCTAAGTACCTGGTACATTCAGCATTTAGAAGTACTTGACAGTGTATTGATACCTATAGGAAATAAAATAAGATATCGGTACAGAAAAAAAAACAATACTTTTTAGGGTTCCTGTAAATTGTCCTAGTCAATATACAGACGACATAATAAATACCAAATTATGGGGTAGGACACTAATACATGAAAAATAAAATTGAGTTCCAGACCTAGATAGTACAATAAGGTAATACATTTTTTTCTTGCACTAAACTTAGTAATTATTTTTAATTTAAATTTTTCATTACATCTTAGGTAGGTTTTAACTTTAATATCCTTCCATCAGTTTGTTTCATCTTTATGCTGGATAAGGTCCTATAATTGAGGAAACACAAGGAGTAGTAACCTGTTATTGTAAACACTATTGTAGCATGTAAGGTGTAGGTATTCTTAGTTGGAGACCCAAATAGGTAAAAAAACATTTTAACTAAGCTATAGTCACAGCAAAAGGAAGTCTCCTTTTTTGTTGATTAAAGAGATTTGACCCCTGCGATTGACCATATCGATTGATGCCAATTAGCTTTTACTTCATAAATGCTTTTAGGTAGGTACTTTTTAAATTATCACAAAGCAGTAACAGCACAGCATTAATGCAGACGGACAAAAAATTACGCGCTGCGGCCCTAAGGCAACACGCGGGTTAAACCATCGCAGATAGGGGGGACTAGTTTCCCGCGCTGCATTTGTTGTTTACGCGGCGTGTCGTGGCGTAAAGTGAGGTCGACGACCTTGTGCCGCACCACGCCGCCATATTTTTGGTAATAAATAACGGATAGAACAGCGCAGCGCAGCACGATCGATCAGACTGTGACCAGTGCGGCGGCGCGTGCTTGACTCTGTACCCAAAACATTGCACCCCCACCCCCAACAGAACTTGAACGCACAAGGAAGCCAAGCGGAGCGCACTCCGTAAAATCTTATCACCTACATAACAACATTGCGGATGCGTAAAAGAGACGCCGCCCCGCGCGCCGATTGACAGAAGACTCAGTCACACTTAAAAGTTAGTGGGTACCTAACTGTACCACTGATAATAATTATAAATAAACGCAAATTAATCAGAGATTACCGACGTACTTACTCTGTATATCTCCTATCTTCTCAAACACCTAGTTTAAAGAGATAATTTTATTAACGATTACCATAATTATATAATCAGATTATATCAGTTTTATCCGTGCAGCACGAGTAACATGATCTACGTAAGTAGGTAGGTTTAAGACAGAGGACATTTCCTGTCCATAATAAAAAAATGATCCTATAAACGACATACAACCCCTTGTCTAAGTTGTTATGCTACGACTGTCACTACTTTGAAATTTCAACTAAATATTCCTTACATTCAAAGGTTTTTTATTTTAGTGCTGTTTGAATGCGTTGAGCAGAAAGCACGAGAAATGAGCATGGTCGAATCCTTATGGTAGGTACCCTTACGAGCTTTGGCTCTAACCTAATCATACCCGACGGAACCCGGGAAAATATTTTTTAACCTGTGATAAATTTAACTGTTTGGCGTTAGTGTCCTTAGTGAGGCCTACCAAGATGTTAGATGCTTCCCAGGTGCTACCAAGAAACGTGCTGGGTTTTGTGGTTTTGATGACTTTACAAATCATACCTATCAACGCGTTTCTTCTCAACGTGTGGAATAGTGTGCATAGAAAGCCCTTCTCAAAAAGGACAAAAAGGTTCTGTAAATAGATTTTTATAGGTACTAGAGTATCCCAATATAACAATAAAATAAGTAGGTACCTAAGTATACTTTTATCAATTTTTTTTGGCTTATTCCCGCCCGCTCCACGATTTTGTTCTCAAGCGCTACAAAATTTAAATTAAATATTATTAAAGTTATTTAGAAAAGGAAATATACGACCGCGGGCAGGATTCGAACCTGCGTCTTCTGGTTAGGTACACCAGACGCTATGACCACTAAGCCACCGCGACTCCTACCCGTCATGTCGAATTTTTCCTTCCCATACTGAATTTACGTCTTTATGGTGACGTCAGTAACACCTATTGAAGAGTCGTATATTTCCTTTTCTAAATAACTTTAAAAATCTTAGCATGGAAAATGCCAAAAATATACAAAAAAATTAAATATTATTATTATTTTGTAAAATCAAAAATCTTAGGAGCTCCTAGTAGGTAATGGTTGTATGGAAATAATAATTTTAGAGAACAATAGATTTCGAGCGCAGGGGAATAAGCCATTTTTTATGGATTTTAATCTTAGAATTTTAAATGTAGCTGTACCTACATGTTATCCGCTACTCTTATCCCACAAAGTCACAAGGAGTCGACATGAATCGAAGACCATAGCCAGAGCTTGACCTGTCTAGTCTAATTAAAAAAAAATTGACGTGTGCCTATGACAATCGGTTTTCAGACGACTAGGTGAATAAACTAAATTTGATAAATAAAAGCTCTCATAATTTATGCTAACGATCCCTACAGTAGGTACCTACCTATTACATATTGAAACTATGTAGGTATTTAGATTAGTATTTTTATAAATATATAAATACTTAAAGTTAAAAGAACTTGCATAAAGCAAGTTCTTTAACCATAATTATTATTTTTACAAAGAATGCAACAGATCGCATCACCAAGTTAATTCAAGGTCAAGCGAACTGTAAAAACGTTGTTCTCGGATTATTGTTTTGATAAGACTTCAGAGTGTTGTCTAGACCGTACCTATGTCCCATGAGCATTTGCTTATCGATAGCAAATTCAACGTTTCAGTTGATGGCAAAAAATATACTAGACAGTAGATAGGTTAGGTACCTATCTAGAAAGAGACAAGATTTGATTAAATGCTTACACCGATTAGAAAGCTACTTATCAATGTTACATTAAATCTTTGATTATATACTTGTCTAGATGCCACATTGACACGTACAGAACGGCCCAAATAAAGTCTACTAAAATTGGTAGACTCTCTTCTCACTTACGTCAGTGTCATTTGGATCACTTCAGGGTGTCGAGTTCTCGAAAAATAATTAATTATGTCGGTATGTGCTGTCAAATTGTGTCGCAATTATGTGGGAAAACCGTATTATTACACTAAGATCACATTACATCGGTAAGTTTTGTTATTTAACCTCTGTTATTTTATGAAAACATGATTTTTCAATTCGTTAATTTGTAGGTTCGACAGATTAGCCGGTGTTGTCAATTTATTACAAGGGAGATTTGGCGAAACTATGGGAGATAAAATGCAAATATCAGTCATCATCTTTCGATCAGGAGAAAATTTTATTATAAAATAATAAAATTACCATTATTATACTTACATAATTTATTTGATCAGTAAATAATAAAAAAATGAAATGTGAAGTGAATGCCTTCACAAAATAAATGAAGTCATTCACTAAATAGTATTTTTGTTAGTTATGTCTAATATTTTGGGTTTCAGATTTCTTAAGACTGGAGAGACATTATACAGCGGACACGAAATGAAATATAAAAAAAAAACTATTTCGAAAACAAATACAAAGAGATGGATTTTGATCTATAAATTGCTGTATATATTTTTTCATTGTATTTTTTGTTTTTATTAAAATAAATAAAACACTAATCTACAAAATAATTACTTTATTCAGCCTATTTCGTTTAACTGTCATCCCATTAAATAATGGAGAAAAGGTAAGTTAATAATTTGGAGCAGGCATCCCTAAACACGCACACCTTGACAGTTTGACTACAATAAGTACACAAGCGGTACTCACACATATCACGCAATTTGGCCCCAGTTTTCGCGTGTCGTTTGTTTGCATTGCTCCATCTAGACAAGTATATAATCAAAGCATTAAATACGGGGAGGGTAGTAGGTACTTCACTATTTTATATTTTAGCAAATTTAATAGCGAACATGATGAAAATCAAATAAGTACCTACAATAACAATTAATTTTATGGCTACTACCGGGAAGTGGGAAAGGAACAACTCAGTAACATTGCATTAAAACCTTAAATTCGAATACAGACCTCACGCTCACCAGGCGCTACTTGGCATTGAGGTTGAGGTAGGTCCATATTATATTTTAATAATAAATCATTATTAAAGGACCGACAAAATACCTACCTACTTGGCCTTTTTATATTTTTTTAGTGCGCACTCCGTAACCTACCTACCCCCGTTACAAAAATAACACAATCGCAATGTGTGTCACATTTTAATTTATTCATTTTAATTGCCTTCCCAAGCGTATAACCTCCCTGCTCCAACAATCCTACTTAAGATGACATTGGCCCTCCTAATTAAAAAAATACTAAAGTTTCGATTATAATAATATATTATATCGTATACGAGCACGATAGCAGAACGTGGAATGGAAGCAGCCGTCACTACCGCTCCCCACCCGCCATTGCGCACATTTCGCTCGCCTGCGCCGCGCGCCGCGCCGCCGCGTCGTTGTCGTTCGTTGCGGAGAAGGGCACACAGTAGTTGTTTACACCACAGCTCATACCACGTGGTGTACGCTGAGCATACATATGGTCACGTGGCTATGATAATACAACCTGTAATTCGAAACTTTACCGCAAATCCCACAAAACTGGATTTACTAAGACATAGCTCTAGCCGTAATCAAATCAAAACAAAATAGGAAACGCTACCTGAGCTCGGTGCCTGCCGTGCTTGTCTGCTCCTCGCGATCCACAGTTTAAATACACAACAGAATCTTCAATATGATATTTTTCTTTGTCACACAGCACAAAACACTTAAATTGTTGTATTTTTTATATTAATCAAAACAATAACATCACTATTGTAAACATAATACGCGACAAACAGCGGATAACACACAGACAAGTTATCGCAAACGACGCGCGCGAACGACTGAGTCTGACGACTGAGGTGAAGGAGGAGGGAAGCGGAGAGCGCGGGGTCTGCTGAGTGCTGCCGTGCCGTCGACCTAGTCGAGGAATGCGGCTCGGCTCGCCCGTTCTCGCGTGCTTATTTTTTTGCTCAGTCCAGTGGGATCAGTGGGATGCTTAGGGCAGGGGACGTTCAGAAGCGCGCTCTTCCTATAATAGGCTTTAAAACATCAATCAGTATAATTATATAAGATAACACGTAGATAAGGAGGAATGTATTTTATTCTAAACAAAGGTATCTTTATTAATTTTGAGTGAGATTAAGTTATTTAAATTTTGGGGCTTAATTTTTCATAGATCCATAATTAATATAGAAAACAATATTTGTTAGAAATATGACAGACTTCACACGCCGTTGAAGGAGACCAGCGAGTGCTGGACCACAGCTTGTTATGGTCGTTACTAGTTTCACGAGTCCCATGACCGTAACTATAATTAAGCGTGCTGTATGTAATTGGTACTACTTAGTCCGACATAATATCCAGCCACTTCCCAAGGTAGTAGATGACCCATGAGGATCCCATCCATTACAAAAAAACTAAATCTCTCAAGCATGCAGTTTCATTCAATTTTAATAATAATGTAAGGTTAATTTAATAATGTAACCTTTTAAATTGATATTACTTAAAAGTTTGTATTTAATCAAAATAAAACTGTATGAACTATCTGCAAATGCAATTACTTAAGCTTAGGTATTTAGCTTATTTCATTGTGACATTCGATAACGCAAACATAAACATAGTATGTGATTGTAACTTATAAGTTACACAATGACTTTATAAAAAATCCTCTTGTTTGTCTTGTTTGCTAAGGTGTGTAAAGTCTCTTCTAACTGTGTTATTCTAGAAATCTAGACACTAACTGTATAAGTATGATTTATTACATTTATTATTATCCCCGAACAGTCCCACACCACAGGAGTAAAGAAATGGAAACTACCATGCCCACACCAAGCGCCTGATCAGTTTATGTCAGAATATCAGTAAGCTAAATAACCGTAGACCTACAAGCTGAATCTCGCGGTTTCACTCGCGTCGCACAAAGACAATTTCAATTTCTTTTTTTTTAAGACAAGTTTTCTTAATAACCCTCCTCAGGATGTACATAATACCCTATATTGTTCCCCGAAGTACGTAAGCGGAAGCGAGCCTATTCCGTTATTCGGTCAGAAATACAAAATCCGATGTACTAATGAAAAACTCAGTAACACTTGGTCGATCTGAGATTCAAACCCAGAACTTGTGACCACTACAGCAATGAAGCAGTTGCGTGCATGAACTTCATATTTGCGTGAATTCGCGCTTGTAATCGGCGAAAATAACCATCCATATCAATCTGGCTAGTACCTACGAACTCTACAGGCCAAAAATATGTCGTTATGCACAATTCAATATTGTGTATGAATTGATTCATTTGCTTTGTTCGTCACAAACAGGAGGCCGAAGTCCTAGTGTACCTAAGTTAATGCTAGTTGCTGATGACGAGCTTAGCTTTTGATAAAACGCAAACTAAATTACTTACAATGTACGAGTTATTATTTGTAAATTCGTTAGGTCTGAGTTAATCTGGCCTGCGGGCGCCTGAATTAGAGATTCCGCAGCCCGATCAGATAATTGGACCAGTATCCATAGATCCAGTATATAGGCGGCGCGCGAGATCGCTACACGTGTGCCTCCGATTAGGGTGCGAGGCAGGGTCTCGCTGATTGAAGAGCTCCAGCGACGGCTGGACCATAGCCTGTCATGGTCTAACACACCTTGCCTTCAAGCAATCGAGAATGAAAGTCATTCAAAGATGCAGGTTTCCGCACCTCACACTATTTTCCTTCGCTGTTTTAAGCGAGTGATAAGTTATTATTCATATTAAGTGCCTACATGATTGCGAAAGTCAGAGGTGCATGCCTTGAATTCTGTGCGTGTGAGACTATGACATCCCAGTCCAATGGTCATATCATAGACTATGAATTCTTCAAGTAAACACTATAAGAATTAAAAGTAAACAGATTGAAATAATAGGTATAACATTGTAAACCTGTAACTGCCAAAACCGGCTCTTTAGTCAGCTCATCCCGCTCGCGGTCATCCCGCGGGATGAGTTGTCCTAATGTACATTTGAATCGGTCAACTCATCCCGTTTCATAATTTAATCATTTGTATAGACACCGAGAAAAGTGATTTCTATACTAGGTACTTATGTAATTCACCTAATGAATGTGAGCGAACTTAGCAGATCATTGTCCAGCAGATCAAGAATAAATGAGAGTTCTCTTCGCATGCACCATAGTTCTACAGTTCCTGATACTTTTCAAGAATAATTCTGGCGTATTTCTATGAAAAAAATAATTGACAAAATGATCTGCCAACTTCCCGTAGCAGATCATTGTCCAGCAGATCATAACCAAATGTGATTTTCTTGTGAATGCAGCTTAGTTCTACAGTTCCTGATACTTTTCAAGAATAGTTCTGGCGTTTTTTTTTTTAAACTTATGTGAGAGAATGATTTTCCAAGCTGTGTAGATAAGTCGAAAAATATAGATTTCAATCGTTTCAACCCACTTTAGAGGCGAGAACTCTCTTGTTTCTCATAGATCAGTATCAGAACTACAACAAAGAACCTGATTTGATTTCAGAACTCACAGTAGAGTCCCAGCAGATCATGGTTATATAGGTGAAAAATCGAAAAAAATATTTTAATCGTTTTACACTTTTCAAAAGCTATTTAGTTTTTTCACTCATATAACCATGATCTGCTGGCACTATTCCGTGAGTTCTGGCATCAAATAAGGATCTATGTTGTAGTTCTAATACGGATCTATGAGAAACAAGAGAGTTCTATGCTCTGGAATGGTATGAAACGATTTGAACATTTTTTTTTAGATTTTTTTTTAGATTTTTTTATGATCTTGTGGGACTCTGGTGTGAGTTCTGAAATCAAATCAGGTTCTATGTTGTAGTTCTGATACGGATCTATTAGAAACTAGAGAGTTCTATGCTTTGGAATGGTATGAATGCCTCTGTTGTCTTTGTTATACTATTGAACAGTTCTATATCATATATTAATGACACAACGAAATAAAATTAAATTAAAGACTGATTTATAGTTAGAGCCAAATTGAAACGACTATGATTTCCTTTTAAGTTTTATTATTTTTACTTATTTACCATGTGGATTTTGAATTTCCAATATTAAAAATTAAAATGACTGTGATTTTTACATTACGTGTATAAAAAGGTCTATTCGCCACGTACGAAGCAAACACCTTTTTAGTAGTTTAAGATTTGATTTGAACGACGATGTTAAATTTAGAAAATTGAAAAGATTGATTTATGGATTAAAAGAAATATAATTATTATTTAACAATAATTAAATGGTATAAAATGGTTAATTAGCACTAAAATGATGATGTGATTTGATTTGAATAGGTTGCCCGCTGATTGCGTACTAACTGACTAACTCAAGAAATCGATGCATTTATGAAATGCGCAACGACAAAATTGCTGAGCTGTTCGGTTGCTTGCTCCGAACAACGTGTTTAGTTTTATTTTTAAAAGACCCATCCACTTTCGTGTGGCCATCACTGCGTGGCAAAGAAGCTAGTTAGCCACTGGCCAGCGAGTTTTATTTCTTTGAAAAATGTATATGGCCACTATGCAGTTGGTCTTTATAATCCTTCTTAAACATTTTCCGCACGCCTGTACACAAATTTGAAAATATACAATAGAGTTTTGCCTAATTTAAAAGTAGGATCAGTTGCCTAAAGAAAAATAATAAATAAAGTCAATTGGTCAACTCATCCCGCGGGATGAGATAAGAGCGGGATGAGCTTACCAAAGAGCCCAAAACCGGTAGGTATCGAAATTAGAAAATAAATTTAAAAAATAATTATCAAAATAAACGAAAAAAAAATATCACGGAGGAAGATCTCTGAAGTCTGCCAGTCCTCAAGTCTCACTAGACTCTACATCATGATGGACCGACCTATTTTTATAGTACGGAAAATCCTCATGGATCTTCGGCCACCTGTGGAGGTGGCAGGGTATGTCGGATTAGTACCGACTAATAACCGCACTGGCCTTACATCTTCTTCTTAGTCACGGCGATGGGTTCCGTGAAATTCGCAACGACCATGACAGGCTGTGGTCCAGCAGCCGCGCCTTATTGCCTCGCATTCGAAGGCACGCGTATGGCAAAAATGCGTGCCGTTGCCTACTGGGGCTGGTCGAGCGGCGGACTCCCCAAGGCAGCCGGCCGCAGGCCACAGCTCATGGAGGTCAGAGGAGCGCCTTCCCGCGCTACCGTGTGACACCATACAGTGTGAGGGCCCTCGCTTCTCGATACCAAGGTGATGGTTGACCAACCTGAGCGCTCTCAATCAGAGCGGGCCTATCTATATTTATTTTATTTAGTTGTGGTACAGTCATGGGGCAAATTATTACTATTATTATCTAGTTTTATATGTACCTACTATTATTATTTATACACATTTTTTTATATATCAAATGGGAGATAAAAGTATGTCGTTTTAGCAGACTTCAGAGCCTGCATAGAAAATCTCTCTCAATATTTTAAGCAGGTTTCTTCACGATGTTTTCCATCACCGTTTAAGTGATTGAGCTTTGTATCTGAACTCGAGAGGTATGACTTCGCAGTTCATGGTCGTTTCACTAGGCTATCTGTTCTGGGTACAAATTAATATATTATTATTATATTGTATTATTTGGTATGTAATAAACAAGTAGCATTTATTTATAATATACATTTATATAAAAACAATGAGAAAAAGATGTTCGGTAATACATCCTCAAGTCAGGATGTCATTTTCTATAGGTACTTACCACAGAGTTTAAGTATAATTATTAGGTACAAATATATCAAGATTTTTGTTGACTACAAATTTTATCAACAAATTGCTGAATGGTCAAAGTTCAGCGGAAATCTGTTTGGCTTATTTTATCTTTTAACACTTTAGGCGGTCATGATATATGTATTCAACTTGTCAACAGCAGCTTTCATAGATTCTTTTAAGACTTCAGTCTTGACTTGTAGGTAGGCTAAATGACGTTATTGACGTAATTAAATATCAGTAATCATTCAGGTTTCCCGTCTGATCTTTCACTGTTGTGATATCGCATATGGCATTTACAAGGGCAACGGCATTGTTAAGTAAGGCAAATAGGTCCGTGCCTTCGACTTATGACGTTTTTATTAAATTTAGAAGATTGGGATGTACTGTATACATTCAAATTACACGCTTCCTGTTAGGTACCTATAATATTATGTTGCATAACTTTATAGTATTAAGAAAATCTAATATTATACCTTTGCCTTTCACCCACTGTGTTTGTAATATTATTTGTTTGAGAGGAACCTACCATGACAGAGGTTGGAAGTTGCCATTGGTCATAAGAACAGTCCCATAAGCCTATTATTGTGTTTAGAAGGATTAAATGAGAATAAATAAAATAGACTTGAAAGTTGTTCAATTTCGTCCCTTAGCTTACAACACCGCTTAAGTCATTTTTACCAACTTTACAGGAGACGAAAAAAACTGTATATTTTAAAAAATCTGTGTTTTTTTCTATTGCTTCTTAATACATACTCTAGTTAGTGGTTAAGAAATAATTAATTATACTTATTTTGACGATTTACTTTATTTTAACTTTTATTTTATGACTTGAGCGGTGTTGACTGATATTTTATTAGATTTAGGCGGTGTTGTTTGTGAAAATGTTAGGGATTAAGGTATCAAAAGATGATTTGCAAATAAGCTTTTATTAAGAAATATTTCAAGAAAATTAACATTCTTTATGACATAGATATCTTAACTTAAATCTTAAGAATCACATTGTTGAGATCAATTGCTTCAAGATAATTGGTAATACACGAACCTCTAGTTAGAACGTAAATGAAATAATATTTTTTTATTTTAATAGGTAAATATTTCAAATATTAATCTTAGTTTACTTAGTCTTTAATGAACTCCAAAGAAATAAGATATAATAGTATTAATAAAATAATAGAAATAATAAAGAATACTCAAAATCTCTAGTCTTTAGTTTAGTTGCAGTCTTTAGTGATTGCTGTGCGGAAGGTCATCATAAAAAGAATGGCAATTAGATGGCAATACACTTTTTAGGTCTTGCAAATCTTGATACTTCCGCTTTGTAATTGGTATTCTAGCTGCGTACAATTTTTGCAAGCTATTTATTTGTTTAATGCTGTTAATTGACGTGGGACGATGTGGTAACGGGTGAAGCTCGTCATCAAAACTAACTTTATACCAAATTGTGCCATTTGGTCTGTATTCTAGCATACGTAAATCTGTGACGACAAGGTCACCTGCTTTTTTACCAGGCCTTATAGATTTATATATTAATTCTTTCGAAAAGTCTGTAAAAAAAGTATAGTCTAAATAACGAGCTTCGTAAGGCATAGGATCACTCCTAGCAGTTTTACTTATAGCCATGTATTGTTGTGGAAGGTAAATTTCTTTACCTTTTAATTTACACTCTATTGCACTATGTACCGAATCACATTCCATTTGAGTATGGCCTTTTTCCAGGTACTTTTGAGTAATCACAATATTTTTTTCAATCGCTAAACGTAATAAAGCATTGCTTAAGGTAACATTGCGATTTTGAGCACAACAACCATCGGAATATAAAACCACAGGCAATAATTTCCGACTCAAAACCTTCTCTAGATGGTCTACTAAGCATGAAGCAAAAACAGAGGCTTCAAGCATACTATTTGACTCATCGAACCAATAACACATTACTTCCTTAGTTGCTATATTGTATAATGTAAAATTATGGACGCATAATTTCGTTTTATAATAAATTGCACTAGCTTGAAGATACGGGGCCAATTTTACCGATTCAACATCCTGTGTGAACACGTGACAAGCTCCGGACTGTGCAATTCCTTTGTCAGTATCTTTCTCTTTCCTGGCTCGATCTTTCTTCAGAACATGTTGAGCGTATTCTTCATCAGTAATGTTTCCAGTTTTATGACTGCAACAAACGTCGCATTGATCTTTCTTTGGGTGGAATAGGCTCAGATTGAGTTTCAAAAATAATTTGTCAAATAATTTACGGCCAAGGCATTCTCTACCCTCCAATTCACAATTATCTTTATATGCATGATAGAGCTGTGTCATGCTCGAGAAAATTGGTTCTAAATATTCTCGTGATGTTTTAGCACGACAGTAATGTGACGGCATCTTTGGAAGATCTGCTAAAAACTTTTCAACATGTTTGTGGTCTTCAATTTTCCCTGGATTTCTGCGATTACTGGTTGAAGTAGACACATCGGGAGGCATAGCACAATCGGTTTTTGTCAACCAATATCTTATAAACCAATCTTTAATTCCAAGAGTGGCCAAGAACATTTTTTTGCAGACTTGGTGACGTACATTATCAATCGTCAAAACGTAAGTTCGACTATCAGTTCTTTTGGATGAATCTGGATTTTTTGTAACTTTCTTTGGTACTTTGTTAACGTGAGAAGTTATAAATGATCTTCGCTGCTCCCAGTTCATGTTCTTCCAGAAAATTTCAAACAAATATTTTCGTTGTTGCTCGTTTATGTTGTCACATGACCTGAGTTTGGATTTCTTGCAAAACGCAGAAGTGCACGGTGGTTTCATGGATCTTGCAGGCTTAAATACGTCTTGCTTCACTTTAAATGTTTCATTAATCTTTGCTTTTCTGTCTCTTCTGTATCCTAAATAATTTTCACCTTTCATCCGTAATTCTTTATTTATATTGCGTTTATATTTATTTGGATCTTTTGACGCCTTGTTCTGTCGTTTTTTATGACTTAACAAATCACCGTGATAAGGAACATTACTGAGTATGACCACTTTTGAAGAACATGATGGAGTAGCAGTGTCTGTGTTAATTACTATATCCGAAACTGGGTCTTGAGTATTCGTAGGGAAAGCTTCGATGTGAATATTTCCTAGTTCTTGTACAACGTTCTCACTTTCTACCGAGATATTGGCTACATTCAATGCAGAAGGCTGAGGATACTCGATGGTCACTGTAGCAAATTCGGGTGGTATATGTTGCAGATCAAAAAAGTCATTACCAGCTTTTTCTACAACTTGTAGATTGTGAATGTTAATGTTTTCAATATTATCCAAGTCTATGTTCTGGTCAAATATTGTGTTTACATTATCCTGGCTACTTATAATACTTTTTATGGACTCCCCGAAGTTTTGATCATTTATTGGTGTTGCAATAGTTTCATGTTTTGTAGGAGAATTGCATGCTTTGGTGTCAGAAGAACTAGTGTTATCTTTTTGATTCACATCTAAAATAAATAATAGGAATTATTGCATTAAAAACATAAATAACAAAAAAAAATTCGGACCTCAAAACAAACCCATACTACTAACCTAGTTTAATTCTTTTTTTATCTTCTTTGCAACTTTGTTTACGCCGTTTATGTTTTGACATCAGTCCTGATTTTTGTAATTGGGCACATAACCATTCATCACGTGAACTCGAACTCAGATCACTCCAGGAATCAATTTCTTCTCCATCCATAGCGCATTAATTTCAATTATTGAGTTTCCTAAAAAAATAAAATAAATTTTGAAACACCGCCTAAGTTAAGAAAAAATTGTTAGTAAACACCGCCTAAGTAAGTAAAGATATTATTTTATCATTTATTTCTAAATTAATACGCGTAAATCAATAAACATTACTTTATTCTATAGCTTACCTCTTAATCTTCTATTAAAACTTCTTGCATAGACGTTTCAGCGATAAAATTCACATAAAAATTGAATAAACACGGAGCGCGAAGTATTTTCGCGCGAACATTATGACAGACTAACGACTTCTGCGGTGTTGCGAAGCCAACCGACTTGAGCGCTGTCACTATTTTTTGAATTACGGCTTCTGATTGGCTGAAATCTATTTCATGAGACCAATGGTTCGACGCGCAATGCGCAGCTTCATCCAATGGCACTAAAATGTCAAAACCGCCAATTTTCGACTTGAGCGGTGTTGTTAGCTAAGGGACGATTTGTCTCAGGAATCCTATGATTACCTACATACGATTTGATGATGAATATGCGAGATAGTCACTCAGATGAAAATGCTTCTTCTTTATACCGATATTCCGGATTTTAATATGGTTTGACATTGACACTATAATTTAGGGATTTTTTTCCGGAAGATGACTGACTTAGTCATCTACCGATTAAAGCATGCATTTTATTTTTTTTAATGTTAATATTACACATCTGTTTAAAGGGTAGTAGATACATATTGCTCAATTAATGGAATATTATTTATTTACTCGTAAGATACACACACCTACTCACCGAATCATTAACTAAACTTATACAAAGAAGTAATTTAATTTGATATGAAACATAGAGTATACCTAGACCTGAACTTATTTTAAAGGATTGTGTTATAATAGGTACTAAGTACCTACATAATACCTAACAATACTTTGTTGGTAGGACTTAATTTATCTGCAAATGGGCGCCACGCAGCGGCAGTGACGGACGGGGCTGCTTATCAACTCCGCAATTGAAAAACATCGTTTACGCAAGCAGCATTTTATCAATGAAAGCAAGTTTTTTTATCGTTCTTTAAGCGTGCTTACAAGGTGGGACGTAATCTTTGTTATTCGTAAAATGGCCCTTGAGGTGGTAACTACTCGTAAAACAATGCCAACTAAGTTGTAAAGTACACAATAATAATGTCGTAGGTCGTACTACTATTATAACTCACACTTAAATATATAGTTATTAAAAAAAATCACCTCGAAGTTAGATATCCTATAGTTTGACACCATGGTAGAAAGCCATTATTATTTCACCATGGTTGACACCTACTTGAAAGGATTTTGGAGAGTTCGTTTAACTACAAAAATGTAGTCTTCAAAATTATGGATTTTATGGAGTTACAAACATCGCTAACCCTAGAAGTAACTACTGTGTGTTTGTAATAACAAAGTTCTGTTTTCTATTCAATATTATTTCCACTCTAGGTACAGACGCCAGCAGGTCAAGCTATCCAAAACTGTCAAATTTACCTTATTGAATATGAACCTTATTTTTTTGAATTACAGTTGAAAATCAATCAAAGAAATTTGACAGATTGTGGCAGCTTGATGTACATTCCCTCTGTACATTCTGTAAGGTGATTCTGACCAACATTTAGTGCGGGAACGAATTTGTCTAACGTTATCAGTCAACCACGTAAGTCTGTTCGAATCAGCTCCAATTTTGCCTACCACAGGATTAATAAAAACTGCAGTTGCATACGTTATACCTAAATACAGAGTAGGTACCTAGTTTTATATCCTGCCAAAATGTTTAACATATCGTATTACATACCTAGATGAGACTACAGGGTCTTATAAGCAAAAAGTATTTATTTATTAAATGTAAAATAAATGTATTTATGATGTTATAACGCAAAAATACATTTAAAATATTATCACATATACATTGAACAAAGAATAAGAATATCATTCTTTGTCCAATGTAAATTATATTTTCCCAGAAAAGTGACTAGAACTGAAAGAAAACAATGCATAAGTACCAACTTGTTTTAAAAAAAATCTATGCAGACATTGTGATTTATTACCCTTTAGTGGCGGTTTTATTTGACAATTGCTCTAATGATAGATACTAGCTGTATTAAAAAAGTCCAATATACAAATAGATAATTAGTAGGTACATGTAATTATTATAATACACAGATTAAAAAATAAATAGCTAGTAACAAGCAAAGATTTAAATCGTCAGATAGCCCTCACCGTCACCGTACTTATACCACTCGAAAACGTGTCCATATAGAGATGAGTGAATGCTCACATTCCGTTTTAGAACGACAATTTGCAATATTCAGTATGAGTGAACGAGACAATATCAGATTCGATACTTCTGATGTCAACCAGTTTACTTACGGAAACGTGACCATTATTTGACGAGGTAGTAGGGCGCATCTAACGATTTAAATGTTTGGTAACAAGACATATATTTAGCTACCTACCTACCTACTAACAGACTACTAACGAGATTCAAGCTAATAAAACTAACTGAACTCTGAAAACATTTATATTACTTACCTATATTAAATAAATACACCGTATAAAAATATTTTTGGTATATTATATTTCAGGTGGAGGACAATCTGAATTAAGTTGTTGTTTCATATTTGGTTAAGTTATACTGTTATACAAGCTGTTTTGTATGCGTGCCATATACCTTTATATCTACTTACACGATACAAGAAATAATGTGTTTTCTTAAAAAATATATATCTAAAGAAGCTTTCTGGTTTCGCCACAGCTATAAAAGAAGAAAGTCGTATTAAATAATGCTCACCTTGAAGCACTCATTCTTATATATATATGTTATATTATAAAAAATACAATCTATTATTAAAATTTGGGCAAGAACCGCCTAACTGAATTACATGTTATTTATTTACAAAACTGAACTTTAAAAAGGATGTGTACTAATATCTAGTGATTGTTCAAAAGTGCAGTCGAGTTGAATGGAATGTTCGCCAATGATAAGTCATGTCTGTCAGTCTGTAAAACTAGCAGTAAAACGTAAGATGCGAAGGTAATGAAATAGAAAACATCACACGTGGATGGATCATGTAGGTATAAAATAATTTCTGGGAAGTGCGTTTTTATTGGACATAATTGGCGCATAAGTATTCCAGGCATGGCCGACGCATGATGTAATGCGTCGTTAGTAATGTAACTCGAGTGTTCGATGCGCAGTTGACCCCAATCGCCCCCAATCGAAGGACTAAATTGTTTGTCCAATCAAGTGACATTATCTTCAAAAAATCTTATGAAATTATTGGCAGCAGCTTTGTTCAATTTCCAGAAAGTGTACGTCTACTCTACTGGGTGCATGCAACGCTTGATGTTGGTCGTTACACTACAAGATTAGCATTGAGTTTAACCACAGAAGAATCAATTAAAATATTCAGGATTAACCGAAGAAGAACCATAAACGCAACATAGCTCACAGAAAGCGCCTAAGTTCTTTTGACTACTAATTAATACAATCAATGTTTATAACTTTTATTTATTCACTAACACAATTATACTTTTTAAATACTATAAGCGGTTATCTGTCGCCGGAAGAGATATTCACTCAACCTTCGAGTACCTTCGAGTGTTGGGAGCCCACGTACTAAGCAGAACCACATCACATCATGACGGGGCGTAGTTACCCGCAGATCATAAAGCATAAAGCTCCCTCAAGCGTCCAGTTCTAATAAGCTAATTTCTACCGTTTCGCGGCCCTAGTTAACATTACCTGGTCCAGTATGCCTGCAGAAAGATAGAGTATTTTTTATTGTTCACATAAGGGTACAGTAAAATACAAAACACAAACATCACATGAGTATATAATCTTATCGCTAAAAGCAATTTCTTACAGACAACCATTGGTTGAACAAGAGGCGTGTAATAAAACCGGTAACGGGCGGTAGGTGCACTCAGTAGACTATCAAAAGTATAACACCTTCCTATAATGCAGTTACTTATAAAATAAATTATATTTGTTTTCACAAAATTATCTAACCAAGAATTAAAATTGTAATCTACCATTTGAAGGTAAGATTTTGAATTCAATGTTAAATCATCGTGTATATGTATAATTAACTGCTTAGAAATGTGGAGTGGCATATAAGCGAATACCTAATCATTGCATGTATTATTTACATGTTATGTTACCTATTTACTGTTGCGAAGTTTCTCAAGTAGATACTGCATTTCTGCCTTACAGTAACCTAGCACCTGCACCTGCACGTAGGCAACAGATACCTACCAAAAAGTGTATAATACTGCCTAAAATAAATAAAAGTGATAATTATAATATTGTTGGTATTTAGTCCGACTTTGGTACATATTATAGTATGTTCCCGTTGAGTTACACCATTTTGTGTCATACTGTTACCCATTGGGAAAAAAATTACCGATTAATAACACTGTAACTCAAAGCCACATTTTTCTTTCCCTTTGAGTGACAATGTAACTCAACAGAACGCTGTGTTCCCGTTAAGTAACACCTTTTTGGGTAAATTCGTTATCGGTTAGGTTAGGTTCCACCAAATCTGAAGACCAAGAAAGTGTATATAAGTAATAACAATTGATTTATTTGATGAGCAAATTTAGTGTGCAATTCAGTAATGTATTTCAACAACGATTTTACCCAAAAAGGTGTAACTTTACGGGAACACAGCGTTCTGTTGAGTTACATTGTTACTCAAAGGGAAAGAAAAATGTGGCTTTGAGTTACAGTGTTACTAATCGGTAATTTTTTTCCCAATGGGTAACAGTATGACACAAAATGGTGTAACTCAACGGGAACAAACGCATATTATCACAGTTATGAGACGTACTAAATCATATTCATATGTGGTTATCTCAACATGTTGTTGCGTAGTATTTCCAAGGACAACAGTGTCACACCTAGCTGGGCGACGATCCCCTTATTATTGCTAATTGACCCGCTTGAGGTGACATCGGCCGTTGTGACTTTTAGCAAGTTCTCTTATTGATGCCAATGCAACAATTATTGAGCTAGTTTAATGCTCAGAGCAAGTGAGTATAGGTATATATGTAAAGAAAATCACTAGTTATATTAGTATAGGGATTTTCTTATTTAATTATTTAGATTGGCCTTATTTATAGGATTTTATTAATATTAATTACGTTTGACAGTGATACCTTTAAAATAGTGTGTCACTGTCAGTCTGAGGGAAATATTTAAATAACAGTCATTATAAAATAAATTTCCGATAAAGAAATATTTAATATCAAACCCTGTATAAAGGCATTAAATGTTGTTTTTTTGTCTTTACAGAAAAACGCAAATATTGTCTTTATTTCACTCATGAGAGTGTGATATTATTATAAAACAACATTTTCTGAAAATATCTCAAGAATCATGGAGAAATTGAGGTTTGATTTTGCGGTGAAAACTTCGCCAGATGGAAAATCAAATATTATATGCATAACATCAGTAGGTACGCCTAATGGACAAGTTTTCGGTATACAGGCCGAATACCAGCCTGCAAATTTACATCAAGTAATTATAAATACTTCGAACTATGCCAAAGTGAGAAAAACATTAAATAAAAGGTACCAGACAAGGAAAATATGGATAACTTTAACAGATGAGATATCGAAGACATATTTAGATGAAGAAAAAAACTTACAGTTTAACGATATGTACCTGGAAGAGATTACGGAAAACTTAAATGATCATAAAGTTTTACCAAGTAGCTCTAATCAAACATTGGAAAAACTATTAGAGAAATTACTTGAAGAGAAACAATATAAATCTGAAACTCAAAATTTAGGGAAAATTTCAAAGGATTTTATGATTGAGAAATTCACCGGGAAAAATGCAAATGCTTATCAATGGATTAAGGATTTCAACAAAGAATGTGAACGTTTTCATATTGACGAAGACAAAAAGAAAATTGAAATATTAAAAAACTTTTTGGAATACTCCAGTAAGGATTGGTACAGCTGTTTGCTAATGAAATTTACAGTCGAATCAGAATGGAACAAATGGGAAAAAAAATTCTGTGATACATTTGGAAACAAAGGGTGGTCGCCCATCAGATATGCTCTCGCCTTTAAATATCAGACTGGGTCCTTGCTTGAATATGCACTAAAAAAAGAAAAAATATTATTGGAAGTGAGGAAGTCAATCGATACGGGGACACTTATAGACCTAATAGCAGCGGGCCTCCCTAATTATCTGACTGATAAAATTGACCGAGAGACTTTACAAGGGACCGAAGATCTATACAATGAGTTAGGAAAACTGGAACATCTTGTCGTAAAGAGTAAATATGATAAAAAAAACTACACATACTCTGACACAAAAACAAAAAAAAATTTAGAAAAGAAACCATGCCAAATCTGTGTCACCGAAAAGAAAGGGAGACGTTTCCACCCAGAGGAAGATTGTTGGTTTAAAGAAAAAAATCAAAAATCAGTTGTGAAAAGTGTAAATAACTCTGAATTAGAAATTGAACTAAATAAGGAGAATCCAAAAAACTAGACGTATCACCATTAATAAAAGTAATGTTACTATTAAATGACACTTTACAAGTTTCTGGAATTTATGATTCGGGTTCAAACGTGTCGTTAATTAATGCTAGATTGTTGAAGATACAAGAAACAGAAAATACAAGCGATACACAAACAGCAAACTTGAAAACTATTAATGGTGAGAAGAAAACAAAAGGTATAGTAACTCTAAAACTTAAAATCTATAATATAGAAAGGTTTATGGATATTTTTGTGATAGATAATGAAAATTTCCATTATGATTTTCTAATCGGTTTGGATTGTATTAAACAATTCAAATTAATGCAAGATGAAAAATTGAATATTATACAATGTAATAATCCAGAAGAAAAGAAGAAGTTCCTAAATAAAGATGATATGATAATTAAAGATTCAAAAACTGATATTATCAATTCAACAAAGGTCAATATTCCTGATGTACTAGGTGACCAAAATAAAAAATATGTTCGTTCAAACTCTGAGGTACTGAAACAAGACAGTAATTATACAAACAGATATGAAGTAAACTTGGAAGAATTTGATATTTCAGTGAATCATCTAGATGCATATCAACAAACAGAAATTAATAAATTAATAGAGAAATACAAACCAGTCTTTGCTAAGGATAAATACGACGTTGGCACAGTACGGAATTATGAAGCTCATATAGATATGATGGTGGATAAATATTGTTATAAACGTCCGTACAGGTGCACAGCTGATGATAGAAAAGAAATTGAACATCAAGTATCTAATCTATTGAAGAGAAATTTGATTGAAGAATCTTATAGCCCCTTTGCTGCTCCGGTTACCTTGGCATATAAAAAAGAAGATGATAGAAAAACGAGACTATGTATAGATTTTAGGGAATTGAACAAAATTGTCGTCCCTCAATCACAACCATTCCCCTTGATTGAGGATTTAATGGTAAAAACTGTAAACTGCAAATATTTTTCAACTTTTGATATAAATTCAGCATTTTGGTCAATTCCTTTGAAAATTCAAGATAGATACAAAACTGCATTTATCACACAAGAGGGTCATTTCCAATGGACTTGTCTTCCATTTGGTTTGAAGACATCTCCAGCAATCTTCCAAAGAATATTGAGCAACATAATAAGGAAACACGAACTCTCCAATTTTGCAGTAAATTTTATAGATGACATTTTAATTTTTTCAAAAAATTTCAAGCAACACATACTTCATATATCAAGACTACTTGAGGCAATATTAACAGAAGGATTTAGACTGAAATTTTCAAAATGTAATTTTGCAAATAATTATGCCAAATACTTGGGTCACATAATAGAAAATAACTCAGTTAGACCTCTCAAAGATTACTTAACAGCTGTAAAAAACTTCCCAGTTCCAGAAACAAGAAAAAATATACGTCAGTTCCTTGGGAAAGTAAATTTTCATCATAAATTTGTACCACATAGTGCAGTTATCCTAGACCCGTTACACAACTTATTACGGAAAGATGTAAAATTCATTTGGACCACAGAATGCCAGGAATCGTTTGATAAAATAAAAGAATTACTATGTTCGAAACCAGTTCTAAAGATATTTGACCCTGAAAAACCAATAAAAATTTACACAGATGCTAGTATTAAAGGAGTAGGAGCCGTGTTAAAACAAGAAGATAGAAACGGAGTCAATAAACCAGTAGCTTACTTCTCAAAAAAGTTAACAGAAACTCAAAAGAGAAAGAAGGCAATATATCTAGAATGTCTGGCTATTAAAGAAGCTGTGAAATATTGGCAGCACTGGCTAATGGGAAAAGAATTTGTGGTATATTCAGATCATAAACCATTAGAGAATCTGAACATCAAGGCTAGAACTGACGAGGAACTAGGTGATTTGATGTATTATTTATCCCAATATAACTTTAAAGTAAAATATAACCCGGGACAATCAAATCAAGAAGCAGATTGCTTAAGCAGAAATCCAGTCCTAGAACCTTGTGACAATACAGATGATTTTTTAAAAGTTGTAAATTTAATTAACCTAGAAGATATAAAAAATGACCAACACACAAATCAAGATCTACAAAATGAAACATCCAAGTTTATACTAGAGAACAAAATTTACTACAAAAAGAATAAAAAACGAAATAAAATCATATTATCAGAAGCGTTTAGCAAAACACTAATTAGAGATGTTCACGAAACTTACTGCCATATTGGAAGAACCCAGATGATAAATAAAATAACACAATTCTACACAGCAAAGAATATCATCACAAATATTAAGCAAATTTGTGATGAATGTGACATTTGTATTAAGAACAAATCCAGAAGAAAATCGAAATTTGGCTTGATGTCACATTTAGGTCCAGCAACACGCCCATTTGAGATTATATCAATTGACACCATTGGAGGCTTCGGAGGATCACGGTCTACCAAAAAATATTTGCATCTTCTGGTTGATCATTTTACAAGATACGCTTATATATTGACATCAAGAAATCAAAGCTCCAGTGATTTTATTAAGCTAATAAAAAATGTGACACTAAGCTATAATATTGATATGCTATTGGCAGACCAATACCCTGGCATAAATTCCAAGGAATTTAAGGACTTCCTAAAAGAGAAAAACATAACAATAGTGTTCACAGCTGTGGACGCACCATTTTCAAATGGGCTTAATGAAAGATTAAATCAAACCTTAGTGAACAGGATAAGATGTAAAATAAACGAATGTGACAAGAAAATAACATGGACAACAATTGCACAAAAATGTGTAGCAAAATATAACGAAACAGAACATACAGTCACGAAGTTTACTCCAAAATACCTTTTAGAAGGCGAGAATGTGGATATTCTGCCATTTGAATTGAAATCTAGATGCACAAAAGAAGATCTAGAAAGAGATAGAAAACTAGCCCTTGAAAATTCAATAAAGTCTCACAACTATAATAAGAAAATATATGATCTACGTAGAGAAGATTATAAATTCGAAGTAGGAGACAGAGTCTATGTAGAAAATGGAAATCGACTAAATAGAAAGAAAATGGATGAACTAAGGATTGGACCATACAAAATCTTAAAGAAGATTTCCAACTCAATCTATGAAGTTGATGCCGGACATAAGAAGGCAGAATCCAATTTCTACCATATTTCAAAGCTAACTCCAATAATAGTTAGCACCTAACTGAACAATCGCTTGCAATTGTTCTCTCCGAGGGTGGGAGATGTAAAGAAAATCACTAGTTATATTAGTATAGGGATTTTCTTATTTAATTATTTAGATTGGCCTTATTTATAGGACCTTATTAATATTAATTACGTTTGACAGTGATACCTTTAAAATAGTGTGTCACTGTCAGTCTGAGGGAAATATTTAAATAACAGTCATTATAAAATAAATTTCCGATAAAGAAATATTTAATATCAAACCCTGTATAAAGGCATTAAATGTTGTTTTTTTGTCTTTACAGAAAAACGCAAATATTGTCTTTATTTCACTCATGAGAGTGTGATATTATTATATATATATTACGGTACTTATACCTAGCTATTATTTTATAAAAAACATTTTTACGAAATCGAAATAGAACTATTTATGGATTTTATCGCGTTAAATTGATATTATTAATCGCGACATTTCGGACCCTAAGCAGCATCCGGGGCGTTCCGGGGTCATAGGCATACTGAGGTGACGGGCTTATTGACGTCGTTGACATGACTTTTATAGTGATTATTACTAATGTTACTAATCAAATACATACCCACCTTTTTAATAAATTAGCAATCTCACAGTGTCCTTTAGTCTTGCAGTCTAAAAAAATCTAAATGGACAAGGTGAGGAATGAGTACTTACCTATGGCACCTGTTACAGAAAAGCTGTGCAGTAATCGGTTGTGGTATGGACATGTGATACCAGGAAACCAGGAAGGTGCTGAGCATGAATGTAGATGGATATAAGTATCTATGGGAAGAGAGAGACCGGAGGCCAAAGAAAAGATGGATGATGAAGTGAATTCCAACTTAAACTATGGCCGGTATATTGAGTTCAAAGCAAAAACCGCTGCCAAAAAACTTGGGTGTCCTTTCGAAAGTCCGCCGGTACTTCACACCGGAACAGTTGCTCCACTTATATCAAGCACAGGTTCGATCATGTATGGAGTACTGCTGTCATCTGTGGGATGGATCTGCCAAGTATCAGTTGGACGCATTGGACTTAGTAGATCGAAGAGCAAGGAGACTTATAGGCGATGAGTCGCTCGTCAAAACCAAACTTTAAACTCTGGAACATCGGCGAAAGGTCGCTTGCCTTTCGGTCTTTTACAAGGCGTATTATGGAGAGTGTGCCCAGCTTCTTCACGACCTAATCCCACCTTCCACTTTCCTTCATCGGAATACCAGACGCCGGGAGGGCTTTCACCCACATGTGGTCGAATTCCATTCTCAGCGCACGAAACGAAGTGCTTCATCTTTTCTCATTCGCACCGCAAAAGAGTGGAATGCTCTCCCTGCGTCTGTGTTCCCAGACTCATACAACCTTGATGTTTTTAAGGTAAGAGTGAACAGGCATCTTCTGGGTAAGCGTGTTCCACCTTCGACCTCGTCATCGCTTACCTACCATCAGGTGAGACTGAGGTCAAACGCAAGCCCATCAACCATAAAAAGAAAATGATGAGATGACGGCTAAAAGAGATGTATGGAAGAAGGAAAAGATCGACAAACTGCGCCGACCACAAGTAATTATTTGTGATAAGAGTAGGAGGATGATAATGATGTTGGTGTGCATGTTCATAAAGTGCAGTAACTAACTATAAAAACTTGTTCAAGTTTATGTCATAATAATATTGTTGAAAGGCACTATTTCGCTTTGGTAATTGTAGTGAACAGAACAGTGTTGTGTTCAAACACATTATGAATGAGTTACGCCGATGCATTTGGCACTAGAGTTAAAGGAGACATCGTCTTGCGAGTGTTGCGTCGCGCCGCGCCGCGCACCGCGTGTACCAACATAATATTAATACATAGTTATATAAGTTTGCAACGATTTATCGCCATTTTATCACACAATTGTATGTAGCCGATATAGTAATATAGACAACTCATTAAAATACAATACATTACAGTTTAATTAATAACGGAAGACAGAGAATACTTAGAACAGAAGTGTCAAATACTTATCTATACTGCCCCAAGTCTGTTTTTGTCAGAGTTCTTTCAGAGTTATTTCTTTGTCATCTGACATTTTTATAGGCATCTGGCATAGTTAAGCCTATGGCATATTTTATAATTATCTAAAGATTTCGGAGAGTAGGTACAGACTTTCTACTAGTCTACAATCTTTCTGATATCGGACAGCCAGAAGCACGAAAAAGCGACATCCATTCATGGTGGGCATCCCAAAAACACGAACGAAACGCTTTAAGCCCACTCATGCGTACCACTGAAATGTGGAATGAACTTTCCGAGTGAGATATTCTGGGTGTCTTTAAATCACGAGTGAGTCGGTTTCTTCTAGGCAAACGCGCTCCATTGTAAAATTTAGCAGGGTCGCTTCTGAATATCAGGCGAACTGGCGGTCAAGCGTAGGCCTATTAAGAATTAAAAAAAAAAAGGAGAAAATATTTCTATAGGATCAAAGAAAAAAAAAATACTTATTTGTATTTTTTATTTTTTCAGATTGTTACAAAACTGTAAAAATTATATACAAAATACAGTTATCGCGTATTATTCCGACGTATTGACATTGAGGTAATATAAAGCCGGTTCATCTGTATCATATATTTCTTTCAAAGTTTCTAACACGAGTGATTGAATATACTCCACCTGAAACAAAATCAATCAAATAACGGCGATTACCATTATAATATATCGTCATTACACTCGATTGTTATACCTAATAAATTACCGTCAATTCTCGAAGTGCTTATACCTGTTCAGGAGGACAATATCCATCCTCAGTCGATCTGGCAACTGTTATCAGTACTGGTGGCGGCAAGTTTTTTAATAGTGGCACCAAAGCCTTCTTGACCAAGTTTTGTATTTCTTGTTCCGAGCTGATGTGATGCGGTAATCCTCCTTGGTCACGCGTGCATCCACCCGCAAATACTGCCCACCAGTCCGGCTTTTCATTCAACCGTTCAGCCTCGGTCAGTACCGCTGCTGCTAACTCTGCGACCTAGTCAAAAGTTAGATTTTTATAACAAGAATATAGCCTGTAGAATTTTAGTATTTTCTTTTCACTAACCATGTGATACATTTGAGACTTTTCTCCGTCATATTCATTCAAGTTATCGTATTGCTCCAAGTGCTGAAATAAAGCTTCAAGTTCTTTTAGTTGTCGTTCCCTTATTTTGACAACTTTATCAATTGTTTCAGTTTCGTTGTTTTCAGGAAGTTTGAATTCAAATATTGGTTGTAATCGATCATAAACTTTTATATTTTCGTACAAAGACAGAAAAGGATTGCCGGTACTGAAGAAATCTAAATCAATGTCGAGTACATAGGGCTGTACGACATTAAGTTTTGTTATTAGTTTTTGGATATTGCATTCATTATCAGCAAGTAATGAGTCAGAAAGCTCTGCTGATGTAAATATAAACTTCCTCTTATTGACTAGTTCTGATGAGTAAAGCGCATCAGAGAGGTAATAAGGTTCCTTGCAATCGACTCGAAGCTCACCCGATGTAGGATGATCGCCGACGTGTATAAGTCGCGTGTCATCTCGGAATTGACTCGCCCACGGCGGACGTAGCCACACTACTCGGCTGATGTGACCAGCGGCCGCTGCCGGTACAATCCAATTTTCTATTTGTAATAATGGCAAAACATGTCTCCCAGAACGTGCTTCCTCTCCTTTCAATTTACGATCAATGAGCATATCAGGATGCGCATCTAAGTGAAGCAAAGTCGTCCCTTCTAATGGCAATTTTTTTCCTCCAATTGCCGAATATATAAACTGTAGTGCATCATTGTGTTCTTCAACTACATAAATAGGAATCTTTTTGAATCGCTTTTGAGGCAATAGAAAAGCAACTTCATCAGCCATAGCCATTGTAAAAAAACTAAATTTTTCTGATTACTTATTTATGCTTCGCTCTGTGTACACTACAACATGTTGGACATGTCGAATGTTATAAAACTGGAAAGAAAATATTAAAACACTAAAATATGAATTATGAAGAGCAGTAGCAAAACTAAATTAAAAATGAGTTTCACAATAATTGTAGTATCTACTTATGTGTTATATTGGAAATGATGTGTCCAAATTTTTCTCGACTTCGTAAAATGTATGATCGCATGCCCCTATAATCCAGTGGGGGTGCCAGCTTAAGTAGGTATAATTACCACTATTATACTTATATGACTTGATTTGAATGTCAACACAACGTAAATTTCATACATTTACAGATACCTACCACACTCCGTTGTCATAACGCCTATCCTATCTGATTCCACCTGTAACCCAAACAACTTAAACAGAGGCCTAATAAACTAACTACCTACACTTCCTTGTCGAGACAGCCGACTTTCTTTCGAACTTATTTAGTCTATTCGAGGGTTTTCCAATTTGGGTCAAGGGCAGACGTCGAAAAAAATGGAGGAAAGGCCCACTCACCGCATAGCTACTGCGCAATTGTTTTGGCCCTTACTTATGTAAGTAATGTTTACTTTTCAGTTTGCTCATGGCAATAACGACTCAATCTCGCTGGGGACAACAAAACTTTTCCGCTATTTAATTAATAAATTAGTTAATTAAAAACGTTTAACAGCTAGTTATTGAAACGGAGCGGAACAGCGACCGTTACAATATCTTAAGAAAATTGTACTAAATAAACAAAATGGATAACTTATGTAAGAGTACAATAATATACAATGACAACCTAGAATTGTAAAAGTTCGGGTTGACAAAAGCACCAGAAACACGACAGTATTTGATACGGAACCCAAAGCTAATAATAGCTCAACGACCATAATGTCATGTGGGGTGAGGGGCATATCGAGTAGCAATCTCTTTTGTGTGGCGTCATAATTATTATTTGAATTTATCGGGGTACGAGTTGCGGTATGCGGATCTCATCAAAGCGAGCCATGAGCATTTTCCATTAGCGTCGACAAACTTCCGGCTGGGACGCTGCGTAGTTGCGCGGTAGCTTCAGCGGCGCGGCGGCGGCGGGGTGGCCGGGTGGCTGAGTGCCGCGGAGGAGGGGTGTTGTGACGGCACTCACTAGGGTCGATAGCGCGCGTCACTGACGTCACTACGCTACTACGCCCGCCCAAACACACCCCCGCGCGCGCCTCTCCCTCCTGACCTATTGCGCCGTTACGCCCACCTGGGTCAAGGTGTAGAAGCCTACTGGACCCGCCCGGATGTTAAAATACCCCTAATCGGCATTGTTACACAACACTACATACATATATCGCTTTTTCATCACAAGCAATCAGACGCCCTAACTTATAAAAGGATGTAAAGTAAACATTCATTGATAGCTGGTACAGCCCCGCGCATTCATTAACAGTAAGAACCGTAGTAAGTACGTAAAATTACCCTACGACGCTACGGTAGAATATAAAAACCATGAAACGCGCAACGTTGAGATAGTGTGATAACTCCTATTTTCATTTTCTAATCCTTACAGTGTTGTTAAGTGTGAGAAATTATTTGTCAAATCCTTCAGAATTTTGCTCTCTGGGGTGATTTTGGCATAAAACATGACATCGTATGGTTGAGCCAAAGAGATTTAAAAGTTGCTCGTAATAAAAGCCTTTGGATGGAACATATTTTCATTTGCTAATAATGCGGACTGTCGCAAAAGCCAGGGTGTAGTAATAGCTGGGAGTATTTTAATAGAATTTATTTAGGGAACAATTGGGTAAGTTAATTACTGAGATGAGACTATGACTGATGGGGTCCGTAACGGGCATCATGGAGGCCGCAGATCACGGTGCTTAGCGTGATTTATTATGATTTCCTATTTTATAAAAGGGTTTTATTTCACAAAATGCTTCCATTAATTGCAAGAAGGTGACGATAATCATAATCATCTCAGGCAGAAGAGGACCACTGCAGAACAAAGGCTTTTGGTAATACTAGATCCTAATATTCCTAATCCTAGACAGTATAAAATATGGCGTAAAATCTAGGGGCTCGTGGGCACGTACTAACTATAATGATTAATCGGTCTTCAAGGTTAAAGCTGCACTAGCCGCGGTCAGTCTCTGGATGGGTGAACATTCTTAACACATCAAGACCCCAACGCGCCTCGGAGACCATACCCTTCGGTCCCGGCTATCACCTAGGAAGGCGGCAGGATGTGTCAGTCTCGTACGGACTAAAACCGCACTTGCCTTCAGTTGCCCTATAGCCATGGGATCCGTGAAAATCGCCATGACCTTTAATCTACAGGCTTAAATCTAGCAATCGCTGGACCCCTTCAATCAGCGAGGTCATTTACATGCTACGTGGGCCATTATAAATCTGGTCGGGCGGCGGAATCCACAATTCAGCCGCCCGAGGGCAACTGGTCATACTTAACCTAACCTCAATCACAACCGTTAGTTGTAGTCAGTAGTCTAAAAAGCCTGACAGTCAGTTTATCCTCAGGATATCGGTATTGCCCAGAAATTGGTTTCAGGAGATCTGATGGCTGAGATTTTCAATATCGGAAGTTGACCCTAACATAGTTGTTGATTTGAGTAGTTGATAGAAGATCCTAGTCTAACATTATAAACAATTATGCTGTAATTTTAATCAATTGCAGTCTTAGATCATTTAATTGGTCTAAGGGTGCACTTAATTTCAACAGGACTTGTATTTTTACTTACAGAATAAGTGGTAGAAAATATTTAATTACTTCTATGCTATACATAATTATATTCTGCTACAGATAGTATTAACGAAATAAATAGCTACGCGTCCCCCTAATATCCTAGCTCGTCATCGCCGATCTGCGTGGCTATCGAACGACGTCATAAATAAAACGCCTACTTTGGAGAGCATGCAGTTGCAAGTGGAATGCCGCCTATCATATATGCCAGCTATCTGGCGTCTGACCTTCCTTCCGAACAAAGCTTTCCACTTGAGCTTTAAATTCCAACTGCGTTATGACGCGATCGACAACAGTATTACAGTGGCACTATTACCAATGTTTCTGTGAAGTAGATATCAACACTAATTAAAATTTTATGTAACATCTACTTTTGTAACCATGTACACCAAATATTGGTGTAAATATTATTATTAAAGGTATTATTCATACAATAACAATACTAATCATCAATTTAAAAAAATACATTATGACCACTTTGATGTAGAGATTACATACAATGGAGTGGTCAAAATTCATTATCTGTAAATTGATTGAGAAGACCTATGTTTTTAAGTTGGTAAGGCTTTCTAGCAGAGTACAACCAAAAAAAAAAAGAACAGCAGTGATAGCCTAGTGGTATGACCATTAGACTGCCAAGTCGAAGGTCTCGAGTTCGAACCCAAGGCACACACCTCTGACTTTTCGAATTCATGTGCATATTAATAATGAATTATCACTCGCTTAAACGGTGAAGGAAAACATCGTGTGGAAACATGCATACCTTAGATTTTTCTCAACGGTTTGTGAAGTCTCTCAACCCGCAGTAGGCCAGCGTGGTGGACTATAGCCTAATCCCTCACAATATGAGAGGAAACCCGTGCCCAGCAGTGGGACAGTATATGGGTTGATGATGATGACAACCAAATTGAAATTTATTCAAAAGGTTGAGTTTAAGAGTAGAGAACAGGGCAGACAGATCACAAAAAACTAAGAACTGTTGTTTTGGCATATATGCCAAAAATATATTCAAAGATTGAGCTGAACACAAAAGAGAATACATTTTATTTAAAAGATACCTCCTAATTAAATCCCTATATTGAAAATAAGTTAATGCAGTCCCCATAATTATATTTGAAAGACTTATTCAATGATACTTCTCCCAATTAAGAATATGTAAAAGACATACACACATTAGGGTGTTGTGGCACGATTTGGGAGAGGCCTATGTCCAGCAGTGACCTGCGATAGGCTGATTTGATACACCCATACTACTAATCTAATGAAACATTATATTTCTTTATAGTCTTCTAAACTGTAAATGCTGAATACTAAAAATGCATTGGATAGAATAGTTTGCATAAAAATTCCAACCCCAAAAGGGGTGTTAGCTATACTAAATAATAAATAGTTAAGGACTTTAACAATTTCAGAAACTTAGTTTTAATTCAGAATGAAATGAAATAATAAACTGGTCTAACTATACAATGTCAAGTGGCCTTACAGCTGCACAAGAACTTCATTTCAAATTAAAGCTTAATATAATACCAGGTACAGACGTCAGCAGGTCAGGCTATCCAAAACTGTCAAATTTTCCCAATGGAATATGAACCTTATTATAATGTGTTAGAGTTGAAAATCTATCAAATAAATTTGACAGGTTGGGGTAGCTTGATATGCTGGCCTACAAGGAATCAAACTGAACTATTACAAAACTAGCTGTGTGCTGTTCATGATTGCGTTTTTCCTAATCCAATAGAGGGAAATTTCTAAAATAATGTTAATGCCCACCTACATTGTATATGGAACTCTAGTGAAAAATTTCATGCTTTTAGACCCACCGGTTTAATGTGCAATGTTGTCTAACAAACAAAAGTCAATTGTCAAACCTATTCTAAGCAAAGATTTAAATCATCTTCTAAGTGTGATTTCTACACCTGAGTTCATGGGCTCAATTCCTAGGTCGATCAGTGTTATTGAGTTTACCTATGAAATTCTCAGTAGCAACTCCAAGTTTGGATTTGTGCCCAGTAAAATAAAGTTTCACCACCTATTACATGGATACTGGCGAACTGATGTATATTAGTGTACACCGCTGCCTAATCCTTCAGAGAATATAGGCGTGATGGTATGGTATCTGTCGGTTAGTAGAAACAGTTAATTTGTTTATTATTGTATTTGTACTGTAAGTAATAAAGAAATGAAACATACCATTTAGCAGCTATAAATAATTAGATTATGTTGCATTTAAAACTAAACAATTTAATTCGAAAATAGCTTCAGAACGGGTGCAGCCGGCAGTTTACAGGCGAATAAAAATTTACTTTACAAAAAGGGGTAATGCCTATTCTCATATCTTAAATTACTTCCTCTAACGATGTGGAGTTTTATTTATATGTTGTTACTCATCACTATACAACTATTGTAAAACAATCATTAATGAGTATGAAATGTGAAAAATTGAAAATTCGGAAGAAATTAAGAAAGATATACCCTGAGATGCAGGCGCGCGGTTTTTTTTTTTTTTGACGTGACATTTGACACTTTGACAGACCATTGCACAAATGTCAGTTGTCATGTTGACGTTGAGTTTTGATGATATAGTGATGAGCCTGTTACTAAAGTTGAGTAATGTATAATTTTATATATTAAACAACAACAACATTGAAACAATTTTAGTTCCAATTACAACCTACAGGTAAGATAAGTTTGTTGCACTACCCCAACAGTTTCATTGTAAATAAAAAATATTTGGACGTCTGAATCCCGTTGTCATAATAATATAGTAGGTAATACTGATAGAGTGATCAAGGCCAGCCGGTATCCACTTGAACATGCTCAGACGATATGAGCGGTACATTTGGCTCGTGTCTAACTTTTTTTTATAATACGGGAAATCCTCATGATTGTATTATCCACATTCCAGGAAGGCGGCATATTGGACTCGTACCGACTAAAAACCGTACTTACCTTCACTTGCCCTATAATCATAGCGATGAGATCCGTGAAATCCGCCGCGACCATGACAGTATTTAAATGACACGACATATTAAATTAAATGTTATTTTCGGCTTCTCGCTCTATAGTTGAGGTCTGACTTTTTGTTCTTACTTTAGTAATAATTGCACAACACGGCATTTTAATGCAGAGCTCTAGTGTACAGGACCGGTCCAAGAACATACCATTGTGGCACTCCTGCAGCGATTTCATGGAAGTCCGTTGTGCAATCCTTTTCTTTGACTAGGAATATTCTGTTACTGAAATATGTATGTAATATAATTATTTGTAATAATTGAGTTTTTCTTAGAAAAATTGATTAATTTATTGTAGTCTTTTTGTTATAGGGTTGGTTCAGCGAGGTCACGTGGCTTCGGCGTTCAGTTTTCGTGATAGCTTTCACGTGTTTCGTGGTATTAAACTTACGGTGATGTTTAATGCGGTGTTACCGTGTTCACTTTTTTAAGTCAGGTAATACACTTCGTGCGTGGCTGACCGTAGTGGTTACATCATCCGTGAACACACCCACCATGGGAAGATATTTTTTTTTTTTTAGTTAGGTCTGTACGGACATTTTACATAGTGTATCTTTATGTAGTTAGTCCCAAACAAATTAATAGACAACGGATATAATAGAATATTTGGGTCCTGTGGGAATCGAACCCACGAAATCGTGATCAGCAGGCTGACCCTCTAACCACTAACTAGACCACAAACGTCGTCAAAGATGTAGTAGCTTATAGTTGATTAAACATCTGTAAGAGTAGTATGTGCCTTGGAGTAAGGGATGTAATATTTACAATAAAACATACTTTTAAACTTACAATATAACTTTAATTAATATTAGATATATGGTTTTTGCACATAAGATATAAACCGGGTCCAAACTAAAAAGAAAGGTTTCATGATTTACTCATAAAACAAAATAGAATAATGACAATGAATCAGATTCTATCCTCAATGATTAAAAACAAAAACTAACGCCGGGTGAAATTATTACTTATACATATAAATGCTATTTATATCATTTTCATACTTGAATTTAATTGAGAGCCTTTCATTTGAGACTTGCACCTATTTTTTGACACGAAAATGTTTGAATATAAATATTTTGTTCCGAATCTCTGATTACATGACTGGAATAAATTTTATTACAGATTCCTCTTTTTTTTTATGTCGGCAATATAAATTTTGTTAAATGTTTGCAACATCGCACACTTGACAGACCTTTGAATATAAAGAGCGCCCATAATTTGTTTAATTCCTAAAATACTAGGTGCGTACTAACGCTTAATCTAAATCGCCTTCTATTGTGATAGTTAACGGAAACCTAATCTAATGCAGTGATTTATCTAGTCCAAAGTCACTAAGAATAATGATATTATTAGTAGATTTAATCTACATATTGTATGAATTCTGTTATCAGATGGATATTTTAAATTATTTTATGAATATAAAATTTCTTATACACTAAATCAAGCAAGGGTGGGTGAAAAACGAAAACTGTATTTCTATACTTACCCTCTATGGATTGCAATCCCCCGAAGTATTTTTTGGATAACAATAGAGTCAATGTTTAACCATTCCTCCAGTATTTGATTATACTGAATGAGTTCAATAATAAATATTAATAGACATCTATAAAGCAAGGAGTGTCTGTTGTGCATTGTGTTCATCTTTGAAGGATTGCAATCATCTCATCAATAAGTGAACGAATTCTTTTGTACTTTGTTCACTGTCTATATTTTATACTATAAAAGCCACACTGGGCAGTGCTTTATACTTATTAATAATTTGACCAGAGACAAAACAAAATAAGACATCAAGTGTCGCTGAAATAGACAAACACAAAAGGCATTAAAATTTAAGTAATATCTAAGAGGCATATAGCTAAAAGATTTTATACGTTCGGTAGAACACAGCATTTGGATAAGTCTTAAAATTCTCACAGCTATCGTAACGGCAGGCATTTATCTCTTTATCTTTCACAATGGCTATATGCCTGTTAGACGGTACTTGGTGTCACTTCACAACTGCACCGATTTTTTTTGTATGTAACAACTGTAATTTTAAACATTAATAATTATGCTAATAAACATGTTATTGTAAACGGTACAGATTTCATCAAGACTAAATAAACCATTGTGTTAAAATCGGTGAAGAAATGAAGACAGTCATGAGAACTGTGTTACGTAATGCTGAGGTTGCCCATAGGGCAGAGTCCATAGCTCCAAGAGAAGCGTGAGGCACCGAGTGGCGAGTGCGGCGAAACCGACTCAGAACGCGCGTGCCGTTAGTTACATAATACGACAGTTCTCTTCGCCCTCACGCAGTTCGCCAAGCTGGAACACCAATACAAAAATGATAATTATAGAGTAAGAACCAGGTATCTAATACAGATAACTAGTGCCAAAATATCTAAGAGTATTTTTTAATTTTAATTTTTAAGACATACCTGTTCACGACGAGGATATTTATGCGCCAGCTCGCGGTGTCGCTGGGCGCTCGTACTTATTTGTCGCCGCTGTCTCTCAGAGATAGCTACCTCCTGTGTAAAAAGGTTTATTGTAAAATAAATTTGCTTCAGTAATAAATAGCCATTACAAACTATTATTTTTATATAATTACCTCCTGATCGTTGTTCAACAAGGCTGTAGTGAAAGAGTCGGTGACGAACCACTTCTGCCCCTTCATGACGATGTCGCGGGGCGGATCGTGGTCTACGCCGGCGTCGGCCGACCACACAGTGGCCACCGCACCGGGTTCCAGCTTCACGGTGCGGTGGAACTTGAACACCGTCTCCTGATCGCCAGCCTTGCGGAGGATCTGGTAGCCGCCGAGGCTCAGTTCCTGTGTAAAGTGAAATTCATTGCTAGGACGCTTGAGAGCAAGATTAATATTACAAGGATTATGACACTTACGAAACGAACACATATAATCTTTATATATGCTATTTTAGAAGAATGTAAAAGAATCGTGTTTTCTTTTTCTAAATTGGTAAATTATTGTTATGATTGTTTATAATTGATATAACATGATATTCCTGAAATTATAGTGAAGTTTCTAGTATCCAACCTTTTTGCCTTTGTTCCTGATCTTGACGAAGCTGCCGTCCGGGCAGGCCTCGGCAACCTCGAGGTCTCCCTTGGCACTGGAGGTGACGCTGAAGTCATTGAGGCTGCGCTCCTCAGTCTCGTCCAGCAGAGTGCGCTTGCGAGCGGCGCGCAGAGGGGTGGCGCGGCGCGAGGGAGTGCCGCGACCTGCGCCGGCGCTGGCACTGGCTGACACGCCGCTGGCAGACGCGCGCGACTCGCGACCCGGAGACTGACTGGTCAGGTTCAGCCTGCATCGATCAAATTATTTTTTGTGTTACGTATGATTTTTAATGATGAATTTTAATATCAAATATGATTTCAGTCTTCATTTAAAAACGTAGTTCCTTGCTAGCTATATTTTACCTGTCTTCCTCGCCCTCGAGCAGCGCGCGGTAGGTGGCGATCTCGTAGTCGAGCGAGATCTTGATGTCCATGAGCGTGGCGTACTCGCGCAGCTGCGCCGCCATCTCGTCCCGCAGACGCGCCAGCTCCTGCTCGAGGGACGCCAGGTCCTCCGCGTGCCGCGCGCGCTCGCTCTCCAGCTGGCGCTCCAGCTCCCGGCAGCGGTTCTGTGTATTCATTGTATTATTCACGACAGTAATTTATTTGACAGTCACAATAATACTAAATACAACTTTGTTCTATATACCGTGAGCTGTTCCATACATTTTGCCGAGTGTAGTGAACACAAATATGTATATGGAACAGATGTTTTTATACATGAGTTCAGGGTTAGTCCTGTGTAACTCTTCATTTGGTATATCCCTGTATCTTAGGAGCCAAATAAATTGCGTGTTTAACAACGAAGAGTAGTTAGTCCTTTAGCCTATGATTACAGGAAAAAATTGGTTCCTTAATCATATTACAATACAATATCTAGATTGTACTTACGCTTAGCGCCGCGTTCTTGTTCTCCAGGTCATTGAGGGTTGAGTTGAGTCCGTCAATGCGCGTGCGCATTGTGCGAAGTTCCTCAACAGCTACCGTTGCGGCTGTACTGTTGCGGTTCGCCGCGTTATGAAGGTTCTTCATCTGAGCACAAGAGTTAATTTTTATTTCGACAAAGATAGATAAAGTAAATCTTTTATGTTCATAGCCAATGTTATTTAGTTAATAGTTAGAGGAGGCCTTTGCCAAGAGTGGGACACAAAAGAGACTGGAGGAGGGAAGGAAAATGTAATAAGAGCATTCGGAGTTCCTAATATAGTATAGTAATTAAATGGTAGCTGTCAGAAATCAATAAATAATAGCTGTTTGGTGTCGAAACAGACAAAGACATTGTAGTCAAGTTTTATTTACACCTATGAAACTTGATGCATCTATTGTACATAATTGAGATTGAAATTTTTTTTTATCAGCATATCATGGATGGCTGCCACTCAAGGCCATTTTAAATTAAAACTTCTGGTCTATTGTACAACTCACCTTGTTTTCATAGAGAGCTTCAATTTCATCACGGTTGGCTTTTATGTTGGCTTCCTGTTGTTCGCGCAGTTCCTGTAGACTTTGCTGCAACTTAGCTTCGTATTGCTGAGCAAGGCGGCCATCTATAACAACATGACGCTTTTTAATTTAGGCATATTAGAATAATCGTAGTAATTACGGGAATTAAATAAAGCTATTAAGTTTATACTAATATAGTAATTACTGCTATTATACTAATTTAGATTTTAATGATGTTAATTGTTGTAGAGTTGTTAATTACTTGTGAAGAAATATTGTATAACTATTTAGTGTTTGAATTTTTAGACCTTGCTATCGCATTGGCTGACAACTTGTAATGATAGCTATCCCCTATAGCTTTAAAAAGTTTAAAAAAAAAGAAAGTTTATACTATATTAGAGAGACTAGGTTATTCTAAAACAAAACTTACCAATTTCAGAGATCTCAACCTGGCGCCTGGTGCGCGTCTCCTGTAGCTCTTGTTGGAAGACTTGGTCCTTGAAGGACAGCTCCTCGCGTAGGCTCTGCACCGTGTTCTCCATGTCGATGCGGCACAACATCTCTTCCTCCAAAGTCTTGCGCGTATCTGCGTAGACTTTGCGCAACTTCTCCAATTCCTTTGCCAGCTCCTGAAAATAATATTTAATGTAAACATACCATCGCGCGTGTATTAGCCGAAGCGTTAGGCAGCAGGGTGTACGTGCAATAGGTAGCTTGCTACTGAAAATTTAATAGTAAAATTTAAAATCCAATATCTTTTCCGACTTGGGGTCGAACAGAGGACCGGCCCAGCTCAGCAGCAGTAGTATGTTCAACATAATTTTTGAAAAAAATTACATATCCTAATGCAAAAGACTTAAAGAATATCTAAAGCTCTGATAGGATTATAGTTATAAAGTATGCATAAAAATTAAATATTAAAATTTCAAAAGGCCAAAAATAATACGAACCCTGGCTTCATCTTGTGCCTTCTTCTTGTCGGCGAGGGCTGTATTATACTTGTTACTTTCTTCAGTGAACCTGGTCTCGTAGTGACGCGCCAAGTTCTCTGCTTGTTGACAATCTTTGGTTTTCTTGTCCAAGCTAAAAAACAAAAATATTTTAGCAATTCATTCATTGTGAAAAAAAAAACGTTTATGAAGCTTACGTCTTTCTATTTATTTGCAGGTTTATTTATACCTGCGCCTAGTAATTTAGTCTTCACGGTATACACAATATTTCTGCATCTTTATGTATTCTATACTAGTGACTGTAGAGATATTTGTCTATAGTCAATGTCTCCACATGTAAATAAGTGAACATTCCGGGGGCTAGTCATTGAAAATACGAAACCGTGACATCTAATCGAGGTAATTCTCATAAATAAAGTCGCGTTTCCACGCGGCGCGGCGTGCTGTTGCGCAACCGCACACGGAATGTTTTTGTAAACACACCGCTATCCGGTTCCCGCGTGTTCTTGTCGCGCGCGTGAATAGCTGTAGACGAGACGTTATAGGTAAACGACAGTTCTCGTGTTCCCGACCCATAAAAAAAATAATGTTCTGACGTAGCTGGAACATGGTCACATGGTAAATCTAGGCCAATAAGCATGACTCATGAAACTTGAAAGCGAAGGGCAACGATCACACATTTATATCTAATTTAACTGTCTGAAAACGATTGTTCAAAATGGAACGGAAATGCAGAAGTGATAGTAGGTGGTTACCTTGTTAAAATGTAGCTAAGTTTAAGTTTAAACCTACCTATATGTATAAACATCCAAAATGTTGCATTTAAAATTAACATCTTTTATTAATACCTGCGACAGATGATCGTTTATTGAAACATGCATGACACACATGGGCATTACGTCATTTTAGTCATCGGGGTACATAATAAAATGAATACGAATAATATTTACTAAAATGAAGAGACTGAGGTCAACAAATAAAATAACGATGACGCGTTTATTTTACTCCCCGGTCTTCAAAAATGCATAGCGAGTAATCGATTAGTTACAAATCTTTGTGGAGCCCGATTGATTGATTAGTTAATCCGAGGATCCACTAATTTATGAATGCTGTTTTTTGGATTTGGGCATGAAGACATTAATTTTTTTATCGAAGTCTCTTACCATTTATTACTGTGACCTCATAGAATCTGCGTGACCTACTATTAATAAAATTGATTAACTCGGCTAAAATAAAAACAAATTTGAAGAGGCCATCTTCATCCAGCGATGGACGAATACGGGCTGATGATGATGATGATTATAATCTTCATCCATGTGGCGTTACGCGTGTTATAGACGTCCACTTTATGTCGTTAACGACTATTAGGATCTATTTTGGTATATCCCGAAATCTCTACTATAAATAGATATTTTTAAGCGACCTAGTTTTTGTCAACATTCGGAGACACGCGGCGGAATCGGTGTACGTAAGTAGAACTATAATAAATATTAATAATTGCACACATGTCTTAAGTAAAATCTGCGCAGCGGGAGGCATTGCAAATAGATTAATTTTCAGTAGACGCACGATGTAGTAAACATTCGACTAACAGAACAGTAACATTGAGGGCATATTTTCGAGGTCCACATCACTGTCGTCAGCGATATTAAAAGTTCATTTTCAAGAAGGCTGAATTGATGTCATAGCTACGTAAATACGACGGTTACGTCATTGGCAAAGCTTCGATCAAGTTATAAGACAGGAAACGCCAACGTGTGGGCTTAAAATATTAAGTAAAACCAAGGCGTTTCACTGTAAAGTGGATTTGTAAAAAACCAATTGTCATATTTTTGTTGTTATTTTTATATATTACTTAATATCGTCAACGTGAATCCGTGATTAAAGCGCCAGCTTATGGTGCGTGGGTAGCGCGCCTTAGTTAACGCAGGCTTATTGTAGCTGACGTAAACTTACCAGGGTCAACAGCCGTTGCCTTTAAAGTCAATCGGTATTCTAGACGGGAACTTGATTATCTTAGCCTTTAATCTATATATACATATAGAGAACCTTAGTGTACGCTGCGTTATGATTAATAGTTTCCGTGCGTATAATTTTTTTTAATAGTCGAAATGAACTCATTGCGACATAGTCGGAATAGAGTGCGGTTGCACTAATGACAAGTAGTTAGGTAAGATGTGCGTAAAGTGCAACTCGATTCTGATCTGTCCCAATGGGGTAGTTTATCATAAGCGTGCGCTATGTTCATAGAGAAAGTGGGGTGCGTGTGCATAGTGTTTCCCTATATATTTATACATATATAACCGCTAAGACATATCGATTTAACTTCCCCAAATGAAAGCAAAGAAATATTTGCCAGCATTACGAGCTCTCCCTGACCCAGTTCTAAAATTCGCGTGAGCCAAGGTCACGTTCTCTACCGTCGAAATAAAAATATAGTGTATTATGCTCTTTTATCATTATCGCTACCTTAAGATAGCACAGTAATGTCATGTCATATCTGTAGTAAAAGCCATACACATTGTATTATTATTACAGTTTGGGCTAAATGTACCAAAATTGGGCAAATGCTTCCCCTCTTTCCGTCAGTTGCAAGCGACAGTAAACCAGTATATTTGAGGTCTCGTCGTCGCCGTGCAGTGGGATGTCTAGCGCTATACAGGGTGAGAAAAACAAAGCAACCGCTAGGTATATTCACTAAAAACAATATCAGCATTGCTGCAACCAGATGTTTTCCTCACGGCTCCCGCTCAGCGGAGTGTAGGGTAGAAGAGTGCTGATTGTGAGAGGTCTATTGGGCCCATATAGGATAGGCGCCGAGTAGCAACCGCACCAGGTCTTTATCCCATCAGACAGCATGACAGCGGCAAGGTGGTTATGTGCCTCCTAGATCACAACACTGAGATGGAATAGGAAAGCTTTCCTATTCTATTCTATAGAAGGGCCTTAATAGGCACATTAGGGGAAGAATAAGTTAGTTTCAATATTGTGTTAAGATAAAGGTAAAAATAGAAGAGGTAAAAATCCCACTGGCCTGTCCCCCAGCATGCTCTTGCAGCCTTATTTAAGGTTTCGTCACCACAACAAAAAAGGCCAGAGCCTTCCAGCTTCCAGAATTGGAACTGGTAAAAATCTATGATAAATATAAATGACCTATCTACATACTATCAGAAGCAAAAAGTTTAATACATACATACATACCATCACGCCTGTATTCCCCGAAGGGTTAGGCAGAGGTGTACTAATGTACACCCACATTTCGCCGGTATGTTTAGGTCCCATGTAATAGGGGGCGAGCCTATTGCCATTAACCGGGCACAAATCCAGACTCCGAGCTGCTACTGAGAATTTCATTGAAAAACCCAATAACACTTTGCTCGACCTGGGGATCGAACCCAGGACCTCTAGCGTAGCAGTCGCGCTTAGGACCACTAGACTAATGAGGCAGATGCAAAAAGTTTAATGTCAATAATTTTAACTTTTCACTTTTGGGCATAGTATTCATTATTTTAATAATACACCAACTTGTCTAATATACTTTACCCAAAAAGTGATACATTAACACATACATGAGTACATTTTACTTTCACATTACTAGACTAAAGATTTAATCTGATTTGCATCAAATGCAAATAAATTATTGATGTCACTATTCAAAACCTAATTATTATGTAGCATATACAGCTGAAGGAACATTTTTGTTATACTCTAGCATCTTAAAGGTCTTCTCATTATAATTTTGCCAGGAAAACACTGCATATATTTTTACTATAATTTACGATTGTGACCTCTGGAATATACTTACTATTCAACATCTACCGAAAATTAGAAACAGAGTCAAGGTGATCTTAAACACATTTAAGTGTTATTGTATTTTGAAATTTACCTGATAATTCAGGTGAAGAATGTATAATACAATGACATTTGATATTGTACTTCTTTAAGGTTTAGCAATTATCAACGAGGATACACATTTAAGTGTTATTGTATTTTGAAATTTACCTGATAATTCAGGTGAAGAATGTATAATACAATGACATTTGATATTGTACTTCTTTAAGGTTTAGCAATTATCAATGAGGATAACTTTGTGTAGGCAACTTGTTATCATAGTGTTTTAGAAAATGAGGTGTATTAACTCAATCTTTATCAAGTATTACACTGCCAGATATCCAACAATATCAGGAATGTACTGCTTATTATTATTTTTAGTAATGATAAGTAAATAATACTGTGTTCTAACAGCAGAACATAATGGATTACATTGGAAAGGAGTCCAATTACAGAGTATCATATTATATATTCCAGTACAATCTGGAATCTGTACAGAATCAGCATCAGAGTGAATTACAAAAATAAATAGTTACTTCATGTAAACAAAATATAAAAGTATATTTTAAGCTATGACAACTTCACCTTGACACCAATAGATTGTTATCTAGGTTGCTTCCTCAGACTATAATGTGGATTATATTTATTTTCTATTTAGTTTGTTGAGTGATTTAGGTCCATTAAACTAAGTACAAGGTGAAGCCTGTATAGATTCTACAAAACTCAAAGCATATACACATAACAAACACACCCAATTCTTAGAAAAAAGTGGTTGACATTGAGTGTTGCATGAACAACACAGGTGGAACAAGGCACACTTTTTATAGTAAATTAACATTAGCATTATTCTAAAACTGTTTTTTATTGTAGCGCAGTGAATGATTTTTTCAGGTTATATGTATCTAACAATTTTTAAGATTTTCGCTTTTTCAGAAGTTTGGACTAATTTGTTTAGGTTTAGGTACCTTGTTTACCATCTGTGATAGTTGTCAACATTTGGTTAGATCCTTCTAATATTATATTTGTAAACATTTTATTTAGTAAACAATATCTTACCTATGAATAATTAATAATAGTTTATATAAAGTACTTAGTATCTTCGAAAATTGAGTTGTGTGTATTTATTACACTTAGGAATGTGATTAGTTTGGTTAAATCGGGCTATGATGTCACCATGTCGTAAAACCGAGGTCGTCCGCGCTCGTCACACCGCACCCGCTAAGAAACTCCGCCGATGACGTAAACTAGCTAAGCTTAGCCGAGAGTACTACATCCATTACATTAATTTATACCATAAATTAACTACAATTCACAAGCACTTACCGCTTTTTCAAATCATCATTTTCCTCATATAACCTCTTCAGATCAATTTCCAATTTAGCTTTCTCACGTGATGTATCATCTAAAAGCTTCCGAGCATCTTGTAATTCATGCTCATACATTCCCTTGATATTAGAGACCTCGCGTGTAACCACCTCCTGTGTAGTTTGAATCTCACGACGCAAGCCCGAGTTCTCACTTTCCAACTGTCTCACTTTATCGATATAAGCCGCTAAACGGTCGTTCAGATTTTGTAGGGCATCTTTCTCTTGGAGACGGCTATGCCGTGTAGGGCTGAGCGGGCTGTTCGGCCGGCCGGCAGAACTAGAAGGGCGGCTTCCAACAGGAGTGCTTGATTGCTGTGGGCTTTGCACTGATGACACCACACTTACATTTACCGATGATGATACAGTCTTTTTAGATTTAGACGACATTGTGATGTACTTTTTCTGTCACAATAATTAGATGTAACACAATTATTTTAATTTTCCCGAGCGATTACACGCCTTCCAAGCGTAACTCTAGAAAAGCAAAGCAAGCTGCAAATGCAAACGCAAAGGCAGACGCTAGACGCACCAATCAAACCGTAATAAACCCAAGCTTGTGTGGTCACGTGATCGTTGACTCATAACAAATGTTGCCATTCAGAATAATTACTATGTTGCCAACTTGCCACGCCTGATTCTCATCATTTGTTCTCATTGCTGCCTGTAAAATACGCGTTATGTTGCTGATGCTCTAAGCTTTATGACCACCTTGCTGTTGTGCTGAACAGGGGTGTGGTGGAAACGTTTCTAATAAATTTTCCTGCATGTAATATCATTTAATGGAAAATAAATTAATTAATGAAACGACAGAATAAAAAAACATGTAATATTTTATAGTTTCATTTTGACATAAATGAATCTACACTAGATTTCTGACATTTACGCGATTATGACAATATAATATATAAAAACGTATCAAAGATACAATCTTGCAGCACATATTTAACTAAAAATATCAAATACAAAGTTTTTGTAATAAATGATCTTGAGAATCAGATCAGATAATCATCAAAAACAAGTAATATTTTATACACTGAAATAAAACTACTTTTTACGGGTAGACTACCCGTGACCATGGCCGCTGTAAAGGGTCCGAAACTTCGGGATTAATAATATCAATATAAGCAATAAAATCCGTAAAAAGTAATAATAATAATAATAATAATGAGTACTTGCATAGGCACAACCTTGTAGCCAGAATTATCCATCAGCAACTTGCTCTAAAATACACTCTTGTGGCATCGGAGGTACCGTACTACAGGTATGTGCCCGACCCAGTTCTCGAAAATGGCAGTATCACATTGTACTGGGATCGGTCCATCATCACTGACAGGACTATTGTAGCCAATAAGCCTGATATTGTGGTGGTGGACCGAATCGAGAGGCGTGCAATGATTGTTGACATTACCGTCCCGCATGACGGGAACCTCGTGAAAGCCGAGAAAGATAAGCAAATCAAGTATCTTGACTTGGCTCGCGAGGTTGTTGACATGTGGGATGTGGACACAGCGATCATTGTACCGATAGTCGTGTCAGCCAATGGCTTAATAGCCACGAGCCTCGATCTACATCTTAGGAGGCTCTCGTTAGGCGGCTGGGTCAAGGGCTTGATCCAGAAAGCAGTACTGCTGGACACGGCTCGTATTGTTAGGAGGTTCCTCTCTCTGGAGCCCTGACCGCCGGTAGCTTGGACCCTGTTCCCGATACCGGTGGGCCTCTATTTTTATATTTTTAAATGTTTTTGTTTTATAATTTATTTTATAAAAATATTTAAAAATGTAAATAATAAGAAAACTGATAAATAAAGGAAATAATAATAATAATTTATTGTTTTCTTCCACAAAGGTATCTTAATAATAGTAGAAAATGTTACGAGTCTTTTGGCAGTATATCCTTTGTGGGAGACTGGTATCTGAACTAGGTAAACCTGTCATACAGATTACCAGGCCCCCTCCAGTTTAGTTTTGTAGCAGATGTATCAGTTGTAATGGTAGTAATAATTAGACATTAAGATTATATTGCGGAAGTTACAGAAAAGAGCAAAAAATAATAATAATAATTTGTGTGTATGTGTTACTGTGTACATATGTATTACAATGTGTGTATATGATACTGCGTGTATGTGTGTGTTACCGTTTATGTATGTGTTACTGTGTGTATGTATTACTGTGTGTGTGTTACTGTGTGTGTATATGTTACTGTGTATATGTTACTGTGTGTGAATATTTAACTGTATGTGTATGAGTTAGGTACTGTGTGTTTATGTGTTGCTGTGTGTGTATTTGTTACTGTGTGTTTTACTGGGTGTGCACATGTGTGTGTATGTTTGTTTGTGTGAGTGTGCGTGTGTAGATGTGTGTGCGTGTGTGGTTTGTGTGGTACGTGCGTATATAAGTGCATATATTGGTATATATATAAATAATTTTCTTATTTTATATTTTCATATTGTATATATTTCTTATTTTGGTACGATTAGGAGCTGTTCAATACTTTCATAGGTTTGGGTTTGAAGCCAGGTCGTGAGTACTTTTTTACACTTGCTTTTGGGAAGGGAATATATTGGTAGAATGGTATTAATTTTATTGTATAGATAGTTGCTGAGAAAGATGAAAAATCTATGTGAAAGTCTGGTTTTTAGGAATTTGATTTTACAGATTTTGGTTTTATTTCTCTTATTGAAAGTAACTTCTGGGTTGTAATTTAACAGTGAATGTTTTCGTAGGATAGTATGTAGTATAAAAAGCTGTCTCACTGATAATACTTCACACTTTTCATATAATGCTTTAGTTGGATGGAAGAAGGGAAGTTTGTGAGCAACCTTTCAAAAGTAGTTTTATTTCAATGTTTAATAATTGTGTTGTTAGTAAATAATTGAGTTATTAGCTTTTACTATTAAACCCTGTCAAATATTATGTAGTTCTAATATTTGAGACGAAGTCGATCCGTACAGGGTCACTTCATGATCAACTCATATACTGTCCCACTGCTGGGCACAGGTCTCCTCTCACAGAATGATAGGGATTAGGCTATAGTCCACCACGCTGGCCTAGTGCGGGTTGGCAGACTTCACACGCCGTTGAGAAAGACTCTCAGGCATGTAGGTTTCCTTAAGATGTTTTCCTTCACTGTTTAAGGGTATTAAATAATTAATTATTAATATGCACATAATTTCGAAAACTCAGAGATGCGTGCCCTGGATTCGAACTCGAGACCTTCATCTTAGCAGTCTAATGGTCATACTACTAGGCTATCACTGCTTTTTACAGGGTCACTTACCAAGTCTTTATTTCTTTTCCTCAAAATGAGCGGTATAAGTGTCTACTGTCTACCCTAGACAGCGTACTAAGTTTTTTTATTGTTAAAACAATTTAATTCGGGTAATAGCAATACATCCATCTATCAATTTTAAAATAAGGATGAGGCGGACTTAGGGTTAGGGATGCCCAACTTCATAATATAATGCTCAATTCGTTATGCTTTGTATCGATGTGAGCAACAACGCGACTACTAAACAAAACTTTCTCTCCAATTCCGCGCGCTGGGAACAAACAAATACATGTAAATGTCAACAAAATCATGCTCCATCTCAGATTAGTTTATACCCACTATATTATTATACTTTTTGGTTTATGCTTTTTAACAGGAACCAAATGTAAAACAAGGTGAAACGTATTCAAATCAGTACTTCTTTTAAAGCAGACAAAGTACTCAGTATTGATTATGTATCAAATCTGTGAATTAGATATACTATTATTAATCGATCGATTGTTTGTTACATTGTTTTAAGAAGTTTAATTAATAGTAATTAGAACAATTATTATTCCTTGTAATAAGACAGTAGGTACTATTTTTAAGATACTTCGATACTATATAATATATTTTTTATCATTTGTCGTTGCTATAAATAACACTTAACAGAAACGATACGTAAATACAATGGATTAACTTCATTGTTGGACTCGTGTATACAATGACTCGTGTTGTACATTACATTAAATCCCTAGCTGATTGGAAAAGTAAAAAGTAGTGATGTTGATAATCGATCGAAACAGGTAAAATTATCATAATTATCTCAAAGGTAAACATATAAATCTCACTCAAGTAATCAATAATCATAATAATCAAATGAATGAATGAACTTAAAGATTTATTTACCTGTGCTTCCTGTCTTTTTAATGCTGTGATAGTGATGTTGATTGTTGATAATCGAATAACAACATCACTAGTAAAACCTAACTAACCTCATATTTTTTTTGTATCGATTTAGGCTGATGGCTTTGTGCCAATGCCCAAATAAATTAAAAAAAAAATAACTAACCTCATCTCATCTGTCTTCAGTTAAAAACAAGTATTTCACAAGTGTTTATTTTATTGAAATGGCAGACGTAAATAGTATATTTGATTGTTTCGATGAATCTGCGCCCAGTGAAGCATCTGTGCAGTTCCCGAACATAAAAACTAAAGACAATAATTTGTAAGTTTTGGATGGATAACCTAAACTATTGTTTATTTTTACATATTCGCACCTCGATACTACATTTTTCTCACACAGGGAAACCAGAACTGAAACAGAAGCTACCACCTTAAAACGCCAACATGAAGAGAATATTGATGAAACCACTAAGAAGTTGAAACAGGACGAAGATGATTCTGAGTTAACCAGTGACATAAAGTAAGTTCATGTTGTTGTTACACTTCTTCAGTATTTCGCTCTTCACTCATTTCATGTGATATTCGATCCGTTTCTGATAATTCAATTACAAATAAATCTATAGAAAATATGTTAACATTATTTACATTTCAGCCTCGAGCTTCTTAATGCCAGAATAGTGATCCATACACTAGAGACTCACGAGGGCTGCACACATGAGGTGGCAATACCGCCAAATCATGAGTATGTTCCTCTGGTACCAATTACAACAGAGCCGGCTAAGCAGTATAGTTTCATACTGGATCCATTTCAGAAGGAGGCTATATTGTGCATAGACAACTTGCAGTCAGTGTTGGTCTCGGCTCACACCTCAGCGGGAAAGACTGTTGTTGCAGAGTAAGATGTTTAGTTCACTAGTTGTACAGGGGCCAGCACATCAAGCTACCACAATCTGTCAAATTTCTTTGATTGATTTTCAACTTTAATACAAAGTAATAAGGTTTATATTCAATTGGGAAAATTTGACAGTTTTGGATAGCTTGACCTGCTGGCTTCTGTACTTGGTCACCTGTTACTGTGGTTCATAAAGTTAATTATTTTTTTGTATAATCTCAACTTCATTGAATATGTAATTCCAAAGAATGATTCTGTCTCCATTATAATACTATATTATTAATTTTTGTAGGTATGCTATAGCTTTGTCTTTAAAGAACAAACAGAGGGTCATATACACTACCCCTATTAAAGCCTTGTCTAACCAAAAGTATAGGGAGTTCTCAGAAGAGTTTCATGATGTGGGTTTGATAACTGGAGATGTGACCATCAATCCTTCTGCTTCATGTCTTATTATGACCACTGAGGTAAGGATGAAAAGTAATCTTGTCTTAATAAAATTAGAGTCTATATACAAACTATTTGATCATGTACTCAGCATTTTGTTAAGCTTGAGAAAGCTTAAGATCCAGGCGTTCACTAGGAGAGGCCTCCTTACAGCAGTGGAAGAATATGGGCTGATGATGATTATAGTGATGATGACTAAAAAGCTGAAAAGATAATATGGTGGCCTAAATGGCAGGTAAACGATGATGACTAAAAAAAACCAAAATAATATAATTTTCTGTTGTATTTGTGAGTACTAAAGTCTAGGTTAACCCTTTTTCAGGATTTTCGTTATTGATGTGGGACTGCCACATCAATAACGAAAATCCGTGTTCTTTATGCCAAGCGGCAAATTCTAGTATCTAATTATAGTTAAAAAAAACCAACAAATTTTTGTATAGTTATGTATTTTGACTTAAAAAAAGTGGTATTTTTGACGTGCCATTTTTCATTTGACGTCTATACACGTTCATGGAGGTCAAAAGGTTAAACTGAGATGAGTGGAAGGAGGGTAGGCCTTTACCCTGCTTTATTTCAATTAGACCATTAACACTTAGAAAGTCAAAACCAGTTGCATGGTTCCAAAAAGTGGGTCTTATGGAGAAGAAGCAAGAAACTCCATTTATTGATTATAAGTATGTATTAAAAAAAAAAGTATCTAAGTATTATATCCATTGTCTAGTACCCATAGTACAAGCTCTGCTTAGTTTGGGGCTAGATGGTGCTGTGTAAAATTGTCTTAGAATATTTATTTATTTATTTATTTTGGTTTATGATATCATACATTTTTGCATTTCAGATTTTAAGAAATATGTTGTATCGAGGATCTGAAATCATGCGTGAAGTGGGTTGGGTTGTATTTGATGAAATTCATTACATGAGGGATAAAGAAAGAGGTGTTGTCTGGGAAGGTAGGTAATTATTAAATACAACAACATACCATCACATATGTATTCCTCAAAGGGTTAGGCAGAAGTGTAAATGTACACATACAATTTGTAAGCATGTTAACCTTTGTTGTCTCAAATGACAACATGAGTATTATTTCGATTTTGACCAGAAAAACATCCCTATTCTGACTAGCTTATGATTAAACTTAAATTATAATTCACTTAGATGAGATGCTAAAATTAATCACTGTGGTTCATATACATTGAGTATGTATCATAGTCACTCATTTTAGTAGATATAATAAGTCGAATTTGACTTTACGATGCTTTGAGTGAAGCTTTTTAAACAAATAGGTATCACAGTGACTCATTTTAATAGATATAATAAGTCGAATTTGACTTTACGAATCTTTAAGTGAAGCTTTTCAAACAAATAGGTATCACAGTGACTCATTTTAATAGATATAATAAGTCGAATTTGACTTTACGAATCTTTAAGTGAAGCTTTTCAAACAAATAGGTATCACAGTGACTCATTTTAGTAGAAAATAAGTCGAATTTGACTTTATGTGAAGCTTTTCAAACAAATAGGTATCACAGTGACTCATTTTAATAGATATAATAAGTCGAAATTGACTTTATGATGCTTTATGTGAAGCTTTTCAAACAAATAGATATATTTTTCAATCATCACAGAAACTCTAATCTTGCTGCCCGATAACGTCCACTACGTATTTTTGTCGGCTACAATTCCTAACGCGCGTCAGTTCGCCGAGTGGGTGTGTCGACTGCACTCGCAACCTTGTCACGTGGTCTACACGGAGTTCCGACCTACTCCACTACAGCATTACATATTCCCGGCGGGAGGAGATGGAATACACCTTGTAGTGGATGAAAAGGTCAGTCAAGTCAAGCTTTGATAGTGATCATTAATGATAATGCGGACTTCCCTGAGGAGAGATTGTAATCATTCCATGTTTTTTGGGGAGCTAAAAATATGTCATTGGAATAAAAGTAAAAGTTATTTTATATTGTAATTCCAAACTAGCCATGACAAACCGTGAATTTGTTATCAGGGAATATTCAAAGAAGATAACTTTAACACTGCTATGGCGGTGCTAAGCAATGCCGGTGACGCGGCCAAAGGTGATCAGCGTGGAAGGCGTGGCGGGCCACGGGGCGCCAACCAAACTAACATATTCAACATCGTCAAGATGATCATGGAGAGGAACTTCGCGCCTGTTATTATATTCAGCTTCAGTAAAAAGGACTGTGAATCATACGCTATGCAGATGGCTAAATTGGACTTTAATACAAGTGAGTAAAGGTGTCATTTATTTATCCACGAATTATTTTAATATTTGTTGGTACAGATCACAGGCTGATGTTATTAGAGTGAATCTGCTGTTAGATACATTTAAATCAGCATTTCAAAATTATTATTTAAAAACTATTTGGGGATTTATTAAAAATCTACTGAATAATAACAATGAAATTGTGGTAGAACAACTGGTAGTCTTGGCGATTGACCACTTTGCACCCTTATTGTTAAGATAATAAGGTCTGAAACCGTCATCAATCAATATAATTCACCATACAATGGATTTCCACGAATTTTTTAAACTGGTTGTTGCAGTTGAAGAAAAGAAGTTAGTGGACGAAGTGTTCAACAATGCGATGGATGTGTTATCCGAGGAGGACCGCAAGCTGCCGCAAGTGGAGAATGTGATCCCTCTCCTGCGGCGAGGCATCGGCATCCACCACGGCGGACTGCTGCCTATACTTAAGGAAACCATCGAGATACTGTTCGGCCTGGGACTTATCAAGGTAATGTCACTTTTGTTGCAGTAAAATAAAGTTCGAAATCTATACATAATTAAATAATGTTTTTAAAAAGTAATGTTTTTAATAACGTATAAACGAATTTTGCTTTAATGGCTTTAGACGGCTACAGTTTCTTATATCTATTGGCGCTTTTCATTTATGTTTTTATATATTGTGGAATGACATATCGTTAAATTATATTCTCAACCTATTAGGCACTGTTCGCGACTGAAACTTTCGCCATGGGTCTTAACATGCCCGCTAGAACTGTCGTGTTCACGAGCTGCCAGAAATTCGACGGAAAAGATTTTAGATTTGTAAGTATCCTCTTTTCTTTATCCTCTTTTTTGATACATTCAAAGAGTTTACGTAGATACATTTGTTTTTATTACAGTATAATAAAAATATTTTAAGTCGATCGCTTACCTTCGTACACCCCATACAAATATTTCTTTGATTAAAATATGGTACCTAGTATTTTAAAGAAATATTTAAAGCATTTAGACTCGAGCAATTTAAACGCCGCCATCTTGGCCGCTTTCTCGAACGTCATTGTATTTTATAGAGCTATAATTACAAGACTATTATTATTCATTTATTATTTTTAAAGAAGTAGCTGTAACAAATATTTGTTTTCTTCTTATACAACGCTTATAATTATTGTGAATGCAATATCTATACCGATATGTTTATTGGTAGATATCGTCAGGCGAGTACATCCAGATGTCGGGACGTGCGGGTCGTCGAGGTCTCGATGACAAGGGTATCGTAATCTTGATGATCGATGAAAAGGTCACACCCGCCGTTGTCAAGGGAATGGTACAGGGGAAGGCAGATCCTATCAATTCTGCCTTCCATCTGACTTATAACATGGTATATATTTTGATTACACTTTATTGAAATAAGGGTAAAATTCAAAATTTTATACAAAATTTTATTAATAAGAATACGTTCTAGGTTCTCAATTTGCTGCGAGTAGAAGAAATAAATCCGGAGTATATGTTAGAGAGGAGTTTCTTCCAGTTTCAAAACCAGACAGCTATACCAGACCTCATTGATAGTAAGTTTGTTTTTAATTATTTAAAATAAATACCTTTATTTTAAAGGTTTTGTTGTTATAATCATCTCCATAACCATGTAGATGATTATAACAACAAAATGTCATGTACTAAAACAACGTGTGTTTGACCGAAAATACAAGTGGAATTTCGAAAACAGAAGTTGACTTTGCATTACTTAGTCTATGACTACAACCTACTAATCTGACTAACGGCTGGAGTTAATAACCAATCTCTCATTAGTTTTCACTGCTGGAGATCGAAATTCGATCGTCATACTTCTATGAAACTTTCAAGATTTAGTAGAAAAAAACAATCGAGAGCTAATTCCGGCTTTAGATGAGCATAATACGGGTCTTAAAACATTGGTTAATAGTTTCTATCTTCGTTGCTCAATAGAAGTGAAGAAGAAGCAAAAAGAGTACGATTCACTGAGTATCGCCGAGGAGCACTCAATAGCGTCGTACTGCAGCATCAGGACTCAGCTCGACCTCTTAGGTGCGCAGTTCCGCTCCTTTATTACCAAGCCGGAGTACTTGAAGCCCTTCCTACAACCTGGGCGCCTTGTTAAGGTATGTGGTACTTTAAATGTCTCATGTATCATATCATGTCAGATGTAATAACGAAATGGAAGACTTAGACGAGATTTACAAAACAAGTGAAGGAACACGTTGATATAGAAGTCCAACATTGTTGGTCTCACATAGTACCTACTCCAAAATGTCGAAACTTTCAACTTTAACTTTCAGTTCAATTATATTAATATTAATGTAATAATAAAATAACCATAAAGTCGAATAGTGTAGCATATAGTCAACCGCCGAAATACCTCAATCTCAGCTATTAAGTACAGAGTCTACCACATCAAGCTACCCCCATCTGTCAAATTTCTTTGATAGATTTTCAACTTTAATACAAAACGATAAGGTTCATTTGGAATTGGAAAAATTTTATCGCTGGCGTCTGTACATTATTAATTGTTATTAAGCAAAGGAAAAATTCGACCGCGGGCAGGAATTTTTCTTTTAATAACTTTAAAATCTTAGCATGGAAAATGCTAAAAAGTTAATTATTAATTGTGTCATTGTATAGGTAAAAACGGAGAAGCACGAATTTGACTGGGGTATCATAGTTAACTTCAGACACAAGATGGGAAAGGGTAAAAAGGGCGAAGAGAACCCCCTGACAGCGGAGACAGTGATCATAGTGGACATACTGCTGCACGTCAAGAAGGCATCTGGTGAGGATACAGATAGCAAAGTGCCGTGTCCGCCGGGAGAGGTAATATCCTTAATTATTTATTTAACTTGATTAATTATACTTTGCAGTGGAAATCTATTTATTTATATACGCTTTATTGCACACCAAAACACAATTACAAAAATAAAAGTGACAACGTTAGAGTAGGTACAATGGGCGTTCTACTCTTTCACTTTCAGATTCAGGTTTCACGATGCGGTATTTTGGTAGGTATCTATTAGTCAAGAACCGAGTCCCCAACGGATATTGGCATGATCTCTACATAGGCGGTCAACGTAACTTTTGTCTTGTCCAGGTTTATTTTAAGGCCCACCTGTTGAGAAACTCTTGAGGTCATTGAGCATTGCTGAATAAAATTGCGATAAGTTTTTCGTCTATTATGCTAAGTTAAGATATTCTTTTTATCTATTATGTTCTCATTATACACAGGCAGGTGATGTGGAAGTGGTGCCAGTACTCTACACATTAATATATCAAATAAGCTCCCTGCGTGTCTACTACCCCAAGGACCTCAGGCCCGCAGACAACCGCAAATCTGTGCTTAAAACTATCGGCGAGGTGAAAAAACGCTTCCCAGATGGACCACCACTACTGAACCCTATAAAAGACATGAAAATCAAAGAAACTGTGTTTAAAGAATGTGTTGAAAGGATAAAGCAGCTAGAAGATAGGTGAGTGAAGGATGTGGGATTTACATTTAGATAATTATAGGGTCTTAATTGGTTGAAGCAACGATATTTTGTGTAGTGAATAAAATAACTGCCAATCCATGAAACTTTCCATGAATTCATATTGATAAAGAAATAAAATGGCACGCAGTGGTCTTCTGCGAATTGCCATTTTATTATAAACTCCTCTTTTTAGCTAAAACGCATAAATGATGTGGAAGCGAATACACGATTTGTTTCCAAGAAGTCGCGATAAATTATTTTTAGTTATGTTTATTTAATGCATTACCTATTTGTGTACAGTTATAATCTAGGTACCTATTTAATATATAACTATATATTTAATGTATACTTATTTTTTAAACGTTACGGTCGTAGTTCTAACTGCCCGTAGTAAGGAAATGCCGCACAAAGTTATGCATCTATCAAGGTCCTATCGGAAAACCAATGCTGTGGCCTTAGATATGCTTTTTTAAATGTCCCAGCATTATGCTGAGATATGCCTTTGGCCTTGTGCTCTAATACATAATTTGTTATTTTGTTAATTAAGTGTTCTGTACATGGGCATAATGGTTCTTGAGAGGAGACCACGCACCGGAAAGCGCAGCGTGGAACGGCCTCCAACGAGATGGACGGACGACCTGGTAAAGGTAGCTGGAAGTCGTTGGATGCAGACGGCTTGTAACCGGTCCTTGTGGAAGTCTATGGGGGAGACCTTTGTTCAGCAGTGGACCTTCTGTGGCTCATATGATGATGATGATATGATGACATGTACAAAATAAAAATATTTATCTTTTTATTTTCATAGACTATATTCCCATCCCTTGCACAATGACAAGAGTCGCGGCGCGCTGACAGCGGCGTATGAAAAGAAAGAGGAACTGCACAAAGAACTCATCCTATCCAAAGGCGAGCTGAGGAAAGCTAAGAGCATATTGCAGATGGATGAGTTGAAAAAAAGGAAACGAGTGCTTCGGAGGATGGGGTACTGCACCGCCGCTGACGTCATTGAACTCAAAGGACGCATTGCTTGTGAGCTGAGCAGGTTCGTAAAAAGTTATATTCTTCTTTACCTTTATATAGTTATTAACAAAATTGACATTGTGATTATTGTCGATTGCTAGTGTTGATTTTTCCTTTAATTTATTTGAAGATTATTAGGTAGGGATATTTGGGTATCACCCAATTGAAAAAAAAAATACTGCGTTGATATGGTTAAATTTTAGCTATAGTAAAAATTCTTCACCATGTTCCCTGCAGCGCTGACGAGCTGTTGCTGACGGAGTTAATATTCAACGGCGTGTTTAACGGTCTGACGTCAGAGCAGAGCGCGGCGCTTATCAGTTGCTTCGTATGTGACGAGAACTCGTCGCAGTCGTCCGCCACCGGAGAGGAGCTGCGTGGCGTGCTCAGGCAGTTGCAGGTCACTAAGATATTAATTTGTAGTGTATTGTCGCGTTCAATAAAAAAAATCATATGCTTTGCATTATTTATATTCCTTTGAGACAGTATGCGGTTATCCTAAATCAAAGGTGTTTCCTTTGATTTAGGATAACCGCAGAAAACCCTTGCATTTATAGGATATTTGATATTATTTTTGTAATTAAAATATATTTTTTTACGTTTTTTACATTGAATAAGGCTTGCGTTTGTCCTATGAAAGGGTAAATAATTATGACAATAAACTAAAAGGTTGATAAAATATAATAATATATTTGACCACTACTGACATGACATACTTATTTTTGTTTACGAAAGAAATAAATAATATAATAGGTTTATCTTTGGTCAATGCGAGCATTTTGTTATAGGAATACGCTCGCAGGATAGCTAAGGTATCGCTGGACGCCAAGATGGAGGTGGACGAGGACGAGTACGTAGGCAAGTTCAAGTGCACGCTCATGGACGTCGTGCTGGCCTGGGCCAAGGGCGCCTCCTTCCTGCAGATATGCAAGATGACCGACGTGTTCGAAGGTTCGTTCACTTTTTAAGAAAAACAATGATTGAAAGAGACTGCACCTTATAAGTCATTGAAGGTTGTTCTAAAGAGGATAATAGTCCGTCACATTATAAGGACAGAAATATTGGTAAATATATACAATACCTAATACACCTGTCCATTACAGAGTTAGACAAACGTTGATAAAGTTAAAGGTTCGAATTCTGCCCGAATTCGAACCTTAGCTAAAATTAACTTTAAAATCTTAGCATGGACAATGCAAAAAATACAAAAAGATAGGTAAATGATAAATCATATTTATTTCTGTAAATAGATCTTTTAAAGACACTTTTACAAGTCAATATTTTTTTTAATGCCGGAGCTATCTAGCTCCGGCATTAATTCCTAACTGACGACCTCTGAGAAGAAATGCCAAAACAAAATCAGAGAATCATAGTCTCCAGTAAGTCCAGATATAGAATAGTAACAAATATGTGTCTTATAATGTAGGGCAAAGTCTGAAATGACCTTTTGAAGAAGGTAAGGTGGTTGATAAGGTGGCATCATTCGACATCGAACTGTAAAGTAAGTCATGTCGGTTGGGAAGCAAAATCTTGCTTTTCAATAGGCGTCACTGACGTCACCATAGAGACGTAAGTGTCATTGTCTGCACAGACGGTGGACTCCCCAAGTCAGCCGCCACAGCTCATAGAGGCCGGAGGTCTGACGCTCTATAGTCCCTGCTTATTTATCTTAATTATATACATACAAGGGGAAAAGTGAGAGGGAAGCCTGGTACAATTTCTCAACAAATTACTTTGTTCTCAGGTTCCATAATCAGATGCATGCGTCGTCTGGAAGAGGTGCTGCGCCAGTTGTGCCAGGCCGCCAAGAATATTGGCAACACTGACCTCGAGAACAAGTTCAGTGAGGCTATCAAGCTGCTCAAGAGGGACATCGTGTTCGCCGCCAGCCTCTACATGTAACACGCCGTGTATGTAACCTCTCTCCCTAATATATAAGTACCTATATTACATTGTATGTGTTTTATTTATAGGTACCCTGTAATAGGTGCTAATCTAACAACATTCATTCAGTCAATTTTATTACGTAATAAAATAACTAAATTAAATAAAATTTTATTATGTTATTTTGCTTCGAAATTCATTCATCGGCGAAAACAATTCTGCATGTGGAAAATATTGATGAAAGAAAGCATTAATTTGGTACGGTGGAAATGAAGCACATGGTCACAATGTTATAAGAGAACTTTATTGTTTTAATTACTGTATATCTATAGCATGAACTGGCAAGTAACAAAAAGAACAGTATTTTACTAGAATTACGCTAGAGAACCATGTTCACACAGATCGCAGTGCCGAATGATACAACTAACTAAGAATTAGAAAATTATAAATAGTGACGTCAATTTCCAATACCAAACAGCTTCCAGTAATTAATAATTTTAAAAGTTTACCAACAATTACGAATTTTGATTAGTCCTAAAAAGTATTTAGAACTGAATTGACAGATCGAACACGTAAAAGTATGAATTTATAGAAAAATGTACGATACACGGATGAACTGAACGTGTACATGTTAAGATATGAATGCCCTTCAGCCTTACACGTGTTATTGCGCGTACGACTTCTACACAAGTATTTTAACGAGGACCCTGTCAATGTGGATCATTACACTGCGCGCCAGTCCCGCGCCTCTACAAAACATTGATAAAGACCTTATTAAAATAATCGATGTCAATATTGTAATACATAAAAAATAAGAAAATTGCTTACGCTATAGTCTCATTTGGTGCCTGAATTGATATGTCCAAGAACTAAACGCGAAATAAACGCTAACTCTGTCTAACTATTACATTTTGAGTAACTAAACGAGGTATTTGTTTTGTGCCTATAGTTACATAGAACTAAATCCCGCGAAGTGCAAGTAAAAATATCTGCACATGGTACAAGACGCGAGCTCCGCCTATGCTATAATAAGTATACGCTATTATTATCGTTTAATACTTAGACGTAACAGTAAACACTCGCCCCCGCGTTCGACTGCTATGGAAGACTCGACGCTTACTAGAAGCACTTTCAATACATTACCAGTCGTTCGCCACTCACCAGATTAAACAATCTCTACGCCATTAAATCGACTCCTTACTGTATTATTTATACAAAATGTACAATTTCTCAAAAGCGCCTTCAACGATATCTGTTACTGAGTATGATGTGCACGATATGATTATGTTAGTTTGTTGCTGACATGAGCACACTGACTACAGTAATCTCGCTGTTACTCGCTTTGGGGAATATACCGAGTTAACCTTATTATTGCTTTAAATTCTATAACTTCTCTATTGTACGTAAGAGAATGGTAATATCTAAAAGTTTCTTGGGTAATGTATTCTAGCTACTGCACCATATAAATACTGGTAAAATTGCATATATACAATGTCTGATAACAGGCCATTCTAAAAAACTCTAAGCCCGTTCAGTTCACGTTCCACTTATATTATAAATCGTTGAGTACACATCAAGAGATTACTGTAATCAATCTACAGTATATGAAATGTCTAGCTTGCTATTGTCCTCCGGTTCCATATAATAAAATTCGTGTGAACTGTGACATATATTGTTATACAGTGGTTTGGCACTCTGACGGCTATATTTATTAGGAAAATCTGTGTAATGCATTTATAGCTTTTGTACTACCTACCTACATATTTCAAAAATTTCCAATAAATGGACAATAGCAAGCCGTATACTCGTGTACATTAATGACTATTCAATATATTATTGATATATAAAAAATCTCTATTTAATGGTTAATGTAAGTATGTGAATTTGATCATTACTCCTATGTAACATTCCCATTTAGGTTAGGTACAAACAAGTTAATAGGTAAATACGCTTATTCTCTTATACGCCGAAATTTGAAATTTACGTATGAAGTAGATTGTCAGTACTTATCCAATGTTCCGAGGCCTTGACATGATACTTGAAACAATTGAAAGAGAACATTATGATATGCAAACGATTATTGTTACAGATCGATATGACGAATTTTTCCTTTACGACAGCAGAAGTCGAATTTGAACGACCTATTATATTAGCAACACACTTTCTTAAAATTGTAGTAGGCCATTTAAGTTAGTAAAATATTTACAATAAAAATACGAAACTGTTTACAGTTCCTTTACGACATTACTCGAAGATTAGGCGAGAAAATCACTAACGACTAGAATGGAAAGCCGTCAGACATGCAAGCGTCGCCGCGCTACGGAACACACCGTCTCCAACCGAGCGGCTCAAATTGCCGACCGATCGACCGATTGATCGACTGACCGACCGATCTACCGTTCGACCGACCCACCCTCAGCTCAAACAACAACGCAACAAAGTTTGTTCCCCTGTATAGCAGTGCGTGTTAGCGCTGCGACGCCTCCTCGACGACACAACGACTTTTTACATTACACAGGCACACATAAATTCAGCAAAAAATATTCCCTACAAATAAATTATTTATCTTATTTACATCAACTATTCAATAAATTTGCGATAAATTTGAATGGCAGATATCAAGAAATAAATCGAATTAGGTCTCAACATAGGTAAATTTTTCTAAAACAGTTTAAACGATATTAATATTTTACATTAATTATCTTTCAATACCTATTAACATTATCTATAATTTATAAGATCTCCAAGTTTGTGATAATCCTCGATTTAAATTTAACAAGATATTCGTTACCTACCTATTTACCGTATGCGTTTTGCATCAGTTACAATATGAAAGTGACAACTTAATACGAGAGGAGAAAATATTTTAATAATCATCGTACCCTAACTCGACTATAATCCTGTCTCAAAACAAGATTAAAAGTTCACTTGGTCGGACCAAAACTTCAGTCGGTGAAATTGAACAAAACTGCATCGAGCTGCGGCGCTGAGGCGACGCGCCGCAACCCCAGCATGTAACACGTTACTCCGAACACACAAACACAACACTTTGCTTTTCACACATATCACTCGAACGCCTTATCGGTAGAAGCTTTCTCTGAAGATGTTATGGAACTACGAGATAACAATAAAAAAAAATACCGGATTACTTGAAACTGAGTGGGGTTACAGAAAGCTTCACGACACGTCGACGTTCCGGGCCCGGCGGCGCCCCACCCGTGGTTGGTATAGACTATGTTTATGTTACACGTTGCAGTCACGTGCTAAGCACTAGCCGCAGCAGCAGCGGCATCAATACAGACGACAGCGCCGGCAACATGCGCTCTCCGCGACCACATGACTGGATCTCGATTTCCTGTAGGAGAAACATTTATTTTTATTTTGGGATAAAGAAACTGACTGTCACTATTATCATCTTCGTATTTCTTTTATTAGATTAGATAGTTATTAATGCTTTATCAAGAGAAGCTTTATCTATCCTAATATAAACGTAAATATTTACAATTTTAAATTTACCAAAGAGTTCTTCTCGAACCTAGATTCTATGTAATTCAGCAGAATGCTGATTAATTTAGATAGGGTGTAGGTTCAGTGTAAGACTGTTTTGGCGGTGTGGTACCTCCGGGTGGTAGGAGCCGCAGTGCGCGGGGCGGCGGCGGTGGAGGGGGGGCCCGCGGCGGCAGGCGGCGCGGGCCCCGGCGCCGGCCTCGCGCGCGCGCACGTCCAGCCGCTTGGCGCCGCACGGGCACAGCGTGTCCACCACCAGCAGAATCAGGTTGCTGTGCGGTATCTTCTGCACGCTGAACGGCCTGCGACACATAAACATAACATTATATGATGGGCCATCCAAAATGCTACAAGAGACGTCTGACAAGAGCCAATAAGAGAAATATAATATAAATCTTGACCCAAAATATAGTCTGCGATAGACTGGCTGATTTTCTGTTGATTAAGATTTTCATCGAAAAGCTTGAATATGTTTAAAGGTTCCTGATGGAGCTGCAGTTCGACGGATCCTGCCTTACCTCTCACAGCCAGAGTTGTGGCAGTTGGTGAGCTTTCCCTTGAGAGGCTGCGCGGTGTTGAGGCGCGAGGACTGTAGCGTGAACAGCTCGGCGCTGGTGGCGCAGGGCCGCACGGCCGCCGAGCGCGCGGCCTCCCGCGGGGGGGCCGGCGGCGGCGCGGGGCCCGACGGCCCCCCTGCGCGCCCAGTCCCACGCGAACTCTCGCCCAGTCCATCTATTATAATCTCGTATGTGCCGCGATCCCTGTCCAGCTCGTCATCGTTCTCCATGTCTTCGCTCTCGTAATCTTCGTAATCTGTCACCAGGATACATTCAGTCAGTCTTAACAAATTTTAATATAAGATGTTTAAATATAAATTGAAGGTGTCGCTTACATACCGACTTCATCCTCAGCGTAAGGTCTAGCGCGCGCACGCACGGACTCCCAAAGTGGGAACCACACCGCAAGTAGACTGGTGAGATATCCACCCAACCAGGAAAGCGGTTTCAGTGGCTGCGATATAAATAATGCGAATCGAAAACAAACATCGAAAACAAACTAGTAACTACATAAAATGGGAAATAAAAAACAACTCACCGATATTTTATGGCCGCCACCACTGAATGGGTTTCTAGAATCTGGACACCGGCCTTGATGATCGTGCACAACGACTTTTTTGTATATTCGGTCCTGTACTAAAGAATCCATAATAGTGCCATCGACCTGGCCGAAGAACCTGCCGGTCTGTGAGACATCTTCAGACAGAATGATAAAACCGTTGTCGTCTAAAATGTAGCAGTCCAACTCGTCGCCCGCACATGTCTTTTTGCAGGACGTGCCAGCTGTGCACTGTAAGTAAAATGAAAAATAAGATCTCTGTCAAATTAGAAAGTCGTCGATTTGAGTATGACTTACTGCAGAAGTAACATTCAAGAAGTGTTTAGCGAGTGAGTCGAGCTGGAAGTGCAGTCCGAGCACGGCGGCGGGCGCGCGGTGTCCGCGGGACTCCACGAACACGGCGTGCGTGGCCAGCACCAGCGGCGCGCGCCCGCTCAGCTCCTCGGCCTCGGAGCCGTCGCGGAATGGCACCGAGAACACGAAGCTCTCCGGCTCGATGGCGTGGTGCTCCACCGCGCGCCGGTACCACTCCGAGTCGTACGCTCGGGCATATCGTTCACTAAAGTGCCTGTCAAATTTACGATCATTTAGACTTTCTTCATTATATTTATGAATCTGCAGTGAATCAACCGTGCAGCATGAGGAAAATGCGAAGCAATTTCATGCATGGCATTAGATACTAGCAAGGGCGTATTTTGGAATTTGGCGTCCCAGGCCAATAAGTTTCGCCGCCCCAGAAGTCTAGGAAAAAGTGATATAATTTTTTGTTATTTACAATCAAATGATGAAACAATGATGATCAATATTGGCATACATGTCTGAATGTCTTGTTAATCCGGTAAATTGTTTATTTATTGCTTTCATATGTATATAAGATGTTATAATAATTAGGTATCAATATGTAACTGTAAGGGCGCTGCAAAAACAAAAAATATAATTCTATGTCATTAAGTATTAGATAACAATCGAATTATTAATAACAAAGTATATAATCTTATACAATTGTCTGTCTCTATGTATTTATCTAAGTATTTATACAATTATTATGTCCATATTATTATAATTATTTATTCATTTGTATTTCTAAAGTTTTGTTTGTGTCATCTATTGTCAATGTAATTGGTTGTATTTTGTCTTATCACCGAAAAACTCTTAAATAAAAGAGGCGCTTGGTAGATATTGGCGAAACTTTAACTTACAAGCGTGTTTTCGACCAAATGATTTACTTACAGATTCTTGTATTTCTTTTTGTTAATTTTAAATTGAGATTGACAAGAAAAATTAAAAGAAGTCACCCCCCCTGACGCCGCCCCTGGCGGATTTACGACCCGGGCCATGGCCCGGATGGCCCTAGGGTAAATACACCCCTGGATACTAGTAGGCTATGTCCTGCGGTGTTACTTGCATAACTCATCATCATCATCAACCCATATACTGTCCCACTGCTGGGCACGGGACTCCTCAGTATGAGAGGGAATAGGCTGTAGTCCACGACGCCAATTTAGGTACCCTAAATCCTTTTGTAGGTACAGCCTTGAGTAATCTACCCACCGTATTTTAAATTTGTATAGTTCCAAGATAAGACTGGACTTACGGTTCAGCAGAGTCGGTATTCCTAGAGGTGTTGACGTTCTCAGTCCACCGGAGTAGGCCGCTGCGCGTCGCGATGAAAGACAGTGTCACCACGAACTTGTGAAACCGCCCTTGCCTGCAAAGAGATCATGAGTTAGGCATTATGTTTTGACTTTATTTTGTTTAAGTTTACTGTTAGAATAGGTTTGTGTTGCTCGATCTGACTCGATCACAAAGGTATGTTAATTAGAATATTTCAGTGGACGATTTTAGTGAAATATCATAGTCTACTCGTGACCATGGACGCTGTAAAGGCTCCGAAACGTCGGGATTAATAATATCAATATAACGCGATAAAATCCGTTAAAAGTAGTTTTATTTCAAAATTATCATATTATATATCATTTGCAAATCAACGAGCGGCGACCAACTTACAGGCGTCTTGGTTTGTTTTTGTTTCATTTATTATCTACTTCATCTGCATGAGTTGTCAAAATGTTTCTGGTCTTTTTTTTATGTTGGATACGAGCATAACGATGATGTTCATATACATGTATATATATATATGTATATATATATATGTATATATATATATATGTATATGTATATATATATATATATCTAGTAGGTACTAAATATTTTAATAAATAAGAAAATCGCACATACGTGGAGTTTTAAAATTGTTTGTTACAATGTCTTGTTAGTGAAGAAACAACGTTTAAGAATCACACTACTTGGTACCTGCTGCTTATTTACCTCTTAGAGACAGTACAGCTGGATTAGGTACCTACGTGTTGAATGGCTTTAAAACTCCAAGTACACTCCGATCCAAGCAAATTCCAGTCAATTAAAATAAGTGTTTGATAAAAATATCCGGGCTGGCTAAAAAACACACAACACTTTAGTTTACCTGATCCTTGGTGGCTATGTCTATATTAGTTGGATACACGGGAAAAAACAAATTATTGATAAAATTAGTTATACCTAGTACTTAATTGTGTCGAGTTCATACAAAGCTCAAGTAGGTCGAATAGGCGGTGTTGTGAAGCAAACTGTGTTACAATTAGGTGCATATTATTATAGTCAACTCCTTAGATTACCATCATATTCAACACGAGTGGCAAATAAATTTGAATACACTGTGCACTGTGCAATGAGGAGCAGGCTTCCCTGTCGTCTTGACAAAATCACTTGACTAATAATTTCAACATCACCCAGTAGCTAAACATGGTCATTATATTCCTAACACAAACCAATACATAATTATATATAATTGAACACAGTACTGTTGAGCAATATAAAGCGATTGGCTTTTTAGCTTAAATCTTCAGACAGTGTTTTTCATAGATTTTGAAACCATTACAATACCACTAACATGTACACACGTCGTAGCAATATATAATCACGGACGTTCTTAGCTATTTGACTTTTTTTTATTAGTTACTAATATTTCTACATGTAGTGGAACCAATCTGAGGAGTTAGGTACGTTACCTTGTTAGGAGTGCCATTAAAGTCGCTATCGGGCTATTTGTGTGACAAACACAAACGAATTAGTCATCAACATAAAATTCACAGAAAGCACTTGTGAAATATTGCTTGTGCAACATTTACATGCAAATAGGGTCTTTTAGAATAAGTAAGTATTTCGTTAATTGCTTGAACTTTCTTTTGAAAGTGTATTTAGTGGCGGTACGAAGTCTCAAACAGCAACGAGTCGACATCGCGACTGCAAAATAGAACCTCACTAACTTTCTCATTGGAATTTATTAGAGTTATTAAAAAAATGACGATCGTTATCTCTATGTAGAGGTCCCAGCAGCTTAGTTGGCTAAAACGTCCGGTGTAAATACACCTTTTTTAAATTAATCCTTTAAATTAGTTCTTCTGATTATATAATCAGAAGGACGTAGCTTCGAATCCGGTCTGAGTATAGAATGTTTGTTTCACTAAAATTGATATTTTTGAATATCTTTATTTGGATGCGATATGGCTCGCATAATGTTGTAGTATTTATAAGAATCAAGATAAATGGAAGTTATTTGTTAACATTCTATTTGAAACCTACATGTACTTGTACCGCCACTGCTGAGAACTGTTTGAAGCAAAAGAAAAGGGTGTTATTGCCGATGCTGATAATACCTGCATATATTTGGGGTGTGCTGTTAATCATGCTTCAATGAATGAAATGAACTTACTGTGAGTGATGGCTGGCATGTCCAGTGTGAGCGTCCAACTCTTTGATTACCATGGCATCCCTGATAAGTGATTGCACTAGAGTTTTGTCACCTGAAACATACAGTAGTTTTAATTCTCGAACTCTAAAGAGTTTTTATGACGTGATTGGCTCTGAATTTGATGCCCTTTATATGATGGCCCAAAGGCCAAAATTGTGAGAAATATTTATTTCTGCATATAACATAATATACCATCACGCCTGTATTCTTCAAGGGTTAGGCAGAGGTGTACAGTACGCGTGGCATAACCTGGCCGGACTGAAGTTAGCCGTTTGAATCGGCTAACTTCAGTCCGGCCAGCACAATGAATTGTTTATGTTGAAAAATTGTATACTGCGCAACCAAACAGTCAACTTCAGTCCGGCCAGGTTATGCCGCGTATACTGTACTAACTGTCCACACATTGTTCGCCGATATGTTTAGGTCTCATGTAATAGGGGGGAGCCTACAGTTTTTAACTAATGCAGTTGTTATCGTACACAGAATTTTGTAAATTGAGCTTTTTGTTCCAATAAATGTTTTTATTTTATTATTTTTATTTTATTTCTGTATAACATAGGTACCCCAAAAAAAGGAAAACAACAACATTAATGAATGAAAAATAGAAAAACTATTAAAGTAGACAATTAATAGGTACGTAGGCCTTTCTGTTAAATAATCTGGTTCCCTGACATGACAGCTGACAACATTTTTGGCTTTGATAATTAATTATATTTTACGGGGTATTTTGTAACACGTTGTATAGTGTGATATAATGCGTACAGTAGTAGGAGTCTCTGTCCTGCTTCTTGTGCGCGTTGTGCAGCGTGAGCGCGCGCGGGCGCAGCGACATCCACTTCCAGCCGGGCCGGCCCGCGCGCGACAGGAAGTGCACCAGCTGCTCCTCCGCAGAGTTGAACGACTGCTCCGAGGTCGATGCGTATTCGCAGTAAACCCTACACATTCAAATGAAACTCCACTAATATTCTTCAGTATCGACGACAAAACTGATTATAATTGACGACTTGGCATTGGCTAAAACTGATTATAGTAACTTTATAGCAATCTTTCTAGCATTTTTTTTATCGGTATTTAAGGGCGTCACACACGGCGAAGATACTATAATATTTTGTGTTAAAATGCCTGGATATAAAATATTATAGTATCATAAGGTACGACACGCGAACCTGCCGGCGTTGTGAGGAGGCGGACGAAACGCCACTTCATCTCCTGGGAGAATGCGGGCCTCTAATACACAAGCGCAGTGTTCATCTAGGGAAACATATCGTAAGCCCAGATGAAATAAAAGAGCTCAACCCTAAGCAAATCCTGCAGTTTATAGTAGCCGCAGGGTTTAGCGGTGAGCTCTAATGCAACAAGTGGCGATCACAATAGACCGACTGCGGTCGCAGTGACACTTAAGCCGCGATATAATAATAAAAAATAAAAATAAAATAAAATCATAAGGTATTAAACACTGTTAAGTTACTATAATATATCAGCTCGAATCATTCAAAGGTTTGTTCTACGCTGTATAAGGATCTTGCGACAGATAGCATGTTAATATACATATATTTCACATCTTAACATAAAATTTCCATATCGCTCGATACTAGCTTATGATAGTGTAATATAAAAATATATATTATCTTAGCCGTTTGTGATTGTTCATACAAACTATATAGTGAGCGATATTTATAAAACATTATAGTATCTTTGCCGTGTGTGACGAACTTAACGTAGCAAAATATATGTTCAGTTTTTCTTACCAGTCAGGGTGAACTTTCCAGTTATCGCCTTTGAAGTATTCCGTGACTGCAAATTTATTATATTTATAGTTTAACAATTTGTTTTAAGCACTTTTTGAAGACAAATAATTCCTCAATATTTGTGTGGGCCGCTGAAGCGTTCACATGAAAAATGGACTGTTGTGTAGAAATGGAAGTGTTTCTATTCTCGTCATACTCACCATTAACAGGACTATGCTTGACCTCCTGCTCTGCCTGCAGTTCGTACATGCCGTACCCGTCGGGCAGCACGGCCGCCAGCGAGAAGGGCGTGCCGTCCACAGGACTGTAGAAGTACCGCTGACGTCTCGTAGCCACGCGCCTCATGTTGTCGTATTGCACTTTCACGGCGATTTCAGTTTCTCCTTCGCGTTGTTCGATCATATCGTGGCGTAACTGCAAAATTGATGAATAACCGTAATATTTTTTAAAGAGAGGTAGGGCATAGTGGGAGTAATCCACTCAAATTGGAGCTGCCCGACTGGGGAAGTACCTCCGCCTTGCAGAAAATCGAAGTGAAATAACACTGCTTTTAGCTGTGTTGTGTTTCTTGCGGTGAACAAGGTTGCCAGCGCTCCGCGAGGAAACGTGTTGGCAGTGATGGGACTTTGTCCCTTATGCAGTATAAGGGACAAAGTAGTAAACACAACTAATCCTCTTTCGTTGTACAGGGTCGGCAACGCACAAGTGATACCCTTGGTGTTACAAGCGTCTAAAGGCTACGGTAACCGCTTACCATCAGGTGGGCCGTATGCTTGTTTGCCATCTTAGTGGTATAAAAACAAAATATCTCAACAGATATCAAAGTGACCCAAAATTGGTATCTGGGGCACTCCCCATCTAAATTAAATTAACTAAAATGAATAAAGGCCACTTACATCGAGCAGTAGTGAGGTGAGGTTGACTCTGGAGTTCTCATCAGAGTCCACCAGCAGCTCCACGTCCGTGAGGTCCACACTCGAGTACAGAGGACGCAGCGTCTCAGTGTACTGTGAATTATAGTTGTATTTAATGATTCGTTTCTTCAAAGAAAAAAGAGTTTCCTTATAAGTTGCATAGTATTATGATAATGACGACCTTATATCAGTACTTACTTCCTCATTTGTATGCTGTAACAAAAATAAACGGTATTTTAGTAATTTTCTTAGGCATTGAATTGCTATAAGGTAATTTAGATTCGTAGGTTTATATGGACATGAAGAAGAAGATGCTAAGCAATCTACATTAAAAGTAATTGTATACATACCAAGGGTCTCAAATCTGGATGGTACAATACATGCCCGTTGTTATCCACCATGAACGAGTAACCGTTCACACCCAACTGCAAAGAAATAGACGCTATCAATATAATATATACATTGATACACACATGCATACTTTATTGCTGAGTAGGTACGAGTTATGTATACCTGATAACGGCTATTCCCGATAGAAAATCGGTCAGCACTGTCAGCAGATAGAATTTGACATAAGGTCCATACAAGTAATGTCAAAATCCTATCTCTAGTACACAAATCAGGACGGATTATCTACTATTTCGATTACTACGATACACAACAATATCGTAAGTATTTACACCTGGTAAACTGTACCTTGTATGGTGGCACGAGCTTTTTTATTTGATCAATAGGCACATCGGTTCCCACCACGCCGAGTAAGTTGGCTTCTCTTTGCTGAAAACGAAAATGTTCCGTAATCAAGAATCTACCTTTTGTGGTGTATCTTTCATTTTGTATTTCATTAAATAAATTACAAATTTTTGAGACATACCGTGTGGTTTCTCCTATCGAAGATAGGTACGGTGACAGAAGACATCAATTGGCCCATGCCGTCATCAGCAAGACTACTGCTCTGTAAAAACAAAACACAATGGTTAATGAAAGGACGAACTCGCAAGAACATCGACATAGGCGGAGGTGTCAACAGTTCGTCGATATTTATGTATTATCTAAGGTTTGGTATATGTAACAAGGGGTGAGCGTATTGCCATTACCTGGGAACAAATTCAAGCTTCGAGAAGATTTTGAGAATTTTATAGCTAATAGAAAACCTGACGACACTGTTAGATTTGCGAATCGAATCTCTCAACAGCCGCGCTTTTGGCCACTAGAGACCAGTTAGGAAGAACAATTATCAATTGTATTCAAAAGCGAAATCAAATTAGTACAGATTCTGTCATTTTTCTGGATATGGTTAGTGTTAAGATTTTACCACGCTTAAGTGAAAAGGAGCTAGTTAGTGAAATAATCGTTTACGTACTCTGCCCCCGACGTAGGCGGGGCTCCAGTGCACAGGGTGCACGCTCTGATACATCACCAGCGGCCGAGCCAGCACTTCTACGAAGTGCAACACCTTCGACTTGATCTCCGAATGCTCGTTTATTGTCACGTAGAAACCTGACAACAATTATTTATAAAAGTTACAAAATAAATTCAATTCTCTTCTATTTTAAAGACAACAATCGTTAGTAGGGATAGAAGAGTAGATATCTTCACAAGGTTGCTGTGGGTACAAAATGAAGGAAGGGATGAGAGTAAATAATTTATTGTTGTTGTATATGTATAATAAGTGTGTGCAGTGCGTGAGCGATGCGCCATTCTGGAACTACAGTACCTATAGCTGGATAAGAAATTCGGGCGGGAAATTTCGGACCAATTCCTTCGAGGAAATACTTAGATGATTTGGCTTGGATCCTAAAAGCTTATGCTTTTATTTATTTTGCCATTCCTCTGTCATATTTTAAATTGATTAGAGATTGGAGAGTTATTTTTTTATAGGTTTAGTACTGACATAGATAATACAAGGTTAACAGATAAGTAAAAATATCTATACCTTTGTTAGTGCACGCCATGTCCTTCATATTATGTCCAGCGGTGGCATCTCCGCCAACGCGGTAGGTGAAAATGCGCACGGGCATGTGCGGCCAGTTCCACGTGCGGAACACGCCCTTCACGCCGCCGGCGCCGCCGCCCGCGCCGATCACAGCGATAGCCTGGTTGCACTGGCAACCCAGACCCGTGCGGTTGTACTGTAAGAGGTATAAGTTATATTAGTTGTAAACTCAAATTTTCTGCTTTTAAAATAAAAGGTGTGGGTTTTTCTATCCGAGGGGATAACGTTATCAATATTTCAATCTAAAAAGCGGAGAAAATTCATTCTTATTCTAAGTTATCTTACTAATATAGGTCCGTGATATTTTACTCAAGAATAACTACTAAATAAGCCGATTATAAATTTTACTGCTTATGATGTAGTTTATGGTTATATTCTTTGAAAGAGAAGAATTCGTTTAGGTTATTATCGCTGTATTAATTAATATTCCCTAAGTAGATTAATCATTTCCTTAAAATTACATTATGTTGTAGGTAGGATTGAAGGCTGGCTGCCTATAATTTTCTTCATTGAAAACAGGATATTATGTTAAACAAAACGATATATTTTATTAATATGCTGTTACCCTATGCAGTATTTCGAAACCAGTAGTAAGAGCTCCGGTCAAGTTGGCCACCCCACCAGATAGCTCAGCATTCCATGTCGCCGTCTTCAGTTCTCGTAGTGTCTCGGGAATCGCCTGTAACAAAGATGATTGGGTTATTGTTCTGCAAACTCTAACAAAATGTCTAGAGGTGGAGAGTGATGTGCTGAAGACACCTTAATGCGGACAAAGTGGAAGAAAAATTCGACATCATAGACAGTAACAAACTGGAGGACGTTATTTAAAACGAAACGAAAAAAATATCTTGAAAATGTCTCGAGATTTTACTAAATAGATAATCATACCATGCCGACTACCAGATTCATAGCTATATTAGTTATCACGTAGTCTATCCAGATTATCTTGAGGGGCCTCCGCTAAAATCAATCGACCTGGCGCGGTGAGACTATGCATGGTAGACAATCTTACCTAATCGAGTCCCACAAGATCACGTTAAGTCATCGGCCCCGTACCTACCTATAATGGTAATCAGATGTCTGATTTTTTGAATGTCGGTAGTGTCCAGTAATTAGTTTGTGGTGGTTGGATGATGATATCAGTAACTTCGTGCAGAATACAGGTATTTAGCCACATCTGGTTAAGCTAGAATCTTACAGGCTGGCTTATTATATCCTTATTATTAATAAGGATATTATAAGCTAGCCTACAGAATCTTTAAAAGAATTTAGAGATTAATAACTTATTATTCTCTAAAACTTAAGGTTTTTTTCTTAACGGTCGAGACTTATAGGACTGCTAGGAATATGGTTTAATTAGGGAAAAAAATAAGAAGGATTAAGGCAAGCGTACCTTGATTAAGACTGGCCAGACGGGCACCGGTAAAATAAAGAAAACCAAAGGAATGCTGAGATAAACTCAAACTACCTATGATATGCAACATGCAATGCTCGAACTAACACGCAATGCATTTAATATGTTATAACTCCGTCTAATATGAATGCAGTACATGAACCTAAGTGTGGATTAATTCTGCAATTTTATTGCTAGATATTCAACTGGCATCAAAGCCAAGTAAAACGTACACGTCTGAAATTAAATGAATATGAATATTCATTCCGCTCGCTTCATTAAGCGACTCCATAGAATTAATTAATTATTGTTCCTTAAAAGCTTGCATTAAAACTTGAAATTATGGTACGATAACCAAAGAGATCATCGCAATTTTAAAAAGAGAGACAATTTTCTGTCCTGAGTCTGGTCTTTGCTAACGCAACGAATTTTCCAACGCGTCTGCTTACGTTCGCAGAAAAATATTGGTATTGTAGTAGTGGTAGTGGTATTGTAGTACCACTAAACAAACTAGTTTTTCTGCCTGATGAACGTAATAATAATTAGAAGGTTTAGATATATTGTGTTTAGAAAACAAAACTAAATAACTAGGTTTAATATCGGCGCTATCTTTCTAAAGAATCTGAGCACGGCCTCACCTTGGCTCATATTGTTTCATAAAACTAACCAAGTTATGTGTTCAACTAGCGATGAGTTAAAGTTGTGTCTAACCGCAGACGAAGGCTGCAGCTGGTTGCAGGCAAACAACCTTGAAAGTTGCCACGAAGGCCCATTGTTATGAGTTCCGACCACCCACCAGCCTGTTTAGCTTTCATTATTGCCTAGCTATCTTTAAGTATTATGAACAACAATAATGTAGACCGTACAGCTAACTATGTTTACGCGGGTGCCATTAATTATAACATAATCTAAAGTGAGGGTTTCAACATTATACATATCATTAATGTAGTAGTTAACTGACAAGTCATATAAATTCTACATACATAATATATATTATGTATATGTGTTATAAGTAGGTACATATACTGCGTTACCAGTTTTCTTCTCTAAACGACAGTGACTTTATAAATACGGATTTTTGTATTTATGTTGTTAACTAACTTTATCAATTTTGTTTACAAAAAGTAAATAAGTCATAAGATTACAAATACACCGTTTGCTGAAAACACACAGAATCTACTAATGAAACATGGTGGGTGGTGTATCAACTCTTAAATATACAAAGTTTAATTTCGCCCGGGACGACATAAAGCGGGAAATGTTTGCCATGAAGGTAATCGTTGGATCGTATATTAGCGAAGTTCCCGGCACAAGAGTGTACCAGCCTCTTAGACGATTTCAAGTACGTAGGTACATAGTAGGTACGAACTTGAAAGTCCAGGTGGTGTTACTTACATAACCTGCATTGCTGAAACTAAACTAATGAAAGAACTGTGTTGCTCCCTGTTGCTTTTCTTTCAAGATATTATTCGTGAAGTTGAATGGAGGTGGAGTATTGTGGAGTAGTCATCGATTGAACTTGTGACTTGGCTGTACCCGCTGTCGGAGAAAGTGTGCAAGTGTCGCTGCAAAGTTGCAAGCTCGCGCGATAAGGACCCCGGCGCACCCTACTACCTGTCACAAGCTACGCGCCGCTCTCTTCTTTGTATCATTGATCTTATCTCTGAACTTTGCCGAGACTTATGAACTGAATAAAGTAGGCACACCAAGATGATATTCTCGTTGAAATATAGTTCCTTACAGACACCGACGGAAATGCGAGGTTGTCTTATCAACTAAGAGTTTAGACAGCGAAAGATGGAGCCGACAACAGCCGGCTTCGCATACGGTCGGCGAACTTTAAAATTTTCCACTGTTGTAACATACTTTACATAACTGACATCTTACGTTTGTATCTATGATGTCTTCGTTATACATGTACCTATGTGGTGTATATTATTTTATTTACGAAATATGATACACAAGTGTTATTTTTGTGAAAAAGCTTTCTAAAACCTAGTAGACAGCCAATTCGAACGATCGCCCTGTGTTGCTCTTTTTAAGACAATGTTACTGCAAAGACTATTAAGATCAGTAGAAAATTTACCTTAAAATCGGGACATATCGTGTTTGGGGAAACATAATTTGAAAATGTTCAGTCATAAATATTCAAATGTTGACAGTCACTTAACGAGTGGCGTGTTAACACTAAGTGTGTGCAGTGCGTGAGCAAACGAGACGATTGATGATGTCTTTAGCTGGCTCGCGTGACGTCCTCTATGACAATGAAGCGGTTGTACATGTCCACGGTTTTCCCTTACTTTTAATCGTTTAAGTAATTGGGTTATATTTTAATGGCAGTATTATTTTTATAGCTTTTTCCTAGAAGCGTTGCCTATTATTTTAGTGTAAGGTTAATAACGGATAAATCTATATAGATAAAAATGAATCTCTGTTATCCTTGGTCACGCCAACTTCGACTTTGCCGATTTCATTATTTTTTTTCAAGTTTTCTAATACTTTGTAGAAGGTTGTTACGGTTCTAGTGTATTCATAAAAATCTATTAGACTAGTTACGAAATGGCTCACCTAGAAATTGCTTTTACTGTTTGTGTGGGAGAAATACTTTGTTAAAATCAAATAATTAATAACTTTAAAACATCTATAACCACTTACAAATCGTATCTGGCGATAGCACCCAATAAAACGATCACGATCAAAATATTAACGTAGGGGCGTTGCGTCATTTATTTAATTGTGGGGTTTGTGAGCAATGGAACTAAAATGATCTGATACCCAATATTAATGGAGTCACATTAAAGTTGGCTCGATTGAATCCATTAAGGTGCGTACACACAGGGACTGATGAGTATCGGTACTGAACCACCGCAGCGACACGCGAAACCTGCATTTGCTACCATCATTTACACCGTGTATACAGGATGGTTATCATGGAGAATTTTTTTGGGCTTTCAGAACTGAATACAGTAATTTTTAGGTCACATTTAATTGTGAGTTATAATAGGTATATATAATATTCTTTCGTGTTTTACACTTGAGTTACAAGTCCTTTTATTTCCGACTGAATTTTAATAGAACTGTGTGAATTGTTTAATTAAACATTTTAACGTGTTAACACTGCGTGAATAGTAGCTAACAACATTTTATTTTCCTTTGAAATGGGTCTATGTTTGTTTTGTTTTTCATAGATATAAGGTTACAGACTAAGCTGAAATAGCAAAAACGCAAAATAGCGTTATATAAAAATATAACGCTATTTTAAAGTATAAGAAAAAATATATTACCGAAAGGTTCTTATAGAACAAACTAGGCTTATTAGACACAGTAGGCTTATTAAATACGCAGAATAATTGCAACCGCAGCCTTATCCACGAAAGCGGCTAGCTAAAGCGGTCATTTCTATATGAAATACCTTTGGTCGCGATAATTACAACCACGACTAGCGGTTGGTCGTGTTTTCGGAAGCGCCTTGTTATTGTTTAGGTACATCATTCTACTAATATTATAAATGTGAAAGTTTGTGAGGATGGATGGTGTTTGTTATTCTTTCACGCTAAAACTACTGAACGGATTTTGATGAAACTTTACAGTTTTATTCATATATCCGAATAAAATAGCCTATAATTTATTTGGATTTCGGGTTAATTAGCCAAATTACAACGATAATTAAAAGTAACTTTTCCACGCGGACGAAGTCACGGGCAGAAGCCAGTAAATAATATATTCAAGGTATATATAAGTAACAAGTTTTACTTCAGATATTAGTATAGCTTCCATACAACACAACAGTAGTCTGAGCACTCTCGCACGTCCTATGTTTCATTTAATTTCATGACAATGTATCTCGTATGTCCACGTACGTCTGTATTTTTCCGTACAATTTTTGGTGTATAATCCTTAACTTGCTGTTATCTTTCCGTGACCCAAATCCTGCATTGTTAATTTAAAATCGTGGACAATGTGCCCCACCAGTAATTGACACGCATAAACCGATATTAAAAGCTTTATACGTGGGTTAGGCGGCAATTCCAGCGCGGAATTTACGTCATGTTTAAATCAGTACTGACGTTAAACAATTTGTACCGCTGTACCTGCAACCCCTGTATCAATTTAAACTGATACGCCCGCGCCCCGTTTTAATTAGTAAAGATAATTTAGGTCTAAGCTACACCCACTATTAAAAATACATTAATGACTTAATGTCACCTAGGTTTTGGGTATACTACCTACCTTGTGTAATATTAGTAAAGAAAATTTAAACCAGGTCTCAGCTACACCCACCAATAAAAATACATTCATGACTTAATGTCACCTAGGTTTTGGGTATATTACCTACCTTGTGTAATAAGGGGAACGTCGTCTAATTATTGCTTATTGTTTACTACTTACTATACTCATTGTTTCGTTAATTTTGTCTTAACTTACGAGTCATTGTTATTATTTTGCAAAGTTTTCTCAGGTAGGTAATTGAAAACCCATCTTATACATACCTATCTACAACAACTACTATCAGCAATTAAATCGAAAAACTCAACTACTTAATCCTAAAAATCTAAAGGCACCTCTTGCACTTAGCAAGTGCCCAAATGGTGCCTATAGGTTTTAGATTAGGTGGGTTGGATTCCCACAGGACACAAATATTTGTGTGGATAAAAACATGAGTATTTGTGTTTGTCTGGGTGTTTCTTATGTATTATAAGTATGTATTTACAAAAAAAAGTATATAAGTATTATATCCATTGTCTAGTACACATAGTACAAGCTCTGCTTAGTTTGGGACTAGATGGTGTTATGTAAAATGTCCCAAAAATATTATTATTATTATTTATTATTATATTAATATTTAAAAAATAGAGTTAAGGAAAAACCAGATAAAATATTAAAAAAAAAACACACCCGAATTGAGAACCTCCTCCTGGTTTTTGAAGTCAGTTAAAAATAGTTCTAAGGGAAAAACAAAATGTTGGAACGAACGTCAAAGACGTCAGTCCAGGGCGTTTACTTCGGAACAAAAGGTCGTGGCGTCCAACCTGGCCATATTGAATTTACGCTGAACCCGTAACAAGATTTATAAATATTATAAGAACGTATACCTACATATTGTTAGATGTTTACTGTTATTTGTGTTTCAAATATCACATAATTTTTTCATAACAAACCTATTATAACTTCGATGTCTAACCATAATGAGTGTGCACTGGCTTACATATTGCAATGAAGATTTATTTGCACACATTTCGCAATACTTCATTTAGACAGTGGAAACTGAACAAATTTCATTGAAGCTTGCCAACTTCAAGATGAATCGAATTTCAGATCAAATAAGTTTTATCTTAAAATAGGATGTGATTTCGAGGAATATCAACGATAGATGTGTTTTCAATATGAGAGTAAAGACCAAATGGGGTTATTTTAAAATGATATTGCAGTCTAGGCTCGAGCAGGAACTATTCATTATATTGTAAATCACTATCCTTGATTTGCAGTGCCGGCTATGCTGAAAATGTGTTTTTGATATTCACCGTAATAATATCCGGCTCGCCCTTTATTACATGGGACCCAAATATACCGGCTAACTTTGAGTGTTGGTACATTAGTACACCTCTGTCGAACTCTTCGGGGAACACAGGCTGTATATTTTTAATATCTAGCAAAATGGTAATTATTATTGTGTACGACCATATTGACTATAATTATAAAGTCTTCTTTCCGACACCTAAGTGACGAGGGAGTGTCTTGATATTATTTTGCCATTCGTGAAGCGCTTTTAACGAAAATATTCAATTAACCGCCTTTATTGACAGAACGAAAGTTAAATTGAACTTATTATAATGTAAAAAAATCCTTACCTGAGCTAAAACCTTGGTATAACACGGATGCAGCTCGGACACCGTATCGCTGTATCTATAGATGTTGACGAAATCGTTCGGTCCGAGGGTATCCAGTAGAGCAGACACGGTAGACTTGGCCAGCCGCCAGTATGACGAGCTCAGGTCGTCAGAGTCATCAAGCAGGATCACCAGGTCCTTGGGGGAGGTCGCCGCCTCAACAAACCAGTTTGAAGATCTGAAGTCGTAGAAGTCTCTTGCATGATGCGAGTAACCGTCTTCAGGTGGCCAGGACATCGCTGAGTACAAGAAAAAGTTAAGTACATAAATAAAACAACAATTTGTTTAAATATGAATCGAACGTTTAATAATAATATTTTTGGGACATTTTACATAACACCATCTAGTCCCAAACTAAGCAAAGCTTGTACTATGGGTACTAGACAATGGATATAATACTTATATACTTTTTTTTGTAAATACGTACATATAATACATAAGAAACACCCAGACAAACACAAATACTCATGTTTTATCCACACAAATATTTGTGTCCTGTGGGAATCGAACCCACGACCCCATGATCAGCGGTCCGGCACTCAAACCGCTAGACCACAGAGGTCGTCAGATGTGTTCGGAGAATACGTTAATATTTAACTTTCATCTATGATGACGTTGGTTGGTGAACATCGTAGCCTAGTTCTCGTAGCAACCGTAGCAAATTAAATAGATCCAGCCTCCAATACCTAAGAGGAGTAAAAGAATATGTACCTCTTGCGTCACTTTTATAAACTGATTCATTTACACTTGAACACCTTTATTTAAATATGAACAAACCTGGGTACCGCCTCATAAAGCCACTGGAGGAGGCGTAGTACTGCCACGAAAGCGTCGGGTCAATCTCGTAGTTGTTCACAAATAAGGGATCTAAGTGCTCTGACCACGCAATCTGGTTCTGTACCTCACCATCTGCATCAAAAAGGCACGTGTCAAAATAACATGTTTTGGTATATGCTAAAACAGTAATAAATAATGCAAACAAGTATTTTTGTTAATGGAAATGAAAACGTTGAGACCAAACAACATTTATGTTAAAATAATCCTAAGCAAAACAAAAATATAAATCAACTAAGACTTTAAATTACGCCATACGGAAACAGTTAAACCGTCGTGGTTTAAAAATATGATAATCTGAATTGTAGTCGCATAACCATTTTTATAGACAACAATAAAACTGTTTATGAAGCGGCCACCGGCACGAACAAGTTTAAATTCAGCTTATTATATGTAAATTATTTCACGTGCTGTTAAACTTATGAATTATGTATGAATGCAGTTACTTTTAATACAATAGAGGATAATCGCGCGACACTTTTGGCACTTTGTCCACCAATTAGGGAAATTTTCTTTAACTACCCATTAAAAGAAGTGTAATTGGCAAACTTGGTTCATTGGGCAGCCGTGATTGCTTTCTCCTGGACCGCCGGCCGGAAAAATTAATGGTTCGCCTGTGTACTATGGGTTTGTTAAATAAACGCACCAGGCCCTATGTAATTACGCCCTTTAAATTAAATACGGGCCTGCCAAACGATATTTTGGGGCTTTTTGGATGCGTGAGGGATTTCGTCGTAAATTTCTTGCGTGTAAATTTGTGCAGGCTTAGGACAATAAGAGTAATAGAATATAAAATCTGTTAGATATCTGTGAATCTGTGGTTTTTTTTTCAATTTTTTAAAATTATATTGAGAAATCTTAGCTTTAGTCTATTTGATAGACTGACTTTTGTAAAAATTACAACTACCAAAATCATACATATTATAACAATACCGAAAGAAAAACAAAGCTGTAGGTACTAGTTACAAGTAAAAGTATCTATTTTCTTTTAAATAGGTCAAAGATAATAATATTTGTAATGTATAAATATTAGAACCTCGAAATTTTGTCAACAGTAATTTATCATAGATTTGAAATAATGTTTGTTTGTGTGCGCGCTACTAAATAGTCAGGAATACGTCAATCTGTCCATAAATCATCGGTGGCCGCCACCCGGGACCCTCCCATCCCGTGTGTCAACAATATATTAGCTTCCATTATTTAGGGATGGAGAGTTCGTTGTATTTTTTGCTTGAGTTTTATTATTCGGCGTAAAATATGAGTCAAATATAAAATTGCCGTTGTTTGTGTGTCTTGTAATCTCTGTTTGATAAAAGTTGATTTCGTAATTTTGAGGTAACTGTTTACCAGTTCATTTGAACAAACGCTGGATAAATACAGAATGTGTTTAGATAATTTACAACTCAAATTAGTTACCATAATTAGCTTTTTAATTACTTTTTTTGGATAATATAATTTTCATTTCATCATCATTAAAAATTATTATGGGTAATTTCTTTGTTTAAGCTTAAGATTGGTGTGGTTTACATTTCCAAAGAACTAAAAATATGAGTAAACGAACCGTCAGTGTTGATGTAAGGCGGCATAAGCACGGCGCTGTAGCTGGTGTTGACGGCAATGTGGTCGAAGTGTCTGCTAGGTGTGAGTGCTAATCGTCGTGCTCGCGCCGCGAGGGTTCCGTCATCTGCATGCACGTTTAGCCAGCGCGCATCGTAGTACGAGCCCGGCGCGCCATCGCTGCCGCCACTGCCAGCGGACAAGGCTGCGGCTTCAGCGCTGTCCATTATGCGCTGGACAAAACAAAAGAAAGTTAAGTAAGAACTCTGCTACTCTGGTTTCCTGGGTTGGTATTGCCAAATATACTGCTGGTTTAGAATATATGCTACCCGGGGTTTGAAGGGCAATATCGCACTTGAAATTGCTAGAAAAATGACTAACTAACAAATGGGAAGTACTACTGCACTGTTGTTGCTGACGTCTGTTATAATGTGGTTGTCGCTTAACATCTGATTCAATGGCGGCCGTTATATACTTGTTTGGTTTCTTGGTATAATAAAAAAACTGCTTTTGGATATACTAATCTAACAAATGTGAATGACTGCTGGATCAGCTAACAGTCAGCGTTATTGAGCCAAATTTGTAGTTCGACGTATGTTTATTCACACTGTATTGGCAGTTTCAATTCAGAGTACAAGTTTATCTCGTTCAACACGTAAAACATTTTTTTTTACTTTTAATAATAAAGAGTTTCTCTAATAGGAAAAACGTAGCAACGAACAAAATAAAGTCCTAACATAGGCTAACATTCTATAACGATGACAATTGTTAAGCCGCGCGTTTATAAAAACTACGGGCTGTATTGCGGCAAGTAAAAGTATTAAAAGCCTCACGTCCTTTTAAAATAAAAGTTTGTATTTGTGTCAACATTTCCCCTTTGGTATGATTTACAAGGGTTGAAACAGTCAAGTCATGGAGCGAGCCGCGGCCTGTGAGCACAAAGAGTGGACGGATAAAAGCGGTAGACAATTGTCGGCAATTAGCCGGCATGGAATTGGGCTGATCGATAGCCGCCTTTGTCCTACCGCTAGGCATTAGCGGACGATCAAAAATAATCAGTTCCACTCCCCGCCACAGCCACACCTTTCTCTTCCTTTATTGGAGACAGTACACGTCCACGTAGTAAGTGTCGCAAGTGTTTTACTATCAATGGTCATGCCTATAGGGCAAGTGAAGGAAAGAGCGCTTTTTAGTCGGTAAGAGTCTCTCCCCTGCCACCTGCCCGGGTAGTGGACGTTCTATGAGGATTCCGTATAAAAAAGGTGTTATTCTGTGGAAGCTTTATTTCTTTTATTATTTATGAAATTAAGGTTGGTTGTTACTATCCCCTGCTTGTGGATACAATATATATCTTATGTTCTGATATAAATTTTGGTTTCATTGTTGAATTATAAATAAATAAATATTCTTGGACAATTTCACACAGCACCATCTAGTCCCAAACTAAGCAAAGCTTGTACTATGGGTACTAGATAATGGATATAATACTTATATACTTTTTTTTTGTAAATACATACTTATAATACATAGAAACAACCAGACAAACACAAACACTTATGTTTTAACCACACAAATATTTGTGTCCTGTGGGAATCGAACCCACGACCCCATGATCAGCAGTCCGGTACTCGAACCACTAGACCACAGACGTCGTCAATAAATTACACCTATAGTTACGATATAAACAGTTCCATTTTCATTTTAATTTGATTTTATTTGACAGAGTAATATAAAACACGATTTATAAGCTGAAAAGGCAATTAAGCCGATTTACAAACACTATATGAATGAGGTAGTTTCCAATCAGTTTGCAGGCTGACATTTGGCAATCTTTTGACCTGCGACTGTTTGATAATAATAATAGGGGTTGCGTGATCCTAATGACTCGGAGCCGATTGCCTCAATAGCTCTAGTGTTGGCCCATGCGATTATATGTAACTTCAAAGCTTCGTTATTGTTATATCTAGGCTATGAGGGCAAGCCTTACAAACAAACCACATATAACATAGTTTAAAATATGAGCATATATTTATACTACGTAAACTTAATCTATATTCGGTGTTTCTTCTCAGAGGTCGTTAATATTTGTATGCCACTCCGTGGCAGGACACAGAGACGCTATTGTTTAATTAACTATCTGTTATTTTACCTGTGTACACAAATAAAAGCATTCGATTTGATTTGATTTGTCTTTAAAAGATCTATTTACAGAAATAAATATAACTTATCATATATATTTCACTACGTCCGTGGTCTAACGGTTTGGACTGCTGATCACGGGGTCATGGGTTCGATTCCCATAGGACACAAATATTTATGTGATGAACATATGTGTTTGGGTTCGCCTGGATGTTTCTCATATATTATAAGTATGTATTTACAAAAAAAAAATTAATATTATATCCATTACCAATAGTACAAGCTCTCCTTTTTTTGGGCCTAGTTGGAGGTGTTTAAAAATGTCCCAAATATTTATTTAGAATTTAACTCGATCAGTAATTTCCAAATATTATTCGTATAAGTACTTATTATGTATTCAGAAGTACTAAAAACACCTGCAGAAAACACAGTTTATAAATGAGAGTTTTTAGTTGTGAGACGAAATAGCCCCATCCTAGAAACAAGCTCGCGAAGTGGGGGCGAAGTAATTAAAACTTGCACTGAGCTGAGCCCGCCTCCTACACCACTACACTGCACTTGCAGCGTCCGACACCCCTCGCTCCACGCAAAAGGATTTTTATTAAAATTAATCCTTTGATAACAAGAAGAAAATCTTTTAGGTTACATTTTTATATTGCTGGTATACGATAGATACACTACACAGTAACCCAAATTGAGCTTGTCTTACAGCAGATTTTAAACATAGTTAATTTAAATGCGATGATATACGATGAAAATAAATAATCTGTTGAACATAAACATATAAATAACCTGCTTCATATGACACGGCTAATAGAGAAAACTAGCTATTTAATAATAATTACATGACACTCAAATATTTTATCTCGGTCATTAGGACGGGTCTGAAAAGCCGAGTATTCTTGGAACAATGCTTAGTGCCGGCCCGTAAATACATTCCTTTATTTTGTTTCAGCTACAGTTTCATTAAGTGCGAAATGTTGGCGTCGTTTTTTCTCCGTGCGACGCCCGCAGCGCAGCAATCCCCTCGATTTTTCAACTTTATTGTTGAGCTAAGTTCCGCCGCTTTCGGCCCACTATTGCCAAGTTCTATTCCCAACTTATTATGCGAACTATTCTGTTGGCGAGCTCCTTGTGCAGACAAATGGCTTTTTTGCAAATGTTGTGTTGTGATATTTTAATAATTGCAGCATTATTTACAATTGTTGGTCTAACCAAGTTTGTCGCGAATTAATGAACAGCAAGAATAAAACTCGCGTAAGCTGTAATAGTTTCAATTTGAATAAGTATACTAGTTTTATTCAGATTTTACAGTGTCGCTCAAGTAATTTGTAAAGTAGATATGTAAAAAGAGAAATACACAAATCGCCTCGATACTCCACTCTCATTTGTAGCAACCGGTAAAGATGAGGGGTTGAGACGAATAAAGCCAAGATAAACGTCTCCAGATAAACTCAACGTATTCACTAAGATTCCGTCTCGTTGACGCTCAATTTATCGCTATACACGCTGTCTTTGAATAAATACACAAGCATATTATCGATCATTCTTTAACAACCTTGGAATTTGCGCAGTCTCAATGCAAATACATAAACTTAATACTAAAAACGTAGTAAGTACACTATAAACTCAGTCTCCTTACTAATTTTAAACAAAATGTTCAAAATCTAAACTTGCATCATTATTTTAAAACAAGTGCATACAATGAAAATCTTCTATTTGCTCGCTCCGGAGCGACATGTTTTCAGAGAGGTTAGTGAACTTTACTCGTGTCACTTTCATTGATTATGTAAAGGTACATATTGTGTGGGTACTAGATATGTAGTAAATTCTCACATATTACAAATTTAAAAAACCTTGAATCTGAATCATGAACCCAAATTGTTAATTATAATTTTGCAAGTACGAGTAGGTAGGATTGGTTAATAAGACATCTTGGTTTGAATGTATCCGTATGAATTGAGAAGCTATTTTTGATATTTGAACGCGGCTACCTGTATTTATGTAGTAGCAAATTAGAAAATGATGTAGGCGGATTTCTGTAATTTGTAGTTAAAGCCTTCAAGAGTGCATTAAAGGTGGCTTGAAGGCTTTTACTACGAAGATGTTAGCGAAACTATCTAACGTGCACCGGACGATCATATTTTATAAATTAAGGTACTGCAACTAACACAGAATGCGTCTATAACGTTCAGTTTGTACAGGATTCTATAAAACATACTACAACATACCAGCGAACTGTTGATGTACATTAGTACACCTCTGCCCAATCCTTCGGGGAATATAGGCGTGATGTATGTAATGTTTATTTATTAAATTAACAGGTATGCACTGTTAAACAAACAGATAAATAAGAACCTCTGACGAGAGTTAGTTCATAATTCAATAGTTGGTTGTTTTATAAAGTGCAGCATCTTATTTGCGCGCTTGTGGAGTGTTTACACGAAGTAGTGGTGGCTGCAAGGACGTGGCCCCGACTCCGCTAGGCGGTGACATAATGCAATAAGTCTGAAGCTGCAGCGATGAGCGTGCAGTTGCGGTCGACTATCTCGTACACGTTTATAACTAGATTATTATATACACAGATACTGCACAAAAATATAGCTATATGTTATTTTATATGTTATGAATGTTCAGTTACATACATATATAACTGTGGAAGAAGATGGAAATGGTATCCGAGTCACGCAGTGTTTAAATTTATTTTCTCATCCATACAGAATTCTATTTCCATATGATTTTACCGAGCTTAAATATTAGCAATTATATGGATGTCACATTGAAATATTTTGTATAAGTATAATAAAACAATTGTATTCTGGGTTATTTAACGTTTAGTAATTATTTAGATTACACTTTCTTTGGGATCGTTGATCTATGAGAGGATTTTCAACTCTTTGCAAATTATTAAATACAGCATTTACAAGCATGTATAGATGATATGAATTTTGCACGAATGAAACGGATCTAGTATGTTAAGATGGTAAGTGGACTCCTATGGAATATTGTAGTCCATTTGCCGTTTGCACACGGAAGCACTTTAATGCATCACCAAATCCTATGATTTGGGTGTGAAGGTTAGATATATTTATAGTACTTAGAGAAAGTGGTCCTATTCACATATTGTTAACACTACGCTAAGTCGCTGCACGCGTTTCCATCACGCGATTGGCGCTTTAATACTAATTGGCGTATTTGTGCTGCTTGAGCACAATTTTAGGGTATCGGCCTGGGATTTAATGGAATAATATAATAGAATAGACCATAAGGGAGACAGATCTCAGTAAACTAGGGACGATAGACGCTTGCCTTAATAATCGTATATCATGATTGCGGAACTAACTGTTATTGCGACACTCGTGCAAACACTTGCACAGACCATAATATATGTGATGTTACAAATTTAGTATTTAGGGAAAGTAGCTTAGGTTTAATTCTAAGAAATGTCTGTGAATTTGATGACGCATTAGTTACATTAAACAAATCTCCCTTGTGGCAGTAGCAGTAAATACAAATATAAAACTGCGTAAGCTCATGTATTTTTTATCGAAAAAGCAGTTCGCTATGTTGCAAGCTAAAGAAATTGAGTTAAGTTCAGCGAGCTTCTCAGAAGCCTTCAGTTACTAGTGTCCTAGCTTTGCAATGCGAACAATCGTAATCCTGTGTGTCAACACACAGGCTCAACTTGGAGGAAATCACTACAGCAAACTGATTCTATTTATGTTTCATATGCCGACAACTTATGGTTGGAGACATGATTTCATCACGCGAAGCAGTATTGCTTGGTGAAGATTGTTTTTAACCGACTTCAAAAGAGGAGGTTCTGAATTCGGGTGTTTTGTTTTGTATTTTATGTGTAGAACTAGATTCCGAAATTTCATATGCATGGATTTGAATTTACATTTCACATTAAAGTATAGTCTATTGCACTAAGAGATAGTGGAGCTTTCTGTCATGAATTTTCAGAATCGGATTAATAGTACAGATATTAAAAAAATAGTAAATAATGTATTTACCATCGACACGAAAAGAAGAAGAAGAAGAAGAAAAAAAAAATTGTAAGAAAGTTATACATCCTGCAGGACAGCTTCAGATGTGATTCATATTAGAAAATTGCTAAGGATCTCCTGTGACTTTGACGACTCATTTGGCTTAGCCGCTGAGCTATCGGCTTGTGCGGTACGAGTTATGGGTTCGATCTCTACACGGAACAAATGTTTGTATAACCTACATGTAGTTGTTCCGGGTCTGGGTGCTTGTGCATGTGAAAGTTTGGGTTTGTAAACGAACCCATAATACAGGAGATAAGCCTAGTATGGGGCAACGAAGTTATTTTAATAAAATAACTTCTCAATATTAATGGTTTCTAAAGGAATTGGAAGGTGGAAGAGTGTTCTGTCACTGGTATCCAAATATTAAATACAAAGTCCTTAGTCACGAATTATAGAAATTAATTTAGTATTTATGTAGACGACGCGAAAGAAGTATGCAAAAATCGTAGCAAGTGGCGTTCTTTAGATTTTGCCTACCCTCATGGGAAAAAGGCGTGAACGTTATATAATTATGGGTACCTATTTATGTAATTTAGTAAAGCGGAAAGGAAAACATATACATACATTAGTAAGTATGTAAGGAATTAATTCAGATTAAACAATATTTAAGATAAAAACGTTTCAAGGTTTCAATTTTAAATGGAGACAAATTTTATTGTGTTTAAAGTTTTGTGATCATAATTACATTCTATACTAAATTGACTATAATATAATAATTAAACAAACTTGTTGATGCCGCCTACTAATTTATTAACTACACAGTCATGTTAGTAGGTTTTATCAACAAACCATTTCAAGAATGAGCTATGAAAATTCATTGGTGTACTTAGAACCTTCCAAGTACAGATGTAATCGTACAACCGTCAACATACTATTCACAAAACATTTATTTTATTTGTACTTAATAATTACTATAATCGAGAATAACTATTAATAACGGACACTTATTTAATGAAGGCATGAAACATTATAATTAATTTATTATTACATTTTGTAATATCCGTCTTATTTGCAATTTATTTAAAAGAAATGATCGCATGTTGGTTCTCAATGAACTACATAATTAGGTTCTTGTCGAAATAATAAAAAGGTCCGGGAGGCACGTCTAACAATAACATGATTACTTTGTAACGTTTATTAGAAGGCAGTGGTCGCTAAATTGAGTTTTATATTGAAGGTAGCGGTGCAGGTCATTGATCCCCGCCCTCCGGCGCCACCGACTACCCTGCGCCCACGGTCTAACAAAAACTATAGATACTAAAATATCAAACAAAATAGATAAGCTAGATATTTTAAAAACAATATTTTCTTTTTGTATTTTTTGGCATTTTCCATGCTGAGATTTTAAAGTTATTTTTAGCGAAGGAAAAATTTGACTGCAGGCAGGATTCGAACATACGTCTTCTGGTTAGGTTACCGACGTCACCATAAACAAGATATTATGTAGGTGACGTAACCATAAAGACGTAAATTCAGAATGTGAAGACAAATTTCGACCTGGAGGGAAAGACTCGCCGTGACTTAGTGGTGATAGCGTCTGGTGTACCTAACCAGAGTACTCAGGTTCGAATCATGCCCTCAGACGAATTTTTCCTTCGCTAAAATAACAATACTTTCCTTTGTAGTTTAAAAAGCATAGACCTATACATAATATAATAATAATAATATAATAATAATATTTTTGGGACATCTTTACACAAATCTAGTCCCAAACTAAGCAGAGCTTGTACTATGGGTACTAGACAATGGATATAATACTTAAATACTTTTTTTTTTGTAAATACATACTTATAATACATAAGAAACACCCAGACAAACACAAATACTCGTGTTTAATCCACACAAATATTTGTGTCCTGTGGGAATCGAACCCACGACCCCATGATCAGCAGTCCGGCACTCGAACCGCTAGACCACAGAGATCGTCAATATGTACTACGTTAGTACGTAGTTACTTAGCACTAACACTTATAATTCTTTAAAGCTTCCCTCGCAGCGCATTATAGGTAAGATATGCTTTATCATAACAGAAAAGGTACAAAATGTAATAGCCACAATACTTCCATTAATCTTAGGAAGGATTTTAATTAATTATTTGGGATGTATTTATTGTGGATAGTGAATTGGGAAAGCTTATTCATCATCATCATCATCATCATCATCAGCCTATACTAGTCCACTGCTGGACGTAGGCCTCCCCTAATGTGCGCCATTTCACCCTGTCTTCGGCTTTTCGCATCCAGCTTCTATCAGCAGCCTTTCGCAGATCATCACTCCATCTTGTCGGAGGGCGTCCTACACTACGAAAGCTTATTGCTAAGTAATAACTACGTTAAACAATCAATCTGCAATTGCAATCTGTGCTTGCCACAGTCAGTTTATGGATGGACTATTCATAACACATCAGGGCTCCGTGCCATCATTGGCTTGGATGCATCAGATGGCCGAAAAGACTGACAAGCAATTTATTTTTAGGATATCACACTGCGTAGAAATTAGGTAGCGAAGATCTTAAATACATAGTATGGCAGTCGCTTCGTGTAAATTACTAATATTCAGCCGCATCTGATTAAATAGTTATTAATAGTATTAGTTGGGTATCAATAGGCGAATTACGCTGAATAGCGGTTCCTGTTCTATATATTCGTACGTCTACGAATGGTCGCTGTTCAGCCTTTAAATTCAGTTCGTCCTTATCGGGTAAGTACCTATTTTATAAATTGTATTGTCATTTGATATGTAAAAAAACCTAAACTTTACGTATCATTGTATGGTGGTAGTGCAGGCGTCGGTGCGCGCTTTAGAATATTGAGTAAGTAGCCTACAGGAATCACCGCCCTCTATCCTGAGCGGGGCGGCGCGTGTGAGCGGGACGGAGCAACGTCTCAAGACTGCGAATCAATAAAGTCCACTCGTATAAGTCGGGCGGTGCAGCGACTGGATATGGGTCACGGTGCACTCAGCCCCAGAGATGGTATTTAATAACCCTCTACACGTTCTGACAGATATTACTCGATCCTCCTTCCGTACGCGACGTGTTTAAATGTAAGCGAGATGGAGCGGCGGAAAAGATTTTTAAATGCGCTTTCGAATCGTTATGACGTAATAAATACTGAGATCGTGTTTTTATCGTCCGCGTTTTTAAGTTTGAATAGGCTGCAGGGAGGCATTTGTAAGCGACGTCATCATAAATGTCGTATCGGAGATGATTGTCAAAGCAATTTCCGGCGACGATTGCGGTCCAATGGCGTGAATTATGTCAGAGATTTCTTGTCACAAACAGCTGGTGTTTCGCAATTTGCTGATGGCGGCATTAAGGTCGTGCAAGTGCAGCGGTCTACTTGGCGGCCCCCCCGCGCCCCGCGCCCACCGACTGTCTCCCGGTGCGCCCTGCGGCACGCCGCCGGAATTTGGCGGTGCGCCTTGCACTTAGGCTTGCTACGGAATTTAAGCATACACATGTTGTACGTATAGCGTAGGAAGCGTTACGTATTACCTTACAAGCCGAGCGGATATTGTACTCGCTTGTGTGGCTTTCCTCCCTCTAGCTCTCAAACGGTTTAATAAAAAATAAAGGATGTTGAACATGTTACATTAAAGGAGTAAATGGAATATTAAATACGTATTATATCAAGTGGAAACAATTACATACGATAAATATTACGAAAAGAGCTAGTATATTACTGCCACACTGTTCATTGTCACACTATCATTCATTTGACTTTAATTATAACATATACTCTCGTAGCTAGACATGACATGACACATTATAGGATTTTTTTATTCATGTAAAATGACAAACAAACATACCGCCAGCCGCAGTCTATAGAGTTGTCATCTTGAGACGTCAGTTGTCCTATAAGCCCAGTCCAATCTCCACCAATTTTTAAACGACTTCAAAAAGGATAGGTTCTATGTTCGACTGTATTTATTTTTATTATAATAATAATCACTTCAAACCAGAACACAATAATGTTAGCATATTATTGGTTAGCAGTATAATATTTAGCATTGCTGTAACCATCCCGAACGTACTTTGCAGCATGAGTGGAGCCTACCTTACAATGCTAAAAACCTGGAATATATGGGGGTAGGCATACTAAATTATACACCTTAGTATCTATTACGCTGCTAAGCTTTTAGTGCATAGTTTCAACTCCAGCTATTTCCTTTTAATGCGAACCAGTTCCAAAAAGATTTACGGATGGCGAGTAAATTGCTACGTACTGCTACGCTTACTGCTACGAATAAACCCTTGCTACGAAGAGGCTACGCGGCGAGGCAGAATGACGAAACTTGAAATTGTTGTAAATTTCAAATTGATTTGAGTATAGTCGAAGCAGGTATTTCAAATGTTTGAAGGCAGTACCTGGGTTAGAATAGTTGTACTCATGTGACGTCGGAAACTAGCAAACATGACGTCTCCCCGACCCGCCAACCGCGCCCCGCACGTTTGCTCAACTTGATGAATTGTTGGCGTTACATTATACTAATTATTGAGTCTACGATAGTTTGTGAAGGCATGCATTTATGAAGCTGTACTGCATCTTGTTACATTATTAAGATATTGTTGCTAGAATCTCTTCGTAAGAAATTTGATCGGAATATTTTAGTTTAATTTGCCATTTCCTTGCGCTGTAGCGCTCGTACGTCAAACGTATAGAGTTAGGTCTGCTACGATAGTAAGTCTTCAAAAATATCTCCGTAGCGTGTAAAAAGAGTCTCTATTTTATTGTTTGGCGGATTTACGATACATAATAACATTAATATTTACCTTCGATTTAGTTTCACTTAAATTAATAATTAGAAGTAATAACAAACTAGAAAGTATTGGATGAAGGCGAGTAAAATAAAACAGTTCTATTTCGCATATCGAGCTGGCAATGTACTCGTTTATTTCAGGAGTCAGTTTCAGTTCTGTCAAACGTATTTATACCACGACTGCTTACCTATTAATAACATTAATGAACCAGTGAATTGTATTTATATTTTTTATTAATGTAAAAATAAAATAGCACCGTGTCGTTATGGAATGGTAATCAATTCGTTTTATTGTAACTTTTTACGGTCATACGAATACTTTGTGCCACTTAAATGTTAACGAGCTGGTTTCCTATGAATTATTTGGTGCGCTTGAAACTCAATAGCTATGATTCATAACATCATTTGTGAGTAAATAAGGGTTTTCGGTAAAATTCTAAGTATTTTTATTACTCAGAGCCGTTCATTTCATAATTTATATGAACAGTTCTTTGCTTCGAGTAATACATTTCGGCAGTTTTTTTTCTATTATACTCGGAGTAAATATATTAAAAGAATGATTATGTCTTATGTTCCGATACATAAAACTACGATTTTCAAAGATAAATAAAATAGTTGTATTTGACAAAAAATGTTTATGATTTACAAGGGACTACATACATACATACACTCACGCCTGTTGCCCATGGGGCTATGCAGAAAGTAAAGAACGCCGCTTACTACGATTGCATACTTCATATATTTGTGAAAAAAGTAAAATCGTTTATTTGCTACGATATACACACGCTGGTTACCCTGATCTTTTTAAAGAACCCCACACTTAAAAACATAATTATTAGAGCATGAAAATGCATACAAATTGTTACTATTTTCACGTCAGGGTGTACTGTAGATACAGTAATTAAATAGTCACGGATGCAGAGCAGAGGTAATTAGCACATTGAAACTAGGCCGTTTGTTGTGTTACGACCACTCTGGCTCATTGCTTTGCCTTAATTATGTCATACATGCATATAGTACTTTTTAAGCTTTTAATAATATTCACCTCGCAGATATATAGTTTGGTAAAAAGGCTTATTTATAATATCCGCAGTATATTTAACTAGTCAATTAGTAATAGCGTGGGCTATGGTGGTTTCGAGTAATTTGTTAGAATATAATAGATTCTTTATTTGTGGAACCAAGAGTGTACATAAAGCATGCAGGTTGGTCAAATCATATAAGAAGAGCAGTCATGTCTGGCCTTCACGGCGTACCAATATTACAGGTAAACTTTAGAACATCATTACAATCCATTACAAGGTCTTATATATTGTATATTGTTGTCTTGTTTATTGTTGTCTCATATATTGTTGTCTTATATGTATTATGAAATTGGTATTCATATTATATCAACCATTTATCTTAGTAATTTTCAAGTCCGCAAGCTTATTATCGTGGATATAGAAGTAAATGCTAATAATTCTTAGTAGCTTCCAAATTTTCAATATAACCTGCTCCATTGTAAATTTTTGTGTGTTTTTAAATAAAGCATGGTAGCAGGCGGGGCCGGGCGGCAGAGGTTAGAGGGTGGGCATCACCCGCGGCCACTGTTTACATTATACCTATTATATTATTATGATTTATTGCTCAATCGATGCGCCACCCCAGCCCCAGACACTCGGGTAATTTCACCGAAATGTTGCTAAACTTCATGTACATAGAGGAATTTCAACTATGCTTCAACTTTAAAGGAATCAGATGCTTTGATACGGCGAAGGTACTGGTAAATAGTTTATGGAAAAATGAAGTGGAATTTATGTAGGATGAGAGCCTAAAATAATATGCTTTGTATCTTATATACCGTCGCCTACACCTACTCGTGTGTAACGTAATGTAACGTAATATATTGTGGTGGAAATCTATAGAAATCATACATTGAAAGGGTTTTTTGATACGTTGGAACAAAGTATTTACTTGAAACTAAATTAACAAAAGTTGATTGCAGCTCAGAAGATAAAATAAAAGTTTGAGTTCATGCAACAATGCCTCAAATTACAAGTGCATAGTCAGAATGCAAATACAGACGAGTGAAACGAGTGCATTCAGAGAGATCTGCCGGCATCGTGGCCCGCTACCCCCGCCCCACACTACTTAACTCTTTCAACCAATTTCATTTCTCTGGGCTGACAAGTTGCTAAGTATGTGATTTTAAAAATCACAAATGTAATAACGAATAATTAATGTTTAAATGTTTGAGTGGTAAAAAAAATGTTGCCCTTATGATTTTGATTTTAGCGTTTAGGCCTCTGTAACAGATGAATTGTAGGTGACAACGACCGACGCGGCAATTCTTTCAGTTTTTTATCGATTTAATTTGCACGAGGGCTGCAAGGCATTGAATTGACGCGCGTTGATAGAATTCCGTACTGGGTACAAATCACAAAACATTCCAATCCCTCCGGTTAATTGAATCCTGTAGGCCTTCATTAGAGACGCGGCGGGGGACGATTCGACAAAAACGAACTTTTACAGAAAGGAGAACGTCGCGCGTCGGGGTACGGACAAAAACCACAAATGACATTTGGGAGGTGGCACGGATCGAATCATTACGTCGCTGCGGCTCATGCTCAACTTGGCTTTCACACTCCAAACATCGTCGCTCCTTCATAAAACTTTACGTACAACTTCTCACTGCCTGAATTATTACATGTTTTACCAAAACGTAAGTGCTTAACAAACTTTGTCTAAGTGAAAAGATGTTGACATGGGTACATAAATACTTGCTGCGTGTCATTCTATGTATACATGATTCAAGACCAGAGAGGCGAAGATGTCTTTATTGGGAAAACTTTGTATATTTTTCTCATACAAATACTTAGATGTATTGCTGCATATACAACATATAGAAAGAGCTCACAGAGATTTATTCCCACGAAATTGTCAACTTTGCATTCGACTGAAAGTTACCCAGGCAACAGCAGTCAGAGGACTAGTTGAGATTCAAAAGAATTCCAATATCAGTGGGTGCGGCAAATCGCGAAGACGAGTGTCCGCGGGCGAGGGCTGGCGGCGGCGCGGTGCGGCGCGGCGCGGCCTGGCGCGGCGGCGTGTCGTGGTGTGGTGAACTGGTGACGCCGGAGCGCCGCACAACTTCGACATCGACCATTGCTGAATATGGTAATGTCCGAGACGCCACGCTCGCTGTCGCCGCAATATCGTTACTTACAATTCGCGACTCGCCTCATCGTTAACACATTCCTATTGAGTTTTGTACCGAAATTGAGCTCAGCATTTTATTGCTTTTGGTTACACGAATTCAAAAGTATATATTTGTTATTGTTAAGATTAGGCATGTACAATTTAAATAAGGCGACCATGGTGAAATTGGAAGTTACTGTCTAGGTGTTTTGCTGTGTTGTATTAAATAAGATGAATCTGACTATTTTGCACATAGATAATGTATCTGTAGGTAAATTTTAAAGCCAATACTTAAGGAAACAATCCGTTTAAACTCTATATACCTACCTATAACAGACAATGTAAGCGTCGCTCGCGTGACAATTCACTTTGACAGGATTTCTGTATTGTGCACCAGATTCACGAACACAGACGCGCGCGGCTGTACGTTAGCTATGCCTACACAATATACACATAGCATCCACTCGTCCCCTATGCAATACTCTAGGCTTAAGTAAATTCAATTCCCTACTAATTAAATTAAATTACATTTTATTTACATTGCTAGAGGTTAAGTTCATTGACAATTGTTAAACTCCCAGTGCGCTGTATACTAGGTACCTAACGAAACTTGTAAAGGATTTCCAGTGTTTAGAGAAATCATGGGAGGCTGCTTGTGATTGTCATCATCAACTCCTATACTGTTTCGCTGTTGGGTACGGGTCTCTTCTCAGAATGAGAGAGATAAGGCTGTAATCCACCACGCTGGCATAATGCAGGTTGGCTGACTTCATACGCCGTCTTACGATACCGTTTAAGTGAGACATCATTAATTATTATACGTGCATAATTTCGACAAGTCAGAGGATTTGGATTCAAACTCGAGACCTTTGACTTGGCAGTCGCATGGTCAAATCGCTAGGCTATCACTACATGTGAATGTGATGATTCATAAATATTTAGTTACTTTTATTATACCTAATATAACAGGATTTTGGCTGATTTTTTCATCTTTTCATGACTACCTACTTATAGTTTTTTACTTTGCTTGCACGTAGGTACTAGAGTTAAGCAGATACCTACTGACAAAATGTATTTCCATACAAAGCATAACGTAAACCTTTATAATAAGTCATATGACGTAGTTTAAGTCGTTGAACCCGATGTAGTTATTTCGCCCACACAACACTTTTAAAAGTACAAATTAATGAGACATTATCTAAGATCTCTTGAGATGAAAATGTCACAATGAGAAATTATTTTCGCTTTTTCTGACAAATAAAAAAGTGCTTTTAGGGTGTGTAAACAAAGGGACATGACAAAATACAAATGAGAAGCTTATCTAAGCCTCGCCATTAGGTAGGCAAGCGTAATATTTAATAGCACTTTTAATACAACTCAAGTTATTCTCAATTAAGGCACAGCGAAGTATCTTACGCGATGTATGTTGTGAAAAATTTAACATGTTTAATGTTTAATTATGTCATGTAAGTCCGGCTAAGTAGTCAGTTTTGCCGAAAATAATTTTTATCCATTCGGTGTAACATCTTTTATTTGAACTTTAGTTCGTTCTTTTAGCGGATAAGTATGACATATTTTTCTACAATTTATCTCTAGCAAGTGCTTTATATTTTTATTTTTTAAAACGAAAGTTTCATTTAAAGGGCACTGTCGTTTTAACAAAAATATAAATACATTATGGGTGATAGAAAAAACTACGTTCGGCACGTTGTTTTTAAGATTTTTACTAAGCATTGAACTTTTCCTCGACCATGTGTGAAGTCTGTCAACACGCACTAGGCCAGCGTCTTAGCATTTTGAGTTAGCATTTTGAGGCCCGAGCTGGCGAGACCATAGTCGTTAGTAATGTGTCACTTTCTCCCCTTGGTGTGTTCACAAAGTTACATGAGTAGTACTTATGAGGATGAGTATTAGATAAGATGATATAATTATAAGGGACTGTGACTCACCATGACGGCGTTAATTTTGAAGTCCATGTGGTTTTTAACCTCGGCGGCGAGCTCACGTACCAGCAGCAGACCATCCTTGCGCACCACGTCCACGTTGTACTCGTGGTATTTCTGACGTAACAATATTAAGAAATTAATAAATAAAATAATTAAAAAATTAAATAAAAATAGTTTATTTCAGACCTTGATCCATATGATGTTAGTAATACACACTACTTATAAACTATGTTAGTAACAAAACAAATAATTTTATTTTCTTTTAATTTATGTAGGTATCTGTTGCACCTACCTGACACACCGGGTGCACGCATATTCATATGTACAGAGGCCAGCATATCAAGCTACCCCAATCTGTCAAACTTCTTTGATAGATTTTCAACTTTAATCCAAACTCATAAGGTTCATTTTCAATTGGGAAAATTTTACAGTTTTGGATAGCTTGACCTGCTGGCGTCTGTACGTGCACCCAATGCGCCATAATGCAAATGGTGCAGCATATGGCTTTTCGTTGATCACGTTTAGTATGCTGTTGACACTCCCACGCACTCTGCGCATTATGGAAGCAATCCTTTTTCGTAGGATGACATTTAAACCATCAGTGTGTGCTTCTGCAAGCATTCCTGATGCGCTGCAGTAACGTGGGAGCCCCAATAGCACCCCGAAACGCATTATTATATTGAACTCTGAGGGCATTGTATGCCCTTTGCGTATATCGAACCCACAGTGTGCACGAGTACAGTGATTGGCAAATATAATAATACTTTATTTTTTTCTTTATCAGTAAACTTTCAAATACAACACTTTAGGACTCTAATTAAAAATAAGAATATTGCAAAAACAAGCTTTGTGATTTTTTGGACAACACTTACGCGAATATTGGACATACTTTTACCGATTTTATCGTGAGCCTATTGAAATTAAAAAACATTAAAATTTCAATAGCCAAGATGGCCGGGTCTTACCATCTGCTTGGAATTCTGTTATAGATTCTATTAAATCAAAATCCAGGCCTACAACTGCAAGACCAAAGGATACTGTGAGCTCGTTCTGCGCGAATCTGATTGCCAATAATTAACAAAATATAAGGTAGCTATAATCAGTAATTATAACTTCAAGACGTCTACAATCTCAGTCTGCCCGTGACCACTGACACTGTAAAGGGTCCGAAAGGTCGCATTAATAATATAATGAGATAAAAATCGTAAAAAGTACTTTTATTTCAAATAAACAATGGTAATTTTCTGTGAGTGATATTGATTTGCAAAATTGCTTCGAGCATTAGTTGTATTTTTTGACTAACTGTTGTTATTATTTTACATTATAAAAAAAATTGTGGGCCAAAAAAATATTGACGTAGCGACTGTAGTAAGTACAGAAAATAGTTTAAATGTAGGTAAGTAAATATAAACTCGAAGTATCAGAAAATTTGTTTTAATACGTGAGATCGAGCATCATTTGATTACTACGTTTAATCAAAGAATTGCGTAGGTTAAATATTTTTAAGGGTATTCTACATGGCAGATAGTAGAGCTATTATGAAATTGTAACTTGTTATCTTTCATAGCAAATAAATATAAAACAACAATAGTTCACAGGAAATAGACGAGTGCAAGTAATATCAGCGTAGAGCACGCGTAATTTAATGCTTTCACGAGCACAGATAAACATTGGCAGCCATGTAGCGTTCGCATAATTTGTGAAAATGACAACAATCGTGTCGCATTCGCGCTACATTACGCGTTGAGTTATTGGTTCCCAACATGGCGGCGGCGCGCGGGGCGAACCGCGCGCGACTCTGCCCAGACCTGTCAAATTTAAAAATGGAACGAACACATCCGGAATTTGGCGGATGCTGGCTGCCAAATTATTGTTATTCGGCAGAGGCGCCCGCTTCGTGCTGCCTTGTTATTGAATTTTGGATGTGCCCGATGTCGCCTTTGTTGTACTATCAAATCTAACGAGATATGCGTCACTGTGCTTATAATATTTTTTTATTAACATTTCCACCGACCGCTTTAGCAAAACCACCGCTTATCTGTAACGGAAACGTGAGCCTGCAATAACAGAGTTAACTCGAAACGTCTCTTAGATTAAGGATGAGCGAGGAAATAAAAAGGAATACAGCTTATAGATGGGCAGTAATACAGTTTACGGGAAACCAGCTGCCGCGCAGTCAATAAAGTTTGTTTTAAGGGTACCATCGGTGGCGGCGGATGGGAAATAGCGGCGCGTCATAGAGACGACCGTCCGCTGCCCACGACGACACTCCCCTTCATATTACATTGTCTTCAACGACATCCGGAGATCCCATTTAATCGATAGCCTACTTGTGCTTTAAAAATAAGGGAGAATTTTCAATGCGATGAGAGGATTTATAATAGATTTGGCAAAGTAAACTTCAATTGTAGTGATTCTAACAGTATGTACCTGTGAACGTTGATTGTAAGTTTATTAAGGGAAACCTTATTAATTGTGCAAATAGAGTGGCGAGCTAGTCGGAGCCGGCTAGCCGAGGTAGGGTCACAGCCGGCGGATATTTGATTTGATCCCACCCTACATACGCAGCGTATTTGTGGATCGTTAGGGCTGTCAACACTAGGCCTACAGGGGTGTGTAGGCCTAGTGTTTCATGAAAAAAATGTTTTGTAAAAAGTAATCATCAGCATCATCATCCGCAGCCTTCACCTACTGCCGGGTGAAGTTGGACTGACAGACTTTTTTAGTTTTTCTGCCATTCTCATCCATGTAAGATACGGACATAAAATTAAACGTGACGGACGAGTGAATTGTTTGGCATAGAATTGATGTATTAAATTTTAGGTAGAATTAAAACTAATGGAATTTAAAGATTTATAAAGCAAGATTAGGTATTTTAGATATCTGATATAGATCAGGTGCCTAGTAGTAATATCTACAGTTACAAATAAAGTTTGTTTATTAACTATAAAAACCTGAAAAATCAAAGAACCGTGTCGCTATACTTTAAAAATGTACTTTAAGTAAAATATTTCAGGCTACCCATTATCGCAAGCGCAGCGGAATGTAAAGTATATACATACTGTTATAATTATATCAGGTGCGTTGTTAAAAATGTTAAGTTTCTATAAACAAAAATTTGCTTACGTGTGTTTAGGACGTGCGTCTCTTGGGGAGGAGAATTTACTGACCCTTGGGCCTTCTCCGCAGTCCTGTATTATGTACGGTCGGGGGTTGTTAATCGTTTCCCGTCGTTTATTATTATAATGGATGTAATTAAATTATTCTTCAGCTATCGAAAATAGGCTGCGCCCCGGCCCGAAACATTATGAAAACTAAACAAAACATTCCAGATTCCCGCCAATTTCGTGTCACTTGTCAAACAATGACACAACTTTTTCTGTCCCGATGAAGTTTTTTTTGTAAGCGGCCAGTATTTTCCTCGAGTTGGTACCTACTACTTTGTTTTGAAAAATGCCAGTACTATATTACTGGTTGGTATGTAGATACCGAAAAACAATAATTGTATTTTTATTATGATCATGATACTTTATTTATTTATTATTTATTTGCGGATCATTGTAGGTACTAATGTATAAATTAATGATGTGGTTACATAAAGTAATAAACCTACTATATCTTTTAATCTACCTTACATACATAGTAATTTGAAACGGACGGACATGAATCTGAAACCGGAGGTTTTAACCTCAAGTTTTCTAAATTCTAACACATACCCAATGCATAATACACCGCTATCTTATAAGAACTACTAAATTTCGTCGGACATCATTCGGATATATCATTTATAGAATGTAGTGTTGTATTTAATTCGTAATTTAATCGCTAGGCAGTGAGCAGCCATCACTGCGGCGCGGCGCGGTTGCATAACGCCCGGCACACCCGCCCGGCCCCAGGGATCCCGGACACATTGGCTAACAAGGAACCTAAATTCAATTAAGGCAGTTAATTTAATCCGCTTTGTGTGTCAACACCACCCTCGCGGACCTATGATTAATCCTATATATTCAACTATTTTACTTTATTGTAAGTAGCGAATAAGGTAGTGTACAGAGGTTGTTATGTCTTTATTGAGGTGATCTTTGTTTTAGTTCATTATTAAAATAGAATTTCCGAAAGAAACCTGACTCAAATAAACAAAGAAGAAATTGTTTCGTTCGTTCGGGCGTCGCTCTGTACTACGTAGACCGATAAAGGTTTTGACACTTATATCGCATGGGGATTATAAATAAACTAACTTTAAAGGGTACAACGGAGGTTCATAATAATGTATGTAAACGTATTTTTAAAAAATAGAACGAAAGAAAATCGTTTTGACGAATACCGCAAGAGGTCCGCCCCCTATCACATGGAACGTAAAACATACCGGCGAACTGTTAGTGTACAGTACGCTGTACCTCTACCCACCCCAGAGGCGTACCTCTACCTAGTCCCTGTAGGGAATACAGGCGTTATGGTAAAATCGCGTCTCGGTCTCATACTTTAATTAATGGAATGTCCTTATGTCTGTAGACAATACGGGCATTCTATTAATTGAAGTATGTAGGTACTTCCTTATTTCTATTTCCAGCATCTGAGATCAACGTTAATTGAGAACAAACATCTTTACGACTGTGGGAACTTTTGTAACTTGTTGGGTTAAAACTTTTAATATGTCCATTAATAAATAGATTTAACAAATAAATATAATGTAGCATCTGAGTTCATCCAGAAGTAATATAACTGTGAACTTTTACTTCATTTGTGTTACGATAGATCTGTAGTGGTCAATGGCCGCTTTTGATGAATAATTATAGATTCATAACATATTATAGTGTTGCTGTTTGTCTGGGTGTTTATTATGTATATTATAAGTACCTATTCATTTAAAAATATATCCGTATTATATCCATTTTCTAGTACCCATAGTACAAGCTCTGCTTAGTTTGGGACTAGATGGTGGATTTTTGGAATTGGAATAATTTATTTATTTATGAAGAGCTACGAGTTACAAATATGAATTAATTTCAGGAGATTTTTTTAATGTGTACCTATAACTATACTATATTAGCACAACCAAAATCCGATGTTGCAAAAGGGTTATGTCAGTTAATCCACTACATTAATTAATATGTTTTCCTAGATTTAGTACCTTTTTGATTATTGTATATTGTATAAGGCACGATGGGGTTGACGTATCCACAAGGATAAAAACCCCAAATTAAATAAAGATTTAAAAAAAAAAAAAAAAACTATACCTATAACTTCGGCCTTCATCAATATTGTAGTTTGTGGTGAGTCCGTTTAGGAACATTGGACAATGCAACATAAAATTTCATGCATTTTTTATGCAATCGAAGTTAGTATTAGTTTTCTAAAAAAAAACTAAAAGTTCATAAACCCTATCTAGGACAGTTGACTACTCAACTATACTTAATAATAACAGCCAAAAAACGCGTCGTCACGGTCGGCGGCCGGTCCCGGCGGTCCGGCGTTTCTTGCCGAACCGGACAGGATTTTCCACTCCGCCCGGCCGCATTTGTGCGTAGTACGCACAAGGGAACTCCATTTACCAACAAAAAATATGTAGTGAAAAGGGCAGGATCGCCTTGTGCGCTGTATAATTCTAAGCGAATTCCAAAACACGAACCGATGGGAAATATATTAGGTGAGCGCGCCTCTCAACAGTTCCGAATACGAAGGATGGAAATAAATAATGGCGGTGGTCGCGGACGAACTCCCAATCGAACCCGTTTTGATCCAGTTCCTATTGATATGTGAATATACATATATGTACTTATAGAGTTGAACATGAAGTGAAGTGAATTGATGCGATACAATTTGATTTTAATGCCACAACGCCGTACAAACACGATAAGAATACTATTTGATTCTAATTGCTTCTTTCAGTCAAAATTGACGAAAATAGTGTTTCATAAAAGTACTCGATAGAAAGGGAAAGCTTGGAATTATAATATTTATTTTATATATAATTAATTGTTCGGAATAAAATTAAAAATGGTCCTATAGTATTTGTAGTACAAGTTCTGAGGGTTAGTAAATTCTCCTAAAAATACACATGTGAAATAATTAATATCTGAAAATAATTATCTTTTCTTAATTTGAAAACGACCAATAACGCAAGTGGCGGTACGTAACGTAAGCGCGGGCGCTTTGCATCGTCGACAGAAGTTTTTAAAAGAATGAAAGGTGTTCGTTTCCATTATTGTGGACTACAATAGGCCGGGGAAAACAAACGTTCTCTCCTGCCAGGTACTACACACTTTGCTCTTGTATGGCTTTTAAGATGCTACGTAGGACATAAACATTGGTGCCTATTTAGTATGCTAATGAAGATTTATAATGATGAGTGCGATTACGATATAATATCAATATAACGCGATAAAATGCGTAAAAAGTATTTAAATAAGTAAGTTTTATTTCAATGTATAATATTCGCGTACTCAAATGTCACGAAGCAATAAGTCTAGTTTTGTTTACCTAGAGCCTTTTTTCCCAGTTTTCCAGTCTAACCAAATCTTTTCAAGGCGCCAAAGAGAGATAAATAATAGTAGTCTCCAAAAGGCCATGTTTTCATGCAGCTTATCACCCCCTTTTCAATGAGTCGGCCATTTAAATGTATTACGCAGGTAATTCACCTCTGGGGATAAAGTGTCGTCCCCGCCAGTTAAATTTTAATTGCGACGGCTTGCCAAAATGCCAAACTTTTAATACGTAGCAGCGATTAATTAAAAATGTATCACTAATGAAATTTAAGTTTTTGAAAGGCAAGAGCGAGGCGGGTAGAGCGTCTTGGAATTTCATATTCTCGTTAGAATGTCGAGATTGAGTGCGCTGAAGATTCATTTCACCGTAACCGTAATTTAACTTCATTTAGAACCAGATTTTTGCAGTGCTGAATGCGATTTTGAAATATTCTTATAGTTATTTCATTATTCCTCGTCTGTAGTTTTTGGCGAAAATTATGATCATAACATAGTTTAATTTGAAGCTTTCAATTTCACCTGAACTGTTTTACTTATTTAATTATGTCGATGGGTTGTTGAACGATGATTGCTCTGATGAATACATAAAGGTTCATTGTAATTAAACGTTATTATTGAAATTTACTTTACCTATGAATATCTTATTTTATTAATCATTTTCTCAGTCCATTGATACAATTCCTATCGTTATAAATTAAGATTACTCTTAATTGAATTGTAACAGTAATTACCTTAGTAAAATTAAGAGATAAAGCTTACAAACTCTGCTAATTTCAATCGTCCATTTGTAATCTTTTGAGTGCCGCAGCTGGCGCGCTCTAGCGGCGGCAGTGTTTAACCTAATTTCATTGTGTGAGAATGAGTAGTGAAGGCCTGGACCTTCACAGAATAGTGGGTTTAGGTCGCTCGGCTCCCTTTGTGAGATGTGGGGCAAGGTAAACAGTAGATACAAGTGAAGAAATGAACACATTCATTTGTAAGCTTGCGAACGTTTTGTTGTTCAGCGTTATTACTTATGTGGCGAAGTTAAATGAAGTTGAAAAAAATTACACGGAAAAGCTGTCACTTTTATGTGACCTTCAATCACATAATGGAGATTATAGGATCTTTGAAGCGTAAACACATAAATAAGTAAAACTTATCATATTTTTTCAACCAAATACTGTTTATTATTAACAAAATGGTTAACTTTTATTTACTACGAACATTATTAAAGTAAAGAGAAATACTTTAGATAGAAATGAAAGCACGTAGGAGTAAACAACAACAATAGAGAAGCTAATAAATAAATACGAAAGTTAATAATATAAATGATTTATTGAAGTGATAGCGGGCTGGGCGCGGGCGGGCTCGACCTGCTAATATTGAATAAGTTGAGATGCCCAAGTTTCGCGAAACATCATATTACTTGTTCGGCCGCGATGTACACAGAATTTTGATTGTTCTGACAACCGGTGATACATGATACCTATCTTCTGTATTGCTTTTTGTCCATTTTTGTGTTTTGAATCTATTTTAACGAACTCATCATGACGAACTCAAGCTTTAAATTGTAATTTAAGGCTTGAGTTCGTCAACGGCGACAAGCAGTAGCGATGGCACTAGCGAAGTTTCTCTGCCTTTCCTTTTTTTATGGTTTTGTTCTATATATAGGAATTTCCCTAATATTGAGTACTTCTTATCTCATGAAATTAATCCAACAACAATTGTGTTAGTAACACAACACAGTCTACGCGTACGCTGAGGGGTTTCAATGTGTCTGAATTTGAATGGTCATCTATCCACAGACTGACCGCGGCTAGGGCAGCTGAACCTTGACGATCGCCCCCTAGGCTCACCCCCTATTTCATGAGACCTAAACATACCGGCAAACTGTGGGAGTACATTACTGTACACCTCTCCCTAACCCTTTGGGGAATACAGGTGTGCTGGTATGTTATGTTTTTAGATTCAACTTTAATAAAAAGTTATAAGGTTCATTTTCAATTGGGAAAATTTGACACTATTGAATAGGTTGACCTGCTGGCGTCTGTACCTATATCCAATTTTACGGGTAACTACAATTTTCGTAGTGTGAGAATTCATTCTCATCATGAGTTTACACTTTCTTACAATTACAAGCTACGAGTATCTCATTTTATAATTTCCTTTTATCTGTTACTACTTGCGTTTATTACTTTTTGGGTAATTATATTAAGTTTACTGGAAACGTATTATGCTAATAACTTGTTATATAGTTAGCATAGGTACATAATAGAACTTTTTCATAACCCGAATAATGTCTAGACTAAATAAATAATTTTGCAGACAAGTAACGTATTTCAACTTTTTCCAATTACCTTCAAATAAAAAGTTATAGCGCCCGAGGAGCTTATATACTCGGATGAAAATGACAAGATACTTTTAAATTGCTCAGGGATTTTACTTACTTATATATCACATTTAATATTCAATGAATAAATTACCTATATGAGCTAAGAAAAAATAAAGATAAAAAACACTTTTAATATTATCAAGTTGCTTATATCATAAACATTATACATTTTATGTATAAACCTTATGCCGCGGTATATATTTCTGTTAGAAAAGTAAGGAAGAGTATTACCCCTAAGGACACTAAAACGAATAAAGGTCCCCACATAAAAACGTTACGAATAGCAACTAATTGAAACCATTAAGCGATCAAGATGCATCGATAAGTGACTAATACCGTGCTTTAGTAACAGTCGCTGTATCTCTGTCTTTGGTCGGACACGTAACTGGGTCGCGGGATATAAGGGTGCCAGGGGGTGTCTGGGGGTGTTTGGGGCGCTAGGGGGCGCCACGGGAGCGGACTCGTAGTTTTTGTACGAACGCGTCGGACCGGCGATCTGGCTTACTTGCTACACGCTCTCTCGCCGCCTTCAAGAGAGAAACATCACACGTACAGTTCACGCACGACTCTCATGAAATACAAACTTTTTTGCTCTTAGTCTGATTTTCAGGAGCTTTTCGGACAGAGGGATTTGATTTTCCTTAAAATTATTATAATTCGTATAGTTAGTACTCGATGTGTACGATGATTACTTACATTTTGTATTTGATTCATTTTGGTAAAATGCCTTCCAAATTCCCATAAGTCCACCCCAAATTTTAGCGCCCAGTTTTTGACTCTGAAACAATAAAAAATACTTATTTTAATCGAATGGCTTACTTAATTTAAAATCTTATAACAGTAAATACAGGAAAAAGAATATTGGTACAAATTAAAAAATATAACAATACGTTCAAAGTGATGGAGCACCGAGCGACGAGGCGGACAAAAATTCCCGCGTATCTCGGAAAAAAATTAAACATTTATCATAAGCCTGTGACGGGGAAGTAAATGTGATCAGGGAAACAGGTTAAGCATTTTTTCCACTTCGTCAACCACCCGCCCTTATTCGGTAGAAGCGCGTTGCTCGTACAATTTATATTTGTCGCAACACTTTACAAATGTACAGCCATTGTATTATATTGTCCTGTAAGGATGACACCGATTTAATGAAAGTGTAAAAGCCATGCCTTCTGACTTTAGTTCGTGATTTAAAATTTATTAAGATTAACAAAATACTGCAATTGTCGCGGTCGGTCTGTGGATGGGTGACCATTTTTAACCCCTTCGTGCCTCGGACAGCACTTAAAACGGTCGGTCCCGAATGTGATACGAACACCTATGACAATATTTTCGTCAGCCGCATCGGGCTGGACTGGAAACCCAACTCAACATAGTCGGGAAAGGTAGAAGGTTAATAAAATAAAACATAAATATACTATGGCGCCAGTATCCCCGAGGTAACTCCTCGGCAGAAATGGAAGTATTAATGTGGAACCACAGTATGATAAGGTTTTAAGATTTTATAGAAAAACTCAATAACACTGCTTGACCTGGGAATGGAACCTCACGTTCAGCAGCCATCGCCCTTAGACCCATAAGATTTAAATGAGTGAAACACGGATTTTGATAGGAAACATAAATTTGTTAAACTTAACTGTTAAACGTTTCATCCATCACTAGAAATTAAACTCACATTCATTATATTTTATTTATATACAACTAGCTTCTGCCCTCGACTTCGTCCACCTGGAAAAGTTACTTTTAATTATCGTTGTAATTTGGCTAATTAACTCAAAATCGTCATTAATATACTATACCTACACACATCAAAAAAAGTTTGCTATCACTAGCATAAGCTGATATAATTTTTTAAATTGAACTTTATCAAGACAAATTCTTTGTTGCGTGTTTTATTTAAATAGAAATACCCTGTTTGAAAGAATCTAAAAAGAAGAAGAAATCATAATATAATCTACCGTAACAAAAAAGATTTCGATTTTTCAAAGTGATCGCAAACTTTTTTTGATGTGTGTATGTTATTCTGATGTATAAATAATAATACTATAAATTTTCATTAAGATCCGTTCAGTAGTTTTAGTGTGAAAGAGTAACAAACATCCATCCATCCTCTTTCGCATTTATAATATTAGTAGGATTCATATTCATGCGCTCTTTTACGTTTTTAATGAAAACGAGTATTATTAAATTATATTATTACGCTTATAATCTACTTTTAGTGGAATCCAACTCCTAAAGAAAGCACTTGCCTGCATACATATAAGCTTATAAGACTTGCTTTTGATGTTTGTCACACAATGATTATAACATTATATTTATTTTGAGCTGAAGGTGAAGTTGAACTTAGTAGGTATTTAGCTTCTTATCATCCTATATCAAGTTGAGGATATAACTTATGTATATTGAAAGAAGGCAACGGACAAACACATACACATTTTTTAGGGCACCTATTACAGTATTTATTTGGCTACTTAGATTGTGCAATAGTTGAGCTATTAGCTTTTAGTCTATGGCACGCTTTCCACGATTAAAATGGATTTCACATGTATACCTAAGCTCCGAAAGTTTTTATAAATATATATTTATTAGGTAACGTTACAAATCTTAAGAATAGCATTCCTTTAAAAAATCATTATGATGGAAGGAATGTAAGATATGAGCACAAAAACAGGACTCATTCGATTAAAAATGACATTAATCGATTCACAAAGGCGTTTCGTTCATTCATTTTCAAAAATAGCTTATGAATTCACTATTTTTAAAATACTACCGAAACCAATGATAATGGTAGTCGTCTGACGTTCCGAAGTATTCTTCTGAATCATTTATATGTTCTAATTGTAGTTTTGTTACGTCAACCGAGTGGAGTTTACTACGAGATTTGCATTTTTGTAGCGCAGCGGAGTATCCAGTAATAGATTTAGTAGTTCGTAAGACTAACAGAATTATGTGCGCGTATTTTTGAACTAGTTCATTGGTCTTGTAGTAACAAGAGCGGCTGTTGAGAGGTCGATTAAAAAAATTTTTTGGTTTTTCTATGAAATTCTCAGTAGCAGCTCAGAGTTTGGATTATATCAATACCTTCGTGTAATAAATTCGATTATAAACATTATTTACAATAGACATCAAAATAATATTTACTTATATATTTACAATATTACTTTTTTTTTTCGAAATTTCCTTGAAGAGGAGATGACACCCTACGAACCGAGCGTTTCGATACCAAATGGCTTAAAGACATAGTTAGAGATTACTATCAATACCCAGTAGATTTTGATTACCTATGTAATTATTTCGGTGCACCAATGGCGAAGTGTCAGTCTTGGCAAGAGGGAGCCGGAGCAAAATTTGCTTATTCAAATTCAAATTCTTTATTGCGAACTAAGTGTACAGTTTGTAGATGTCACAATAGATAGGTTCTTAGAACTTAGTTGCCTGATAGGGCATTGCAATCTATGTGTTTACATAAAATTATTCATCATAAAAATTTACATATTTAGTAGGTATTATAGTTATAATTATATAGGTACTTTACATTGTAATATATTATGTCATACTAATTTTATAATTTATCACATTAAATTACATAATATCACAATCTTTTTTTATATTATAATTATTTTTCTTCTAGAAATTCTTTTACAGAGTAGTATGCCTTTTTAATCAGGAAGTTTTTTAGCTTCCTTTTAAAAGTACCAATCAACTGTAGGTTCTTAATGTCTGTGGGTAACTTGTTATATATTTTTATTTTATACAAAAAATACTATTGCTATATACTGCAGTGTGGGATGCTTTATTGATTAATGTATTTTTAAGTCTACTACTTTTTAATGTGTCATAACTATTGATGTTTGTTTTAACTAAAATTGAGGCCGCATATATATATAGAGCAGGGAAGGTTAATATTTTAAGGTTTATAAAATGAGGTTTGCATGAATCTGTTTGGTGTATCCCACATATTGATCTGATACACTTTTTTTGTGCTTTAAATGCAATTTCCTTCTCAGTTGAGTATCCCCAACTTACAGCTACACAACGTACAGCTTACCTTGACTTGTCAATAGTAGGAACTAATAGTTACTGTTAAAAGAGCCTTCGTCACTGCATGGGACCTCTGCCTTATCCTTTCGGGACACAGGCGTGATAGTATATCATGGCACCAGTTTTGGCTGTGAGTATAATATGAAAGAAACAGTAGCCGCTGTAATAGCTAAATTAATGATTACTTTTATTAATTAAGAAAAGTAAACCACGAAGAATTCAGCTTGCGTGAAAGTATGACACGGTAGGAAATATTGAAAGTATTTGGGGCCAATATATCGACGGTTAAAAGGAAATAGGGGATAAGTGACAAAAGATGAAATGTTCAGGAGAGCCGTTCAAAGTTTTAAATTTTAGAAAAACTGACGTAGTTTTGTCATTTATTAAGATATTGTGAAAAGTGAAACAGTTATAAATTCAGATAGAAATGGAACAGTTACTGGTATCCTTAGTTTTAGTGATTTGACGTTATTTAAAGTAGTTTTTGTCGCTTATGAACACAGCTTTTAATTTTTGAATGAGGAAATATGGCATAAGATACAAATGACAAAATCAAATATTAAAGGATAAGAAGCATATGCGACATTCCAATTTATCATTTTGCAAGGTAAAAGGGTATAAGCGACTAGACCGTTCAATCAATATTATAGGAAAAGAAGGATAAGGTACTTTTCATAGTGGTTGTATAAAAGATAATAGGGCACAAGAAACAGTCGGCATTCAAAATAATACCAGGATATAAGACATTAGTAACACACAATGTCGCTACGAAGCAAAGAAATATGGATGAAAAGCCACCCCAAAAATAATACAGTAGCGCAACCAACACAATCCTTCATCAGGAAAATATCTAAAACAGATATTACACGACACCGTAATTGGGTCTCTAACTTCTAAAGTAGGGTGAAATTGCTTGGGAGTAAATTTTCACAGAAACATACTACGGATCTATCTTACAATGGTCACTGGCATTGGTCAGTCTTAGGTCAATTATCATTGGTAATATTTTTTTTCTGTATAGCTATCGAGATCAACATTAAAAATCACAACTTTTCTTAATCAGTCTTCTTAATTTGAAAGTATTATCTTTATATTCTGAGAAAGCCCCTCAAAATTAAACATTTAAAAAACCCCCGACTTAGTCATTTTGCAGCGGTTGCCATCTAGGATTTAATTTTTTTATAGTGTATTGTGTTCTGCTACTCAAGCCCTTTTATTTGATACACATTTTGAGCTAGTTGTGAAAAAATCTGTAATCCATAATAACACTCCAATAATTCACCTTTTAAGCAAAAAAAACTAAATTGAAATCGGTTGATCCTTTCGGGAGCAACGATGCCACAGAAAGACACATACACAGACAGACAAACAGACAGAGACAGACAGACAGACAACAGACAGACGACAGACAAACACCCTGTCGTTTTTGCGTCGGGGGTTAAAACAACATCATCACTTTAATACTATTGATCTCCCTCATCTTCAATATCAGATTCGGCCAAACAGTCTTTTGTCTTTTTACTGAATGTTAGATTTAAGTACTCTGCCTGAAACTGTTGAGGTATAACTGATTCAATGTTTTTGCAACGTTGAACAGTTTCGTGGAGCATTGTCAGAATAATTTTTGTTGTATGTATGCTCTTTTTCAGCAAGGTGTTCCTCGTGAGCTAGTCTCTCTTCGGATGTAGGGTCAGATAGATTTTCAAAGCGAGAGCATTTGAGGCATTTATCTTTTTTGGGAACGTGGAATTATATACTATATTAAAATTTTCTTTGTTGTAAACCTGTTGACTTCAAGGCCATTTCCAAAATGTCCCTTTTTCGGCCTTTCCTTTCCATTGTTTAACCTAAAATAATACCATTGAATGAAATACAAGTAACATAGATGACAATGCATGAATAATAAATAATCACAAATAATAAAAAGAGATAGCTTACCAATCCCGTGGGTCCCGATATTATTAAATATAGGAGCGCACGAGTCGCGCGTGTTCACGGTGTCACAGCGCGCGGCTGAGTGTTGCGGGGGGACAAGCGACGCGTTTAAAACTGGTTTTTGTGGTATCCAATGACATAAGCCCCGACTCGTTATTAAATCCTTATTTGGTATTGCGGTATAAGCGACGTATAAGTATAATTGTAGAACGTGGAAATATGTTATAATCGACACCATGATATCTAATTTAATTTAAGTAATATGGAATTAGCGACAATCGTATTTATATTAGTAAACGGAAGTAAGGTATAACCACCAGTGTCATATTAAAATCAATTTAGGTAATAGGGCATAACCGACTTGGCTGTCATTAAGAACTGAATGGAAATAGGGGATAACCGCCAGAGTAATATAAGTATGCATTTTGTATATAGGGCACAAGCGCCACAGCTCTGTTAAATTACGAAATGGAAGTAAGCTTTAAGCAACATTTGTACTTTTCAATTGAAATGCTTAAAAGGCATAAACAACCAAAAGCTTGTCACCCTTGTGAAGTAAAAAAGCATTACCGACAACAAACCCAAAATAAATCATTTTTGTAGGGGTACAATCACCTTTATAGCAAAAATGACCAGAATTTTCGTCAGTTAGCAAAAATAACACTATAAAATGTTTTTTTTTGCTTGGGCATAAACGCCAAAAAAGTCATCGTAGAGCCATGGGAGTAAGCGCATTCGAAAGAGCAGAAAATTTCAAGTCCAATGGCATATATAACTCATTTTTGACCAAAATGTCGCTTATGCCCTATTTCCTTTTAACCGTCGATATTAAACTAACCTATTCGTTAATTACGTAGGAACATTTTTCTAATTGGAATTACTGGAATACTGTTGACTATATTATTTTAAAACTATTTCAAATATGCGAACCGCACCTCGAAAGTATTTCCAAGATGAGGTGCCTGAAATACTTGCGGATTAAAATTTTCAACGGACTGAAAAATTTAAATGTACGTGGAGGAAACTAATTTTAATATAAAATAAAACTGTTTTTCCGTCCTTCGGTATTTAGTGGAGCTTAAGGCAGTCTATCTATGCGGGATTATCCCCATTCTGAGGAGACCTGTGATGAGAAATCGATTGAAAGAGCGCTGCAGTGAAATGAATTATGAGCAGACGCCGTCTAGACTTAATACTATAAACCCTTCGATACTACAAGACATCTAAGGATTGGAATCAATTTGTGTAGTTAGTAGATATTTGGCAATGAAAATTATACTTTACTTTGACACTTATCTTATACATTATTACATTATCTTTTCAGCTGAAGCAAACCAATTTGAATACATTACATTGTCACATTTCCTTGATCACTGATGTAGAAAACGTAACTGAAAAGAAAATAACAAGGATTTGACTTCCCTGTAGATACCTAATGGAGTGATTTTTTGTGTACTTTATCAAAATGTCTTCGAAGTCGTTTGCAATGTTTTCTGCCCTACCCTTCGTTTTCTTTTATTCATTCCTTTTTTGACCGTATCACGTTCCTATCTTTTTTTAAAAGATCTCGCTGATAACATAAGTAATAATAAAGGAAATGTAAAAGACGAGAATGGTTCAGCGAATTTTTGGGCAAAACTTCGTTCTTATTTCCTTATTCCGTTTCGTTTAATTCAAGTTGTTCCACAATGTCCTCATTAGCAATCAGGGAATGTTTCGCGGGCATTGTTCGCCCAAGTTCGGCCGTCACCGGCACCGGTTCGGAATTTAGAATTATTTAAAATGTACGTTTCGGCGGCCGGCAGGTGCGCAGCACGCGGCCGGCAGTGTCTCGGAGCCGTTACGCGGGACACGACGAAACCCCCTCCTCAATTTGTTAGAAGATCTAACAAATCACTTTTAAGATTGTTATGACTAGCTGTTGGGGGCTTATTTAAAATAAATCGTCGCTGTATTAAATGAATTCAGGCCACTCTTAGATATGACAATGGGGTATAAAGCAACATGACCTGCGCGAACCAGGCCCTGCTCTTTGGAATGGGTCATATAAAATGGCGGTTTATTTGTATTTAACGAAGTAGACTGCTATTTGCTACTAAACTATGTACGTTTGCAAAACAGAGAAAAGGGTCTTAACACTGCAGTGATCCGCTTAAAATATCTTGTTACTGTAATCGGTTTAACCCTGGCGCTGAGCATAGGGTTTCGTCGCCGGGGCGGGGGTAAACCGATTTACGTTTCACCTGAATTTAATATCATTCCTTTGCGTATGACAAATTTCTATTTAAAATAATCAGACTTAGGGAAACGTGGGAAAATTGAACCGGAGAAATAGGCGACATCAAAGCGACCTTTGAATTACTTATATAATTTTTATTGCTGTTTAATTAGGGATCGCATTGAGCCCGTTTGAATTAATTATGATGAAATAGGAGACTATGGTGTCCGTGAAAAGTGTTGCGCAAAAGACATCGAGGAAAATTCCCACCGCCCCTTATTATTTTGCAGGAAGCGATGAATAGACCTATCGTCGTGAACTGTTAACTCCCTCTGGCCTTGCGATCGATGAGATTGGTAACAGGTTCACAGTATCAAAGTAAATTAATTAGAGATAGAGGCGATGATATCACGGTTGCAGTAAGTCGATAACGGTTGTTTTATTAATCAGTGTCGGCGAGTGCTGGCAGACAGGGTGTCAGACGCGCTGCGCCCTTACGTAAGGCAGCCTCCGTAGTACGCGGCCGGAGCCCGCCCCCGCACCCCGCGGCCGGCGTCCGCGGCGCCCGCTACGACACCCCCGCCCCGCTCTAGATCAATACCGGAGCCGGCGCCTTTGACATGTGCCCCGCGCCGCGTGCCGCTCTGCAAATATTTACGTTGTGGAAACAGATCATAACTAGTTTCATTTGCCTGTTTGTACGCCGCTCGCAACACACACCGACACCAATAAAAAACAATTTAATTGACAAACGTCTAATTTATGTCTCAATTATTTTAACAAGATTGCTGTTTTTTGTTATAGTTTCCCGGAATCATAATATTTTGTTTAGCCTAAACTTTATCAGCTTTATATTCACATAACAGGAAATAAAAGTGCCTCCATTTCGTTCCTGATTTAAACTGTTACCATGTTCAGTTGACAGGCAGTCAGTAGAGGAGAATGGGCGCTTGTTCTCTGGCAAAGACACAACGCGTCGCGAACATCGGACCACATCATACAATGCCCTTAATTTCTTCCATCGCACAGCTTCTAACATGATGTCTAGACTATAAAAGGAACATGGACTTGGCCATGTTTCCGCGTATTCTCAAAGACTGTCGTTAGAAAATACCGGCCCACGTTAAAAAACTGTAAAAAATTACTTAAACAAGTGTCGTAAAGATCTACTCTGCAATCAAAATTATTTTGATACTTATATGAGCCCGTAAACCACATACATAACCACAAAATAGATGCCATCTTCATCTTTCTCTGTTCATACGTTTCGGACAACTATGATAAGACATTCTGGGTGAGGTCTTGGTGATCTGTACCACATATTTCTACTCCAATTAATCACAAAAGAAAAAGTTACATCGTATTTTAGAAATAAAAGCATATTGTAACAGACGTAACAGTACCTTTTGCAAAGAGAGCATGATCCAAGTTTTTTTAATCTAATCTCATTCTGAGAGGAGACCCGTGCCCAGCAATGGGACAGTATATGAATTGATGATGATGATCCAATTTTTAAGGCTATATTACCATAGAAATATAACACAGTGTGCTTAAATTATTAATACTTATATGTGTAAGTATTTATATTCGTTGTGTTCGAAATGCAAGCCTTCACGACAAGCAGCTGCGCTTGCGATCACCAAAAGAAAGAGGCAGTCATATAATTTACACGTCACATTTTGGAAGATTTTGTTTCTTCGACTAAAAACGATCCTAGCCATTAAAAGACTACAATAACAACTAAATATAAATAAAGAAATATTCCTGTGTCATTTTATAAACAACACCATCTAGTCCCAAACTAAGCAGAGCTTGTACTATGGGAAGTAGACAATGGATGTAAATACTTATTATATATATATTTTTAAATAAATACTTATAAATACATAAATACTTTTTAAAATTAGAATAATTTATAATTTAAGTTTTTCTAGCTTCTTTATTGTATTATACATGTGTATCACGTCCACATTAACTGATGGTGAAATATGACACATAGTGAAGAATCACTGATTTCTGGAATACGAGTATGTCTCAGTCTAGAAATCGGTGTGTTCAAATATAGAATGCACTGTACAACCATCACACTAAGGCTCAATTTGTATTTGCATTTTTGTTTCTTTGTTGTACTTATGAAGCAATAAATTATTATTATTATCTCCTTTATTCGTCTTTAAATACTTATTTATTACATTTTTAAATATTTTTATAAAATAAAATAAGACAAAATCATTTAAAATATAAAAAATAGAGGCCCACCGGTATCGGGAGCAGGGTACCGGTACCAAGCTACCGGTGGTTAGGGCCCCAGAGACAGGAACCTCCTCACAATACGCGCCGTATCCGTATCGTATTATTATTTAATTATTATTATATAAGAAACAACCAGACAAACCCAAACACTTGGGTTTATCACATTAATATTTCTGTCGATCCCACGACCTCAATCAGCAGTCTGACACGCGAACCACTAGACCACAGACGACGTCAACTACTAATTTCGATAATACGATTATAAAGTTATTTAGAAAAGGAAAAATTGGACCGCGGGCAGGATTCGAACCTGCGTCTTCTGGTTAGGTACACCAGACGCTATGACCACTAAGCCACCGCGATACCTACCCGTCATGTCGAATTTTTCCTTCACATACTGAATTTACGTCTTTATGGTGACGTCAGTAACACCTATTGAAATGCAAGTTTTTGCTTTTCAACCGACACAACTTACTTTACAGTTAGTTAAATGTCGAACGATGCCACCTTACCTTGTAACTATCTTTTGTATATTTTTGGCATTTTCTATGCTAAGATTTTAAAGTTTCCATGCTAAGATTTTAAGAAGGAAAAATTCGACATGACGGGTAGGTATCGCGGTGGCTTAGTGGTCATAGCGTCTGGTGTACCTAACCAGAAGACGCAGGTTCGAATCCTGCCCGCGGTCCAATTTTTCCTTTTCTAAATAACTTTAAAATCTTAGCATGGAAAATGCCAAAAATATACAAAAAGATAATACGATTGTTTTACTGGGTTCTTTGGGCAATCACCCAGCACTGTGAATATCTATGGGTATCTGTGGTACTGGCTTCCGTCCAGCGGTCGACTGCTAAAGCAGCAAATACCGCATGCGGTGTGGCCAATCGTTGATAAGCCACAATCCACTAAATAATATTCAAAATTAATGAACACTGAATAAATAAACAACATTGACGTGAAACATACAGTAAAATATTTACTGATACTAGAACTACTTATATTTAAAAAAATATCGATATAGAACGTAAATACACCTGTATTACCCGAAGGGTTAGGTTAGGTTAGTGAGAGCTGTCCATGAGGATTTCAACAGAGAAAAAAAAAAAAAAAGGTTAGTGAGAGCTGTACCAATGTACAGACAACAGCAGGTCAAGCTATCCGAAACTGTCAAATTTTCCCAATTGAATATAAACCTTATTATTTTGTATTAAAGTTGAAAATCTATCAAAGAATTTTGACAGATTGTGGTAGCTTGATGTGCTGGCTTATGTACACCCACAGTTCAACGGTATGTTTTAGGTTCCATGTAATAGTGGGTATATTGGAATTGACCAGCCACGAATCCGTACTCCAAGCTGCTAATGACAATTTCATAGAAAAATAACACTACTTGATCTGGGAATGGAACCCAGAACCTCGACTAAGGAGGTTGTCGATAAAGATATGTAATGTATGATGTAACTTTTAATTTTGGTTATGGTTTAAATATTTTTATTCATGCGCACTAAATATTAAGATCCATTTTGTATCGTCACGTATAACGTCGATATATTATGTATGTACAGCCGCCAGCAGGTCAAGCTACCTAAAACTGTCAAATTTTCCCAATTTAATATGAACCTTATTTCTTTGTTTTAAATCTATCAAAGAAAGTTGACAGAATATATTGATGAGCTGTTCTCTGACAAGCGATGACACTATTAGAAAAAATAACAGTGATTAAGATTGCAATATAATGACATGATGATCACTTTTACACGTAATCAACTAGAATCAACAAAATAATCACCTTTACCCGCATTGAATGCCGCACTCGCTACAGTGCACTGACGTCGTAGTCACTGAATGCTACGCGCTGCTACGAGATGCTACGAGGCTACGCCGCTTGTGTAAATTGTTTACGCTTCTACGAAACAGTTAATTGAGTTACGATTGTAACTTGCATGGACTTTTGTACAATCGTTAGAGTTCGTGCTAGTTATAATATTAATTTAACTTGATTTCTAAGCAAAGTTGATGTTGTAAGCAAACTTTGATGTACCGTAGTAGGTTTAGAAGGAAATTAACGCTTCATCAAAACTTGTCTGTATTTGTTTAATTATTTATTTATCTTTGAGAAACATGTCTTATATTGAGATGTTTTACGGAGCATAAATAAACGTACGAATATAACGTACATAAGTAGAGATTGTACTATGGGTTATATATATATGGATTGTATTATGGATATGATACTTTTATACTTTAAGAAATATATTTATACTCATAATACATAAGAAACATCACATAATTATCTTTGTCTTGTGGGAATCGAACCCATGACGTCGTGATCACCAGTGTGGCACTGCAACCACTACACCACAAACGTCGACAAGAAATTAATAGTATAAAAAAAAAACTTTGCAAACATTATTTTGTCAATATTTATTTTTAATGAAACTACGTTGTTACGATTAAAATAGTTATTTGGACAATAGCTTAGGATCTATTCTGTGTGAAAAAGTATCATATAAAAATATATTTGAATAATGAAACCATAACTAGGACTGAAGCACTAGAAACGAGTGAAACTTCTGACGACAAGCTTTTGCGTTTTTTGCTGTGTTGAAACTACTGGACAAGTTTTAATGGAACTTTCATTTATATTATGCTTAAGAGCTCTGAACTACGCTATATAATTACGTTGTGTCTAGACCAAGTTTTGTGATCAATCTTGCAAACAACCCGGGGGCGCCAACATAGCTTTTATGACCATTTTATAAAGAGTAAGCAAATAGAACAAAAGGACAAGGTTTTTTGTAAGACTTTTTGGAAAAAACAGGCCATTATTATTGAAATGGACATATTATTGGGTAACGCAATAAAATTTGAGGTGCCAGGTAAATTAAACTGAGAAGTAAGTGGTATGACTAATTAAAAATAACAGCCATGGTTACACTTCACCAGCTCTGAGCTCCGCGAAATGGTCAACAAGCTGATCCCCGACTCCATTGCCAAAGACATCGAGAAAAAAGGTTTTTGTGTGAGTAATCTATTTATATTTTCAATTTAATATATTGACTGCCATATTCGTGTAGTAGTCCCCTAAGTTCGACTGCTACACTAGAGGTCTACGGTTCGATTCCCAGGTCGAGCAAAGTATTATTTGGTTTTTCAATGAAATTCTCAGTAGCAGCTCGGAGTTTGGATGTGACCTAAACATACCGGCGAACTGTGGGTGTACTTAAGTGCCTAACCCTTCAAAGAATACAGGCGTGATGCATGTATATAATTGATTATATGTGGAGTGTTTTTCATTCGGTTCTGATACTACAAAAGCCCCCGTATACGTTAATACCGCTGTAATGTTACGCTGTGAAACGCTGCATCAATGCGCTTACATCGCGATTCGCTGAACTATGGCCGTATCTCATATAAAGCTATTGTTTACAGCGGCTCCTGGCATGCCCGAGCGGATATTGCAGCTACCCACATGTTGCTTACAAACACCTATACCGGTCAAGACGTACCAGGTACTAAGACAAAAGCGATGGATCCGATTCCTGTATTTTGCAACAAATATTTCATATCTGACATGTGATGAGGAACAGAATAAGTATTAATATTAATATTATAGGCCGCTTTCAATGAGTCATCATACGATTCACATCAGGAAATTGCTAAGGATCTGCTTTGAGTTTTAAACATGAATAGTTTCCAAAGGAACTCACGCAGCCTTTTTAGCCGATGCCCGGAAAATCATTACTCCTCTCATTCAGGCCACGCTGGTTGTCAAACTGGACATGATAGTATTGTATCGCCATCATCGATACCCAAACATTAATCATCATCATCATATCAGTCACAAGAGGTCCACTGCTGAAAAAAGGCCACCCCTATAGACTTCCACGAAGACCGCCTGCATTCAACGACTTCCAGCGTCCTTTACCAGGTCGTCCATCCATCTCATTGGAGGCCGTCCTACAATGTGTTTTCCGTGGTCTCACTCGAGAACCTTTTTGCCCCCGTGGCCATCAGTTCTACGAGTTGTGCGCCCCATTGCCGCTTTAGCTTGCTAAGTCTTTCAACTATGTCGGCAACTTACGTTCCTCTACGGATCTCCTCATTTCTAATTTGATCGCGTAGAGAAATACCAACAATAAACATGTAAAACACTACAATAAAACTTATACTGCGCAAACATAGAAACATGACAGGGACATATCTACCGGCAAAACTCCGCCTAGTAACCGACCGAAACTGTGAGAAAATCCTTGAATACTTTGTCAAACTGGATCAGTAGTAACAAATGTTGTGAGTACAACTTAGGAGCAAGTGTAGATCACAAATACATATAAGTAATATGTGAAGTTACTTTACTCTGTCTCTTTCCGTCTCAGCGAAATCTCAAGAGATAACGACACTAGTTAATTTAATATCGCCCGAGGCGTGCGTAGAGTTTAAAGATCGCAATAACGTAGGAGCGGCCCGGCGTCGCTTGGAAGAAACTGTTACTATACAAATCTATTTATTCATAATGCCTAGTTTACAGTACTCTTTCTGTACTCAGTTTAGCTTTTTTCCATACATTGTATATGGAAATTAGCTTTTCTATTTTTTACTTAGTGGGCAACAGTCTTGTCATTTTTTATTTAATTGAATTTACGAATATATCCTAGTAAAATAATATCCATGAATAAAGAGGAAATCTTTTAATCTGTTAGATGTACTGTATTTTTTCTTCTTATCAACATTACTTATTTATTTTTTATATAAGACATCTTACACAGCACGTTCAAGTCCCTAACTAAGCAGAGCGTTTACTAAGGGTTCTATGTACTATGTAAAATATTTATACTTTTCTTAGTGTTCAATATAAGTTTTATTATATAGTAGCTTTTGGTTTGAAGCATTAGTTGCTGACGTACCTATCTCATTCTTATGCTTCCCTGGTGCGTAAGCTGACAAAACTTTTGTCATAACCTGTTAGAACAGACGCCATCAGATCTAGCTGTCCAAAGCTGTCAAATTTTCCCTATTTAAAATGAACCTTATTGCTTTGTATTAAAGTTGAAAATCTATCAAAGATATTTGACAGTTTGTGGTAGCTTGATGTGCTGGCCTGTGTACTTATACATATCATATCAAATTTGTACCCATATTCATAATCGTGATTAAAATTCTAACTAAATGTTACACTCGATAATAGAAACTAGAAGTTATTACGCTACCCATAGGTGTTAATTCAGTTTTCCACAATTCAAACCTACTACTATACTCTTCAACTGAGACTGTAACAAACAAATTAAAATGCGGATCATACCTACTAAGGTATACATACAATATAGCTAATATAATTTGTTTGTGCGGCATGATCGCGTGCTGCCTGCGGCCCTTAGGTTGCTATTTTTTTATTTCGTTTAAGCTTAACATTCGCACTCTTGATATAAAAAGATTTTTTCGCATATAAGGTGTGGGAGAGTTAAATGAAATTCCCACGTACGGTTATAACCATAAATGAACCCCCATTATGTATAATGATAGGTACAAATTAATTTCATAATTTGAAACGAAAATAAGTTGGTTAATAAACTCCATAGGAATTAAGATAGGCTTGTTTTGAAAATACTAATCAAGATAATCTAATGCAATCGCTTTATAAAATCTATTATACAACCATTGCCGTAATAACCTTTTTTATAGCAGATTTGAAAATAGGTAGTCAAAAGAAATCTTTTTGTATATTTTTGCTATGATAAGTTATTTTAGCGAAGGAAAAATTCGTCTGCGGGCAGTATTCAAACCTGCGTCTTCTGATTAAATACACCACTAAGCTAACACGAGTCCCACCCGCCAGGTCGAAATTTGCCTTCACATTCTGAATTTACGTCTTTATGGTGACGTCAGTAACATCTAACCAGAAGACGCAGGATCTAATGCCCTTTTTTTTTATAGAATGGAAAGTCCTCATGGATCCTCCGCCACCCGGGGAGGTGGCAGCGTATGCCGGACTCGTACCGACTAAAAACCGCACTTGACTTCACCTGCCCTGTTGTCACGGCGAAATTCGCCACGACCATGACAGGATCTAATCCTGCCCGCAGACGAATATTTCCTTCGGTAAATTAATTGGTTACAAGTTGAGACTTGCCCGTAATAAGGAAAATGGTAAACTGTAATGTATACATAAAGCCTCTTCTAATTAATTATCCTTTACATCCAAATTCCCATCCCCATTTACATACCGAAACACACATCGTAATACAGATTAATGAAACAACCCAATACATTTAATCAATGGCCCGGATTCGTAATTTCTTTAACCGGAAATCCTCGTTAATAATTCAAAGTTTTTGCAACCAACGTAGTATGAGTGGCCGCAGGGTGAGGCGGGCTGCGCCACCATTTATCACGAATTGATCCATCTTTGGAACTTTCAACTGTCACTTGTGAACTTTTTCGTTTAGCAAATCGCGGCGTTGTGACGACGAAACGTCATTACTGAAATTCATCTAAGTAGCGGAAGTGTAAGCGGAGGCGGGGCGGGGGGCGGGGGAGGACGCGGGCTGAATATCGTTCTGTAATTGCCTGTCAATAAGCTGCTTAGCAATGCGGGGCACGTCGTACTTGCCCTACACACCGCTGCATCATACGGCCTTGCCAAGTTATATGGTACAACGTATTTTTACAAAAAATACTAGCTATAAGTTGCAATGTTTTTATTTTTTAACACAGAGTTTGTTGCCAGTGCTCCACGAGGAAACGTTGTGTTAGCAGTGAGGGGACTTTGACCCTTATACTGCCAACCCAATAATTCTACTTTCGTTTTACATGGTCAGCAACGCGCAAGTGATACTCCTGGTGTTGCAAGCGTCTATAGGGTACGGTAACCGCTTACCATCAGGTGGGCCGTATGCTTGTTTGCTACTTTAGTAGTATAAAAAAATACACTACTACTCAACACAGTTTCATCATAATCGGATGAGTCATATAAACGTATATAGGGGACATTAAACATACATTTTTACGTATTAGGTACATTACAAATTCGATACGAATTCCTATTAGATTAGGTATGTTAATCTGAATTTTGAAAACCTAAGAAATTGTTCTTTAAACACCAAACGTATGTATGGACCATATGGTTCTTTTGGTTTTGTAGTTGCAAATGCTACTGTCGAACGAGAGATCCGATACTTGATTTTCTAAACGTCAAACGAAGTGTTATTGGGATTTTGTAGTCATTAGTAACAGATAGGTACAGTCAACAGCAAAAGTAGATGATCAAAATCAGAAATTCAATACTAATGAACGGAGTTCGCGTCAGAACTGTGTGGCGTCGAAGTGATTCAAAAGTATGTGATTGTAAATTATACCAAACATTTACTACTAGTACAACTGCCATATATTCATGATCAGTTTTGACTCCAAAAAAGTAAAAAGTTTTGATCATCTACTTTTGCTGTTGACTGTACCTAGTTTTTTTTATCAATTCTTAAGAGATAATGGTAAAAAGATCGCCCATACACTTCTGTCTACCCCTTCACTAGCAGTGTATGATGTAATGTAGCTATTGTTCATACATTCATGTGATAGCGTGTGTCCCTTGGCACAATTCGATATCTAAATTGAAAGCTAAAATAAAATGAAACGATATGGATCTGTTTTACTATTCAATGTAGTTTACTAACGATTACAAATAATCATGATTTGTATCCATTCGACAAATCCATTTCAATTAAAAGAGTACAGAGCGCTAACATCATTAGTGTGTACCCGATTTAGAAAATCGGGTACTTTTAATTAAGTACTTTTTTCTTTTTTTTTTCCTTTATCTATAAAGGTGAATGCAGACTATGTAACAAGTTTTATAGCCCAAATCATTTATAATTTCTATCACGTATCTTATTTCTACACTATAAATAAAAAACTAAGTAACCATGATTTAAATTGAAACATTTTGTGTTATACATATGTTGGTCTGCAATTATCTTTAGATATCTCCGATAATCTGATGTGGGGAGGAATTTTAAGGTAGTGCAGTTGAGGACTCTGGTTGCCACAAAACTATTGTGGGGAACATAATACGTCTCTCATATATAGTCATGTAGCATATTCATCAATTCTGTCATAAAACATACATATGTCCAAAACAAACCTAACATTATTATCGGATATCGATGTTGCTCATTAATCGAATTGCGGAGATCAAACGAGTAGCCATTATGAATTTAGTAAAATTCCTACTTCTGGTTTGTCTAAAAACCAACCCCATATGATTAGGAACAGGCCAAGCAGAGAGAAATCACAGTATATTCTGGTGAGGATACATTGCAATAATAATATGGCTTAGCAAATTCATTAGTTACAAGTTTCTTTATTATAAAAACAAGAATGCGGTTAAAAAATGCTGTTTTTGTGGGTGGATAGTAAAATAGTGTTGCTGTAACTCTATGTACAGTGGCCAGCACATCAAGCTAGCCTGATCTGTCAAATTTCTTTGATAGATTGTCAACTTTAATAAAAAATAATAAGATTCATGTTCAATTGGGAAAATTTTACAGTTTTGGATAGCTTGACCTGCTGGCGTCTGTATTTATTAGTTGTTACTTTATGCCGACGCCTAAGTAGTCCTTAATTATTATGCCTAAGTTACTTTGAACGGGTGACCAACCGTCAGTAATACGTCATTACAACCTATTCCCAATATTCAAATACTCCATAGAAATTAAAAAAGAAAAAATGGCGCGAATATTCTCGCAACAGGTGCAAATAATAAGATTAATGTACGGGAAAGCAGGCAGCCATGGGTAACGTGTCAATTTTCCATCGTCTCCGTGAATAACATTGTGGTTTAATTTTTATAACTGTAGTCCGTAATCCAACCTTACCTATATACCTTTTGCAGCCTTTTTTTTAAATTATTTTTGTATGGAACAGTGCAATACATACATACATACATACACAGGAATATAAAACTTGTGTAATATTATAAGGGCCAATACAGTTTCCACAAAAAAATAACCAGTATGTATCATATAATATAGGCCTTTATATACACTTCACGAATACTATCCTACACTACACTCTATACGAAGGTTACCCGTGATAATGAAAAACGACTATTCTACAACTACTTTAACACGTCGAGTTTGTATGGGAAAACATTTTTAAAGATAGGTAATCCAAATAGGTGTAGAAAAGAATTGTATACCTAAACTTTTAACACTATATTTATGTACACTAATATACATAATTATACTAACCGTTGCTCCCGCTTTTAACAGCACCCCGAAAGGCTTTTTGAGACAAGAGGAAACGTATATCCTTCTCCAAGGTCTAATTTTCCCTGTACCAAATTTCATCAAAATTGGTTCAGCGGTTCAAGCATGACAGCGTAACAGACAGACAGCTAGACAGGTAGAGTTATAGTTTAAGTTTCGCATTTATAACATTAAGTAGGGGTTATGTTTTTTTAAACTTAGTAAGTATACAAAATAGAGCGATACCATAACTTATCGGGCAATCTACTTAAGTTGTCGCTAATATGTCATCATCATCAATCCATATACTGTCCCACTGCTGGGTACGGTTATCCTCTCACAGAATGAGAGGGATTAGGCTATAGTCCACCACGCTGGCCTAGTGCGGGTTGGTAGACTTCACAAGCTCTCTAGATAATCTCTAAGGCATGCAGGTTTCCTGCCGTTTAAGCAAGTGATAATTAATTATAAATCCACACATGAATTCGAAAAGTCGGAGGTGCTTGCCTTGGATTCGATTTCGAGATCTTCGACTTGGCAGTATAATGATCATACCACTAGGCTTTCACAGCTTTCGCTTTCGCTTATCGCTATTATGTATGGAAACAAATTTATATTTTTATAATGCATTTCATTCGTGCATCTCCCATACCGAATGTAAAGACTTCAAATAAAATAAAGGTTAAGTATTTCTTGAAGTGTGACTATGTATGCATACTAGGAGCTCAAAGATTACTACGCCCAGATGCACAGTCTATCAGGTTCCTGCTTGATCTGACTGTGTGTAATGTTAATAGGCTCGCCCCCTATTAGGTACATGGGTCCTCAACATACCGGCGAATTGTGGGTGTACAATTATATGTTTCTGCCTAACCCTTCGGGGAATGCAGGCGTGATGGTATGTAATGTTATATTATAATGTAGTATACCTTCATTAATTGTAGTACCTACTAGATACCATGTCTTGAGTAAGAGGTCGATTGCACGCGAAAATGAAACCGTACTCTATGCAAAACCGTGTGTATGTATAAAATATATATAATAAGAATATATATGTCAAAGTTCGTGTTGATTCGTATTAACAATAATTTACTAAGTACCACTAAGGTACTTATAAAATTAACTTATATACTTACGCAATTATCCTTTTAAAAGTATTCCCTTATCTCAGTAATTAGACAGTAGGCTTAGGTATTTAGATATCTACCTGAAGAGGTGTACTACAGGGGTAATATTGTAGAAAAATTGTCTAATATAAGAAACAAACCTTAGATAATGATCAAATATATTTTTTTTTTAAATATAAATAGGTCTTGTATCTTCTACAATTATTCAATTATTTATTAAGTGCGGATGAGAATCCAACAGAATTAGTGAAAATATAAACTTATAAAATCATAGGTGAGCTTTGAACTTAACATTTAGTACCTATATGGTTATATTTACATGTTTCTTATATTAAACAGCACTGTTTTTGTCTATATTGCTTAACATATAATAATATCTACTCGTGATACGTCTTCAAACGTTAATGATTTTACCAATTAAGATGAATATATCCATGCTCAAAGATGCAGTACGCTATACTGTAACTCTTAGGAAAGGTGAGAGGTTATCTGATGTGATAGCACTTACTCATTATGCGGGATGTCCTCAAGCTGATTAGCGAGCGCGGCAGCCGCGAGCAGCGCGATGAGCAGGCCCAGCGGCCTTCGCGGACACATGCTGCCCATCATCGCCATCGCACTCCCCACATGACAAGGGCACACGACAACCGACACAGCACTGACCGCTCCTACATGGAACAACACACCGTTCGCACTACACTCTCCTGACAGTGTCACACAGGGGCGTACGTTTGTGCATGAGTCATCGAGTGGTTGTGTCAGTCAGGTTAGGGACCGGGGCCGGTGTCGTGCGGGCGGGCCGCAGGCGAGGACAAGCGTGTCGCGCCAAGCAGCGCGCCGCCGCGACCCCCCGCGACCCCGCCCCCCGCGCACCCCGCTACTCCGCGCCCGCACTGACGCTGCGCGCGAATCATACGCCCAATAACGCAGCGGCCTACTACTTATTACTGAGATTTATTTGCTCATACATAGGGTTGATGGTCAGCGACCGTTGCGAACGCCTTCGAGCCGCCCTTTGAAAACATCCGGCCTAGTAATACGCGACGGTCGTAACCGGAGCGCGATGTTGGTGTAGTCGTCGTGGCAGGTGAGCTGAAGACGGAGGTGCTGCATGGAAGTGCAAGGCTCGCTGCAAAGCTGGGGTGAGCGCTGCCGATGGTTATGCCGGCTCGCGACATCAGCCGCCACGCACATGCGTGGGCAAGTCGCCAGGAAATCCTTTATTGATTCCCGCGCTCCCGCTTTCTAAGGAATGTCGCAGGCGTTGCTACCGCCAAAATTTCACCCTCCCACTATTATAATTTGAGCTAAGCGGATCACTACGTACGCTCTGTGGATTGCTTTCATTACACCTAACGAATTTTAGGGATTTTCCTCTGAAGTAGATACGGGAACGAATAAAGTTTAATTATTGCTTTTGGAGTTTCGCAAAATTTTTTTTTGATAAGGTTTTTCTTTTCACCTTAGCACATTTTCTTTAAAGTCACAGCTTTTTCGAGATAGATGTTAATTTAAATCGGAGATATTTTGATATTTTTATTTTTTAACATTGATACGTGGAAAAAAAAGAACTATTCGCAATTAGCCTTAGAGAAGACGACACATAATGCGATAATACGTCCTATGTATGATGTAAAGGGCTGCGGAAAAACTCCTAGATGCTTACGCAACTTTCGATTCGATTACAGAGGCGATGAGAGTTTATTAATGTTTTTTTTTGTTCCAACTATACAGTGGTACTGAAAATCTACTTAAAATGCAAAATATGAATACAAATTGTAGTTTGAACGAATAGCTAGCTCTTGAAACCTATCGCGTAGGTCGGTCACGTCTTCCTTCAAAGAGCTAGCATTCCACTATACTGGAATCTGATGATGTAAGTTCATTATAAGGCGTTGGGAACGCGTTGCAATTTATATTTTTTAAATTTTTAAATAAGGAAAATCCTCATGGATCATCTGCCTTCTACGGAGACGGTCCCTACCGTCTATGTCGGACTCCTATCGACTAAAAACCGTACTTGCCTTCATTTGTCCTATAGTCATTTCCGGCATGTCATCCGTGAACGAATTTCACGACCATGACAATGCAAATCTTATAATAACTATAAACACTTCACTTCATTATATTATGCAATAGATCTTTTAAAATATATTGCTTATATTTTTGCTAACACGGGAAGGTTATCTATGTCATGTTGTTTTTACTTAATGTCAATATTTTGTGATTAAATGAAGACAAGGTTAAATAAATTACGATACTTGTACAGTTTAAAAGTATTTTATTTTTTCAATACAGTCGACACTAAGTTTTGTGCTAACAATAATATTTATTGTCACCATCATGTGCGGCAAAGTAAACAAATATATTTCATTGTGTGATAAGTTATCCAATTATGTGTTTTCAACAAAAAAACAATTTTGATTTGAAAATTATTTTTAACAAAATATTTGTAGATAGGTACTTATCTCCATTATAGTAGAATACTTTTTGCTCAAAGTAAATTTATAATGATTTCAATTAGGTATTACTGTCTTTTGAAATTCCACAATTATCCAGACTTCCATCGTAATATTTATAATTTAAATACTCATTGTAAATAAATGCTAGATGATAATTATTTATTAACACTGCCCAAATAATTTCTTCACATTTCATTTGATATTTTTTTAAAAACCTATAAAAGTTAATAAACGCTTTCGATTCAGTTACAACCTACAGTTTTTCGACAATATGTCAGTTAAAATTGTATAAAAATAAATGATACAATTGTGCACAACGGGCGCACCGCAAGGGGGCGCTGCCTGCCTGCACACCTACTTGCTAATGTTACAGCTATATTTACAGAATATCATTAAGTTATATAGGTACGTATAAATTAATATATGCTACTAAGTACTTTGCACAAATCGTTACAATGTAACTCATCGATCATAAAGTGAGGTCAGTAGAAGACGGTGGTCGGTTCACTACCGACGCGTCACCTCGCCTTATTTTCACACAATACTGTGCTTTGATCTTTAAATGCAGTCTTCACAATTACTAAGTTTACCTAAAGATCACAACAATACAGTTAGGTACAAAACGTAACTAAGTAATCTCATAAATAGCCGTCTAGCCTAGTGTTAAAACTACCTAAATAATTTGTACAATTAATCTGAGATATCCCACAGATTTTCCTGGTGACAGAATAATTATAGACATACAAATAAATAATATTATAAATTAATAATATTTGACCACAGTCTTTAGAGAAGTGTAAATGTAACAAAGAGTTTGGAGACAAATGGAAATGTCTTTAAAATAGGAACACACAAACAAATGTACTATGACGTCTACAAATGATATTTGGTTTTTATACAGTAAAGAATTCACTAGCTTTTTACACTGGAACACATCTATACTGAACCACAATATAGAAGTACTAGTGTCCCGCTATGGAATGATTTTAGTACCATCCTGTATACACTACTCGTAGTAACACAATACGCTGACATTAGATACTAGCACTTCCATTGTGAACCGAGTTTACAACATAGCCTCCAATATATTCCTATGAAGAGTAAACTTAAAATTACAATTCTCGTAATACTGTCTTAAGGTACTGATTATAAGCGGTATTGCCAACCTTAAAACATGTTTTACGTACGATTGCTCAGCTTATAAGAGATTTATCTCCGTAACTTTAGGTAAAGATGTCAAATTCATCGATCATTACATACATACAGTATAAAGTTGCATTCCTGCAAGTATAACTAGTCACAGCGTGCTGACACGTTGTGGATCGTTGCTCAAGTGACACCCAGATTAAAGACACTCCATGTGTCTTCAATGTCTTGAGGAGTCGCTTTCGTGGCCAGAATCTCGGCCGTTTTCTCTAGGAGACGCTCGGTGGTCCCTTTCATCTCGAAACCGGTCTCTGCGCTCTCGTTCCCTCGACCTGTCCCGGTCCCGGTCGCGCTCCCGCTCTCGGTCCCGGTCCCGGTCTCTGTCCCGATCCCGATCTCGGTCTCGGTCCCGGTCCCTCTCCCGGTCGTCGTCGCGATCCCTGCGTCGGTCGTAGTAGTGATACGACCGTCGTGATTTCCGGTCGCTCGGTGTCACAACTTCTACTTTAATGTTTGCCGTCGCAGTTACCTGTAAAATTGGTTACGTTAGGTTAAGCACCGCAAAATTAATTAATCGCGCCATTTTATTTCTTTAATTGGTGTTGAATATAATAAATTTATAAAAATGAAAATTATAGTTATTTAACTAACCTTAGTAGTAATAGCACCGGGGTGAGGTGTCTTAGAAGTGGGTGTCGATCTTCCTGACGCCGAATCACTGCCATTATAAGTGGTGGTCTCTACAACCACTTCGGGCTGCACTACGATGGACTGCATTGATGACTGTACGGAGGGTGCGGAGGAATGCCAACTGGGAGGCTCCTCCGTGATGGTGGTGAGGGACGGTGCTGAAGGTCGCGGTGCAGACTTGCCTCCCCGACTTCCCTTGTCACCTCCACCAGAACCTGAGCTTGACTTGCGTGTGTGCACTGGAGAACTCTTTGGTGAGGGCGTAGACAACCTTTCGGGATGTTCAAGCGGCCGTACCTGAATTGAACGTATTTTTTTTAATAAAAATAGCATAGCAAACATTAAATATATAATATATTTAATCGTAAAATGTATCGGAGATGGCGTGGAAGAGTAAAATAGTAATTTTGTAGACACATACCTCGGCAGTGGGTCCTAATATCGCCAGTATAATCGGGAAGAACAGTAAACCGTCGATCAAGCCAAGCAGAACTAGCGCTAGCAGTAGTCGTAGAAACAGCCTCGCTACGAAGCCAAACTCGCTGGTAGCCAGCATTGACGCTGCAAGAGCAGCTGCCAACGCGCCGTGTACCACAGGAGCCAGGACTGACTCGAGGGCTAAAGATGCTCGTCTTCGTTTGCAACCGATCGATGTTACGAAAGCCTAGGGGGGAGAGGATCAATTAGTATTCATATGTAGGTGTATAATCTGTGACAAGTATAACAAAGGGATGATAAAATTTGCTGGGCCCTTTGATATACTCAATAACGAACAAATACATTTATTTATTTATTCTTAATGTACAAAGGCGGTCTTAATGCCTTAGGCATTCTCTACCAGACAACCTTTAGGTGGTGCAGAGACGATCATGGTAGATGCACTACAATGGTAGATGTGAGAGGTATAACGTGACTTTTATTGTCTAAACTATATACTATTGTCAAATTATGTAATACTCACAAGACATAAATGTACAGTAAAGTGGACGCCCCTGCCGATGGCAAGGACTAGCAAGACAGCTGGGACTGCCGACAGCTTGACTCCTAGCAGTGCCATGGTGCCAAGTAACTGCAATACTAATGCTGCTAATGCCAATGTGACCAGCACTGCTGCCCAGAAGTTAAGGAGGAGTACCATTACTGCCTGTAGACAAAGAAATGATTTTAAATATATAATATGACACATTTACAGATCCAATGATACTATGATAGATGTATAAAAATGAAATAAAATGGATGAATAAAATAACTAATCAGAAAAGACAAAAGTAAAATGATTAAAAAATCTTACCACAAAAACAGCAGCCAAAGCGCAGGCGAAGGCCAGGAGCAATGACGTCCTCAAGTACAGATACTGCTCCCAAAATAGGAAAGGAATACCAGACGGGAAATTGGACAATCCCTTTGCTTCGAACCTCAAACACAACTCCCGTACAGACATTATCAGATTCTTGATACTCTCAGTGTCACTTAAACCTGATAAGTAGAACGGCAGTTGCGTGTAAATAAGAGGTGATGACTTCGGTATCTTCAAGTCTACATCTCCCGATGAATGCGTCCATCTTTTCGGCTGCGGTTTCAAGTTCCCCTGCGAAGCTCCATACGCTAGAGCATCGTTTGTAGCCCAGGCTGATAGGTAGTTGTAGAATGCCTTCGGGTTAATTATACCTTCCTTATCCACCAACCTGTGACCATTCTTCGTGTCGGTTGTAATTAGTGACTTGTCGATAGGATTGTCCACGTGTCCTGTCTGCACCATCAGTTTGTATGCTAATATGCCCTCGTCGCTGGCGTTCTTACACCAGTACTCCTGTGTTATGCAACCGTTCTCCACTTCCTTGTCATAAGCCGCCTGCAAGTCCAGAAGCCAGTCGCGGAAGAGACTGAGCCAGAATTTCGTGAGACCGCCATTATCGTTCTTTATAATATTCGGTATCCTAACAAATTGATCGTGATATTCGTAGAGTAACTTCTGGTTGGTAGGGTATTCGAAGTCTCCCTGAGTGACTGCATACATACTGTAGAAGCCGAAGTATTTTTCCTGGCGGTATAAGAATTCATGTTCGTCCGTATTTTCTGGTACAATGTCTGTGAGATCTAGACCGTCTTTGACTTTCGTAGCTCCCCAAACACTTGCAAGAGTAACTGCGATCAACGCTAACATTGATGTAACCTAAAATAAAACAAACCATATAGCTGCCGCGTTTAATCATGATGGGAAAATTAAAGGAATTTGTATGTAAATATGTAATGCAATCCTTACGGTGTTATAAAACACGTACCTTAACAGAAGGTCGCATGATAAACGGCGCGTATTGGTTCTTCGCCCACTTGGTAAGCGACAGACTGAGGCAACACGTCGCCTTCGACTGATCTCCCGTATCCTCAGGATCTAAGGGCTGTCTGGTTGTATCTTTCCAATTAGTCTGCAAAAATATTTCAGTTTTAGTCTTCTTATTAATATTTAGGCCGACTAGATCGAAACCAGGAAGGTAATTCCTTATTTTTAGCACCATTACTTTGGTAATTACTTTTTATTATCAGACTGGCGTATCCACATACCTTATCAGTCTTCGCATTCCTGGTCCTGGACCTCTCTGTAATCTTCTTAGGCCGTTTGGGCACGGGGCTCTCCGGCGTCAGACAACACAGCAGGTCAGCTCTCGCTGCCGACCGCCGTCGTAAGTCTAGCGAGATCATCGCGGGGAACACCAGCAGCATTGAACCAAGATTGAATAGAAGAAGAATGGCGGCCTGGAGAATTATACCATTTGTTATTGTTAATAATAGGAATAGAGTATCTATTATGTAGGGACGATAGGCATTTTTTTAAAAATCTGACAGCAGACCCAAGAGTTATACTTGATTGCTATTACAGTACTCTCCATCGATCAAATACACGGGTGGCAGAATTTTCTCCGGGTTGACAATTTGACGATTTTTTCGATAAATTTGGTTTGTAGACATAATTTAAATATGGCAACTGTTATTTTGCAAGATGATGTTTATAGTTATAATCACCTGGAGGCAAAACACACGCAACGCGGGAATGGGCAGCAAGGCGGCTGCTAAGAAGGCCATGACATTGCATAGCGAGGCCAACAGCACGCTGAGGCCACTCTTCTTGAGCACCAGGCCAGTCCGCTCCTCGCGCGGCACGTCTCCCGCTTGCTCCACGTACGTGTGAGTGAGAAGGAACATGTCCTGTACGCCTAGCCCTAGCGCGAGGAACGGCACTATCTGTGTACTTGAAGCATTGAATGGTATACCTGTGGAATTAGCATAAAAACAATTTAAAGACTAATTGCTAGTAGAAAATGCTAGATAAAAAAGTTCTCATAACTACTTGTAAGTAGATTTTGAAAAACATTTCTAATACCTATATAAAATAAACTTAATAATGAAAAGCAGTGCGTGGTGTAAAAAAACAAAAACAAATAATAATCACCTAACAAAGCGCAAAAGCCTAATCCAGCTGCAACAGTGATGGAGAGCAGAAGTACCCCTGCTATACCCACACCGGCTTGCGAGCGGACTGGGTCGCGCCACTGTATTAGTGTTACAGCTACATAAATTAACTGAAAGAAACAATAAAATAACTTAAAACAGTGCCAACAAATCAGGTGCAACAAAAATAGTCTATTTAAAAGTGTGAATTATGGTGAAGCTATTAAATCCTTACCATGAACATATATCCCAGCATAATGTTCTTTAATGACAGTTCAGAGAATTTTCCAAGTATATCGTTAAGCGTGGACGTTGAGAATGGATAGAAACTGTACGACGGCGATACTGATTCTGTTGTCGTCATCCTTCGCACCTCCTGGAAATTAATGGAATATTAGTCTAAGGATTTGAGAAATAGATGGCTGTAGCAAATAAAAAATGTTACTTTGGTAACGATCGAACAAAGCCCAAAAATCTACAAACAGTAAATATCCCAGTAATTAAATTTCAATTAAAAACTTACAGCAGCAAATTTCCTCTGCCAGGAGTCTAAGACGGCAGCGGCTTTCTCTTGCGTCCAGCCAACATGATGCACTTTGTAGTGGTCGGCCCAATACTCGTACATCTCTCGCTCTCCCATCAGCTGCACCACCGTTTGTAAAGCCTTCGCACTCCGGAGTGCTGACGTGGAGTTTCTGGTCGCACCACCCACTATGAGCTGCTCCGGCCAGTGCATGTACGCCGCTGCAAAACCGTAACACCCATGGGACAGTTCCGCTGCTACGTCTGGAATCTGCATACCAAGAAACTGTTTAATTACTGATAAACATGATTGTAAATACAAAATAACGCCTATTAAAGAAATAATTTAATGTACATTTCAATGTCCAGGCTGCCCCTGGGTTCCTAAAATACAGGGTTTCCCTAGTTCAGGCTCCAGTCCACCCTGACAAATTTAATATTTACCTGTATATATTTATATTTGTACTTGCACTGTGATGGAAAATAAACTTTTTTTTACAGTTTCATAGCAATTAAATAAATTCCAAGAATGTCATTAACTTGACAATGTTAAGAAACAAAGTAAACTTAAAAATTTATGAGGTTTCCGTGGAAGTGCTCGCATCCATCGGATGGTGAGCATTATTGATATAATAGTGTCATTGTGACGGGCAATAGCTGCGGCAAACGAAGCCCATTGAAGCGTGTACAATGCGCCCGTATAATGCGGCGGTCCGGCTGCGCGGGCGCACCGAACAATGCGCGCCCGATCTGCCCGACCCTTCGCCGAACGTGGGTGGCGACAGATACTCTCAGCGAACTCACAAAAACTCAAGCCAATGCAAGTGAGTATGTATCCGCCTCGAATGTAGTATTGGTTAAAACAATTCAATCACTTGTGCGCGATTGAAACGTCCTGTCTGACTTATGTTTTTATGAAAAAATATGGTGTCTATACAAAATCGATGAGTAGCCAGTAAAGGCTGCGAAACCTATATTTTGTGATGATGTTATCACATAGTTGGTATAACATAACTTTCACGCAGGGCGGAGCACCGGCGGCAGGTAGTCGCACCATCTGCCCGGCGGCGACCGCTTTCATCCTGCCTTATTACCGTTTCCAAAAATATTTTATTATTATGGAAAGTATTTAAACTTTATGCGTTCGTCTCGATAAAGATATTTTATTTGTCGTGATCCTACATGTCTTATTTATGTGCCAGTAAAACTGTCGTAAATTGAAGTCTTCATAAAAGGACCGGGAGTCGTCGTAATGATCCCTAATGTGACCCTCACGGAGCCGTAACAAATGATTCATACACAACAACTAATATACAAAAGATATATTAATACTACCTGAAGTTTTTGTAACTATAAAATAAAGTTAAGGGTATTGGCAAATACTTACATTGCCTGTTTTTTTGTTCGGTGCCGTGTCTGGACAGTGGGCATCGGTGGGGTCGAGGCACGGCTTCTTCATGTAGGCGGAGGTGATACCAGCTCTCTTCATGTAAGCCTCCATTGTGCTGAACGGAAACTGAAACCTCAGTTTCCTGACTTCTTCTAAAACTTCTTGAGGATGCAAGTGCGTCCATTGTAATTTGTGTTGCAGTCCGCTGAGGAATTAAACTGGCCGTGAATATTCCACTCAAAATTGGTATAGTTAAATTTAATGCCGAAAGACAAAATAAAGTACTCACGGAACAAAAATAGGATAATCAGGTCCTAATAACTTGGACCCTTCCCAGAAGCAGTCGAGCGGCGTGATGATCGCACATGGAATGATATTGTCGATGATTTTTTCTATGTGATAGGCTTCGAAGTCAGGTATGCTAGGACTGTAGCACAGGTCTTTTAGCCTCCACTCTATATCGTGCATATGAACTGTGACGCGAGTCGCAGCGTGGACCACCTGAAAAATAACATAGAAGAAGTCAGCACAGAAATATGTAACGGTCAGTAATGTTCGCTACGGTCAGTACTATACGCTGATATGTAATCTTATTTCAACAATAGTCTCAGGCTGACAGCAGACCCAAAGATATTTGGATTACCTTAGTAGCTTATGCCACTCGACTGATCAACTGTGATCTAGAAACGGCATGTAGTTTTTCCTCGTTATGAAGGTGAGTTGGACACTATAGAATTTTCGACTGTACTTTACTGACTCCAAAATAGTGCATTGGTTGGTTAGTACTTATAGCGTTAGGTACCTTTAGGTGTTCAAGCAGTGCGCCAGCGTGCAACAGTGACACGTCGGGGTCCTTAGCAGTTTGTATGATGAGCTGGTGCGTCGAGGAGTCTGCTTCTCCCAACGCCTTTGCTGTGTACTTTAGTTCAGCTTCTAATCGACCACCCTCTGTGGACAAACCACATAATATTATTATATTATTTCACGATAGTTTTTCTAATGATTTAACCCTGCTTGAGGATTAAATATAAGTAATATCAGTGTTATAATAGTAATTTGCCTCTGACTGCCTCAATAGTCTAGTGGTCCTAAGCGCGACTGCTACGCTAGAGGTCCTGGGTTCGATCCCCAGGTCGAGTAGTGTTATTGGGTTTTTCTATGAAATTCTCAGTAGCAGCTCGGAGTCTGGATTTGTGCCCGGTTAACGTCAATAGGCTCGCTCCCTATTACATGGGACCTAAACATACCGGCGAAATGTGGGTGTACATTAGTACACCTCTGCCTAACCCTTGGGGGAATACAGGCGTGATGGTATGTCATGTTCTTTTTGATAGTAATTAACAAATAAAACGTATTTTTATTAAAGTATTTCAAGAATTAATGAGAAACACTATGATCACATCGACCAGAGAAACTTCGTTATTAAACAACGATGTGCAAAAAAACATCTCGTAAGAAATGAATAGCAGTAGTCGTTATTTGTATTAATTATTATATTTATGTATGTAACAAGTATTAAAAAAAGTAACCAGATCCAATTTAAGTATTATCATATCTTCAAAGATGGGCGATACAGTATTAACATCGATATCAAATTAGCGAGCAATTTGTGAGTTCAGCGAATAATTTTGTTATTTATGCGTATTGATGGAAATGCTACTTATTCGGAATTGAATAATATTTTTTTATCGTCCCTGTTGACTGCATTTGTTCATTATAATAAATCTTACATTTAATGCGACAGTCTTTACGAGATCTCTTAGTTTACTTATTCATATAACCGAACGGGTTCTTAAAACGTAACTAGAGATAATTTATAACAAGGTCATTGCTTTACTTATTATTATCTTCGGAGTGTTATGTAGCAAATATAATATCAAATATTAGTTGTAATTTTGTATCGTTAGTTGCGATAAAGATGTTATGATGTTTCCATATTGTCAGACAAATTAATGATGTTTTTTTGCTAAAACAGATTATTATATTTCAAATGGTAAAAATGATACCTACAAGAATAACGGATCGTCAAAAGTTTTATCATACGGTGGTATTTCTTCTCACTTCTTCGTTTAGAATAGGCAAGACACTCTGTAAAAATATCCAAATTTAGCCTGTGGGTGGACGCCCCATCTATGCGGGTGTAAAGTCGACATTGGTACGGGCGGGGCCGGGCGGTGATGCGATACTTAACACGTTCATCTGTGATTTACCGCGTTCCCATCTGACGCCCCTGGGCTACGACTGTCGCCATCGTCGCCTGACACTCTTTAATTAGAAATAGTATGCATTTATTTTAATTAAAACAGACGTTGAAAACGTCAGAGCCTGTTTATTGCGCTTTTAACACGTTGGCATCTTATTTATTTTAGCGTCAATATGACGGGTAGGTAATCATTTTAAAACTTCATTAAGGAGTCCACATAACTTTTAGTCTAGTTAATTAAATACAACATTATTTTTGTTACTACAGACCATAATTTAATTCTCGTAAGTTAAAATATGTCACTGATTGTCGCTGTAGCGTCAGGCAGAGCCATTTCGCATGTTGTCAGCGGATCGGCGAGAGAATTCGTTCCAATTAACACCCGTCCCACTGATTTATAAGCCGGTTTGTAACATTTTTTGTGCTGAATTAGGTGCACGACGTGTTAGAAAAAAAAAAGGTTTGACAGGTTCTCTTAACCTTAAATTAACTTGTGAAATCCTGCACACTATATCAAGTAGATACCTACATATATATACATATTAGGTACTTTAATGGATTTTAGTGTTTATATTTAGAATTCATCAGAAAATAACGAAAACAGCAGGATACTTGTGGGTATCTGCGCACGCACGTTCTGCATTTAGCGATTACACAATACAAAGCTTGGCTCGGAACATTGTTATTAAATCCAAAAATACGATTAGGCAGTGCAGCTATATAGGCAGTTATTTATGTAAAGTTTCGAAAAATATTATTTTCTCGACTTCATATGTTAAAAAGAAAAATATTTCAAAACCTCTATGTTTTCTTTGGGACCAGTGACTTTACTTGAAACACGTCAGCCCTCGTATTCGGAACTATTTCTCACATGTGTTTCGTGCATGGAACTGTGGCAGTTAACGCCCTCGCTCCACGCTCGGAATGCTATTTTATTTTCGTCGCTAATTTATAGCGTAACCGGTCAATGTAGTGCATAGTGGAAAGCGCACGCCACGCTATGAATAAACATAATACAAATACACGCTCATTTGCATAATATGAACATGAATGATTTATTTATAATGTTAATACTAGACGGGTCAGTACCGAGTTCACACTTATTGTAATGAGCAGAAAACCGAAACATTAACACATATTTGACTACATAGACACACAGCACAGTAATAAAGCGCTTAGCTAGAAACTGTCATAATGTTCGCACCCAATTAGTGATAAGTACGTAGAATCTTTTCCACCACACATTGCGATTTCCTTTCATTTCTGGTTCTGCAATAAATCTGTAAAGATGTATAGACCTCACATAGGCAACATTAACGATCTCATTTCTTAGTCAAGTACTGCTTGGTGTCCAGTATAATATCTACTGTATTATTGTACTTTGCAGTTACGCGGTATGTGTCGCAATGGCAATAATGCCAGTTATTGCAGTGTGGACCACCTGACAGTCGCCAGTCATTTGTTCGCGGCTACAGATATTGTACTAATGCTAATGCCGTCAACATTTCGCAGAACACTTTGTATGTAAATGAGCTTAATAAGCATTAAAAATTACAAAACGAGTATGAACAAAAAATCTGATGAAACGTGCCAAGACTTTTTGTACACCTCGTACCGTTGTGTGTAACTGTGTATGTATGTGTATGTATACGCCACAAGGGTACACTCAACAAGTATTATATCGGAATTATATCTTGTAGTTCTCGTAACGTGTATGATATCTGTGACTAGCAATCAACGATATAAAAAAGGCTTTTATGTAACTGTTAAGTTTTTGCAACGTACCGATAGTGATCGTATCCCAAACCTGTCATTCAGACTGATTGAGGAGATCTATTTAGATCGTTGAAATGATCGCCTTGGAAAAGAAGATAACTTCTTGGAATGAACCATTCCTAACAAGATCAGGACTAACGAAAAAAGACCATACCCAGTACACAGGCTTTAAACACCATTACACTAAAAGTAAGCAGTCAAAATACTACTCTAGGGATTCAAAAAGAAAGGTCCGCTGATATGGAGACTCCAGAGTCCAGGTTAAGGTATGTGAAAAGGCTTCAAGTTCGTGACATAATGCCAATGGTTGTTTTAATATATACAATTAGTTGTTTGTTAATGTTTACTGTTCGTACATTTACAAGAACAGCTGACATTACAACAACAAGTCACAAAAATGTTTAATGACCAAAACGTTAACAAATGCGTGTTGTCATGCATACAAACAAAACATTTTACGAACAATATTATACCTCAAAATACATTTCCTCGGCGTGAAAGCCAACAAACCCACATAAAATGTAAGCGTTAGTTAAAACTATCGACGTAGAAAAATCAACATTGGAAGTGTCGTTCCAAGTGAAGGGCGCGGGCGTTCGTTTCGTAATCATTCAGGCTAAACATAGCCACTCGTGCCGGATATTAGGGATTATCATAAAGCAAGTGGAATGGAATCGAGCGTGGTGGCGAGGTGGCGCGGCCGGGCCGGTGGGCCGCACAGGGCGCCTCTATTTTAACACCTACCAGGCCGTGGGCGCGATTTACGACGCTGCATCGCACCACGCTTATGTAGGATCGCGTCAGCGGAGATTAAGTATCAGCATCGATTGGAATACTAGAGTAGTGCTTACGTTGTGGCAAAATTACGCTAGCAAGAGCCTAGCCCAGTTTACACCAGCACAGTTAATTCATTTTAGTGATTTGCTGCAAGTTGGAATTTTTCACCGATTCGGAAAGTGTACTACGCTAATACCAAGGGTAAGTAATTGGCTCTTTGACTCTAGGGAAGAAAAGTTATACCTATAAAATCCGTTATTTATGCAGTTTTTGTTTTAGAGTGTAAGACATCAACGCGCCGTGCTGTAAGGCAGCTGCTCCGCCAAAGTGCTTAAATTAATTATCTCAGTACGTAATTACTATATTTTGGAAAATGTTGTTTATTTTTCTCCTATGTTAATATGTTTATATGTCACTCGATGCGAACAATGTATCAACGTTCTATAATAATAAGGATTTTCTACTAAAAATTTAAACACTTCTTTCAGTCCTTCCTTCACGATGAAACACTGTTTACAATTTGAGAGAGTATACTTTCCAATACAAGTGCAATAACACCATAGGGCGGGCGGATTGCGTGGAAACATCGCAAGGTCTCGTGAGGTTATCGGGTCTGCCTGCCAGAGTGCAGCTTTCACACTCACCGCACCGTATCGGACCTTATCACGCTCAGCGGCTAGCTGGGGCGCGGGCGGTGCCTTTAATAGTTTAACTACACTTGTTCTTATCAACCAACATACGTACTAGACGTTGCATAACTCAACATAACAATCAGCTCCTGTGACAACACAATGCGTAATGACCGCTTCAATGATACCTAAATCTATCAATGTACACTGACAATAATCAATGCGAATCTCAAACCATTTATTGCATTCTCGATGCGTGTGCGTCGATAATGACAACATTTCTACTCGATGTGGTAGCGAACATCATCGCGGACAATCGCAATGAATGACGTCGCTGAGGACCCGAGGATGGGGGGAGCGCGGCAATACGTGCGCCCGCGCATGTGGTTGTGGCCACCCGCGCGCCGCCGTGCCGAGCCCGTGTGGTCCGGCCTCCGCCCCGCGCACCCCTGGCTCTGGCCCTCTATGCAAATTAGCCAGAGCGTAGACAACAGATGGATGGCGGAATAAACAAACCGCGTCCTTTGCGGCCGGCGCAAGCGATCGCACAGTCATGACGCGACTTTGTTAGCGCACGCTTTCCGAACCTTTAATTGACACATTAAGCGCGACAGAAAAGTATTAAAATAGTTGTAAACAACCAGTTTTCAACTATTATTTCAACCATAATTTTGTGTTTTATGGACGAAGAGTTATTTCTAGATATAATTCAACGTTAACTTTGGATAAGAGAAATCTACAACAATTCGGTCATGGTCGCTAAATCGATCGAGTTTTAGGCCGGTTTTTGGACAAAAAGTAGTCGTATTTAGAAGTCCATAGCGAGTAACAAACGAGGTGAGAGCGACGTGAGGTGGCCGGTGGCGTGGCCCGCGCGCCATGTAATCAACCGACAGATTATACCGTGCTGTATCAGTTACAAATAACACGTGTGGCACATCTCATTTGACATTCGAACCTGACTGACTTAACAACGTAACTGCATCTACGCGCCTTCGCCCAACGGATTTACAACCTACTTAGCTAAGGCGATACAACGTTATATCGCTATTTATTGGCACGCATTTGAGAGTTTACTTAAGCTCTAGTAGGTCGCGTGTAGTGTACCACACCACATGTAGACAAACATTGTGGTTGGGTTTTAACATAAAACATTGTACAATAATGTTAAAACTATAAAAGTACGATTTAGTTTATGCTTTGCCGACATATCTCTCTATGAGTGTGTAGAAAGATATGTCGGCAAAGCAGTTATTATGTGCATATTATGCATGATTAAAATAAGATGGATTAGATATACTTATACATGTTATGATATTCCCTCAAAGTTAAAATTATATTTCCGAACAGATACTTTTCGTAGTGATTTTTAATTGTCTAGTCTAGCATACAGAATAGGTACCGTAAATCCTTTCAAGTTCCGCAAATAATAGGTCCTATAATTATTCTCTACACTGCACAAGAAACGCCAGTTTAGCCAGAACTCGACCACGTCCCATCTTCAATAGAAATGAGGGAAGAGCACAGGTTAAGAGGGGTCGCAGTACAATGGGCAGCGTGGCGCGCAGCAAGGCGTCTTCACACAAAAGCGGACCGGACAATCAGATCCCTCGTTTTTTGTGAGTCAATAGAAATGTTATACATTTTTTTTGTTTTATTGGTCGTAATTTTACGTAGGGATATTTACGGGCGGCCGCGGGCCACCTAATTAAGTTGTTAGGCGACTCGGGACCTTCGGCATTGTTTAACTGTGCCGGCTTTGTTCTGCGATAACGTCTTTGAGGCCTGACCTTTCAGTGTGTTTGTATTGTTTAGACAGTAGCCGACGACTTAATATAAATTTACATTTCAATCGTTTTATTCAGAGAAAAGGTCTTAGATCTATAAATCCGATACTACGTGTAGCCGATGCAGGGCTTTAAATCTTTTTGGATATAGCAAATAAAGTTGCGTTATCTGTGTTCTCACGGCGCGGCGCGCCGGTGTTCAAGCAGGTGCTTCAATAAAATCGTTCGCTTCCTTTTTGTTACGTCCGCAATTTTGCGTATTTTTTTAGATCTTTCCTGCTTATGTTGGGGTGTAGACATGAGCTTTTAGACAGTAATGCATACATTTTATTTAGCAAAATGTACATACCTACTACCTAGTTCGAATTCATTTCAGAAATACATTTTATATTGCGGAATGATAATTTCCAGAATTTCCCATAGAATTACAATACTATAAAAATTAACTCTAGCTGGATCTGGGTCTCTGAATCGGTATTGAGTTTCACAGTGTTATCAGATCACAAAATTATTTTTTCGTTTCGGAATCTCGGCATACTGGTATTATCTTCGTGATTAAGTGTCACAGCCACCACGGGATGTTGCAATGACGGAAGTTGCACTCTGGCATTTCCTCCCAACGTAATACATGACATCATACACCATAGACTCGAAAAAAAGACTTAAAAATACATAGTCGATTAATGTGTACCATTTCTTACATTCATAAACCCAAGACCACCCAACATTGTAAGGACCCAAAATAAGAAAAAAGGTTCAGTTATTTCACTGCTGTTGTATCCTTTTTGGTTTCAAGGACGACTCCTAGAGTTTTATTTGTTTTAAAAAGGTACTTTTCATACAGCGTTTGCGGATTGGTTGTTGGTGTGTTCGGTGTTACAGTTAAGAGTACTAAATATTATTGTTATTACGCCCATTTGCACTCGTAAACGTCAGCTGTTTATGCTCCTTAATAGAGTGAGGTACATTTTATGACTGTTATCTTAATTTCTTATTTTAATTTGGTTTAATATTATTATTATCTTAAGTTATGTAATAAAATAGTTTCCAATTTACAAATTACGAGACGGAACTCATCTCAGGACGGATGTAAAAAGTTTAGTTAAATGTAACCCAATTATCTTTCAAGTAAAGTTAGTTGCTTTAAGCGCGAAAACACGAAAAGTCCCTAATTTTCCCAGAAATTAGATCGAGTTAGATCGATATTTCGCTCCCGTGTTGTAACACCCATATTGTAGATTTCATCGAAAAAGTTAGAGCCGGATTCGAGAACGCGATTACAAAATAAATAATACTCTTACAATAACGTCCCTGTATGTTAGTAAGTAATAAGATAAATATGTAACTACATATAAAACTTCATAAGATGAAGCATGTCTAGAAAATAAACCTTATGACTGGCATGAGTACGCAAAAGAACATCCTGAGACATTGCATAAATGGTGTCCTGTGCAATATCAATTATATTAGTTTACGACTTTTAGGCTACATCAAACAAGTTGAAAGCAAACGCTGGTTGATAATAAATAGTGAAGTTTAATGGTGGGATGTGCCCATAAGAGATACTTGGTGTTCGGGCGCGCATGCGCACAGCTCACGTATTGGCGCCGCCGTTCCGGGATCATAACTAAACGCGCCTTTATCTTTAAACATACATTTTTATGACCAAACGCTCATATTTGGCTTATATTTAACTGTCTTTAGAACAATTACGTTAAAGAGTCAAAACAAAACCTGCCCCTGCTGTAATTTATTGTAATGAATACGAAATGTCAATACAACATTTCGTATTCATTACAATAAATTACGAAAAAGTATAAAATAACATATTTAAACCAAACGCCTAATGACAGTGATATCAAGATGCTGACAAATTAAAAAATAAAAATAACATAAATGCGACGCGGTATTTTATAGCAACGTGATAAAACCATAAAGATACCAATTAATTGGTATTGATCCTGGTTTATGATTCAATTCTGTTTATTTTATTGTATGATTAAATTGAACGCTTTTAGAAACTTTTTACTGCTGATAACAATGTGTGTGATATGACTACTTTTTGTAAAAATTATGAAGTTAATTGGTTTTATGACGTATTTGATAAGTTTCATACACCTATGAAATATCACATGCCTAGTGTTCATGAAAACAAACAGTCGATCAAATCATTAATAGTGAATATAGAATTTAGTTTGTGGATCCTGAAACCTGACCATGCATCATACCGTATGAGTTTTTTTTTTTAATGTTGCCGTTTAGAAATGAAGATTTTCAATATTAAGTTACGGTGCATTTTGGTGACTGTTTTTTAAATCCAAAAATATAGACCATAGCAGGACCACTTAAAAAATACATAAATTACAATTTCTAGAATTCAAAAAGTCCCAGAAAGGATCTATTTAAAAGAATAGGTATCTACCGGCTTTCAACTACCATCACACCTATATTTCCCGAAGGGTTAGGCAGAGGTTTACCATTGTGCACCCACAGTTCACCGTTATATTTTAGGTCCTAGGCCCATCCCGGGCACAAATCCAAACTTCGAGCTGCAATTGGATCCAATTCATAGAAAAGACCCAATAAAAATTTGCTCGATCAGCAGTCGGGCTTAGGAACACAAGACTAGCGAGTTAGTTTATCAGTAGGATCCATAATGTGGAACCATGCAACTATTTGTTGAAATTTCAAAAGTAACAGATGTTATAATGGTCTAATGGAAATAAACTATTTGATTTTGAATTACGTTTTAAGTATAATTATGTCCAACCCGGAAATGTGGACACACACGCTTGTTACACACATCAATAAAAGATTTTGAAGTAAATTAATAATTCACGTCAATGAATATAAATCAAGTGGCGTACGTGCAACGAGCGGACGTGAACTGTGTATAAATACGAATATTGTTGCGCCTCCGCCGAGGATACAGTTGCTTGTAAATTGTTATATAATATTATATATAATTACCGCTTCTAAATAAGTAATTATATTAAGAAATGGAAGCATTTAGAGGCAGGGGGAATTTTTTAGAATATTTTTATAATACTATGTTTTTTCATTAACTTGTCAAGGAATAATTGGCAGACACAATAGCAAAACAATCGTTACAATCATCTGGAGGGTCACTGTTATTTAATTAATTAGTTAATAAAATACTTACAATATAATATTGTCTTTGATTATACATACATGTAATTTTTAATTTGAATTCCGCCGAAAAGTTTGCTACGAATCCTGCCTACGAGATTGCTACGAAAGTTCTACAACTCCATCTCTGTTCGTAGAAGTCGTAGGCAAGATTAGCATCTACGAATTTAGTGTAACATTCTATGAAGCCTCGTATTGACGGGCACGAATGATACCTATACATGTACAAAAGTACATTAGACGGACAAGGACATAAGGGGACGGCCCTAACATGTAACTTTTCCACTTTCTTCAATAATTACGATTATCAACAGTCTGGACTATAGTAGGTAGTGAAGTATGTAGTAGTAAATAATAGCGTACTTTACTAAAACTACAATATTTATGATTATAAAATAACAGGAAATGTAACATTCTATTATCCGTGGGTAATGTTACATTATTGTACTTTAGATAGTATTTGCAGTAGTTGTATTAACAAATGTTTCAAGTCAAAAAGTAAGCAATAAATTGTAAACGTACTTAATATAATATATCAATGTTATGTCCAAATAAATTAAACAATGGAATATTTTATGTCGGAAAGGTTTACCATTCGAATATTATTTGAATACATTTATGTTTTAAATACAAGAGTAGGGATATAATTAGAGACTAAATCGAGTAGTGCACCGGACACAAACGCGCATTCAGATTGTTGATTGACGAATTTAAATTCAAGTTTATGGAGCTTATAGGGGTGCTTACACACGCGGCGCGCTGTGTAGTCGCGGTGCGCATGCGGCGCACGTACCGCGAGGCGGAAGCGGCTCCACAGACGCGCATGTTACCCTGCATTGGTATTCCACAAGATGCACAATGTGCCACAATGTCTCTATCGTGATGTGCCCTTATACAACGTGTTACAAAATACCCCGTAAAAATTATAATTAAATAACATAGCCAACAATTTTATCACCTGTCATGTCAGGGAACCATATTATTTAACAGAAAGGCCTCGTGTACCTATTTTACCTAATAATTGTCTACTTTAATAGTTTTTCTAATTTTCATTCATAAATGATGTTGTTTTCCTTTTTTTGGGTATGTTATTCAGCGTTACTACGGTTTTTAAATATTGTGAATGGACTCGTTCTATGGCTCCATTTAACCATCTCTCGGCTTTACGGGTAGTTTTGTAACACCCTATATACGCAGTTAATAAAGATGAAGGATACATACAGTATAAACAGTTTAACGTACCTTGAACCCAGAGTTGGTCGACCCTTGAGTGTATTTGCGCGGATTTTAAGCCAACGCAGAATGTTGAGAGCACGAGGATCGCGACGAATAGGACTTTGCCCGCGTCACCCTGCAGGAAACAGCCTAGTATGAACAGCTGTTCCTGAAGCCACGCGCGGATCCAAAGCGACGTGCGCCCACCTTCGATGTTGCCCTGTACAAAGAACATTTATACTTATATATCTCTACTTTTTGTTTTTACTTTATTGGAGATATAAGTTAAGAGGCTTTTAATTTACAAAGATCATGCCAGCCTCATCGTACCCTAAAATAAGAAGAGCAGAAATAGAAACAATAAGTCTTCTTTAATGCGTATACAAATTTATAAATCTTATACATATCCCTACTATTCATCAATATTTTTTTTAGGTAAACAAAAATTGGTAGCAGTTGCGAGAATAGTCGGAACAGTAGCCACCATACATGCTGTGTCACCACAGACAGGTCGGATCTTTCGATCTTATATCAATAAACACACAAAGATTATGAGATCGCTTTGGCGGTAGATATAACATAACATGGAACTCTTTAAACGTCGAAATAATTTCTCAGTTGATTGTGATTAATGAGAGTGGGCTGGTCGGGGCCCGCAGCGGTGGCGCCGCGCTCGGGCGGAGCTGGAGCTTGCACACGAGTGCCGCGGCCGCCGACACAGACCGAATCTCGTGAAGCGCTTACTAATTGCATAATAATAACTCAATCGACGTCTCGTGTTGAACGCAACGATTAAGCGATCAAGGGTACATTTGCCCTTTGGTAATGGCCATTTCGATACGACAACCAACGGTAATGTGAAAATAATTAGCAGTTTCCAATATTTAATTTAAACCTACTTTTAGGGCTCCGTGTTTAAAAACAAAACTCATAAAGGTTAATCACATACCTATATCTGAAAAGTGGTTCGAGAACATAATATAACTTGTAACAGTATGATCTGCGTTAAATTAAGTAGGTACCTAATAAGTATTATTGTTTAGTATTATAGTTAAGTAGGTAAGTACCTTTGTATCTACTTCTTGAATGAATATTCTTTAAACACCGTTATATCATATTTTTTTTTAAATATAGAGTTGAATGCAGGCTTATTCAAATGTTTAATTTTAATGAAATCCGCAAAAAATGAACGCACTCCGCTTCGTCAAACTCAAACTTGACCACATTTTGAGTTTTTTTCACTTGGAAGTGAAAAAAACTCAAAATGTGGTCAAGTTTGATATTTTTTCCATTTTTAAACTGGTAGTCTTACTAAAACATTAATGGGTAAGGAATTTAATTTGCTATCGGTTTTTGTATATGCCCCTTATAGGTATCTGAATACACAACATAAAAAAAAAACAATATACAAAATAAACTAAAACATTAGCTGATTATGTAACTCAGTAGCTCGATTTCTATGACTGCAAAGAAAGGAAACTCAAACAGTAACAAAATAAAGTATTATAGAGCAATCAAAACATCATTAGTGATTTCAGCACGTTATAGGTTGATTGTTGATAATCATCTTATTTTACTGCAGTTTGTTGGGTGAGTTCGCTGAACGCAGCTGACAGGTACCTATTTCCCGCCGAATTTCATTGTTAAGTGTAGCGTAAATAAATAAATCGTAGCAGCAATAATGTCAGATACAGTGGAGACTCAGAATGGTCCGGGTACGGAGCGGGCGAACGGGCGCGGGCGAGGTGAATGTCGGGCGCGCTGGGTGGGCGTGACGTCACGGCCGGAATGCGCCCGCGCCGCCCGCGCATCTCCCCCCCGCTGCACGACCCACGTGGAGCGTACGCAACACGCCACCACGCTGCACCACCACCACGTATCACTCCTTCATTCATGCACCAAATTTGGCACACACATGTATTACGTGTAACGTAATAAGCCCTGAATGCGATTGTACCTCTGTCCTATAAATTAGCGAGAAGCTGCCATGACGGTCGCGCACGTAAACGGCGGTCGCAAGTACTACGAGATTATTTACTATGTATAATCCGCGATGCGCTGGCGCCGGCGACTGCACTTCCTGCAGATAAGAGATTGGCCCACTAGGAGCACGTTCTCACGATCGTGGCTGCCGGCTACGATCAACTTATTCTCGAGCGTACAAACACCGACGCTTTGTCACTACTTCATGTGCCCCTCCAATGATTTTAAAATAATTTAGTAGCTATTAATAAACCATTATATAAACATCTCTTTATCATCTTACAGGAAACGGTACAGAGATAATTTTAGTAATGAATACCGACTGTGCTGGCAAATAGTCGCCGGCTGACTTTGTCCGTTATCTAAGGTCAAGCGCGGTGTAATAATTATTGTTTGAATTTAATTACTTCATAATGTGTCTCCAAATAGTAAAATTTTGTTGTGAAATTTATCTCTTGGGGCCACACATGATTGGGTCTACGCGGGTAATTAAACACTAATACATCTTTAAACTTTAAATTACTATTATACAAAATAACTTTATAGTTATATCGTGTTATAAGCTAGCTGTTTTAAATATAATCTAAAATGTATTGATTACTCAATTTGGTACTTAATGATTTTCTACACATTACAATGTGGACGCTACACACAGGCTAAGTTTGAAAAAAAAAAAGAAACAAACGAGTACAAACTTAACATAAAATAGATTATATTATGATAAGCAGTTGCATATAAATTTAAATTAAGGTTTGTTAAGAATGTGCGCTATATCCCTCAGTCAGGCCATACATCATTCAAATCTGTCATGTCGGAGTTTATCAGTTGAACGTTACCAACAAGAGCAACGGAGTGAGTGGTATGATTGGCGCGATCTCTGGCATCCTGTACCATCGACATGCACTGATCGCGGCGCCCTATATCTGCATATAATGGGCCGTGGGTGTCACCCCAACCTTATTCCATTAGAAAACATGAGCCTGTGTCTTTAACTTTCAATTCTACATTAAAATCAAATTGCCCTTTCTTTCAAAAATTTTTTAGCAAAAATTATTTAGCTAACGACAGTTACGGCAGTTATAAGTTTTCTCTAGAAGGTACGATTCCACAAGTGTTTCCAAAGGTTTTTAAGGTATTGTAAACAACATTTTGTCTAGCTCCCCTGTTTTATGAGCGATAATAAAACAAACAAACCGCAGTTAACTTTATAGGTGTAGACTTAAGGCTAAGGCGTAGGGTTTCAATTGTTGCTGAATTCACCTGCCCTATCAGGTTGGAAAAAGCAAGTGTTAAAATTACAATGTCTGACTAAGCGAAGATCGTACAATGCGCGGTACCTATAATACGAGTATGTTAACTTACTTACTCGAGAATAATAAAGCAATTTAACACAAAAAAATACTTGTTTAAGAGACATGTTTTATCGCTTCCAGCCTACTTTGTAATATGCATGTATGTATGATTAAAGATTCGAATGGCCCTCGTCAAGGACATCACGTTTGACCAATTGGCCAGTCGGCCACCGGCGGCGCGTAACTTGCCAATGCTATTGAATGTCAATGACATTTTAAATTCTTTACATAATTCTACGCACATATCTGACAGTAGAACACATCAAAGGAACGTTTCGCTTATTCTAGGAAATAGAATTTCAGTGTTTTATTTAACATTTTGATTGTTTTTTTGTATTAACATAGCCATAGGTAATTCAGTCCATTTACATCATGGACAACATTATGTAACTCAATAATCAAGTCTTAAAAACGGTGTCATAATTTCATTACTTTATTATCGGTGTGGTTAAGATGATTCTAGACTCAAAAATACTTATGGGGTCAAATTAATAAAATTTATCATGTGCTCGTAAAATCTCAAAATTTGTTATCGGTAAGATACCTATATAATATGTACTGCGAACACCAGCTGGGAATGTGACAATTCTCTTGAGACGACGTTGAATCTCATTTCCTGTCCCATGACAACGATCACCTGTGTCAGCATGCGGAGTGATTGGCTTTGGAGAAACAACGGATTTTTCTGATCAGATCACACATTGGGAAGCATACTTATATGTATATGCATACAAATTTATTCCAAACCTCCTCCAAAATTAACACAACATTTGTGTTAATGAGATAAAAGGGTTAAAAATCATAGTTTTGGCACTCGTGTACCTGCCACGTCACAAACAAATTTCGATCGATTGAATCGATTATAATCTCAATGTTCCTTGCCATTGTCTGACTACGTTATGCATTTGATCTATTGCGGAAAGATTTGTTCAATGTCAATCTTAAGCGTAAAGCATTCAATAGCATCGAGAAAGTGACCAAGTTAGGTGGACATCGTAACCGGTTCGAGCGGCCATGTGATAGCGGTGTTATGGATAAAGCACTAGGTTAATAGTTAAGATCGAGAGATAGAAAACATCTGGATGCATTAATCGAATTTCTGTGGACATTCCACAAAAAGACCGTCTAGAATCATTAAAAGTCCGTATCCATATAATATTTATTGGTCTGTTTTCAAAATCTATTTCTATATTATCAAAAACCACTTGGTTTTTATTCTAAATCACAAAAACCCTAATAATAGCCGGGATAGCATCGTTTGTGATTGACTTAATTGCTTCATCCGCGTTAGATGTGTGTTAGGACGTGTTCCTGTATGGTTCTTTATAAGAAGCTTTTGAAGGATTTTGCAACGCTCCTGATTCAGCAAGATTCTATTAAAATAATATTGAGGCGCAACTCGATAAATTCCATTGCACTTGACTGGTCACTAAAACAAGGGTAAAAACAGCTGGCGCTGTAAAGCTACTGAGATGGAGGTGGGCAGTGATGGAGAAAATTGCTGAATGTGCAATGATGTGTGTTATGGCGTTACGGCGTGTCCACGTGTTATGGCGCCCCGCACAATGCATAAGGCAACCTGACACCAAAATTACTGCCACCTGAAGCATTTCATAGTCTAGCAAACGTTTTCTCCTTTTTTGTAAATTGTCAACTCCAAACTCTTCTCGTTTATGAAATCTTCATTTACCAAGAGATTTTATAACTAACAATTTCGTTGCCAAGATTTAAGACAACTTCGAAATCATTTTCCCATATAATGATCAGCCTGTCCCAAAAGCAAAAGCACCTTTAAAAGTTGTGGAAGTACAATCATTTATAGGTCTCCAACGCAGCTGCCGACCGCCGACGAGCACAATGTTTGGACGAAGACAAACGATATGTGGGAAAAACTGGTGGAAAAGAGATGGAATGTAAACCTTACAGAAAAGGAAAGAACCTGCCCTTTTGGTATGAAGAAAAGAGATGTAAGATCGGAAACCACAAGATGTCTCAATTCCACGAGGCGAGCTCTGTGCGGTCTCGTCAGACATAAAACTTCGTAGAATAGCATTCTTTTATTTTTTATATTGAGGAAGCAGTTATGTAATTTGAATGTTTGTTCATAATTTGAGAGAAGACTGTTCTATTTTATTTTCAAATATTGGGAATAACATAAACTTTTTACTTAATATTTTCTGTCTATAATTCATGATTACTTAATCAGGTACGAAGTAAGAATATGATGTATGTTAAGTAAGTATTCATCTGTATATTGAAATTGAACAAAAACATTTGATTTCTTTAAAAAGTTATTATTTTTTCTCCTATATTTAATTGCTCAACAAAAATATTATATTGAAAAACAAGACTACGCATTTTGTTAGTGTGCGCAGGTCGAGGCGCGCGGCGTGCGGGCCGCGTTGATGTCTCTATCGGCGCCGATGCGCTGCGCGTGCGCAGCCCCCCGCGCACCTTACTCCCACTGTGCCTTAATTGCTTCATCTTGCATACGACCGACCAAGTTCCTACATTATAAGTAAGTAACTTATCTACACATCTACTGAAGTTGGTTACATTAACTTAACTGCAGATTACAACTGTTTTTTATTACTTAAAGTTATTTTTATTATTATTATTGTCAATTATGTTTACGTAGGTATAGATAATTATGTATAGCTATTTTTTACCTTTACAACTGTATATTATGCTTACAATGTGTATTTATTTAGACTCTATCAAGTAAAAAATATGTGGTAAATATTTTATGTGACATTGTAATCATGATTGTGCACTCTGTGGAGGCTTTTTTGAGAAATTTCTGTGTGGAAGTTTCGCGAATGGCGCTGGTAGGGGTGCGGACCACCGCGGGGCGTGCGTGCGGCCTTCTAGGAAAGCGCTACCTTCCCCGAACCCGTCTGCCACGGTGGTATACTTACACGACGTGCCTACTCGAGCCGGCAATTGCAAAGCTTTCTGTACTTACATTAAACTTTTCACGAATGCTTTAATTTAAATAAATTGAATATCTTGTAGAATTATCTAATTATTATTTGAAACAATTTTGTAATAACCGATTTTTAATTTTATGATTTTTAAGCTACCTTTTGTTTGGACACACAAAAAACTTGTTTCTGCCATAATTTCGCCTATTCTCCTCTTAAGAAATAAAGGCTAAATTGTGGCAAAAGACATGCTATTCATTTCATATTTTGTTTATGACAGTGGCTTATTTTGAAATTCATCGTTGTAATAAGTAGGTAGTGTTGGGTAGGACTTACAAGAGGCAGTACATTTGTCCCGTACATGACGTCAAAATGTAAGAGCGGCTCAAGATTGTAAATTGTACTACTTCAAATTTTATGTCGCGGCAGTCGTAAAGTCGGGTTACTCACTCTCCGTCTGCGTAAAGCTATAGGACGAGGACAGAGAGAGAGCGAGACGCATGCTATACAAATTAAAATTACTCGTCATTCTACAATGAACGAACATTACGTGTGCGCGTTTCAGGTCTCAAGTGAGGGAAATATTTGATATTACAGTTCAACAGTATTTTCATTAATTAGTCATATAGTATTATAATTATACTTTAAATTATATTTGTTTATTTACCTACTTACAAACCATATTTACTATTACTATGGTAATCGTTTCATATTACTTTGCGATTAATATGTCATCAATCAGTTCAGACAGACTGTAATTGTACTGCAATAACATCAAATGTCATATTTGTACTCATCAGTACTCGTAACTTCAAATGTATCACCGAGCTTCAGTACACCTCGCCTCATTTGAAGTGGGACATTGTACTGGCTCAGTGCAAAAAAGAGGCTACTCTTACAAACTCTTTTTCAAGTCGTGTCCTACCCAACACTGTAAGTAGGTAGCCTTTAAAGGTAGTTGTTTTTCATTACAAAATACGCGCGGCCTTGATAGTACACACATATACCACTAGTCGGCGCCACCGCTTTGCGCTGCCGCGTTCCTTAACACGATTGGCATTCGCAGAAAAACAATCACACGTGCAGTATGACAATTGAAACTCAACACTGTATCTTGGGTATCTAGTGGACACTGCACCTTTTCAAGTTCGGAGAGCGCTAAGGCCGCATCCACCCAGCTGGTGCGAATGTACAGGTCGGCGCTGTGGCGCGCCTCTGCGGCAGAGGGGCTCTCGTGCGCGGCGGCCGCTATCCGAGGATTCGCAGGAGCCTCGGAATCGGGAGCCACCATGATCTCGGGGCCAGGCTTGTCACCAGTATCCTCATGAAGACGGCCGGGGTCCGTCTGGCGGCGCACGCTGTCATATCACTCGCCGCCACATAACCACACACTTGTACACCAGGATTCGTCACTTCTATTTATCACTTTACCGTACGAAACACGGAACGATACCAAGTTTCATTACAAAAGTTACGTCGCGTTTGCGTGTCGACAGCGGCGCGACTCGAGCAATACTGATTCGAGCTACGAATGCGTACACTGGATGTTTGTTGAGCCGCCATCATGTTTCGAACGATTATGTTGCCTTCTTGGCCACGAAGGGGGACCGAAGCCCGACGGAAACAGCCGAGCACCCGCGCCGGAGGACCACACACATGTTATATCTGTCTCACTCACACAATTGAGAGGAAGAGGGAAGCTGCGCGGCAAAATAAAAGCATTGAATGAAGCTGCTACGAATGCCACCGGATCACAACGAATGCACACTATCATTACCTATATCGACGGTATAATTTGATACAGTGGCGGAAATGAGGACGCAGAATCTAAATAACAGTAACAAGCGGCCTTTAGGATTTGCACAAACCCCCGCACAGCTTTTGAAAAGTTTCTTATTGACAAATTAAAATCGACGAGGGATTCCAGCACACCAGAAACATTTCAAAGCGTTGTTTACCCGCACTCACAAAAGTTATTACATACTCACAATTACCACAAAGAGAGTACGTTTGCTAGCTAAACATTCTCTCTGTATACAGATAATAAAGGCGGATCAAACATTCGGACGCACCATATCATTTTGTTTACAGAGTTTTCTGAGTAAAAAGTCGGACGAGCGCGCCCCCGGCAGGGCGGCTGGTTGGCCCTTTGATGTTGCCGACACAAAACGCCGCCGGCGGTGATTTAACTAATGAATTTATTTAGCGGCCGCACTGACTGATTGCCGCCCTGTCCCCATGCACTCCACACTAGACACGGATATAATTAGTCATCGATAACCTCTTCTATATCACATAGTTACCAACAATTGCGAGAGGCTGGAAACTGCATGTAAATAGCATGTAAAAGAGAACGACGGAAACGTTTCCGGCCTGGCCATACTCAGGTCATACTCAGGCCATACGCTTCAGATCAGAGAAACTGTGGTACTCGACGAAATCAAAGAAAAGAAATAAAGCTTCTTATACCTTAGGCGTGGATTACTAAAATGTGATAAACCATACAACGTGTCGATGCAGCCTCTAGTCAAATGATAAATGTGACAATTGATTGGTGGCTCGCAGCAGGGTACACGGGCTGAATCCTCAACTAGTGAGGTGTACCGCACCATGTTTTCGCGAAACGCGACTTGAATATAATTTGAGATCGAGGGATTGCCAAATATAGTCGGCGTATTAGCATAGCAAGGCGGTGCTCATATCGTGTGCTTGAAATCTTTAAACAGATGAAATACGAAATGAGCCATAACTCACGAATATTATTTATAAGTGAAAATTGAATAATGGCTTAGTTTTGCTGATACGAGTAACTGTTGAGAAGGTTGCACCAGTTAACTTGTATCGAACATGTGTGTGACTTCTTCAGGTGCAAGCGCAGCGTTGTTGTGGAACGGAGAAATATTTCGTACCTACTTCTCTTTGAAGAAGTAACTCACTAGATAATACCTAATATTTTTCAAAAGAAACATCTCATGAAGTAGAACTTACACATAGAAAAAACAAATGATCAATTCAAATCATTTTCTAAATTAACTTACCGTTTGTATTGTACAGAGGCCAGCATATCAAGCTACCCCAATTTGTCAAGTATTTGATAGATTTTCAGCTTTAATACAAAGTCATAAGGCTCATTGTCAATTGGGGAAATTTTACAGTTTTGGACAGCTTGACCTACTGGCGTCTGTACTATTTAATTAACCCAACACATACCTAGCTGGAACATTAAAAAATAATATCTGAGTGGGTATTTAAGAGGATATATATAGTGGGAGTAATTCCACACAAATTGGAGCTGCCCGACTGGCGAAGTACCTGCGCCTTGCAGAAAATCGAAGAGTAATAACACTGCTTTGAGCTGTGTTGTTCCTTAAGGTGAGCAAGGTTGACAGTGCTCCGCGAGGAAACATTGTGGCGGCAGTGGGGGGCTTTGACTCTTATACTGCCAACCCAACTATTCCTCTTCAATTTTACAGGGATCTATAGCCTACGGTAACCACTTACCATCAGGTGGGCCGTATGGTTTTTTGCCACCTTAGTGGTATAAAAAAATTTTATCCAAAGAATAATTTGGATATATTTTTATTTCGCTGACGTTACATCAAAATAATTCGTACTAGGCTCTGTGTAACTTTTATTAAAAACCTAAGTAATTGACACTAGGATGACATCACTAATCTATGGTTCGTACTACCCGATTCTCTCCTACAGCAATACTAATACGTACTTTACATAATAATGGCATTTTTGTACTCCCGAGTTTTTAAAAGTCGTAAATTTTTTGTTGAATCTTAAATAAGGGGTTTTTAATGCAATAAATATTGTAACCTGCATTTGCTTTTAATTGAGTGCAATTTCTACTTCGTCTTAGCAAAAAGAAATATAATTAATATAGAGTGTACCTACGTTAACATTAAACTGACTCTTCCACCTTCAGTTATTGGTAAGTACCTATTTGCTTTCGGTAAATATTTTTAACGAGATAGCATAAAACAAATTTTACTGATTGATAAGATCCAATAACAACAGTAAAACTTTACTGCATTATAAAAATCAACTCAATCGGATTAACATCTCAAGCCACACCCGACGACAACTGGATTTCACGGAGAGTACAACCTTCCCAGAAACCGTGGAGGTGTAAACGTCCCTATTGAATTCATTCTACCCATAATGTGAATCCAACAGATAGATCGATCTCGCGATATAAGGGACCGCAAATATACTGCGCCATAATAGTTATGCCAACAACATCCAAACGATATATTGTATTTCGATTTACATAAGGTCAAAATTCCTACAGTTGTCCCAACAAAAGCTCAAACGTTGTTTGGTTTCTTAAGGGTGGCTAACTTAGACATTTTGACACTTCGGGCGAAGACACAGCGGGGTGTCGCTCTATACATCTTCTTAGAACCCGCGTGAGGTACGGAATTGAGACCATCATGTGAAATATTTCAATTATGAGCTCGACGTTGAGAAATAAGAATAGGTACTTGAAAAGAGTGTAATACACAAGTATATTGCAGTACTTATCTAATTATTATTAGTCCTTAACACCACTAACATGGCGTGCCATCCGATATGCATCTAACTCGCATTGTGATTACGTTTTGGCATTCCGGTCAGCGTTCAAGATGTTTAATAAAAATTAGTAGTACTTGTCCTGTCAAGAGGCGCGACATTGACAAATTTATGGCGCCGAGGTGCAATGTGCCTGCCTGAATTTTAGCCAAGCGATGCATACACAGAGCTAAACGTCACTGGAAAAGGCATCACGCATCCTGGCGAATAACTATATACACATTAGCTTTACGCGTTTATAGTAATGGGCAAAGCGAACTATGTTTAGAGAATTATCACAGGCTTGGCTCTTCCAGTTAAGTTTTAAATGTGACTAGTGGAAGAACTGGTGGCTCATTGACATGTTAGGGCTGCGCGCTGCTGACGCGCATGCATGTCGCCATACCATTTTATAGTCCTCGTAAAATGAGGAACGTGTCACAAGATGAATTTAGATACAGATATACGGTAATTCTGCACACACTATAAGACAGATCAAGGACACAATGACACTTCGCGTAAATTATTTGCCTTAAAATATAATCATCCTTTAAAAATCCTGGTTTAGTATAAACGTGTTTGGTCAGTTATTATTAACTGTTCAGTCGGGCATCCAACAGCAGATGCAGTCGTAATGAATAGAAAGGTGAATTATTATTTTTAAAATCTTTCCAACAATAGTAAATAACTTAGTATTGAGTGATATTGATCATCACTACAATGAATTATTTAGATCAGACCAAACTAGGTCCAATAAATCATTCAAGGAAGCTTAATAATGATTATAAATAGGTACTGGAGGTAGTAGTTCCTCATGAATAGTGATAATTATTATAGCGAGTGAGTTTCCTCAGTTCAACATTGGAGCCATTATATAGGCTATGCGTAATTTGGAATATAGTTATAGATTACAAAATCCAGCCGATATTATATATCTTATGAGCAAATAATGAACTGTGTATGTTGGCATTTGTACATACATTAGTTCGCGGAGACAGCGTCGACCATGCGCGTGCGCGTCGCACGTAAATCAACCACTTGGAGTATTTTAATTGCACGCTCTTCGGTTTCGCACCTCGCACCGACATCTTGATAAAAACATGTCACGCCGGGCCCTCGTTAAATAACGCAGTAGTTACCGCTATAAATTGTTTGATTTAGAACCAGCTGTCAGTTAATTTACGTGCTTCTAAGTTGCGACTATGTGTGGCGCCATACGATACCATTTATCTAAGTATCATTAACTATATTAATGTTTATGGATTAAAGTGTTTGATTCCATGTAACAAATGCATAAATTGTTCTTGTGTATAATGTTACTCCATAAAATATCTAATAGAAAATTTAGTCCAAATATTTTATAAACTCATTAAGATATTATGTTCAGATAGTTTTAATGATGATTCTAGTTGTGTTAGCACTACTATAGATATTTTAATGGTAAGCTCCTGTAGACAAGTGACATTGAATGTTTGGGATTGACATTTACCCATCGTCCCAGACATTTTCATCTTATGATGACGTGTTCGCCAACGGAATGTCAAGTGTCTAGGAGGCCTGTCATATAAGTACAAGCCTACGATACGATATATATGTATATGTATATATATATATAATATATTTAAACACTCGTAGCACCCATAAAAAGCAACTTAGACTAACCAAACAAAAGTAATATCTTCCCGAACACATTTCATCCACTAGCTTCCTAACCGCAGCAATCAGTGTGGACCGTGGTCCGTGAGCCAAAATAAACTTTACCAAATTATTTATAATTTATGTTTAATAGTGGAGCGCGGTGGGTGGTCCGCCGGACGCCTAATTGGATAAATTGCCGAGTTAGACGCACGATACACTGAATTAAACAATTTGTTGTTTTACCTGCACGTTGGTGGTTGAGCAACAATCGCATAACGGTCGCGCTACGGCGGCGCTACGACGTAGCCTGCAATTACGTAGACGTGCAGCTCTCCTAATAAACTACGTAGGCTCGTAGAGCACGTGTGCGTGTAGTCGCGTTAAAAATATACTGCACTTCAAATGGATAATAATATGAACATATAGAACTTTCATGGTGACAGTGCATGTGGTAGAATTTCACACCATTTTGAATTGAATTTTAAATTTCGATTTTATATTTGTTCAAATAAAGTGCATATTTCAAGGTGTATTTGAAAGTCATCGCAAATAACCGGGAATAAAAAAAAGGATCGCATACATACCAAACTAATTATAATGCCATGCATGTCGTGAAAGTCAACGCAAGGAAAGGGAAGTAGATGCTGGTTGATAGTGGATAGTCAAGCAGTCACAATAAAGAAACAGCTAACAAAGATTTTATCAGCTCTTGAGTTGACCAATAAAGTTTATGACGTGAGTAGGTAATTCTCGGTTAATTATTTTTTTACTTACCTATCTAAAGCTGAGTTTGTTTGTTAACATCACGCTACGACTCTTAGGAACCGACCAAAAAGTAAAATGTCAGGGTGGCTGAAATTTATTAAAATGTCAACTGAATAATGTCTATTGGATCAGCTAGTTCAGAATAAAGCTATGTGTGCTAGGAGTTTGGTTTATTATTCCCGAGAGGAAAAATTAAACAGTTTATACGGAATTTTGACTCCTGAAATCAATTTTAGAATGGAATGAATTTCATAAAATAACGAATCCATTTTAGGTGTAAACATTGTGTTAAGATGTAAAGAGGCCAAATCTAACTACCCCAATATGTCAAATTTCTTTGATTGATTTTCAACTTTATTACAAAATAATAAGGTTTATAATAAATTCGAAATTTGACCTGCTGGCGTCTGTACATATACTATAGGTGGATCATGTATCCACCTATAGTATATGTACAGACGTTTTACCCACGTACATTCATGTTTTACCCACACAAATATTTGTGTCCTATGGGAATCGAACCCACGACCCCATGATCAGCAGTCCGGTACTCGAACCACTAGACCACAGACGTCAAATATATAATACTTATATACTTTTTTTTTTGTAAATACGTACTTATTATACACAAGGCATACCCAGACAAACACAAACAATTATGTTCATCACATAAATATTTGTGTCCTGTGGGAATCGAATACTCGACCTCGTAATCAGCAGTTCGATACGCGAACCACTAGACCACAGATGTCGTCGTGATACGTTATAATTAAGCATTGTTCTCAAAGTTTGATTACATAAACTTTTGAGTCACTTTTGCTTATTTGTTACACAACTTAGAGTAGAACTGTGATATATTCCTCGCTATTTTGTTAAAACAAAGACACTTAAACACTTTCCGAAAGAATGTAAGATACCATAAGACATTTAAAGAGATGTATTACTCTTTATCAGACTTGTACAAACATTATTTCACGTAGCCACATACTAAACGATATCTGTTGTCCAATTCAAACAAATCATAAGGACGTGTATCAAGTGTTATTTTAATAATATCTCTTCGTAGGATTAGTTGCTTTCTGAGTATTATGTGCGAGCAGCAAGGTGCGCGGTGGGTGGTCCCTCTGACATCTCAATGCAGCCGCGGCCTATGGACATGCATCTAAATGTCCTTATAATTCACTACATCTGCCACTTTGCTCCAATGTAGGAGCACCAACGTTCCGCTTATATTCAGGACATGCAGAGACTGTTCATTTTGACCTGAAGTCAAAATGAATCAGCTGATTGTTATTCCGCGTAAGTAAAAAGGAAAACGGTTCACTATAGTATCCGTAAGTTGACAAACGTACGTCGCTTATCTGATATTGCGATCTTATTGTAGTGTTTGTTGTAAAATTTATAGCGGAGTATTGTCTCACGATACTACTTTTATTGTTAACTGTATTTGGTGTGTCTATTCATCTGTCATACAACGTTACTCACTTGATTTATGTTATAAATTCATTCGTGACCGATTATTTTTTAATCAGTAGGTACAGGCTATCACTTTTAACTATTCGAATAATATAAAGTAGGTAATGTTAATATTTTTATGTAGGTATGATGTTTGATAATGCACCTGCGATAAAAGAGACAATTATTTTGTATGGCCACTGTTTATTTAAAGAAACATAAAGCATATATGTGTAGGTACAGACGCCAGCAGGTCAAGCTATCCAAAACTGTCAAATTTTCCCAATTGAATATGAACCTTATTACTTTTTATTAATGTTGAATCTAATAACATAACATACCATCACACCTGTATTCCCCAAAGGGTTAGGGAGATGTGCTGGCCCTCAGTACAAATATTTCAAAGTTAGTTTAAATATTAATTTAAAAAAAAACTATGAAAAATATTAATTATAAAACATATTTGCAGATAAGTAACAATGATCGTATAAAGTTGACGATATCCCGAGAATCCCTAGTCGTGTGGCCACCGTTTCGGAGCGCATCCATAATGCAAGCCCGACTGATATTTTCCATTAATGATACAGAATCTATTTTTTGTTACCAACTTAATTAATACTTAATGCATGTTTATAATACCTTAACGTGTACTCATTGATAGTTAAATTATTTTAATCAATGCCCGCACAGTGTTCACAGAGATATTACCCGTAGTCAAAGTATAAAATATGTAAAGTGTACTTTGTATTCCACTACTAGTTATTATTGTTTAAGTTCAATTAAGATGACAATTAAGACTCTGTTAATGGCCTTTAATCTTCACTTAAACAATTTTTGCGTTGGCTTCGCAGACCGGTACCCGGTACGGCAGGCCTTGTGGGGAATGAAGTTGATTAATATCCCTTTTACCATTCTTGTGATAGGTCCGGTCTATGAAATCGATTAAAAAAGAATTTCACGGATTTGTCCTCTACCTTATATCTTCACGCTATTTTTTCTAAGCGGTGAATGTTTCACTTACAACAGCCAGCAGGTCAAGCTATCAAAAACTGATAAATGTTCCCAATTGAAAATGAACCTTATTTTTTTGCATTAAAGTTGAAAATCTATCAAATAAATTTGACAGATTGGAGTAGCTTGATGTGCTGGCCTCTGTACTAATAATGGAATTTGTCAGTCGATATTGTTTTCTAAGGGTTATTCCCCCCCGCTCCACGATTTTGTTCCCAAGCGCTGCAAAACTAAAATTAAATATTATATTATTTTGTAAAATCATTCCCAATTTGCAAATTTATTTCTTCAAAACTTCTGATTTCATACATTTAATTTATTCTCACGAGCTTTAAATTACAGTAGTACAATATTAAATAAAGGTCTACTTACAGTAACGTTCTTGTAGCTGCTGGTAATTAATATCTCAAAGTACCTAGAGAATGTTTTGTAGCTGTAGGGAATAAAATTGGTAAATGTGGCTTTATTTATTATATTCATTTCTGACATTTACGCGAATATTATACATTGAAATAAAACTACTTTTTCGTCGTTGGTCGTCAGCTAAGAAATGTCGGCTCCATCTAGTATTCATTAATAAGTAGTAAGAAGTAGTTTTATTTCAATTTATTTATTATTTTAATATAAAAATCATGGAGCTCCTGGTAATGAATGTATGGAAAAAATAATTTTAGAGAACAATAGATTTGGTGCGCACGGAAATAAGCCTTTTCTAAAATATAGCTGCATATAAAACTTATAGATAAGTAGTCATGTTATTTTTTACAAACACGACTATTTTATAAAAGAGTGGAGCTCGTGGTTAAAGAATAACTAAGCTGATCAACAGATCTGCAAGGTTAAGCTGCGCTCGTTGCGGCCCATCTGAGGACATGTGACCATTCTTAACACATCGAGACCCCTCCATGCCTCGGAGATCCCATGAAGCCGTCGATCCCGGACAGTCCCGGTTGTCATATGACAGCCAGACAATTAGTCTCTATCTTCAAGATATCGGTGTTGCCCAGAAATTGGAGATGTGATGACAGTTCCTTCGTGTAAAATACTGATATTCAGGCGCATTTGGTTAGACTGTATGCTACAACTTAGATGGGAATAAGCTCGGAGGATGTGGATGGTTAAAGTTATCTTAAATTTTAAATACCTTTATAATTATTTATTTATTTTATGCTTTATGTACAACAAATTGTACAGAGGTGGACCTAATGCTAAAATCATTTTCTACCAGTAGGGTGATACAGAGAAAAGCGTGGCAGATGCATTAATCAGTCGTATTGACAAACTTTGATTTAATTGATTGTAATAAATATCCTTTTTTTATTTTCATATGACCCATCAGTATGCGTGTTCTAAAAGCCGAAGAGTAAAAGTCATTGACAAGAACAATAAGTTAGTATGCAGGAAGCAAGTTAGTATTCATAAACACGTGCTCAGTAAGGGCATCAGCTTTTACAGCGCGATAATGTTGGACGCGCTCCAGAGAACTGCCAATCACTCACCAGTGAGTGACGCCCGTCACTCCACTTTGGTTATTCCGTGAGTAGTGATAATTTTAGCCACACTCGATAAAGCATAAAGTAGTTGTTGTACCTACCTGGGATTTTGAAAGTAGCTGCAGGAACTGTTCAACGTGATGTCTTTTAGCTAAGTGATGTCGCGTAAGATGCATTTCCTCAAACAATAAGAGGAATATAATAAAATATATTCTGATAAAAAATATTTACTGACAGTTGTACACTTTTTTGTACAATAAGAGTATAAAAATAATAATAATTTTTTAGATGTTTTTTATACATAAGATAAAATATTTAAAAATAAAAAAATATGTATTAATGTAAATAAAGGGAAATATCCATAATGATTAATGTAACACTCTTGTAAATTGATCATAATTGCTTAGCTCAACATAAACTCAATGGTATAAGATTATTAAAATAAATCACATAACATTTTGATATAAAGGAAATCTTATTAAATTAAAATCTATAATTAAAATAATTCTCTACACCAAAATTAAAGCCAATCTTACTTCATAAGCAATCACTGTACCTACTTAGTAGACTGAGAAATTCGATTTCTTATTCTATTGCTTAACTTATTCAGTACCTATCTGTATAGACAAGTTGAAATCTGACAATTATTCAGCTTAAAAGTGACTATCTTAAGAAGCTATGATAGACTTTCAACTATTTAAAATCATAAACCTTAGGTTCCGTCCTTTGCCTATGTTATGTGTCATTCCTCAAAAAGTAAACAATTTTAAATGTATTAGTCAATTGTATTGAACTACTTGTAAATATTATGTTTATCTCACAGTATTTATTAATAACCAGGGTTTGCTTCAATATCGTCGCGTATTCCTCACACTTGTGTAAACGTTTCCCACTGTATATTTTATTACGTACGTTATAGAGACCCATAGTTACAACCGTAACTACACTACAACTTTAAAACGCAATTACCCAGAAAGATTACTAACATCTCTTTCGGTTGTTAACAAAAACCCTTATAAATAAAAACATAAATAGCCATATGGAGCAATAAATTTGTTTATTGTACAATAAAATAATGTAGCGAGTTCGTGTTGGGTGGTCCTCGGCACAAAAAGCCGGGCAAGATGGCGGAACAACCCGTTGCCATAGAGACGCGACGCGTCCCCGCCCGTAACGCCACACAGTGCTCTGACTTCTTCATGGCCTAAGAAAAAAATCATCAAAACGACAATAATTCATCCAACTCTGTTGATTACTTCGTAAGAACTTACTTTCATTTCATTTTATCTTCGAAAGGAAGTTATTAACAACATTTTAATCACTAATTACTCGAGACACTCGATTAAAAAAAAAAAACTTTTGTAATGAATCAAAGCAAGAAACAATTTGAACTATCGTCATTATTTAATAATTTGAGTTCATCCGTGTCTAATATACATTTATGTCCAAGTGCGCGTCGATTGGGCGCAGTGGGCGTGCGGCGACGAGTCTCGCTGACAGAGCGCTCAGTGGAACAATCGAGCCATTGTTTTGTACCAACCACGCATTAATTAAATAATACTTGTCGTTCCGTATAATGACTTAATTTTGTACTTCGACGGAACAACAACTGAGTTTATTAACTCACATTGTACTTTGAAATTTAAATGCGCACGAGTGTCCGCTCTTAACGTTTTTAGCATTATGTCTTATAACTTTACAAGCAATATTTTGTTACAACAGTCATAAAAATACTGTAACTCGTGTGTCAAACCTTCATCTTTCCGAGCATAAATGCATGACTGCATAAAAGTTTATTACTAGTAAAAGTTTCTATCGCCAATAATTATAGGCCTCGAGCCGTGCGTTTTGTAATTAAGCTTTCCTTGTAGTGTGAATTTATTATATCTAGAAATGCATTTATCGAATTGCACAGTGACTTATGAGAATTCTAATGAAGTTACTAGAAGAAAGTAGTTTATTTATCTACATAGTATTAACATCTCTAGCACCTACACTTTTATGCGCTAATATACTAACAAACAACAATAAACTAACAAGTGAAACCAAAATCAGGATTAATTTTATAGCATAGATACTAAAAGTATATAAGTACTTATTAAAATAATAAATAATTAAGTCAGTTAAAAATATGTTAAAACGCTGTATACTACCTAATATTCTAGCTCGTAGCTGGCCAGTTATTTATGGATTGAAAAATTTGTCCAAACTTATACAAAGTACAAAGCGGCGGTGAAAAATGTGAAGGAAGATAGGTAAAAAACAAGCGGAAACGGATTCCTGACTAATCGCACAACGAAAATGTCTGTCGAGCTAATGTCTCTATAGGGTGGCGCAGATTGATGGCTCGGCGATTGGGCACGCCCCGGACCACTCGGCCGATCGGTTCTCGGTAGCTGGCGGCTACATTAAACGATACACAGCTTTCGATATGTTACGTAGAACCTTATAGAACCTTTACAGATCTGAAGGCCAGTTTCCTGCTCTTAATTATGTAATATGTTAATTTTATAGCATTTTGCATAGGGCTACAATGTGACTGCTAATTTTCACTATGGTACATTCACGCGAAGCTGGAATAGGATTGAACCTTGGCCATTGTTTACGTCGCAATTCTACTGTAAGCTTATAATATGTATCAAGTATATATTCAGATTTACTCTAGTAATATTTAGTTCGAAACGCCATCTTTCTACATCGGATAATACTCTAACAACGCAATTCTGTCTCCTCTGTAGTTTCAAAATCTGTGAAATAAGTGTAGGTACGTACCAATAAAATAATCTTTATCTACGGACACGGCGATTACGTGGCGACAGGCCCTATTACCGACCATGTAGCCGATCTACCTGAACTGATGAGCTTACCAAAATATCGCCTAATAACAATGTTATTATCGTTAGGCCATATGCAACCAGTCATTAAGGAAGAGAGATCATCAGCAGATGATGAACCGACTTCCGAGTATAATAAGGATGTTTGTCTTTGGTGTATGTAACTTGCTAATGTGGTTCCAGTCACATTCTAGGAATAAAAGGGTGGGAGATTAGGTGGTTTGACAGTTCATTTATTTCGTGGAATGAAAGTTGTAATTTAAGCAAGAACTTTATAACATTGTTGTCAAATTTGTCAATTTCCTTTCCTAGAATCACAAAAGAAAACTAATTAGTTGTGGGGCTCCTAGAAATGCTTTTTCGTCGCATCAGATTTTAATTAAACGGTCTTATCTTGAAACTTAGTTGATACGATCTATATAAACCATTTAAACCATTTATTTTGCCACACATTAATTACATAAAAAATGTGAAGAGACATAAATATAAAAAGACGGCAACATGTGCAGCACGGAAACCAGCTCAGTGTTTGCTGTGCGGAGGGCAAAGCACTGATTTTCAGCTGGTCCCGGCCAAAGTGAGCAAAAAGTGTTTTTAAACGCGCATACGAAAAACACAAAAAAAAAAGTCTAAATAAAATAAAATAAAATTTTCCTCGACAACACATGACAGGTAGAATTGCCTATTGCACATACACATGGCTGAACATTACATATAAATATTGCTTTGGCTAAATTTATACAATATAAATTATGTGTTAATGTCTTCACGTATTTAACATATGTGACTCATTGTATTTCTCATAGATAATTATATAAATAAGGGCGTTTCAATCAAAATTTCTGTACGTGTGTTTGACTGTTTGTCACTGATCTCCCACTGATAACCGATTTTGATGAAATGTTCTGTGTTTGAGAGGGTTCCCTATTGGCTTAGATAAATAAATAGACCCTGTCGATAGTGCATGAGAATTACATACACACCCTGTTTTAAAGGAAGATTTGAAACACAAAATTCGGTTTTCGATAGTAACTAATATCTGTCTGACGGCGTGCATTGTGGCTTGACAAATGTAAGTTCAGCTCCAAGCAATTAAAGGTTAAAAGTTTTAGAAATAAATGTTTCCCGCGTGACTCACGGTACGATGGTGGTCTTTAAACCGTAAATTTTCAATACATTAAGATTTCAGGACTTAATGAGCAATTTCTAGGAAGGTGCGAAACTGAGATCTAGTCCGCGCAGGCGCAGGTAATGATACAATAAATATCAAACGTTTGACGGCGCACCGCTAAAGTAACGCGTTCAAGAATTCTTGCAATTTGTCAATCTATAATTAAGGTTAATTAAAAAGGTTTTACATAAGCATTTGTAGATTCCGGGACATTTCTGTAATAAATTATCAAGTTCCTTCATAACATAAAGCAGAGGCCAACACATCAAGCTACCCTTAATCTGACTAATTTCTTTGATCGATTTTCAATTTTAATACAAAATGTTATGGTTAATTTTCAATTGGGAAAATTTGACAGTTTTGGATAGCTTGACCTGCTGGCGTCTGTACTATGACGCCTGTACCTACACCGAAGTTTTGGGTAGAGGTGTAGTGATATACTGATAACCCACTGTTCGCTGGTATGCTTCAGGCCCCATGTGATAAGAGGCGAGCTTATTGCCATTATAAGATTCATTCGTACCTAAGTTTTTATTCAAATCAATTTATGTGCAATGTAAGTGCAATATTTAGCTACTCCTGGAGTAAGTACTCCTGAACGGTGAACTTTAGGACAATAATGTTCATGCCATCACGATGTTTGACCTCGTCTCGCACGTGTAGTAAAATATTCTAGAGAACTTTTCTATTGTGCTTAGGTGATGGATTTCCATATTTCATACAAACATTCGTTCCTTATTTTACCTCCTTAGGGGAGAAATTCCAAAAACTCCTTCCACCATAAAGGCATCAACTAAAAAATAACACGTTTGTAACCCAGGCACTGCGTTGATGAATCATTCAATCAGGAGGTTAGGACAAGTAATTAAATACGTAATATATAGATTTTAGTGCACTTAATGCAGCTGTTTATTCTCTTGCCATTAATAACGCAAGAATTCATTGAAAAAGAATCAAATGAAATAGATAGTTGGGTCTGCGTCACCAGAATAGTAGAATTATTAATAGAATAAATTATTCGATAAAATTAAAACATAAGTGTTTATAATTTTTTTATTAAGGATATTAACCACAGAATCGAACATAGAAGAACCTAAATAGTCTAATACAATTCACGAAAAGAGATAATTTATAAAAAAATATGCTTTGCAATAATAGACGCTAATAGTATCAAATAGAACAAGCATCAATCGAGTCTCATAAAAATATAACAAATTATTTACAGTAATTTATTGTCCAAAACATTTGACGTTAATATTTCTCCGCTAAATTATATAAACATTAGTGTTTTATAGACCGCATCTAATGTAATACGCGAATGTATAGTCGCAGTGTCAGGAGTGAATGAGAGTTAGGAGTGTGGTGCGCGGGCGTTGGTTGATCGCGAAATTCGGCAGCAGCCTGCGCACGCGTCTCTCTCGTAGCGCGTCAGGTGTTAACCAACCGTGGTCGGGTTTATAACGGCTAGGTACTTTACATTATATTTTTGCAATGTAAGTTATAATTTATTTAATTGAATTTATTATTTTGTAATACTTACACCAATATGTTCGGAAAGCCGTAACAGTGTGTATTATTTTTTCATAACTCCATTTTGTCCAATCGTTGTTGTAAGTACTTTAACCCGTTTCAAAGAAAACCTGTTCATTGTATTTGATTTAAATAACAAATAAACACGAATCTCACTCTTACATCAGTTTGACCTTTCATTCAAACATAAGTAGGTAGGTATGATCGGATATTATTATGGATTAAACATGCGTCGGAGAGCACATGAAGCGGTTGGCCCTGGTTGTTATACGAATATGAAAATCTTATGAAAATCGTTAATGGAAGCCGAAAACGCCTGAATCAGTTTACCCTTAGGATATCTGTATTGCCCAGATATTTGGCTGTAGAGGTCTGATGGCAGTTGCTTCTTGTAAAATACTGACATACAGCCAAAACTGGTTAGACTGGAAAAAGGCTAGTACCATGACATTTTATTAACTAGGTAGGTACCTACCTAGTAGGTAGTACTTACATTAAGTTTCACAACAAAAATAATGACTAGCGAATAAACATGACGAATGAAGTTAGGTTAGGTTATATTATAAATCATAATGCTGGTATGTTCCATGTTTGCTGATGCGTAGCGTAACAGTAGCTACCTCCAATCAAATTTCAATTAGGACGGTTGTATCGGAGACAGTCACATGTCAATCAAAGTCCCATATCGATGGTCGGCGTTCGGAAGCTAGCATGCCGTAAGGGGAGTATGTTAGTGGATGGCGCGAGTAGAGGGGCGCGGGCCGCGAGTGCGGCGCCCCTGCCACGTGGGTGGGCGCGCTGTGTGGCCGCGCGCTGGGTGGCCCACTACCGCGCGCACGCATCACACACACGCGCGCCGCACCAACACACGCTCCCGACGCGCAAATAAACACAATAATCAACTAGCGATACTTTACTCCGTCACCGGATAGAGCAATCGCTCGGGGAGATTATTGCAGGAATCGCGGCGAGTGACACGCGCCCGCGCCGCCGCCGCTCGAGCCGCTCGCCGCGCTCACCACTTTACGACGCTTCGTGCTGATCCAAGCACGCTAATTTTCTAATCCGCTTACATTCTATGAAATAAATTTTCTATTCAAAGTCATTCAGGTGTCAAAACACGCATTTAAGGATCGTAAGCCTCCTGGAAATCACAAAGTAAACAAACAAGTTTCGTATCACATTTCAAATCGACAATTTGTCTCATTTGTTGTGTAAACTAACAATAAAATTCAGTAGACCACCGACGTCCACTGGATTGTCAGTATCGATATAAATGGAACTAAACAGAACAAAATGTCCGTAATCTATAAGATAAATAGTAATGCATGCCGATATAGAGTTCTGTTTGTGCTGACTTATTCTGTTTTCAAAATAGAATTGTGGCAAACAAAGATAAAGATATAAGTAAATATAAATAAAATTTATTTTTCTCCGCAGTGCATTTGTTCAATAGAAAATATTTAAACATCGTAAACTGTTTACTCATCTTTTCGCAATATAAAAAGTTAATTGGCGCAAAAACTTGACGCTTGTTGACGCATGCGCAGGCGCCTTGATTTATAACTTAATATTCAATCGTAAAGCTAATCGAGCTTTAGAATAGGCAGTAAAACCAGCGGATGGCGGGCGACTGCGTAAGTACCAACAGACCAGTACCTAGTTGTAACTAGAACTCGTTTGCTCTAATGATACCACTCCCGTAAAAGGGTGCCATTTAAAATAAACTGTTAAATCGGTCAATCAGTGAACTACGTACATCAGTTTAACAACCAGTAATATTATAACTATCCCTCATAATGTTGTTAATAGTGCTACTGATTCATTTCATTGAGGCTTTATTACGTAGCTCTCATTTTAGGATACTCGAAAATCTCAAAGATCAAGCACATACAAATGAAAGCTTTAATACCGTTCATCCTTTACAAAAACAGAGTGAATCATAGGTCTTGTGCAAAACACAAGACCTATTTATGATTATTTAACTTTGGTATCCAAAGACTGTTGTAATCTAAACACTAATGTAGTATTGCAGAAGACATGTATATATTGTATTTATTTCCTAAAATTCATTTACTAAATACACAGTGAGTATAAATGTTTAAAGTTTCAGGAAATTCAGTGTGCAGTAATCAACATTCTTTTGTCCGTCAATGTAAAATTGTAAACGTAGGTCCAGGATCAGATTAAACTAAACGCATTCCCAAAGATTGATGTAGTGTGTATAGGTACCTACCTATAAATAAATGTATAAGAGTAGTTAAAGGTGTTAGTGCTCAACACTGAACGCGTAAAATTCGTCGCCTACGAATCACTTCGTCATACTTGTAAGTCATTTGCTCCGTACTCCCAATTTTTATGTGGCCATTGTTCGCAACGGTTTGTTTTACTGGCCAGTAGCCTCCCAGGACGACAGCGGAACAAAGGAAATACCGCTACGTGCGATGTTAAAACTCGTACCAAATCGCACGCTAAATGTCGCCCGGCCGGTGTTTCAGTTCCGTGCCTCCGCTCATATTGGTTCTTTCGTCAAGCTTCATTAAAGCTGCAAACTATACACATATAGTTAGGCTACCGCGAGTATACTCCATTGAATACAGATGTTGGAAGTTGGAACTCTGTTATAAAATTGACACTAAATTTTCACTCTCTGGGAATCATCTCTATCTACATTTATTTTTAATGAATTTCCTTGCGGCGATATCTTTAAAATTGCTGGTGATACTAAAATATGAAAACTAATTCCTGAGTTAAATACGAACATTTATAAGTAAGCCATGCTTCTCGCTAAGCTTATTTATTATCTTTATTTCATACTTATACCCTATATCATCCTAATAAACAATCAATATTATTATGGACGTAGGCACGCTGATACAAATCTAGCTTATGCGAGGAACTCCCATGAATACAGCGGTTACATTCCAATATAGGTAAACATACTTTTGTGCCAAGATGGCGAACATTGTTAAACGCGAGATTTGAATAAATTACCAATTAAATACAAACATATCATAAAATATCTATATTTATTCAGTGTCAACACGCTTTCCATAAAAATGGACATTGAAATTGTTTCCAGGCAATTAATTAGCGATTAGACTATTAAAATGCCGTAGACGAACCGTGCCGCGCTAATGACAGACCACCTACGTCCGATTACAAAACTAATAATACAGACTTAAAAAGCAGGCACACATAAAAACAATTATGTTTGACCGCATTGCCATAAAAGAGAGTAACATGACCAATCTGAGAGCAATTAAGGAGTCTAATAGCAGGAAAGGATAGCAAGGTACGTGAGCGGCCGCGCCCACCGCTGCTTAACCTTCATGTTTATTCTATGATCCTAGAGATCATAAATATTTACATGAGCTTTCCATTTTTGTATATACGTATCGATAGAGCCATTAGGTTTCCTTACTTGGCGCAAACTATCGTTATCAGGTCAAACGATATTGCTGTGGTCAGAGATTTATAGTGCTTTGTAAATCTGTGACTACGAATATTAAAACATTAAAATCGCCAAAACTATGACGGGTGGCTACAACGCAACCTGTCATCTAGAACTTCTGCGTCGGAGTTTGCGGTTTTCTAGGATATTTCGCGGATGAAACGTGTAATACTAATGTCTACTCCACTGAATTTATGTCTACCGAAGCTGAGCGGATACGTACACGTAGTAATAGTTAAGGTATTTTTGGCGGAGAATATAATCAATCCTATTAGAATCTATCTATTGTTTAATATTGTCTATGCCGCGTTGTTGTGGTCAGGTTAAGGAATTTTTTTAAGAACACTAAAAATATTTTGTAACGAATCTTACAGGCTTTGTTCTGTTACTTAAAAAGGGCTGCAAAACCGACGTGCTCACACTTAATAAGATTACAGACGGAATTATCTTTCAACGTATGACGTTTGAATAGTCGCAAATTGCTGCTAGCTGTATAGCTGGTCGAAGCTCAAGCGGTTGCATCAGATCGTCGTGGGTGGTCGGCTGTCACTCAGCGCGCTGTAATCAATTTGTTCGGCCTTCGGCGGGGGCGCACACCGCACGTTACTGCTCAAGTCCCCGACGATCGCGACGCGCACTATACATGCGCTTTTCGTCACGCATCCTGTATGCATTTGTCTATTAATATGTTTCTAAGACGCGCCGTGAGAGAATGGCAGTACAAAATGCTTTCACATAATTAAGCTTTAAGCTCCTATAGCCCGGCTTATATTATTAATTCCAAATTTAGTATGATCATTAAAACCAAAAATACTTTGCAATAACGTTAATTATAAATGCAATAATTACTAAAATATAACATGGTTTGATATTTGAATATTAAACTGCCTGGAACTCTCCATTTACCTATGTATTAAAATTTTACCGATTCTTAAAAACTGATTAAGTACTTATATGTATATTCGATGTTCAATTCCCTATATGTGAATAGGTACAAAACTGGTTCAGTAAGTAATACAGTAGGAGCAACGTCTATATCATATTTACAGACGACCACCCACGTGGAATAGTTTGCGGCTAACTTATGGTCAAGTTTTGCAAACAATACCATTCCTAGTGTAGAATGACTCAATTAGCAGAACGCACGAGATAAGGCCCGCTACACAATGGGCTGTAAATTGCCGTGAGTCGAGCCACCGACTTAGATTATGATCCTAAAAGGAAAAAGATGTTTAAATAGTGACAAAAACTTGAAACTTTGTACAAACTATCTCACGATAAACCAAACAGTGACATTACAAAAATGGAAAGTAAACAGTATAATCAATCATTAACGGATAATTGTGGCGGCGCAGGTCAGCTCTCAGAAAAACTGAAACTTAATGAAAGGGCAGGATGTCGTCCGTTCCCAGATGACTTTTTTATTTATTTTTTTCTTCTTTAGTCAAGGTGGCATTCGGCGGCTGAACAAACTTAGCTTCGAGCGCAACATCGATAATTCACTCTTCAATCTATGCTACATCTCATGGACTGTTTCCATTGAATAAGTTACCTACATAATGTACCGTATGTATTAAAATTTGCACGTAATTCTATTGTTATTAGTTTTTAATTTTGTTTTAATTACGCACTTGTGTGTTATAATAACGTATCTTCAAATAGGTGGGGAACGTCAATATCTCCTTTAGCTTTTGTATTGGTTTTCATACTTAATTTATTTAGAAAGTCTAAGACTGGATAAGTCTTCCACGTTGCTTTATTTGAGAATTTGATCAATTATTTTTCAAGTAGGATTTAATCATAGCAGCGCCATGATACGGAAGAATTACCTACTTAGGTACGAATTACGATCAAGCGAACTTGATTAGGAATAATAGCTTTACTGATAATTTTCGAGTTCGAATCGAAACCACGCACGCACCTCTGACTTTTCGAATTCATGTCCGCACTCGCTTAAACGGTGAAAGAACATCGTGAGGAAACCTGTATACCTTAGAGATTTTTCTCGACTCGTGCCCAGCAGTGGGACTGTATATGGATTGATGATGACGGAGCCAAATTGTGTCATGAATCATACATACCCGTCTCCCTACTAAGGGCTCCCTATGGACTCAATTAAGTCCTTGATAATTTGTTAATGCTGCTTAACCCATTCTGGCCCTGGTGGACTATAATAAAGCTTTTTATATATAGGAAGCCTGAGAATCTGAATCTAAATATATAATAGATTCTGCCAAACAAAAAGAGTAAGGCAGCTAATTAAACATCTGTGTCTTGACAAAGATTGTGTAATAATGTATCACGCAGTATGTGTTCAAACGAAGGCAGTTTAAGAATTTATTGCTACATACTAAACTTATTTACCTATATAGCAACTAACTTCTGCCCGCGACTTCGTTTGCGTAGACTTTACAGGAAAGTTGTTAAGTTTTTAAATTTTATAATTTATTTAATTTTTTCTTTCATAAGAACCTTCTCCTGACAATAATTAACACAACAAAAAAAAATCAGCGAAATTGTTCCCTCCGTTCACGCGTGATGCAATGACCAAGGGAAATAGAGATTTTTCATTTCATTCATATTTATATAAGTAGGTATATAAATCTGTTTAAAGATGCAGATTTCGTTTGCTATCTGTATATCTCTTTTGTTGAAATTTGCTAAGTATTTTTATTATAGCAATGCAGAATTTAATAAACTCAAACGTTAGAATGGAAACTCACCGTTGTTGACAGCGTACAGTCTCGATGATAGGCGTACTTCCTGCGTAAGTCCAGTCAGCGACGCGGCGGTGAGCGATCTCAGCGCGATTATTTACATTTAATCCGTCGCGCTGTCGTCGAGTCGCGGCCAAGAGTCTGCTGATGCGGTGGACTCGCTCCTGAATCTAAACTTAATCGATATTCTCACCTTTCATTTTTCTGTGTGGTTATAAAAATATGAAACACCTTTGAAAAGTTTATCATGAGTAAGATGATAAAAACATTTCAAAAGGTTAATCTTCATGAAGTAATTTTTTATGGACAGCTTAAGCAAAAGAGCTAAATGAATTATGATGATTACTAAACCTTTATGACTTTTAATGTCATTTGTATCTCTATGAGTCATGATATGGATATGAATCATGATTCCTTTAGCTGGTTTAACTCCTACGAAACAATAGCTATATCTACCGCCAGCAAGTCTGCCCAAGAAGGTAGATATGTAGCGGTGGGTCCATGGTTTAGCAGCAATGTAGTTAATAAAGATTTTCATAAAGATTCATCTACATCCCTCAGGACTTCCTCAGGGTGCCTATTATAATTATTTAGCTCATGCAGGCTTCACGCTACCATTGTTTCACTAGGGCTGTCATCACGAAATCCTATATATTTTCGTGGGCAGAGTAATATTATATAACATACCATCATGCCTATACAGGCATGATGCCAGGCATCCGGGAATACTCCCGGAAGGGTTTTGAGAGGTGTACCAATGTACACCCCCAGTTCACCGGTATGTTTAGTTTACTTGAAATAGAGGGCGAGTCTATTGCCATTCATCATCATCATCAGCCTATATTAGTTTTATATAGGTGGACGTAGGCCTCCCCTAATGTGCGCCATTTCACCCTGTCCTCGGCTTTTCACATCCAGCTTCTACCAGCAGCCTTTCGCAAATCATCAATCCATCTTGCCGGAGGGCGTCCTACACTACGTTTGCCGAGTCGCGGTCTCCACTCGAGAACACGTCTACCCCAGCGGTTGTCGGTTTTTCTGCAACTATATGGCCAGCCCACTGCCACTTCAGCTTGCTAATCCGATGTGCTATGTCGGTTACTTTGGTTCTCTGTCGGATAACCTAATTGCGGATTTTATCCTTCAGAGAAACTCCAAGCATAGCACGCTGTGCTACTTTAAATTGCCATTAATCGGGCGCAATTCCAAGCTCCGAGCGGCTATTGAGAATTTTATAGAAGTCCCAATACTTACCTAACACTTTGCTTAACCTGGGAATGAACCCGAGACCGAACTAGACTAATGAGGCAGTTAATGTAAATGTATTAGTAAATGAATTATTTACTTAATATAGTGTGGGTGGATTATTTGGTAGTTCTATAAAAAAATACACTATAAATATAAAGACGACGCTTTACAGTGCATATAATTACCTTCGGGGCGACACAAATATTTCGCATATTTTTTTGTGTCGCGTAGTTCGGTTAGCAGTAGTCGTTAGTTGTGAGAAGTCCAGCTCCAAGTCCTGTGCAAACAGTCCGGCTGCACAATTGTTAGCACAAAGGCGTCGGGCAGCGAGCGGTGTTCTGTTTGCGGGCACATTTAGCGGCCCCTTGTTACCTCGAGTGGCACCGGATAAACAATAACACGGCAACACGATGTCAGACCAATTGCTCGACACTTTCGCATTGTTACGTGATGTTGTGCCCATAGATAACGACCACAATGGGACATACTTGGACACAGCTCTCGAGTTTAGCGTAAGAAATCTGCTTATAGCAGAACTGCAGGACCATTGTTAACGTTCCTTGAAAAAGATTATCGGCTATTAAGCCTAAGCATAAATATAGTATACCTGTTTTCATTTCATTAAGTGTTTAACTGCGAACATTTCATTATAATGTATGTCGCATGTAATTGTCCCACTATCATCACTAATGCAATAACGACCTGCATAATTACTGACAATATCATAAAGTAAATATGACATTTCTCATGAGCGCGACACGCAACTTTATATTTAAGGGCGGGTGAGGAGACGAGAACGTCTAGTTTTTGCCCCTGTCTCGTTGTTAACCTACCCCGCAAGTATTATGAGTGCGGTGTGTACTCAGGACGGAGCACAGTAGCTGTTTGTGCTACCTGTGCTACGCTCTACCTGCGCAACACTACACAAAGCACACAATCCTTATCATTCTATAAAATACAACAAAATCCAAGAGTAAATACTCTAAGAAGGATTTTGAAATCAAACAAACCGGACTGAACGAGTGGGTAGACTTAGTTACATTCTATTTTAAATTAATCCTTCCAAAGTTTTACATTTACTTGACCACAACTTTATGTCGGAGAAGAACCAAAACATAAATCTTACCCAGAGACGTGTTTAAAGCGAAAAAAGTAACACATGTCCAAAGCATGTTTTAGAGGGACTAATTTCCTTTGGGGATTTAATTTTTTTTTCTTTGTTTTTGTGAGAAAACAAGAGCGAGATACCACCCACGACGATTTACGAAGGCTTCGCATCAATGTGAGTGATATAGTCAAATAAAAGCATTAGTGTTAACACTGTTGTTACTTTACGACACTGAGTAAGACGGATATTATGTACTTGTAGCGTCCAGTGAATGTCGTGGACTCGTGGTACAGTACAGACGTGTACGTAAACGAAATAGCGATGATGATCAATTAAATCCTAATGGAAAAACTGAATACTGCGACGAAAATATATTTTAATAGGAATACATAAATTTAATCCTCACATATTTTAGTCTAGTATTCCTTGTCTATCTTTGAGACTATTGAAGATTTTAATTTTTTAAGTGTTTCGATACTATACCCAACCATTATTGTTGAACTTAAAGTCTACTAACAAAATGCTAAGAGAATGCCAAAAAAAAACATCGAGAAAGTCGTAAGAGTTTTTGCACCGACGGTACTATATGTCACGAGGTTTTGCGGCCGCAATAAAACTGAGGTGAGTAGTGTGTGACGTATGACATCACCTCATGTTCTAGTGACTAGGTTACTCTTACACATCACGATTATAGGAACAGAATTAATAATATAAATAATTTTATTAGCCAACTACCAACTAAAACAGGCGCCCAAAACAACAACGGGGTCTTTCGAAAAATAATTCAAGGTACATTCCAATTTACCAACGACATTCACAAATTAATAAAATATTTTATTGTTAAATATTCATTCGGCTATGCTCTCAATCAAAAATTCCAGCGGTTTGACCGTATAACACGAGACCCCGACCACGATCCCCTTTGACCAGACATCGTGAAATATGACGGTCGCTGCAAAACCACGGCAAAAATAAAACGTACATATTTTAACAACCAGATTCAAATTTACAAAACGTCTTTATATATAAGAGTATACTTAAATTGCCTACCGCAAAAGCACGACTTAAGGCACATACCTCATTTTATTATTCGGGTAAATTAAGTTCTTACGACCTCATAATCATGAAACGTCTTAAGATTTATATAGGCCTTATTTACGATGACACGTATATACTTATATACTGATCTCAGAAGTGTATATTATGAGGGTATTATCAAATTGTTTAATATGTCACAATGAATTGCAAAATAATAAAATGTCAAAAACACATTTCGAAGACAGCATGTACAGGTTCCAGACGAAAATCAGCGTCCAGTAGATCTTCCCATCATCTGGACACCTATTTGGTCCAGCCGTGAGACACACACTCATGCAACTTCGTTTATTCTAAGTGGTTTTTTTTTCATAATAATATATTTAATTTATGTTGATTTGATTTATGTATATTATTTTATACCGTATCTGTTGAGCTGTGGCTGAACAAATATTTTTTTGCTTTCTTTCCATGAGGTGAAAACACCAATGAACGTAAAGCGAATGAGCAGACATTCATCTCGTATTTCGTTATTCTTGTATCTGTTGGTATCGTTTAGTATAAACAGCTAGGTAGATAGACAGACGCTATGTTTAGGAGTGGTTGTGAATCGTCTTGGGTGGTCCGCGTTGGCGTGCGGCGGGCCGCGAGCGATGGCAGGCGGACAGAATAAGGCCGAGATTTGTACGATATCGCGCGCTCCAATGAAATTGAAATAGATAGCGAGTTGGGATTTATCTCGCGTCACATCGAATCTAGTGCACCGGTGCGTCTAGATAATATGTCACCTCGGAACATTTACCAAGCCATATCTCCGCCGCTATTATGGACCGGTGCGAACAACCAACAAGCCGTGACGAAATCGTATAAGATTACAGTTTACATTTAATTTTATGTCCAACAGCTACTTTATTGGAGACAGAAATGCTATTAAAATAAATTTCATGTTTGTCAAGCATTGGATAATTTCCCAATACTTAAACGGTATTTAGGCCTCCCAACTGAACCTATATCGCAAAAGTTAAAAATAAATTGTTTCGATAGTCACCCGCTTTACATTTTATGATCATTAAACGTTCAAAAATAATCCTACACTCTGTTATGTACCAAAATTCATAAGTATTAAACATAGCCGACAAAAGTCAGTCTTTTAATTATTCACCATAACCAGAAATACTCAAGTGATAATAAAATTAACATTTAGTTTAACGACACTTTAAACATAGCTGGTGGGTAAATGAATGCCCGTTCATATTACATAAAAAAATTATTCTCTATTTATAAAAAATAAAACTGCTTTGTTTGAAAAAAAAACTGATAAGATGTAAGTATGAGATTTATCCATTTTTTTATTTACAGATAACGAAAAACAGTTCCTTTACTTACATTACCATTTTAAGTTAGACGGGAGCTAACAAACGAAACTATAATTTTACCAGCAGACTACATAGTTGTAACAAACAATATTAAATTAAAGTCAATAAATATTTCCTGGAACGTTGCAAACAGTCGTTAAGGTTGTCCTTTGAAGCCTTCCTCATATGCAGACCACGAAGAGTTCCGCGTGCGTAATTATAGGGCCTAGAGCTTTACGAGCTCCTAGCCCGACTGGCCGAGTAGCTTGGAGGTACTCGGGGGTATTTGGAGCTGACCTTCCGAGAAGTGTATCAGTTGGCGCTGAGTCGCGACCACCCGCGACGTATTGTTGTACTGTCACCTTTTGTACGACACTTGACGCTATTATTTCAGTGAACAAAATATTCACAATACTATTAAACTGTCTCATCTTTTCGTTTGTTAAGCGATTGCTAGGGACACTTAAGTATTGTAAGACGCATTTCCTGGGTTAATAATTTAATACTATTATCCTTATAACTTAACAAAGGAATTTTATAGTCCTTATTCTGGTTGACGGCTGGAGTTTCAACAGACACAGGCAAGTAGCGACTTCGTACTTATTGTAAGTTATGTGTAACTTAGGTACTTATGTGTAGACTTGTAAAACCTAATGCATTTTATACTTACGGAAAGAATACAGATATACCTAATCATCAGCCTCATAGGATAAGGTAATCTAAATTCTAAGGCCTATCTTAATTGTAGATAAAAGGACATAAGGACTGTTAAGCACCGTATAAGCAAGTCAGTATAGGTACGGTCATTTTCAGGATGAAATGTTATGTAAGTAAAGAAACAATTAGTTTGACGCTGTATGTAAATACTAGTAGTAGGCAGGTAGCACTCTAAGCTCATTACTACCTTCCTACGCGTTGGTACCTAAGTTGTGAACAAAACCTGTGTTAATTTGCAAGTCAAAAATTCAGTGATTTCTTATTCAGTTCCCGAATAACTTCGTAACTTTCCATGGTTGCAGTTTGGTGAACAATGTTGCAAATCAAACGGGCGTCCGACGAATTCGCGCGACAATCGGCACGGACGAGCATGCGTGACTTGCCTGCCAAGTGCCGGTGTCGTTCAGCCTTTATGACGGCTATCCATCTTTGAAAGTCGTTGAGGTTAATCCCGAGTGCATCGAACACTAACAATGTAATGCTGTGTTATAACCACAACATCGGTTTTGAGTACACATTGTATTGTTAAAGAGAGTTTAACGCAATACAAATTGGAGGCAGACGGGACTTAAGGCATCGAGGAATGTTGTTAGGACCAATTTTCATATACCTACTTGGCAAGTCATTAGTAAAGTACCTATCACCATTGCAGTACCCAACCCTAATTAAGATTATGATACGTAAGCACCTGCATGATTGTACAAAGTGTTCAGCCTATTGAGTAATATATGGAGCGGTAATTTAATTCACATTAGGTACGATTCGGTTGATGGACAGTCATTTAATCTTTTCATTGGCAGAGAATGTACCGAGCGCGGTGGCCCGCGGTGACTCACGCCACCGACTGTCAGTTCAATCCTTCATCTTCAACAACTGTCGGACAAGGACTGATGCAGACGTAGACACATTAGGGCTGTAACGCCTGCAACTAGATTACGACTAAGATTCATAACAAACCTATTTTTAAATACACTCAGATAAAATGTAAGTTTTATAGTTGACACTTATGAGTTTTTAAAATATTCATCACTTTATTTTGGAGCACTAATAAAATTTTATGACAGAATACAAAAGGACCTATTTCTTTAACCGCAAAGGTACGCACATCGGCTATGTAATGATAGTTAAACGTTCAAATTAATAGATAGTCAGCAAGTTGACATACACGTAGGTACAGTCACTTGCACTTATTTTTTATGCACCCCACAGAACCAAGATTTTATCAAGTTATAAATTCAGCTAATTATGTAAGAACTCCGGTCGGTGGGCACCCAAAAACAATAGATTTTGCAATGTCTCTGTGTGTTGTTATCTACTTGGCGACCACAGCTGAAAATTAAGTAGCTCATCCTATTATTTCTTTCGCAACAATCTACTTAACAACGCTTCCGAATAAGATTCTTAGCGCTTATATGGTAGGAAGATATACTCAGGACTTACGAGTACATATAAGGCCACAAAGCATTTCTAAATACAGTTTCGAAATAAAAATATCAGTGTAGTTTATAGTTTTTGTGAGCTACCGCACACAGGCCTCGGCTCGCGAACCTCATTCATCAGCTCTGATTGATTGCAACTGTCAAAACGGTAATGGCGGCGAGTGCGGCCATATTGGTACCGATGAATGCACCTAAGCCAATATTAATACTCGTTATTGATGGGCCGCATCCAAGTTCACGGTTACTTATTAGGTGTGTTATTTATTAAACATTCTGTAGCTGCGTGTTTATAACGAGGTAAATGAGCTAACATGATCTCTTAACGAGGGTATAGGTACAGACGTAGTCAACTTTCCTTTAAGCTAATTTAATCTACACCACGCAGACATATTTGCTTCAAGTGCTGCCTGACTTATCTTTTAATCATAGTATGAAGTATCTCTGCAGTTCATGCCGATACGATAAAAGCTTATATGATGTAAGTAATTGTGACGACCTCTGTGGTCTAGCGGTTTGAGTGCCGGACTCGATTCCCACAGGACACAAATATTTGTGTGGATAAAACATGAGTATTTGTGTTTGTCTGGGTGTTTCTATGTATTATAAGTATGTATTTACAAAAAAAAGTATATAAGTATTATATCCATTGTCTAGTACCCATAGTACAAGCTCTGCTTAGTTTGTGACTAGATGGTGTTGTGTAAAAATGTCCCAAAAATATTATTATTATTATATATTAATTACACATGGCAAACTGCACAATAAGATGTGGTTTGGTATGAACTGAATTTAATAAAAGCTTCATTATCAACCATCGGTTTACATTAGGTACTGGAATAGCTCCAGTAACGTCGTGTCCGACTCCCTACTGTATATAAAACCTTTCCTTTAAAGATATTTTGGTTCAGAGTGTACTTAAGGAGATACGATGTTGGCAGTCACGTAAAACTGATTGGGGCAATCAATCTTTAATTGAATTCGTATCGCCTGTTCAATCTCCAAGAAAGAAATCTTATGCGAGCTACATACGAACATTCATCGGTAACACATGACGAATTGGAAGAACTTCAATAAATATTTTGTATACAGGCAGGCATCAATCTTGTAGGTTTAAATAGGTGGCATTCAATGTTCCGGTAATATAAATTACGACAATCAATAAAGTGGCGTGCGTCAATCAAGGCATTGTGCGCGCCATAGGTAGCTTTGAGTTGTAAAATTGATATTAGGGGTCCATGGCGGAGCGGTGACGTGTTCTCGGCCGGTGGTCGCCGTATCACGCGTCACATCGCCCGCCGCACTCACAACTCGTCTAGTTATCTTGATACACTTTACACCAGTACTAGTGTGCTGTACATGACCTGATAGACATCAACATTTACAACAGGTTGTAAAAGCTTTTATTCCAAAGAAATGCGACGCTTAGTCAGGATCACGATTTCGGAAATCAAAACTGTAGGTAAATCATACTATTGGTCACCAGGAAAAAAAACTAAAGTTAGATTCAGATAACTTTATTCAATAGGTACTAAAATATAAAGTCCCAAATTTGACACGACTGAATAGTTTTGTACAACACTGGGCACACATAACAGTAACCGATGGGAACTTAAAATGTACCCATCGCAAGTATTCGTACATTTACAAAATTCCATAAAATAAAAATATTATTTCTCTTTTACACATTCCCACGTACCTAATCTAGAACAGCTATAGTGTATAAATTCGACACAATATTTTTTTATTTACATTTAACAACATTGCACTAACATTTTTATCTATCATTGAACCTCAACACACTGCTCTATAAGTTAAATACCAATTTAGAAGAAATGAGTCGTTGATATAAATAAATAATTTAATGTGAATAAAAAGTGAGTACATTAAAATACATAAGATATGTTTCTTAATAGAATCGGATACATTAACTAACGGTATCATTTATTTACAGAAACAAACACCTTGCACAACAGTCCATTATTAAACAAAGTATTATCAGACATTCTATTATCACAAGAAATGCGATTGTTTGTGGTAAACCAACAACTACAGTGGAAAAATAAACTAATATATTTCTCCAAATATTTAGTACATAACTACACAAACATTGTCATCGTGATCCTCGTGGTTATACCTGGAAATAAAACACAACCGATAGTAGCACATACGTACATTTCACGCAGTTGATAAGAGAATGTTCATTTTGTTTTAAAAAAAAAAACTAATAAATAAAATCAGCAGAGTAAAATATACGCTTTTACATACATACATACATGCACGCCTTTTTCCCATAGGGGTAGGCAGAAACTAAAGAACGCCACTTGCTACGATTCTTGCATACTTCTTTCGCTTCGACCACATTCATACATTTTGTCATACATACACGCCGGTTGCGAGTACTACGCACCTGACCTTTTTGAAGAACCTCACCAATAAGGTCGGTATAAGTTTTTCTAGGGCGTCCCCCTCTCGGCGGTTCCACTGACATTCGCCATATAAATCCTTTTTGTTAGTCGCCTTTCATCTATTCTCTCGACATGCCCAAACCATCTCAGCGTATTCTTCTCAATTCTCGTCACTACATCGTCTTTTAAGCCGCAACGTTCTCTTATCACACTATTTCTCAATCTGTCATTCCGAGTTACACCGCACATACTTCTTTACGCTTTTATACTCATTTTATTTTTTTGTAATAAGATGACAAGCATGGGCCGATGGTAAGCGGCAGCCGCAGCCTATACACGCCAGCAACACCAGTAGTATCACTAGCGCGTGTCATCATAAGGCCTCATTTGTTAACCTTTTGACCGCCACGGACGTGTATAGACGTCAAAACAAATACCTATACAAAAATTTTTTGTTCTTTTTTACCTATTATTAGATACTAGAATTTGTCGCTTGGCGTAGAGAACACGGATTTTCGTTACTGAAGTGGCGGTCAAAAGGTTAAGGCTCATATGAGCAGTAATTTCACTGGCTACATCGTCCTTCAAACCAGAACTCAATAATGTTAGCACATTATTGCTGGGTGGTAGAATATCTGGTACCACACCCCAGAAGAACTCTGTAGCATAAGCAGAGCCTGCCACCGTTTTTTTTTTGCGAGGAGGAAACCTTCAAAATGCTGCCAGCCTGCTGGGGGGCTGGCCGGGGTGTGTGGGATTTTTACCGCACTAAAACCCCCCGGTGGCCATCTTCAGTATAATATTGGGGGGCTCCGGGAACTAAGTATTGTTCCGGAACCCTCCTGTGTCATCCCTATCAAGGCCCATCCCAGGGAAGGACCCTTCCCTATCCCATCTCTGTGCGGTGCACCCGGCGGCACGCGACCACCACATACCGCCGTCATCCCTGAGAGAGTCTGCCACCTAGAATATTTCTATTAATTTTCTCTTGTTGATTCCCTCAATATACCCAACTAAATTTGTGAAAGAGAAAGATAATTTTACTTACTCTAGCTAAGTTCGAAGCCGGCGCCAGCTTGTATGGCGTACAATAACTTCTCAGTGAGCTGCTCCTCGGTGTGGAACTCTGGTAGTTTGAGCAGGTTCATGCAGGTGGACGAAGACGGCAACCGATCTGACGCGCCAGCGGATTGGATACAGAAAGGTGGTTGCAGGTCCTAACCAAAAAAAGACGATAAGTAAGGAAACCGTTTACCGTCTATTACCCTTATGCTTAAAGACATAAGGTTGACAATTGGTCAGCTACAATGAGCTTATTGATTTCTGACATTTACGCGAATATTATACATTGAAATAAAACTACTTTTTACGGATTTTATCGCGTATATTGATATTATTAATCTGTCTACCCGTGACCATGGACGCTGTAAAGGGTCCGAAACGTCGGGATTAATAATATCAATATACGCGATAAAATCCGTAAAAAGTAGTTTTATTTCAATGTACAATGAGCTTGGTACAGTGTTTCTGCCAATCGAAGCCATGCTTCTTACTATTTGTGTTTTTGTTACATACATCCTAAATATTTATGAATACCTACCTTGAATCCTAGTAGCGGTGGTCTTGAGCAGCTGGTGACAAACTTGAGGAGTTGCCGCCGCTGGTCGTCTGTGAAATTCTCCAACACTTTCCAAAAGCACTGCACCGTCGGGTGCTGCTCTGAGAAACCACCTGCATGTGCATACGAACACATTAATATTAACAAAAGTTACTTGGACGAAACACTTTTTTTTTTTACTTTAATAGGGTGATGGATTATATTTCATAACAATTCTTTCCAAAATATGAAATTTGATTACCATCGATCTGAACAACTCGGATGATAATTATTTTTTCATCATACGACGTCTTGATGGGGTACCTAAACTGATCGTAGATGTCAACGATGCAGGAATGCTAACAATATTAAAACAGCCTTAATATCTTTGTGGTCCTAAGCGCGACTACGCTGGAGGTCCTGGGTTCGATTCTCATCATCAACCCTTATACTGCCCACTGCTGGGCACGGGTCTCCTCTCATATTGAGAGGGATTAGGCTATAGTCCACCACGCTGGCCTAGTGTGGGTTGGCAGACTTCACAAACCGTCGAGAAAAATCTCTAAGGTATGCAGGTTTCCTCACGATGTTTTCCTTCACCGTTTAAGCGAGTGATAATTTATTATTAATACGCACATGAATTCGAAAAGTCAGAGGTGCGTGCCTTGGGTTCGAACTCGAGACCTTCGACTTGGCAGTCCAATGGTCATACCACTAGGCTATCACTGCTCGGGGTTCGATTCTCAGGTCGAGCAAAGTGTTATTGAGTTTTTCTAATAAATAATCTCAGTAGCAGCTTGTAGTTTAGATTTGTGCCCGGTTAACGTAAACATAATCTAAACATACCGGTGAACTGTGGGTGTACATTGGTACACCTCTGCCTAACCTGAAGAATACAAGCGTGATGGTCTAATAACAATATTTAAACTAACTGTCCCAGATAATCGAAAGATTAACTTGAGTTCTCGATTAAAATCGATACTTCTGACGAGTATTCAGACACATTGATAAAAATAACACTGACCGGCATACTGTGTATATCTCTTGAGGTCCTCGATGTCGATGGGCACCTCCGCCCCGGAGATGAGCAGCTGTAGCTCGCGACACGAGAACATGCGCAGCCATTCCGCGTTCACCACTGACGTCAGACCGCGCTTGAACGCGTTGCATTGTGACCTTATTTGTCTGGAGAGAATAACTTGTACTAGTAACATTCTATTATCAGGTAACTCAGTAAGTATTACCTCGGTCACTATGTAAACAAACCAGTTAGTGTAGGCAAGCAGAGCAAGTACAGAAGCCAGTACATCAAGCTAGCCCCTATCTGTCAAATTCATTAGATAGATTTTGAACTTTAACACAAAACTATAAGGTTCATTATCAATTGGGAAAATTTTACAGTTTTGGATAGCTTGACCTGCTGGCATCTGTATTCGAATGAAGCAATAATAAGCCAAATATTAACTAAATTTATAAAATTGGAAATCTTAAATTTCTAAGAGCTGATGACGATGACTAGTAATTAAACTACACAGCTAGCAATAAAAAATAAAAATAGAAATATAAAACGATGACGTAGTAGTGGCTGTTCGGAAGGATAGTAGGTAACTTCCAAAAATTTTTTATACAGTGTGTTTGGGAAACGGTTACCGATACGTTTAAGAGCATATTATATGCTCAATTTTATCGACAAATGCACTTTTAAATATACTCCTAACCCAACACCTCGCGAATGGCAGCCATCTTATTTTAAAATAGGGTATGTTCAATAAAATGCTAATATGTTTCAATTTAAGAGACCTACAGAGGTACAAATGGCCTTATTGTAAAGATAAGCGTTGAGGCTCTGGAATAATTAAACAATTTTCCTGGATAATAAATAAAAAGGGTTAAAAAATATGTTAAATTACGAAATTTTATACAAAAATTACTTTGTAAATCGTTTTTGCGCTTTCTACTCTAGCGCAAAAACAACCCGGATAGTTGCATATTTTTTTTATGTTTAATCAAAAGAAGAGATTAAGAATTTGAATTAGCCTACGGAACTCGGTCACCACCAGCGAGCGTAAATACGCAATAAAAATAAAAAATTAACTTACTTATTTAACTTATAATCAGCGACTAGATGTATGTATTCTATCCTATTTTCGGCAGTCACGGGAATGTTGGCACCACCTGGTTTTAATTCTTCTATCTGTTACAAAAAATACAATATTGTTATGCAGAAAATTTCGGAATGACTTAGGCTACGATAGCAGTAAGATACCATACATAATCTATTGAGATTATTAGCCTATTATATTATTTATTAGCCTATTATTGAATAGGCTAGATGACTAATTATTTATTATGTCGATAAATAATAGCAAAATTTAAATCGGTCAAGACTTGACGTGCGTCATACAAATTCTATACATACGTTCATTTTGTGGGAAAGGGATAGAACATTCCCATTCAATATCGCCCAAAAACTACAGCAGCAGCAGGCAGAGTGTATGTGTGTGTGTGTACGTACCCGCTGCTCGCCCAGGTCGTCGCTGAGCACGGTGAAGTCGAGGCCGAGGTCGGGCACGTCGCGGCGCGCGTGTGCCCGCAGCAGCAGCAGGCCGCGGTGCAGCGCGGGGTCCAGCGACGCCAGCGCGTGCACGTCGGCCTCGCCGCACCCGCACAGCTTGCCCAGGAAGAACTCCGCCAGTGGGAGCTCCACCAATAAGTTCTCATATAACGCCTGCAACGATACCGGTACATTGTAGCTCTTACCATTTCGGCACGTGACGTCACTCCGTTAGTAAACATAAACACAGACCACGATAAAAATCTAGTTTTTGTACTATCCGAGTGACGTCACGTCGGTACCAAATATGGAGAATGGCGTTTTGGACATTTGAAGAACAGATTAAATAAGCCGATTTTAAAAATTGAATAATAAAATTTACTTTGCATTTTCATGAATAAATTTCGACGTTTCTCCTTTACTTTTTGCGAAATCTATCAAAAACATGCATTTTTATATATTTTTTTACATGGCAATATTCGACCAAATAAATAATTTATTATTATTATGGCGCTTCATGGAGTCCATGAAGATTGCCGGATTCTTTCTCATTGGGATATTTAATTCAAGCTTAAATATTTTAAATGAAAACCGTGAACTTGATCCAAGTTTCAATTAAGTCAACTGCTGACTGCCTTATCAAAAGACGCCAGTGGATCAATAAAATCTTCTTCAAAACAATCATATCACTCTTAAGGCATTATCACACACAGGCAACATAGCAATACGTTACCTTTCCCAGCATCCTGCCGACGAAGTAGTAATGCATTGGGAAGTCGTCATACAGTAAGTGTACAGCAGGGTTAGGGTACAACATGTTGTCTATCGTCAGGCGGAACAGACCTCTGTTCGGGTCAAACGCAGATCTGCAAGTTACACGTTCAGTTATTTATTTATTTAATAAGGGAAAACCAACAGCTATACAGAAAAAATTAATAACTTGCTTAAGCTACACAGCCAATTACAGGTTCCCACGGATAGTGACAGAATAAATAACTGAAGTTTTAACAATCACTAATAAGTTCAAATAATCTAAAAAGTTCCGTAAAGTTAACAAAATTACCTATTGGAAAAAGTTAAGGTTTAGTCTATTGCGTGCCGAAAAATGTATAATTAATTAATTTATGAAATAGTCTTTTTTAATATTCAATAACTACACCAATTAGACCTTGTATAATTTCTTTTTTTTATTATTCGTTGTCTATAATAATTATGAAACAGCAATAAAAAGTATTTAAATTATATCCTTTACGGCAGTATTTATTCGTAAGATCTTACTTGAGCAGTTCAGAGAGAAACTCTCTAAAGAGTCCGCCACCGTCCACTCCAGCCTCTTCTGCACCCGCCTGGTTGATCAGTTGTACTCGAAGCTTTAGTTTTAAATCAGGCTCTACAAATTAAAATATTTTGTAGAAACTTCTTGCTAAAATTATCAAACTGAAAGTCGACGAGACGTGCAAATGAATATAACACTGACTGACTATGACATAAGGCACAAAACAGTCTATACTGCCGCATCTAGAAGTTAAAACTGCTCATTTCGTCTCTTCGTGTTTCGGCGCAATCTATAATTATGCGAATATGTTTACCATTATCTGGACTAAGTTTGTCAAATGCGTCTTCGTATAAATGCGTCCGTCGAACACTGATGTTTATGGAAGGCCCCTCGTTGAAATTTGTCATTTCGTACCAATGGTCGTGCTTTTCTCTAAAAATAAGTTATAATGAAATTAGATATCAGGATTATAGGATGAAAAGAGAACTAATGTCTTAAACCCTTGAAAATAAGGTAGCAAATGGTCAATAACTGTTGTCAATGATACTTAGATTTATTAAGATTGTTTTCGGAAAAAGTATAAATATGATATAATAAGTCTAAAGTACTGTATAGATAGATAAGTACATAAGTATGTTAAATAAGAGCTTGTGGATTCAAAACTGAGTAGTACCTAAGTAAATTTAATAGTATACCTGGCTAGTAGGCCTTGGAATATGAGCACACGCGTTGAGAACGGCACAACAAAAGGAATTTCTCTAAGAATAGTCACAGTCCTCAGTTCTTTGATAGTTAAAGGTGGTCCCTCGTCTAAAAAAAAGGAAAATAATAAGATTATTATATACCATTAGTAAAACAAAGTATTTTACACATGTGTGTTCCGTTGTAGTAAGTCAGGTCGGATCAGCGGAGAGTAATCGATCTCCAAAATAAAATGTCGTGTTAGTTTACATAAAAGTGAAAAATTCTTTATTTTATTAATACTATATACATAACTTTAAACAGATTAATAATTTACGAAATATTTTTAATTGAAATAAATTTAAGAAAAATAACGTCCCACATTAGGATTTTCTTTTATATTGTGAGTGAGTTAACAAAAAAAAATACACATCTAGAACTGGAATATGTACCGTGAAAGATAGTGAAGCGTGGTAGTTGTAGTTACCGTGAGAGAGCGCGAGCGCGGCGGTGAGGTTGGGGGGCCGGCGCAGGTGGCGCGTGGTGGGGCGCGCGCGCTCGCCCGCCACCAGCAGCACGGCCGCGCCGCCCTCGGGCACGGCGCCCGCGGCCGGCCACGCGCCCGCGCCCGCGAACTGCAGCCGCCCGTCCCGCGCGTACAGACCGCGCAGCAGGGACGTGCACACCTGCACAAGACACACGCACCTTGTACCTCCAATACCCTGACCATTAACCTTTTGACCGCCACGTCAATAACGAAAATCCGTGTTCTCTACGCCAAGCGACAAATTTTAGTATCTAATAATAGGTAAAAAAACAAAAAATATTGTATAGGTATTTATTTTGAACTAAAAAAAAATGGTATTTTTGACGTGCCTTACCGTCGTTGGCATCGTGAGCAAGTTTACCTTTGACGTCTACGTCACACACGGCTAAGATAATTATAATAATATTTTATGTTAAGATAAAATATCGCTCACTATACATTTTGTATGAACTATCACAAACGGCTAAGATAATATTATAGTAACTTAACCGTGTGTGATACCTTAAGATACTATAATATTATATATCCAAGCATCTTAATATAAAATATGAAAGTATTTTCGCCGACTGTGACGCCCTTTAAAGCTGGCCGCACACATCACTAAGACAGCTCCAGCCCTAGTGCCGCGATTTGTGTCGGATGGAAATCGAATCCACAAAACTCAGCGCAACGGACAACTCAGAGCAAAGAACCATCATTACAGATAAACTTAACGTGCGGCTTTCCTCACACCGACTTGATACAGGAATTATTCCCGTACGGATTTATAAGAACATAATTATGTGGTGTTTAACAGCTTAATAATATTATGAAATACGTGCATTCGGGTGTCCGAATCTGAATTCCTGTTTGGAAACCTAACGTCTGCGGACGGCGTTATCATCATCATCCATCAAAACTAATTTCTGAGCAACAAGGATAAACTGATAAATGCTTCTTGAGCTTCTGTATACCACTTGCGAACGTGGGGTCCTGATGTAAGAATAGTCACACATCCGAAGACGATCCACAGTAAGCGCAGATTAACCTCACAGATTACCTTCGCCAAGTCTTTGCAATTTTTCAGTGGGTAATAATTACTTAGTAAAAACTCCTCTAGCATTTATCAAAATACACAATGTCTACTGAAGAAACAAATATAGTGACTGTCGGGTCTATTGTCTGAAAATATATATTGGCACGAGATTCCTTCGGCATAACGATATAATTGGTCCTGTCGATCTGGTTTTTATAGTAACATTCACAGTTGACAGTGAAAAGCCAGATTTGTTGGCATTTTTTAACAATTATATCGCGAAAGTCTGTAATAATTTTATATATCATCATCAGCTTCCGTCGTCATATTGAAGTTTGGAGGTCAGTAGACTAAATTTCTTGTGGCCCAACTGTACATTTTGAAGTTTCCTGTAGCTTAACCCAATCTACCCCTTGATGTCATCTGATCAATTATGTCCTGGATTTCTTTTTCCTGAAATGTTGTCCTCGAAAATCTGTTTTGGAAAACCGTATTGGGACCATCTCTTTAGATGTCCCAAAAAGGCCACCATACATTTCACTTTCAGTGCCAGTAGCTTACGGTTGTTATTAGCCCTTTCGAGTATATTGGTGTTTTGAAGTAATTTTAAGTTAGAGATTTTATTATTTTATAAAACTGTTGCCTGCTGTTTCGAATCCCAAAAAGAACTATTTATATGTATTTTCTTGATCATATTCTATTTTTAAATAGAAGCTGATTATCGGTTTATGACTTTAAACCCATATGAGATATAAGTTAAAAAAATAACAAAACTCCGTAGAAATACATACCTTAAATAAATGCGACCAGGCGGGTGTCTGGTTCTTCCCGGAGATCTGTATGTGGTCAGCGTGTACTGCGTCGCGGTAGTGTCCGGCCACGGCGGGGCGCGCCTCCGGGTAGGCCAGCTCCACCAGCCCCAGGCACACCGTGCGCAGCGTGCGGCACAGCGCGCCCAGCTCACTGAACTCGAACGCGTGCACACGCCCACCGCCCACGCCCACGCCCACGCCCACCCCGCTACTCGCGTTCTGCACGCCCACTATATGACACACTAACTGCTTAAACAGATTCAAGTAGAGGTGGGTATCCCTCTATTCTATATTTTAGGCAGACTAGCTCGTGCATCTAATCCGCTCCAATGCTACAGTACACTGTAGTAGGCCAGCACATCAACCTACCCCAATCTGTCAAATATCTTTGATAGATTTTCAACTTTAACGCAAAATAATAAGGTTCATATTCAATTGGGAAAATTTGACAAATTTGGATAGCTTGACCTGCTGGCGTCTGTGCCTACCGAAAAGCAAATATCATGGCAACGAGGTCTAGCTATAATACACTATCACAAAAAATATCATGCAACTTACAATTAATCTTCTCCTCATCGGGATCCCTACAAAACTCTGTGTCGTGCAGTGTTCCGATGAGCAATGAGAACAGTGCACAGAACACTGCCAACGGCGCGAGCAGCCTGTGCACGTTGAGTCCCTGCGCGTCGGCGCCCAGGCCTCGCGACAGTGCTGCCAGCAGCGGCGTGGCCGGCCCGCCGAACGACGACAAGTGCGACATTGACGATACCCACACCCATACGCCGCGGAGGAACATCGGTTTAAACGCTAACGTGTATAGTAACCTGGAGAACATAGTACGGGACAGTTATTTTATTTCTTTATACAAAAAATATGATGTTACATTGAACATTTTCAAAAGACGAGTGGTGTCAAATTGCAATAATTCCAAATTTCAATCAAATAATCCTCAAACCTACTTTAAATTACTTGGAGTGAAAATTGTGGGAATGGAAACTTCATATGATTCAGTAAAAGTATATTTAAAAATCAATTAAGTTACTGACCTGTATTTATGTAGCGCCATCTTATGACTCAACAACAAATTGTGACAAATTTTGGACACGCTATCAAGGAACGGTTCACTGAGATCAGCCTCCGTGATCTGCGAGCACGTCGTCATCACGCAGCGGTCTGGCTCGTTCAGTAGCTCTATGCACCGCGTCAACAACATTTGTTCCCGCACCGACGTAGGGTTAGGTTCACTCTCACTGCTACTGTCGTCGTCCTTATCCGCCACTGTCTCCTGACTATACAAGGAGTCCTCATACTCGTAGCTAATTTGCTTATTACAAACATTAACAGTTAACTTAGCAATAATTTTAAAGTAGTCTAAAACGATAGGATTGTTCGGCAGTCTTGTGGTGTCCATACTACGTACGATGTTGACTGCAACAAAAAAAAAAGGTTACATTGTTTATTTTAGACCAATCAACTCAGCCGGTGGGAATGATGATCCAAAAATAATGTTAAATGTGTCTAACATAACCTAAAAATATAAGCATTTCAAAGTGTTTCAATAGACTGACACACAACTGCGTACAGAGTGACCTAAGATCCAGATAATCTTACCAAAATCCGGTGGTTCCAACGCTAGCACAGAATGTAAAAGCCAAGAGTCATTTTGGAGCACTTGACTGGTAAACTTGGCGTCGTCTCGGAGGGCTTGTATTAACGCTAGGAATGGGAACCTCTTGTTGGCATCCTGTGAGAGCGCCGGAATTATGTACATCTCGACAGGCTCCGGGTATGGGTTACATAGGAATGCCGACGCGAACTCTGTCATGACGCTGTCACTGAAAGTTATAAACACATCAATTTTTGGCCTTATTTAGAAAACATATCATAAATAACATAACATAAATAATTCTTAAGTAAATAGGTCCCTTTATGAACTTTCGAGAAGGATTTTTTTAACGCAATCATGCTTCGATTCATGTAAGTACGTACTGCAATTATCGAATCGTCATCAGAGGAACGAAAGTACGAAAAGCAAGGAGAATGGAATATTCAAATGACTCAAACTATAACTTACTTGTAGTGTGGGATATTAACCCGCGAGATGAGATTAAGAGGTCGCTGTATTAGATCTAATAAGGCTCCAGTAAGCGGCGTCGGCGGGTTGGGAGAAGGCCCGTACAGGGGCGGCGTCTTCTGGCACATTAGTTTACACAGATCCCGAAAGTAACCTGCAAGTGAAGGTATAATTAAATGGATAGCTGTTTGGCCAGATATACACAAATCAATGGTCAATAGTATGTACTCCTTAAGTGTCATACAATCAGATGTAATACTCTGTAACATAAACTTGAATATTATAATAATTATAATGATGTGGTTGGACAAAGGCCAGCATATCAAGCTACCCCAATCTGTCAAATTTATTTTATAGATTTTCAACTATAATACATTATAATAAGGTTCATGTTCAATTGGGAAAATTTTGACAGTTTGGATAGCTTGACCTGCTGGTGTCTTTACTATTTTATAAATAAATGCTTACCTCTTTTAACAAGATATAAAAATGTGCTCCCTACGATTCTGAGAGCTTCATCGCAGTTGATAGAAGCCTCGGCAGAGTTTGTAGAAGTAAACACTTCAAACATTCTCAGTGGCACAGCCAGGGGCACCTGTGGGAAAATAGAGCATCCTTTGTGATGTGCAATGAAAGAAAACTTTACCCTAACATCTTTTGTCTATATTGTCCTGTCATGAAATCATTATTTTATCGGACTGAATAATTGAAAATTAAAACTATATACACATACACTTACCTCACTATTATCTCTCAACAAACGAAGATGTAGCACCAGCAATCTTCTTATCTGTATGCAGGCACCACCAATCTGATATAACTTCTTCCATTGTTTGAGTAACAACTGAGATACAGCAACCTTAAATCAACCATTGCAATTAAATAAACAAAAATGGTAGTTTAACAGTATAGTGTTCAACATTCAACTATAATCTCATTTTTGGAAAAAATATTGTTTATTTATTTTAATTTATTATTTTAGTATTTAATATAATTACAGTCTAACTTAACTACTTGTTTGGTTTACATCATTTTAACCAATTAAGTAAAAAATGTTATCAAAAAAATCCTAATTATTTGTTTTATGGTTGTTACGAATTATGAACAAAGCTCAAACTTTAAAAAAAAAACTTGGATACCCAAAATAAAAATCTTGGATAGATTTTTTTGGGTATCCAAGTTTAACTGTAAGCAAATCTAAAATACTTTGGGACATTATACAGTCCTAAACTAAGCAGCAGTAACTGAAACCAGTACAATACTAAATTATGTACAGACATAATATAGTATTATACATACTGGATACAGATCCAGATACAGGTTATTATTCCATTATACTTCACTGGATCTACCTATCTATCTATCTAGCTATCTAAATAAATAAATAAATAATATACGATTGTTACATATTAACTGCCTTGTTAGTCTAGTGGTCTTAGGACCACTTTCTCAGTAAATTTCCAAATTCTCAGTAGCAACTCGAGTTTGAATTTGTGCAATAGGCCCCTTTGCGTTTAGGCTTTGGTGGATGACAATAGACACTATTACCTACATGGGACCTAATCATGCCGGCAAACTGTTTTAATATTTTTTTTTTTTTTTTTTGGGACATTTTACACAACACCATCTAGTCCCAAACTAAGCAGAGCTTGTACTATGGGTACTAGACAATGGATATAATACATATATACTTTTTTTTTGTAAATACATACTTATAATACATAGGACACACCCAGACAAACACAAATACTCATGTTTTATCCACACAAATATTTGTGTCCTGTGGGAATCCAACCCACAACCCCATGATCAGCAGTCCGGCACTCGAACCGCTAGACCACAGAGGTCGTCACTGTGGGTGTACAGACGCCAGCAAGTCAAGCTATACAAAACTGTCAAATATTTCCAATTGAATATGAACCTTATCACTTTGTATTAAAGTTGAAAATCAATCAAAGAAATCTGGCATCAAGAAGATTGTGGTAGCTTGATGTGTGGGCCTCTGTACATTGGTACACCTCCGTCTAAACCTTCGGGGTATACAGGCGTAATGGTATATTATGTTATTAAATTATGTAAGTATTAAAACTGAACATACCAATCTAGAATAATCTTGTTGATCATCATAAAAGAACAATACTTTAGCAACAAGTGAACATAACATTTGCTGGTCATCAGGGTTGACCCTGGGGAATATGCTGTCAAACTGGTCCCTCTCAGTCTGTTTGCAATGCTTTCTTGTTAAATAGCTCCTCACATAAGCTTGGATTTTTATTGTACTGTTCAAGCGCTTTCTGTGTTCCTGGAAGAATAAAAGGAAACTGTATTATATTTTACTAAAAACTAACAAATATTTTGGCCTGCATTTTGATAATTTTAAGCAGTTTTCATCACTGAAAATAACTATATTAATGGTAATAAAATTAGTAGTAATAAAATACTCCACTATACAAAAATAGCTGAGTCATTCTACTGATCACTAAATGACTATTGAATTCTTAATGTTTCAGCATGATATACTTTTTAAATAGTTGTATGTACTTCCTGTACTATTAAACTACCAAATTAAATAAGCAAATACTATTTATTATCATATATTAAATGATTTTTGTTATATCTAATATTATAGTAAAATAGTAGGTAAATGAATTATGATAAACTTATAATTTTGAATTAATTGAGTGGATTGCTAATAAAATACACTATGCAGTTTTCGTAATCTAGTAAAGTGAAAGTCAAAAAGGTATAACAAGCACAAGTTAACCTCTCTTTTCTGTCTTTGTTGTTGTGACTGGAGTATCAAAGAGTCTCTGTCTGTCTTGCGCTGTGCACTTGCACCAGCCAGGTTCTGTTGAGGCTTACGCCTAAAGTCACCCTCAAACGAATACATAGCTAAAACGGAATACACAGCCTTTAAAGATATATGTTAAAACATTTTGTAAACAACAATCAGCTGAACACATCCTTTTAGTGATTGACATTCATGCTTACCTTAGTAGAACTCAATTATCTTGTAATATGATAACAGGAATAAATAAGGACATAATAGAGTTACATTAATTTATTTCACTTTATACGAAATTACACAAAATTGTTGAAATCAAAGTTTCTATTGGTTTTCTTCATACGCAATGAGTGAGTAAAGAGTATTATTTCAGGTTTGACAGCAAACAGTCTGAATGTTTCTACTCCATGAGTACAAATTACCCATAAATTATCTAATTATTACTAAATTATGACACTACTACTACAAAGTATACTTTAAAAGATTAGCTCTAGACTTCTAAGCTCGAGCTTTAAATTCCATAATCTTAGTCTGATACTTAATTTACACGTGTATTACTCTTGAAATAAAATAATAACACACTAAGATAAATAACATACATGCTGGAAGAGATTTCTTTAGAAATAAGCAGCACCTTTGTACTCTATAATCCTATGTTCTCAATTTACTTTTTTTTGTTAAGTGTGTACATAAATAAATAAATAAATAAATAAATACATTGAATTTATAAAAGGTTAGCTTTTACCCTTTTCTACTAGTCTTACTTGAATTTAGGGAAATCATGTATATGCTTGCAACACAATTTTTAAGTTTCCACAGATAATATATCTTCTTTATTAATTCTCACAGTCATCATTTTTAGAAAAAAAAAAGAATTTAAAAGATGTTATTATTGAATTCAACACCGATTCTAATCCACGTGTTTATAACATTAAGTATCTTAATAAATTTTTCAATTATCATAAATAGGGAATGTCATATTTATTTATTTATTTAACACAATCACAACTATCAATAAAGGATCATATCCCAATGCGGTAGTAAAGGATTTATTGATCTATGGTGTGGTCTTTACAAAAGGTTATTCACAATTATTATACAAAAAAAATAGACTGATAAACAAAAAGAAATACATTTTACATTCACAATAAATAAAAAACTTTATATTAAAATCATCATAATTCAAAATAATATAATTATTACGTATAGTGCGGTTTTCAATAATTCATTCAGAGAGCATGAAAATAAGTCTATCCTATCTGCCTGATTGTCATATAATTAATGCTCTATACTTTGATTATAGACAAGTATATAATCAAAGGCTCTATAATTCAAATTGTTGCGTAAAATGAAATGAAGCACTGAGATGAAAAGTTACGCTGACGCATATAACAACAGTGTCACAAACTACCTCTGTGGTCTAGTGGTTCGAGTGCCGGACTGCTGATCATAAGGTCGTGGTTTCGATTCCCACAAGACACAAATATCTATGTGATGAACTTAAGTGTTTGGGCTTGTCTGGGTGTTTCTTATTATTATAAGTATTTACAAAAAAAATATGTATTATATCCATTGTTTAGTACCCATAGTAGTACAAGCTCTGCTTAGTTTGGGGCTAGATGGTGCTGTGTAAAATGTCCCAAAATATTTATTTATTATTAAACTATTATTCTATAAAATATCTACGATTCTACGAACCGACTACTATAGTAAAATTATCTTCATAAAATTGAGCATATTGACGAAAACAATCATCATAGTTGTTACGTGACTAGCTAGTACAGTAGACCAACAATAGACAGACTAAATTTCAATAGAAATTTCAAATAGACATTTCAATAGAAATTGTAATGGACATTTTTCTTTTCTTTCTCTTTCGTATTTTTAATTTACTATTATCCATTCATCCATTGTGAATTGTCAGTGTGACAAATTGACAATGTCAACATGTCAACTAACGAATGTCAACAAAATAAAACAAGCCACCGCAAAGGCAAACAAAGCAAAGCAAGCAATCAAATAACATAGTGATTAAGTTTTCACTTTCAGCATAGACTACTATGAGTACTATGGTTTTCAGCGCGAGAGCGGTGACGGTGAATGTGATATCATTTCTTTAGAAAAATTGTATTAGGATTGTTGAATCGGATCTTGTATTTATTTGAATGAAAACGAAATAATAGTTATAAAAATATGTCTGATTTCATAGATGACGCGGATAATGTTGAAAATTCCGTTCGGGTCAGTACCACTTACCACAGTTTTCTTATTTATACTTTATTACAGTAAGTAGATATTTATGTTGGTTGCTAATGTTAATAACGTAATACTAATTCCGTTAGTTCGAACACCAATCTTTAAGGAAGATAGCGGACAGGATCTACATACCTAAATATAACTATACTTAATCAATATTATAATTTTTAAATATATAAAGCAGTAGCTTATGATGGTATGAAAACTGAATCTGAATGATGCTCCTTCCTACATTTTGATTTTGTAACCGCACTGGTAGAAAGACTATTAAAATGACCCCATGATTTTTATTTTAGATATCCAGACCAACACTGGCTCAAGTTAGAGCAGTAATAGCTTTCATGGAAAAGCACCCAGACCTGGCACACAGAAAGCTTCGAGTTGGTATGGGTCATGCCAAGTTCAAGAAATTATGGGTTGAACTCTCAACAATTGCTAACTCAATTGATGGAGCTAAAAAATCCATCAAAGGTTGGATTAAGGTAATATTAAATTTATGTAAAATGTAAGCAATTAAATCACTATCTAATGTCTATAAATTAAGAATAGTTAAGCCTTTCTCAGCTGAAAGGAGGCATATGGATCTCTTACAAAAATGGTGGACAAACCTACACCTCTGTCTATCCCTTCTGGCATAATGGTTTGTTATGTATTGAGTGAAGTGAATTCTATTATTTGTATTGCAGTTTTGGTCAGATAAAAGGAGAAGTATAGTAATCAAACAAAAGCAAATTGAACAAGGAAAAATTCAAGGCAGACTAACACCACTGGAAACAAAGATTATAGAACTATGTGATGATAAGTCGCCTACACCTAGTAAGTATCTCTATATTGTGTTCATACATAATTAATCATTCATATTTAATTATCTATTTAAAATGTTACTATCATTTTAATTCTGGTCATGGAAGCAAAAGTTCAAAGTCTTACTTTGAACTCATTGACACAATCAGTTGTTCAAAATTATTGAGATACAAGGATTTAACAATAAAATCAATCTAATTACTTACATAGCATTATGACACTCTTTTTTGAGATACACTTCATACACACTGTTGCTTTCTAAATAATCATCTTCCTGGTTCAATTTTCTTTTTCTGTAGCACTTTAAAGAAGGTTGTAAGCATTTTTTAGGAAAAAAACGAGCTGTAAAACAGGAACCTTGTAATGATGATGATGATGAAGACTTCTTTGATGATACATTATCAAAGGATGAGGATTACAATCAAATGGAAAGACTGGACCCGACAGAATCAGAGGAAAGGCAATTGAACATGATAGATAAGTTGGTAAGTAATATACCATACATTGTTCATGATATACCTTATCCAGCGAGGCAAAAGACAAATCAATAGATAAATAAATAAATATAAATATTTTTGGACAATTTTACACAGTCCCAAACTAAGCAGAGCTTGTACTATGGGTACTAGACAATGAATATAGATACTTATATACTTTTCTTTGTTGACACAAACAATTATATTCATTACATAAATATTTATTTTGTGTTTTGTGGGAATCAAACCCACAACCTCATGATCAGCAGTCCATTACGCGAACCATTAGACCACAGACGTCGTCACTATAAATTCCTCTTTTATTTATTTTTTTCCCAAAAAACTGTCAAAGCAGTAGAACAGTTATCATAAATTATAGTTTATGTTAACTGTATGTATTTAAGTAATCTCAAATCATTCATTTAATTTTTTTATTATTATTTGCATGTAGGTACTTATATTATTAACTGATTGTTCAATATAACTTTTAAAAGCCATTGGTACCACATGGTAATATAATGTTTACTTGAACCTAATATAGATGGAGGTTATGGATCAACAGTCGGCAGCCTTGACACAAATGGCGCAGGCATCCCTATGTAACTCAAAGGCTTTGGAACAAGTTGCAGATGCTTCACATTTACAAGTAAGAAAAAAGAAACTATACACATACATATATCCATGCATACCTTCACACAGGTATTCCTTGAACATTTAGTACAAATCTATACTCAAGAGCAGCTGCTACTGAGAAGTTCCCAATGGATAACCCAGTAACTGGTCCAGTGCAGAAAACCATGACGAAACTGTGAGTGTAGTAGGGAGTGTGAGGTTCTGGATTGCCTCAGGTGCTCTCAATCAGTGTCATCATGAAGTAGTGTAAATTCCTTAGTAGACTTCATTAAGAACTCATCACATTTTTTATTCTAACATTATGCTTTCTACAGGCAGTAGCAGTGGAAAGGCTAGCTGGCACTTTTGAGTCCATCAGCTCATCAGTACATGACGTCCGAAATGCTATTTTGGGTATTGATTACACCATGAAGCGATGCTACCCGGCAACTGCAACACAACAAAGACAAAACTCAAATATATTTAGTTAAAATATTAATTAAATAAATAAATACATTGGAACACGTTAACACAGCACCATCTAGTCCCGAACTAAGCAGAGCTTGTACTATGAGTACTAGACAATGGATATAATACTTATATACTTTGTTTTTGTAAATAAGTACTTATTATAATACATAAGAAACACCCAGACAAAGACGTCTGTTTATCAAATAAATATTTGTGTCCTGTGGGAATCGAACCGAGTTATTCCCAGTTGTCACCACCGTCTTCGTCACCACTGGTGACAAATGGGAAAAAAAATCCCATTTGTCACCAGTGGTAACGTCCCCAGTGGTGACAAATGGGAATGGCCACTCTTTTTGTTCCCAGTTGCCACCAGTGGTGACAGATGGGAAAAATAAATAGATACGTCCCCAGTAAGGCGGGGCTAGAGCTGAATATATAGTGATGTGAATTCAATTTTTTGACACGAATTATTTTAATTAGATGATATATTCTATTATAAAATGTACATTAAAACGAGAGAAATAAAACTTTTACACGTCACTTGGAAGACATAATTATATTTTTATAAATCACAATATTTATAGTAATCGAAATTAAAACTGCATAAGTACAGTTTTTAGTACTACAACTATTACAGATAATTATTTTACGTAAAACGATTTTCTTAGGTTTTTTCACAGTTTCAACACATGGAATGATGTCTATTTATGTAAAATAGCACTTAATGAATACTTAATTACAACACATTTACAATAATTTTCGCACTCCCATCCTGCCGATAAACCCCCCCTCCACTATGCTGTTGTCGGTTCGTAGATCAGTGACGTCACACTGATCAGTACATTCCCAACAATGTCAGGGTCAAGTGCGTCGTGCAGTTCTGGTGCAGTTTCGTTAGTTTTTATAAAAAGACGTCATGGAACTATTATGCTTCGCGCAGGATATCATATAAAAAGGAAACATAAAAGTGGGTTAATTGTGTGGGAATGCACCAAACGCAGACAAAACTGTAAAGGAATTGTTAAAATAAAAGTAAGTTTTCGGCCTTTGTTTAAAAATTCTATTATATTGTTGACATATTTTTTAAGAGTTTATTTATGTTGTAAATCTTATGTTTAATTATACAAAAGTTAACAAGAACGAATATACTTGGCACAATAAAACTTGAAACAATTTAAATCTAAAAAATGACGTGTAAAAGTTTTATTTCTCTCGTTTTATAATAGAATATAAATATCATCTAATTAAAATAATTAGTGAAAAAAAATTGAATTCACATCACTATATATTCAGCTCTAGCCCCGCCTTACTGGGGACGTATCTATTTATTTTTCCCATCTGTCACAACTGGTGGCAACTGGGAACAAAAATAGTGGATATTCTCATTTGTCACCACTGGGGACGTCACCACTGGTGACAAATGGGAATTTTTTTCCCATTTGTCACCAGTGGTGACGAAGACGGTGGGGACAACTGGGAATAACCCATCGAACCCACGATCAGCAGTCAGACATTCGAACCACTAGACCACAGACGTCGTCGTCTTAATTAATTTATAACTATTAATTAGAAATTATTTATGTCATTATATAATAGAATAGAATATTCTTTATTGTACACCATATAAACAAATGCCGTACATGTTTAAAAAGTTAAGAATGGTACAGACGCCAGTAGGTCAAGTTATCCAAAACTGTCAGATTTTCCCACTTAAATAGGAACCTTATTATTATTATTGTCTTAAAGTTGAAAATCTATCAAAGAAAATTGACAGATTAGGGTAGCTTGATGTGCAGGCCTGTGTACAATGGGCGGTCTTATCTCTAAAAGTGATCTCGTACAAACAACCTTATAGACCATAAGTTGTAGATATTTTCATTATTTTTTAGATATACTTTTTAATCGGACTTGCAGGGCTAATGGGTTATTCCTTTTTAGTCGCGTAAAAAGGCCGCTTTCGATATAGTAGATATTATATGCATTCTGAATATGAATTGATTCTAGAGTAACTTCTAAGTGAGGCTTTTTACCCACTCTGTATCTGTATATTGATACCTTTTGGCTGCCACGTCAATAACGAAAATCCATGTTCTCTACGCCAAGCGACAAATTCTAAGTAGTATCAAATAATAGGTAAAAGAAAACAAAAAATTTTTGTATAGGTGTATTTTGAACTAAAAAAAAGTGGTATTTCTGACGTGCCATGCCGTCGTTGGCGTCGTGAGCAAGTTTTCATTTGACGTCTATACACGTCCGTGTCGGTCAAAAGGTTAATGACAACCACTGTATGTTATGATAAGAATAATACATTGATCCAAACATTTTACTTTCATTTTTCATTTGTTTGTGTGCGCGTCCCGGAAACAATTGATTTACTATCGTGTCTGAGATTTCTTGGCGGTAGATGCAACGCGAATCGTGTTCGCTTTTAGCGGAGATTAGGAGGAAAACGTGAAAATCATGAGTATTTCCTTGCTGGAAACTGGAAATCATCTTTACACTATTCAGGTAAGAGTTGAAAAAGAACGCAAGTAAGTAATTGTCTGATCTAGTATACCTACATCATCGACACGTTTTACTTTTTAGTAGTGAATAGTCTTACTCTTTTCAACTAGATAAGAACATTTTTAAGTTATCTAGGTCACTTACCTACTTATGAAAAAAAAAACTCCGCCTAGGTAGCGCTGACTTATGTACGATTTCCACCATTCCACCGGATTACGCAGGAGCGCAGCGCAGCGCATCGCAGCGGATGCGCGAGCACGCGCCAGTAGCCGACCGCGTCCGTCCGACCGCTACAATCTGTTGGAACCCGGGCGCATGTTCGCGTATCCGCCAGCATGTGAGACTTTCGTGTCCCTTCAGTCAGTTTCTATCTGCGTTCGTGGCCTACTGTTACTGTGGTGGTTAATTTTGCTAAAATAATGGTAGATTGGGAAGTGGTAATGCTGGCGACTGCATTGGAAGAAGAAGAAAGTAATCATAGGAAATCGGTGGCCGAGCGCCGCCGTCCACGTACGCGAAGAGGCGCACGGCATCCGAGCGCAGCCGAGCGGATGCGCGAGTTCCAAACAGTGTAAATTCCATGCAAAAAATAAATTTAACTATTGTAAAGAAGGCTTAATTTCCTTTAGCACAAGGTGAAATGCGCTCGGACGCGGTCCGTTTGGTGGAAATCGTATATTACGCGGCAATACGCCACATATTAAACCTATGTACTCTATATACCTGCCTACGTGCATTTAAGTTAGCGTGTAATAAGAGAAGGCACCTACACCGCATCGCAATTGTAAACATTCGATTCGATCGCTTTTTGAAGTCATGATAATACCTAACCTGTTTCTAAAACAAGATTACGGATCGTTTTCCAATGGAAAGAGGAAAGTAATCTCAATCGTCACTGGACAAAATATGATACCGTTCCTTCGCTGTTTAAATACGTCTACCCTCTTTTCCGCAACTTGTAATGTACTTAATGTTGTAGGTATCTACACATTTCGGATTTCTACATAGATGTTAATTGTGATAGTAGTAACTGTAGAACAAGCAATATTTTAGCGATTCCACATAGCATCCTGAATTACTTACGAAAGTTTATCAGCTGGTAGTAGGTATCATAATACAGATCCAGGTTTAAGAACAGCAGTGCTTACATAGTGAAAGAATAGATTCCACGTGGTTATCTTATCTCAGCCGCTGATAGTGATTGTTTTATCAATTCGTGTATCACTGCTCCATTTTTACTGTGAAACCAAGCTAGCGTCAATGCAACCATATCATTTAATAGAAAATATACAATAATGCGAATAATTTCTCCCAGTTGCAGTAAAAATTATAGAAATGGAGTTGAAGTATTTTTTGTTAATAGTGTTATTTAGTGTTTGTGTCACTGGTGAAGTGTGTCCGAAGCAATGTGACTGTGATATGGACAATGGGTTGAACAGAGCGCTTTGTGTGGATCAAAACATTATCAATATAAATGTGGGAGTGCCTAAAGCGGTGCAAGTGTATAGCCTGAGTCACAATGTCATCAGTGAATTGGATAATTTTTGTTTCAAGGTAGGTATGGTGCATCGCTTCATGCCCTTTATTATTTTCAACTAGATTTAGTGTTGTTTTTTTTTGGTAGGAAGTATAATGTTGACCTTAATAGCTATGTACATAAAAAAATGATTTTCATATTTTATGAATGTTGATTTAAGTAGTACATAATCTACTTACTGTATAGGTACTTTCCATGAGTGTTTGTTTGTTGCATGACTCAAATAAAGAACCTGTAAGTATAACTGATGTAATTCTAAATTGACGTCAAATAAACATCTATTTACCGCGTAAATGATACTTTCAGGTTTGATAAACTGTAATTCACAACATAACCCGCTCCACATAATTTATTTAAAGTTAACAATAAACAACGAAATTTCATTTCTACTTTACCTAATCTAATAATTCGTTTTAAAAAACTGGGTCATGAAAAAATTAACCCGGTTAAACAGAAAAAAATGGGACATTTCTGTACCTTCAGTGAAAAGTGATACATCTTGACTTATAGCACTTTTAATATTTTTGCACTAAGTACCACAGAAAAAAAAATGCTATTTTTTGATCTTATTCACACCCCTCTAAGGTTCAAATTGAGCAAGTTAATTTTGGTGTACAGTGCTATAACTAGGTTTTTTTTACATTTATTAATGTGTAATTAAATACAACTGTATTAATATCAAAGTGAACTGAACAAATATTTCAATTTTCTTAATGTATATTAATACGAATATAAATAACTCCTATTACGCGACCGAATTATTTAGATGTGAATTAGTACAAACTGATATAATTACACTTTTATTATTAAACATTGTATTGTTGGCTCTATTCATTTTTGTGAAAACCGGTATAATTATGTTTAAATCACAATAAATGTAGATATTTGTAGGATCAAAAATGTGTATAATGATACAACTCTTAATATATCAATTTACATTTTATTTTCTAATCAAATTCATTGTGATATCTGACTCCGATTTAATTGTATCAATATTTACATAACTTTGGAATACGTGTATAATAATATAAATGTATTTAAAACAAAAAATATTAACTTTAATAGAACTTGTTTATACGATAGAATAAGTGTATTGTGATACAAGTTCTTAGTGCAGCGGGCGGGGGTAGCAGCCTGTGAATCGGGCTCGCCTCTCGCATCCCACTTACCCGCGTCGAGTGAGATTCATATATTGGAAATTAGAACAAGTGATTGTTGAGGAAGTTAGTCTTGCGATTGCATTTTAGCTAGTACGTCGTATTTTCGGTAGCAAAATAATGTGTAAGGTAACTGACTTATATAATTTTACACAAATTACATTTAATTCGTGGTGATAATATTGTGTCACTAAAATACCTCGTATTATTATTTATTTACACCTAATTTATTATATATTTTAGGAGTTATGTAACTTATCATAATAAATTAAACATTATTATGTGCATGAGGTAATTTTAGTACATATCTGTAATAGATTTCTATCCGAATCCTAAACTATAATACATACATACATATCATCATGGCGACTGTCCCCAAAGGGTTAGGCAGAGGTGTACCAATGTACACCCACAGTTCGCTGATATGAATTGCGTAGACTATAAATTGCGACGATACCAATTTTGTGTCAACTTTGACCTTAAGAGTGGCTACATTTCGTAAAAAGATGCACCAACGTCCGCACACCCTGACGACGAAGTCGAGGCCATGTACGAAGACATAGTGAAAGCTATGTCTCGTACCAAAACATTCTATACTGTTAAAGTTTATTTATTTATTTAATAAGGTTTTCCCACAGCTTATGCATACAACGCTAATAGTTATATATATACATACTTAGTGGCCTTCGTCTGATACACAAGCCAAAATTATTTAGAAAAGGAAAAATTCAACCGCGGGCAGGATTCGAACCTGCGTCTTCTGGTTAGGTACGCCAGACGCTATGACCACTAAGCCACCGCGATATTCTATACTGTTGTTATGGGTGACTTAAACGCTAAAGTGGGAGTACAAGAGAGCGGCGAGTCGAAAGTGGGTCCATTCGGCTATGGACACAGAAATCACAAGGGGCAAATGCTGGTAAACTTTCTCGAGGTACAGGGGCTTTTTCTGATGAACTCTTTCTTCCAGAAGAAGCCTCAAAGGAAGTGGACCTGGCGAAGCCCCGATAACATGACAAAGAACGAGATCGACTTCGTTATGTCTAACAAGCGCCAGGTATTCAGAGATATCTCTGTGATCAATAGGGTCAATACCGGAAGTAATCACCGACTGGTAAGAAGCACTCTGGATATAAAGGTCAAAATAGAACGAGCGCGCTTAACAAGGTCGGCTCTTAGACTAACACCGCCACAGGTCGAAGCTGGCTGCGCCCATATCACTCCTGGGACATGTTTACTAGTTGTTGTCGAGGGTTGTCTCAAATCGTCTTGCCCAAAAGTTCGATGACTTCCGCCCACCGGAGCAAGCCGGTTTTCGGAAAAGCTACAGCACCGTGGACCACATACACACCTTGAGGTAAATCATCCAAAAGACCGAGGAATATAATCAGCCTCTCTGGCTAGCGTATGTGGACTACGAGAAAGCTTTCGATACCGTCGAGACCTGGGCTGTACTGGAGTCTATGTAGAGATGCCTTGTCGACTGCCGATACGTTGAGGTGCTGAAATATCTGTATAATACCGCAACGATGACCGTCTAAGTACAAGACCAGAGTACAAAACCAATCCAACTGCGTCGAGGGGTAAGACAGAGAGACGTCATATCTCCGAAACTGTTTACGAACACGTTTGAGGACGTTTTCAAGACGCTTAACTGGAAAGGACGAGGCATAAATATTAACGGTCAGTACATCTCGCACCTCTGATTTGCGGATGACATTGTCATCATGGCAGAATCTCTGCAGAAGCTGGAAGTGATGCTGAACAGCCTTGGCGATTCTTCAAGGCAGGTGGGTCTCGGGATGAACCTGGATAAAACCAAAGTATATGACTTTGGTTTGGCTTTTGGCAATGATTATGTCATCCTGATACCTGTATACGTAAATGGCTCTGCCCTCGAAGTAGTGCAAGAATAAATATATCTTGGCCAAACTATTCAACTGGGGTGGCATAACTTCGAGAAGGTAGCGGCCAGAAGAATACACCTGGGCTGGGCAGCATTCGGGAAGCTGCGTGATATCTTTGATTAGTCGATCCCACAATCCCTAAAGACCAGGGTCTATAACCAGTGCGTCCTACCCGTGATGACTTATGGAGCCCAAACGTGGACACTCATCATGGGACTGGTCCAAAAATTCAAGGTTGCTTAGCGTGCAATGGAGAGAGCAATGCCTGGAGTTTGTTTGGTGGATAGAATTCGCAACAAAGTCATTCGCCAAAGAACAAGCACGCTGAAGTGGAAGTGGGCCGGCCATGTCTGCAAACGCACAGACGATTGTTGGGGCAGACGAGTGTTAGAGTGAGACCACGTTTGTCCAGCAGTGGACGGCAATAGGCTGATATGATGATGATGATTATGATATCTGTATTGCACTTATATCAATAAATACTTTAATATTTTCAAAACGTATCAAAATGAACAACAGTTTGTATCATTATGCACATTACATCATAAGTATTATACGGGTGTATAATGATTTCAATTCAATTTGTCTTACATTTTCTTAATTACAATATCGATTACAATTTTTAATACTCTAATTAACAATATTAATTTTACAACTTTTTGTTTTAATATCTCCTTCAAGTACAAACCTACCAAAATACGAAGTATAGAATCATTCAACACCAAACCAAAAACGATGTGTAAAAGAGTTCAAGTAATTTTAAATTAAATGACACGCAAATTATTGATAATGATGTCTTGTGTTAAGTGATACATCTGGATATTTTATTAAATTAAAAAAAAACTACACAAAATCATCCATTTCTTTTTTCACTATTTGTTTTTTTAAGATATTGTTTATCAATAACAGTAATCAGTTCTTATTTTAGTAAAGTAGAAAAAGAGTCAGAATTTTTTAAAACTTTAAAGCGTTTTTTCTCAAAACCATGATTTTCGGTTTATATCACTTTTCACTGAAGGTACAGATTTTACACTGCACCATCTAGAACCAATCTAAGTAGAGCTTGTAAATATTATGGGTACTAGGTGTGACTGTATATAATAGGTACTTAGATTTTTGTTAATACATACATAAACACATAAGAAACACATTATAATGATAATAAAAAAATGTCACTGGCAAGCTAGATTAACGAATACATGTAGTACTTATTTTAATTAAGTGTAAGTACACTGCGAAAGCATTATCATTGCATCGTCTTTGCCAGACAGATTGGTAAGGTATACAATTTATGTAGTTAGAGTAGCTATTTTTATTTCAAGACCTGAATACAATATATCCGTGGACCACAAATATTTGTCTCGAGTGGGAATAGTACCCACGACGCTGCGCAATAGGAGTGTCTAGGTGTTGCTTCCTGTTCGGTAATAATTAAATATGTATCTTGTTTCATTTCAGGAGGCTCAATACACGTCGTTAGAAATACTCGATCTATCATATAATTTGATATTTTGGATTGGTCTGCACGCTTTCTCAGGATTAGACAAACTGGTCAATTTGAACTTAAGCAACAACCGACTGAGATTCATTTCGTCGGATCTGTTCTGGGAATCACCGGAACTCGACACTCTCGACTTGTCATCGAATGTTTTTGAAAGCCTCAAAAATGAACCATTTCTAATGCATTCGAAACTGAAGGTATGCATGCTTACTTACATATTTTTTGTTAGATCATAATTATTTTATTTTAATTATCTATTCTGAGCACACTTGCCTTGCGTTTGGTTCGCTGATTCTACCGTAACAAATTGTTAGTACAGACGCCAGCAGGTCAAGTTATCCAATACTGTCAAATTTTCCCAATTGAACATGAACCTTATTACTTTATGTTAAAGTTGAAAATCTATCAAAGAAATTTGACAGATTGGGGTAGCTTGTTGTGCTGTGCTGGCCACTGTACATGGATTGTATTTTAATATTATTATATACTTACTCATCTGATTGTTATGTCTTATTATTCCCATTTTTAAGATCTAAATTCATCTTTTCAGGTATTGAACTTGAACAACTGTCGCATTAAATCGCTACCGAATCGTCTGTTTAATCGGCTGCCGAATTTAAGAAAACTTGATTTAAGTGAAAACTACGTTGTTTCTTTGAATACCGAAGTTTTACTGCCTTTACGTAAACTAGAACGAATAGAACTACGTAATGAATACTGGCAATGTACTCAAAGTTTCATAGCTGTAGAAACTTGGATATCCTCTCGAAGTATAACTTACGAGAAACAATGCAAGAACAACAATGTTCCAAAAATGTCGGAGAAAATGATATCCATTGTGCCGGTTACGGAGAGAGAAGTAGACTTAAACAAAGTATGGAATATAACTACAGATATTACTAATGACACAGTACCAGACCAGCCCACTAAACCACTTACACCATTTGAGAAATTTGACCGAGAATTTTCATCAGTACAAGCCTTCATTATTGGTATAGAAATAGGATTAGCGATCGGGATAGTGGGTACATACATTTGGCTGAACAAGTTTTGTACGTGTGGAGCGATGAGTTGTCGGCCGCAGACGCGGAGACAAAGAAGACGAAGAATGCAGAGATTAGATGGCGATATGAGGACTAATTTACTGTGGAGCAGTATAGTCACTCCTGATTTGGAAACCCCTCCCACGTACCGCAGAGAGCTCTCTTTACCGGACCGAAGTCCACCATTCCCTACATACGGCGTACCTGTCGCTACAGAATCTGCCTTGCAAATAGACACAATTCGCTTGCCTGATCGTGGTGAAACACCGCCGCCGCCGTACAATGACTACCGCCTCAATGTATAATATGCGGAATACACTTCGGTCTAGTGGTCATTATTATCTCTTGTGATATTTCGAATTAAGTATTTGTTTGTAAGTGTTGTGATTATTATACATTATTTTAATTTTGAGATAGGCTTTTTAAAATTTTGTGGAATGGAATGAATGTTTATCAGTTTGTGCTAAATTGGGTTTAATTAAACAAATTTGTTATAAATTGTTATGTTATATTAAGTTAGTACTCAAAATAATAAGTATTTTTTTATAAAATCGTCGTTTATTTTTATAAATACCATTATCACATTTGATTCATTAACATTACTATATGATCTGTCATAATATAAAAGTTAATATAATATGCTAAGTCAGACTCATAGAATTTAATATAAATTCTCTAAAATTAAAATAGATATAATTTGGGTAACTCTATAGAATTTTGTACATTACAACACAACCTTGTGGCAATTTCATACTCGTGAACTATGGCATTCCCATGGCATATAGATCCAAACAAATGATCACTGGTAAAATAAAATATTGAACTATTCCAGGCGCCCAATTGTTAGTTGAACATAGAATATAATGAAAATCAAATTTAGATTTGAATGAATAAAATAACCAATCACAAAGACACTTATCGTCAGTACATAGATCGATTTAAATAAACAGTATATTAATTGTAAGAAATTGGAATGTGCAGTACATTAAAATTAATATTTCACAGTATATTAAACATAAAAGTAAATAAAAATTAGTTTTTATATACATCCATTTTGGCTATAAAAGGAACATGGTCTGGAAATGCATGATTAGTTTCAAGTAAACCAAAACAATACTAGAAAGTGAATACAGTTAAAACAAATGCTATTCCAATATACTACCACATAAAAAATAATATTAAAAGACAAAGTACCTAACACAGTACCCTATTTACATGTCCTATGGCTATATAAAGTAATACGTAATCAGGCACATTATGGCATGTCATTTCTGATTATCACGCGAATATTTCCACTACCCAAATTGAAACTAAATATATTTGTTGTGCACATATATTTGTGCTTGCCTGTTTATGAGAAGCATAGGCAATCGGTACACTAATAAATAGAGAGGTATAAACATACTGTCAGAAAATTCGACGACCCATACCAAACCCTGACAACGGTAACGTCACGCCAAAATTTCCTTATTGTTGTGCTGATATATGTTATAGCAATTTCTTACAGAAAATTTCAAGTAAATTATTTCCACAATATATTTTCAAAAGGCAGCATTTATAGGGATTTTCTAGGATACGTCGACATATTGTTCAAAATGTTAAAAATACACTGAACCTACATTACATTTTGTTCCTTATATCCTTCAAACATTAGCGTCGTCATTCTCTAGCGCCAGCTGGCTGATATTCACGTAGTCCGGGTGCCGTGAAAACACATCCACGAGCTGACTGAACGTAGGCCTCGCATCGGGATTGTACGCCCAGCAGTCCAGCATCACCTGGTATATCTCGTTTGGACAGTCCTTTGGTGCTTCCAGGCGTTTCCCACTTTCCACAATTTGTATAGCCTAAAATATGAAAATAGACTGTCACTACACGAATTTATTAGCTGAGTTGTCATAAGCGCGACAGCTACGCTAGTCTTGGTTTCGATTACCAGGTGGCTCAGCAGCATTCTGAATGTTTGCGTTCGGTTAATGGGAATAGGCACAGCTTCTTTTACAAGGGATCTAAACATACCACCAAACTGTGGGTGTTCTTAGTACACCGTTGCTTTACATAAACTTGCCATGAGAATTGAGATGGCTACAGTAAAACTAAAACAAAATTAAGAAAAGACAGGCATCGTGTACTAAAGGCGTGCTTACTCAACAAAGCTTTAATACACTAAGAATTGATGAGCCTTCGTGCATTGTCTACTGACCCAATCAAGCCAACACATTGTTTACTAACCTCCATACCCCTCATGTCTCCGTACGGCTGCTTCCCGTAAGAGAACATCTCCCACAGCGTGATGCCGTAGCTCCACACATCACTTGCGTGGCTGAAGGTGCCGTAGTTATACGACTCGGGCGCATACCACTTGATGGGCCACTTGCCGCCACGGCTCGCCTTGTAGTACGAACTATCCGTCGACAGAGCCCGTGATAGTCCAAAGTCACTTATTTTAGCTTGATGTCTACAAAGACAAAAAATAATCAGTGCCTAGCCTAGTAACTACGTCCAATTTTTAACTTCTATTTGCAATTTTCATTACATGAGAATAATGGTAATTTTTTAATGACAATTCAAAGTTCAAAACCACCACGTCACCTCATGCAGCCAACAAAGTATACTGCTGAACGAAGATTTTATTACTTTTTTAATACTGTGATTGTAACACTACAGTAATGTAAAATTTTGTCAGATACACGTATTGTTTAGTTTGTGGCTAATGTATTGCAAATGTTATATTTAGTTATTTATTATTGAACAGAACTTGACCATGCCAAAAGCATTTGAATGCATTAGCTACTGCTGAAATTATAAGCTATTCAGCTAATTGATAGGAAGGCGGACTGCCAAGAGCGCACTATACTCCAGATCATTCATGTATCGACACCCGGGAGGGTCTTTTAATTTACGAATGCATTCTGATATTGTTGGACAATTTAAGTATCAAATAGTTACCGGCTAGCAAGCAAAATATTCCTCGCAGCTAAGTCGCGATGCACGAAGCGGCGCCTCTCCAGGTAGCGCATGCCGGCCGCCACTTGACAGGCCCACAGCCGCAGCTCGTACCCAGGCGAAGCTTTTTCTGGGCTACGCACCAAGAATTCCAGTAACGATCCTAACGGCAATAATTCTTGAATCATCCCTAATGGCGGTCCCTGGAACGATATCACAAATAAATTTATTATTTTTAATTTAAATAGATGCTAAATCGTCATCATAAAGCAGTTTACGTAAAAAATATTAACAATTTCGTAATTTTTTGAAATTATATTGAGCAATTTCTAGTTATAATTTCTTAATTATTTTCGTAGGCAACTACATAATAATATGTCCAAACAGAAGGCGCAGGTTAGAATCCTGACCGTGGTCAAATTTTTCAATATAAACAGTGTTATCTAATAATTATACAAAACAGATCAGATATCACAGAGATGGACGAAACTACATTTCTTTGTATCGTGACACAAAAACATAAAAAGGTGCACAGTAGCTGATATAAAAATGTAATCAAATTTATCTGTCATATAGGTGTTAGTGGTGCAGGTCAATCGCTGATAGATGGATACCGATCTAATGAGATATGTTATAGTAACTGTTTGTTTTTCGACCTACTCACCAACGATACGCCGATCAGTCGCACGATGCACCGATGTCGTAGAGACATCATAACCTTGGCTTCGGACAAGAATTCTTTCTTATTGGTGTCAGTGTGTTGCATGTGTAACGTCTTGACTGCGACTTGTTGCGGCGGCAGGTCGGCGGCGGCGGAGGCGGGGGAGGCGGGGGAGGCGGGGGAGTACGTGGCGCGGTGCACTGACCCGAACTCGCCCTCGCCTAGCACGGCGCACAGGGTCAACTCGTTCATCGGGATGAATTCTGTGGAATCAACATGATATACCATCATGTTTTTAGTCTCCAAAATGTTAGGTTAACACACTGCCACTTGGGAATCAAGCCCAGGACATCCGCGATTTCGACCACGAAAGCGATGAGGCAGTTATCTGTAGTTCTATAGAGTTGATATGAACTGAAATAAATGCGTCTTTTTAGATATTTATACCCAAACAAATGTATTTACGCGAACGGATTGAACCAGTGTTATCGAATCTTGAATAAATAACTGTTCTTCTTGTAACGATAATTATTATTTCAAGTGACGGAAATGGAAGGCGGATGCAACTCTTCACTATTATCAGTTTTGTCACGTCTATCAAGTACCGTAAAACTTGAAAAACAAACTCACCCTGCAGTGTTGATAGCTGGCCATCAGAGTTAATAGATATTTCGTTGTAATTCTCTGCCAACGTAACTACTGCACTGTTATTCCCGGGAACTTTATACGTGTCGTTGTCTTCAATGGGATCTTCGTTGTTGTTGAGACTATCGTTGTTAAAGTCAGACGAAAAGGAAAGGTTCCTTGTGATAAGTTCGAACATATTGTTGTTCGATTGTGTGGAGGTGGGCGGCGACGTTTGCGGAGACAGTTGCTTGTCGTTCAGGATGTCGTGTTTCACTAGCGAGAGAGACTGATTCAGGGCTGCTCGGCTTGATGCCAGCTTTTTTGTACGAGGCATAGTGGAGAACTGTAACAACGAGTTACAATTATTAAGTAAATTATACTTAATTGGTAGAGTGCAGTGTGTGTAAATATGGAGGGTGGGGATTTAATAAAAAAAAAACCCCGAAAAAATGGGTCAAATTCCCATCCTCTTGCAATATTTTTGACGCCATTTGACGCGGGGGACTTGAAAAACACAATTAACACAAATTACACCCAGACTCGAAATAAACACCCGTGAGACGCACAAATAGTTATGTTGAGTGGGAATCAAACCCAAAACATCCGGCGCAATGGCAGTGACGAGGTGACCACCATTCAGGTACTTAGGTACTTTATTAAAATATTTCTGGGGCAGTTTTTCTCTATAGTTTTAAGAACTATTCTAAGGTTTCTTATAAATAAATGTATTGGCTGTTATAGAAGAAAATTAATAGAGTAAGTGGAGGTGGTTGCACCCAGCATCGCATACTCACTTCAGGTAGAGGTGGTTTAGGTTTCGGCGGCACAGCGGTTGTGAGGCGAGTGGGCAGCCCATCCGGGACAGTACTGTAGTGTTCAATGAGCCTCTCTAGAGATTCCAAATAGGGGCCGTCGTCTATGAACAGCCAGTTTGTCTGGAATTTCAATACAAAAAATAAAAGTTATGATGTTTCTGTCATCATTTATACACCAAAAGGGGCCATTTCTATGTCAAAACTGTATGCGTCGCCTGATGTCAAGAAATTAAGCTGATCAAATTATACAAATTACCTCTTTCCTAATGATAAAGTTATAAGGTGTGTTTTCGCTCAGCATTGTGAGCACGTAAGCGCCGGTATGCCTCTCACTGTATCGCACAAGGAACACGCCGTCAGACGCCTTGCCCTCCACCTTGTTGTGTTTACAATACTCCTCTAACGTCTTCACGGCTTCTTCACGATTCAGAGTGCCATGATACCATAAACTTTTTGACGTTTTCGGAGGATCCGGTTGGTGATTTTCTGTTAATAAATAAAATATAATGATCATGAAAATCTTACAAATCATAACTAATTGGAATGTTATCTAATGAAGTATAAAGTTTGTATCAGGGACGAAAAGGAAACATCTACTGTACAGAAAAGTACCTACTGAAAAAAATTGCAATCTGATGATAAAAACTTACTCAACAATTGGTAGCATTCTGTATGTCCATAATGTTTGGCTAAGTCAGCAGGCGTGTCATGTGCCAGTGTCCTCGCATTAGCTGGTGCTTTGAGTTTCAGTAGAACCTACAAACAAATTTTTTTTTCTACAAATATCTATAAAAGAACATGTACTGGTAAATAATCTTTGCGGATTAGGTGGCGAGATTTCTTATTTAAATGAAAGTGTCAACTACTTTCTTTTTCTATTTAAGTTAGAATGTAGGTAATTACTGGGACTAATGAAAGCTATTGTCTCGATGTAGTTAGGTACCTTCTGTTGCGAACGACGTAAAGGTAACGAAGGATCAATTTAGTTTGCCTACTTAAGGTGCCTAAGCAATACGATGCATATCTATCACTTCAAAAATAATCTATCGCTTTTTTGAGAATGAAGGTCTGAGGGCTAGATAATAATATTGTCTACACTTATTAATAATTATGTATTATATTTTCTATACTACGAACCTTGACGCAATCAATGTGCCCCCTTTGTGCGGCATCGTGTAGTGGCACCTTGCCTGTGGGCGCGTGCCTCATCTGATAGTTAGCGTTGCCCTTCGTTATCAACAGCTCCGTCGTACTCGGCAAGTTGTTCTGACATGTGTACTGTGTATAAAAAAGAGAAGATTTGGAGTAATGTCGATCATAACAATCAATATCCGTGAAGCAGATTCCAATAGTGGTGTGGAGACGAGATGTATTGTCTCCAACCCAAGGGAGGATTCTGCAATCAGGCGGGTGTTTTGCCTGGCGGGCAACGGCCCGACAGTTACTATCGGGAGTCTCTATATTTGCAACATGCGTTGAGAATGTTGATAGCGCGATTCAGGATTTCATCGTAGTACAATGTAGCGACATCGATCACAGTTTTACTAATAAGAACCGTAGAGAATAGGAGAGGAAAGATGTTTGGCCACTTGATATGACACGACGACTACTTTAAAATTATACTAGAAGGTAAAATTGAAGGAAAATGAGGAAGGCGAAGACCTAGACGAAGTTTTGTGGAACAAGTGGAGGAAAGGTTGGGGATCGTGTCGTATGAAGAGGTAAAACAGAAAGCTGAAGATAGAGAACAGTGGCGATTGCTCCACCGACAAGAGCTGAGTTCTTAAATTGAAGAGAGAAACTTATGTCACAAGTTCTGAAAATTTGACACACACAAACGATAGGAAATCAGATCCATAATATTAGAGCTGGCTGGCTGTGGATTGATGACATAAATAACTAAAATTACGGGATACAATCATGATACGTAATTAATATATACCAAACTCACATGTAAAGGTGTATATCCGAACGAATCTCTGACGTTAACAGTGGCTCCACTCTCTATTAGTTTGGCAAGTATGTTATCTTTTCCAGCCCTGGCAGCGATGTGCACGGCCGTCTGACCGTCCTGATTCTTTGCGTCGCGACTGCGGTAGCCACATGCCAGCATCTGAGACACTATGTTGAAGTCGCCGGCTTCGGTCGCCCTGTGAACAAGAAAACATTGTAATACATGACTTACCATCCCATTTTTTAAATATAATAATTAGTATCACCTAAAAACAACGTTCAACATTTTTTTTTGTATATTAAATACTTTAAAAATTTTATAATTGCTAGTGTTGCACTGCTCATCGTAACTTAGCCAACAATGAGACTAATTGAGACACATTAACATAGCTAATGACAACATAATTAAGACAATGATATCGATAATAGCTCACAAGAAAATCTAAATATAAATAAGGAACAATGTGCGCGACAATGAATCATTAACATAAACAATGATTCACCATTGCCAAACACAGATGTATCTTGAAGGAATAGTTGTCATCATATCACACACCATAAAACATTCCCAAGGTATGACTAACTTCAATGGTGCTTATGGTTACTGTTCACTTGAGCTAATATTGATTAAGATTCGTTGACACAGAATTATAATAAAATCATTTATTATTATTATTTTATTGCGTGCTTGTTATGCAGATTTTTAGACGAACAAACAAATAATTATTTAAATAAGTCACTATTATACATAACACATAATATTTTTATAACAAATAAAAAATATCCGAAATAGTTGTTGGTGTTTGTACACACAACTTTGGTCACCTCACAGCTAAATCCATAATACAACTTGATTCCTAGGTATATGAAATTTATAAATATACATATTTTTAGGTCAATTTTACACAGCACCATCTAGTCCCAATCTAAGCAGTTTAAATTTGTTTTAATTTTGTAAACACCTGCTTGTAATACATAAGCAACACCAAAGTTGGATGTCTCATGTTGTTATGTATTAATTTGAACTTTTTGTTGTTATTGTACCTATATGGCGCTTATTTACCTTTTTACCTATATTATCACAGGCAGACCAAGGATGCTGTAAGGAGCCCAGAACCTCGGGATTAATCATATCAATATATGTGATAAAATCCGTAAAAAGTTGTTTTAATTTTATTTCAATGGCTAATATTCGCGTAAGTGTCAGAAATCCAAAACCACTGACCTCTAATGTATTATAGAGGTCAGTGTCCAAAACCCATTATATATAGTATAACTTTAGTTTCGTCATAAAAACCATATCAATTCGTAACAAAGAAGTTTTCACAAGAATGTGATTACAAAAGTAGGTTTGCTATGTGACTTCTTGACTCAATTATTTCAAACCATGTTTGGTATTCCAATCAGTGTACATTGCAAACACAAATTGTCATAAAACATGTGAAGAATTTTGATGTTATACACACATAGCATGTACACGTTGTAGATATTATTATGCTGCCAGTATGTAGTTGCAACTACTGGCCTTCTCATATTTATTGGATAAACATATTGAACAATGCGCTCAACAGGAAATTGTCAATAAACTTGTCAGCACTTAAAGTAAATTACAAGCACTATAAAGTGCAATGTAAGTAAAAATCAGTGCAATAACCCCTTTATATGTCCCCTTAAATAAAAATTTAATGTCGTAGTTGTTTATGTACGAGGCATTCCACTAAAAATTGTTATGAACTTATTTTAGTTATGGTCAGTAGGATTTTGATATGGGTTGGAATTTATCAGAAAACCATTTTCGCAAATGGTTTCGGTTTAGCATTTAAAACTATTTTTTTTTAATAATACCGAATTCTGTTGTACTTGCTCGAACTGCGTCAAATTATTCTATGATTCTATCTTCCACCCTATCAAATGTTGTACATCGCACTTTAGTAATAACATACAACTGATGACATTGGCGGTTGATCAAATTTCGACTTTAAGCGTTCACAGATAAAGTTTAAATTGATCGACCACCATGGTTGCTAAATATATTTCTGACAATTATTTTATTGATTATTGTTAGCAAATAGATTTAAAAGTTTAAACTAATAAGTACCATGTAGAAATACTTAGGTAAAAATTATGAGTATTAATTAAATCATTGTCATTTAGGGTTTATATTGAAAGTAAGACAAATATCTTCTCTCACTATTTATTTAGTAGGATAGTATTTTACTACTGTAGTGTAGACTAGTTTATTTATTAACTACACTAATAATAAAAAGAATGCTACACCATTCAATTTAGTTATAAAACGAGGGGGATAAATTAAGGGCAATTTAGGTGGCTCTCATCTTAATAGAACTTCCTTCTTCAGGAAGTGCTATCTCTAATTGACATTGCATGTTTCTATCAATTTATTATTTAATTCTGAGCAATTCGCTGCTACTGTGCTTGCGGGAAATCAGTTGTATTATGTTTTTAGAAGTGTTTAAGAAAAACACCAGTAAAGTATTTAAAGTTTAAAAATCTGGTTTAATGGGTTTTTGTGAATCCCTAAGATTTTTGCAGGCTAATATGAAATGATAAAGGGGACCTATACCAACACATTACCATGAAGGTGATATTTCTGTTTGTTGAACCTTCATCTGCTACACTACCCAACTTTATCTAATGAAACTTCTTCATTAACTTACTAAGCAACAACTCATTAAAGGCCCACTGTTGGTCATCCTCTCACAAAATCCTACGAAATTCTCAACACACTTCCCTGAAGAACTATGACTATGTATTTTACATGCTATCTTACTTCACACATTTTAACAATATTACACTTTGGCTGTTATGTTATATGTTCGTATATTGTAATGAATAAATATTTATCAAAAATTATACGCGATTTTTTTCCCTATGCATGACGCGAAATCATCATCGGGTACATAGTTTAGTAACAGGAAACAAAATCTCAAGTTATGCCACTGTTTTGAAATATATTACTAATTATTATTTCCATTTACATCATGAATGATACAATTATATTGTTACCAAATATAGGTACATGAAATAAGGGTATGCTACTTTTGGCAACAATTAATTGATAAAACATTCATAGCATACTAATATTAGTAATATTACTGAATAAACTAAAAAAATGTTATGGAAATGTTGCTCATTAAATAAAATTTGTGTGATGATATGAAAATGTATTAGTTCCTGTATTTTATGATATAATTCTATCTATAGATATCATTCTATATTTATTAACTCATCCAACATTTGCTCATGCTTATAGCTAGACAGTACAGCAAATTCCTCGCCATTGCACCAGTGGTGTCGATTGCAATGTGTTTGTACGTTATAAGTGTGTCTGACACTTTAATATCTAAGAATCAAGCAAATATTACCTAAATATTTTATTCAGTCTTAATGCAAGTTAATATGCTAAATACAGTAGACACATACAATTTTAAATTACTATTTGGGGTGTATTATGAGAGCCTCCAGACTATTTATAAATGTTTGTCCAGCTCATCCTAAGCAGTCTCAGTTAAGTTTTACTACAATAATAACTATGTTTATGTAGAAGTCAATAGAAGAAGAATAATAAAATTGGTAATTGTTCTGTCAACCATAGTGAGCCCAAGAAACTACACACAATTACAAAGGATTTTTTTTCAATCTATATACTTATAATACATAAGAAACACCCAAGTGGACACAATTTTTTTTGTATAAATCCAACTTGGGCAGTTTACCTTTCATTGTAATGATCATTAGAAGATTGCTATGGATGGGCCTAGCAATATTTTTTACAGGTTAATTTAACTATAATAATGCTCTTGACTCACCTATGTAACAGGTTGGTAGTGCCTTGAGTGCGAGATTCATGTGGGGGAGGCTGACCCTTGCACACAACAGATAACCTGGTAACAAGTCCATTGGAGTCTCCACGGTAATGTTGTATGAGTGTGTCTAGTCCATGCACTGTTGTATGCTCCTCTATTGAGAAAAAGGCATCTTCTCCATGCCTTCGAATTTGATAGTGCACTACTTCACCCTAAAACAAAGTGAATAAAATAAATATTTACTTGGTTACTTTAGGTAAAAATTAAAACTGGTTTAAAAGTTATAGACAAAGCCATTTCACAGGTTCAAAAAAAGTATAGAAAAACAGCTGGATGATTATCATGATTAAAAGTCAAGTACACTATTAAAACATTGGTTTTGAGGTTATAAAAACTTTTAAAACTGACCTGATGCAGAACTGAGAGGACATAATCTCCAGGTGAAGTGTTACTTTCACGTACTAAAAACACACCATCCTCTCCTTCTGTAAGATTCAACATACCTGATTCAAGTTGATCAATAACACAAAACATTGGAACAATAACAACTTTGAATACAATAATAATCACAACCACAACCGACCTTCCTTCAACAGTTTCTCGGCAGTGTCTCGAGATATTTTTCCATGAAACCAGTTGACATTATCTTCTCTGTTCATTCTCAATAAAAAAGAGTTTGTCTGAAAAGTTAATTTAAAACTTGTTCAACAAGTATTTTCACAGGCGACACGAAACTTTTCTTTAACATTTCTTGTCCAAGCTAATTTTGTATTCACGTGGTCTCCTTATTCAAATTTAATTAAGCAATAAATTATTATTAAAATATGGAATATGTGTAATGGATTTGAAATTAAGATAATTTTAATAATTACACAAGATTCTACGTTTCTACACAAACTTTTAGAAACTGTTCGCCATTTTTGATGTTTCTATTTCTTTCTCACACGGCACGAATGACATTGGAGCAAGGGGACAACATGTAATGCCAGAATATAAGTACTTGTTCTCTTTCTTTAATCATAATATTCATTTATGTGGAAAAGAGACCGCAATACAACATGGCCTAACTGTTTTGAATTCTCCACATAATACTGAAAACGTCAAACCAACTAAATGGTCAAATAAGAAACTGATAAGGTTTTTAAGAATGATTCATCCACATACTAAATCGTAATTAATTTTACAGTATTTTACACGAAGTATTTGATATTAATTGACTAGCTAGGTACTAATATTCTTACCTTCAACAGTATGAATGACGTCATGGTTGTTATCATGATATCCAACTTTAGAAACACAAAAATATTTACAAATATTCGAAAGAAGAATTTTTAATTAAATCTTCTTCTTATCTTTTGAACACACATATTTATCACTAATATAACTTATTACTATGTTAACACAAAGTAGTCCGTAAAAAGCGCAGCACAGTGAGCGGAGTGCGTCTAGCAAGCAACCGGCAGACAGGCGCGGTATCCCCGACTCTGCCTTCCAACGAATGACTCATAGCAAGGTCAATTCCGAGAAATGAATCACCAACGTACTCAGTTCTACAATGCTTTATGTAGTACGCATTCCCCCACAACATGGCTTCATTATTGTAATTTGTAAATAAAGACATTACCTACCTATTAAATTAGGCATCTTTACTACAAATATGTAGGTATCTACCTACCCAAATAAAGATCCCTGATTTTAGTCTAGATCTAGAATATAAATAGGGTTCAAAATTGGTCTTAATATAAGAGATTTTTATTTTATTCCTGTGATAAATACCTAGGTAACTCTACTAACTAACCAGTTGTTCTGAACAATAATAAGATTCTTGAAAATTGTAAGTCTACAATACGAATCTTTCTAAATGACTAGAACTACGAGAGATGGACAGTTCCAAATAATCAAAGTAGGTAGGTACCTACTTAGCTAACTTGTTGGACGGACTCTTTGCACAGAAATAATAGGAAGATAGGTAATAGGTACCTCTAGAATAGTTATTTAGCTATAGAAGGGTCATGACTCATGGATCTTTATTAAAATAAGTTCTTACAACTGTGGATAAATGAATTCATTCATGTTACAACCTAAACAATTTATTAACATTTTGAATTTCTTACAATATAGCGAAAACAAAAACAAGAATATTTTATTTAAGTTTATAGTATCCAAAAACATACAATCCCATTTATCAAAAAATAAAATATCAGAACCAAAATCTACATATATTGTGTAAATATAGAGATAGGCAACCCTGCTCAATCTGGCTTCGCAATAAGACGCCGATGACTCACAAGATCTGCAAATACTGCCAGAGATTATATCTGTTTTATGTATCAAAGAAACATTATTTTTCCAGAAGGGTCCCAACTGAATAGAATATTGTAGGCTTTATTGTAGGAATATACGACTTTAATTCATTCAATATGCAGGCTGGCCATTGTTGAGCGCACCTAGGCCGCTAAATCCGGAGGTAGAGTTTCTAAAGTTCACATTCAAGTAGAATGATATGGAGATTTAATGTTACCTACTTACTATCAAGCCATAGTAACGTTCCACCATAATAATATGGCAAAGGAAGCCCGGTGTGGTTTTTAGAGTGATTATTAAATTATTTCATTTTTTATAGTGCAGAAAATCCTCATGGGTAGAGAGACCCAGATTTTCTTCTTAAGCTGTTGGTTTTCCCAAGATTCCGCGCTCTTTCTTCAACTTTTATGATATTAAATAGTCCGTAAATCAACTCATGAGTGTGGTTGGTCCTACCGTCATCTCGCATTAAATGAACTAGGAAGGAAAAAGAAATGAATGTAACAAAGGTATTATTTTGTAAACTATAATGTTCTCCTCGCTCTGTAAGAACTAAGACCTACATATTGTAAGTAGGTACAGTAGTGAGCAGAGTCTATAGATTAAGAAACACTTGTCTAGGTGCCCGAGCCATTGGCATACCAATACGTTGCAACACTTTTACAACATTTACGCTGTGCCTGTGATGGCGGCCAAAAATGCAAGGAAATGTAGAGTACATTTAAAGAATTGTAGAATAAGCTAATTTATTGATAGATATCTACATATCTGTAACTACAATTTTTATAGATTTTTATTGTTATCATAACAGCCTTTAGTAGCTGAAACCAGCGACCTATTGTATTTATACTACATGTTCCATTATGAAATATCTGGGTAAATATCCATGAAAGTTAATGTTACTTTCCGTATGAGGTTGACATTGACACGTATATACTAGAGAAGATGGAAATTGATATTTACTAAGTATAAGTACTTCTGTGGTCCTACTAATTTTGGCATTCGACATTTTGTTTTAGTTACTATGTCATAGAATAGAATAGAATAAACTTTATTGTACACCACGATAAGAAGCAACATTCTGGAATTCCTAAAACTAAGGGTACAATGACGGTCTTATCGCTAATAGTGATAGGTATCTACCAGACAACCTTTGGATGCATAGGACAACATTTGAAAAATGGTGGGTAGTCTAAGGTGTCATAATTATTTTCAAACAAAAGGGCTCAATTTAATGTTTGCTCTCTGGCACTGATTAGATAAACGTTCTGACTAAGTATTTAGAAAGCATTCGCTATACCTAGAGTATCGAGTAGACAAACCAGTCTCAAAGTTTGTTTACCTCACGAATGCAATGTTTATTTACTTTCATTCGTCGTCCGTCCTCCTCAACCTGTCTACATTCTGCATAGAATACCCCAACCAGGTATTGTATTGCACGATAATGTCGCAGAATACCAACTTATTACTTTGCAATAAACTCTCATATCTGACTCAGGCAAAAATAAAAATATTTTCAAAGTTTTCAACATTACGCGTTGTTTTTAATTTCGTATGAGTTTAAATGGAGTCCTATTTGAAAGATGAGACCTACGAAATAGGCAAGTACTTTTTATCCATGAAGAAGGAAGAAGAAGAAATAAGATTTATTTGTCACATCATATCTCATTATCCTCTAGAGTCTAAATTAAGTAACCAACCTCCGCCAAAGAAATGATATCCGAATCCGAAGAAAAATCCTTCCATCTGGTTTACATTTTAATAATTCAACTAGTTAAGTAGTAGTTTTATCCAAAGAAAAAAATTAAAGATTTAGGTATCTACCTATTTTAGGAAGGAAAAATAAGAGTAAAAATGTCTGACGGCTCGCTGATGTGATAAAAAAGGAAATTTGGATTATGTAGGTATTGTTTTAATTCGTAAGGTACATTGGTTCATTTTTCTACAAGATTCGTAGATCATTCTTATACAAATCTAATTTTCTTCATGAGTTCATAGGTCAACGTCTGCAGAAGAAAGGAATCTTATTAAAACTAATTATGTACTGCTCGTATCCCAAAAAAAACTTGTAGGTATATTTACTTTTAACTTAGAAAGGAAAACTAAGAGAAATTAATAATGTTATAATCTGTAATAATCCTGCTACAAAAAAACCAGGATATTTTTATTTAGTTATTTTTTTTTTTAGGTACGATAAAGTTCGTAACCTTGTTGATATTAATTAAATATGTACATATTAAATAATTAAATGGGTCTAATAGAAATAATAAATTCTGACAATGAAATATTTATTTAAATGCCTTAAGTATATAATTATCTGTAGAAAACAAATATAGCATATCGTTGATAATATTTTCTTAACATCTCGAATACCTACGAACTAATCTTTGAGTAGTATGGTCAAGCAATAAATGTGAAGTATTCTATATACTAGGATAGGATGTTTGGGGATTGATATTATAACATACCATAACGCCTGTATTCCCTAAGGGTTAGGCAGAGGTACATTAATGTACACCCACAGTTCGCCGGTATGTTTAGGTCCTACATAATAAAGCCTATTACTATTAACCGGACAGTCGGACACAATACCAAACTCCGAGTTACTACTGTAGCGACATCTACCGCGCTACATAGAACTACGAAGGCCTGAATCGCGCAAGCAACATTCGCAACGAAAAGTTGCATATATACAACCGCCCGACATCAACCGTCGGGCCGTGGCCCGCCAGACACAACACCCGCCTGGTTGGAGGATCCTCCCTTTTCGTCGGAGGGGCAACACACCTCGCCTCTCCACACTGGTGACCCCGACGTGATCCCAGTGTTTCCACACTGGTGACCCCGACGTGATGCCAGAGTTTCCACACTGGTGACCCCGAGCAGAACATCAGCGCAGCCTTCCGGAGACCAGCACCTTCGTCATCACCTTCCCCACACAGCAGCCTTCAACAGCATCGAGCAGCGAGTCACACAGCCAGCCAGCACTCTTCCGGCTTCAACGGGCAGCCTGACCACATGCCTGCAGCAGACATGCAGCCTGGTCAGAACCCTCAGCCGACATCAGCGACTTGGCACAGCACACTGTACTTCGGCCGGTCAACAAGCAGAGGCCGTCTCTCCTGGTCGACGCAGCAGCCAGCCACTACGCTTCACTGCACTACCTCGACTCACTGAGGTCTACGCAGCATCGCCCCGACTCACTGGGGACTCATCGCACACTCACCGCAACACAGTCCCGACTCACTGCGGACTACGCGGCATCCGTTCCGACTCACTGGAACTCGCACTTCCGGCACTGGCAAGCTCTTCAGACGCACTGACCGCTGACTCATCAAGATCATCGACCTCCGGTCTCGGGGGGGAGTGATGTAGCGACATCTACCGCGCTACATAGAACTACGAAGGCCTGAATCGCGCAAGCAACATTCGCAACGAAAAGTTGCATATATACAACCGCCCGACATCAACCGTCGGGCCGTGGCCCGCCAGACACAACACCCGCCTGGTTGGAGGATCCTCCCTTTTCGTCGGAGGGGCAACACACCTCGCCTCTCCACACTGGTGACCCCGACGTGATCCCAGTATCTCTACACTACTAAGAATTTCATAGAAAATCCCGACAACTCTCAAGCGTAGCAGCCACGCTAACCACCACTTGATATATATGTACCTACCTATATGTTCTTATTATTATAAAGTGTCCATCTACTCCCAAGCTAGGGGAAGCCACAACACAACTCACAAGGTCTAGCAGTAGATGGGTTAGACTGACTTTATAAAGGAGATGTAATTTATGGTGTCCGTTTCGACTGCTCGGCCACAGTATCGTAGAAGAAATACGACTACGTGAACATTACGAAGGAATTTGTAAAACACTAATAATGAAAGTCGCAAATTCGTGAGGATGTTTAATGAAAGATAGTTTGTAATAACTACACATTTGGTGCAGCGATCGGCTTCTGCGCCACGGGTTGTGGGTTCGATCCACACACGGAGCAACTATATGTATGACCTACATGTAGTTGTTCCGGGTCTGTGTTGTTGTCTGGGTGTTTGTGTATGTGAAAATTTGTGTATGTAAATGCACCCACGATTCGGGAGAAAATCCTAATACCACACTAGGATTTTCTCCCGAATCGTGGGGGCGTTTATTTTAAAACAAGATAATTAGGTTATTGAGTTACCTACTATATACTAAGTAGTTATTTATTATTTCCTGGAAATTGTAATGGAGATTCTTTGTACATAGGTACCTATAGCATAGTCGTTTCGCCAAGGCAGCCTGAGTGTCCGCGCGTAGCACGTCGCGTTGTTCCGCGGGTGACTCACGTCGCTTTCTACCAGCCTGCCGCCCGCCGCCGTTCAGCCAGTGGGTAGCGGTCGATGACACTGGGCCTGTTTATTCCCCATTCGTACTAGAACTATTGTGCTAAAATTGTAATGTCGCATTACAACTGGCTAAGAAGTAGGTACGGTCAACAAAAGAGTTAGGTATACAGGCAGCTAATTAATAATAATCTGTGTTTTGATAGATAAAGATAGTGTATTATTGTATCACGCAACGCAACGCGGCTACGTACCTAACCCTTCGGCGCGTCATTATTTATGTCGAAATCTGTATAAAAATGCATAATGTCGTTTGCTATCTGTAACTTAACTTTTTTGTTGACTGTACCTACCTACCTATGTCGAATGTAGCCGGTGAATCTTTTTTTGATTAATTTTAAAGGAAGTTGTTTTTATGTAAAATTGTATTATTGTATCACGCAACGCAACGCGGCTACGTACCTAACCCTTCGGCGCGTCATTATTTATGTCGAAATCTGTATAAAAATGCATAATGTCGTTTGCTATCTGTAACTTAACTTTTTTGTTGACTGTACCTACCTACCTATGTCGAATGTAGCCGGTGAATCTTTTTTTGATTAATTTTAAAGGAAGTTGTTTTTATGTAAAATATTATGATTAAGTATGGCATTGTTAGTTATTCTACATTTTTGTATATATTCCTCGTCAACTTATATATAAATTACTTAATTTTAGAGAAGTGGGTAGAATATCCATTTAAGTAATCTCAATTGTGAATATCTAACATACTTTATACAATATCTACATCTATATTCTAAACTTATACCCAATTGGTAGAAGTTTAAGATTGTATGGCCAATCAATTATTGCGCCGATTTACATAAAATATTTTTCAGTAATTTGTTCATTCGCATTAGTTACCGACAATTGACAACCCTACAATGGATAAGGAAACGCTGTACCGTCGCCTCAAAGCCGGCCGACCTCAAAAACAAGTGCGAAATGACTAAAGCAAAACGAACACGAGGGCCAAAACCGAACGGTAGCGCCGATGAGGTAATCACACTATGAATGAAAAAATGTATAAAATCTTAAATAAGCTAACTGTAAGAACGACGAGGAAAACGAGGCTGACTACTGAAAAGTGTATCTTAAACCGACGGTGATAGAAGCAACTTTTGATTGTGAAGTAGCTTTTGGATATTTTGAGACAGCGCCATTGAATAGATGTAGCAGATAAATATGACTCATCTATGACTAGGAGATCACTGAGCGTGAACTTAAGCCATTCAAGTTATGTTTATGTTCGCGGTATAGGATTTCAGTCTATATTTAGAATGTTCACGAACTTACCTAAAGGCTAAACTTATCATATCAGGCTGTCAGTACAAGAGGCTGGAGTCGCTTAATATATTTTGAAAATTTAGTAAGCAATAGTAACGCGACTTTTAACTATAGTGAAATAGATATAGGTAGGATTGACTATTTCTTTTCTCCTGGTGTAAGTCCGAGTAAAAAAAAACTTTATAAAACTGTGTACCGCGGCGATACTTGTATTAATATCGTATTTCCCTATCTCGTGGGAGATTCGAAACTTTTCTTTCATACAAAACTTATCCTAACAATTACAAACCCAACAAAAAAAAACTATCAAAGTCAAATCGGTCGACCGAGCCTATCTCAAGACGTGATAATCTTACATAATGCAGCAATTGATTTCTAAAGATGAATGTAAATAATACTAACTGACTTTGGTACCTATGATTACGTATATATTATAATGTAGATGCTGAGCGCCACCCCTTTTCCTTGCGGGGATTAGACGCACTATTTACCTATGTCAAATTATGTAATTTTGTTACTTCTTTTATTTTTAGTAGTATCAAGTTAAACAGAGCAGTAAAACAATAATGATTAAAAAACACTAACCGAAAAACTAAACTAATTTAGTTTTAGTTTAGTTTACCCTGTAGTTTTTTGTTTTTCTTTTTTATTATAGTTTGTTAGTAAGTAGTGTAGATAAGTTTATTTTTATTTAATTATAGAAAGGCAAGTAGATAGATTAATTTTCAACCAAATATGATTTAATAAGAAATAAAGACTATTATGACACCGAAAATCATGAATACCTTATATGAAAAGATTTATTTAAACTTTGCAGGAATGCTGCCCTTGAAACCACTAGTAAGTAGTGTTTAGTATAGTGGCAGTTAAAGCTTTCCCTGCCTAGAACGTTAGTCCAGGTTCTTGAAGAGTTGAAGACGTACTTCAGTCATCCTTGAATGATTTTTTTACGGTTTTATTTACAGAATAAAAACATTTTACCTATGCGTACTTTGAAGGCAAACAAAACCTGCACAGCCAAGGGTTTTCCACGGAGATCTGTAAAAGGGTTTGAAGTCTTTGAATTGACACCAAGTCACATTGGTCCTTCCCTGTTGGGAAGGACCTGGCCGAAGGACCACTTTGAGCAATTTCTTAAATCAATTTGTTTCTAAAATAACAATCGTAGCATCATGTTATCAATAAAGCAATTTTTTGTTTGTCCCCATTTGGGGTGGCACCGATAAAACCGCAATGTTGGGCCTCGAAAGAGCTCAAAGGGCTTTATTAAAAGTCATGACCCACAAACCTCGGCGATTCCCAACACTGACACTATATAAAGACTGCAATTGTCTCTCTGTAAGAAAACTTTTCATCCTACGAATAATACTCAGAAAACACGCCTCTCTTCCACACGATAAAAATAGAACAGTGCGCAGCGGGAAACCCATTTGTAATTATGCTCAAATAAAAATAAAAACAAGCTTCGCAACACGCCAATACTCTTTTTTAGCATCTAAATTATATAATAGTTTAAATAAATCAATAAATATACACATGCTAAACCAATACAACCTAAAAAGAAAAGTCACTAAATAATTGCTAAATTTGACATACGATAACGAAACCGAAAACCTCCTCACGCGCATTACATAACACGCTACTTTCAGTTACAGCTCCACATATAAACGCACAAACACACACTAACACACACACACACACACACTCTCACACACACACACACACACACACACACACACACACACACACACACACACACACACACACAACACACACACACACACACACACACACACACACACGCACGCACGCACGCACGCACGCACTCTAGGCAACAATTCTTTTTTCGTAAACTTTTTGATTAATTTCAGTAACTAGTAGATAACCCTTTTACATTTATTATTATTACATCTTTGCTGCATAATTTTATTTTTGTTTGCCTAACCGCTTAGTATTGTAACGGTTGACAAGACCCCAAGAAGGAACCACTGGCTCTGAAGATACAGGCTATGCCTAGATTCGGAGTCAGGGATACCTATACTTTCTATATATTCTACAGAGAACCTCTATAAACTTAGTGATGTATTGTCAGTTAGGAAACTTTACATTACTCAAATAATTTTAAAAAAGCACAAAACCTTACCTTATAATGCGAGTATTCACTCTAGGAGAAGAAAACACAATATAGCTCAAATACCTAAAACCAAGACCAAATTCGGATCTATGCAGTTCAGTAAACGATCAGCTCAATTATACAACAAAATAAATAAAGAAATTTTCGTACATGCAAAACCTTATCATATATGTAAAGAAATGTTGATTGACTGGATAAAACCACTGACATATGAAAATACTGAAGCTCTCCTACAAAACGTAACTTAATACAAGTACACGACCCACTCTCACACTCACAGAAACTCCTAAATCTATACGTACACCCACACACTCATACACATACAACCACACATCCATTACACTTACAACCACACATCCATTACACCTATGCACATTCAACAACACAATCATGCACATGCACACACACATTCACATAACCAAATTTTTGTTTTTACTTGTTTTATTATGCCCATATAATTTTTCATTGTGTTTAAGTAAACTGTGCCTACTGATGTGAAGGAGCGGAGTCTTTTAACACAGGCATTATTTGCTTAAATAAAGGCTCCAAACCCAAAATTGTTTGTGTATAACTTTTAGACACAATAAACGTTTATTATTATTTGTATCTCCACTTTGGATATCACGGCATATCTCCCGTGAGGAAGACATCCGGTCCTTTGGCAGGCTTGCGCGGGGACACAGGTCCAACGCGTAGAGGCCCCTTGGAGAGCTTTGTTCTAATATGGGATGGGGCACCAACCTGGGGTACTCCTAAACTGGACTATTAGAGTACAGCCTGGAGTCTCCCGGGTGGGTGCAGGACTATTGCAAAGTATGTATCTTAAAATTAATTGGGTTTATGGATGTGGGTGTTAGGTGGACCAATAACTTCTTTTGCCGGAAGAAAACGGCATCTGCCTTACAACCTCGAATAAATATCCTTAGGGATGGCAGACGGTGACTCGCCACCTCACTAGCTGGGCCCCCCGAAAAGCTGCCAGTACAGGCAGAAGGCGGCAACAGCGGTGTGAGCGGCTAGGGGTGTAGAGAGGTGCGGCCCCGGTTTCACCGTCGCGAGTCTCCACGAGACCCGGATTGGGTTTCCCCGCTATTACGCCATTAGACACTTCCACCCCCGAGCATATAGCTCTGGCGGCCCCCCTCTGACCAGCCAATTAAGGCAAGACAGAGTTGAGAGTCCTGCGGGCGCTCTTGGGGTTCCACTCCAGCTACCGAGTACGGGCAAACTGGAGACGAGGCCCTGACCGACTCTCTGGGGCAATAAGGACCGCAGTGACGCCACTCACCATCAGCTCGCCACAAGCTGCCCTGCGGTTTGTGCGCTTTTCTTTACACCTTAGGACACATTTTTTGTTTTATTGTCATAGGTTTGTAGAAAGCGTTTCTAATCTACCCTCCAGTTTTACGTTAGTCTCATGATGAGGTAACGTTTGTCCCAGAGGGGGTTTATTATTATTATTATTTCCTTTATTCGTCTTTAAATTCTTATTTATTACATTTTTAAATATTTTTATAAAATAAATTAAAAAACAAAAACATTTAAAAATATAAAAATAGAGGCCCACCGGTATCGGGAACAGGGTCCAAGCTACCGGCGGTCAGGGCTCCAGAGAGAGGAACCTCCTAACAATACGGGCCGTGTCCAGCAGTACTGCTTTCTGGATCAGGCCCTTGACCCAGCCGCCTAACGAGAGCCTCCTGAGGTGTTGGTCGAGGCTCGTGGCTATTAAGCCATTAGCTGATACGACTATCGGTACAATGATCGCTGTGTCCACATCCCACATGTCGACAAGCTCGCGAGCCAAGTCAAGATACTTGATTTGCTTATCTTTCTCGGCTTTCACGAGGTTCCCGTCATGCGGGACGGTAATGTCAACAATCATTGCACGCCTCTCGATTCGGTCCACCACCACAATATCAGGTTTATTGGCTACAATAGTCCTGTCAGTGATGATGGACCGATCCCAGTACAATGTGATATTGCCATTTTCGAGAACTGGGTCGGGCACATACCTGTAGTACGGTACCTCCGATGCCACAAGAGTGTATTTCAGAGCAAGTTGCTGATGGATAATTCTGGCTACAAGTTTGTGCCTATGCAAGTACTCCTCATTAGCTAGACGAGAACAACCAGAGATAATGTGGCGGATCGATTCACCCGGGCGGTGACATGCCCGACAGATGTCAACCGCGCCATCCTTCACAATAAATCTCCGGTAGTTATTCGTCATGATAACTTCGTCCATAATTGCACAGACAAAACCTTCGGTTTCCCCAAAGAGGTCACCGAAACGCAGCCAGGCTACGGACGCTGCTTGATCTACATCGGGCCCATGTAGGGCCCGGAAAAAGCGTCCGTGGAGCTCCTTACTCTGCCATACCTTCCTGCGGTCGTTAGTATCAAGCACTACAGGCTTGCGCCAGTTCTCATTCGCCAAGGAGAGCGGGGTGAGGCCCTTGTCCACTGCTACTACATCTCGATGCATTCCCACGTCAGCATGTAGAAAATATTCCCTGAGATTGCATATCTCGCGGTTGTGGAGGTTTTTGGCATTTAAAAAGCCTCGGCCTCCACACTTCCGCGGGATATACAATCTCATGACAGATGATCGTGGGTGATGCATTCGATATGCAGTCAGCAGTGTACGGACCCGCCTATCCAGGCCATCAAGTTCTGTTTGAGTCCATTTGAGTATGCCAAAAGAGTACATCAATACCGGCATGACCCAACCGTTGAAGGCGCGCACCTTGTTTCCGCCCGAAAGAAGGCTATTGAATACCTTCTTCAGGCGGCCAAAGAAACGTTCCCTCAACGATTGCTTCATGTCAGTAGCGCTGATACCTAACGCTTCCGACATACCCAAATACTTATAGGTTTCGTTTGGAGAGAGGGATCTCAGGTTTATGGAATCCGCGAGTTGAACTCCTACGGATTCCACAATCTCCCCTCGCTTTACATGCATGACCGCACATTTGTCCACACCAAACTCCATCCTGATGGCGCTACTAAAAATTTCAGTTACCTTCAGTAGCTCCATCAGCTGAAGATTGTTGGGGGCAAAGAGCTTCAGGTCATCCATGTAAAGGAGGTGAGATATAATCTGACCTCCTCTCTTCAACCGATAGCCCAGCCCTGAATTCTCCAGCAGCATGCTTAGAGGATTCAGGGCTAGGCAAAACCAAAGCGGACTCAAACTATCGCCCTGAAATATACCTCGCTCGATCCTTACAGGTTCGCTATTCCTCTGGATATTTCGACATCCTGGATAGCGAAGGACTGTGCTCCATTGCCTCATACACGACATCAGGAAGGTGCGTAGAGTTATATCTATTTTATACAATTCTAGCACCCTCATGAGCCATGTATGTGGCACCGAGTCATAGGCCTTCTTATAATCTATCCAACATGTCGACAGATCCTTTCGGGAACGCCGAACCTGTTGGCTAATGGCCATATCTATAAGGAGTAGCTCCTTAGTACCGCGGGACCCGTTCCTACATCCATTCTGAGAGACCGACATGATGGAGTTATTGTCGATGTGTTTATTAATTTTAACTCTCAAGATGGATGTAAGAACCTTATAGACCGTTGGTAAACATGTAATAGGTCTATAATTTTTGGGTTCCGCGGTGCTACCAGACTTGTGGAGCAGGTGGGTTATTCCTGTTGTAAGGAACTTGGGTAGCAGACCAGACTCCAAGGCTGCCTGGTACTGAGATGCCAAACGAGCGTGCGACCTTTGTAGCCACTTAATCCAGAAGTTGTGCAGCCCGTCCGGCCCTGGAGATTTCCAGTTTGGCAACGGACGGACTGCACGGGCTACATCTTGGGGGCTGATCGTGATAGCCCCCATTTCTTGTATTGGATCACACGCTCGTTCGACCTCCCGAGTCCATTCACCTTCGGTGTGACTGACAGGCACCGACCAGATGCTGCGCCAGAATGAACACATAGCGTCATCATCCGGTAGGCACGTATCAGTCACACCTTGGTCGGGTCGCTCCCAAGCCCGATAAACCCACCTTTCATTACTTTGGAATGTACGATTCTGGGTGTATCGCTCCACTCTCCGCCTGTACCTACGAATACGATTTGCCCATGCAAACACTTTTTGCTTCAGGAAGTCGATGCGCTCTGTGACATGGGATATATAGTCTCGGGGGCTGATATCAGTCCCCGAAAATGCCCGTCTCACAAAGCGCATCACTCTTGGACGAGTATTTCCCTCCCTGAAACAAATTAGTTTACCGATGAGTGCTCTGGCCCCACCAATACGACGCTCGATCCTGCACTGCCAAGCCGGTACGGCTGGTTTCGGTCGTGTAGCTTTGTCATCTGCAAATTTGACGTGGGCTACACGACATGCCGCTACAGCCGCGCAGTACATGATCGAATGTGTATCAGTGAGGTCTTCGCAGTCATCAAAATAGTTTGACAACTGCGAATCCAAAACAGCCACCAGCGCCCTATTTTTGTTATGCATGGGCAAACGAGGTAATCGTGGCCTAAGTTCGGGCGGCATGTAGCGATATTCCCGAATAGCACACTCCAAAGCACTGCTTAATTCCTCACTGCACTGGGTACTTACGTTTGTAACCCTGTCACTACTCTCCTCGTCAGCGTGGCTAGAGGTATGGTTGGGCTGTGGTTGGGCCACAGCCTGCGACGATGGGGCAGTGACAGGGTTACACATTTCTGTTCGGAGGCGATCAAGCGCAGTATCATCCAACATACGATTACGCTGAATGACCCGTACCTGATCCGAAAGTCGTTGGGCCGAAACGTTGACGGCTGGCTCAAGCACCTGAAACAAAGAGAGCATCCGGACACGGTACGCGGTCAGGTTGTTTCCTCCCTCTGTAGCCCCAAAGTATGCGCGCATGACATTTTCATTGATGGATTGTGTCCATCTCATGCGCTGCACACTTCCGCCGGGTGCTGGGACCCTATCAGAGACCGGTAGGCCTCGAGGTCCTAAGCGGTCCGGCGGCCGGCGTCCTCCCCGTCGACGCGCAGGTGGTGGTGTCGTCGGCGGCGAGAAGTACTCGTCGCTCGAGCTCGACGCAACTGCCACGGCCGGTGTCACAGCACTCACAATGGGGCTGGGTTCCGACGGCGGCGAGGCGGAGCTGGGCGGCGAGGCCGGAGATGGTAGGCGTGCGTTTCTTCTTCGGGCCTGGCTTCTTGTCCACATTTCATTGGGTTCATAACGTAAAAATGTTTATTTGTTTTTTCTTTTTTTTTCCTTTAAACAAACACGGATAATGCATATTATATATTATTATTGTGTGAATTTGTTTTTATTCAGATTTTAGTATATTTTCCGTAAATAAAATGGTTTGTACTATTTTTATTCCTTGAAATTATTAGTGAAAAAATTTTTTATATGTCAACTTTGACAAGTCAGGCCACAGATTATTATTATTATTATTATTATTATACTTTATCTGCCAAATATAAGCCCTAGCTACAGTACCCTATGAAAATAACCCAATGTCGAAACTTCTATTTTAAGTCACTACGCATGTAAACCTGAGAATAAGACCAATTGTAATAAGGGTTGTGAATAAAACATTTATTATTATTATTTGTGGATCATTAAAAGCGACCTTTTTAGATTTATTGATCTCATGCATGTCCAGATTGGATCTCAGAATATGCTAGATTCGTTCCGGACCTAAAACATTGATTATAATTTTGATTTTCCTTTGCTATGTATACAATAGAATAGAATCGTTTATTTGTGAAACATACTGTAACATTGGATAGGAGTGGTGCGCTATGTTTTACCATATAGACATACATATATTATAATTTTTACAAATACTTAGGTAGGTGTAAATATAAATACATTTCGTGCAGGTTATTTATATATCTAAATTAATAATAGCTTACTGAATTATTACTGCCTCATTAGGCTAGTGCACCTCAGCGTGACTGCTACGCTACAAGACTTGGGTTCGATTCTAGGTTGAGCAAATTATTAATTAATTATAAATTTTCTATGAAATTCCCAGTACGTAGCAACTCGGAGTTTGGAATTGTACCCGGTTTATGGCAATTAGGCTCGCCCACTATTATATGGGACCTAAATATACTGGCAAACTGTGTGTGGACTTTGGTACACCTCGGCCTAAACCTTCAGGGAATACAGGCTTGATGTTATGTGAATACCGACAACCTAGTAGCAGAAAATCTGGCCTAATATATATCTTATACCTGACCTACAGTTATATGCTATTTTATAGGATTGTATATTCATTATTGTGATAGTAACTAGTTACATTTCTAACCGGTAACTTGAAATGCGTTACGCATAAAAATGTGCAACATTAAAATTGGGGATATAAAATAAAACCATTCCAAATTAACATGGCATAGTATTTATTATCATAAAAATGATAACTTATATCATAATAATTTTAATAAAGTAAAAAAAAACAATAGATAACTTAAGTATACCAACTTACAGCACCTAATTGAAAAAGACAAGAGAATCCCGCAGCGTGGAAGCTATTTGGGCAATAAAAGTTTATTATGACATTACTTTGGAGATTATGAAGCAATAAACTAAGTTAATCTACATAACTAACATAAGGACGGAGAACTTAGTATTAATATTGAATATATTATGCTCTGCATCAGAATGCTTCTGTGGAGATTCGTTCGATCAAATACGTTTTATATTTTTTCAAAACTAGGCAAAAATTTACTATATACTTAGTAACAACCGTTTTCATATTAATGTTAGATACTTTTTATATCGGGTTATTATAGTTACTAACCAGCATGTATATCATATATATTTAATATTCTATTTTATTTAAAATGATCGATTCAACAATAAACCCGATGGAAAACTTTATGAGAAATAGTTTTGAAGTGGTCTCTTTAACTGGTATATACGTATATAATAATAACTAATGGCTAAATATCAACACACAACATCATAAATTCGTCATTGAGGCTTTTGTCCTATAACAAAGTGTAAAGAAAATTAAACGTTTTTTGTACATACATAGTACCTACCTACATATCAGGATTATACATCATTAGGTAGGTACTATTTTTTCCTGAGTTCATATGTCAGAGTGCTGGTGTTCGCCACACGAGGGTCTACGCAGCGTCTACGCGGACCTACGCGGTATCTACGTAGGGAATACGCGGTATCTACTTAGGGACTACGCGGCGTCTACGCGGACCTACACGGTATCTACGTAGGGACTACGCGGCGTCTACGCGGACCTAAGCGGTATCTACGTGGGGACTACGCGGTATCTACGCAGTGTTTACAACATTTACACGGCGCACACGTTCAACAAACACCCACGTTAGACTAACGCCCAGTGCCAAGTGTGCAAATGAGACACATATTATACCGTATTACGTTAAAATTACATGCATTAACATTTAATTAAATTCTAAAAAATACACTTTACCTTTATATAAATACTTATTGATATAAATAATTCACCGTAATTCTTTAAAATGCGTACCACTTGGTACTCGAATGTAATGAAATAAGTAATGCATCATCATGTATGAGTTAAGACATTTATAAAATGTATCATATTCCTAGAATTTATAATTTATATCTAAATGGAATGGAATGAAAAGTATTTACAATACAAACAATGAATGATCAAATAAAAAGCCAAAACACACCTCCTCGAGCAAAACTTATAATCATTATTAACAGTTAAGCTAATTATTTGATAAAATTAAAGGTTCAAAGATTCTCTATATCTTAATTTAGTGAAAAACAATTCGATTCCTTAATTAGGGAAAATAATTTCGTAGTTAACTTAAAGGACGGATAAATTAACCCTCATTTATCTTAATATATAAATTATTAAGTAAAATTATTTGTTTCAATACAATATATCTTATTCTAAATTTCATATTATGACGTCATTAACTCCACGGGTAATGAACGGCAATACGAGTGAAACTAGTCTAACTAGCACGGTGAATACTTTTCAACCGTAATTATGCATTGCTTTATCACAGCGTATACTATTATAAAACATAAGCTAAGGACGTCGGTACGCGCGGATATGGTTCGTATTACTCCAGTGTTGAGACTTTATATGACACTTCTTAGTAAAAATAAATATTTAATTTTACCACTGTGAGATCTGTCTGTGGTATGTGACCAACATGTGACAAAAATTTAGAACAGTTTTTTTTTTACAGTACCAACTAGGAGTTTTTCAGGCAAGTACTTCTTTTATTTTTAGGTACATGACTCAGACTTTGTTACGAAAATAAGTACATTTGTTATAAAATTCGAGATAAAACCTGTACATGAATCGGTGCGTAAATTACATAAAATATGTATAATCGATTTTATGTCATTTATTTTATTTATTTTACAAATAACAATTTTATGTAAAACAAATAAATAGAGACCTCCAAAATGACAAAGTATCCAATATTAAGTACTTATTCAATAATAATTTTAAAACAAAGTTATGATGATCTAATAACATTTTTTAATAAAAATTCTTCAATAACATTTCTAAAATGTTGAAACTGAGTCTGAGTCATGTGTCAATCAGTCAGTTTCTCTACGTACTGGAATAATGACGACAGCACTGGGGTGAAAGTACACTCACTGTCTACCCTTACTTACCGCTAGAGTGTAGGTATGGGCTCACGTGTAGCAGTTGTCCTCGTCAGCGTGGTCCGTGCAGTCGATGGTGCCGTCGCAGAGCTGCGCCAGCGTGATGCACCGCCCGTCCACGCAGCGCAGCTCCCCGCTGGGGCAAGGCGACGCATGCGCACTCGACCAGTCTCCTACTTTGCCATACGTGCCACCGCGTTTATTACCTGCAGGGATCGCAGCGTCATTGTTTTCAGACGGTTCGCGAGTTGCACTGGTATCAGTTGTCCGAGGTGGAACTGATCTTTCGGAACCTTGAGTGCTGCCCGCCGCAGCCTTACTGCCTCTCCTGCCGCTAGCAGCAGGGCCATAGTTGGGTATATCGTCTTTGTCTACGTAGGTATCGTTCAATGCAGCTAAATCATCTGCAGCTTCGGCTGCCTGCTCCGCCGCCACCTTCTGTAAATCAAAGATTTTTAGGGTTACTAACCGAAAAGCACAAAAGTGAACCATTGTTGGGAGACTTAGGATCTCTTAGTGAATCGTTACTAACATCACTGACGATTTTAAATTTAGTACATGTGACATAATAACGTCGTTACAGCAAAAAAAGGTGATGGTAGTTGGTGTTTGCGCGAGTCTAACACGCACGTGACAATGAAGTGAACAGAATTGTCACGTGAATAGAATTGTCACATATAGAATTGTCTGAGCAGAGTGTCTTCTAGAGAAGAAGAAATAATGTAGAAATAACAATAAGCAACACCCATTACCTAATTCGCATTGCAGTTATACTTAGGTCGGTAATGAATATGCCGTGTGTATCAATGAATTATTATCACTCGGACGAGGTAGGAAGATATCGCGAAGAAACCCGTGACTGTGAATTAGTACCAATTCGCACTGGGCCAGCTTCGTGGACATGGTTGATGACGATTAAATAAATTATAATATTATTGTTACCCTTAGAAGTGCCGCACCATCGATGACCCTGTCCAATTTATTAGCGGATTTATCGAGGCGAGTGGTTTGCGTCGCTACCAGCACCGGCGGGCTAGGTGGGGGCACGCCACCGAACCTGGTGCGATGCGCTGATTTTTGCACTGACGTGTTTGGTCCTTGATCTTTTCCCTCTTTCTCAAACTCATCGAAAAACCCGAGGTCTCCCATGTTGACATCTTCGATTGATTCGTTTTCTAAAACACTTTTTTGAGTGGTTTTCTCGCCATCCAGTCTCTTTACTTCAGGTTTTCTATAGATGTGCTCAGTAGTAGTTTCTTTAGGTAATTCCTGGTCATTAGGGCGTGGCTGGGGTCTATAGTAATGTGACAATCGGGATGGTAAAGGTCGGCGCGTAAAATTTCTTTTAAGAGCGTTGTTACTGTCGCTTGTCACAAGAAGCTCCTTACTGCTATCGTTTTCTCCTGAAATAAAAAAAAACATTAATACACCTTCCATAAAGATATTAAGTGTACACATTCGTATTAATGCCAAAATTAATTGAAATTTACACTACTGTGCGCCATTTTTTGCAGTCAAGGACATCTAGCTAACCTAGTTCTAGTTATTATGTATGGAATTTTATTTTATTATTTATTAAACCGAGGAGCAGGAGAGGATACGTACAAAAAAGATTATATTCTGTTACCTTTCGAAGCCGGAAATAATAATTTATGCTTATACTTACACTATATCAATAGATACAAATTATATATACCAGAACGGTGGATGGTGCCCTTGCGACCAATAGGCACCCTGTTGGGTCTCCTGATAGCCGGCGCGGGCGCAGAACCGGCAGGCTCCTCCTCCGGCTCGTGAGGGTCTCCGGTGGCATGCACGTCGCGCGCGCCGCACGTCACCTCATGCTCGTCCTCACCATCCGGGCAGTCTGCATAGCCGTCGCAGAGCCAACGTTTCAAGATGCAGCCACCAGAACCACAACTGGTAAACAATATTTTTATCAAAATCAAAATAGTTTTATTGTCATATAAACCATATACAGGCACCATATACTGTCAAGTCTAGGTCCACGGTTCCAAATTAGTCGTTTCTGGAGAAAAACCGGCAAGAAACTTGATTGACTTGAAAACCATGGTTACTCTTTTAAATTATCGTTTTGTACAATGATGTTCGATACAATAATAATTATAAATTGGATACTTAAACATGACAGAACAATTTAGGAATATTGCGAAGATTACATTAATAAAATACAGCTAGATACAAAAGAAAGTTCTAAACAGTTCTCCCATTTACAAAGAGTAGAACCTAATAAACTATATAAAGCAACTGACAAAATTTTTCACCAAGATTAACGGAATTGGATTATACAATTTTTAGATTTAAGTAGAGCTACTGCTCTAAGAAAAGTTGAAAATAATGGCTTATGCCTGTTATGGCCTTCCTTATTCGACCTACTAAGCTATTTATGATAATGCTAAATTATTGATCTGGTTGTTTTGGTTAGTTGTAGACAATACAGCCATGAATCCGTGTGTTGCAGGCCTGGGCCACGGTACTATTATCTTACCTGGGCTCGGTGAGAGAAGGTATTTCATTTTGGACATGTTACATAATAGTTTATATTTGAGCTATATTTTCACTGTTAAGAATCTCGACAAACTTCTTCGTAATTTCAATAAAAGGAATATCATAATGATTGACTACCTACCGGTACTCATTTTTGTCGCACTGTATGCACGTAGCTTCATCCTCTCCAGTCGAGCAGTCCTTGGTGCCATCACAGATCCAGTCTCTCGGTATGCATGATCCGTCGCTGCACCCGAACTCGCGAGGGTAGCACGGTGTCTTAGCACCCACACAGTTGGTACGCGAGTACTGCTTGCAGTTAAATGCTGGAATTAACTCGTTGGGAATCTGGCCGTCACAGGAGTCCACGATTGCTGCAATTCAAATAATCGATCGAGTGAGTTGAAATTGCTTTATTTAGTATGATCTAGTGTTCAATAGTTGGTACTCAACATTCGTTACCTTTACAGAGACTGTAGCATGGCATCTTCGTAGGGTAGGGAGGCGGGTTGCACTCGGGTTCAAGCAAAGCACATACGAAATGCCTCACACGGTCACTGCAATTAGTTGCCACCAAGTAGTCAATCTGGGATAGCAGAGAGGTAAACTCTACATTTCCAATCTTCGCGGGCAATCCAGCCAGGTCGTATGGTAGCACACCTCGGCATAGAGCCATGCGGGTCGAGCGACATTGAACTGAAAGTTTTAATAAAGGAATTGGTACTAAGCTAAAACAAGTTACAAAATTACTTAGAGGTTACAAAACATGAAATGTTATTAGTACACCTATTCCACCAAGATACAATGTTATCCCCATATACTTAAATGTATGTTACGATGCCACCACAATGAAAATTTAAATGTGAGTGTACGTACCATTTGCCTGAGTGCCTTTGAGATGAAACCGCATGCCCCTCGTAACAAAAGTTAACTAAGACTTACCCTCTGAATAAATATTAGTTGGATACTTTTTCGTAGTTGTGTCGTCTCCATCACGCCACGTCGGAAGTGTGGGGGACACTCTTGTATTATAAAGAGAGCTTTGTGTGGTTGATTTCATTATTTCTGCGTCCTCTATGGAAATACCAAAAAGTTTGGAATGACCTGAGGTAAAGTTGACATCGTCACTAGACGGCCGGTGACCGAGATATTCTTGTACTTCAAGTGGGATACGCCGTCTTACACCGTTGTCGTACGCTACGCGGTCGGGATGTTCGTTCTCCTTGCGCACATGTTCCTTGTAAGCCGATGGATGGGTCTTCATTGGGGCTTCATCTACCTTGTTGGTTACTTGCTTTTGATCAAATTTGGTGACATCATTAATTGTTTCCGCCCTAGTTATGGTCTCTGCAGTTGTAGTGATTGCTGTGCTCTCATCTTTAAAGTAAATCGCTAGCGGCTTTTCAGGTTTTTGGGTAATATGCGGTTTCAATGTTGAGTCATCAGAATCACCGTCTTCCCATGCTTTGGGTTTTCTTGCGTTATCAGTATCAGCTTTTTCGTTGCCATATTGGACTTCAGGTGTAAGATGGGTTGGAAAGACTGGAGGTACGGGTAGTTTTCTTTTGGGATTTGTTTCTGTTATCGTATCGACAACAGCGGGTACATCAGAGTTTTTATCGTTTGCGTCGGCGTAGAAATCTATTTCCGATGTTTTCGTACCTGCAATTATGTGTTTGCAACAATATCGGTAGGAACAGTGAATTGTTAAGTAAATTCAAATACACATGCACAGTTAATTTTCCCAAAATTTGAACACGCAATGATCGTGTGGTGTACTTGTAACATAAAACATAAAATGTGACACAACAATAATTCCCAAGTTGGTGCTTCTAATACACTACTGACACTGTGGTTGATGATTTTGTGGTACCCTTAGATAGGCGAGTAGAAAAATATTGATGACAAACATTTAACACCTGGGTCGTTAATATCAGTTGAAATCACAGAGAAAAAAACACTGATTTCACACATCACCCAACAATAGTATAACAATGATAACACCTACGTGTGTTATTATTGTTAATATTTTAGAATTTTGGGGCACATTTACCTTCGGGGAATATTTATACTGATACTCCATTTACGTACTTATAATAAATATCAGTAAAGGTAAAATAAAGTTAAGAGGAAAAATACATTAAATTCCTTTGTACAGATGCCAGCAAATCAAGCTGTCAAAACTGTCAAATTTTACCAATTGAATATGAACTTAATTGTTTTGTGTTAAAGTTGAAAATCAATCACAGAAATCTGATTGTGGTAGCTTGATGTGCTGGCCAGACGCTAGCAGGTCAAGCTACTCAAAACTGTAGATTTTTCCCAATTGAATATGAACCTTATAATTTTGTATTAAAATTGACAATCAATCACATAAATCTGACAGATTGTGGTAGCTTGATGTGCTGGCCTACTGATCGTTAAATAACTGAGGTCATTAGCCGCTTACATTGAAATAACTATATCGTTATAATGTCTAATGTTATAATGAATAGAGTAAATTTAAGTTTTACCATTCACGCTACATTTTTTTGTAACTACGATCAAACAAGTCACTATGATTTCTGAAAGAGAGAGGTTGGTAAAAGAGGATAGGTGAATCAATTGTGATTTTTTTTTAAATTAACTTTCATGAGATCTTAGACGAAAATCAAGGAACCTAGGCAGGGTTGTTATTAATTAAAAATGTTTTAATGATTCTATTCTTAGATTTGAAAAAAAAAACAATAATATAAATAAAACTCATATTTTTTGTAAATGTACAGAGGCCCGGCACATCAAGCTACCCCGATCTGTCAAATTTCTTCGATAGATTTCCAACTTTAATGCAAAAGGATAAGGTTCATATTCAATTGGGAAAATTTGACAGATTTGGATAGCTTGACCTGCTGGCATCTATACCTAAGTGTTGATCGCATCAATATATATAAGCTTCATAACTATACCATGTTCGTTGGTGTTCTCTGGTTTCTTAACGTAACGTTCACGAGAGTGTACGGCGGCGTGCGGCCGATGTCCGGCAGCCATGACCGGCTCCCAGTACGTCCCGTTCTCGGCGTCCGACCTCGCCTCCAAGTTGTCTGGAATTGCAGGGTTAACGATCGATTCAGTATGATCATTATAGTTTTATATGTCGCAAAAGAAGAAAGTTTGTAGAAACAAATATTCTTCGCTTATCTCGAAGTGTAGGGATGTGCCTTAATAGGCGGTGCACAGGGGGGTTCTGGGTCGGTCTATTAAGAGGACACAGTGCCCCCCTCCATGTGCTGATGGTGAGCACCGGGGTGGTTTTAGTGGGTAAGAAGCCCACACTCCCCGGTCTAACCTCCGTAAACCGGTAGCCTTTTGAAGGTGTCCCCCCGTAAACAAAAAAAAAGGTCTAGAACAACCTAGACCTAGACAGTAAATTAATTCATGTTAGAAGTCGTGAGAAGAATTTAAGTATGTATTGGTGTTTAGGCTCTATTTTAAGTTTTGCAAGTAATTTACTAATGAGAGGGAGAAGTATCGCCGGAGTCGAAAGTGTAAGTTTCGAATAAAATCAAGTTATTATAACAAATGACTTATTGAAATAGTCACGCAAGTACACGTCTCACGAAGTTATTTGTTTATTCAACGTAAATATCAAATCAATTATTAGTTAGTTGCATCGTATGGCGATTGAACAAAACAAACACCATATTTTTCATGCGAATAATAATTAAACATTTTTAAATACCCATAAATAATACCGTATTCTGAAAATTAAAAAAAATAATTGATTGATCGATTGAGTATTGAAGCAGCAATCCGGTTTGGAGCTGTAAATTGAACAGGAACATGGAACATCCAACGTATTGATGTTCGATTTGAGGTTTCGAAACATCTTCGAAATGAAGCAGATTCTTTTTTAAATAAGGAAATTCAGTCTTAACCTTCCCAGAAAAATCTTTGTTAATAAAACCAATATATAAGATACCAGATCAAGATCCTATCACACCTAAGTATACAAGCTTTGATTGGGGGAATCCTACCCTAAGAATTAACCGGACACAGATCCAAACTCCGAACCACGGAACGTTAGGGTTTTAGCCGGTAACAGTCCGGCACTACCCAAGCTGCCTCATCCGTAAGGCAGCTCGGGTGTCCATGAGGATCTCCCACTCTTGCAGTATAAAAAAAAAACGGATGCCTCTGCTCAGGTACAAACGCTCTAGGTACAAACAAAAGACTTCTGTTTTCTCTATTCCATCAGAGGATGGAAGTCTTTTGTTTGTAAGACTTGTAAGAGAGAGACTTGTAAGTAACGAGCTTGCGTCACATTGTTTGTTGCATTGATCTTACAACAGGCGCTGAGGATATTGCCTCCTAAAGTTAAGCAGTTAAATCCAAATCCAATAAGAAATTTACTGGCACTGACTGCAAATCACGCTAAATTGATTTTAATCACTGAATATTTCTTACTTTAAACATAAATGATCAAGGACGGCAAATATTCAGGAATAACAACTTGGTCTTGCCATTTAGAAGAAAATAGTCTGATCTATTTGAAGACAAAGAAATGGACTTTTTTCTTCCATTTTTCTATTTTAAAAAAGACACTGTGACACTAAATCATTTTAAGTTTGTAACAATAGAGTGTGTACCACTTTATACCTATAGAAGATTTATGCTTGCATAAACTGTATTTAGAACATGACACTATATTCTAAATACAGTTCTAATCCTGACTAGAAACTGTAATCAACTATCATAAAGTCGTGAGCGTTATACATTTCATTTGATATAAATTATCCAATTAGGAAGAGACCATGCTAACTGTCTTCACCTAGATTTTAATTAACGACAGGTAGGATGTAAATCAATAACTTTATCGTCCATTGATTTATCAATACCTAGATAATATTATTATTTGATATGTGCCAAAAAACTCTAAATGATTACGTAAATGGTTACACTGTTAATTTATATTTTCTGGCCATTGAGTCTAATTGATTTTTAAAGTTATGATGTAGCTCTAGGTATAATGCTAATAGAAACAGTTTATTTATGGATGCCGTGCCGATTTAAAAACTAATACTTGCAGTTATACTTATTTATTAAATGAAATGTTTAGAATCTCAGACTACTTATAGCAGGCACATTTACAAAAATGAAATATAAATCATAACCCTAATATTAAATTATGAAATTTTATAAACCAAATTATTAACCAACTTCATTTCTGAAGACATATCGATGATACTCTTTCTGGGGCACACTGGCTTGTATTATTTCTAGTCTACGGTATCCGGTAGCTTACACAGCTGAGCCAAAGGGAGATTAGGAATGAACCATTAGGTACACCGCGTGGCCGTACTAGTCGTCACCGTAGTAGGAAGCTTGAGTATCGACGCAGCTGAGAGCGAAGACGCGGGGCCGGTGAAAGCTCGGTTCAAGATGTCACGGCACTCCCCGACCGTGTCAGCCTAGTATTGCCATTAATCCTTATCGTGATGGTTGCACAAGCCGTATACATAACTAATGTGACGATAGTAGGTAAAGACATGCTCCCGATTCGTCGCGTCAGTGTCATAGGTGACGCTGGGACTTCCTATGCCAACTCATGTTTAGTAATTTATGCAGTCCGCGGGTATTTGAAATTCCGGTTAACATTCGGTTACGATTTATTGTATTTTTAACAATCCACATTGTAGAAGTTTTTTGGGACTGGCCGAAAAAAATTGAGCTGTTGAATTCGTAAGATATTTATGATATTTTAATCAAGTATTTACAAATAGATAATATAGGTATAGGTAATAAGAATGGACTGAGTGAAAGATATTATGTTTTGTTTATAAGGTAAGTAACTGATGAAATGACAACTGATAAAGATGTATAGAGAGATATATTACGGCAACCCCAAGTAAATTGGCATATCCAAAGGCTGATGATGAAAATAGAACCCAGAAACCGTATTTGTGGCCATCACAATGAGATTTAATTCAGACCATTCTTTAAATACATATGTTTCAAATAGACCGCTAGGCCTGAAACTACCTCTTGTATTAATACAATTGTATAATTTAAAAAATGTCTTATTATTATTTATTTTAATAGTAAGACAATTTTGTTTTATAAATTAATATTACGTAATAAATGACTTCACTATTCACGAATTAACAGAATTAGGTAGATAGGTAATGTTGTTCTTAGTTCGTACTTCGTAAGCAATAGGCATTCAGTTACGAACAGCTAAGTTTCTCCGCCTGTAGCACACATCGAATAGTTTCGCAGAACTGTGACTTAACCGACGTACGGGATGTAGTTTACGGGCTCCCTGTAACACGTATCCTACTTTGTGAGTAATTAAAATGATTATACGTTACATAACGCTATAAGGCGTGCGCCAAATGAAATGCAATTTGTGAACGAGTGCCGCCGTCGCTGCGGGAGGCTATTAGCGTATGTACTGACGAGCCATTAGGTAATTTAGTAGATAACCACTTTACACATGAGATAAGTGATCCAATGCTACAGGTAGCGCAGCCTGCAGCCGTCTACGCCTCGCCCAAACATATCAACTATCGCGACTAGTTCTGTTAGATCGAAAACCCTTAATTACAGCTATTTATTATTCATTCCACCACGACAAATCGTTTTGTAAATCGAATGTAATATGAGTACTTAATATTCCATTCCAAAGTATTCAATGTAGATAATTAAGGCTTCGAAGCATGCGTCGCAAATATTGCCGTACTTTATTATAGGTAAATTTATGAAAAAAACATGACTAAATCAATATATATTATTTTATTGAATTTTTGTTTTTTGTCGACTGAGTCGTGCTACAAAGAGGATTTATTCATTCGAACTGCGAATTATCGTATTTGTAAGCATCGATTGATACTCAGATATGCAACCTTCAATTTATTTCGTAATTGATTTCGCGTGTGTTAATATTTGATTATACCAATGCATTTTCACGTTCTGCATACTGTTATTAAGTGCTTGTACTGACGGGTTTATATTGGCACAATAACACTTTACAAGTATTAATTGTAGTCGTAAGTACGGCAGAAAGAAAGTGAGGTCGGAGAAGGCACATGCTCATGTTTAAATTTCTCTCCCGTACTGTTACGTTATTCGCTATTGTCGTTGATTAGACATAATGATGCATATTATGTGAGAAAATACAATAGGTGTAATCATCGAAGATACACCGGAAATAACATAGTAAATAAACAATCATTAATTTAAGCGATCTTAATTATTGAGTTACCTACTTATAAAAACATTCATAATACACAAAAACTGCAGCTTAATGGTGTACATCTCTGTAAAAAGGAAAATAAATGCAAAAAAGCGGAGCAAGCTTTAAAAATAAACCCGCCTACATCCTTTATGGATGCACAAAGTATTCGTGAGGTCAACTTTCATTTTTACTGGTCCTGAGCAAATAAAAACACAATATGAGAGCAACAAAGGAGACTGGGGCGCATCCGGCCACATGCGCGGGCGCCACCGGCAGCTCGCAGCGTGGCCATGGGACACCCCACGCAATCGAATTACTGCTCATCAAAATTTAAAATCTGTTGTTAAAAAAAACCCTTTCCGTGTGAAATGTGAAAGTGACTGAATATTTATGAAGAGATCAAAAGTTTCGAGAGCCTTGTACTCTTATCAAAGTACAATTAAACATGAAAAGGACTATAATTGCTTTGAAAGTTATTTTACGAGGTATTTCAGCTGCCGTTTTGAGGGCAGTTGCAGACTTTCTATATGCAAATTCTCACTTATTTCAGAGTAGACCAGGTTATGTCGAAAAAGAACAAAAATAGCGATTGATTAAGATTAACGGAATTGTGTATCAGTTATAAAATTTGTCGTAAACTAGAATCCAATCACTTTTATTAGATGTTTGAGCAATAAAAATCAATTACGAGTCGGTAAAACTAAATTCGAAGAATGTGGATACAGTATTAGTTGGCAGAATAGTTAATGGAACGCACATCGTCAACGTTGGGCTTCTAACAAAGCTGTTGATAACAACGATTGATGTTTTTAAACAGGTTTCATCAGAGTGTCCGTATTACGTGTAAACTTAACCTCTGACACGGCCCGTGCCATCCGTCGCATCTTCACTCCGCCCGAGTTGAGCTGACTCCATCACATTATAATAACGACTTTCGATCAAGAATGTTGAATAGCGTCTGATATAATCGACATTATATCAAAAATAAACCAAACAAAGTATTAAGCTGCTACAAAGAACACTAAAATTCATCGGCTGTTTATGTTAGCGGCATCGAATAAATTTAATTAAATGAAGCATTAACTTAATTAATACTGAATTCTTAGTTAATTATGCGTCATATTAACATTTTGTATGTTCACACGCGCTTTATTCTAATATCCATATTATTTCATCACATGACATAACATAACATAACGTTACGCTTGCATTCCCCGAAGGGTTAGGCAGGTGTACTGTTTGTACCTACACCCAAAGCTCGCCGATATGTTTAGGTTCCACATAATAGGGGGCAAGCCTATTGAAACTCACCGGGACCGGGCAAAATTCCAAACTCCGAGCTGCTACTGAGAATTTCATAGAAAAACCCAATAACATATCGCTCGATCTGGGAACCGAACTCAGGACGTCAAGCGCAGCAGTCGCCCTTACGACCACTAGGCTAATAAAACAGCATATTGTTTCAATGCCCATAAAAGGCATATGCAGAAAAGATACCAACATTAAATTTGGGCTCAACGGAAATCATAAACATATGGTTTGAGACCATAAAACTGTTGTAAAATATAAATTGTTTTAGAATGGTTCCCTGGGCGGTTCGACCGTTGTTTCTCCTTATAAATATTTTTGATTTAGCTGTGAGAACCGACCACATCCAGTTGTAAATGTAGGTATAATGCTGTGTCCAACAATGGTGTCAATAACAGCTTTCGAGCGTTACCCACGATACGAATATGCCCGGTATGATGCAAAGCTGCAGATATTGGGGCATTATGTTTGGAAAATTGAAAGTTTCGACCTGACCAATCGACAAAGCCTTGTACCACCCATATACGTGCATACTCATAGAATAACAACCGCTAATCGGAATTCTGTTCCTTTTATAGATTTGAACAATTTTGTAGAATTGTCTAAAATCTGTTGAATAAAAAATATTGGGCGATTTGCACTATTAATTGCTTGTAACCTTTTGTGTAGCGTTGGTTAAGCTTTATATTTTACTAGCTTTTGCCCGACGTTTCTTTTGCATGCCAAAGGAATTTTCGAGACAATCTATCTAAACCAAATTTCATCAAAATCGATTTAGCGCTGAATAGACAGATAGACACAGTTACTAGTTAGAGTTACTTTCGCATTTATAATATTAGTAGGGATTTTAAAAATTACGGACGAATAAACTCACATAGATATTATCAAACAAGAAAGGTAAAAGGAGAATCAACACGAGATCGTAAATAGGTAAACGGGTGAAAGGTATAGAAAGGCAGTAAGTTACAAAAAGGTGTATTTGTAACATAAAGATAGAGCTTTGCGATAACATCCCGGTAATAAAAACTGTCACCACTATAATCGTAATGTAGTTCATGATAAGTTATCAAGATCTAAAGCTCTTATTTTCTTAAAAATCACTTTCCCACAAAAGTCCTACTTATTATGATAAAATCACACATATACGGCACATTGGTGGTCGCTTGGGGATCAATCTAGCTGCTCAAATCTGTAACAATCTGTTAGACATGTGCTGTGTCCCATAGTATTAATATCGATAGTGCAAAGGGTTTTCAACCACTCGACAAGTAAATAATATACAATTGCTTATCAACAGTTCCTTGTTGGTGGTCAACTATAAATTAATATAATTCTAGCTCTCTCGTTTTAGACACACTTTCGTACTCCTTATAGAAATAGATAGTTAAAAAATGCTAGTAGGTAGTAAGAAGCATTTTGTGTTACGAGTACGTGCTATTAGTCTTTTACTGTGTCATAATGCATAGCACTTACCAGGCATGAGGAAGTACACGAAGACTGCGAGGGCGATGCATATGGCGATGAGCGCCACAGGCCATCGTAGCACACGCAGCGCGCGCGTCACCTTGCCTGCGCCCGCGCCGTTGTCCGTAGCCACGCGGTACAGACTGTCAGGATGGGACCCCTGTAATCGAAATACAGCATGTTAATAATTTATTCATGCTTGAGTTATTTTTGAAGAGCACTTTATTAGTCTCGACACTTTCTAAAAACTGTAACATAGTAAGTTTTGACACTTAACTGAGTTGTTTTAGAGTGTTTACTGAGCGCTTCCTTTAAAATATTTGATAAAAGATCATGAAACATTATTTTAATTTGTCACAGCCAATAAATATACTAAGAGAATAATAGATTTAGGACACAATTGACTCTTCCTCTTAATAGTATAGAAGTGCAAAAAAAATCACACAATCGTAACTTTATAAATAAGTTTATATGTATATTATACACGTGTGCTATTGAATATAATGACTTAATAGCTATACCAAATTCCAAAGAATACAATTATAATAAAATTTAACAATAACTGTGCAGATATTGTATATAAACATAATAGTCGATACACCTACGCGACAAGCAGATTACAATATTTATTCAAAACAAAACACATATGTGTCGATCGCGGTTGAGTTACGTGATGGTCGTATAAAATTTTATTATGTCATTTAAATGGAAGAAAGCTGCTGGCCGTAAGACGCATATAACTTCTGTTAAGTACTATATAAAGTTAATAATAATATTTTTTATTGGAACAATTTATTTACAACTTTTTTGCGTACTTTAACAGCTACAGTAGTTAGGAAACTGTGCCGCGACTATTAGCGCCCACCTCCAGGAAGGGAGACGATAGCGTTCCAGTAGATTATGACATTTATGAAATATTGTAATAAGTTTATTTTTTTTAGACATTTTATTAATCAAACTATTCGAGTTTAATTGAAAGCATTACAAGTGTAATTTTGAGATGCAGGTGTGTGTGAGCATTTGTGCGTGTGCGTACGTGTGTGTGTGTGTATGTTCGTCATAATTTATGCAAAGGAGCAACTGATACTCAAATTGGAGCTGCCCGACTAGGGAAGTACTTCCGCCTTGCAGAAAATCGAAATAAAATAACACTGCTTCGAGCTGTATTGTATTTCTTACGGTGAGCAAGGTTGCCAGTACTCCACGAGGAAACGTTGTGTTGGCAGTGGTGGGACTTTGACCCTTATACTGCCAACCCAACTATTCCTCTTTCAATACAGGGTCGGCAACGCGCAAGTGATACTCCTGGTGTTGCAAGCGTCTATAGGCTACGGTAACCGCTTACCATCAGGTGAGCCGTACGCTTGTTTGCCACCTTAGTAAAATAAAAAAATAAAAATAATACAATAGAGTGGTCGTGACACATATTTATTTAATACACCATAAGTAAATTGGATGTACAAAATACGTAAACTACATGCTTAAGTAGGAACAATAAGAAGTAAAATATAATTAAGAACAAGGAAAAAACACTGGATGAAGCGTCTGTTTATTTAAATAAATAAATCTTTGAGATTATTCGATTTCGGAAAGATATCCAATAAAATGCTCTTCGGCTTAGCTATGGCCTCAGATGTCAGTATAAATCGATTCAATCACCGTCGCTAATTAACATTTATTTTTTCACAGCCAATTCTGCTATTGTAAAAGCAGTTTATAATAGCAGACCTTGTGTCTGCTATTATAAAACTGCTTGTAAATTGAGACCTGTGTGTAAATTGAAACCTAAACTGTCTTTCTCCATAATGGTATCAGTTGTAATTGTGTTGCGAGGGAGAATATTTAATGGTGTGTGGAAGTAAAATAAAGATAAAATTTGAGGCTATAAATAAATTTCTGCATTGAATTGAAGTGAAGTGAAGTTCATTTAAGTCCGAAGTGGGTTCCTCCAGGGAAAACTAAGTATTTAAATATTTCACCTATTCCAAGGTACATGTCATAAATTAACTCAGATACGAGTATATCGTGGAGTCGATATGGCGTGTAGATTACAATTTTGAATTGCACAAATAAATTATTAATTATTTATATTTGTGGGAACTGCATTTCGAAATTTGGAAAATATCGGAAACGTCTTTAGAAAATATTACCCTTACATACATTAACATTGCCAGTTCTAGGTCACCAGGTTATTTATTTCCCATTATTAAAATACAGAAAGCACAGGAACGTGGGCGATATTTAAATTTTTCTAATCGATTATAATTATATTCTGATTTATTGTAATAATAAAGATTTTATAGCTACTGAGTGCGTTACGAAAACTTTATAATTTACCTTTAAGAAAGCTGTTTTATTGAGATATGCACCAAAATCTTTAAATCTACGTAACTTACTAATATTGGGTGCAATGGTGTTCAAGTCTGAAGAGGGAAAAGATAAAGGTTGACTGTAAGAGATTGCTTTTAGCGATAAGACCGCCCATTGTATCATTCTATCACTTCTAAACACGTACTTCGCATTTGTTTATTGTACACCAATAAAGAATATTCTATTCTAAAAGATTTCTAACCCAGAAACATATAAATATATGCAATTCTAGCATACCTACCAACAAACCTAATTATATTTTAATAATAGACACGTAAAATGTGTTAGGAAATTCAATATCGGATGGATAATAAATTACTTTAATATTGGTAAACAGTTTAATCTTGAGTAAGATCTCTGTGTAATGCCAAAGCTCCCGCAGCGCGGCTTCGTCTTAATCCATACAAATTATACATATTAACTGTCTGAACACAAAGTTTCATTATGGATATCAACGCAATGTTCACTTAATATTTATGCAAGTTTGCTACTGGGCTTGAAAATATAACGATAGAATTTCAATGTCTAGTATGTCAAAGTAATTAATTTCATGTGTAGCAAACGTGTTCAGCTTGAGGAGTATGTAATTTGATATCACGGGGGCAATGCTTGACAAAAATATGTATTTAAACCAATCTAATATGAATAGTATAATATACATAATATTACTCAGATACACGTATTCCACGAATGTAAAATTCTCTTTATGTTTTTATTGAGAAAATTATTATAAAAAATAGTATTCTTGACGTGAATTAGATGAACGTCGTCCTCGTCATCCCAGCGGGCAGTCCAGAAAAAGCAGCGTTATCAAAAAGTGTACTTTTGAGAGTTTAGATCTCATAAAGCTTTAAAGTTACAAAAGTAATAAGTTCATACGTTGTGAAGATCCCTCTGACGACAACACGGAAGTATATGTTTGGTTTGATCACCCCTCTACCCCCACCATGACGTTATAGATAGCGGGAGTGAGCGCTAAAGCATATATAGTATCAAAAATACTTGTTGGAGTTGTACGAAATAAACTGCATTTTGCAGACTAAAGAAAGTTTGATAGAGTATAGCATAGTTGTCCGAAAGTATCGTTAGTTGAAGACAGAATGAACTTCAAAATAATACTACCAGTTCGAATCAATTCAATCGGTTACAGAATACAAGAAAAATACTAGGCTAGTAATTCGACTCCTACTCACCTCCTTTTTGATGTTTACTCACTTCACTAGTGATTTTAAAAAAAAAGAACGTCGAAGGAAGAAATGTGTATGTTCACATACACAAACACCCAGATCCGTAACAACTATCCGTAGGTCATACAAACATTTGTTCCGTGCGGTTATCAAACCCGCGACACATCGCGCAGAAGCCAGTTGCCCCACCACTACGCAAAACGCGTCGTTTATATTGATTGTACGAGGAAACTAAACCAAATCAATGAGGTGATTACTAACAATGGAAAGTAAACATATCTCATACGACTACTCATATCTTGGTCATCCGATTACATCAGACACAATAAATTGCTGACTTACGTTGAATTTGTTTATTTGAAGCCTCTTTAAAACTTCGTTCGAGTCGTATCGATAAACTTTTAAAATTGCGTATTTCTGGTATAATATTTTTGATAATTTTGTACTTTGTCAAGAATATTATAATTTTACCTTGCTTCGGTGCGTTCTAGACTTCAATATAGTGGCAACATAATATACACAACTAATACTGTTTTAGGGTCTTCCTTTGGATGTGTCATATCATCTCAAAGATATAATACACAGTAAGTACTATTATAATATTATATTGTAGTTTTTATTTAATTTTGCGATGTATTGAAAATTCCACCAACATGGTATTGGGCCAGCGGTGCACTAAAGCCTAATCCTTCTCAATCTGAAAGGAGACCTGTGCCCAGCATTGGGTCAGTATAAGGATAGATAATGAAAAGCGAGTAAAAATCATCAATATTCCTTTCACAAATTGATTAATTGCAATGTCATGTAGCCAATCCCTACTTCCCTAGTATATAATATTATAAATGTGAAAGTAAGTAATATCTCTGTCTGTTACGCATTCTTTCACGCCTAAGCCGCTGAACCGATTTTGGTGAAATTTGGTACAGAGATAGATTAGACATTGGAGAAGAAAAAAGTCTACTTATTTTAAATAGTCTCAAAAATTTCCTTTGGGATGCGAGTGAACCCATGGGCAATAGCTAGTTTCTAAATAATTAGTATATAAATGATAAATTTAATAAGGACATCGATAGAGCTAATGCGTCTCCAATTTTAACTATAAATATTGACAGAGCTAATATATATTTATCCATTTAATTAAGTTCATAATGAACATCCGCACGTGTTTAGCAGGAGTAGGTATATTTAATTAACACAAACATATGATTAGAAAATTTACGATTACACAATTCTGACATAAGTTTATTTACTTGAAACGCACGGTAAATGTATTTCCTTTTCATAAGCATGTGTGTACCTGTGAAAATATTTTAAATACAGAAATAGAAAATATCGATCGCAAATATGATTGTCAATAAATATAGTTTTTAATCATTTAATCATTCGCCATGTCGTCTCCTACGATGCGTTTTCCGGTGTGTGGTCTCTGCTCAAGAACCTTTTTGCCCCAACGGCCATCATTTTATTTATCAATAGCGGACCCGACAGACGTTGTCCTGCATGATCCAGCCGTTTAGTTGCAGTATAGATAAATAACCTAGATACCGATTGCAGCGCCATCTGCCGGGCTGATTTGTGAATCTAAACCATCCAGGGCGCCACCCAAACGCATACAAAAAAATTCATTCAAATCGGTCCAGCCGTTTAGGAGTAGTTACACGTACAGTAGAATTATATATATGAAGAAGATAATTTATTTATTTATATATACTTTATTGTACACCGTTAAAAACAATACAGTATATGAGGACACAACTTAATTTATAATATACAATGGGCGGCCTTATCGCAAACAGCGATTTCTTTCAGGCAACCTTTGGATGGACATATCGGAACAGAACTAGAAATGGAGTTGACTATGGTGCAGAAATTTAGAAAGTCTTAAGACATACTTAGTATAATAATATTAATAAACATAATATATAACATCTATAATGAATACATAAGTGTATAAATATGTTATAAACAGCAAGAGGAGCGAATGAACTACGATGAATAAGTGACATAGTCAAAAAAACAAGAAATGTTCCTTCACAAGCCTTTTGAACACTGGTAATCATCATCATATCCGCCGTACGTAGGCCTCAACATCATCATTTTCATTTAATAAATAATTAATCATAATCTTGATTAGAAGCAGTGTTAAATAAAGTAAGCGCAGAAGGTAGCTGCTATCAACGCGGAAATCGTTACAGCGTAATGCAATACCGTCACTTATCAAAGTACTACATATGTTCCACTTTCAGCACCACTAGATACTGCTATCATAATTGGTTTATGGGCAAGCCCCTTATAAATGTGGTATTTTGTACTTAAACTTCATTAAAACCCAGTATACAGGATAGTTTAATTAACCGGCTTAGTTATTATTACATACGTTTATGCGTTTATGATTAACGTGGATTCTATTGCATATTTGAAGTAAACGTGATTTTGTTTTTAAGTTGTTCAATCCTCGATTGTAGGTTATTTTTATCATTGCATAGACACAATGTAAAGCTTAAACACCGAAAGAACAATATTAAATAAGTATGGTTAAAAATAATAATTGAATACATATATTGGAAAAAAGTGTATTCTGCGTCGTTCCCTTTTTCTTATGAGGGGTTTACACGGGTCGATTTTTGACGTGCGGTTAGTCGCTTCACAAATTGCCTCAGCGGCTTTAGTCACTTGCGACCTAGCCGAATTGCCATTTAGACGGGCGATTTACGCTGCGCGGCAAAAATCGAGCGGCTTTAGTCACCTGTGTAAACCCCACATTAAACTGAAAATCCTCATGGATCTTCCGGCGCCTAAAGGAAGATATACTATGTTGGAATCGTACCGAGAAGGTAGTAAGGAGTAAGGTTCTACAACTATATACAGATATAGAAATCCTTCGTAATTCGCGAATATAACACTGTAAAGCCACAGGAATTAAACAGAATGAGATATAAATCCAATGTCGGAAGTTTAGCAGAAACATCTAATTTGAAGATCATCTGCACAGATTATATGGTATTATCGGATTAGCAACTTTAATAAAAACATTCTAAACTTTTAAATATTCTATAATTCGTTTTTATTTTTATTTATTGTCATGTTAAGCATGTAATATACGCTGACAGTCATCAGAGATTTATATCAATTATTTGTTCGTGATCTCCAATGAGACACGAACTGAAAACTCAGCTATTCATAAATACAAACGAGGTAAATATATTTGCATAATGAATCAATATTCTGTTATGCAACCACGCATTCTTATCGTTGACTAAAATTTAATTTATTATTTACATTAATAGAAGATGAAAGAATTTCACAGTACATAAATTAACTTTTACATAATTAAGGTTCTTCCATGTGATATATTGTTAGATTTATTTAGCGAGGTAGGCGAAAAATCAATTCTTTTATTGCTTCCGCTGTTCTCTATCCGTTTGAAATCAACACACAAAGAAAAAGAAGTAAAGTTTTGTTACAAGTAAAAGCTTTAAGTGACTGTTTCACAACTCACGTTTGGTTAAGCCTTTAAATAGTGGATTCATTGTGGTTCGGCAAATATTCAATAAAAATCGAACAAATATTAAACATATCACTAAATGAAACAATTTAGAAAAATAACATTAATGAAGACCACACAAAAAAAAAACACTTTCTAATAAATATAATAGACTTACATAGTAGCCTACCTTGGCAGCAAACGGCTTCACATCTCTGGGCTTGGAAAAGTACTTGTCTAGCTTAGTGTCGTATCCGACCATGAGATCGTTGACGGTAGGGCTGGGCATCGCGCGCACCCGGTACGTGCCGTACTGCTCGCCGTGCTCCGATATTGTCGGCAAGTTGCCGTTCGGTGAGCTACAACTACTACTCGAACGTGAGTAAGCGTAATTTACGGACCCGTCAGCCGGGTTCTTAGGCTTCTTCGTGAATGCGTATCGTCTCGGGCGCTCTTCAGTCGGTTTCAAGTCGTATGTTTCGAATTTTTCAGTAACATAATTTTCTTCCACCTCAGTTGTGGGCACGTAGCGCAGGAGTCGTGGCTCCTTAATCTTCTTTTCATATTTAATGGAGTCTGTCTCGTTGTCCAATTGCGCCAGGTTCAAGGTATGTTGGAGTTCATTAGCTGTTCTGTTGGTTTTGCGTTTGTTCTTGCGATCATTGAAATTAGTGTTGGATGTTCGTGAGTGGACGTGGTCTTCCACTATCTCTGACTCCGAGGATGGTCTGTCACCGTATAACACGTAATTACCGTTCACCATTTTTTAAAGCAGTTTAATCACTCTGTTAAAACTTATTTGAAGGTTCACTACGTACAATCATTGTACAAAACTATTCTTCACTTAAAAATCGTTTTCATGAAGTTCTACGTCTAATGCTACATGGTACTTTCACTTCGCGACACAACCGCTGCAGTACACCTAGAGTGCAAGTAGGTACCCAATGCACTGATGTCAAGCTGTCAACTACTCTCGTGTCACTGATCTTGAATGGAAACGCTTATTACTAATGCCGATTGTTTGTTTGTTTATTTTTTTTGTTTGTTGTTCAGTGGAATTCCTTAGCTGTAAAATATGTAGCAGTTAAACAGAATATGCAGATAATTGCCGGACGAAAGTATTCTGTTTCTTTGTCAACACAAACAAACGAATCAATAACGTCTTTGTGAAACAAAGTACATATATGAATAACATTTTAGTTTCCAGATGATCTTTGGGCATGAGTCTGCACCGCCTAATTAGTTTCAAGAAGGAACTGTGTTTTTATAAACCGTTTTATTTAGCAGGCATTTAAGTTACGTATGTAATGAGCTACTGCATTGAAACAAGCAATGAGAACATTCGCTGTGTTGTAAACGGTAAGTACGTACATACCAACAGATAACATTCGTAGCGTTATGTCGGCCATTATTGTTTTGGCGCAATTCCCGCGCTTTTTGCCCCCTTTACGCGGGAACGTTCTCAGTAAAGCGCGTGCGCGACAATGGCGGCCGCGGGACACGCAACGAGAGTGAATTGCTAGCGATTGTGCAACAAGCTCCACTAGCTCCAGTACTTTATGCAACTGATGTGCCGTTAATGGTGCAGATGCACTGATAACTTAGTTCATCTATTACAAGACCAGTATTTCCTGATGCATACCAGCGAAATAGTTTCTTCTCTTCATTAGAAATCGTTATGTAAAACAAAATAGAGGCTAACTGCTCTTATAAAGCTTATCGACATCTTAAAGCTTCTACTACGCAATCTATATTCCTTTACAAATACGTCAAGGATACGCCAACTGATCCATAATACGCAAACTACACGAATTCAGTAACAAAAGATTTTTGAAATTCCTGTAGGGAAGAATCGAAATCGTGAGACAGTCTGGTAATGTATCTAGTTGTCAAAAAATATAAACCGAATCGACTCTATGGTTTTAAAAGCAATACACATATAAAAAATATCGCAATACCAGTCCCACACTCGTGTTACCAAACGCGCAAAAAGGTTTATTGTGCGCGAAAATATACCTAGCTTTTAAATACTAATTACTTGCGTTTACGACTTGCAAAGGAAACGACATAGACTTGAAAAGATTACCACACCGTACAATCGATCCTTTGGACAAGCCATTACAGTCGGTGCGCATGCGCATTGTAAAACACGTCTCGCGTTATTGTTACAACACAACCATTAAGTGCCAGATGCAAATTGATTAAAGATGATGTCTAGATTGATATCGTTGTTAAAAATATCCATCAGGATTGAAAGGTAACGTACGCACTGAGTCTGCACGGTGATCAGATAAAATATTTTATTTAAATGTAAATTCCTCCGCCTCTTATATAATTATGAAAGGCGAGACCCTACAATTGATATAATCGTTCGCATTGTAACATCAGTAATGACGAACCTAGTCCTTGATCTATGTGTAGGTAGGTAGGCGTTTCGTAAGGTATTATTATTTTAATACCGACCCAACTGAAGTTCGTCGGATCGTCCCATGATATTTTATCATTGTATCTGTGACCTAACCCTACACATCATTGAGAATTCCAATATCATAAAGTTCATTCCTTTGTTCGCATTTGAATGTTATTTGAACAGTAATTTGTTTCCACGACTTCAAATTGTGAAAAAAGCCATGATTGTTACTTTGGAGAGGGTAACGAATTTTCCTAAAAGTCAAGGTAGAGTACTGATTTATCTGATGACCTGCGAAGAATTGTGAAACAAGGACTTACGATTTGCACCTTTGGCAATCCGCGATTGTAATAGCGTAATATAAATATTCGATGCCTATGAATGTAAAGATAAAAAAACAATAGAATTCCATTGAGTGTCTATGCCGCAGCGATTTGTATTCAAACCGTACACTTGAAGATTAACTCATCAAGGTACATGTGTGACAAGGAATCATGTCAATTCATTTATTGGAACTGCCATAACTCTCCTTCAGTTTCTATGCCAGGGCATGAAGGAATCAAGAGAAATGAGAAGGCCGAGGATTTAACCAGAACCGGATCAGCAAATGCCATGATTGGACCAGTAGCCCGATTTGACGTAATTAAAACCGTAGCGAAGTCGCAGCGACTTAATCGTTGAAACAGTTTTCCTATTCACATCCGTCAATCGGAGCAATTTAGAAGTGATTCTATTGAAATATAACTGTACTAATACTGAACTGTATCACACAGTTAAACAATTTGAAAACGATTACATCACGGATGGGAATAGGAAAACTGTTTCAATGATTAAGTCGCTGCGACATCGCTACGGTTTTAATTAAGTGAATCGGGCTACTGAACAATGTATGGGACTACCAATAGCACCATCAATAAGGTCTTACAGGATTATGCCGATATGAAACACAAAGAGGAGTAGTGCAATAGCCGAGGTCTACAGGACTCACGACATTTTTTTGGGAGCACCACCACACGAGCCTCTAAATTCATTTTTAATAACAGAAGAGACAAAGCCCGAGCTGTCACAGGGCATTATCCAACCAATGACATGCTCTATAAAATGGCGCTGGTTTTAAATAACGATTGTAGAGCTCGTGGTGAATTTAAAGAAACAATGCAGCACATCTTGTGTGATTGTGACGTCCTGGCGATAACCGAAGACTACAAGTTCCTTGCTCTTAGTGGGCTAGCTGCCTTCATAAACCACGTATTTGTATTCAAATACGTCCTTACTATTGTAAGGAATACACAAGGCGGGGGATAACACAAAAGATCACATCTGGGCGAAGTGTTGCCGGTTAAGCCTAGTAAGATTAAAATAAGATTCAGTTTCTGCGACAGCTGAATAAACCAAATTGATTTTGTTACTATCATAATAATGTTAAAGTAAGTGTACTTAAGCGACTGATCTAAGTGATGAAAGAGACGATGAAATAACAGTGATTCATCTATATTTCGCAGATTCAAGTGTCAAATTTTTACCGCATAATAGGCGTGTACCGGCCCAGTCGTTTCCAGTCGTTTACTGCAGCTTACATAACCTATGAATTGTGTTACGACTGTGTTTTGAAGCTACTGTGAGTAATAGGAACCTAACTTGGAGCTACTCTTAAAACACGTACCATTGCACACTTAGTTGCTGTAACATCTATTCTCATCATCATAAAAAGTATGACGAGTCCCAATAGGTAATACGTGCCACTAGTGCAATCTCAGAAAGTCATTCTTCTGTACTTACGAGCTTACTATGCTTAATATCTACTTAGTTTACTATGACTTTGTCTTGCCTAAGACATAGTTATTATTTGACGGATGTACCTATAGAAGAAGAATTACGATGCATATACTTGAAGATTCTAAGCATATCATATAAATTGTAAATGTTTGGGACTACTGGTAACTTCCTGGGTGTTGACCTAACTTGACCTGACCCATTGAACGTTTAATTAATTGATTATATTTTAAAACCGCGCATGCTGGGCAAAGGTTCAAACCATCCAAACTCTCATTTGAAGTACCTATGTCGAAAGAAATATGTAGAAAACCGAAAAAAACTGTTTTGTAATATTCAATCAAGTCTCACACACATGTAGTCGTCTTATTGTAAAGTTATTAATGAGATTGTGTAGTAAGCGACAATAATGATAGGTTTATTGTCTTTAACGGGTTGATTCAAAGAGTACGCTAGGCGTCAAATAGCCCATAATACGTAGCGGTATTCATACAGTAAAGTCGTCACAAGTGAGCGCGTCGCACTCGTGTGCATTACGCCCAACAACCGCGGCATGCTGTGAACACTCAGTCTAATTGGTAATTAAAAGTTTAAAGTAGTTATAAAGATGTTAATTCTAACATTAGTTTATTAAACATGTTTATTAGTTTGTATTAACATCTTATTTTAGTGATATCCTTATTCCAAAAAACATACGCTCGGTATTATTGTACTAGTTATTTATTTATGTACTTATAGACCTTTCTGTTGAAAATGATTTCTTTTTTATGATATCAATATTGTAGAAATAACAACAATAATAATTGATGTTCCTCGCCCCAGTTAACATAGAGCTGTTACGGTAGAGTGCAGAACCGCGAGGACGCGTGAATAGACAAAGTAAATGATACATAAAGAAAAATAAGGTTAAATGTAATATTCAATGTCAATGCCAATACTACCAATATTAGTTTTTAGTGGCACAAAACTACGCGCTTCGGTAATTTGTGACAAAGTTGGCCTAAATCAGAATCAGTTCAATCAGAATGCAGGATTTAATTCGGGAATAGTTCGAAGTCTAGCCGAAGTATGCTTACTACGTGGACGTTACGCAACGTTGACGCCAACGTTTGTCACAAAGGTGGTGTATGATTAGCGCACTCTGATTGATATTCGCGAAGTTATTAGAGCATTGAACTGTGACATGTTACAATTAGCATTCCGCTTGACCGTTACCGGTAAATACGCAAGTACGCACTAGTCGGGGTTTCAGGAGAAATCGACGTTCGGTCAACGACTCTTCGCAAATATTTACTACTACGTGGACTCAGGAAATCTATTACTGCAGTAAATCATAGCGTTATTGTTTTATATAAATTCATAAAATTATATTTTTTACAGGCAATCAACTGTTTATAATTATTATTTAGATCAACTAATTTAACATACAATGTTCGTATCGTACAGAAACAAAGATATCCTTGCCATGAATCGGTGACATATGTTTATTCAATGAGTTATGTTTTAAACGCCCGCCTAAAAAGTGTGCGCCCATCGTAGCCACTTGGAGCCTACCAAAATGTAAATACTTTGTTATATCAATACATGCTCACCACATTATAATTTGTAGTCAATATCCTCATATCGTATAATCATAATAATTAATGTTCATATATAAGAATAGTACGTTACTTATGAAAACCACAGAACAGTTTTCATTGATAAATTTGAGCGCAAGAATGTAAAAACAAACAATCAGCATTCAATAATATCGAGTTGGCCAACGCACCGTGATAACACACCACAACACTGTTCAAAATCAAAACAACATAACTTCACTTTTTGTTTGTTTTGACACGCCGCGAAGACGCGTACTAACTTATGTTTTACAACTGTTGTTTTGCTCGCAATCGATGCAAGTAAAGCGTGACGTATTGGCATGTGGAGTTGACAGTGCAAGCCTGCGCGTGCGACTGAGCTCCTCCACCAGATGAGAGACTCACCACCGTTGCACCACCTCGCATTGTCAACACAACCGTGGAAACCCGCTAATAACACTTTACGCAATCTATTATATACAGAAGATACTAGATAATTCTGAGCGCGATTATTATTGCCCAGTGTGCACGAATTAAATAGTAACAAAACAATAGTTGTGGTTTTAATGTAAAGTGAAGAAAATAAGGTGGGAACTAGATGCGATTGCCGCGAGGCCGGCCGGTGAGCACTTACTGAGAACTTGGATGCAAAGTAGAACTATATGTAAATTCAGTGCAGATCATGCTGTTTACCAATTGTTACTACGTAGGTCTGAGTAGTTAAACCACAAATAAATAAATTTATATGAAGAATACAAAACTTCTGTCAAAGAGCTGTCACAAAGCTGTCAAATCTGTACCTACTTACTTTGATCGGTAAGATTCGAAATAGGACGACTTTATTTTAGGAAGAGGCAACTACGATAACATATTGTCCATCTATATCTCTTTTTAATAAAATAATGAAAAAAGTACTACTTATAAAGGAAATGTATGTATTTTATGAATATCTGAGGACTAACATACAACTGAGCAGTTCACAATAATTGACATTAAAATAACTACAAGTCAAAATTTATGTTTTAAGAGACAAACATAACATGACATTATGTTACAACAATTATTACAAACAAGAAATGTTCTAACCAATTCAAAGACGGTAATTCTCAAAAGATTTGTGCCAGTTCTCATGAGGGAAGGGAGGCATGTGTCCATTGCACACCGGCTTCCGTTCCGAACAATTCATGAAAGAGCATTTCATTATACAAAAAATTGTGGTTTATTCGCACAGAAAAATGTATACAGGCCGGTTTTCTAACATTTAACACATTTTCTTTTTAAAAATAAATCTGAGTTAATTATAAAAAATAATAGATACTATTTTAATCGAATAGGACAATTATGGGTTATCGTCAACCCATATACTGTCTCACTGCTGGGCACGGGTCTCCTCTCAGATTGAGAGGGATTAGTATCTATAGTCTACCACGCTGGCCTAGTGCGGGTTGGCAAAATTCACACACCGTCGAGAAAATTTCCTTCACCGTTTAAGCGAGTGATAATTAATAATAATTAATACGCACATGAATTCTAAAAGTCAGAGGTGCGTGCCTGGGATTCGTATATCAATGTATATTTTTATACATAAATCTAATTCAATTTCAGTACAAAAAAACTTTAAAAAAAATCGTAGTTATTTTAGCGAAGGAAAAATTCGACTACGGGGAGGATTCGAACCTGCGTCTTCCGTCTTCTTTCGCCAGGTCGAAATTCTTCACATTTTGAATTTACGAAAAATAAATAAATTATATTAACCTAATAAATCAGAAGAAAGGGGACACCTAGACGAAGTTTTATAGAACAAATGAAATGAAATGGGTATTCGAGTCGTATCAAGAGGTCTAACGAAACAACAGAAGACAGAGGAGAGATATCGCAGAAATATTATACAGTAGCAATTGCTCCACTGATAGGAGCTGAACTCTTAATTAAAGAAGAATAAATAACACTACAAAAACTCCTAGGGCGGGACTAAGCGTATTTCTAGGCAACGCTATCGTCTGCATAGAAAACTGTCAATTGAGCTTTAGCCAATTTTTCGGACCGAAGGTTTATATACTAGAGAGGTAGGGCATAGTTGCAGTAATTTTAAACAAATCGGAGCTGCCCGACTGGGGAAATACCTCAGCCTTGCAGAAAATCGAAGTGAAATAACACTGCTTTGAGTTGTGTGTATTCCTTGTAAACGTTGACGACTTTGACCCTAGTTTATACTGCCAACCCAAGTATTCCTGTTTAGTTTTACAGGTTCGCCAACGCGCAAGTGATACCCCTAGTGTTTCATGCGTCTATAGGTTACGGTAACCGCTTACCATTAGGTGGGCCGTAAGCATGTTTGCCACCGTAGTGGTATAAAAAAAATCTGTAGAAAATATATATATCAGCAGCCTTATTGATCTTCGGTCCAACAATGTAGGCATACCACTATCACCTAAGATTGTTTTTGCTATTGTGAATACTAGGCAATCGACTTCATTATACGCACAACGTTCCCGCTGACGTTCACAAATTGACTAACAACAACAAAAACAAAATGACAACATTCGTCAAAGTGCAAGTCGCGAGTGAATGGTAGTTTGACAACGTTACAACAGTGCGTTCATGCTGGTGAATTATGATTTTATTTCGAAGCGTATGCGTCAACATTGGTAGGCCTACACAATAGCAACATTATATTTACATAGGTACATGATTTATTGCCTATTATTCCACCTGCCATTAGAAATATTTTGAAATTGGTTTTGCGGTTGATATTGTAATGTGTATGATATTTTCGGCTAGCGGCCATTCCTTATAAGTAATCGATCAGTAGATTTGCTTACTAGAGATAGGATAGGATTTTGATATATAAGGTCCGAGGACAAGTAATGTCAAATTATTTCTCTAGTAAGAAGAAAGAAATAAAAAATATTCTGACAATCACAACACAAGACAAAATAACGAACAAAAAAACAATAGATTCAGGTCTTAACCTAAGTACGTGATGTTGTACGATATCAGAATAGGTCCCTATCTTAGCACTATGCTGCAGCAAGGTGCAGTGCTGATATTCTGGCAGGGCCCGCTGAGTAAGCAAACCTACCGGCCGTTTGTGCTGTTGGATAAGTCAGTCACTTCGTGAAGGTCCTTCATTACCTTTTTTGCGTCAAAATCCAAAGAATACAAAAAATATATATTAATAAATAGAGTTTTAAATCAATTTGCGCCGAACGCGTAAAACAACATTAATAATAAAGACACCAGATAATTAATTTTGTTTTTGTATAATATTAAATATGTTGTAAGGTGTAATGTGAAGTGGAAACGCGTCTGAGTTTTTAGTTAATGGGCACTTGCGCAGACGCATCGCGAGAACTACAATGAACTACACGACCGATGCTGGCGCTTGTGTATGTAAGGATAGAAGCCTTATCAACTGTAGCCTAAATCTAATATTATAAATTAAATAACATTATCTGTTAATATGTTACCTTTAACGCTGCTGTCAAGTCATTTCAATTAGACCACTAAAATAGCACTTTAGTCAAAACTAGTTGCACTATTCCAAAAAGTGGGACTCCATAGGCCCTCTTTAAAAAAAACATGATAACTGTTAATCTTGGTTTCATCATCAACCCATATACTGTCCCACTGCTGGGCACGGGTCTCCTCTTATATTGAGAGGGATTAGGCTATAGTCCACCACGCTAGCCTAGTGCGGGTTGGCAGACTTCACAAACCGTCGAGAAAAATATCTAAGGCATGCAGGTTTCCTCACGATGTTTTCCTTCACCGTTTAAGCGAGTGATTATTAATTATTAATACGCACATGAATTCGAAAAGTCAGAGGTGCGTGCCTTGGGTTCGAACTCGAGACCTTCGACTTGGCAGTCCAATGGTCATACCACTAGGCTATCACTGCTTAAGACCTTACTTCATGGGATCATTTCTATAGTAGGCTCTTCTCGAGATTTTCACGCTATGTGAGTCCTCACAATCTTGGTTTACAATTGGGTAATTAGCTAACATAGGCTTATGCTTCAAAAAGTCCTCTGGGATCCGAGTTACGCTGCGGGCATCAGCTAGTTCTAATATATTGTAGCAGCTCTTGGTGCGTCTGCACCTGAACCGTGGTAGTCGCATTTACGACCCGTAGGCTAATGATGGAGTGAAATAACAGATAACACAAAATAAGATCATAAAAAAGTAACAATACTGAACATAAGGACACAATCACATTGGTACAGTACTATGTAATTAGGCATGTAGGTACTTTCAACGAATATTCAAATTTAACGCATGCGCCGAAAGTGTGTTTATTTATAGTTGTTCCTCGTTTCCTCTGTACGTACAAAAGACATCAACGCGTTGCTTCACCTTTCGCTGTAATTATTTACCCTCTTCATTCAAAGTACGATATATGATCATTAATCAGTTATTAGTATAATAGTTACTTAAAAATAACATCAACATTTAATTTGACTTAGTTAATTTAGTTGATTTAGTTAAGGCAAACTCTGAGCTGGACCTATTCCACACATCAATAACTAAGCTGAAACGCTTACTGACTGGTAGTTTTTTTTAATCCCATTTAATTAAGTACCTAAACACGGTGTATGTGCGTGTTTTTTGTGTGTGTGTTTCTTTCTTTTTTCTATTATAGTTTAATTCTTTTTAAATACTATGTATATTGTATCTCTGTCGTATTTATTTACTTTATATATTTCTATCTGCGGAAACTTGTAATTGGCCCTCTCATATGTGTAACATTAGTTTACATATATCTGTAAATTTATTAACTTTGTTAACCTAGCTGTAAGATTTCCTAAAATTGTTAAAATAAAATAAAAATAAAATAAAATTTGACGACGTCTGTGGTCTAGTGGTTCGAGTGAAGGACTGCTGATCACGAGGTCGTGGTTCTCACAGGACACAAATATTTTATGTGTTTGGTGTTTTTCTGGGTGTTTCTTATGTATTCCGAATAAGTATTTACAAAAATAAGTACAAGTGTTAAATTATAATGGAATGTAATAATATGTAATATAATGGAATCGGTTTCCAGAATAACCAGATGCGGCTGAATATCAGTATTTTAACTCTGAAACCCAATTTCTTGGTAATACCGATATTCTGAAGGTAGATTGGTTATCAGGCTTCTTTTTTAGGCTCCTAACTACCAAGCGATTGTCATAGGTGTTCGTATAACAACCGAGAAATATTTACGTAATCTCCGAGGCACGGAGGGGTCTCGATGTGTTAAGTATGGTCACCCATCCACAGACTGACCGCAGGTAGCGTAGCTTAACCTTGCAGATCCGTGATCAGCGTAGTTATTACTTTGCCACGAAATCGTAGCTCATCTATGCTTATAAAACTGTAAAAAGCTGTGTATGTACATTGAATTTATTTGAAAAAAAAACATACGTGGGTTACAATATGTATATAAAAGTCCCCGAATCCACAAATCTGATATATTTTTTATTTATAAAAATGGTATTTCAAAAGCAGCAACATAATTAAAGTAGCGATTAATTACTTCGATCAGATATCATTATTCACTGGTTTGTGTGAGACATTAATACATGTAGACAATAGTAGTCCATTCATTTACTTTCGATCCGATTGTGTTACAATATTTTGCAATGATCTAGACTGCTTTGTTTTCACCAACTTTATTTCACTGTGACAGGTGTGGAGAGGCGAGGTGTATTGCCCCTCCAACGAAAAGGGAGGATCCTCCAACCAGGCGGGTGTTGTGCCTGGCGGGCCACGGCCCGACGGTTGATGTCGGGCGGTTGTATATATGCAACTTTTCGTTGCGAATGTTGCTTGCGCGAAAGTCAAAGAGAACAGGAATATGTACTGAAATATCCCTGCACTGTAGTTCCAAGGGAATTATAGTACAGGGAATTATTACTTAGTAGTTCGGTACTTACTAAAAACAATACAGTCTTCCCATGCTGGGAACTAAACTGTCTCATTAGGCAAGTGGTCGCTAGTGTCAACTAAAACCTCATTTAGACGACGCGAGAAATATTGTGCGAGTTGCGGTACATTGCCGACGATGATCGATCACTTATAACACCATAGCCACGCGGCCCCGCAATATATCGCAACTCGCATACTTCTCGATATTTATATTCGCACTCGATATTTCTCACGCATCGTCTAAATGAGGCTTAAGCGAGAGGCCGTTTCCCAAACAGAGCAGTGGGTTTTTTCTATGAAATGCTTTTCATATTTTGTTTCCAGGCTGTCTTCTCTAACATGTTAGTCTAGTGGTTGTAAATGTGACTGCGATAATAGAGGTCCTACGTTCGATTCCCAGATCGGGCAAACTGTTATTAGGTTTATCTATGAAATTCCCAGTAGCAGCTTGGAATTTGGATTTGTGTCCGGGTTATAGCATAAGCTGTGTCCTATATCCATGTCGGCGATGGTGTTAAATACAGGCGTAATGGTATGTTTATACCCATAAAATTATTGTTAACGGTAATGATTATAAATTAACTGTAATCACATCGTACGATCTGCATAATTGAATTAAATTATTGCCTTCACTTGTAGGTAATTATTCAACACATACAGTAGTCCGGCTTAACCTATAAAATTGTTAAAACTACGCACGCAATCATATCATAAAGAACATCGACCCGGAAACCTGCCGCCTACCATCAATCGCTAACGCATTGCATATGACATTTCCTTTTAATAGAGCCGTCTTATAAGTTCAAAGGCCGATATTATGACACCGAACAACCGAATAATTTGTTTTCCTATTTAATTATAATGAAAACAGATAAATTCATCGGGAAATTATTTACGTAACCAAAATAATTGATTGGAAGATTCTAATGATGCGATATAAATGTGTGAATTAGCTTAAAATTACGGCCGTAGGCTATTAATCGGAACCCCGCCATTTATCACGGCTCGGCTATCATGACAGGCCACTGGTTACAACCGCGTGTTGCTTAAGATAAAATTTAACTGTGATTTACTGAGCGAACTATGGCAAAAAAATGCTAATATTTGAGGGGGCAAAACTATAATAAAATACCGTCACTCATAAGAGATGTTAACTCATTCAATGCATTCAAAACACAACTTAGCGAATACCTTATCGCAAACCAATAACTTCTGGAGAAATGAATGCATTGGATGGGTAATTAATTAATAACTAATTTTTAACTAACGACGACAAACTTATGGTAGTTTTAAGATTTAAGTATTTTTCTCAAGTAAGTGACATTATGTTTTTATTGAGAATAAAGTTTCTTTAAACCTATTACAAGATTCAACTTAATGATGATCGATTTTAACATACAGAGGCCAGCACATCAAGCTAATCTGTCAAATTTCTTTGTTTCGATTTCTACCTTAATTTATAACAATAAGGTTCATATTCAATTGAGAAAATTTGATACTTTTGGATAGCTTGACCTGCTGGCTGTACATGAGCCTATTGTAATTAACCGGGCACAAATCCAAACTCCAAGCTGTTACTGAGAATTTCATACTTGTAGACCCTTAGCGTAGCAGTTTACGTTTACGCTGAAGAAAAGAAAGTACAGAAACGAAACATATCGGTGCGACGTGTTTGTTTGTAGTCATTATTTTATCAACCTAGCCATACTCCATAGTTCTTCGATGACTTTGAAGTACCCATACCACCTTATTATCCGGATCTGTTTAAGACTGCGACTAGGCTGTTACTTGTCATATTGCCTACTTGAGAACAATGCTGACTAATTTAAAAACACTTCATCTTTATATAGTTTGAAATGTTTATTGAAATCAAGTCCATTTTAATATAAAATTGTTATGGAACGTGCATTAAAACAGTGCTCAATGTCATGTGAGCTGGTCTTTAAACTCAAAAACCGCGTTAACTTTTAGGTGTTTATTATTATAAACTTCTACTTAGTAGCATCAGACCCACGCGATCATATCTTTTCACCAAAACGTTTAAAAATAAACTGGCTACCGTAAATGGTTTGTTAACACTTTGATATGTAATATTATGTTTATTGATTTTAAATAGCTCTGAGAAAAGTATTAAGCCGGTACACTTAAGATAATTATGTGATTTTTATGATTTTAATATGAACTGCTTTTACTTAACATTTCGTCATTTCATACCAAATAAGGCGTTGTAAAAAGTTTTTCATTGACGTGCAACGACATAAACTGAACAATCGTAAATTAAATTTTATTTCTTATGATTAAGCCCTATAGATCGGATTCTATAATCTTTGTTAAATTGGATTTTTATATTACATTAGCTGTTGCTCACGGTTTCACCCGCAAGGTTTTAAAGGGGTTTTGAAACAAAAGGTCCTTCTCCAAGGTCTAATTTATCTCTGTACCAACTTTCATTAAAATCAGTTCACCATTTCGGCGTGAAAGCGTAACAGCCAGACAGAGTTATAATAATAAGTAATAATACATTAATTTCTCTCAAAAAGGTACAATTAGGTACATAGTATAAGTTACGGACAGATTCAAACCTTAGTGAGAGCTGGAGTCTATACTGGGTTCCGGACCTGTGGGACAGATATCCAGAAAGTACATCCAGTAAGTTACTTTCGCATTTTTAATATTAAGTAAGTCATCATCATCATCAACCAATATTCTATCCCACTGCTGGGCACGGGTCTCCTCTCACAGAATGAGTGAGATTAGGCTATAGTCCACCATACTTGCCTAGTGCGTGTTGGCGGTTGGCAGATTTACACGCCGTCGAGAAAATCTCTAAGGCATGCAGGTTTCCTCAAGATGTTTTCCTTCAGCTTTTTTTACAGTATAAGTAGTTTCAATTATTGTCCACCGACATCCAAGTCTTGTTATTTATGTCAACGTGTCGCAATATTTTTGGTATCGCAATCAAAACACTGACACGGAACAGAAAATCTAGCGAACATAAAATAGGTGGCAATGTCAAAAGTCAAATATTCATTACCGTAGCGAACTAGAATGTTGTTGTTACGAAATTTATGTAATCGGAAGCTGCGCCGGAGTTCGCCGGAGAATTTCACTACTAACACGCGATTATTAAATTACTACGACTTGAAATGTCATGCTAATCATATTGTAATATTTTTGTCATCACCTGCGATTATGTGTGATGTTGCGTCTTATGTTTATTTATTAGCTTGCCAAGTAAAAAATTGATTATTAAAATGTAATACTACCTATGTGTGACGTATTATAAATAAAACCTAGTTGTGGCTGTGGCCGCCGGACGTACTAAGTGGGGATGACAGTCTAGCTGTCAGCCAGACCAAGCAGCCGTGCCACTGCAGCTATACAATTAAATACTGTCAAATGGGGTGAATAGGAATGCAGGGGTGAATCGAGACAAAACTTTGAAAGAGATTTTCAGTTTTAATTATTATATTTTGATGCCAAAAAGATCTTCTAATGATTTATTATAATTTAGAACCAATATTAGACTGCCTTTTTCTAACAAACTATAACAATTAAAGCTGAAAATCCCTTTCAAAGTTTTGTTTCGATTCCCTCCTACATTCAACCCGTTTGACTGTACACTGAGTTGTTTCAATAAATAATATCCTCCCATCTATGTGACTGCTGGACGTCACACTATCCATAATAAAAATGCTATGTTATTAGTTTCATTAACCAAGATTACTTATAATCGTAGGTAGAAAAGACTGCATTAATTATTTTCTTGCTTGACTTGATACTTTCAGGGTCAAGAAGTATTTTACATAGTCATTTATGGCGTGAAATACCTAGGACGTAATAATATAGTATGTATTATAAAGACATTTTATAATGCGGAAAGCCATGAATTCCCAGTAAGTGTTAATTGACGCGATGTAATATTATGAATAAATAAATATGTAAGATATTATTTGTATTTTTTATTAAAAAATAATATAATTTTTATACAAAATAAAAGCATAAGTATTTAAGTAACTTACTGGGTTTTTTCGCGTAGAAATATTTCAGTTTTATTTTATATTTCCTTTGGATGATTAGTGTCTCATTGTTTTGTTTCCAAATATATTTTCTTCCTTTCTTTCTTGGATAAAATATATCTGTTCCTCATTTCATAATTTTCCATAAGATTCCTTTGTGATGACGTAGGCACCTATGATCTTACGCATCTTATACATAAACAATAACTTTTGTACTTTGATCAATGGGTTATCAACTTATCGGATCAAACTATATTTGACGTCACATCACATAACGTCATGCAGATAAATAAAATAACAGATATAACCGTACAAAGGTCACCTTACTAAAACTGAGGACGACGTAACGATAAAATTTGATAAATGGCTTACAACTTTTACATCATGACTTTGACTTTGAAACTTAAATTATTATAAATACAGCGCCTGCGCCGAACTGCTTTGGTAATGACATAAGTCGTCAGTTACGAGTATCGATACCTGAATAAATGAAGCTTTAATCGTTCGATCTCGATTGTTCGACGACGAGTCACGGTTATTCTGATAACCCATGTATAATGCTAGGTAGGTACATTACGACAATAACACCCGCGATCATCCCACCGACCTTTGTCTGGCATTTGTGCTACACACGAATTCTTTAGCTAAGCTTGAACTTTGGTGTACCTGACGAAAATACATACTCTGTCCGCATTGTTGCGGGGTCGATTACTGACACGTATGAAATCGATGAATATCTAAATTATCAGGTTACAAAGCCGTTTTGTTGATCTGTCTAATGTGGATAATGATTTATAGATTCTGCTGAACATTATCGTGAGAGAACAGAAAAAAGGTTTGTTTATTTACCGTGCATTACCTCACAATACAACGGTGAAGGATAACATTGTGAGGAAAGCTGCAGACCTTAAGATTTTTCTCGACGTGTGTGAAGTCTGCCAATCCGCACTAGGCCAGCGTGGTAGACTAAAGCCTAAACCCTTTAAATTTGAGGGGACACTCGTGCCCAGGAGTGGGACAATATATGGGTTGATGTTGACGTCACCATGCTATTTTTTTGAGGACAATGTCTATATCTATAAGCCTCCAATTAAGAAGAAAGTTACGGAACTTAATCTATAAACGTTTACCGTAATAGTTTCCTGTACCCTGAAAGTGAAATAATTAAGTAATGTCTTATGGCCGAGATTGGCAGAAACTATTAGATTGGACCACGACTTACCGCAGTAATTATGTTCAGTAATTATGCCTACGAAGTCTTCTACAATAATACATTTGAGAACATCGTGGGACTTCATAACAACGGAAAGGAATGCAGTGCTGTCAAAGCGTACCTACCTGTTTGTTTTGTTTTATTATTAATTTACATTTTTAAGTCTCTTAGCGACTTTTATAAAGTAGAACTTAGGTAATACCTGCTTACTGTTATTAACAAAAAAAAAACTATATTTTTTTTATCTATATAAAAATATAGAAAAATATATAGAAAAAAAAAATTAAGAGCTTTTGTAGATGTTCTCATAAAAAAAATCATGTTATTTATCACCTGATCCTCGGTTCTGAAGATACACAACAAAATTCTTGAGAGACCTTTGACTTGGCAGTCCAATGGTAGGAACAACATACCACTAGGCTATCACTGCTTTAATAAGTATAAGTATCAGTAATTTAATATATGAATGTCTTCTAACTGCTACTTGCAATCATTATTCATTCGACAACAGTACTATCAGTGCATACCATCCCGATCGTGGGTAATGCCAATTACAAAACTTACATTGACATTAAGATAAGTGTTGCATTAATTCAAATGTGAAACACGAACAAAAAGACGATACCGATCCCCAAAAGATGTGCAATCTATTTCGAAAAAGCGTCTATTATACGTTTAGTTTAGTATTTTTTACTTTTTGTTGACAATTGAACTCTTACATTTGATTACGTCATTCGTCATGGTACGCTCAAGCTTATTTCTTGGTCAATTTATTTCACTTTATCTCTTAGGGTAAAGCAACTAAATACCGTCGTGGTTCTTAAAATGTCTAGCAAGATCCAACCGAATGTTAGCACAGGGATAAAAAAGTCCAATGTCGCGGAGGAATGGTAAACCACAGCTTTGTACAAAATGGGCAGCACTGTGTTGTAATAATTTGTAAGTCACCTCATGGGTAGCCCGACATAACCAGTCGCTTTGTGTGTGCGGTGTAGTAGAAGACACCCTCCGGCTCCCTGGGCGGAGTGTATTCATTTTATTCAACGAAATTTGAACCATAGGATTTGCAAATGCTACTGGCGGAAGTTCTCGTACATAAATTGGATAAAGCAGTTAATTGATAGTATAGATAGTATGGATTCATAAGTAGTGATAGCCTAATCATATGACCACTGGACTACCTCGTGGTAGTCCAGTGGTCATATGATTAGACTCGTGTCTAAGGTCTCAAATTCGAATCCAAGCACCTCTGACTTATTGTATTGTATATGTGCGTATTATTATTAATTTATCACTCGCTTCAACGGTGAAGAAAATCATCGAAAGGAAACTAGCATGCCCGAGAGATTGTGTGAAGTCTGCCAAACCGTTTTAGGGCAGCTTGGTGGACGATAGCCGTTCTGAGAGCAGACTCGAGCCCAGAACGTCCCAGCAGTAAGACAAAAAAATATGAGTTAATGATTATGATGAAATTGGACATTATTAATGGATAAATTTTATTCATCCAAGGTTTTAACCAATACATGAACACATAAAAATATCACGACGTTTGTATCGCCGAAGGGGTGTACTGATACCGGTTCTTTTTTAGTTAGGAATCTACCATGTAATAGGGGGAGAGCCTATTGCCGTTACCCATAATCTGAACTACTACTGAAAATTTCATAGGAAAACCCAAAAACACCTTGCTCGACCTATGAATCAAATCCAGGACCTCAAGTTCAGCAGCCGTGCTTGCGACCACAGAACCAATGAGGCGATAATCAATAATAATTAGCTACAAGAAATAACACGGCAGTCTCTTAACTAATATAATGAGCGGCGACGGCTGACCAGCAACGGGTGCACTCACCTACGTTTTTTCCTTGGGTCACGATACACAGATCCCATTTACATGAATGGAATGGACAGACTCGTGATTTACAATATAAACGAGAGCAAAGCATGATGCCTCGGGAGGTCAACATGTTATAACATCCGGCTGGCACCGACACAGGCAATTTTGCCCGATTAATTTGCATAATAACTACAGGCCCTATATTAACGGGCACTATACATTTTGAGGTACGCAACATTGCAAGGGTTACGTCACCGTCTTAAAAAAATAACTGAAGGAGAATTATTTGACCTACGAAGAAGGTTAAGAAGTTATTATTTTGCAAAAGTAATTCCTTTTAACAAATATGTCAGAGAATTAGCTTATTCAATAACTCAACGTTTGAATAGAATCCCTAGATGAGGCAATTGTTGTAAACACAATCGAAGTCAGTTAACCACTTACAATTAAATGTAATTGCTGACAAAAGACGTAAAGTTATATAACTTATTCGTAATTCTATGCAATACCAGTATCCTTCAAGAATCACAACTATTCCTTTCATAGTTTGTTATAACATAACCTTTATATAATTATTTCAAGGTGTGTTGATTGTGGGATGCACAAAAAACGAAAACTCGGATCATAACATCATCATATAGCGTATTTCGCGTATTATTCACGTATGCAGGTCGACAATTAGCGGGTTAACCTTCGCATGCCCATTTAACTGCCAATATTTTAGATGACAACACAATGGCTGGCACTGGCTGCCATACGAAGGATGCCACGCGACAACAATTGGCATTTGAATAATATCTAACGTAAATATTACAAAATACTTGTTAGAAACATTATCAGGCTTCGTCTTGACGTAAAATAAGAACTAATTGCTGGTGATTAGAGGAAGAAACTTGTATTCCAATGGTAAATCTAAATATTATGTAATAGAAATCTGATAAAACGAAACTAAATACCTAACAACTTTATTTACAAAATAAATTATTCAATATCTCAAACTAAAATAGCTACGAATTATTGTGAAGAAGTTTAAACCTTGTTTTGGTTGGGTTAGATTTCCAACAAACATCGAAGAATCAGCCCAAATAAAAAGCTTTCAAAGAAAAATAAACGCAGTGTAATCGGTTGATTAATTTGTAGCTACTCAATATGCCACAAGTAGACATATGTCTTGTATCACATTAAATATTTAAAAGTTTTATATAAAACTTAGCAAGTCCTAATGCTAAACTACGCCTAAGAGGAAGTTATAAAACCGCTATAAAACGCTAAGCCAGTATTAAACGCTGACAAATTACTAAATTCAAATCAGAAAATTGGTTTTGCTATTTAACTTTACTAGCTAAAATCATACACGCACACGCCAACAGGCAAAATACGCGCTCCGTCGTGGATTTGCGGAAACCAGCTATACCATCTAATCATACACCGGTATTCCGAACTCTTGAGACGATAAACTTAGAGATATAGATAATAATAAATATTTTGGGACATTTTTACACAGCACCATCTAGTCCCAAACTAAGCAGAGCTTGTACTATGGTACTAGACAATGGATATACTATAATAATAATACTTATATACTTTTTTTTTGTAAATACATACTTATAAACACCCAGACAAACACAAATACTCATGTTTCACCCACAAAGTATTTGTGTCCTGTGGGAATCGAACCCACGACCCCATGATCAGCAGTCCGAACCACTAGACCACAGACGTCGTATAAAATACACTTAAAACCACCGAAAATAAATATAACTGTAAATAATAAGCTTTTAGCGTAAACAGTAGGAACAAATTTTAATGTACTTTATCAGTAACATAAGATCATACCAAACAACTTAAGTTAAAGGTTTATGGCCTGTATTTTATTCCCTTACACCGTGTTACACAACCAATTAAAATACTTTGCGGACGTTTTTACGGTCCTCCGCTGCGACACGTTTTTGCGGCACCTCTGAGGAGTTGCGCAAATATGTGCAGGCCGTGACACAGGGGATCCGACACCACCAGGTGATGATATGTTTACAACACAAAAAAGATGTATAAAAAACGTAACATCTGCAACAGCAATTAATAAGTCTCATAAACATTCAACATAACAGCTTCTGGATATAACTTATTTCACTTAATATTCATGATATTGATTTCAGTTGTTGTCAACCGTACCTCAATTAAAATTTCGATAACCTTAATGAAATTAAGTTCCTACATTTCTCATGGGACTGAAGGTTCGACAACCTCACAGTGGTGGTCGCATGCCAAAGCAGTTGCTACAGAGGTTATTCAATTTTACTATCAGCAAATAAAACTTTATTAAGCAATTTCCTTTACTTGAAAAACGAATAATTCACATTGATCGAACGTGTTTCTTTAGATATTGAGAAACTACAACAATACGGATTTGCATGCAAATTGTCTGTAACGCAGTCGTGAGTAATGTGCACTGTGACACCTCCAGAATGCTTGCAGTAACATACTGGAAATTCTGCATCATTAATAACTACCTATGAGACCTACGACATCTCGTACACGATCACATTAATCCGTGTGCGTGCCCGTGCATGAATACCGTCCATAATTAATTTATTGTTTATACCTAGTATATGTTCCTCACAAGACAATATATTTTGCGAACAATTATTGTCCAATGTAGACGAGTCGAACGTGAACTCTGGGTCAGAGGGCACCTTATTAAAATCCCTATTCAATGCAGTTGATAGTAAGTTCAAATGTATGAATATTAAGTTTAATTTCATTTGTGTTGATTCTTTACCTATTGTACAATACAAACAAGGCGAAATCCTTGAGTATATGATCACCGACTTGTTATGCGTAGCTGCATACTTTGTCTGATGTTTAGTGTACTGCAGACAGTTAGATGTTTGGATTGCACTTCACGAACACTGTAAAAGCACTTGGCCTAGATTACACGTAAAGTATGAATAATACGTCAGAGAGCTTAACAAGAGTAGGTACTTAAGAAGAGACGGGTGTAGACAAACTGTTTAGTTGCATGATACCCGCTACTAAGCATAATCAAGAGTGTAATACCATTACATAATGTAACAACAAACACTTCGACCCAGTTTATTCGAGACGCATCTTTGTTCAATGAGTGACTTTCGCTGCAACAGACACGATACAAATAGTCCAAATAGGAGCAAACCGTGTTAAATAATATTGACCCACTTAACAATTATATTCAGAACCGCCTGACCAAATTGTACCGCAAATGATAAATGTGTGTAATAGCACGCATATTAAATTTTGCGACACAGATCTGTATTATTAGATTAAATTAAATTGTATGTTGGTTTGACCATTTGGGCACAAAAAGGAAACCACAGAACGAGAATATTAATTTTATCTATTGCCAGAATGCATTATGCCTTAGTGTTATGAGAAAACGTTGATAAAATTAAGTGAAACTACGCCTCTATCAAGAGTTACATAAAACTTGAGTACACATTTTTTATAATAATTTATATTGTTTTGTAACGTTGCCCCTCACTCATATTTTCTACTGTACTCTGTTGGAATTTACAAACACAAATTCTCATAAAGACATGAAACAACTACCAGCCATAAAAATATTTATTCGACCGATCCGGAGTGCAGAAGTCGATTGCTTATCCAACAAGAATACATACTCCGCATACATTCTCGCTAATGAAGTATCCTTAATTGTTAAAATTATCGTGGTAATCGTATAAGTATCCGTAGGTATTCAAGAACTCTTAAGACCTTTTTAATGGTGTGGCTCGTCGTGTAATCGTTAATGCGTGAGTCCTACCATTCCACACGTTTACGTGTTACTATGAACTTCTTGCCAATTTACGTTGCTAACTTGAGCCTATTGGAGTTCAATAGGTCACTGACAGATGTGTAATTGCATCGCTCATTACATCGGGTAAAGCGAAGGTCTCGTAAAAATAGCTCAGACATATAAAACGATAAAATCTTTTACGACTGATGTACGTAGTACCAATTTCAATTATCATTGATGGGAAAACAGGTCTTGCTCTTGATAATGACAGTTGACCGGTTTATGCAAAGCTGATAGGCCAGTTACTAAAGTATTATACCTCGTCAATTACATCGTAGTATGACCAATTGACCATGACCGTACCTATCAAAATATGCTTTTAAAAATATGTTGTATTTGTCTCACTATTATAAACCAACTCTCGTAAGTCTAGTGGTCCGAAGCGCGACTGTTGTGCTCGAGATCCTGTGTTCGATTAATGACATAAGGCTCGCCCCCTATTATCTAACCTACAATCTAGCCTAACCCTACAATCGTGATGGTATTTTTATGTTATGTTATTATAAAACAATGGTCAAGATCGATAGATCAGATAGATCCATTCTTATGTGTCCGATACTCCCATTACGGTCATGATAAAATAAAGGTAACTACTCATTCTGTAAATTCTTCATATGATCTGTATTCAATTATCGATTTATCGCTGATCCATTGCGTACCTACTCAAAAATCATAATTTAAAATATATAATCTAATTGTAATTTAAGAAAAAAAGTCTTTTTTCCTGGCTAAGTATCTTATTACCTATGCATGTCGTTTAAGTTGATTTTTGAGTGACCATTAATTAAAGAAAACGTCCTAAATACATTGTGGTAGCAATGGAATATGAATAAATTTATCATTCCAAAACTACATAATTATTTAAGTTTATTAATTCAAATATAGAAAACAAGGAATAACAAAGTATCTATAATGCACTAATTATGCGATTGCTCAACATGTAAGGTAAGGTCTGAGGTCGAACCGTGACGTTATATAAGTGTTTTGCAAAAGCCTACGTTTTATTATATTAACTTATATATTTAGTATGTAAATTCATATTCAAGGGTCAGCCACTTTGGACGGGGACACCTGGCGCCGGAGTGCATAGTATACGTTATAAAGAAATTATTCAAGCAAAAAAATGTATATGTATACAACGTGTTACAAAATACCCCGTAAAAAATATAATTAATTATCAAAGGCAAAAATTTGTCAGCTGTCATGTCAGGGAACCAGATTATACGTACCTATTTTACCTAATAATTGTCTACTTTAATAGTTTTTCTATTTTTCATTCATAAATGTTGTTGTTTTACTTTTTTGGGTTATGTTATACAGCTTTACGTTTTAGGTTCTTAAATATTGTGAATGGACTCGTTATAAGGTCCCATTTAACCTCCTTTCGGGTAGTTTTATAACACCCTGTATTTAATGCGACGACTACTTTTCAATGCATATTCTATCATCTCTAGAAATTTGAAATTATATAAATTTATTTGTCAGCTTTTACTTTAAATAGGTGTTTATTTTTGGTCCATCATCATTTTTGATAAGCTATTTTTGTTGTTGCACTGCTTTAGGTGCTCATTCAGTCATAATACTAATTGTTCGTAATACATAAATAGACTTATTTAAATGTGAAAATGTAATAATTATATTTTGAAAAAACTGGAAATTTTTGATTTGCGTTATATAGCTTAACCCTTTAGCTAATATGGTAGTTTCACGGATTCATCAAACTTGACTTACCTTGCCGTATGGGACTGATAATCACACCGATACAACACCCACACTGCACACGTAGCTTCACAATTACTTTTGAGTAGCTTCACAATTACTTTTCAGTAGCTTCAAGTAGTGAGAGCCGACATTAACGTTGGGCGTACCTCAGAAGAAAAAGAAAAAATAAACAGGGAAATGAGTGTTATAACTTATAATATACCACCTGTATATATACATACTTTAGACGACATGTTTGGCGTAGCGGCTGAGCAATCGGCTTCTGCCTGGTTGTGGGTTCGATCTTCACACGTTGTTCCAGAGTGAGTGTTTATGTATGTGAAAGTTAATGTTTGTAAACGCACCCACAATACAGGAGGAAAATCCTAGTGGCAACATTTTTTTATGTAGCCTCTTGTGTCCCACTGCTGGGCACATTAAAAAAATAACTCATTATACCCATTTGATAGAGCTATAACCAGTATTTTTCAAATGATTTATCAATTAATCTCCTGTCAAGTCAATGATACGCGCATTGATTGTATAATTCTAAATATTTGTTTGGTTGATGATATTGGTTTACCAATAATAGTTATTTCGACTGGATTTATGTATTTATTACAGATTTAAACAAGTCTTTAGACACTGGCAATTCTTATCTGTATAATTTAACCGCTCTCATTCTTAGAGGTGCCTCGGACCCGCAGTGGGGTACTAAATAGGTTGATGATAATAATTAAGAATTATTCCGATCCGATTATAATTGATATTATTTAATATTAATCATACCCAACTTTGTCCCCTTGGGGTGACAGATCGGAAAAGTTTGATCTGTCTCCCTGTTAGCAATGAGGGGACAGTTTGAACTTGATTTATCTAAACGGTTTCATCTGTCCCCCTATCATATATATATATATATATAGGTTGTTAGATTTTTTTATTAAATAAAATCCTAACAACCTAACCTTACCTAAGTCGACCGGTAATTTCAGATATTATTCGGATTTCAATTACGTACCCAATTAGCTGGTAATTCTAAGTTAATCCGGGTAAAACTAGTTTTACTCAATCTTCTAGAACCTATTATCCGTACAATATTAAAATATATGGGATACAAACGTTAATACAAAGTATCACTGAAAGGTGAAACCGTTTAGGAATCAATAAAGTTCAAACTGTCCCCTCGTTATTAACAGAGGGACAGATCAAACTTTTTTTCCGAACTCATCCTAAGGGGACCAAACAGGGTAACAGATCGGAATAATCCATAATTAATATGATAGTAGACATATTAGGTAAGTATACACATTACATTGTAAAGGCCCCCAGTGCAAGATGAATTCTATAAGACACTAATCAGCTCTACAATACATAATAATTAAGTGTTCAATATTTCTAATTACTTTGCGATAACTGTTTCCATGTATAACATTGTTGAAATTCGCATAAATGTACAATCGACAATCTTGGCGGTTGACCACTGTTCATCCTTGTTATTATGCACATAAGGTCGAAAAATGGTGAACCGTAAACGTACTACATCGTACGTATACTAAGCAGCATCTAAGTGGTGCATGCTCCGAGGTCGATGGATGTACAAACATTTAGATAAGTGATAGCCCAGTGGGTCCGTCGTGTCGCGTGTGCAGGGTTGTCGCACAGATAACCTTACACAAAATATTATAAACATTGAAGAGTACCCTTGAATAATACATAGAATTATGGACATTAGTGATCTTTATATGCAAGGAGACTGTTTGTTCATAGAACACATCTGTGATTTGGTTCGGGTATAAGTAGGGGGTGTAAATAAAGAATAAATTTCTTAGGACACTTTAACACAACACCTTCTAGTCCCAAACTAAGCAGAGCTTGTATTATGGGCACTAGGCAAGGTATATAATACATATTTACTTTGTTTTGTAAAGGGGTGTATATGACCTGTCAATTAATTTCTATTCGATTTCATTTCAATTAGGTACTTACTTCTTAGATTTTTTTCTCTCAAGACCTCACACTATGAATTCGTATTCAGCGTCGCGTCATCATGCAGGGTCTTAACTATACGACTTACCCTGTTATTCCATAAGACTAGGTTTTATCTATACTGCCTCCTTACCATTGAGACATCAGTATGACATTTTATAGTGTCATCAGTAGATGAGAGTAATGAAGGTACTATATACTAAGCATTATTGAATAAGACCGTTAATCCTTTCCATTTATGGGACAGCTCAAAACACACATATAAGTAGGTACGTACCACATAATATCATATTTGTGATCATATTTGGCGAAGAACGCTTTGCCATTGCTGCATATGCTTGTAGGCAGATGCGGATAATGAAACCACCTGCCAAATTCATCAGACAATAGGTGTTATTGAATAGCCCACGCCAGGATGAGTCAGTGGCGCAGCAGCGCAGGCGCAGTGCGCGGTGCCATCGCCGGCGCTGAGCGAGATTAAAGGTAGGAACAGACTTGTAACACACCACGCCACATGACGCAAATGTAACGTGTCCATTCGCCAGATTATATGTTGTGTTCCTAGATTTCACAGGCTAATAATCACGCGTGGGGTATCATCAGGTGTTATAAATGTGCCTACTTCTTAATGCTCTCACCTTGGCACACTCCCCTGGTCGCGACAAACTAATTACTAACAGTAAATAAACAATATTAGTTGCGTTACGATGCTCATTGTGGACGTGTGAATATTTTTGCATCGCATTAATTAGTTGCTTTTGACGCCACAAGGAAACACTTCAAACTAAATAGTATTAACGATCAAATGATCACGGTTGCTTGTTTATATTACATTGTCTTTTAAGTCACTAATAACAATTATATTTTAAACGAAATTCTTTGTAGTATTCTTCCTATCTAAAAGACCACAATGCAATTTCTGTGGAGATGGGCGTTGATAGCTGCGCCACAGTTTTATACTATTTTAACTATCTTTGTTTTGTATATCCTTTAGTTTCTAAGTGTATATGTTGCAATAAATAAAATAAAAAAATGTAAAACGCAATGCTACGTGCTGAAATTAAGGCAGTAGCCTAATCAAATAGCGTAACAGCAGCTTGAATGCCAGCCGTGCCTCGTAAACATTTAGCATTAATGTTTCTATTAGGCAATGTGCAAGGCAATAGCTAATACATTAATCAAGTAGTAATCATCGACACATTAGCAGATGCTATGTTCTATTCATCATCAACCCATATACTGTCCCACTGCTGTGCACGGGTCTCCTCTGAGAATGACAGGGATTAGGCTATAGACCACCACGCTGGCCTAGTGCGAGTTGGCAGACTTCACATACCGTTGAAAAAAATCTCTAAGGCATGCAGGTTTCCTCACGATGTTTTTCCTTCACCATTTAAGCGAGTGATAATTAATGTTATGTTCTGTTTTATCTAATTTATATCGAAAGCATTACTGTTCCGATAATTAGTCGTAGCGATAGTTGTAGTCACTCTCACACATCAGTTACCTACATTACAGAGTCGGGTCAGCAAAACAATTATAGCTATAGAAATTAATCTTTATTGATAAGCTCGGAATTACAAGATAAAAGTTGAATGTAATTATAATTACATCTGCGGAAAATTTTCGACTTCTTTTGTTTTCTGGGCTGATTTAAATAGAACAGAAAGATGCAGAAAATACCTAAACGGATGGATGTTATTTACCTTTATGGAATGGAACAATTTTATATTGTGAATACTTAGACATTTTAATGATTACGACGTCCAATGGAAATAGACATACTTCTAATACGAATCAATGAACATTGTAAAGCGTCCAAAATAAAGTGGTTATAAAATATTTGTTACTAGTTACAAATGGGTACTTGATTTTTAATTACCAAGAATGCATAATTACAATATTGTTATTCAACGCACTGATTGATATAAGAGAATATTTAAATCACGAACGTAATTATTATAATTGTCCATCTTTATCTCAATAACCTATACTGTAAACAGTATTTCGAACTTAACAGGGCAGTAATAGCTTATTTCAAGTATACGTAATACCTGAAATGTTGTTTTGTTTGTATTTAAAATAGCGAGAGTTTTTGTCTATCAATGTGAATTGATCATCTACATAATTATATCAAAGCTAAATACTACTTACTTACTGATTAATCAAGAATTCTCAGATATTATAAAGTCTAGGAACTTGAAATTTGAAAAAATCCTACGGGATTGGAAAAAAACTTTATATACACCATGGGCACAGCTTGAAGAAAGCTCAGCACTACCAGGTCAATCCTATATTACTTGCAAATAAGATGAAGACTGATATTCTCTACTTAATAAAGAAGGCCCTAATCCCAACAGGAAGTAGTGGCTTATGAGATCAATGCCATCCTTAACACAGATTCAGATACTTTGTCCATTGTGTCAAGTCGATAGCTCAAACAACGTAAGAGTCATCAACTTTTATGCGCTTACGCCTTTTAGCCTCAAAGTATCGAAATACGTGTAAACATACTGCTAAGTAGATATCTATTTACACTTTGCTTTCCAATCACTATTTCACAACGATAACCTTTAAGTTGAAGAATTCTGAGTGCCAATTCCGGATCCGATATTTTTTTTCTTAGTCAAATGTGTTGCTATAGCAAAGCATAAAACAGCCGAACTTTTGACTTCTTATTTATCAATCACGTTTTATTCCAGAGACGTTATACATAAGTAGTAATAGTTTTAACTAGGTTCTGCCCGCAACTTCGTCTGCATGGACTTTACCTAGATGAAATGTATGTACCTAGTCGTTAATTTTTTTTCAGAAGAACCTTCTTCAAAGTATTAAAAAGGATTGGAAAATGGAATCAATAAAGTCGTTCTCAAGTTATGGCGTGACCAGGGGAAACGGATTCACTTTTTGGGCGAGCCTATTGCTATTGACCTGGCACACATCCAAAATCCGAGCTGCTACTGAGAATTTGAAAGAAAAACCCCAATAACACTACTCGACCTGGCAATCAAACCCAGGACTTCTAGCGTAGCATTCGCGCCTAGACTAACGAGGTAGTTACGTAAGTATATACTAATTACTGGTACATCACTATGTTGTGTATACGTACCATTAATGCAACGCATTATTTCGGGACGTCACTCAATCTGCAACGTTAGCAGCCGTGATATGCACCAAATGTAGGAAAACTCGGTGACATCGTTTTCCTACTTTTTCCTACGTTACACCAAACTGTACCCTAACTTATAAATATTCAGTCACCTTACATTGTTTTGCACTAAACAAAACGTGTTTAAGTAAAACGAAGAATGTCGTCATTGTTTACGCTCATTAACAAAATTATTGACAATATTTATCATCAATACAATAAACTTTAATTAACAGAAACAGCTAGTAAATATTCCCTGTGCTGATAAGTAACATTGACGTAGGTATAGTACGAGGTGGGTCAATTGAAAGATAACAGTCTACGTTGGTAACCGAAATAGATCAAAATTTAATATTTAACAATACACTTCACAGATAATAGCTTTGTTTATTCTGAGATACTTATTTCTACAGAAATAGAAAAGAAATACCTACATTTACTTGTATTTTTTTATATACGACTAAGGTGGCAAACAAGCATACGGCCGACCTGATAGTAAGCGGTTACCGTCGCCTATATGCTTGTTACACCAGGGGTAACACTTGCTCGTTGCCAACCCTGTAAAACGAAAGAGTAATAGTTGGCTTGGCAGTATAAAGGTGAAAGTCCCCCCCACTGCTGCATTGCTAACACAACGTTTCCTCGCGGAACACTGGTAACCTTGCTCCCCGTAAGGAACACAACACAGCTCAAATCATTGTTATTTCACTTTGATTTTCTGCAAGGCGGAAGTACTTCCCCAGTCGGGCAGCTCAAATTTGAGTAGAATTACTAACACTATGCCCTACCTCTCTTAAAATGATTATTACATTACATTAATACGTATCTACATACTTAGTCTTCACAAAACAAAGCTAAGATCATAAAAAGAACCAATAAAAATATATATATATATTTATTAACATTGACTGCCTCATTAGTCTAGTGGTCCTAAGCGCGACTGCTATGCTAGAGGTCCTGGGTTCGATCCCCAGGTCGACCTAACTGTTATTGGGTTTTTCTATGAAATTCTCAGTAGCAGCTCGGAGTCTGGATTTGTGCTCGGTTAATGGCAATAGGCTCGCCCCCTATTACATGGGACCTAAATATATCGGCGAAATGTGGGTGTACATTAGTACACCTCTGCCTAACCCTTCGGGGAATACAGGCGTGATGGTATGTTATGTTATTTATTAACATAACATAATCAAACATGCCATCACCACACCTATAATCCCTAAAGGGGAGAGGCAAGTGCGGTTGTTAATAGGAATCCCACCTAATACGAGCAGTGATAGCCTAGTGATATGACTATTGGACTGCCAAATCAAAGGTCTCGAGTTCGAATCCAAGGCGCGCTCCTCTGACTTACTTATAGAAAACATTGTGAGGAAATCTGTATGCCTTTGAGATTTTTCTTCACGATGTGTGAAGTCTGCCAACCCGCACTAGGCCAGCGTGGTGGACTATAGCCTAATCCCTCTCAATCTGAGTGGAGACCAGTGAGACCGACCCGATATGTTATATTAATTCTAATCCGAGCTGGTACTGAAATTTCAAATAAATATTAAACATTTACCTAACGGCTTCGGAATAATTATTGGAATTAATTAATTTCCAAAAGCATTTTCTAGAAGACCTACCAGCGTACATATCAACACACTTATCGAAGCAAGCATTAAAAAAGTGTGCTTATAAATTTTGTGTTATCCACGGTAATAATATCATCACAGACCAGTGTAAGACGTAAATATTTGCGCGTCCGCATCATTATCATGCTACGACGAACCCTGTTATCTGTATTTTTCATATTGTGTTTTCAGTTTCAATTCCATATTGATACGTTTTGACTTTTGATGATCACATATCACTCATTTTGAAAGTGTCATACTCACGCTGTTTAGAGGTGAACGTTGAATTTAGAACTTTTTATTATAGTGTGAGATGTGTGTCATGCTTTGCCATTTTAGGTTAAATTTAGGATGGTCTATATAATGGATATGATAAACCTGGCGGAAAATTAAGTAAACAAAATTAAAAATCAATTGTTATTTCCAGTTGAACCTTATGATATGTGAAAAAAACGATGTAAGTATTAAATAATGCTTCTATAATAGAAGTAATATTTAATACATTGTTTTACTTACTTATAAGTCGCCGTTTAATATACTTAGATATAAAAACGTTGTATGTATGTGCAATGTTTGCTACTAAAATTTATATTTAATTAATCGAAATAATCGCCATTAGTGTCGGTGCGTTTTTGCCATTTTATATACGGCGGGAAAACAATTGAACAACTGATTGTCTGAAAGATTTTTTTTTTTTTAATAAAGCAAATTTAACTTTGAAATTCCAAATCAAATGTAAGATAATATCAAATTTCAGACTAGCTAGACTTAAAAATCGCCGATTCAAAGCTAAGGCTAACTTAGTTTATATGTAGGTAATGAATATTCTAACAACACGAGAGATATACCTATGCAGATTATGTTCGATAAATCCTCAATCAATTTTAGTATTTACACAGTTACAGGCACATAATCATATTATAATGGTATCAGTTAATCATATTCTGAATCGAAATCTAGGTTAAATGAACAGTCAGAAAGCATAACCTAAAACCCGAAGGTTTCTTGGAGATAATTTGCTTGGAAATAGCGTACAAGCCTTGTAATTTTATAAGGCTTTTCATCGTTCTAGGACAGCTAAGTATATTCAAATATTTCTCCGAACCACATTGTAACGCAAAATAATTTTATTTGTAGTCCGTAAAACTGCGATACCAGCTACTGTCAACGGCCGTATCACTTGACGACTAATGAGGCAGTTTTTTTTTTATGACTAACATACCATAGCCACAACTATGTATGTCTGTCAAAACGACTAAACAGACGTAACGAAATGATACGTTGAAATGTGTTAACATATTTATTTTTTACTATGATGATGATCATCATCAACCCATATACTGTCCCACTGCTGGGCACGGGTCTCCTCTCAGATTGAGAGGGATTAGGCTATAGTCCACCACGCTGGCCTAGTGTGGGTTGGCAGACTTCACAAACCGTCGAGAAAAATCTCTAAGGTATGCAGGTTTCCTCACGATGTTTTCCTTCACCGTTTAAGCGAGTGATAATTAATTATTAATACGCACAGGAATTCGAAAAGTCAGAGGTGCGTGCCTTGGATTCGAACTCGAGACCTTCGACTTGGCAATCCAATGGTCATACCACTAGGCTATCACTGCTTTTTATGATGATGATACTTCGATTAAAACCGTAAAAAGACTTTACAGATGATATCGGTGTAACATATAGTCATACGGCGGAAGCGAATTCACGACAGTGTGACGAACGAGGATTTTATGGATAAAGATTTGATGAAAAAGCGTGCAGTAACATCGTAAAAGCGAAAACACACACGTTGCGTAAGCACTGTGTTGTAGACGAATGTGATGTTACTTGTCGTCAAAGTATGTCCCCGTTATGATTTGTTTCCCCAAGGGGGCCAAACATGTCTTATGCCTACCCCTAGCGGTATCTAGGGGGAGGTATTAGGTCATGTCATGGTCGTGGCGAATTTCACGGATCCCACGGCCATGACTATAGGGCAAGTGAAGGCAAGTGCGGTTTATAGTCGGTATGAGTCCGACATACCCTGCCACCTCCCCGGGTGGCGGATGACCCATGAGTATTTTCTGTACTATAAAAAAAGGTATAAGAAATGTTATGTGTCATACAGTACATCAAAATATCTTGTTTGCCTTCGGTTTTACCAATGGCAAGTATGAATATGGTTTAAACCAAGAATGACCTAAAACAAGTTTATAATAATAATAGAATTTATTTCATCAAGTAACACAAAACTTATTCTCTGTTAGTAGAATCTACAAAAGATTATTCAAGATAACGATATGTCCATGTAGAGTATGCACATGCACATGTCGTTACGAAAATCACCGCTACACCACTCCATGGGAGATAGCACAGCAGAGATTCATGAACACACAGTCCAATCGGTCTGTTATCATGGACAGTATGCTGTTAGAACTAGCCCGCACCCTGAGCACCAGGGATGCACACCGTTATAACCATGGTATGAGCATTTGATATTATATTTGTTGAGAGTATATACCAAATATGTATATGACTCAAATGTACATTGAGAATGCGTGTCTGTATACTATGTACCTAAGTGACAATAACATAATTCATCGCAAGATGATGGACACATCAAGGCTCCCGTGTTGGTATTTCATACAGGCTGGTGGTTGAGAGGCGGGGCTGCGCTGCCGCCAGGTGGCGCCTGCGCACAATAGATCATTTCGCAATGACACCCTGTTCTCCGGCCGACATCGACATGTTCTTACATATCATGCTTAATGGATATTCAAATGGCAAATGTTTTAACACGTATTGTACTCAGGTATACTGGTATATAATACTGTTGCTTGCAAATACAAATGTCATGCTTTGTTTTATGTTAATGTCTTAAAGTAATCCGATATCAGATATATAACCCCAGTAATATTAATCTCTCGGTTGCTCCTCAGACTTTCCATAAGTAAGTAGGTACACCTACCTCTCACAATGCATGCCCAGAGTTTGAACCGGAATCTACGTACCTACTTACCTATACGTAGATACGATAATACTGTCATGTAGGTATATACCTAAGTATGCACAAAAGTACAACTTCCACAAAATTATTTATCAATATACCTATTTAAATATCAATATAATATAATAATATTTTATAATCTAGACAGGATTATTAACAATATTTAATCAACACTCCAATATTTGCGACCTCGTAAAATTCATAAGTAATCTCTGGTAATTCGATATGCACTGTGAATTATTTCAAAATGTAGGCATCAGTACTTTCTAGATCGTTAAGTTCAATGTGCCCGAAGTACTTTTCTGATAAACGCATCCGGGCGGTCGTCTGTGTATCCTCAGCTCAATGACTGATAATATAAATAATTATGTTAAATTCTACGTCTAAAGTATATTATTTCAATAGATCTAGACGATGAGATTAGATTACCTAATTAGATTAAGGAGAAACTCATATCTGAACCAATCTACATTATACCACTTATTTACAGTCGACTTTTATACATAATATTAACATTTCACATTAATCTGTAATGCACTGCACTAACAACTTTAATCAATGCTCCAGGTCAACGTACTAAGCGTGAACAAGTAACCTATAAGAAGAACATAATTATGACGTTCTGAATTTGATGCGAAAATATCACTTAAGCAATAATCAGGTAATGCATGATTATCATTAGACTCATGAATATACCGCTTTATTACTAAGGTTCCACACTGCGCGTACGCAGGTGTGAAATAAAGCGGGTCGCATCTCCGCCGTGCGACGCGGTCGTCCTTAACACGCACCTCGACGTAGACTCGTCTTAGATATTATAATGTTTATTAAATAATAAATTACCTTGACATACACCTACATGCTCCGTGAACAGAGTTAATTGATTGCCTGCTTAATTATTAAACTTATGTAAAACATTAATCAGCCGCCTACCTTTAGCACATAATATTTTCATTCCTCAATAACAGTGTATCCAAAACCGAACTAAGATGTAAAACAAGCAAATACGATGCCGTGTTAACAAAGAAGCGTATGTATACCCAGCCAAGACTACAAATATACCTACGTTGAGTGCACGTCACGAAACGACACGTCACGGCTGCATTTTTGTTTTTTATTATACCTACCACTAAGGTGGCAAACAAGCATACGGCCCACCTGATGGTAAGCGGTTACCGTAGCCTATAAACGCTTGCAAAACCAAGGGTAGCACTTGCGCGTTGCCGACCCTGTAAAATGAAAAAGGAATAGTTGGGTTCGCAGTATAAGGGTCGATGTCCCCCCACTGCCGTCACGTTTCCTCGCGGAGCACTGGCAATCTTGCTCACCATAAGGCACACAACACAGCTCAAAGCAGTTTTATTTCACTTCGATTTTCTACAAGCGGGTAGCTCCAATTTCAGTGCCGAATTTGATGCGTAACTATTATTTTGCCACTACCGGTGTTGTGTATAATACATGCGTGTTATTAGTAGTAGTAGATGCACCCGTGCGAAGCCGGAGCGGGTAGCTAGTTCACTACATAATTTAGGTGAGCATGAGCAGTAAGACGAGATTTCAAAAGCTGTGACAGGATCCTCATCGCAGCAAACCTACCGTATAACGTTAAATTCAATTTCACCTTCCAAAAGATCATGTGATTGTTAAATCATACAAAAAATCGACATTGAAAGTAATAAAAACCTCATCATTTAATCACACCAATAAATTTATGTTTAGTTGTATTAACAAAGGTCTTCAACTTCAAAACGACTTCAGAGTTATTTCTTCCTTATAATGGATGTGCGTCTACTTAACAACGTAATGACAAGGTTACACCCGAAATTGCAAAGTTCATTCGATGCGCTCATAGACTACGCAAATTAGGCTGTTGGTTTCAAACTCAGGTTAAAGTTATTTAAATAAATATATCCTACAATATTTTCTGTGTAAAGCACATAATTATAAGATATTAAGTGCTCCGCGAGAAAATGCTGTGTTAGCAGTGAGGGGACTTTACTGCCAACCCAACTATTCCTCTTTCGTTTTACAGGGTCGGCAACGCGCAAGTAATACCCCTGGTTTTGCAAGCCTCTATAGGCTACGGTAACCCCTTATCATCAGCTTTAGCCTACGGATCGTAGTTTACCACCTTAGTTGTATAAAAAACTCACCTGTTACACCATAGTTTCCTTCCCATAAAATTACATAGGTACACAAACATGCTGTTATTCTATTGGTACTGGCAGGAACTTTAATAGATTTTCACTTACTAATATTCTGCCTGGCTCTGCTCTTTTGCTTTATCTATGCTCATTAACGTCCTCCTGTAATGTTCGATGGGTAAGGTTGCTTTTAACATGGCCTGTAGTGGAGTGCCTCCAGTATGTATTTACCAAGTTAACCACTTGGTGAAAATTCTTTAATTTTTAGAGGGTAAACTTCCTTGGAATTTTTGAGATTTTGCATTCCGCTTTAATAATGTTCACAGACAATGTTCTCAACATTGTAAATATATATATGCTTAGATGCGTTTGGAAAGCTCAAGTGTAATGCTTAATGATAAAGACTAGTTTCGGCTGCATCGTGGGAACTTCAGGACCTTTACCTATCTGGTAGCCGATAACCAGCGGATGATGCAAGATGCGGTCACGGGCAACTGCCGGCGGGCATAATGCGTTGTTTTAGGCGTAACATGCCATAAAGTAATGATCGTTAGTACAATCACCGGATTTGTTAAGGAGATATGGAAGTAGTGGTTAAGTTGCGATCAAATTAATTTAATTTGATCAAGATGGTGCACTCTAGCATCGAAGCTGTGCTTAGATGTAATTAGGGGATTTGATTAGTCACTTGCGTGGTGCAAGAATCAACTCAATGACGCGTGCTAAATTAGGTACCTTTTCTTCGGAGCTTGCAAGACAAAACTTCTAGCCTTTTTTATCAATAATTTTTTTTTTTTTTGTGGAGAGAGATTGGATATACCGTCCTAATAATTTAGACTACAATATAGTACTTAGATTCAAAATACAGCCTTCGACCTAGCTACCTGTACAAATCGAACGACGCGTAAGTTCTACCTGAAAATAGTGGTCTAATAAAAAATGTTGCTGCTGTATAATGCCCTTAATCTCTCTCAATATACTCATTCGTTACGGCACTATTATTTAATAAACATTAATGACGAAAATCAAATTACATAACGTAATTCACATGCATTTTGTTTTTTTTACATCTTCCGCAAAAATTATCATCTGATGACGACATTAGTGGCATTAATATTGTTTATGGTTGCCATAAACTGCGTTAATAACAAGGTAAGCGCAGATAAAATTGAATGGGGCTGCCATTAGAATAATATTATGTGATATGTGGACTCTGTGACTAACGACATGCACACTTATGCTGCAACAACTTACATAATAATGAGTCAAATGATCCATATCTTGGTAATGCATGTCATTGCATCTTCAACTCTTCCAACAACGTCTTTTGCATGCATAACCTACAATACATGGTGCTCCTATATTAATACTTACCTACGTTTAGAGAGTACATAATTTACCTAATTTAATTCTTAAATTATCCACGGCAATCATTGATTTCTTTAATTGAACATTTTTGTCGAATTTATTTGCCTATCGACACATTGACCGCTGAAACCACATCTCAAAAGGAGAGATCCTTTATAAACGTTTCAAAATAATCTGAATCACCAAGTGATAACGTCTTTGGGTCCTGCATGCATATTACAATGCATGTTTTCTTGCTAAATAAAAGAAGCTCATGTAAAGTTGAAAACATGCAATATGATTGCAACACAAAGTCAAAACTTAGGTCGTAAAACAAATTCTTATTGGATAGAATTATGCAATGGTGGTAAGTATCTACCTACGTGTATACGTGTTTCCACATTAAATTAAATATGAAAGGAATGTTTTTAGTTTCTTTTATTCTTTTTTTTTTGTTAAGTATCTATATAGCGCAATGTGTGCTTCAATCATATTACCATATAATTGAGTATACATCAAATATACTTATATAGGTATCATTAACACCTAGAGAGCCGACTATTGAATATTCGGAATAGTATGGTGATTTTCGCTTAGGAGAAGCTTAGACTACATAAATTTTTATGTATCAGCGAATTATGCAGCAAATCAAGCTACCACAATCTGTCAAATTCCTTTAATTTATTTTCAATTTTAATACAAAATTATAAGGTTCTTATTCTATTGGGAAAATTTAACAGTTTTGTATAGCTTGACTTGCTTGCTGCAGACTGCATCTGTACATAAGTACACCTCTGTCCAACTCGAAAAAATACAGGAGTGATGGTATGTAATAATACAGACGGAATGTTCAATCAGATAGAACTATATTGTAATATCGCAGGGGCTGAAGTCGCGGGAAATTACTAGTGTGCTAGTGACAATAGCAACGCACAAAGCGGCGCTCACGCAACTCACGCGTGCGCTCCCAATGATTAATGTAATTTAAGATAAGACTATATTATTTATCACTATCTATATCTTTGTAGCTTTCCATTCTTAACTACTAATACTAATAATATAAACAAAACTTAATTAACACAATTATATGTTCACAGTTTTGATTAAATACAATAATTACGAAGATACAAGACAAACACACCTACTACAACACATAATAACTTATCTTGACGAGTTATTGAATTCTAATTCAATTGATATCTGTAGGCGAATCGCGTAGCGTAAATACGAGTCTACTGACGCATAAAAGGAGCCATTACGTCCTTAATACCAACTAATGTAAAACTAACCTCTGCAAAATTTAAATGGCCCAATATATTACATGTTGTAGTAGATACGCCAGTCATCATACTACATGAGTATCATGTCAAGTCCCTATATGAATATTATTCTTCATACCTTATCTTAGGAACGAGGTTAGAATTATTCTCGCGCAAGCGCAGGCTGGGCCCGTTCTAGTATGAACATAAATGCCATGGCATTCATGACACAAGGGCGAGACTGTTTGATTTATCCTTACAATTTGTAATTGCTTCTAAACAGAGGATTATAGTTATCTATTAGTTTATGAGAAACACACACAAAGTAACACAATAAATCTTTGGAGTGATGGTGTTTAAATTGGATCTGTTTTCATGGTTAGCTTAACCAAATTGTTGGTAAAACCGAAGCATGACATTAGCGTATAATAAATTGCGGTCTTTCCGAGCGTACTAATAGAGTAGTGCCTTGAACAAACCCAGCCGAAAACAATCGATTGGAGACGCTCCCGCCGACGAAATGATTAATTGCATGTTTGTGCAATATTCTAATGTCAATGCGTTCTGGTTTCTGATTATTGCACCTGCTGAAAATAGGCACAGCAGTGAGTAGCTGGTCATTATTATTATCTACAATTAGCAAGCTAAATGTCTTAATTAGCTATATGTATATCTAGTAATGAATGTTACATAGGCCTAGAGAACTTCTGGACGGATTACTTATCTTACACAAGTTTTGAGATCGTTGCGAAAAGTAAGTTACAAAGTAACAATCAACTAATAAAAATGTTGAAATATTTACAGCCGGAACGTTTTTTGAACTGTTTGTTATTGTACGAATATCAGTTTTTGATATCTTGGAAACATAGCTAGCGTATATATATAGATGAACGGCGAATTTTCACGAATGTGTTAGAACCTGGCATTCCCTGATGGGAAGCACCAATGATCACATATCTAATTAAATACAGTTTAGGATCTTTTTCCTTTCGAAACACAGACTAATTTCGACATAAACCGATAATTTCAACAGTCCTATCGTTTTGTTGAAAAAAGTCCGCAGTGAATAGCTCGAAATCTGCGGTAGTCCTCAATTCTTGATGCTACCACGTTTCGAAATTAATTGCGTTACAGTGCTGGTGTTAAACGAAACCTACAATATATCATTGTGACCGTATAATCCATATTCATTCAGACAGATGGGCGACGATTAATTTCACGACCTGTAACATGATTCCATTGTTCTGTTTTCGCTTTCACGTGTGCTACAGATATTTGCTAAGATATACAGTGGCCCGGAACTTTAGAGAACAATGACATTTACAGTGTAATATATACTTTAGGCAGAAGATTGATCTAGTTATGTAATCAAATAAGCCAAATAAAGTTGCCCTCGTTTTACTAATGCTAAGTAATGTCAACTTACTTTGTTTGAGATTACCATATTACGTCTATGTATGTATTAGCAAATTTGAATTGTATGAATGAAGGCATACATAAAGGAACTTTTAAGTTTTTAAATGGTTACAATCTGGACATTGAAACAATATACAGACATGGACACAATATACAGACATGGACGCATTAACAGAATATATTGTTATCATCTTCAATAACAGATCATTATTATTAAGTACGAAGATTAATTTTTCAGTTGACGTACGTAATGTAGTAGTTCTGTTGCAACAATGCATAGTAACAACGCAACTCTCTTCCAATAAATATACCTAAGAGCGCGGAAAATTCTAAAGGTCAACAAGTCTCCGATACCCCTAACAATGAACCATGGAGGCAAATGACGGACATCCTTATCTACGTATATGTGACGTCACACGGTAATTATAGCGGCTCGCTGAAATCGATTATTCGATCATAAAATTCACGATTTCCGAGAAAATTGTCTGAGTTTACCTAGACATACCTACCTACCAACTTTCTAATTGTTTTATGATTAATCCATAATATCAGTTTATGTTTGGGTAACATTAAGTTGCATAATTAAGAATTGCATATAATTCACATAATTGATCAATTTAACTTTAATAATTAAAAGCAAATCGATCGATTTCTCACGAACTATATTTGTATGTAGATTTTGGCTTTACGCAATTTGAAGGCTCGAAAAAAACATGCCTATAGTTTATACTGGTTTCTGGCCGGCGTCGTATCATTTATTATCTTATGATTATTTAAGATGCTATCTTCAAGGATCCATTTCACATGATTATCGTATGTTATATTGATGTGTTCAGCGCCTGCTTCATGTGATTTATGTCGTTCGGACTTATGGCTTCATAACTTGTTCAACGGCTTTCGACCATTGAATAACCTCAATTATAGCACTGGCTGTACGATATAACATAATTGATATATTCTATTACTTCCTAATGGGGAGTGCAAGTTACGGGCACTGATCGATGCTATCGTAATAAGTACTTACGGTTTTTTGCTAAAATCGATTGAGCCTATTCGTAAAATACTCATATAGTTATTTCTGTGCCATACCTAGTAAATTCGGCTTAAGTGTAAGATTTTACTAGTGAATTGACAAGTAAATAACGAGTGGATTAAGCATTTCTAAAAATAACATCGTTCTTTAATTGCAGCTACCGGTCAAGAGATGATGTGAACATAAACGCTATTAGTGACATTTGCGTTACAGAAGACAATTATTTAAATTTTATTGTCCACAGCAATTAACGCCTAGTATTTGAGAGTTTCGCAAACAGTGGCAGGCCTTGTGACATATGGCACTAGAGCTTAATCCCCGTGGCGAATCGAGGCGGCATGGAAACCGTTTAAAGGGTACGACGGGCTTGAGCTGCCTGGGTCACGCTCATGGCGCAACACGACCTCATTATCACCACTTACGATATAAGCCATCGTAAAATTCGGTATATGCAAATCGCAGTTCGTATCGAAAGAAGCTCCTGAAGGTCTTCACTGACGCGATAGATGCGTGTCGTGTCAAGGTACTGAGACCTTGTCAACAGAAACGCACATATGTGATTGAGAAAATTTTCTTTCGCATTTTTGTATTACAAATCTTACATCGCATTGGCAACGGTGGCCGGATAGAGATGTGGCCATAAGTAATAATATTCCGAATATTATTAAAGTAAATAGAAAAATAAAATAACGTTTATTAGCAAACAAATATGTCACAATACAATGGAGCTCTGTCTCTAGAACTAGGTAAACTGTATCTCAGGAAACAGTGACTTCCCTAATACGTAAAAGCCCCACTAACTCCCCCTAACATTAATTGGTACTAACCATACTACCTATTAAATATGCAGTTTTAAATAACGTAATAATAGGAAGTATTCTTTTCGTACGAGACGCTTTGGTGACTAAGAACCTCAAAAAGTGGCCAGACAAGACCAACAAAAGCGGTTGCATGAGAACCGAGGTCATAAGTTCACTGGGTTTATTACGCTGAATTCAGCGTTAATTTATAGTCACTATAAATTTATAGTGACTAGTTTTAGGGTGATTGTGATGGAATAAGTATTATAGAATAGAGTCATCATTAGTATGAAAATGAAGAGCCAATTGGAATAATACACAGTTCAGATAGCGATAAATTACCAGAACTCGCCTAAAATGCATTATTTACCCCGTGAAAAGTGCATGACACAGCTGATATTTCATTAAATATTTCAGGGTTGGTCTTATAGTAAAAGCTATTTATAATCATGACTGCTTTCACCCCCTGAAAGGTTTCACTATTTCCAGTGAATTAAAAATCACCGTGTATTCGAATTCAAAACTTTATTGCGTTCATATGTACGATAGTATTTACAAGTTGTTGTGATCAATATGAAACCCTGTGAGGGCATTGCAATATTTAGTATTTTATAATTATTTATATATTAGTTTAAGTATAATAACTAATATAAATAATTATATTTTACTATAATGTGCTAATTTTCTATCTCCAGTTAAATTATTTATATTTATTCATTAGTTGTGAAAATATTTACTTTGATAATATAATTTATTTTGTTCTAATTAATTTAGTAAACTGTGCTAGGAGTGGCTTGCACCAATGCACCCTGACTGCTGCGGCAAGGCGATGACTTATATGCGCTGATAATACTACCTATAAGTACTGTACTCATTCGTTTCGTGCTTTATCTACGTGTGTGAGTCAATAACACCTCATTTATCCAGCGCAAAAATATTATGAACAATAATATAGACAGCTGCTCCAATTACAACTGGTGTGTTTAATCCTAATTACACGGTACTCGGCCAGCTCTAATTGTATATCGCGTGCAGAAAATAAGCAGATCCAGCCGAAGTCCAACTAGTAACTAGAGGTCACGTAAAGTTCAGTGCGCTTGCGCCTGCCCCGCCCAGCAGACAGATCTCCTGCATCTTACAACATGCCACAAGAATGCCGCACATACTGAACAATAATCACACAAACATAGACTCTAAAGTGCACAATGGATGAAGCAATTTTCAAAAATGCGGCCGGCAATTATATCCTATTTAAATTTGCGAAGTCAGGTATTTGAAGGCTAACTACCACTGATAATATCTTTTGTTATTCTTTGGAGTATTCCAAGTTAAGTCTAAGCCAAAATTATCTAAACGTTTTTCGTCCACATGTTGCCAAACCAATCAAACAAATTCTTCAAACGATATTTTTCTCATCTCCGTCAACTCTGACCCTCATTAAAAGCATGTCGTTAATATTTTTCATTGAAATACAATCAACACGTGACTGCCAAGCGTGACTTACAAAGAATTAGGTATTTAAATAAAAACATTACTGTAGATACCGTATAGTAACTAATGATAACTGCTATTTATGTAACAAAAGATTTTTTTGCGATTTGCAGATCCGCACCCGAAGGTCATGAGATTCCAGATATTTAGATAAATGTGGATTTTAATACTAACAGGTATCACAACAGAACTGTAGACAAGGCTATAATCATTATCAACCCATATACTGTCCCACTGCTGGGCACGGGTCTCCTCTCACAGATTAAGGGGGATTAGGCTATAGTCCACCACACTAGCCTAGTGCTAGACTTCACACGCCGTCGAGAAAATCTCTCAGGCATGCAGGTTTCCTCACGGTGTTTTCCTTCACTGTTTAAGCGAGTGATCATTAATTTAATACGCACATGATTTCGAAAAGTCAGAGTTCGTGCCCTGGATTCCCACTAGGCTATCACTGCTTTTTAAGGCTATAATATGTCTTGAATTTTCAGTCGACAAAGCTAACCATTTTTATGAATAGCATAAATATATTAGGTATAAGCATGCATTTTACAGAAAGATTAGTCCAAAAGATTTATATCCGTATTATATAGAGCGTTAGTCATCATCATCCTCTCAGCCTTTTCCCAATTACGTTGAGGTCGGCGTCCAGTCTAACCAGATGCGGCTTAATGTCAGTATTTTACACGAAGCGACTGCCATCAGACCTCCGCAACCAAATTTCTAGTCAAAACCAATATCCTGAGGATACCCTGAATGTCAGGCTTTCTGGGCTTCTAATTTCCACTAACGATTATCACAGGTGTTCGTATGACAACCGGGACCGACGACTTTACGTGCTCACCGAGGGATGGAGGGGTCTCTATGTGGACTCCTTGGTCCTCTCGATGGTCACCCATCTACAGACTAAAGGCGGCTAGCGTAACTTTACCTTGCACATCGGTTAATCAGTATAAATATTGACAACAACTTCGTTCAACAGAGTATTGCTACTGTACCAATTCTTGTAGAAGAATCTTCATCCAAAAGAAGCTGTGAAATTCAACCGAAAAGATTCGTGACATAATGCCTAAATGAAGGACTGTACCCAAAATCAATAAAAAAAAATACCTACACAAAATCCAACGGAACGTGGTCAAAATTATCTATCATTCACGTTCGATCATCGATAGGCGCAAATTGCAGCCCGAAAGATAAAGAATCAGTTAATACTCATATTGTTTTCGTTCGTAGTGTAAATTAAATGTGTGCACGCGCCGCGATAGTGAAAGATACGAAGATACACAAGGATAGGTCTTGTATGTTTATCAGAATGCCTATTTTGGCTACACTTTCTGATGGTACTGGCTTTATTATTAATTAGTAGGTACCTAATTATAATTAGTGAATTATATTAATTAGCTACCTTCTCTGCGTTTCTGTAGCGATACCTTGTTGAAGCGCAATAAAAGCCAAGATAAAAAGGCCGCTTGATGATATTTTATGAATATGATTCATATACTTTAGGACTAGATGGTGCTGTGTAAATGTTCCAGTATTTATTATTTCCTTAAGTGTTCACGGGATATCTTCCGTAAAGAAGACATCCGGTCCTTTGGTAGGCTTGCGCGGATACAGGTCCAACGCGTAGAGGCCCCTTGGAGAACTTTGTTCTAATATGGGATGGAAACTACTACTAGTATACAGCCTGGAGTCTCCCGGATGGGTAGAGGACTATTGCAAAGTATGAATATTAAAATTATTTGGTTTATGGATGTGGGTTTTAGGTGGACCAATAACTTCTTGTGCCGAAAGAAAATGGCGTCTGCCTTACAACCTCAATAAACCAATATTTAGGTATTATTATTATTGTATAAAATTGCCAAAGTACTGTTGAAAATCAGTTATGAACAGTCTAAACCATCAACTACTACTACTTTATAGTTTTTCAGTATCCAATTAGTATCAACATGTTTTTCCCTTGAGCCAACCATAAGTAATAATTTTAGCTGCAAAACAGTATCCTGAGAAGTGATATAGAGATAGAAGTGATATGCGTACGTAGTACCTAATTTCTTTGTCTGGTTATTGTAAATGACATTTCGCCAGTGAGTTCACTGGTCAATAGCATGTTATCGGCACTAGGTATCGTTGTGCAAGTTGGTCGTTTGGCAAGCGTTACGTGATTCGGCCCATGTGCTCATCAATTACTTTTGATTCCCAAATCATTTGCGCCATTGGAATTGTTTCAAATTACTAATCTAATAACACGTAAGGGTATAACGAGACATTTTGCAACTTTGTTACTTCGATCTTTTACTCGTCTCATACACTGATAATGAAGGAAAGTAAAATGTAAAGTAGGAAGTTAAAAAAAGGTATACGTCTCACATAAATTATGTAGATATTTGTCTTTTCCGTTAGGTACTTTTTTCTAAAGTACAACCGAATTTATTCAGACATCTATCATGTTATCTGACCCCTCGTAGGTAATTTATAGCTAGGTATTAAAAAAATCCGACACAATCGCAAATAATTCGTTAATACCAACAACATGCTTGTTATTATAATCTACTCGTGTACAAATACTTCGAGAACAAAATTAATTATTTACAAATTGTAGATTGTCGTATCTTGCAACAGAAACTGACAATATTTTGGACGCTGTTGACATGTAAATTCTGTGAGTGATGGTTCGTTGCGATTGCTTAATGAAGATTATAGTTTGACGATGCCTCGAGCTTGTTCCGCCTCAAAATGACGTGCATCTAACTGCTGATTTATAAACCACAATTAACAATTATCACGAAGAGCAGTACGACGCAATCCGAACAAAAAACAATAAAGTGTGTCGTCCCACGGCGAGCTAGGTATTGCTTCATATGTTACATAAACTTTAGCGTTATCTGTCCTAGTGCGATTCGGATTATCCGATAACATCGTTTAGTACAACATGCCAACGTAATCACTCGCACGCAACTTTAGGGTTAAGGATGGGAGAATTTTCGTCTGTCGATCTTAAACCATGGGAACGTAGAAGGTCTACCTACCATGAAATCTGTAATTGCTTTTCGTTCTCGTAAGTGACAGGGCGGCAGGTTCCGCGTGATGCTAAGCAGTAACAACCCACCTGACGATTGCAAATACCTCCTAGTTAGCTCATAAGGTCTTGTGAGCTATCATGTCATGTCGCCTTTCGTGCCAAAGTAAAGAAAGCTGAATACATTGTGTCTGAAGATCTATAAACTGTAATCTGTAATTTGATTTCAGATCGTGACAAACGTTGTTGCATCGCTGTAGAAATACCTATATGTCTTATCTATAATACTTTCCGGCACGAGTTATTTAACACCCTGCTCTTTCATTTTATTTACGGTCGGAATTATTAACCTATCTCTCGATGGTTGTCCCTACTGGAAATCAAATTTCAACGTAAGCCCCATAGAAAGTAATGTATTTTTGACAGTTGCCTTAGAACGTAACTGTTGCAGATTACATAAAACAACTTTAAAATGCGTAATAAAAGTAATATACAAAGTGCCTAATCTTATTTATGACTTCTGATAGACATTAATATCGTAAATGTATACATTTAAACAAAAAAGCAATAATTCTTATGCATATTAAATATAGTTACAATCTATCGTACGTAGGTAAGTGATTGGATCGAGTCTTATATTCGCTCCAAATGAAAATAAATTGAAAATTATAGTTTTACACATCGGTAAATCAGTATAGAAAAACCTTGCATTCACTGAAATACCAAAAAATCATAATTAAACTATCGTTTTAAAAAGCTGCCAATGACTGATATTGTGATTTTGTACTTGAGAAAACAATTGAAAAATGAATTAAAATATATTAATTTTAGGCCGTTAAACGATGATTTGGCAGAGTAATTTTATGTCATTCGGTCATTAAACACTGACAATAACAGTATGTCAAGTCAATGTGCGATAGCTAAGCAGAAGCGTCCAAACATTTTTTATATAAGTACAATAATTGTTGGTATAAAAACATGAAGAAGTAGACAAAAATCTCTGCGACTTTCCACACATAAACATCATTAACTTTTGACCAAGATGCTTAATTAGAGAGATTTATTTAATTCTTAAAATAACTGTAGGTATCGTTGTTGTATCTTGTATTATATGAAGTACCTACATTACTATGTAGAACGGTGTCGCGACCACTGGTTGGCCGGCAATGGGGGCACTTTTATCGGTTCTGATAACCCTGCTCGGGAGGCCGGGTCTCGACTTATATCTCATTAATACGATACGGCATACAACACTTAAAAAAGTTAAGTTACGATAGAATACTATTTTCCAAACAAATTTCTTCGATAAATATTGCAGCATTTTTTGCACAAAAAGGTTGAGTTCCTACAGAAAATGAGGTATTATACCTATAGGGTGCATCCCTAGAAAAATTGAGCGGACAATAAGCCCTTTAAGGTGAATCTTAAGAACTGATGGTCAGATACTAGCCTTTACCTACATAACAAGTGTCACACCGAAAGTAGGTATGATATATTAGGAAAAAACGGTTCCTCAAAAAAAGAACTTAAACTCAAACATATATAACAAAATAATATTACGAATAATAATATGAGAATCCAAGAAAACCTCTTCATTAGTTTCTAACACATAATGCCGTCCTTCTGGTATAAAAAGATTTGATGCAATTTCCGTTCCACTTTTTATTTCGGCAATAAGCGAAAACGTACAAGTTAATATAATTATGTATGTATGAGCCATAAATACATAAACTGGTCAACTAGAATTTCCAATTTAAGTACTTCTAAAATTCAAAAACCTTGATAATAGGTAGCTTCATGGGAATATTGCCATACTCACCAGATTTCACAAAAAAAAAATCATTCTACAAATTGATAAATACATATATACAAATATTAAATCCTGCGCCGCGTGAGTCACTAGTTTGGACCGAACATCAACAACAGTTCGGTCTTAATGCGCATAATTAACATAGATAAGCATATAAATAAAAATGTAATGCGCAAAAGCAAGATGATAAAATTGGCAAATTTTAACACTTATCTACATCCAAAACCGCTGAAATAAGGCATTTTTATATTTTGGCACGTGTAGAAATTATTTAGAAAAACAAATATGTAGTACATAATTTTACTTAGCGATTACAATAATGAATCAAAAACGTTTTTTCCGCACGCACACGTGCTCTCGTCGTTTTCGTTGTCCGATATACCAGTATGATATATAGAGGTATGTACTGGTATATCGGACAACGAAAACGACGAGAGCACGTGTGCGTTTATTTAAGTGACTTTAGTGCCCGTATAAATAACCAACTTTATGATACCCTGCAGCAGTTTCTCCATAATCGCTTTCAGAGAAGACCTTTGGTCTTTAATTAGCAATAATAATAAGGTTCAATAAAAAGGTCCAAAGGCTGTTATATCTTAACACAACGCACTTAATTCATTCAATTTATTGGGGCAGAACGACATCTTTAAAACAAGATATCAATTTAATTTAACATTTAATAGCCAATTAAGGACTGACAAATAACTACTTCTTATACAATATTTACTCAAGAACTACCAAAATAACATGTACGTCTCTTTGTACCTATTTTAAAGTAACAAAAACATCCGTGTAGGTCAAAAGAAGTAGGTAGCAAGTAAATTGATAGATATGATTAGTTGTAGACGCACATGTAATTGAGACATAATTAAATTCCTACGTGTTGTGGTGCAGGAAAAGTAGCTGGACATGTGGACAGACGACTAGTCTGCAGGGCTGTCAATCAAGCGTCAGGTAAGATCTAGAAGAAAGTTTTACGAGGAACACAGACGAGTTCTGTTGCTTATCATTTGTCAGAAGTTATGTAACTGATATCTTTATCATCTGATTATTATCTCTGATAATTAAGCAATTAATAGATGCTGGATTTACACCTCACTGAAAGACGACAATGCAAATTCTGACGAAGGACCGACATTAAATCAAATGTTATTAGGTTAAATACATTGCGGCCGCTTAATTTAAATGATATGTTGGTTGCTAATGGGCAGTTAACTAACGGGAACATTTCACAATAACTCTATTGTACAATGTTGTCCCCGAGTGTTCCACAATATATCGTAGCGAGACTGGGCCAGGTGGCACTGGCTACTCACACAATACTCGTACAATATTATTTATGACGAGATCGAATCGGATTTTTCCTATGCAAATGAAAATAGGAAATTGGACAAAATATTAGGCATTTAAAAATACATACATAAATTTTAGCAACAAAATTTCGTTATATACCTACGTATAAGTATTTCTATAAGTTATTTATAAAACAAACTCAATATATTTTAAAGAATAATATCGAATTAGGTATGACCTCGCTGTAGCACTGCAAACATAAAATTAGTTGCGATAAACATTTAGGTTAATAAACATTATTTTATAATCATTTTATATAACATAGTGTTTCTAAAAGCCGGTGATATCGGCTCGGTCTACAAATCGGTATAAATACCCGCGTATCAGATAAGAGCGTCTCCTGCAAGTAGGCCGGACTGATACCGGACATGTGATTTAGACCAGCGGTCGACAACCTGCGGACCTCGGTCTACAATTCCTAACAATAATGACAGTACCTACCACCAAAAAAACACAGAAATTTTTAGCTTCTAAAGCCATTAGCCGTTTCTTGGCCTATATAGAGTGATAATTTAAAAGTAGCACTAGTTGCTGAAATAAAACAGACGTTTGTGATGCGTAAGAATGAAGAAAATGTACCCAGAAGTGTAATGGGCTGATTGTGTATAAAGCGGCCATAATTACTGACACACATGACGGCTAATGGAGATGTGTGAAATATCAAGTCATACACTGCTTTAATTTAATGGGATACATACAATAACTTTATGTGGTGCAGATTTTGCAGGAGGAGACAATGATGAAATACTTATTCAGCCAAAAGTTTTAAGCCTAGGTAAATACGGCCACTAATCCTAAGGCCATTGTGGTTCACCTTAGTTCTAAAGACAAATTCTGGTAATTAAATAAGTTTAAAAATAGAATTCCTATCTGGTCTCAGTTTCGTAAATGGTATAGTACGAAAAAGTTGATTTGGGTTCGAAAATTGACCCAAAGGTGACATTTATGACACTTCAACCCATATACTGTCCCACAGCTGAGCACGGATCCTCTAAGAATCAGAAAGATTAGGCTATACTCGACCACCTGGCCTAATGTAGGTTGGCAAACTTCACATGTCGTCAAGATAACCTCTCAGGCATGCAGTTTTCCTCACTTACCCTCCTGTTGTATCTACTCCTGAGGTTGTCGATCTCTGATCTATAGGTACGACCACCCGGCGAAGCGAGTGCAGCGAACCAGTAAGACTAGACGGAGCCCTAAGACTTTCCATTCATATTTTACAATGACAGCCCTTATCATCGTAGACTATTACATATATTATATGCCTAGTATTTATGCAGATATTGTTAGTACGCATCGGTACACAAATATGCACTATATTCGCTGGATAATGAGGCAGAAAAACTTTGTTCTAAAAGTTAGTGAAGTTGCATTAAAAAAGTTTTGATCGGTATTTTTTATTAGTTCGGGGTATAATTGGGGATGTGTACAACATTATTATAGCGCGAATAAATTGTATTTCGAGTTGTCAGAGACATATTGTTATCAGATACACAATCATATTTTATTTACATTGCTTAGAGGTCCTCCCAGGTCGATAAAACTGTTCTTAGGTTTTTCTATGAAATTCTAAACAGCAGCCGGAGTTTGGATTTGTGCCCTTTTAACAGCAATAGACTCGCCCGTATTACATGGGGTCTAAATATACCGGCGAACTGTGAGTGTACATTAGTACCCCTTTCGGACACATTATACACGCGTGATGTTAGGGATGGTTTATTTACATTTTTAAACATTTCCTTAAATAAGCTAAAACAACATTTAAACAAAAAAATATTTAAAAAATTTGTATCATTATTACTAAGCGGATGTATTCACGGGCAGAATTTGGTATCTAACTAATTAATAAACATTATCAAAGTTTCAATTAAGTTTCGTTTTTGTTGTAATTATTATGTTAGAAGGTTGAATGCTAAAAGCGATAAACTTACCTAATATTATTAAAAAAAGAAAACATACTTATATTATTTATACAAATTATAATAACAAGTTTTTTATGTTCTAATATATCCTAAAGGCAGTATTTATTTTTTTCATTTAAAAAAAACTAACAAGCAAACATAAAAAGTACAGTGATTTGCAAATATTTATGTATCGACAACTTGCTTTGAAACGGTTCCTGATTCACGCAACAAATAAAGACGTATGGGCGTGTTATACTTATGTTTTATGTATGAACTTTGAAGGATCCACTGCCGACAATAAAGGGAATGATAAAAATAGAAGATTGTCAGTGAATATACTTCGGTTAGGTTATATTCACTTATTAAGTGGGTACGTCATCAACAAAGGAACGGAAAAACGCTAATTCCTTAACAAATGTGTTGACAATGTCATCAATGAAAGTGAACAGTACCTACATAATATGTAGAAATATTGTTTTTTATGTTTTGCGAAATTCTAACAAGGAACTGAATAATAGGTACTTAACTCGGCTTTCATTTTTTAAAATAAATATTGGTACGTTTTACACAGCACCATCTAGCCCCAAACTAAGGCGAGCTTGGTGTATACTTTTTTGTAAATACATAAGTACTTATATTAGGTATGAAATATCCAGAGAAATACAAAAACAAAATGTTGTTATTTTTATCCTGTGAGAATCGAACCCACGACCTCGTGATAAGCAGTCCGAAACTCAAACCACTCGACCACAGACGTTATCATCATAATAATTATAACAGAAAATATTGCATCACATAAACTTTTTGACGGGACGTGCATTTTGCGTTCGATTTCCTATTACATCATTCATCTTTATATAAAGGGCATATAATTCCCAGTAATCGGTGTCAAAAATACCTAAACTGAACTGAAATGTCAGGGTCACTTGTAAAGATTCCATTGTTGAATGGAATCCGTTATTAAATATGAACCGAACTCACCGATCTATTATGTCCTGACATTGAAACGCATAATAGCAGAATCGTGACTTGATAAAAACGTAAACAGATTTGACAGACATTAGAAAAATCAAATCTTTACTGGTTTTATTATTAAATACATACCAGCTTATTGTGGAAGATATCTATTATAAATCAATATCTCATAAATTCTAAATAATCTTAGAAGTAGTCACTTAAAATTAGCATTGCTTATTAAATATTTTTTGTCAAGAAAGGAATGTTTATGATCAACTTGAAACTGACATCGATGGTTATCTTCATTAAAAGTGAAAGGATTACGAACTCTCGTGTAAATTCACTTAAGATAAAATGTCTATATTAGCTCTTGAAAGGACAGGAAGACAAATATCCGCTGAAATATCACAATTATTATTACATAACGCAATATGACAGCTGGTGGAGTGGTGGAGCAATCAGCTGCTGCGCTAGGGGTCGTAGGGACGTCATTGCGAATTCGCGGATCCCATGGCCATGACTATAGGGCAGGTGTAAGCAAATACGGTTTTTAGTCGGTACGAGTCTGACATACCCTGCCACCTCCCCGGTTGGCGGAAGATCCGGAAGAGGATTTTCCGTACTATAAAAAAAAGGTCGTAGGGACCGTGCAGGACACGGAAAATGCCCCCTACTAACATAAATGCAAAATTGAACTCTTTCTGTTTGTTACGCTTTCACGCCAAAACTGCTGAACCGATTTTAATGAAGTTTGGCGCGCGGATACATCAGATCTTAGAGAAGAACATAGACTACTTTTTGTCTCAAAAAACCCTTTGAGATGTGGGTGAAATTGCAGACAACAGGTAGTATAATATATAACCTACAGATAGTTGTTCCAATCCTAATGTGGAACAACATTTTGTTGAAATAAGTCAATTATTTACGATGTCTACTACACTATTATTTGGAAAATTATTAAACTTATTAGGACACTGAATAAAGTACGTAATAAATTAACAGTTTTGTAATTTACTAATTTAGTAAGTAACGCGATAAGTAATCAGTTGCGGAAGCAATAATTACCAGCTATAATAGATGATTGGATTATATGATGACTTGCTAAACTTCACGCTCAAATACTCAACTTGATCCATCCATCATTTCGTACATTGATTAGTAGCGTAGCGATCTAAGTTTATCTTTGCTTTGTCACCAGATGCAGTCGTGACGAGATCAGCCTTCGTATTACAAACTGGCTAGATAAATTAGAATACAATACACCTAATACACCTTACAAGTAATTAATATGCGAATGTAGGTACAAACATACGACGCCTGCGCCAAATCGTGTTCACAAAGTTTGGAGTGCTTAAATGATATATTTGGGTACGAAATTGGATACATTGTTTTTATTAACAAACTACCAAACACGACAACAGATTTTATAAAATGTTAAAGAACAAATATGACTCTCTTATCACCTTTAAATTAAATATCCTAATTTAAAATTAAAATCCGTTAAGAATTGATTCATTTCAACGTCGCGTAAGTGCCCGAAATCTATATGTACAAAATCCAATGTTACATTTGAGTCCTAATATAGTTATAAAAAAAATATTTCTATCAATGACATTATACAAAATATTTTGTATCAATGTTTATAATTCTGTACTTTATTACATCATATCGACCTTGTCATCCAATCCAATTCGATTACCACCGGTCATCTTCAAACCGTCAAGTTGCGTCTGAGTTTGAATATCGGGTCAGTTACGCGGAACAGTCGTGAGCGATCCCTGTGCTCGCCATAATATGATGGGCAGCCGACAATCACGCTTCGCTTGCCCAACCACACCTTACGATCAAATACCGATTAAAAACCTCTTGTCGGAAATTAGTGATCCAATTAATCATACGTTGATGTTTTTTAACAACCGCGAGTACCTACTTTTTGCGCGTCTATTGATGTAGGAATTATTCTTAAACAAAATAACACATGCATCGCAATTGTATTATCTGACTAAAGTTTAACCAGATAATAGGTACAATTCTATTAAAAATCTTGTCATTTTTTAATTGTTAAGCAATGACTTGTCTAAACCTATAAAGTAGTTTTGACAAATAATGAGAAATTAAAGACTTAATTCTTTATAATATTAAGCCGTGAATGATTAGTTAATACATTTATAACGCGTAGAGATACAAACAGATGTTAAGTATACAAAACTTAACAAACTTTGTTATAACAGCAATTCTCCATTGAGCAGCAAGTGACCTTCTTTCCTCCAAACTTGTATTCGGGATCGGCGCCTGATTACCGATACCTTGACCCACGACAGCCGTGACATCGAACCTGTTTTGATATCTCCACATGTCAAGCCGATCATCAAGGCGACGTCACTAATAACAACTGTGGTACAACCCACCGCACTGACGTGACGCTTGTTTGATTTGATGCTGACAAAAACTATTGGGGACAAATACCTTTCCCAGCAATCATCTCGGTGTATCTAGTTTATGAAACAAAAATGTGGGAAATGAATTTATTCGCGTGCCGCTCAACGGCACGACACTTGTATTGCTGATTGCAGCTTAAACGCAGACGATGATTGCACTCTAACACAATACAGATTACATAATAGATGAATAGCTTTGCCGTCGATAAGCTGGCGTGCGGAGGCCTGTTTTAATCGGCGAAGGTTAGTGGCATTAGGGTAAATATGCATGAAGGCGAGCACAGGACCTGGTAGGAACGACAATAGTGAACGCGAAGCCTTGATGGACAACTAATGACTAGGTATGGCATGAGTGGAATGCCACAGACGCACGACATGTCCTACTATGACACACCGCGTTGGATTGGGGAATAGAACACTAGCAGCCGTTGGCGTTATCCTTTAGGAGTGAAAGGTCGGTATTTTCTATTGCTAAATGAGTAAGAACGAAATATGTACCTACATGAGTAATTATTTAGTATATTATTTATTTAAAAGATTGTCGAAAGATTTTCATCATTGGTTCGCTAATAGAATCGGCCTTTGTAATCTTGTCGAGTGACACGCAGCCATAGAATATACAGACGGTACATTATTGCAACACTCCACATTGCCTGTGATTGCTGACCACAGCCAGATGTACGTGAATTTGCACAATTGCCATAAATAAACCTAACATATATTCCATATAAAATACATTTTAGAAAACGCATGCGTAGTTACACGGTTCAATTAACTTCTATGAAATGATTTATGCAATCGAATTTGCATATAAACTGCTGTATTGTTTATGCAGATAAAACTGCTTTTAAAGTACTTTAGCATGCTATTACTTTGTTCCTTACAATGTCATGTCAACGTATAAATAATAATAAAAACTTCACGGTTCTCCTCATACCTACAAATATTATTTACCTATGTAGGTATGTGACCACTAACTGCGTTATTAGGTAGACATATTAGAAGTACGTGAAGTTGAGTTGCTCAAAAGAAAAAGTAATAAATCAAGTTTGCTCGATAAATATAATCCTCAAGCCTCTTACACTTAAAAATAAATAATAATAATCCTCAATTCGTAAACACCAACGGGGAAGCTAACGAGTACAGATGATTTCTACATAGACGTAAATACGCAAAAAAGTATCGTGTTAAACCGCTGATAAAAACTGCAGTGTGGTTAGTTCGTCCCAGTAATCCGTGCCACTGGCCGACTGGTTCAATGTGACTTGGACAAAAAGAAAAAATCTACTCGACACGGATGTTCACCGGTTTCACGGGTTTTCTTGACAAAGATGATGTCTCAAGATAATAACAAACTAAAATAGCTTCGCGAAATAAGAATAAAAAATTAAATTCCAAACTAACTAAAAATAGGCTTACCTTAAATACAATTTTGTCCTTCTCCATTTCCATGGTGTTTGTTTAGGCTAGTTGCAGTTCTGTAAAGGAAACAGGAAATAAGATAAAAAAAAAATAAGAAAATATAAAATACGGAAAAAAAATCATGCAAAATAGAGTAGCAGAATCCTTTTCAAATTAATGTACAATTTTTAAAATAATAATCCTATAACTGTGAAGGATTGTTATGACCCTACAAAGGTTATGAAGGTGCGTGAAGTCTATCACCCCACAGCCAGGCCCGATCAGGGGGTGGGGGCATTTGCCCCGGGCGGCGACGACTTTGGGGATGGCCCGGCAGTCTAGCTATCTATGCTACGCTAAATCCAATTTAAAGACAGGCCGGGCGGCAGCAAACACATTAGTAGGTAAGTACTCCGAATCTACGTTTTTAAAAGCACACACAATTTTAAAAACGTAGATCCGGGTCTGCCCACAGCAGACTAGCGTGTGATTATGGACCCGCCTTTTCTTCTAGGACAACACTATATGCTTATCAGTGATACGAAAAATATTTAATATTAGGTAATAGCTGCATCAAAGGTTTGGAATCTCTAAACATAACAAACCAATATTTTCATAAACGTATCAAAGTAATCATTATATTTCTGGATTTATTAGAAAAAGAAAACACGTCTCGGTGATTGTTTATAATATATTATAATGTAGGTCTGTATATCATTGCTTTTCATTTACATACAAAAGAACAATATACAGGGTGGAAGGGACATCGACGCGCAACGGCTTACCATGACTTCAGTACATTATTCTGGACCCCCCCTGCGTTGGAATTTTTCGTCGGCTTTTTCTTAAATTTTACGTTTTTTTGCAGTTTTTTCAACTTAAAACTGTATAAAATCATTGTTTCTATCTAATCCAATAAGAATTTTAATTAAAAAGTCATTAATTCACTTTTTTCACTAAAAACAGCATTATAAATTAAACTCGAAAGATCTTCTGGTCAGCTGTTTCCTTAGAGTTCACATGCGAGTTGTAAAATTTAAGGAAAAGCCGACGAAAAATTCCAACGCAGGGGGGTCCAGAATCATGTACTGAAGTCATGGTAAGCCGTTGCGCGTCGATGTCCCTTTCACCCTGTATGTATATTATTAAATTGTAATATTATGTGCATTTTTGTTTTAAAGAAATACAAATTTGACCGCTAGCAAAACGGTAACTTTAGAAACGATTTTCATTTAGTTTTCGTAATATTTAGGTAGATCTAAAGTGGAACCTCTTAGGTTATATATATCAACAAACCTCCATTGAACCTACGAGTGTGATATTTTATTCTAGTTCCAATCACGTCTTAAAGGATTACATCCCACTTACAAAGCTCTTTGCACTCACCGGCGTCGCCGCCATACTGACGAAGTAAAACTCAGACTTAGATATTTTTTGGCAAAAATACCTTATTATTCTTGGTATGAGACAGGAGATGGATACTGTCTCGAATGTGCTTTTCAATTCTTTTATTAACCGTCTTTCAAAGTAGCAAGCTCCTAATTACCATATAACATACACCACGCGCGTGTACTCCCCGAAGATATATACCTACGCGTAGCTGGTATATTTTTAAGTTCAATTCAGTAAGGGCGAGCATATTGCCATTAACCGGACACGAATATAAAATCCAGGCTGCTAATCGAAAAACCCACTAACTATACCCAGCCTCACGCTGACTCGGCTCACGGCGGCTGAATTGGAGACGTCGCCGCCCGACCAGATAATGGCCTGAGTAGGCGGCACTAGGATTAGAATGCGAGGCAGTGTCTTGTGGAATGAAGGGGTTCCAGCAACTGCTGGACCACGCAAATAAAGGGTATCACGCTCAGTAATCACGCTTGAGACTAGTAGATCATTGTGCCAGTAATTATCAAATAATTATTACAATGAGGCCAAATAATCATACATTATGTGTTGTAAGTACGTTAATAAACTAGCTCAACTGAGTCATTTTAATTCATAACCTAGAGCACTTTGAAATGCTTTCATTTACCGATTAAAATTACATCAATAAAGCCACGTAATACCTATTTAATCAATGAAATAACGTTTCACGGGTCTAAATGGCCATTAATTAACCTCTAAAAAACTAAGATGATTGCATACGGTACATAGTTAGAGATGGCCATAACATCACGACTGTATTAACAAGACCCGTTTAGAAGTTACATAGCACACAGATTGATTCGAATGTACGCAACATTGAACTTTGACCGCAGCTTCGTTCAAAAATCTATATTTTTTATGCTGGTTTAATTTAAACATATTATGCGTTATGTTAAATGTTTTCGAAAACAAATATTTTTATTTTAAATCATTTTAACACATATATTCGATAATTTTATGTGTATATCTATTTGAAATTTACATAGATAGATACCTATTAAAATTATTTATATTTATACTATTAATAAACATTAGCAGTAGTTCAACATTTTTATAACTATTTTCGACATTGGTACGTAAGTTTACACACATAAACTTATTCCACTTTAACTACTTGTTTTAGAAATAAACTGCAAGCAATTAATAATTTTAGTTTTTTCTTTACAATTTTTCCTCAGGGATGCCTTATAACATTACAATCCCCTTCTAATATACACCTGTAATTATATCTAGGAAATTTTTGAAATAGATTATTATCTAAATAGAATCACTATTGCATAAATTTAACTACTTAAACGGTCTCATTAACCTAGTGATGCCTTTTTTGTACGGAAATTCCTCATGCGTCCGCCACCTGGGGACGCGGCAGGGTATGAGCACTACTTCAGTTGCCCTATAGTCGTGGCTATGGGATCCATGAAATTCGCCACGACCATGACAGCACCGTGATGCCTAGAGTCAATATTTCCTAGGTTCGGTTATTGAGTTTTTCTTTGAAATTTTCAATAGCAACTCTAACTTAGGATTTTTGCTGCGTAATTGTAATAGATTCGCCCCCTATTCCATGAAATCTAAACATACCGGTGAACTGTGGGTGTACATTAGTACACCTCTGCCTAACCCTTCGTGTAATACAGCAGGCGTGATGGTATGTTATGTGTAACTTATCGAAAGATAATACTATTTTGTACTAGTTATGAAGGACCAAGTAATAAATATTCCCACGGCATATTAACCATCAGTATAGAAAGTAATTAATCCCAGCCAACGCAATTATATAAACGGTAACGGTGCAACTGATATTTACGGCGGCGATTTCCTAACTACTTACTAATTAAAATCGCATCTGCGTACTTTGCGCGCGTGACTAGACCTACGAAAAAATATGGAATAATTGCAACACCGAAGATTGAAGAGCGAAGTTTTTTTTTGAGAACTAAAAGAAATGAATAGTAATAAATTTACTAGGTAGGTATGTACCTACCTAGTAAGTTTATTACTATTTACATATTTTGCTTAATATTTTTACTATGGAATACTTTAACTTGAGCTATGATCATATCATCAGTAGGTACTTAGATGATCGGCGAGAACCGAAATATTTCTTGTCTGTTCAAAGTAGGTAAGTTCATTCATCTGTATACATTTTCATCTCGCTAGACGTTAGATCGATACAATTACCTAGTCAGCTAAAGACGTTTGTCTATAGTCCAAGGTACAACCTATAGGTGCCCGACGTAAGTCAGCAATGGTAAGTCTACGGTGTAAGTATAGGTACTGTAGCTTCAAAAGTTGAAAGGATAAGTAGCCTATTTACATAATAAGTTAAAAGGAAAATAAATACATGTAACTAAACGCTTAAGTGTACTATGAAGATGTTGCACGGTGAAAGTCGATTGTGCACGGTGCACGTTCTTCCTGCAAGTTTCTAACGACTTCAATTATTGTGTGATGTGCACTTATAGATAATACCTACCTTAAATCTCACACGGACCCATGATAGGTACACAGACTTTAAATCGCCGTAGAGAGATGCACTCGCTATGAGCCATCTAGCTTAAAAAAAAAATGAAAAATATTGAATTGTAAAAGTGTCTTTAAAAGATCTATTTACAGAAATAAATATCGTTTATCGTTTATGATCAATTGATGTTGTTTAAACATAAATTACCTACATTACGACAGCTCAGCTGTATGAAAATTTGGCAATTTCTACAGTACGTTAAAAAAGTTTTAGTTGATGAATAGACAGATTAAATACACGAGCAAATTAAGCAGCTGCATTTAATTAATCAAAGACTTTTGTTCTGGCGTCTCTCGGGTCTCTGTTCAAATCAAAATGTAAGGTACCTACCTAATTTAATCATCCATCGTATTAAGTTGAGTCGGTAGATGCTACGTTCAGCTTAAATCACCAGCTCGAATAATTGCTGAATAGCTGCTTTCGATGGATTTTGCTAAAGATCTACTACGAATATCAACTGAAAATTAATTTATCACAGAGGAACGCATAATTTAAACCGCCTGGCTTGACCACATTAACTGTATTCTGCTCAAACACTCATTCGAACCATTTTCTTATACCTTTCTATGCACCTGGGTGTGGGTAAGATAGGTACCTGTTATTCTAACTCATAATCATCTTATTCTAAATCATCTTATTATCATGATTGCAGTTAATGGTTGGATTCATAAAGCATTAGGCATTTTCCAAGTTTATCACAATTAATTATTGAAATAAAACTACTTTTTACGGATTTTATCGCGTATATTGATATTATTAATCCCGACGTTTCGGACCCTTTACAGCGTCCATGGTCACGGGTAGACTGAGGTGGTGGGCGTCTTGATGATATAATTACTGACAGCTACCCTACATTTTTTATTGTTACATGATCAATGACATTTATTACTAATTATTAATTAAAACTAGATGGAGCCGGCATTTCCTAGCTGACGACCTCTGAGAAGAAACGCCGAAACAAACTCAGAGAATCATGGTCTCTTTTAAAGTAAAAATATTCAATGATCATGCTTTAGTTGTTAATTATTGGCAATCCGATTCACGCAGAAAAAATGTAGGGTAGCTGTCAGTAATAATATCATCAAGACGCCCACCACCTCAGTCTACCCGTGACCATGGACGCTGTAAAGGGTCCGAAACGTCGGGATTAATAATATCAATATACGCGATAAAATCCGTAAAAAGTAGTTTTATTTCAATGTATAATATTCGCGTAAATGTCAGAAATCAATACAATTAATTATGTTGGTACTTATACATATATAACAATAACCAGATGGCCAATATTTAAAATAATATCCTCAGTGGGTGGTTGAGTACTTAGACACATCTGTGGCCGGTCACAAGACGAGCCCGCTATGTCCAGCCTTACGTAACGCGATGTTACCGCCAATAATTGTGCAATGCATACCAACGTAGTACTCATACTTTGTTACTGTTCGCAAATCTTGCAGTTGCAACACAGCCTTCCCGTCCCTAGCCTTTCTTCCCCGGGGTTGCAATCTATCTCCATGCCAAATTTTAATTTTATCGAAATCTGTTTACTAGTCTATTGGCAGCATACTAAATAAAGATTATCGGACCTACCGCACTGTACAGAGGCCAGCTACCCCAATCTGTTAAAATTATTTGATAGATTTACAAATAATAAGGTTCATGTTCTATTGGGAAAATCTTGCAGTTTTGGATAGCTTGACCTGCTGGCAACTGTGCATTGCCGTTGAAGCCTTTTTGTTCAGATGTTTCCTAATTTTCTAGGAAAAAACAATTGACTGCATATTTGGCGTAGCGATTCAGGTGGTCACTTAGCCACTACCGCCGCACGTGTGGTCGGTTTCCCACCCGAGAGAAATCTTTCTTATCCATAAATATTTGTTTCTAGTCTGGGTGTACTTCGTGTCCGTTTTGTATGTTTCTAAAGTCCCCCGCAACTAAGGGCTTATTCCCTAGTGCGGGAACTTTAAAAAAAGTCTATCGACTTATTGTAGATACGCGAGAAAGAAGTGAACATTGGGTACCTACCTAAGTAGTTGCGAATGAATTTAATTACGAATTTCTATTGTTTTAACATTAGGTAGTACTTACACTTAACGTACTTATACTTAATTGAATTGAGGAAGGTAAGTACCTTCTACCGTATGTTGCAACTCGTATTAGGTTGTATATTCGCGTTTGCGTGGTTTAGATACACCGCCGGAATACATGTTTTCTAGGCGGAAAAGAGCCAATTTATCATCAACCAATAATTAAGTACTACCTACTGAAAAATCATCAGCCTCCTATAACTAATAAACTCCTAAACTCCTTTCTCAATTGAGTTTATAAAAATCTCCCAGTTTTACAATATAACCTACCTATAAAACAATTAATAATAAATTTGAGGCATTAGTCCCAAAGTTAGTTTGTGGGCTTAGTTTGGGACTAGACCGTACTTTGTAAAATGTCCCAAAATATTTATGATTCATATTTATTATAAAAATTAAAATAAATAAAAAAGATATTTCCAATTGATTTTTTTACCTATATATAAGTAGGGATATATTTAATTAAATTATAATATGTAACAATAATGGTGTTTATTGTTCGGTATATAATTGAGTATCATAATTGAGTTACCGTAACTCAATTATGTAAAGGGAGGGCCTTTACCCAGTTAACAAATAAATATTTTAATAAATATTAGGGTACCCACCTACCTTTAAAGTTTAAACTTATTATGTAGGTTTATACCTACTACTGCATGGCACAAACTTTCGACCTTCACCTCGTGTGAAACAAGATGTCCAACACGTGCTCCTAAGTGGTTTAAGTAGATATTACAAAATATTTTAAGATCATTTGTACCAAAATCGTATTCATTATTTAGGAACATCCAAATCTTCCAGTTCCATTAGTTAGTATTTCGACTAGTTAAGTATTTCTTGTACGACTTAAGTAGGTACCTATATTATTTTTCTTTTTCATTCTTCCGGAATTAATTTATAAAGTAAAATTGTAATCGTTTTAATTAAGTTTACCATTGAGAACTCGACTTACCACAGAATCAGGGAAACTGTAAAATAGTATCTAATTTACAGTAAAGATTTTGAAACGCTTGAAATCCATAAAGGATAGGAAAGTGTCATAATTAAAATACTTACTTTTGCTCAACAAAAACTACAGGAAAACCATGTAATCATACAACAGTTGATTCACAACACTTTCAGTCTCGATAGATAAATTCGTTATTGAACTAAACTTTAACGCTAAAGTTCAATCAAAACTTGATCGTGTTTACGCGGTCGTCATGGTAACGTGTGTAAATGTAAATACAATATGGCCGCGAATGCGCGCGCGCCTCTGTGAACGAACGCAGACTGGCTGCGCCTGCGCCGGCCACCGACCACCACCGCGATTCTTCAGAAAGCGAGAGGAAGAGCCCAGGCTCCAAGCGAGTTTTTGTTGTGCGAGGACAAGTGCATGTTTCCATTAGTATAACATTGATTTGTATGCATACTAAGCCTGCAGTCTGGCGATCTTTTATAGCTTATTAGCGCGATGTCTTATTTCATAGCAACCAGAATAATTTATTTATTAATTATGGTAATACAAATATACCTATAACGTTGAAGATACATAGATATTTCGAAACATCCGACTAAACCCACCACGACTTTTAGGCAGATACAGTTTGTTATGCCGTGAAGTTTAAAAAAAAGAATTTTATATAATATGTTAAAGTAGGGTAGGGTAGACTTTATATTATTATGTTGTAGGATGAGTTTTGTATTGTGAGACCTAAATAAGAAATTGATAGGTATTTAAAAAAAGAAGTAGTTTTCATTATACTTTTTATTTCAATATGAGTTAACTTTCAATTCCAAGCTCCCATTTAATAATAATAACATAAAATGTTCAATTTCTTAAGCCATATATTACATAATTCGGTTAAAATATGTGTCACGAAGCACTTATTAATATGACATATTAAACTAAGTATGTTGTTATTATTACAAAGTCAATCTTCTGAACATAACTAAACAAAATTTAAAAGCTAAAACTATATATAATTATTCTATCTCCATTTCATACAAAAAAGTCCCCGTTGGGGGCTGATGTTACGCAAGGGTAGTGCGGGATATGAAATGGGCAAATTAGTCAAAAGAAGTCTAATGATTACAATACAGTAGGTAATACATGCTACAGAAAATGTTTGATACGTTACATTACGTTAATTCTGTAACAAAAATTATAATTTAATTACAAATTAAAACAAATGATATGATGTATTCTTGTAGCGGTCGGCACAAAGCTGCGACTCGCGTGAACAAACTCTAGTCAGTTAGCGTAATATTGACGTCATTTAACATAAGTTGGCCTTCAGTAATATTTGATAGGAGATTCATTCATGATTCCTCAATTTGTACGACAATATTACACTAAATGTATAGAAATTTATAAATAATACTAAACTAAAAAAACACGTAAGTAATGTTATAAAGTAGATTGAGGTTTATAACGGGGAAAAATATAGTGTTAAAATAAAAATCATTGGGAAAACATTACCTATATAAACAGGAAGCTTACAAGTGTAGTAAGACACATTCAGTTGTAGTACAAAAATATAATTATAATGTTTAAACTATTTACATTATTACTATCACAATTGCTACATTCATGTTGACTTTAAAAAACTACGGCGCGAATATAGTCTACAATAAAGTATAATGTCTATTTCATTATATTTTCCACGATATTTTTTATTTTATTTTTTCTGCAATGTCACTTACCGTAACATTAGTATTTATAGCACCTACATTATATGTACATAATCATAATCTGAGACTTACATTGTATTGACAACTTGATCGAAGCACTTTGCGACGAACTGTTCCTTTTCGTCCAACTTTTTGACGTCATTACTCAAGTGACGAGTCAGCATCGCGTCTTGTAACGCACTGAGAGCTTCAGATGTGAACCTTTTTCCTTTAAGGTGAGTGATGACGGATGCTTCTCCATGGAATCCTGACTCCACCAGCCCAGGTGGGATGTTCAGCGTAACGTCGTTGATGAGACCCTTTTCAACGGACATGCTAATAACGAGTTCTTGCGTCGCGGTGTAAACTTTGGAGGGAGCAAGCAGCTCCGACGGAACCGGGAACGAGCGGCTCACTGTGAACACAGGAGTTCTACCGTAGCACCAGTCCCACGTCTCGAGCTCGTTTTTCAACTCTGCGAGACCTGAAACAATTTTTTCATTTAATTGATTTATCAATAACCTATATGATCATATATACCACGAAAGATTCTATGATGTTCAGTACCTGAATAATTTAAATTTCAAATAACTTATCATTGTTAATTGTGTAGGTGCCTCACTACAATGAAATTGAGAAACTAAGATTACGATGCTGTACACTAAAAAATATATAGTAGGTACCTGTACAAGTGAGCAGGTAAAGCTATTGAAATGTTCCTGTATGTTTAATTGTATCATACCTGGGAACCAATCATCAGTGGGGTTGACGAATTGGAAGCCTCGTTGCTTCGAGATCTGGCCTTGACCGCCGTCCTCTAAGCGCAGCGCGGGAGTGCGCAGGTACTCGTAACCAATAGCGGTCTGCAGGCTCTCCACCGTGATGCGGTTGTTTAGCTCCACCAGGTTAGCCACCTCGGAGCGGGTGGACGCAGTCGCCTTAGTCTGTATGCCATGCTAAATAGAATTAAAATGTCCTTAACTTATAATGTTGAGGGAGGGCAATTGAATCTAGGTCAGTAGAGTCAGCGAAGGAAACACAAAGTAAAAGGTTAATAAACAATGAATTTTAAAAATACAATTGTTTTGGTAAACATTGTGTAATCGAGAATATTGCAGAATGTGTGCAACTCGATACTGACGCTTTTGTTCCCTCAGAAACTGATGAATCACACATGAAATGAAATGCAACATGCGCGACCTGTGACATCACTGAATATGCAAGGGATACTGGGCCTCTGTTTATACCAGCATACTAAATACATACATAGTCGTATTTATAGTCGAAATGCTTGATTCTTAATTATAACTACAGAAATACCAAAATAATTATATACTTATGTAGCTTGTTAATGGAAAATCGTAAGAAACCCAAAAAGAAGCAGACATCAATTTTAATTTAATGATCCTAAGGAAGATAGTAAGTAGAATATGCCAACAACAAAAAAACTACACATTTTTTTTAGCATAAGCAATACAGATACAGCAATAATAATAATATATATATATCATATTTTTGGGACATTTTACACAACACCATCTAGTCCCAAACTAAGCAGAGCTTGTACTATGGGTACTAGACAATGGATATAATACTTATATACTTTTTTTTTTGTAAATACATACTTATAATACATAGAAACACCCAGACAAACACAAATACTCATGTTTTATCCACACAAATATTTGTGTCCTGTGGGAAACGACCCCATGATCAGCAGTAGTAGGTTACAATATAGGTAGTTTGGTTAGAACGGCAATACAACATAAAGCTTGGAAAATATTTGGGATGTTTTCTGATAAAAAACCTCATTGTCAACATCATACAGATCTAAGTTTATAGAAATAATAAAATATCTATGAATAGAATTTCGCCAATCAGGTTTTTTCACTCGGTAAACACTACAGATAGGAAGTTGGCAAAACAAAAACAAACAACTAGCCCAAATAAACTAAAAATTCTTAAAACCATTTCTTTGTTAGTTTTGTTGTTAATCAATTATTTGAAACACAATTTTATTGTAATAACTGTTTACTGATAGTGTTTTATTCATGTTATGCCTTTCCCTGAATGCAATTAGAATAAAAATCACACTGCTAAAATTAAATAATAATGTAGATTTTGTAATATATTTACTCACCTCACGTTTAGCAAGGGCTTTGCTGAGATCTGCCTTGTTGGCATTGACTAGAAGTGTGCAGTGGTGGTAAGCTGCTAAACGGCCTAGCTTTGCAGCTGTTCCAGATACCTGATTATAATACTGCTAAGGAAACTATTTTTGATTCATCATTTTCAGCTACAATTTAAAAAGGCTATCTATCTTCTATAATTTATTATATGTAATTACAATCAATAACATTGTATTGGACATATATATTTTTTTTTACTTGTTTAGCTCTAATCTCAATAATGGGATAAAGTCTAAGTATTGAAAATGATTCTCAAATGCTAACTAAACAGAAATATGATGTGGACTGACTTTCAATTTAAAAAGGATACTTTATATTTATCAGAAACAATAAGATCTTGACGCTCATTTATAAGTGACTTCACTCCAAACCCTCTGAAGAGTGCCCTCTTGATCAGCTCCAAGTTGTATTTCCTGTCATACCTCTCACGAGGAGTAAAGAAAGTGATGTTGAGGTTTCCACGGTCATGGTATACAGTGCCACCACCACTGTTGCGTCTAGCTAGAGCAATCTCTCTCTCATTCAGAAGTGGTACATTGGCTTCTAACCATGGGTTTTGGTGTCTTCCAATCACAACACATGGTTCATTGCGCCAAACCATCATCACATGATGATTGGAGAAGTCCATGTTGCGGTACATCCAGTCTTCTAATGCAAGGTTGGTGTAGATGTCAGTTGATTGGGACATGAACACAGACTTGGTGATCTCCCCCTCAGATGGCAAGTCGCGCTCCTTCTTTGTATTGAAGTTCTTGCTAGCTGTAACTAAGCTGCGAGAGCTGGATCTTCTTGTGAGACCTACCACAAGGCAGGCACTGCTTGCGACTATCTTCTTCATCATTGTCTGAGCCATCTTTAAGTATGATATTTTTTAAGTTAAGTGTCAAACGGATACTTTTCTGTATGAACCTTACAATCACAATTTGTTAAAACTTAATTAATCAGTTCTTTTACCTAATTAAATTAATTAAAAATAGTTCAAATTGTCCATATAATATAACTTAAACCTAGTGCTTTGGACAACAGGCGTCAGTATCAGCCGAAGAGAGGGAGATCAGATATTCGTGAAGGGCGATTGTCTGATGTAGCCACTTCCACGTTTGGTGCAGGGTATTAATTCGATAACGAATTCCCAAACAGTCTCGACAGTCACTTGGCATTCCTCTTCTTGAATGCAGGATGAACAAAAAAATCACTACACAATTACACACAAAACGTAACTCCGAAAAGATTTAAAATAATTTACAGCTGAGTTATACTCTTATTTCGAAAACGAATTACAGAAATGATAGTCAAGTAAGAACTGAGAACAGTATGTGATCGCGCCACGACAGTTGATGAATAAAATTAATTACCTTCCGCCGGCTCATTTTATTCGTTCTGATAATGATAAGCGGACTGGGGAACTAGGAGGTCGAGCGAGGTCATTCGAAGTTCACTCCAACACAAGAAAACAAACAGCTTGATAAGGAGCACGAAGCAGCCACGCGCAACAACCTTATCTTGCTTGCTTGGACATTTAATATTACGAGAGATAAGTCATGTGGTAGTTTGTTTCTTACTTCTATCTTCTAGCCACCTTTCTTACAATTTTAATGTTCTAAAAACGTACCGTACCGTTTCATTTATTATTGAAGTTCTCCTATGGCTGGAATTTGCTGTTAAGTCTCATCATGTAAAAGACAATCACACTTCTATACTTTACTAAAAGTAATGTATTGTTAACATCCAAATTTCCAAAAAACTTTTAAAATTTTCGAAAAATAAAAATATATTTTGAATGAATTTCGTCAAAAATTTAATGAATGACAGATGACGAAAGTTGTCATTGTCAACAAGACAGCAATAATGTCAATGTCAATTTGACAATTTTTTTAAATTTTTTTCTTTATTTGTCTCATAAATATAAAAATCAATTGCTGTTCGTTAGTCTGGTTAGTCTCGCTAAAACTCAAAAACGACGGAAGCCATTTCGATGAAATTTTTTGCATGTGTAGTGGGTCCCTTAATGGTTTAGATTCACAATTGAACCCGATAGATGACGCTGCAATCGGGTTGCAGTACAAAGTCTGCTGGGCCAACTACTATTATTTATACTTACGAAAATAATACTTACATATTTACAAAATATACATACCTATACCAAAAGAAAAAAAAGAAAAAACGCTAGTAAGCGTCAAAGTATTCCTCGGCGTCGCTGGCGTCCGGCAACGTGCCCAGAAGACTGGCTGCATTGCCACTTTGAATGGCAATGCTATAATACGTTCCGCTCGAAATAAGCCAGCCCTCTAGTCATGTGAAGAGTCAACCAGTCTCCTTGATATTTCTTTGAAAAGGAGACGGGCACTCGTACCTCACGACCCGAGCGTTTCGACACCAAACGGCTCAAAAATATAGTTACCAGATAGGTTGCAGCCGCTGCAGCAGCAGTAACGCCAGCACAACGACTGAGCTTGGAAGATGGGATGGAGTAAGGTTGTCAACAGTCCTGGTTGTCGGAGTCCTGGGAAGCAGTGATGTCCTTCTGCGAAACAGTGATGTCGCAGAACGAGTCTGCGGAGAGGGAGAGGGAGAGGGTCAGCACTGCCGCTAACCCCTCCCGCAGCAGACGCGCCGAGCGTCGGAGGAGGGCGGACAACGCCCTCTTCCAGCCCCCCTAAACAGGTCCTGGGGCGGCAGACTCGGGTACGTCCGCCGCGACCCAACAGGAACCGAAGTGGTGGCGCGCACCACTCGCGCCTCACTTGTGGTCGCGTAGAGGAGCGTCCACCCCGGCACTGAAGGGGCCCGCATATGTGGGCCGGCACTAGTCGGGGGCTGCGGAAGAATGTGTTGTACCCGCGGCCCCCGACGTACGTGTGTGACGGCACACCGGGGTGGTTTTAGTCAGTAAGAGTCTGACAGACCGGGGGTGGACAAAAAAAATAAGGTTGTCAAAACAAGTTACATCCCACACCAGAGGCCTACCCATCTTCCAGGGCAAAAGCGACATACCATCTGGCCTCTTCCCATCGTCTCGTACCAAGCCGTTAGGTTCTAAAACAGCTGGTACGCCGGCGGTGGCAAAAGCACGACGACGCACGTCGTTAATGCTGGTATGTCGCGCTATGCGGCCTGCACTCCTGCAGCACGTCAGGCCATGATGTCCAAGGCTATCACCTGACTCTGATGACTCTCCGCAATATCAATAAATAATTGTCAACAATTGTTAAAAGTTGTGAACTTTCTCATTCTCATTGACTAGTGACTACAATCTGAATAAATTCTGAATGTAGTGATGTCACTTTCACAGTCTGGCGAGTCACCGCCTGTGGTCGCTAGGGATACTCGGTCCGTATCGGTACTCAAGTGGTTTGATTCAAAGGTAGTCGATCCATTTAATTTTCGTATCGGTAGTACAATTTTAGACCATTAACAGAGAAGTATATAGGCCCTGACCAATACGGTTTTAGACAAAGGAAGGTCACAAGAGACGCTATATTAGCCCTCAGATTAATTATAGACAGACGTGTGGATGTAGGCCTTGACACTTATATACCATTTATTGATTTAGAAAAGGCGTTTGATAAAGTAAATTGGAAGAAGATGATGGAGATTTTAAAAGAAGTAGGATTAGATTATAGAGATAGGAAAATTATATACGAACTTTACAAAAACCTTTAATATTTAATGTTTTTATTGAAAGTGCCACACAGACAATTATGGATGCGGATGAGGGGGGAGTTAAATTTAATGGAGAACCTGTAATATTTATTAGATTTGCAGATGATATAGCGGCAATAGCCGATAGCACAAATACTTTAGAGAAATTTTTGAAAATGATTAGCACTTCTTTTAAAGATAAAGTAAAAGTATAAATATATAGGTGTATATTTATTTTTATGAATCGTGGTCTATTATTATCATGTTTACCATTTTCTAGTGCATCTACTGTTTTTATCGTCTCTGCATCACCCCAAGGTTGTCTGGCAGAAAATTCCTAATGGCATTAAGACCGCCTTTGTACCAACTGTGCATAAAGAATTTTAAATAAATAAATAAAGGACTTAAAATTAACATTAATAAAACTAAAATTTTAATGGCATCAAAATTCCCATCAATATCTAGACCAATCATACTCGATAACACACAATTAGAGCAAGTTACCAGATTCAAATAACTAGGAAGCCAAATAACACATGACTCTCGATATTCACCTGATATCATGGCAAGAATTGCAATAGCCAAACAAACATTTAACAGGAAAAAACATTTATTTACAGCCAAAATAAAAAACGGTATCAAAAAACGAATGATAAAGACCTTTACCTGGAGCATAGCATTGTATGGCTGTGAAACTTGGACTATGACTCAAAGGGATAGAGAAAGGCTAGAGGCATTTGACATGTGGTGCTGGAGGAGGATGGAGAAGATCAGTTGGACGGAAATGAAAACAAACGAGGAAGTCTTAAGAATTGTAGATGAGAAAAGACAGTTATTAAGAACCATAGAGAATAGGAGAGGAAAGATGTTTGGCCACTTGCTGCGACACGACGACTACTTCAAAACTATACTAGAAGGTAAAATTGAAGGAAAACGAGGAAGGGGAAGACCTAGACGAAGTTTTGTGGAACAAGTGAAGGAAAGGGTGGGGATCGTGTCGTATCAAGAGGTAAAACGGAAAGCTGAAGATAGAGAACAGTGGCGATTGCTCCACCGACAATAGCTGAGCTCTTAAATTGAAGAAGAAGAAGAAGTACAATTTTATTAAACTAATATAACGATACGCCCGGTCGCGCGTGGATCGATACAAATGTTTTGTGGAACGGATCGACCAAATCGTTTTGCATTTACTTAGCATCACATTATTTTGCCTATTTAGATTAAACATAAACCAGCATAATACAAAGTAACAAATACAAAGGGTACATAATAATATATCGATGGTAATAATCGTAGGTAATAATGCATTTCTCTGGCGGTAAATTAAGTCTCACCATGCTCGTATTTTTGCTAAGAAAAGTTATATTTTTAAAAGTCTTATTGCAATGACATACGGTATAATTTTGTATGTGTTACATTTGTAGTACGCGTTCTGGATAGGGTAATACATTTACGATCAATAATTAATCATATTTAATGATGGCACAAAGGCATAGGAAGCTAAAATATTACAAATAAAAACTTATAATGTCAAATTCATGTTAGAGATGTGGTCGTGTGCCAACTTCAAAAAAATACGACTCGATTTAAATTGAACTAAAACTCGAGACATTTCGATTTCGAGTTAACTGGGTGAACGTAAAACTGAGGGCATGATTTGTGATTTGGTATGATTTTATTAATTTAATGACTCACAATATTAAAAAATTGAGATATAATCATAATCATAATATAAATATGTATTTGGGATGATTAATTCTAATTTAACTCGAGTTAGTAAATCGAATTGACACATCTCAATTTAAGTCATTGGATTGGTTGTCAAATAAATGTCATTCATTTGCTGTCTTGACAGTCGTTCTAGCACGCGAAAATTACATTTTCTTCGATCAATTCAGTTTTTAGATCCATTGTATCTATTCCTTTGAGATTCTGCATCTCATATCAAAATGGCTTTTAGGACCACTGCAGTTGTCTTCAGTGAGTACCTATTAAACTTAAAGTAGAATTAAAAAGTGTTTATTATAATTATCTGTTTTTCTCTGTGTTATGTAACGAAGGATATATTTATTTTCAGACAACATGAAGAAATGGGCATACAACATGTCTGGATTTAACAAATACGGTACGTATATTAGTGTAACTCACATTCCATGAGTGTGAGCATTACAATTCAGATAGGCATGTCACTGCATGTCAGGATAAAACCAGATGAACCGATAAGTTTAAGTAAATATTGGTGACATCCCAAAACAGGGCAGTGTTTTGGGATGTCACAATTTTTTTCTAATCAGCAGAATAATGTTCTCTGACCATTCGCTCTGATCAGGTTTTGACAACAATTTTACTTTGAGAAAAAACTCAAACAAATACTCACAGGAGACAAGGCTAAAGCCTTAGCCTTGTATGATTAAGGATGATATACCATTTCAATTATTTGCTTGTGTTGTGTCAAAAGGATAATATTGTACAGACACCAGCAGGTCAACCTATCCAAAACTGTCAAAAATTCCCATTTGAATATGAACCTTATCACGTTTGTACTAAAGTTGAAAATCAATCAAAGAAATTTGACAGATTGTGGTAGCTTGATGTGCTGGCCTCTGTACATAGTCATAGAATGTATTTGCTGCAAGTGAATTTAAAATAAAAAAAAACATTTTATACATCAGTAAATCAGTATAGAAAAATTGTTGCATCCAATAAAATATAAATTAAACAATCCCTTTAAATAGAAGCCAATGACTTTATATTGTGTGTGTACAGTCAACAAAAGAGTTATTGTGATATAAATAATTACCCACTGAAGAATTTGGTATGTAGCAGCTAACAATACCTGCGTATTGACATATATATTGTGTGATACATTTGCACAATATTTATCAAAACACATATAAAGTTTTTGAGTTTTCCTGCAAGCTATCCCCATAAGCGGGGCACCTGCGGATTCGGGGCGAAACGGGCTACAAAACTGTGGTAAAAAAATTAGGGGTAGGTGGTGGGGGAAATTTTGAAAATATAGTCAAAAACTGTTTTTTTGGTCAATTTAACAGCAAAGCTGTTAATTATATTGTTTGTATGTTAAATTAGCTGCCTGTATACCTAACTCTTTTGTTGACTGTACATCGAAAATTGACCAAGTAAATAAATCAACAATAGTACATACTTATTAGTGTCAATATTCAAAATATTACATTACTACAATCATTAGTTCCATCTATCTAAAAGTGAATAAGTGGATAGAGTATAGTAATTCTCCTTTTATCATTCCAATGGTAGGCATGGGTTTCCACAGGTTGAAGGAATCTAAGGAAAAGCCATGTGCATATTGGCAGCCTTAATATATTCTCAAAGAAGGAGTACAAACAGTAATTACAAGAATCTTTTAATAGTTAATGGACATGCAATTGTTTTTACCATATGGCAGAAATTTCAGAAATCCTTCAGAATTATCTAAATTACCTTATTGTAATTTAAAGGTCTTCTCCGGGATGACTGCCTCCATGAGACTGAAGAAGTCCAAGAGGCCCTTCGCCGTATCCCCCAGCAAGTGGTTGATGAGCGCAATTTCCGTATCGTGCGCGCCATGCAACTCTCTCTCACAAAGACCATCCTTCCCAAAGAAGAGTGGACAAAGTGGGAAGAAGATCAACTCTATCTCACACCGATTGTTGAACAAGTTAAGAAGGAGAGACTAGAACGAGAGAACTGGGAGAAGAATTATTGAGTAACTGTTATCTTGTAATGTTTGGTGTATTATTATTTAAATAAATTTAGCAAAGTTTAATTGTAAATAATGGTTTCCTAATTATTCTTTTTATTTATACTGCTACCAATGTTTTCCAGTTTATTTTTTCTATTATTATAATCAGTTATGTAGGTACTCCTGTTGCTTAATTTAAAATACCTATAAGTAAATCTGAGTTGACCTCAGAATAATGATTAAAGCAGTTGACAAGTTGTACAAATGAGAAATAATAAGGCCGGTTGTATGAAGATCTTTTTTAGCGGCAGAAATCTACATTTGAATTGCCGTGTCTCTTAAAATGAGTAAAAAACATTTCTCGACTACCGAGCGGTGGACTGACGACGCGCGGTAGCCATAGATCATGTAGTATGACCTGACGTCATCGCGTCATTTCAATACTAAATCTATAGTGATAGAGGCGAAGTGACCACCGCTACGGCAAACGTACAGTCTGTACGAAGATATTACGCGGCGAGTCGTGCGCTCGAAACTTCAGAGCTGTGGTAACATTTTTGAAAATAAAGTAATACTATTGGAGGATTTTTTTTCGCGCACCGCCTCGCTAACTCGCACATCTTTGGTGAAACGATTTATAGTCAGGATAGGTCTGCTCGTTTGGCCCAAAAACTATCCATGAAACTTACTGCACTATAATTAAAGGTATCCAGACAAAAATGATAGCAGTCGTAATCAAGACTTAGATATATAAAGGATTTTATTCAATTTAGTAATTACAAAATCATATATTAAAATACAGATTATTAAAATATTAATAATAGTATGTACATTATTAAGAAAATCAAAAAAACAAAGTATGGCAACAAAATATATTATGGCCACTAAAGAGAATAACTTTTTAATTTATTACATAATAGGTAGGTACATAAACATGTGGTCCCTTTAAAACAACACGAATTTCATAACAATATTTAAAAAAATCCTTTAGATCAACAAGTAGAAATAACAAAGTTGTTACATAATTTTATAGCATAGTATAATAAAACATTTTTAGCGGCCTTACCCGAAACCGTCGAGAAAATATTCACATATAAATAGAAAACAATTTGATAAGTAAAATGTATACAAAAGTAAAAAATACGAATAGAAAGGTAAACACCTAAGACTTGAATGAGATTTAATTTCATAGAGTTAATAACAGCTACCCGACAAACGTTGTCCCGTCGAAATTACAATAAATCATGCAAAAATCTCATAGAAAAAATCACTTCTTTAGTAAAGAAATCGTTTACATTAAAAAAAATCTTCATTATCAAAAAAACATTAACGAAAAATTAAGGTGAATTCTTAAAACAGCAATCTTTAAAACAATAAATTAATATAATCGACGCGGGTTACGTCAAATTAATTACTAATTACGAAGTTAATATTTTTACAGTCTCAAAGTTTTTGAAGGCGGTTTGTGTTGACCGATCTTGCAAGATTTAAAAAAATATTCTAAACATTTTGGAAAGCAATTTTTGCCCAATATAATTTCAGTGCAGTGCACTGCTAAGAGACAAACATAAAAATAAATGCAAACAATGTATATTGAAAAAAGTAGTAGTTGTAGTAACACTAAGATAAGTAATAAAAAATACTAAATTCGCTTGATTCAACGGCAAGATATGGAGTGTATATTATTTTGATGTCTTTTTTAATCAAACATAAACAAAAAAGTCTATGTAATACATTTCTATTAATTTACTGCTTTTGCTGAGCTCCCACGGATGGACAGCCATGTTTTCAACCGGATAAAAAAAAGAATAATATTCTTTGTAATACATACAGTAGTCCCAAAACCGATGCTATTCATTTGGCAATGACGGAACATTAACTTTACTTAGTCATAAATGTAAAAATAAATTGATTATCAAAATAATTTGTGAGCAATTATATAAAAAATGGTTACTTACGTAACTAGAACATATTATACTTACATAATATGGCAAGTAGACTGTTCAATAACAATGATATGACATACACTTTGATATAACAAGATTCATAGCCAAGTTACTTATTATTAGATTATAGGCTCGTATTCTAGAACTGTGCATAAGCTGTGATACACTCTGTTATAATTTGAAAACTGCTCTCATAAATTGCATGCAAACAATGCTTTGGCAATTGGTGTTATGAGGGCTATATTTTTGTATAGTCTTCACGCAGTCTTGGTTAGTTATATAATAACTTCACTCGAAGTAGAATTCAAGCCCAATTTTAGAATACGATCCACAATGTATAAACTAGCTATTAAGATATAAAATTCTGTACAAATTCGAAAAATGCAAATATTATGTATACAATTTTTACAAGTTATTATACATTATTGGCAACTTTGTTTCCGAGTGATAATTTTTCTTTGGAAAACATTATTGGAGTTAAATTCGAGTAAAGAGAAGCCCTTATAGTTCTTCATCCCCTATTGCTTCAAACGCGTTGTTTTCCACGCATTCTCTGCCGGGCTTGAAAGAGACAGTTGCAAATTTTTCTGTCAACTTCTGTACAGAAAATATTTCTCTCGAACTACCAGAATTATATGAATCTCCATTCTGAAACGATCATCAAAAAAGGAACATGATCAAATGTTTATGTTGTGTTGTGACTTTAAAAATAGTGTAGACACATTCAAATTATTCAAATGGTGTACAGTCTTCTAGTGAAGAGTAGAGTGAGAAAGTATCCAGCTTTTAGTTGACTTTACTAATATTTTATGTTGAACTTCAAATGAATCTTAATTGTGTTTTGTAAGACACAAAGTTTGAAATTTCAAGCAATTTTGAATTTTTTTGTAGAGTCCTCTACCTCTACATACAGAGGACTTGCACTCTGCTATCATGGTGGTTCCATATGTGTTGGGGTCATTATTATTATGCAAAAGGAAATCTTTCATTGTTTCGTTGCGAAAAATAAAAATTTGGGCTTAGAATATCCTTTCTCTCTCGCTACAATTGCCCATGAATATGGCAGATACAGAATCAGGCTAAAAGAAATGGTGCTATTTGTCCTGTATAACTGTAATGATAGCACTGGAATTGTGTCTCTAGCTGTAGTTTGTTTTGAGTGTGTTGATATTACAGTAATGGGCTGAATATGTAAAAACCACTATATTTATTTATTTACACTTAACAAAAAAAGTAAATTGAGAACGTAGGACGTACAAAGCTGTTTATTTCTAAAGAAATCTCTTGCAGATTTGCGAGAGGAGAAAATTATGTATTCATACTTACGGTAGAACTGAGGGTGTCGCTAGAGGAGGATGGCGTGATGACCTGGCTCGAGCCGTCTCGCCGCAGGTACGTGAGACTGCCACGTTTGCTGCACCGCGGCGATGCGGGGCCCTCACCAGCCTTTTGGCGCATCAACTCGTCTACTATCGACTGAAACACAATTTCACAAAAATCAGGAAACAGCAATGGCATAAGTGCCAGTATGGAACTTATAAAATGAATATAAAAATATTTGAGACTATTATGAGTTTGTTTTGGACTCTTCTCAAGAGACAATCAGACAGGAAATGCCATCATGATCTAGTTAAAAAAACATAAAACACTGACTTGTTGTATCTGTATTCAGGGCCGGTTTTAGGGCAGGGCAGCCGGTGCTCTGGCCCAGGGGCCTCCACAATAGGTTTTTATTTTATGAAAAAAAAATCAGGATCAAAAAAATCAGTTCTTGGTTGCCCTAACGACACCTTTAAATCTGGCCCTGTCTGTATTCAAAACAAAATAAATTAATAGCATCTCAAAAACATAACTGGATAGGTAATAAATCTCTATCATCTTTTAAATTTATTGCTATAAAAAGTAACAGACTGCTTGGCATACCTACTTACGTACCTACATTATTATTTTAATACATCATTGCAATATTATTTTTTGTGGACCTTTAACAGTTAGTTAATTTATCCTTCAAGTTGTTGAAAGGTAATGTTTGAATTGTTGCTCTTTATATACACACTATACATTTATAATGCTTAGAAATATTACCTGTAAACAAACACTTATAAAGGTAGCATGTTCCGTCCTCAAGGTTATCCATTTCAAGTTGTCTTTACTAATGAGATATTCAAAAGACAGCTCAAAGTTTCTGTTAGAATCTTCGAGAAGCGACCCATGACCGTTTGGAGTTTGTGACCTTTCAATCTGCAACAAAAACAATAACTCATTGTTTCTTAAAAAAACATACATTGCCCCTTCGCTTAGTGAAGGGCATACTGGTCAGTATTCAGTATGAAATGAATAATAAAATAAAGATTTTATAATAAAGGACTACGACGATAGATAGATAGACGATTTAGGCTATTACCTTCGTCAACCACACTGGTCTAATGCAGGTCACTAGACGTTAGACACCGTGGGGCACTTCAGAGCTCAGATCTCTTTATTCACATCCAAATTACAAAGACTGGTATACACTTTAAATTATGGCTGGGAGGCCCTTGGGCTAGGCGAACGCTAGTGGTAATTTATTTTATTATTATCTTGCGTACATAAATGATGATGATGATGAGATCTTGTCAAATTACAGAGAGGCGAAATTGAATTAACATTGATGGATTGCGAATAAAATAACTACGACAGACGGAGCGGAAACTACTCGATAGTTTCGCTTTCGCGTTTCGCCATATCCGCTCCGTAGTCGTTGTGTAGCGAAATCCTAAAAACATTATTCTGTAATGATACTCACAGAATGTAAAGTAGTAATTCTCCAGCAGCGCATTCTGGTGACCTTGTACCGCTGCTCGCGGCTGGGGGGCGTTAGGCTGAGCAGCGTGAGCTCCTTGGACGCCAGCGACACGCGCACGCGGCACGTGCCGTCCTGCCCGGAGCCTGACACATTGTTCGACTCCGTCACCGCCTCCCCCGCCGGTACTCTCCCGTAATGCCGCAACGTTTGCGCCAGCTCAATATACTGTAATAACATACGTCATATAAGTATATGCGGGTTGCGGATAAAGTACTGATATTCTTCAGTATTTTAGAAGCGACTGATATCCGCAACCCAATTTCTGGGTAATACCGATATTCTGAGGATAGACTGACTGACTGACTGACCGAATCGACGGCTTTACCTGGTCTCCGACGCACGGAGGGGACTCGTCACCCATTCACTGTTTGGCCGCTGGCTAGCGCAGCTTTTACTTGCAGTATAAGCAGTTATTACTTCCACGAGCCCCTCTGATATTCATGTATGTAATTATGTATCTCATAATAAATAAAGTATGTGCGGTGTAACTCGGAATGAAAGATTGAGAAATAGTGTGATAAGAGAACTTTGCGGCTTAAAATACGATGTAGTGACGAGGATTAAGAAGAATATGCTGAGATGGTTTGGGCATGTCGAGAGAATGGATGAAAGGCGACTAACAAAAGGGATTTATATGGCGAATGTCAGTGGAACCGCCGAGAGGGGACGACCTTTTTGAAGAACCGTAGTACTCGAAACCGGCGTATATGTATGACAAGATGTATGAATGTGGTCGAAGCAAAAGAAGTATGCAAGAATCGTAGCAAGTGGCGTTCTTTAGTTTCTGCCTACCCCCATGGGAAAAAGGCGTGAGTATATGTATGTAATAAATAAGTAAATAATAAAATGAAATTTCAGTTTCCTCCAAAAGTTTGCTCTCTGCTATTTTTAAACAAACTGTTAATTTCAATTTATTCTATTACAGATATTTGAAGTTTTGTTTTGTCTCAGAAAAATTAAGTGAGATATATAATATAGATAACCTTAATTTTTTTAAGAATAAATATGAAGAACACTAATCAGACTGCTGGTAATACCTACTACCAATAAGACATTGTAATCTGTGTATTATGTACCATTCCATTAGAGGAAAATCATTAAATTTAATAATTTTATTCATTAAATTCACGAAATGAATTAAATTATGAATTCAATGACTCTCGGCTGGACACAGATTAAATTTTGCATGACATCTAAATGATAAAATACAATATGGCTAAGGTATGATTCATTTATTGATTTTACATGATAGGTATCAGTCATCATTGGTGACATAATCTCTGCTAGCATCACTGACTAACTTGCACCTTACATTATTGAAATATGTGATGTGACTGAGTCACAGAAGTTTATTCATTCATTGGTTTCCTCCCTAAAAACATACGAGCCACTCGTCCAACTACTGTCCTGATGTGGATAGGTCTTATTTTAAATTTTGTTTTGGAATGCCAACTGAACCAGTTTCATCTCAGCCTCTGAGCCTTTTCGCAACAGATGTGGCAGAATATCAATATTTTACACAAAGTGACTGCTTTCCATCAGACCTTACATCAACCAAATTCCTGGGCAATATTGGTATCCTGAGGATAGATTGGTTGTCAGACTTTTTGGGCTTCTGACTACTTCTGATAGATGTTCGCATGACAACCGGGACCGACGACGTTACATTCTCTCCGAGGCACGGAGGGGTCTCGATATGTTAAGAATGGCCACCCATCCACAGACTGACCGCGGCTAGCGCAGTTTAACCTTGAAGATCGATTTATCAGCGTAGTTTTAACTTACTCACGAGGCTTTTGCCATTCACCTATCAATTTATTTTATCATTTAGCAGACAAACAATATTTTCGACCAGTCAGTTTCTTCAATAAATTAATTAGTTTTCAGTTCAAATTATTATGTATTGAGAAAATGGTATTTAGTTAACACATCACCATTAATCTTAAGAATATAGTATAAACAGTATATACTTCACTACTTGATAAAACTTGTTTAGTATAATTAAACTTGTGTGATCACAAACCCAATGCTCTCAATTGACCTAACATTCTTTTGTAGATAAAGATGTTTATAGTAGTGCCACATTGTATCCTTGTAACAGAGTGGTGACACAGATGTATGAATGTAATGAATGTATGTATGTCTGTTCTTCTCAGACACAGATTTTTACTTCTTTATGTGCTAGAGACGGCATTAGTACTCCCATTAATATCACCTTATGACTCAATAATAACTTTACTTACAATGTTACTGACAATGTGATTATAATATTCAGGCCACTATTCAGATATAAAACTATGGTTTGAACAGGATTTTACCATCAAATTAGTCTTATTAGGCTAGTGGTCATAAGTGTGACTGCTATGCTTGAGTTGCTGGGTTCAATTCCGAAGCCAAGCAAAGGTAAATTGGGTATTGTTATGAATTTCTTAGTAGCAGCTTGGAGTTTAGATTGTGCCCAGTTAACTGCAATAGGCCCTTACATGTAGGACTTAAATATACTCTCTGCCTAACCCTTTGGGGAAAACAGGTGTGGTGCCATGTATCTTTACAAAGGTTATCAAGGCCTCAAGTTTATTCCTCTATTAAAAAGCTGTTTAGTAAAATAATGGATGCTCACCTACCTCTTTCTTTTGCTTCTTCGATTCATATGTTGACAGCATTTCTTTTGTTTGTGGATCAGCTGTTAGCCATCCTAAGTCTAAGTCTTCTATTGTTTGCAGATACAACAAGTCTAAAGACACCCTGTCTATCATTAAATCAACATCAAAACAGGGATCCCAGTAGCTATAAAAACATAACACACTTAGAGAAAATGTTTATGAATGGTGCATGATACAATACTTGATGGAAATTGTATTACCTTTTCCTCAACACAATTTTATCTTCAGGCCTGACATACTTTTGTGATATGTATGGGGATTCATATTCCTCCAATTTCTTCAATGCTGGTTGTCCATCTTTTGCACAACTCCAATTAAAAAGATATAAGGAAAAGTACTTGACCAACTCTTTTGGAAGGTTAATATAATTACATGCAATGTCTAATATTGTGTTTGATGAATCAGTTGATGAAACTGATAGAGGTATTCTATAACCATTCATCAGAGATATTTCAATTTCTACTTCATGCATTTTAACACAATGTGTTTCTTGTTGAGCCGAAAACAGGAATGTTATTAGAAGGTCGGAATTTGTGAACAAAGGATTCTGGCCAACTGAAACAAAATTGAATAATAATAATAAATTGTATTGTGACCTTTAGAGTGATTTAAGGAGAATAAACATTTCAATGAGTAGTGGGTCCTGGCGCAACCTGCTAATCTAAGACTGTCAATCTCATAATAATGTACTATAATGAACACTCACCAAGTTGCATGTATTTTTCCAATAAGATTCTCCTTTCCTCTAATTGAGAGCTAGTTAGAAACAATTTTTTTGGTGGAAATTGTGGCAATTTGATATACGGATTTTGGGCTTGAAGCTGCTCATGGAGACTAAGCAGCTGTTTGTACCGAGCAGTGCAGTGGAAGACACCATCAATATGTATGTTGTATCCCTGAAATAAACAGTGGTGACGTACATTTGCCAGTTCAAACACAAACGAATTAACTTTGCTTTAATATTTATTTTATTACAAAGAAATAAATGGTAGTCTTGGAAAAAAATATATTTGTAAAACCTCGAAATACGTGCAGCATTCCCGAATAATAATACAATAATTATAGTATAATTACCGTGTAAGAGATCCCATTGTCATCGTGAAATTGTTGCGAATCGGGAATAGAAAAATGCATTTTGATGTATTACAAAAAATGCATATTTCTTCATAAATTCACTGAGCAACAAAGCTACCTAATGAAACTTCAAAACAATTTGAACAAATCGCCCACTTTTTAGTTTGTTTCGTGTGTAGTTCCAAATGCCAAGGCAATTGCCAAACCACAAACCACAGATTACAGTAGAATAATAAATCCACAGATATTGAATCAGTGCTGTGTGTTTAAAAAACCGGTAGAATTTATTTATTGATATTTTAAATTAGTGTGTTCAACCTTTTTTTTAGTAAATTAAACATCATGGTCTGATGGCTTTAATTACTGCTCATCTATTCCTCGCCTCGTCACGCTGGTGTGAAACCACCTTCATAAAAACGAAACTAGTATAGCCGACTGCCCTAAAATAAATAATCTATACCGCTGCTGTCATCATGGTCGTCCGTCACTAAGATGACATTGTCAATGTCAATCAATGCAATAGGTAAACGAGTAAATGCAACCTTTCAGTTTAGCACTAACAGCTGTGCAGGTGTACGTTTATTTTGATTTGGAAATTTAGCAAATCATCTTTTGATTCTTTTGATCTTTGGAATTTCGACTGCGTTTGGTGAATGTGGGATATTTTTCTACTTTTCAATATTGGCTATTCATTCGTTCAATCAGTTGTAAAAAGCTATAATATTACTATTATAGTTTTGTAAAATGTCTCATCAAATGCCGGTAGTCACTATACAATGCGATTGGAACGATGTTATAAGGTAAATATATTTTTGGTATTCGTTTTTACCACTAAATAATTATTAGAGAATATGTAACCGCTGTATTAATTCATATGAACATTTATTACATTGTTCATTATTCACAATAATGATTTGTGATTATGTTTGTAGGGTTTGTGTTGATGTTGGTTACTTATTGAGGGTCACATTTCTCTACACATAATTTACTGGTACCAGGTATACATATACTAATTACGTAATTATTACTTAATAACTGACTGGGTGCGGGGAGACGATTCAACGACTGCTGCGCCTTGTAAATAATTAACAAACACACAAACAACTTAAGCTTTAAGAAGAAGGAAGAAAAAGGAAACCAAAATCCAAATTTATTATTTAAATTCCAAAATATACAGTAGGTACTTCTGTACCTACTGTATATTTTGGAATTTTATCTACTCCTTCCAATCCAATGTATCTTTTCGTTCAGGAGAATAAACAAAAGAGGAGTATGTTCTTTAGGCATTTTCACTTTTTTATAGGTTGCCCAAAGGTGATGCTTGGATTTCATCAAAGAAGTTGAATGAAAGTAGTATTCATGATAAGCTAACAACAACCTTATGTGATGGGAAAGTAAAAATTAATTTCTCTGATAATTATCAGTATGTTTCTCATGGACCACTGAGTTTGGTTGTAAAGCATGTGGACTCTGGTTTGAAAGTTGCATTTGTGGCTCCAACTAAAGCTCACAAAATTCACAACAAAGCAATGTTGTCTGTGGCTGTTGCAGACAATGCATTGGCTGTTTCATCTTGTGAAGGAGATAAACTTTTAGTGTGGGATAGCAGAACAAGTAAGTTACTGTTAGAGTTATCACTTATCATCCATAAAAAAATATTTCATAGTCACTAATATTTTGTATGCTACAAGATGGTGCTAACCACAGCATATAGAATGTCAAATCAATAACGCACACCAATGTTTTTACTGGGCTTCGAAGTTCAATCAGCAGAATATTCTTAAAAGATAATACTGATTACTGTATCATGCTGCTATTCGAGTTGATATAGATTATAGTTAAATGATTGGATGGCATACCTAGTTAAAATTATCCTTAGCCCCTCTTTGTTACTGATTTGACTAATAGGAAGTCTCAAATTCAATAAATCCAGCTTGAACCCTATAATACTATGGGGTCTTAGTCTCTAGTAATATACATTGATATTCTAGAAAAAGTTATGAACTATAGTAGTCAGAACCCTTACAGCTTACAATGCCTATATTTTCTGCATAAAAAGCTTTTGAGGGAAAATAAGTACAGTAAGATAATATATTAAATATTATATTTAATTTATTTCAGGTGAAGTTACCTTGGATTTGAAGGGGCATGGTGGCCCAGTATACAAATGCAGATTTTTTCCATCTGGAATTGTGGTCTTGTCTGCTGGAGCTGATGGTTCCTGTAAGATCTGGTCAGCTGAATCTGGCATCAATCCTGTTACTCTAAAGGGTCATAGTATGGCTATATCTGATATCTGTATTATTGAAAAAGGGAGAAATGTCATATCTGTAAGCAAGTAAGATATATTTTTAAGTACTTCTTAAAATATAATTGATTTTAGATTGTAAAGCCGGCTCTTCACTCGCGGCGCAAACGGCCGCGAAAGCCCGCGACGTTGTTGTTCACGCCTTCTTTTTCGCGCTTCGCGCCGTTCCCCGATCAGTGTGGGTATTTTGGCCCGCGACAAAGGGTTCGAGGAGCGCGAACGTGAACGCATCTACACTCTACTTTATAAATAAATAAAATAAAATTCATTTATTTCAGGCTTAATTGCCCATAAAAACACTGACGACAATAAATAAAATAAAATACTCATAAAAAACCAATAAATACTTACAATAGAATATCAGGCACAATTAGCATGCCTGCTACAACAATGCCTGATGTAAGGGCAGTCAAGTCGCCCGGCAATCATCTTAAGGACAGTATTGGAGCTGGCCCGCACCCTGCGCACCAAGGACGCGCACCGCTTGCGCATGGTGGTGTGGAAACAGTCGGTGCGCGCCTCCGCAAACATGCCCGAGGCACTACAGAACCGAGGCAGCCCCAATAACGCCCTGAACGCGTTATTGTATTGGACACGGAGAGCACTGTAAGCAGCTTGTGTGTAAAAAACCCATAGGCTGCACGTATATAAAGAGGAACAATAGGCTTTAAAAAGTGTTACCTTGACTTGCTGTGAACAACGTGCAAACCTACGGGCCAACATATTTGCTCTCATTGACAGTGCTCTCCGCTCCCGGTCAATGTCGACATGATCCCTCAGGTCGGCTGTTACCCAATGCCCCAAGTATTTAAATTGATTTACCTGTTGTAATGGTACATTCTTCAATACTATCTGTGGTACATTTGTAGGGCACTTGGCTCCAGCCCGAAAGACCATGTATTTACTTTTTGCCGCATTATACACCAGGCCGTGCCTATCAGCGTACTCCTCACACACCTTCAATAATCTGCGTAGTCCGCAGACCGATGCGCTCAACAGCACCATGTCGTCTGCATAACTTAGGTTATTTACACAGACTTCATCAACGTGACAGCCGACATGTTGACTGCTGAGCGCGACAATCAGAGCGTTCATGTATAAGTTGAACAAAGTGGGTGAAGTTAACCCACCCTGTCTCACTCCACATTCAAGCCTATATGGCTCTGATAATGCACCAGCCCATCTGACACTGTTAACCTGGTGTGCGTACCAATACTTGAAGATTTTAACAAGTTCATGTGGCATATTAGTTGTCTCAAGCTTTTGCCACAGAACATCATACGACACCAGGTCAAAGGCCTTCGACAGGTCGAGGAAACATGCGTAGACTGGTGTTTTACGACACGTATAGTATCTGACGGTATGCTTTAGACAAAGAATTGCATTATCTGTAGATAATTTGGGTCTGAACCCAAACTGATTGTCATGTAGTGTGACATATTTATTTAATTGTGTCTCAAGCAAACCGTCAGATACTTTTGCGATTATTGTTGCAAGAGAAATTGGCCTGTAGTTGCTTTTATTGGTTATATCACCAGTTTTATTCTTCACCACAGGTACAACTATTGTTCTCATAAAATCACACGGCAAGTAGGAGTGGCTCACACATAGTGAGTAGAACATAGCTAAAACCCTAGCCACATGTGGGCCGGCATAATGTAAATGTTCAATACTGAGGCCATCATGGCCAGGGGATTTGCCTCTAGTCATGTATTTTATGATTTTGGTCACATCTTTGGCCGAGAAACTAGTCGCCATCTCTCTCTTGGGTACCTCAGCATTAATCACCACATCCACCATGCCCAGTTGGGGCTGTACAGAAAAGTAAACCTAAATAAATTAGCTATGCCCTTAGGCTCACTTACCCCATCGACACTCACCGGAAGACCAGGCCGCAAGTTTACCTTCTTGGTACTCTGCCAAAAACCCTTAAAATCCCCAGATAAGTGCTTCTCAGCAAGGATGTCCATTTTCACTTGATCTTGATGATCTTGGCACCATCTTAGACGTGATTTGAACACCCTTCTGCTTTCACACATTTCATGGTATATGACCCCGCACTTAGGTTTTCCATACGACACCCATTCAAAAAACTTCGCTCTGGCCATCCGGTGAGCCTCGCTGACGCTTTTGTTCCACCCCACTACATGCGAGCCAGCCACCACTGTCTTAGTGCCTCCACGACCTGCCAAAGCCGCGCCACGAAGCGCTGTCACAATATCATAATACAGTGTGTCAAGTGTACGCCTGTGAGCGGGGTCACAGCAATATGAGTCGGCACACTTCATACACTCAGTAGGGAAATCAATAAGTCTTAATCTCCTGTGGCACTCTTTAGTATACAAAGCAATCTGTTCCTCATTACGTACACCCCATGCTACGTTCTTATTAGGTACGACATTGTGATGCACTTTTTGTGCAAGCACGTTTAAATTACATTCCACAATAAGTGGGAAATGATCTGACCACATTGTGTCATAATTCACATATGCATTAATAACAGATTTCCTTGCGGACTTTGTTACTAAGCAGTGGTCTAACCAGCTATACGAACCGTACACATCACTAATGAAAGTAAATGTATCCGAGTCAAGTCCCAATATTTCTACATCTACACACACCCAACACTGCTCAGAACAATAGTCTACAAGCTCATTATAAAATAGTCCATACGGGGCCGCATTAAAATCCCCGAGAATATACACAGATTCAATGCCGTATTCATCAATTATTGCGCTTACCATACTAAGGCAGTCCGTAAATTCCGATAAATTGTCCGACGAGTTCGTTGGCATGTAAACACTCACCACTATCACCGGCCGATCACTAGTTATTATCTTAATGGCACATATACGCCCACTATTACTAGGTAACACAGACACTTGTTGGAATACGCTGCTCCTCCATAGCAAGGCGACCCCACCAAACGGTCGCCCGCGCAGTATGCCTGCTGATGTGTCCACCGCTGAGATTCCCGTGTAGCCAAAGTCACTGTCAATCGTGCTTAGATAAGGTATTTCCTCAGGTAGCAGCCACGTTTCCTGCAAGGCTACCTGATCACAGAATGTACAAAGTTCCCGAACATCATCAACGGAACGTTTTACATTCTTACAGTTAAAGCTGGCAAAACGATATGAGCATTTATCCATTATTATTTTCTTTCGAGCCGTCATCAGATAAAATTCCGTTCGTTTTTCTACGATTATAATTAACAAAACGTCTAAATATGATACCTTGTGGCCATAAATTTTCATCCAAATAAACAGGTAATTTAGATTCAGGGATTAAAAATTTGTATGCATTATGACTCCTTTGTTTCTTCATCATAACTTTCTCTAGAGACACCGTTTCCTGTGTCTTTGAGCGAATGTACTTAACTATTTCATTTTCAGACGTTTCACAATGAATGTTAGTGATAAATACGGGAACTTTCCTATCCGCTGCTTTAAATTTACATTCCACATCTTTCGCTACTCCAGTCTTACCCAAATAACGGTATTTAGACTGTTTCTTTCGATGCAATACTTTTTGCCATCCATCATCGTTATTGCTAATAATGCTCAGTGCCGCTTGCTGACCCATTACAACATTTACATCATTGTTGGTGGTGGTTGTGTCCGTAACAATTGTGTCAATCAGCTGACCCGTTTGAAGATCAGTCTGTTTCGATCGTTCAGTCAACGATGACGTCGTTGTCACCGCTATACCCACTAAACCGGTTGAGCATGCATTCGTTGCCTGCTCATGAGTCATAACGGCACTAGCACTGGCCGCCGGTAACAGCTGCTGCGCACATGAGTCATGTTTATTTTGTTCGTCTTCAACTTGCACTATATCTCTGTATCGAATTGATTTCTTATTTAAATCACTAGCATTCGCGTCATTGTTGTACACCTCGTTCAACGAAGAATTATGCAGATCTGAAAGTCCCATAGGCCCACTATCTAGTAGCCAAGCGTCTCGTTTTGCATTCACTTTATACGTAGATGTAGGTAGTGCGGAATAATTTCTGATTTGAATCAATTCTGTTCTTAATTCTTTTAAATTATCTAACGTAGCATATGTGTGCTTTACCTCGTCTATTGTTGCTTGCATTCGAACAATATCTTTCAAAAGCTTGGTACAGTCCAAATGATCAAACGTAATGGGTGGCAATTTTTCTAATTGTCGGGCCACAAACACAGGTATATCATCTGGATCGGCAGATTTGAACAGATTTATGATATCTGCTAGATCTCTTTGTTCTTTTCCTTTGTTTTTTCGAATAATTTTACGTAAATTCGAGGGAATAGAATCAAATAGAAGCGATTTCGAATTTTTAATCTCATCACTCGCAAATGATGAAATACAAATCCTCACTAATGTTTCTTCGTCAATAACCGACACTTTGTTTTGGATGTAAGATAACATCTCGTCGATAACTATGTTACATTTATCACACTTTAAAACGTTCGTCATTTTCACTACTAAGCGCAGCCGTGAAATAAAATGCAACCGTCACGAGTAGGTGCGCGCGTGCGACTCTGACTTGTACGCGTAGTGCGGAAAACTGCGAGTAGTTGTGCGTGCATTGGTGATTGGCTTAAATATGAACGCTAAATAATACTACGTTAAAAATTATGCTCCATAATGATTAATTTACCCGGTTCTATTGCGATGGATTCGAGTCATCCACCAACGTCTTCTATCTCTTTTTTATATGTATGCTTCTTATCTTTAACACAAAGGTAATTGTAATAAGCAATGGCAAGTAGTGACACTGCAGCAGCAGAATTCACGTCGTCGTCACATCATAGTAGCTTTGCGAGTGTGGAGGGACACAGTTCAAGCGCGGATCACGGCGTTTATTCACGGCGTGAATTCACGATGCGACGTCACACGCGAGTGTAGAGCCGGCTTAACATATTTGGATACCTATATTATTTATCTGATATCTCTAATATGAATACATAATTTGTGTATGGTGCTGATAAGTATTAAAGCAGTGTGGTTAAAAGAAACTCATCCCCATCAAGATAAAAAAAAATATTAAAAAAATTCAAGGTCAGTTCTTTATTTACAGGGATGGTTCTGCTAAACTATGGGATGTTGGTGAATCAAAGTGTCTTGACAATGTTATTGAAGGGCATGGTCAAATCAACTGCAGTGCTATCACAACAACTAGTGAGGAAGTTGAAGTTGAAAATGAGAGAGAGGTAATTTATGTAATAGACTTCATAGGAGACTTGAGGTGAGGCAGATACACTGGTTGAACGCGTAATGATCTACTCCGTGTCTAACTGGTTCTACGAGTCTCGATTGTTTATTTAGGCATAAGGGCTGGGCGCAGTGTCCGAAAGGTCAAATACTTGCTATACTCGTAACTGCTTTATTAGCCTAGCGGGCCTAAGCGTGACTTACGCTACGCTGGAGGTCCTGGGTTCGATTCCCAAGTGCAGTGTTATTATTTTATACCGCAAATATTTGCAAGTCCAATTACCTTTGTTTAAAGTATGTGAATTGAAAGTGGGTATTTCTGATGATTACTGAATATATTTAGCTTTGAAAAAAAAACTGAATTTTTGTTTAGTTAAAAAACTTTTTATCAAACTTATTGTTTTCACTAATACCAGATAACGACATCTGTGGTGTAGTGGTTCGAGTACCGGACTGCTGATCATGGGGTTCGATTCCCACACGACACAAATATTGTGTATTTGTGTTTGTCTGGGTGTTTCTTATGTATTATAAGTATATATTTACAAAAAAAAGTGTATATGTATTATATCCATTGTCTAGTACCCATATTACAAGCTCTGCTTAGTTTGGAACTAGATGGTGCTGTGTAAAAAATGTCCCAAAATATTTATTATTTACTAGCTTTTACCCGCGACTTCGTACGCCTAGACTTAGTAACACAATTGTTGTCGGATTGAATTCATGGGCTAAGAATGTTAGGGAAATTCCCGCTTTGTTCCGAGAAAAGAAGTATTCAATATGCCAGCGCCAATCACAAACTATTTAGTGTACCAACATTTCATTCAAATCCCGTAAGTAGGTCTCATACATAAATTTTCTGGGAATTCCCACATAATTTTGGGGTAAAATGTATTCTATTTGTTATTCCCGGTCACATACTATGTCTCTATGAAATTTCATTCAAATCCCGTAAGTAGTTCTCCTATATTAGTTTTTCCGGGATTTCCGGGATATTCCCACATTTTTCCGGGATAAAAAGTAGCCTATACTTTATTCCCGGTCACATACTATTAGGGCACCAAATTTCATGCAAATCGGTTCAGCCGTTTTTGCGTGATTGAGTAACAAATAAACAAACAAACATCCAAACATTCACATTTATAATATTAGTATGATTATAAAACAAATAATTTCACTTGGTTTGTTGCGCGACGCCCCAGCAACAGCTAGGCCTTGAGCGGTTGCCCCGTTCGCCACCCCCTGAGGCCGCCACTGCTCCCCACCCATAGAAAGAAGAGATCATCATTGTTGGTTCCTAATTAAATATGAGCGAAGACGCGGCCGGGAAAAGCTAGTTCAAAGTTAGTTCTAGGACAAAATGAATTTGCCTAATGAATTTTAATACAGTAAACCATAAACATTCCAGGTTGGCACAAGTAACAAGTTGTTAATAGTTGGCTGTGAAAGTGGATTAGTTGTGTGCGCTCACGTGGCCAAGAGAGCGCAGCTATACACCAAGCAGTTGGATTCTGCTTGCAATGCTATCATCATCCTGGATCAAACTATTATCGCAGGCTGCAGCAATGGAAAGGTATTTTTTTACACTATAGCTACACAACATTGTCCATTAATACAGAGTTGTTAAGTATGGGATTGGTTACAGTTTTCCTTACAATGTTATTCATTCACCATACTATTCTACTTATTACAGATAGATGTATCCTTTTAAAGCTTTTTTACATCTTTTGCATTACTTCCGCTCCCCTCTTGAAGTGTTAATTTACGTCTCAAATCGTAGCTGCGGTCACAAAACATTATTCCCTATTACAGATAATAGAACTAAATCTTCAAGATGGCTCTGTATTAAAAGAATGGCATGAATCTGCTAACCCCATATTGAGTATGGCAGTTTTGACAAATCAAACCTTCGTTGTCGGCCGGCAAGACGGTACTTGTACAGTATTATCGCTGCAAGAGGGATTCTCCAAACTAAGAGTACAGTTAACGGGTTCAGATTGTGATGGCATTCGAGATCTATCATTTAATGGAAAGTGGATATTTGCTGGTTGCCGAGATTCTAACGTGCGGAAATATGATTTCAATCAGATTAATGTTCATTTTAAGTGAATACTTGTGTAGCCGTATATAATAAGAATATTTATGTATAAGATTTAAGTAATATACCTTTCTATTGACACTTTAATAAGTTTTATTATTCCGTTGTCTTTACATTAAAAAAAAATATTAATTTAAAATATACTATTATTTGTATCTAGTCTATTTGGTAATATTCGGGAGATATTGTTTGTTCCATATTCATATTTTTTCTGATTTTAGTTTTATTACAAGAACACATTGCACAATATTCTGCGGACACAATCTGCAAGCAGAAATTATTTTCGTCAGAATAATAATCAGGTACTTATAGTTACAAAAATGACAGGTCCGCCATACCATTTCATGCAACATCACACTAAGATTTTCAAAATCTCTCATTGTTTGAAATATTTCTTTACTTATGTCAGAAGTTGGCGTCTTATTCTTAGAGTACTAAAAAAAATTAAAAAAGTTTAACATATATTTTGTCTTGTACCTCCAATTGTATAGCAGTGCTTACCTCAATGTTGTTATATTTCCTTTTCAAGTTTTTAAAATTATCTTCGGTTCGCAGATGCAGTTTAGTCCAAAGGATCGCATCTTTGTGGATATTTCTCTTGTGCCTAATCCAATTCGTTGCACCCTTTCTGTTTAAAGCTGCACATGCTGATTCTGAAATTGACTAATCATACTTAGCAAATCATAGATCTACGAGTTTACTCTACTATTTATCTATTACATAATAAAAAAGATTTACCTTTTTGTTTCAACAGGATAACAGTTTCTTTGCATGTGTTATCTATCCAATTTTTCCACATTTCTAAATTTATAAAAGCCTTCTCCAAATCTTTGCACCATTTGCGCATGTCTTTTTCTCTCATTTTCGTTGGTTTCCCTGAAAACGTACTTGATTATTCGACTTTGCCTAAAGTTGTATTACACCTACACATACCGAATTCGCACCAATGTTTGCCCAACGTCAATAATATACGTAGATCAATACCATCAGTGGATGTTGATATTGTGGGTTTATTTAAAGATTACACTAAATAATGTGCCCACAAAAACGCGAGTGTGGACGGTTTCGCGGATTCGCGTTCGCATTTCGCGGTGTTTACCTACTGAAGTTTGTTTTTTTGTGTTCCGCAAGTCTGCGACAAAGGATTCGCTCTCGGTTCGCGGTGTGTATTTTTAAAATTAGCCATAGATACACGGAAAAAATTAAATAGCTATGCATGTAGGTAAAAATATATCTAGCACGCCACGCAAGATTTATAATAAACAAAATCGTAGAAAAAGAAGCTGGTGGTCTTTTTCTCCATTTCTTTTGTATTTTGAATATAGACATGAATGTAGTATTGTATAGCCGAAAATCATCACAGCAACAGTTTCTAAATTAACAGGGCAAATATCCCGTTTTCAGTGCTGAATAATACCAAACAATTCGCTGTTTTTAGTTACCTTACTTTAGAGTAGATCATTATCCTAATATAATAAGGTGATCTTTAGTTTAGTTTTGATTATTTTGGTCTTACAAGTACCCCAGATTACTGAAGAATTTACATGCAGGTGTAATATAAGGCAGTGATAGAAACACTGCCTTATATTTTATGCCTAACGGTACCTTGGGAGCTCATGATGGCGCGCGGCGGTTGTAAATAGTCCTAAATCCGATTTACCTAACTAGGGTTAGACTAAACTTTTGTGAAAAAACTTTTGTAAGAAGACTAGAAATAATATGTATAAAACAAATTACTTACTTTGAACTGGTATAGAATCTTCACTAGGTTCTCCACGACCCTGACTCCACGCAGTGACCCACGAGGGTGCTGTATTGGGATGAACTTCTGTTGAATATAAAATGTGTAAATGAATAAGCGAAAAGTTTGGGGCACACCGAAAGTAAAAACTCATGCGACAATGTTACTGTCTTGATTCAATTTCCTAGCTAATGGTAACACTGCTGCATTAAACAGTGCAGTTGGTTTGTATTGGGTGAGGATGCGGTCAGTACGGGTAATGTTTAAGCAGTACTTACTCCAACTATAATTTATTTGTGATTGAGTTTTGTGACTGTGTATTATATCGCCTTCTGTACCACCGATATTTGCCGTATTTTCAATTTTTATGAGGCTGCTTTCATCCAAGACCGTTTGGTTTATCTCTTGGTTAGAAAATGTTTCAACGTCAACTGGTTCATCTTCAAATGGTTGTTGAATGATTAAAGATTTATCAATATTGCTATCTTCAACTTTTTTGGAATCATCTTTTGTAGCGGTAGTTTCGCTAGCGGCTGTATCTGATTCATTGATTCCTTCTTTCGGCGCTCGATTTGTTTGACTTCCGATATCATATTTGTCAGTAGGTTGCGTACTGGTATCTCTATTGATAGTGACTTTTTCTTGCAGTCTTGTATCGCCCGTTTTTTGTTGTTCAATCACATTAGCTTCATTTTCTATTGGCGTTATCTGTATCTCATCATTTTCTAATATATTTCCTAGTGATGTAACTGATTTGCTAACACTATCGCTGATTATTAATATTGGTCTTTCTGATAACTCGGGGGGCCAGGACTCATCTGCATCACCTGTGTTATTACAGAAAAAAAAGGAAGTTGTTTATACCTATTCGAAGACATAAGTACCATGGCTTCATAGCATGTGACCTATATTAATATAATAATAGCGGGTTGAATGTCGCTACAATAGCAACACCAAAACGTATTTGTTCATATTTATAATAAGTTGATTGATCACTCACTAAGTAGGTGGTAATTAGGTTCAGAAAAAAATATGTTGGACTTCACGTTCTCATGACTACTACTACTCCATTGCGTTTGTTCTGGTTCATCATTTTCAGGTAATTCCATGGTGCTTAAATAATAAATAAGTGGACATATTTAACTGAATTATATTATACATTTATTTTTCACTAATACTGCATAATTGGATTTTTATATTTTTGGCTTAGGAATCGACACTGTTGATTTTGGAAATAATCACTACCTATTATTCCACCATCAGGTAGTGTAACACAAAATCCTAATGATGCAGTTCCATTTCAGACATTGCACTGCCTTGTAACACTCACATGTTAGCTAATATGCTATAAAATTAATTACCCACCTTTTGATTTCCTTAGTAATTTTGTTGTGGTTTACTGAAATGAGAGTAAAATATTTTAATATTTCTTAACATTTCATTGTTATGAATTAACAATATAAACTCAAATTATTCTCATCGCCAAATAAAAAAATAAAATCATATAAATAAAAATTACCCAAATCTGTTAAAGAAAACTTTACTTTTTTGCTGTTCTTTTCATCACCTGAATCTTCGGTAAATATTTCAAATACTTCACTCACATTTGAATCATTTTTTTCAGCGTAATCACTTTCACCTCTTTCATCATTTTGCATCACGTTTGTTGTATCATCATCTATTTCATTATTCTGGATCACGTTTGTTGAATCGTCATCTATTTCATTATTCTGAATCACGTTCGTTGAATCGTCATCTATTTCATTATTCTGAATCACGTTCGTTGAATCGTCATCTATTTCATTATTCTGAATCACGTTCGTTGAATCGTCATCTATTTCATTATTCTGAATCACGTTCGTTGAATCGTCATCTATTTCATTATTCTGAATCACGTTCGTTGAATCGTCATCTATTTCATTGTTCTGTATCACGATTTTTGAATCGTCATCTATTTCGTCATTTTGTATCACGTTTATGGAATCACTATCTATTTCATCATTTTGTATCACGTTTATTGAATCACTATCTATTTTATTACTATATTCATATTTTTTTATAACTTGTGTTTGAACATCGTCTATTTTATCAGTATTTTCATTATTTTGCATCATTATTGTTGTATCATTGTCTACTTTATCCGTGTTTTCATCATTTGGTATCACATTTGTTGTATCATTATCCATTTGATTGATGTTTTCGCCACTGCTATCGTTTTCCACCTCTGCCTCTGTTGAAATTTCCTGATTATTTTCTTTTTCTACTTCATCCCTCGAGCTTTTGCTAATATTTTCCCTCGGGTTTTTGTTAACATTATGTATTAAACCCCAAAGTTCGTTTCTAAAATGTTGAGCATCATTTAAAACTGTATTTTCTTTGAGATCATTTATTTCTTCAGTTGAATTCTTTGAGGAATCTGTATTTGAATTCTGATCTATTTTCATATTTTCTGAAGACTCATTTGGCGTAAGCTGTTTTTTAGATTCTTCTACAACTATGTCGTCTTGCGACGAATCAGATGTATAGGATTCTTCATCAATGTGCACTGAAGTCGGTTCGCAGATATTCTGGAATATAACAAAGAATATTGTTTTTGAATATGTATTATATAATATGATTATTGTTGTTGAATATTATGTTTATAACAAAGTCGCTTCCCGTTGTCTGTCCGTCTGTACGCTGAGATCTTTTAAACTACGCAGTGGATTTCAATGCGTCCATGCGGAAATTTCTACATGCATGTTATTAGTAAATTGCACCCGTGCGAAACCGGGGCGGGTCGCTAGTAATATACCTACTTGTCGAGCAAAATCTCTCAGACAACCTAAACATACCTAAGTATTTTTTTATTTTCTAACTTACCATGACGTTATCTACTAAATCATCAATAAAATCCAATACGGGCCCTTCTTCCTCTTCTAAATCTGTGAAGAGTAATAATAACATTTGTAACTTTTAACCTATTCTTATATATATTTTTTTCTTATTATTTAATAATGTTCAACTATAACTGACTAACTGTAAATGTGAGTACTTTGTAGGCTAAATTTACATACTCAGCTTTGAACAGTCTGGTGGCTTTGAGTCTTTTTTTATGTGGCCTACGCAAATGTGCCTCTGATCTGGTATCGTCGTGCGCCGGGTTGTTGAGCTCCCTAAATTATGGTTGAGCTACACAATGACTGATGCATGCGTGCCGTCAGTTGGGACTGGTCTACTCAAAGCCGCTATGGCTCTTTCTTCAAAAGGCCATTTCAGACTTTGCCCTACATTGTAAGACACATATTTGTTACTATTCTATGTCTGGACTTTAAAAGAGACTATGATTCTCTGAGTTTGTTTCGGCGTTTCTTCTCAGAGGTCGTCAGCTAGGAAATGCCGGAGCCATCTAGCTTAAAAAAAAAGTGTAAAATATTGACTTGTAAAAGTGTCTTCAAAAGATCTATTTACAGAAATAAATATCATTTCATTTCATTTCATTATCTTTTCACATTTCACGTCGGTAGGTACCTCTTTTTTTTCGTGTGGGGAAATGCGCCTTATGCTTGCCGCCCCGCTCAGGGACGCGGGACGGTTATGTCGGGCTCTCCGGCCAGGTGGCCAGCATACCGACTAAAACCACCACCATCCGCTTAGTTATGCAGTGGCGGATTTACCAGTAGGCTGAGTAGGCTGGAGCCTAGGGCGGCAGATTTTAGGAGGCGGCAAATTTGGAAAAAAAAATTGTCTTACTGAATAAAAAAAATGTTATTAGATCCACTCACAATTTAATGAACGTGTAATGTGTTTCAGTCCATTTTAGTTTAAATGAAATCACACTTACCTAAATATTGGAAATTACTGTATGATTTAAAAATTGTTAGTGGAATACGATTTTTTGGTATCCAATCAAATTGAAAGATTTAGGAATTAAGGATTAGGGTGTTGGTACCAGTTACTTATTAAAGACCATTTGCGAAAACTTTTCGCTTTTTAAATATCTTATTCTGACCATTCTTTGAATTCAGTGGCAACTACGGCTGCTGAATGCTACAGGAAATTCACGTGTCTAAAGTGTATAAAGTTCTAAGAACTTCGTTCCAAGAATCTCTCAAACTTTTACACGCGTCCTCTTCTGATTTTGTCAGATTTTGTGATGCGTTGCCGAGCCGGAGTAGGGAAGGGATGGAGAAAGGAGAAGGAACGGGGACTGAGAGAGGAATTGGTTTTTCGGCGCTCCACACTCACAGTTCGAAACAAAGCAGTATACATATTGCTACTTGACGCCCATATTCTGTGGGAGGGTAGTACTTCCCCGGTCGTGCCGAGCCATTCATGTTATTTCATGCTGGCACGTAGGCATGCCAGCAGGCACTACTAGGTACTACAATACACGTACTCTCTTCAGGGTTTTACCTTTGCCGATGATAATTTTTCCAATATAGTGTTGAGCTCCCAGAAAAATCGTGAATTTTGTCATATATCAGCATATTATATTGCCGTCCACTGTTGAACCTAGGCCTCCCCCAAAGAGCGCCAACGATCCTAGTTTTGGGCAGCTCGTATCCTTCCCTGCCGCAGGCTCATCCGGAAACCCTACCCGCCTTAAGAATTGCCAAGGCTGTTCAGCATCACCTCCAGCTCATGCAGAGATTCTGCCGTGATGACAATGTCATCCGCCAATCGGAGGTGCGAGATGTACTGACCGTTAATATATTTTATGCCTCGTTCTGTCCAGTTAAGCGTCTTGAAATCGTTCTCCAACGCGTTCGTAAACGGTTTTGGGAAGATGAAGTTTCCCTGTCTTAACCGCCACGCAGTTGGAATTTCCTGTAGCATATTAAAAAGCGACAAGCTTCTGCACAGGATTCAGCAGCCGTAGTTGCCACTGAATTCAAGAATGGTCAGAATAAGACACATAAAAAAGCGAAAGGTTTTGTTGGTTTCGCAAACGGTTTTGATAAGGGTTAGTGGTCATAGCGTCTGGTGTATCTAATCAGAGGACGCAGGTTTGAATCCTGCAGTCGAATTTTTCCTTCACTAAAATAAGTGAGATTCGATTTAAAAAAATATTTATGTGGTGAAACACATTAAACGTTGATTAAATTACGAGTGGATCTAATAACATTAGGTGTACTTATACTTTCTTTTAATTCTGTAAGACAAAAAAATATAATATGCAATATCTATTCTTTTGTTCTAATGAGCCTGTTACGGTCGTCACTGTATTGTCATACCTTACCCCATAGTAGTACTTAGCTTTTCTTAACTCAGAATTAGATCCAAAAATTATTTCTTGTGTCAAAAATTGTGTAACAATAAAAAAATATATGATTGTGAACTAGAATATCTAAATACAGAGAACAGTTTGTAGGGGCGGCAATTTTTGAAGAGCCTACTGGCGGCAAATGTCTAAATCCGCCACTGTAGTGATGGGATCACGGGAATTGCTCTCACATGATTCGCGATCCCACCAGGATCGGATCGGTAGGTATGTACCTAACGAATATTAATAAATTTATCATAATATACATAAGGATTTATTTATTTTGTTTTCTTATTATGTACCTAAGTGATATGAATAGATTGTATAAATAAATCAATACTTATTTATAAAAAAAAAACCTGTAGATTGATTTCTCTGTTCTTGCTGCAATATTGTTTCCATAACAGTTACACATTGTTCAGCAAATTTGGAGTTAGCTTCATTTTGTTTGCGGACTAAAATTACGAAAAAAAAAGAAATAATAAAAAAAATATATTAAAAAAACGGTTGATAGTGTATTAGACTGAGAAGAAACATTGGATACGATTACCTCTCAAATCCTCTTCTAATAACTTTATAGATAAGTCTTCAAGAATACCTGCTATCCAAACTGCAATCTGAGAAATATTAAAGTTTATTCTTTGGTAACTATTCGAGCTTTCAAAAGTAAAATAAATGGTTGGACGGAATACAGGAATCTGGCTGTATTTATCTAAGCTTACACTTAGGTCGAAATCTTGAATACCCATTAAACCCTTAACGTGTAACCCACGATGTTACTTATGGTACTTACTTTATTCGAAACATCTTTATAAATCAATTCCTTTTGTCGGTGTTTTGAATTTATTTGTCTAGAATTAGAAATCATCTGCGCGATGTCACTCGCAACAATGTTAGATAAATTTTCCAAGCTAAAATAATAAAGTAGGTATTTAAAGTAGTTGTTAAATCATAATAATTTACACTAGTGATATTACAATAATATTAATTGAAGGGCTTACTCAGAGTTTAAAGTTAAATTTAACGGATTTGATAGTATCTTAGCTATTTTATGTCCAAATATTATGCATAACGTTCTCGTGTCCATTTCATGATAAGGCTTCAAAACTTCACAGTTAATTTCCTTTTTAGTTTGAACAGTACTGAAACTATAGGCACTTATAGTTGAATCATTCGTAAATTCGTACCCAAAGATATTTAAACATCACTAGCAATAGACGGGACATCACGAACTAAATCGTAGGTATCTACTTTTTTTCCAATTGGAAATAATTGCTCCGACTCCGTCATTATCAGCCTAACAAAGAGGAAAGCAAATCAAATCGTAATCCTATTTTTTTAAATATATTTTAGCGAATAAGATTTAACTGCGGGCAGGATTCGAACCTGCGTCTTCTGGTTCACTTTGATCGTTTTTGTTCAAAGACAGACATCATAATAAGTAGCGAAGAATAAATAGAGGTGATGTTATTCGGTAATGTATACAGAGAATAAATAGAGGTGATTTAGGTCAGATGGTTTTATTTTTACTTTTTTGACGACTTAGGTCTTTTTCTTTGGAAACAATATATTGCCTCCGGAATTTTTACAATTGGTCGCTGGTCCAGAACATGTTGCTTCAATCTGTCTACCTGAAACAAGAAGGTCATGGAGTGTTATATCTCGACCTAATTTGACCTTTTTTGTTACCCATTCCACAAATACATATTAAAAATAAAATAGCGCCGATATGTAAACTATTTTGAAAAGAAACTTACCATAAATTCAGGCAATATGTAGGATTTATTTCTCCACGTGTCGATACATTGCCGTTTTGTTGGTACAGCCAACTCTGCTATTCGCATAGAACATTTTCTGGGGGTTTTAGTCTTAGTTCGACCAGTATTTGCACTTGAAATTCTGTGCGAATAGGCACTCGAAGTAGAGTTCGATCTCGGGCACCGGCATGCAGATCTGGGCGTACACGGACTGATCTTGTCGTTTTTAGATTTGCCATAAATTTTCCTGCAATATGAACATATGAAGTAAGTATTCAGGCTGTAAACGCTGGCAGGATTATGTACGACACAGAGGTGTATCTGCAATAGATGCAGATTACATTAGATTACTATACAAACTATTGAACTATTTGGAGCGAGCGAATTTGTCATCAAGCTGCTGCTGCTGTGAATTATCTTAAAGGTGTTTGGAGCTATCTACTGATAGTAGATACATGCGCTTAGGCGCATTGTTTAGGCGCGCGAAGAAGAGGAAACGGAGGAGCCGGTGAAAGTGTGTGTATCCGCTGACCTCGTCTCCAAGTGAAGCTAGACAAATGTGGCCGTTTTTGAAAAATCATGGTTTTATGTAGGTACTTATGAGACACAAAAAAAGCAGGACAGCCACCTCAAAGGTTCATTTAGTGAGTAAAAATGTGTCACAGTTAGAATTTAATCACACTTTACAACATTTATTTAAATAGAAGGTACGCAGTAATGTTTATAAGTCGACGCTTTTAATCGTCCTAGTTTACAATCTTATTAATTTTATTAGATAGGTACTGAAAAGCTAATAGATAGTGCATATAATTGGATGGTGACATTTTTCCATCCCTTGATGGAATCGGTAAGGTGGACATTGATATATAAACATAATTATCTATCTAACTAACATTGTTGTTTCCCTGATAAGTCGGATAAATTATTTTAAATTAATATTATGATTGTAGGTATCCTACATACGCATAGCTACAACTATCTACAAGCCTAATATTTTCATTAAAGTCCACTTCACCTTGCATGACGTTGGTTTTCGTTACAAAATGATGCTAGAAAATCTATATTGATGACATCACATTCGCGTTGCGTTTTATCCGGTAATGGTTTTTCTTCACGAAGCTTTTTACCCCGCCAAATTTCATTTTCAACGGTTAAGTCGACCCAGTCATTTATATAATCAAAATCTTTCTGTCCGTTTGGTATATTTATCGGATCGCAGTTTGTTATAATTATTTCAGAATCTGTAATTTGAGTAGAAAAAGTAATTTATCTATTTTTGATGTCAAGCACGGCAGGCGATGCGCATCATTTGGGAGGTAATTTCTCGTTTAGTACAGAAAACTTAAGATATGGCTGTGGTGGCCCTTGAGCTATCCCAATACTGTTAACATGTATCAGACTGAATAAGAATGTCGGGATTCGGTACATATTTTCTTCAACGGATCCTTTCGTAATCTTTCGGTACCTAACTTTATTAGACATATTAAAAACTAATTAGTAATAAAAACTAACGGTGCATACGGCATACCTACTTCTTTTCAGTGACGTAGGTATCTAATAATTATTAGATAAATTTTCCATTAATATATATTTAATCTCATGCCATAAATTACAACAGCCTATGTTTAGGTGCCTTTATTTAAAATATGAGAACAAATCGCTGACTGAATTCGATAGTGGCACAAGACAAAATTCAACAATTTGAGAAAACGCACATTTTAATATTCAAAGACTAGTGCGCGCGCACAAATTAGCTCTTACTGACTGTACTTTATGGAATATATAGTTCATGTTTGGTTTATAAACATCTACGTTCTATCTTCCGTTGCCGGCAGTAATAATATTGAAATAATTTTTGTTATTTTGATTAATATGAGGCTCAGAAGATGGCGACTCCGAGTTGTGCTAGTATTGCATTGTTTTGTTTTCACTTTTTTGATTAATGCCATAAATTATGTTATAAAAGTAAAGAAAATAATTATGCATTTTCACGATAAACTAGCTGTGTAGAATATAAAACTAGAAGTGCTCATCAATGGAATTGTTAAATCTTAAATAAAAGTACCATAAATGTTTAGTCACTTTATTTATGATCATAATTTTTAGTCTGACGTGTTGAGAATCAGTTTTAAACAAATCAACAAACGAAATTTAGTTATTGTACTCTATTTTTACCCATCATAAAAAGTACCACACTTACAAAACAAAATATAAAATCCGCTTTAGCTATTATAACAACAATTAACCAATATTAACTTATCGATAACTTATTAGGTTTCAGTTCAATAAACTCTCAAATCACAAAAAATCAGCCTTATGGTTCCAGTAGGAAATTAGAGGTCAGTTATCACATATTAATTAACAATCTTAAAAATAGGTACCTAATCAAAGAGCAGACAAGAACAGAAAACTTCTTTAAAAAAAAATTTTAACAAAATCAATCATGTTTCAAGTTCTGAAAAAAATCTGCATAACAACGTGGAATAGTATTAGAATTAACTAATGACATCAAATCTTGAAATTTTCTTTGGGAAATGGGTATCTTATCAGGATATGCTTTCTTCAGTTGCGCATCTTGTATAAGTCTTAGTTGTTTTCTAGTTCTGCTAGATCTGATGTTGACCGTTTTGTAGTTGTCATGTTTGTATGAAGTCTTATAAGAGAAGACACCAGGATTCTCTTTTTCCACTCGTAAGACACAAATATCGTTAAAATTAAACTTCTCCCCACATGTATTAACATTAAAATTGGTTGCAGTGGTATCTATGAGATCTTTCAGGTCAAAAAAGAAGCTATGATCTAATTCATGCACCTTAAACGATTCTCCAGATTTCCGTGCTGTTGAAATTAAAGTAGTATATTGCGATGGTAGATAAATTGGGTTAGATTTCAACGCTTTCTTGATATTTTTTTCGATTAATGAATGGCTAACATCGCCTTCGTTTTGTGTATGGCCAACAACCAAAATTTTATGTGTAATTCCTTTTATGTTAAAATTTGACACAGCATAAAGATAAGCAGCAATTATGAATTTGTTCTTTCCTTGACCACCACAATTATCGGAATACAGCACCACTTCTACTTCGTCGACATCATTAGAGCAACCAGCAATATCCTGTCTTGAAGCACACATTTCTAAGTAATGCAGTAAACAAGACCCAATCTCATTAGATCCTTTGTGCCCTTCACCTTCATGCCAAACGTAGCAATTAACTGTGCCCAATCCTTTCTTATTCAAGTCACAAATGGTAAAATTGTATGTGGACAATTTGCTTTTATAATAAAAAGTCGAAACCTCACCTTTCGGGGTTGGTAAAGCGGCTTGAAGATCGAAGCATGCAACTCTGTAATTCTTAGAAATTTTTGTTTTATCTTCTTCTTTCTCAGTTCTAGCTATATTTTTCTCTTCGTGGTGTCTCATATATTCGATTTCTATGTCTAATCTTTCACCATAATCTTTATTTTTGTATGATTCACAAAATTGGCATAAATCTTTCTTTGGCTTAAAAAATTCCATATTAAATTCATAATTAAATATTTGTCTATAGATTGAGAAAGTAACGAAATCACAATTTTCTTTTTGACAATCTTGCTTGTAATCTCTGTATAGGTCCATCAGTGTTCGTCCTCCTTCTATGTAATTTTTAGAACTATCTGCACGCGTGTAGTGACTTTCAACTGTCAGAATACTAGAAATATGCTTACGAGCACCGTCTTTTACTTCTTCAGGTATCGTAGCGTGTTTTTCATGTTTGCCTCTTCGATCTTCTGCAGTGAAGCCTTTCTCTGTCTTTTCAAGTACAGTTCTTATGCATCGGTTTGTTATACCTAGAGTAGAAGTAAAAAACGTTTTGCAGACACTTACTTTCTCTTGAGCCTTGTACATAAAAAAAGTATGGTTTAATTTGCGAGCTGTCCGATTTTCACGTAGAACAGGATATCTGTATTTAGGTTGAATCAGTTCCATAGAATTTGCGATGAATTGTCTTTGTCTGTTAAGGTCTTTCAAAGACCAAAACGATTGGAAATATTCCTTCCGTTCATCTTCGCTTATTTTTAGTGTGCATTTACGTCTGCAAGAGTCAGTGCAGGGAAGCCCTATTGTCCTTGAAGGCACCAGATTACCTTTTTTTAAAGCTTTGTACTCTTGTCCAGAATTACGTAATTCTTTTGCTCTATTTCTTTTCCACAGTGCAGGATTTGCTTTTCTTTTGCGAGTTTTAGGCTTAATGTTTTCTTCCTGCACACTTTCAGATAGACTTGATAAACTTTCATCAGACTCAGAGATTCTGTCGATCCTATCAAGATTTCCATAATCAGGGTCGGCATCAGAGTCGTCAATCTCTGACTCCGAACTTAAAGACACATCTGTTAGAATTGCAGAAGTTGGTATTATATTGGCATCGGTGTTATGGTGCTCTGAAGACACATTGGCCGGTAAATCAAGCAGAATATCATATTGCGAAGGGCTATTTAATGGAGATAGATTCAGGGGCATTTGCTGTTTATTAGGACTTTCACAATCAGTCAAATCGTCTTCTATTGATTTCGTTCTAAATTCAGGCGTTGGTGGCAATATCGAAGGACTACCCGGACTACAGAAAATGTTACTCGGATCGTTTGGCGTGTCTTCTTCATCCATGGTATGGTAATTTACAATTTTATCTGTATCTAAAGATGGCGAACCTTCGCACAATATTTCTCCCTCTGGCACGCTTGAGAATGTTGGTCTATCGTTTTCCAAAGAAATTACACTTTTTGATTGTTTGTCCAAGCTTTCAGATTGACTTTGCGAAAACTCGAAATCTGATGCAGTCAATGAAGAGTCACATAAAATCTGAGCTACATTCGAGACACAATTTCTGCCAAAGAGAACCTTCATTACATCATAATCAAGTCCAGAGAAACATTTGTTTTCAATTGTGTTTCTAGCATCACTCAATTTTTTTACACCAGGGTCACTTACTGATGAAGCTGTCGTATCGTGTTCACAAGGGGATCCTTTAGATCTGGAAAAAAACAGTTATTGTATATTAATTCATACTCGATTCTAGCTGGATTGTTTTCGACCTGTACCTATGTAATTAAAATTTTGTTTTACGCAAATAAGTGATTTTCACATTACATTATGTTGTATTTAGTAACGGTGATTATTTTTATTTAAAACAAAATAAATAACTACTTACCGTGGTGCAGCACCAGCACACATATTTTTGTTTGGCATCATGGTTATCAAAATTACACCGGCACAACTAAAAAAATTTCACGATGTTTGTGCAAAACTGGCACAACTCCGAAGTGTCACTATTGCACAACATTAAGCATGCGATAGCCGCGAGCACATGCGGCCGACTAACGATGAGCCGGTGTTGCATGAAAGAGACGCAACGATATCGTTTATTCACTAATGACGCTTACGCCTCCAACCGGGTAGTTTATGAACTAACGAGTTGGGTCTTTAATGCATACAATAAAGTACCTAATTTAGAACAAGAATTCATTACTAACTCAAATTGCCACAAATTCGACTTGTGCCACTAATGTATTCAGTCAGCGAAATGGTGATGAAATAGATTTTTCCCATTTAGGTATCATGTTCAGCTCTGCTGTTGTTATAAATTTTGAGCTCTAATGTTTATGCATCTTTCGTGTAATATTTAAATGTCTTTGATTTAGGTCTCCTGCTTACCTGATGTGGGATACGAATCATCGTAAGCCATTGTGGTAACGTAATGTGTCTCTTATTGAAGTTCCTTAAACTTTTAATTTTAAAGAAGCACTTAAAGCAATATAAATAATTTTGCAATCATAATGCAATAAATATAGTGTTCACTGACAGACAATTTTGTACTTCAATATGGGTGACATGTCAAAAGTGTTACGTAGATATTCATGAAGATCTATACAGCCGTGAAAGTGGTCTATTCCTTCACCTTAAGAACAAAATCAAGTAGGCAGGTAAATAGTAAAAATGCTAAGTAACTACTTTCCACGTGCTTGAAGTACCTAAAATATACCTTATCTTGCGTTAATTTTTCGTTCTGATACCTTCACAGCCTGTAGCGGAATGAAATTTTCAGGGTACCTACAATAACCATGAATGCGAGTAGTTTTTAAAATGAGTTCTAGAAACAAAGCAAGTTTTTTTTTTTTCATTAGAGGCCCTAAAAGCTGTTAGAAATAATTCGATTTGCAAAACTTTATGAAGTTTGTTCATGTGTTTGAATTTGTGTTATGTATGACTCAAATCGGTATCGTGATAAAAAATCTCAATAACTTTGGTACCATTAAATATCGCGGAACATACATGGGGTCATATCGATAGGTATTGAAGTCCCCCATCGTTTGACTTACGATGATCCACCTCATCCACCACCCTGTATATACACGATGATTTTGTAGTCGTTTTGGAACCGAAAATTTTAGACTCTATATCAGTAATAGAACCTATTAAAATATAATTTAAATTAAATAAAAATATATTATTTTATTGATTATTAAAAGTAATGTCATATTCGAACAAAAAATGAGAACTCATGATAATTCCACTCAATGTTACGTACTACGATCACTACGATCGATGTCATTCAATGTTACACACACAACACTAAGCGGTAAAACATGCCTAGACACGTTATCCGCCCATTGGATGCGGCGCGGCGCCCGCTGCCTACAATCCACGCACACAGCTGTAATGTATTATGTACCTGCCGCTCCCCGTTAACCACCCCGCACGGCCGCACCCGCCAGTTCTGTTGCAACTCGCGCGCGATAAAGGTTGCATTTTTTACGTTTTACGTAGCCACGCGAAAATGAGTCTTCAGTATGAATATTCGAACGCGGAGTAGGTACTTGACAATGGTTCAGCTGTACACTGTTACTAGTTACAATTTGGAAGGCCAAAGCTGAGGCCAAGCGGTTGTATTCCCGGCCAGAACATTTAAAGGCGCTGCGGCTACGAGGGATTGAAAGTCCTCAAGTACCTTCAACCCCTACCAACTTGGCTGCAACCCAGCGCCTTCTCAATCATGGACAATTCCGTGTGCCGGCTCACGCGCAAGGTCGAGGGCGCCTAAATGACTCGCAGGAGAACGAAGACGCTATTCTGGAGTAGTTACTTCGAGCGGGCTCCGCGGCGAAGCACGAGAATGGCGGCACAAGAATTTAATGTTAGCCAATGCTTTGTATGGAAAACATTAAATAATAATGGCTTAACATCCCTATAAGTTCCGTCGAGCTCACGTCATCAACAACAATGATGCACCGGCAAGAACTGCCCTATGTCAGCTGCCCGGCTCGTTATGCAAGTGTTGTGCGTGCTTACCCAAACAATCAGTTCCGTGATCGATGGATAGGCCACGTCGCGCGGCGGTCCCGTGGCTTGCCCACCACGGAGCCCAGACTTAACGCCCCTGGATTTTTCTTGTGGTCGGAAATAAAAAGACTCCTTTATACCCGTGAACATGAAAGTCTTAACGAGTTACGCAGTGCGATAGTGGATGCCTTTGATAAAGTGAAAAGTGATAGGCTAAAAGACAATAGCATAAAACGGGCACGTTTGTGTATTGAACGCGGCAGACTCCATTTCGTGTAGTTGCTTCGGTACAGGGAAGTGTAAACAATTTATAAATAAACTTTTAATAGGTAAGTACTTAGCTATGTACATAAGTTAATTATTTTGTAAATAGCTCAAATTCCAAAAATCCAAACGCCTGAAGTACCTACTCAGTTCATTGGCTCTCTGTTTCTAATTATTGATACCTACAGTAAAATAAAGATAAGTTCAATTCAAATAAAGTATTTCTGCCGGTCCTAAGCCCATGTAAAGTATGAACGAGAAATTGGAGTAGGTACAATTTACGTAGTTGGCGTGAAAATGTTGATGCGCAGCGGCTGTGCTAGCGACTGCTGCGCCTGTCGCGGGTTCGATCCTCGCTCGGAACAAATTTGTATGATCTGTGGGTGAATGTTCTGGGCTTGCGTGTTTGTGTATGTGAAAATTTATGTTTGTAAATGCACCCATGACACAGGAGAAAATCCTAGTGTTGGGCAAAGTTTTTTTCTTAAATAAGAACTACGATAAAACCTACCTACACACAGTCTTATTCTAATTTTTTTAGTAAGAATGTAGGTATTACGTTCGTGTCCCGTATCAGCTGATTCGCTGGGCGCCATACTTGTCCTATTTGAACTGTGATCCTAGGTACCTACCTAACATCAAATTACGTCGCTATCTGCATCGTAATGCAATTTATTTTAATAATAAAATGTACTTGTCTAGCTACTAGCTATTAAATCACGCGTAGTAGGTACTCGGACGGATCATCCGACCGTCCGTCGCTCCCGTTGCTGTAGGTAGGTGACCAGCTGATGAGCTGACTCTTACAGCGCCGCGTCCATCGCCCGCCCGCGCCGCCCGCCGCGCATCATTGATAAATGGCAAGCTTGAGACTGAGGCGGTTTAAGAATGAAATATTCGTGCACTACTACGAACAAACTCGAACAAGTGAAATTTTTTTTTGAAATGCCAACTTTTTTATTATTAGCTGTACAGTCAACTTAATATTTTTTATTTGTACTACTAATTATCCTAAGTTACCACGTTGCGGTTCCAAAACGACTATAATTTCACGCTGTATAAAAATGAATCCCTGTTTCCTTGGTCACGGTCATAACTTGAGAACGACTTACCGATTTCATTATTTTTTTTAAGTTTTCTATTACTTTGTAGAAGGTTCTTATGGAAAGAAAAATTGAGAAAATTGAGCAGGAAATTGGAAAATCTTATTCAGGTAAAGTCCACGCAGACGAAGTCGCGGGTAAAAACTAGTTTCATATAAAAATAGCAGTCTTTTGGAGGCAGCTAAAAGGAAAAATTAATTAAGAAATTAATTAAAATAGAGTAACTTCGGATCATTCATAGTTACCCCAAATTTTGTATTTTAACTTATGACCCTTAAAACTATGATTTTGCCGAAAATAGAAGACATATTACACACGGTAAACTAATACCTAATAAATATCTTAATGTACTGTAAAACATAAAACTTACCCCAAGGTGTACAGCAAATATTTATGTGATGAAAATTAAGTGTGTGTTTGTCTGGGTGTTTGTGTAATTTAAGTATGTAGTATTTACAAAAAAAGTATATATCCATTGTCTAGTAACCATAGTACATACAAGCTCTGCTTAGTTTGGGAATAGATGGTGTTGTGTGAAAGTGTCCTGGAATATTTATTTATACAATATTTGAACAACACTTTAAACTCCTTCAATAAGCACATCCTGTAAAGGACGCAATTTTAAGAAGACTGAAAAAGGGTGGCAAATGTTTATACTTTAACTTTTTGAAATACTGTCAATCTCATGTTTTCTAAGTTTTTTTTAAACTTCTAGTCAAAACGTTCTATTTCAAGCAGATTTTGCAGATTTAATGTTGTCTGAAAGACTTGTATCCAAGGTCACGAAAAAAATTAAAAAAGAAATCAAGTCCTGCCTGTCAAAATGCCAGTGAACTCAGTGAAGTTCAATGTCAAATCGACATTTCTCTAGATTTTCATTACATAACTAAAAACGTCGACATCGATGATAACATCGATAGCTAAACATTGATACTCGATTAACATTGAACTAAAACATCGATTTCGGCCAACATCGATGTTTTTGCAAGCAGTATCAATAAGTAAGAAAAATAACTATAATAAACATCAGAATGGTTTAATTTAAGACAACTCAATTATTATTGGAAAAAAGGCAAAGAAAAAAGAAGAAACGGTCAAAAGAGACACTGACAATGTACCTACTAAAAGCTTTATAACACTAGATGAATACAGAACTTTGTAACCTTTTTTTCTCTCGCGCACCTGCAAGATGTGAAGGGTCTCCCTGTTGAGCTTTTCCCTTTATGCTATGACATTGGGATACTTCAAACGGCACGTATAGGTACAGGTTTTTAAGCGCCAGGAACGCATCAGCAACTCCTCCGGTGTTGCAGATGTCCAAGGGCGACGAGGACCACTTACCATCAGATGGATCGCCTGCTCGTTTGCCGACGCCAACAAATAAAAATAATAACATTTTGTTAAATACTTACTAAAAATTATTGAATAATAAATCTTTCTTTTATTTTTATAGTATTTATTACATTAAAATATTCTATTCCGATGTAATACAATTACCGGAATTTAATCGGTTAATAACAGATTGATTCAATCGAGTACTTTTACCGGTACATCACCGGTGATTCTCTGGTACTCACTGCTCCGGTGCAAACCTGGCGATTCTTACCGAAAAAGAACGATTTTTAAATCGATTCAAATCATAAGCTGTTGAATCGATTCTCAAAAAATTTAGTTCTAAAAGATCGATTTCTGAGAAATCGATTTTTTTCCAAGTTGCATTTATAATGTAAATATAATCCATTTTATGAAAAATAAGAAACATAACATAATTAGATCTCTTATCAGTAAAATCAGTTTTTTTAGTTCATTGAGGTTATTTTTTAGTTTTTTTTTTTTTTTTTATTTGATAGGGTGGGCAAACGAGCAGACGGATCACCTGATGGTAAGCGATTGCCGCCGCCCATGGAAACCCGCAACACCAGAGGAGTTTCAGGTGCGTTGCCGCCCTTTTAAGGGGTTTGGGCCTCCGGTATCCTCACTCACTCGACGAAACACAACGAAAACGTTATTTCACGCCGGTTTTCTGTGAGGCCGTGGTATCAAGTCCGGTTGAGCCGGCCCATTCGTGCCGAAGCATGGCTCTCCCACAGTTCATTGGGGATTCGATAATAACAATTATTTTAATTACCAAATCAAAGTCTGATCAGGTAAGAAAGAAGATATTTGTTTTCAAAATGTATTTATTTCATGAAATAATCGAATGGCTTTTTTCATGGGTGAAGTATCGATTCACTGTAGCAATTCATTACAGCATATCGATTTAAAAAATCGCTACATCGCTTTCGCTGGCGTGACATCGATGTTAGAACCGACCGATCGATGTTTTGATTGAGCATCCACATCCCTAATTTGACAGTACAAGTCAGTCAACATACGGAGATAGACATATTTTTTGCGCGTAAACAAAATTTTCGTAATCTGTTTATAATACATTTTATAATAGGTAAGTACGTATTTTAAAGCAGAAAGCTTATACAGTTTTATTCAGGCACAGAGTTATTTCGATCTTCTTCTTCAAATTTCATTATAAATAATATGTTGTGGGTCTATTTATTGAAAGATTGTAAATAAAGAAGCAGTGCAACAAAAGAATGTGGTCCCACTTGGAGCGTGGAAGTTCACCAGTAGACTGGTGTGAGTCCAACTATTCTATTTCACCAGTTATAGCAGAATTTGTCAACACCGTAAGTGTTCTACGCATTTTCTATTTTTAGTAACTAAGAAGACAATGACTGATTTTTTTAGTGCTTCTATGTATAATTAAAACACTAGTTATTGTTCTTATATATTAAGGCATAAAATATGAATTTTGGCAACTATTAGCAACCTATATTGTAACTTCTGCCTTATTTATTTGATATGCTTAGATATCTTATTCAACCCATAAAACATGCATAACAAAAAAATAATTTTAGATAAGCAATGCTTTGTTCTTCCTGTTCCCGCCTGTGCTGATTCATCTATTCCAAGAGTATTCAAGGTTTTTCAACCCAGCCATCAATGTCCTATGGGTCCTGTTGATGTTAGTTGGTATCAGCTCTGCCTATTTTCATGCGACCCTAAGTTTAGTAGGTAAGCTATTTTTTTTATTTATAATGAATTTCCTATTTATGATTGAAGCATAGGATGCAACAAGGAAAATGAGTTTCAATAAATCCCTCTTACAACATCTAGAGTCAATAGATTGAATAGTCAATAACATTAAAACAAGCCTTTGTTGGCAGGGCCATGTTGCTCTCAGTGATTCAATTATAATTTTATATTGTATACTATCACATAATTTATTGTGTAACATAAATTTGTGAAATGTTCTTTGTTTGTTTAAATAAAGATAAAAAGTACAAAACAATGATACTCATAGTGATTTTAGGGTCTTTTAGTTGAAAGAAATTAACAATACATTTCTGATGTGTTTAATGTGATTAATATAAAAACTAAATGTAGTTATGAAGGTTCAGAAATACCTTGAACCTACATTATTTGTTCTTTGTTTTTCCTAGTTCTTTGTCTTGTTTTTTCATTCACTAAACTGGTGAATGAGGTTGGAATCAATATTTATTTCACTAAAGTTTATACATATATTTGAGCATGTGATAGAATAAAGAAGACAACCATTAAAAAAAAACAAACAAACAAACAAATTATTTATTTAATTACTGTTATATTAGCATTACTCACATGCACCTAAAATTATTAAACAACAATATTTATATTAATACAAAAGGAGTGTGTATAGTGTATTAATTTGCAGTAGTTCCATATGACAAGGAGACCACTGTACTATATTGTATTGTTTCTAGTATCTTTAACAATGGTGTTTACATTTACAGGGCAGCTTATGGATGAGTTGGCAATACTATGGGTGTTTATAGCAGCATTTGCAATGTTTTTACCAAAGCGATATTTTCCAACATTCTTAGGTGGTAACCGGTGAGTAATATTCTAGTAAAATAAAATTGTGTCATTAAAATGGCAAAAAAATATACATGGAGGATTTATCCATAAAAAAACAGGTATTTGCTATTTTAAATTTTAAAAAGTCTGATTTTAATTAAATGCTGTCAGGTGTGGTCACAGCCAAAAACTTAATGGAGTATTATTTTAAATATCGCAAATTGACTATTTTTAGAAGCTTTGTCAATTTGGCGTGTACGATTATGGAGGGGTCATGACCCCTATGACCCTCTTCTCTGCTTGAATGCTGTGCACTTCTATAAGTAGCAATGTGAGTTCAGATAATCTTATTGGGTATGCTAAATAATAGCAAATAAAGTTAATTTGAATTTGGATCTGTGCATTTTAGAAGATCATATCATATATCTTATTAACACTAGCAGTCATGCTGTGTCCATATACCATTACTTAGTCACAGTCTACTATCTTCTATTGATATTCTTTATAACTGAATTGTATATTACTGTAACTCTGTTTTGTGTACCTACCCATAAAAAACATGTAGGTAGGTAAGTACCTACCAACCTACCTAAATAACTTTTCGCAAAATACCATCCATCACACAATCTTAGGTATTTGCCGAAAGCCTGGGCAGAAATATAGGTAAGTACTTACATACTTATGTTCATAATGACACCAACAGTTCTTATAGTTGTGTTTTTACCTGCAATAAAGGGTTCAGGCTATAGCTATAATTTTTAAAATTAATAATTAAAATTTTTGGGATAAACAATTGAAGAAATGATGAATTGAAACGAAATTAGGGTGACCCTGTTTACAATAGAATATTATTATCTTTCTCCTTATTCATTCCCAAAAACATTTGTAGTCAGGTAATTAACACTCAAAATCGCGTGTTAGGTTTTTTATCATGAGAATGTGAGTTAGGTAATCATCGTAAATTAGTAACTATAAACCATACTAAAGCATACTAATATGCTCTACTTTTAGAGCATATTACATCACGCCTACGCCGCAGAATAAACATTTCAAAATATTGTAATATTTATATATTTTCATAAGTTCCCAGTTATTACAGACGCCAGCACATCAAGCTTAATTGATAGACTTTCAACTTTAATACAAAGTATTAAGGTTCAGTTTCAATTGGGAAAATTTGACAGTTTTGGATAGCTTGACCTGCTGGCGTCTGTACTTATAAAATCGAATGTAGTAGACTGTTTATGAACGAGTCTTTAATCTTGAGTAGTTTCACATGATAAAAAAATCGGTTTATCATTTTTATAGCACTCTATTTTATACAATAATATTTTATACAATAACTTGTAGGACTTGAATACTTACTTCAACCAATTGCTAAATTAACTTTTGTTTTCAGGAGGCGCCTGGCTATTTACTCAAGCGTCGCTTCTGTACTGTCAACTGGTTTCCTGGTGATGCACCCGGCAGCTAATGCATTTGCTTTGATGAGCCTCACCCTGCCTGCTCTCGGGTTGTTGTATAGAGAACTAGTAAAGTAAAGGATTTTGTCTTTATTAATATCAATATGATCAGCGCCGGATCTAGATTTTTTTCGATGCGGGGCAAAAACATTAAAATGCCGAGCCCGCCTGCATAATAACATGTTTTATATGTAGGTTGAGGATACATTTTAAGGCATAGGCCTACGCGCCCCGCGAAAAATAATGCATGTGCTTGAAGAAAACATCGTGAGGAAACCTGCATGCCCGAGAGAATTTCTCGACGGCGTGAGAACCCTGCCAACCCGCATTAGGCTGGCGTGACTATAATCTAAAATCCCTCTCATTCCAAGAGGAGACCCGTACCCAACAGTGGGACACTATGCGAGCTGATGATGATAATGATAAATAGTGATTATAAGGAGCATTCTCTTATAACTTCGTTCGCGCGCGGTTGTGCTTTTGATTCCGTGTGAGAAGTGTTTATCAACGCACTGACAATAAAGGAGCCAACCTTCTGAAATAAATAAATTATGATTTTAGTGTCTAATTACTCTAATTAATCGCAACCGAACCTAACTCCATTTAAGTATATAGATTAAACTGCCAAAGAAGAAGCCGATAGAAAAACAATTGTGATGACCCTCTGAAAGGTCACAGTTAATTAATAAATTTAACAAGATTTTACAGTTACAGTACTTACTATTATGTTTAAAAATAAATAATATGTACTTAATAACTAATCTTGCATCTAGGGCTGGCACATCTCTGACTGTATTTAGTCTAATGGTGCAGCAGAGGATGGCATCTATTTGTTTGGTGCTTTTCATTGTAGATAAAAGAAGATTTTTTAATATGTAAAAATTATTTATATGTTACAGGGTCAAATGCGCTCGCGTGTATCGTCTCGGTCTGCGCTGCGTCGCAGTCAGCCTCCTGGCTATATTTTGCTGGACCCTGGATAGGATGTTCTGCGATGCATGGCTTTCTATTGACTTTCCCTACATGCATGGAGTATGGCATGTACTTATCTTCATTGCCAGTTACACGGCTCTCGTCCTCTTCGCATATTTCAATGTTTCAGAAGAGAGCCCTGAACAGAAACCTCAGCTTAAGTACTGGCCAGTAAACCAATTCGAATTAGGTATTCCATATATAACAATTAAAAATCCTTGCAACAAAGACAAAGATCTAGCAATCTAGTACATTCAATTTAAAGATTTGTGCTTCTTACGTAGTTTTAGAAGGCTGATTAATTTTGATTTGATGTTATCAAAATTAAAGTTTTCTAAGCACATATTTATCAGTTCAATGAAGCGGTATGTGTTGTGAGAACGAAAAGACATGTATTTATAGATCGCTTAGATTGTCTATTTTTGTAATAACAGGATTGAATATTTTTTGTGACTAAAAAAACGTCTCAGTAATCCTACTTAATAGATGTATGAAGTTAGTTGGATTGACCTACTTATGTTGACTGTGATTTTTATAATATTTTTTATTTACTATTTTTTATACCTGCTTACTACATGTTTTTTGACATTTTATTATTTATTTTAATATAATATTTTATTTTTCTATTAAGTATGTGATTATGTTCCAAGATTCTAAAGATTCGCCAGTACATAAAATAATGCTTGCTTCAGTATAGCTGAAAAAATGTTGACAGAAATAGTAAATAACTCTAAAAGCAATCTTTAAAAAAAAATGTGATGTCGAATATATCTGAGATATTAATATAGGATAGCATAAGAGTCTACTTATTTTGGATAAGTATTGTTAAAATATATAGTTAAATAGAACATAAATTTGAAGTGTGTAGTACAAAAAAGTGATATCTTCATTTTGGTGGTTTTTATCTTGTAAATGTGTACCACTATTACAAATATCATTTTTATTAGAACTGCTGGGCTTCTCACAACTGTGCACTGTCTTCATATTTATGTTATTTTTCACAATAGGCCCCTGATATAAGTGATAAAGGCCATACCAGCTTGGCAGACAGGCCGGTATGACTTAAATATATTATGTTTAAAACACACTTCATACACCTTGTTGATTGAAGAGAGAAATTATTATACATGTTTAAATTATGAAATGCTATTTTATAAAACGAGAAATTGAATAATGTCTTTTCAGTTGATTTATGTGAGACAAATAATTAATATATTTTATATAAGTAGGTATTTAAAAACCTAATTTATTGTAAATGCTGTTAATTATAATACAATTTATGGGCATCTAAAAATATAATAATACCTAATAAATGTTTATTAACCAAATGTAACCTTTGCAATACGCATTAGGATGTGTTTATAAAATCATCAACTATTAAAAAGTACCTTTGACATTATGTGCGATTGTAATTATAGATCGAAATTTAATGTCATTGATAGAAGAATGTGCAAATGGAATATTAAATACATTGCTATCATACATATTGTTTTTGACTTATTATGTTAGTGATCTAGTTAGTCGTGAACCTTGGGCCCTGTATCATCATTTTGAGTGGTCATTTGAAGGAAATGATCTAATTGTAATTACGTAACTTATATAGCATATTGATTTCTGACATTTACGCGAATATTATACATTGAAATAAAACTACTTTTTACGGATTTTATCGCGTATATTGATATTATTAATCCCGACGTTTCGGACCCTTTACAGCGTCCATGGTCACGGGTAGACTGAGGTGGTGGGCGTCTTGATGATATAATTACTGACAGCTACCCTACATTTTTTATTGTTACATGATCAATGACATTTATTACTAATTATTAATTAAAACTAGATGGAGCCGGCATTTGATTGTGATTGCGGTCTCTCATATATAGGCCAAACTAAAAGAAGCATAGGGACCCGCGTAAAAGAACACATCGCCGATGTCAAACACCGCCGTTCCAAGAAGTCAGCAGTTTGTGAACATACTCTTGACAAGGCCCAGCATTATATCAGATTTGATAAACCACAAATACTTGCGAAGGAAAGTCGATACCTACCCAGGATGATTCGTGAGGCTATTGAAATTAAAAAACATCCAAATTTCAATAGAGAAGATGGCTGGGTCTTACCACCTGCTTGGAATCCTGTTATAGATTCTATTAAACCAAAATCCAGGAGTTATTCCCAGTTGTCACCACCGTCTTCGTCACCACTGGTGACAAATGGGAAAAAAATTCCCATTTGTCACCAGTGGTGACGTCCCCAGTGGTGACAAATGGGAATGGCCACTCTTTTTGTTCCCAGTTGCCACCAGTGGTGACAGATGGGAAAAATAAATAGATACGTCCCCAGTAAGGCGGGGCTAGAGCTGAATATATAGTGATGTGAATTCAATTTTTTGACACGAATTATTTTAATTAGATGATATATTCTATTATAAAATGTACATTAAAATAATTCGTGTCAAAAAATTGAATTCACATCACTATATATTCAGCTCTAGCCCCGCCTTACTGGGGACGTATCTATTTATTTTTCCCATCTGTCACCACTGGTGGCAACTGGGAACAAAAAGAGTGGCCATTCCCATTTGTCACCACTGGGGACGTCACCACTGGTGACAAATGGGATTTTTTTTCCCATTTGTCACCAGTGGTGACGAAGACGGTGGTGACAACTGGGAATAACTCCTGGATTTTGGTTTAATAGAATCTATAACAGGATTCCAAGCAGGTGGTAAGACCCAGCCATCTTCTCTATTGAAATTTGGATGTTTTTTAATTTCAATAGCCTCACGAATCATCCTGGGTAGGTATCGACTTTCCTTCGCAAGTATTTGTGGTTTATCAAATCTGATATAATGCTGGGCCTTGTCAAGAGTATGTTCACAAACTGCTGACTTCTTGGAACGGCGGTGTTTGACATCGGCGATGTGTTCTTTTACGCGGGTCCCTATGCTTCTTTTAGTTTGGCCTATATATGAGAGACCGCAATCACAATCAAATGCCGGCTCCATCTAGTTTTAATTAATAATTAGTAATAAATGTCATTGATCATGTAACAATAAAAAATGTAGGGTAGCTGTCAGTAATTATATCATCAAGACGCCCACCACCTCAGTCTACCCGTGACCATGGACGCTGTAAAGGGTCCGAAACGTCGGGATTAATAATATCAATATACGCGATAAAATCCGTAAAAAGTAGTTTTATTTCAATTCTATAGCATGTGCAACAAGCGATTTAGGTGAATTCAAAATGTAGCTAAATGAAACAATGGATAAAAATCATAGGAATGTTTAATTTTAACACTTACATGGTTATAATTCAGTTCCATAAACATTATAATAAGATCTATATGTGGGATCAAACAGATGTAGTATTGAATTGATATACAGTCCAATACTTCTATCGGGCGACAGTTTATATACTAGCATATTGTAGCATAACATTAGCATATTTTGTGGCCTTATGGTGTAAAGGAAGGCCTATAAACAACTTAAAGCAATGAGGACACTCCTGCTTTCTACCTTTATACACAATGGCTTGTTCATCCAAGCTATTGTGCTTTGATTGAGCTCTGCTGTTTTAAAATATAAGCTTTTGAGGATTAATCAGAGTCAGAAGACACATTATGGTGGTTGTTAGGATGTAGGCATGAAGAGTCAAACTTTTTCCTAGGGTAGGTACTGCCTCCACGGTACACGACATGGTTCTTCTCAGTCTCTAATATTTTAACTTCATGGAGCAACTGTGGCTTGGCCATCACTTTCTGTAGTTGTTCCCAAATGTATATTGCAACATTTTCTGTCGTACTAACCTAAAAAATAAATTATTTTTGAGTGCTAAGAGGAAATAATTTTAACATTAACTATAAAGCTGCAAACGAATGACGCGACAGTTTTCGTCGTCATCACAATGTGATTAGGCGTCGACCACGTGGTCACAGAGATTTAATCGTTGTTGCCTAGTGAACAGATTTTAAAGTTTTATTTTAGCGACGGAAAAAATCGACGGCGGGCAGGTTTCGGATCTGTGTCTTCTCGTAAGGTACACCAGAGGCTATGACCACTAAGCCACCGCAAGTCCCACCCGTCGGGTCAAAATTTGCCTTCACCTTCTGAATTTACGTCTTTATGCTGATGTCAGTGACACCTATTGAGAAGCAAAAACTTGCTTTTCAATAGGTGTTATAGTATGTATTTGCATTTTTCCAAAGAATTTAAGCATTGAGAATTCACTTTTGTTATATGTCGAAAAAGATCGTGTCATAAACGCGCTCTTAAAATACATTTAAAAAAATCTCAATCACTAACCACAGAATTTAGAAGTTAATGATAACTCAGATAATTTTTGACCTATTGGCCCTTACAGTAAGTGTTACACAACTTATGAATTAATAATAAAAATATATCAATTGATATTGTGAACCAGATCTTTTAAAGTTGCACAATATTAGAAATTGTTGATTAGTTAAAATAAATGATATAATTACTATAGCTTTGAAGTATGGCACATCATGGTCTAAGTTTTTGTGGTCTAGTGGGTCCATGATTGCGACTTGCATGTACTGCTTAAGCTCATGCACATTCATCACCATGCCAGTGTGGGGATCCACTGGGCCCTTAACTGTCACTAGAACTGTAATAAAATGTATTATTAATAAATTTCAATTTCAAATGAATTTTCTGACAATAATACAATTATTATATTGACAAAATGTGTACTTGAAGTGAATAACTTATATGTTATTTTTAATGTTCATTATAAACTTACCAACATAATTGTGTCCATGTCCATTTGGGTTATTACATTTTCCATATATTTTTTTGTTTTCTTCATCAGACAAAAATGGGCTATGAAAAAAAGGAATACACATTTACTAAGATATAAATTAATCCATATCCCATCACTCCTGTATTGCCCAAGAGGTTCAGATGGTGATGTAACAGTTTGTCAAAATGTTCTTTCCTAGGTTACAGAGGGTGGGCCTATTGCTATCAACCGGGCAGCGGGCACATATCCAAACTCTGAGCTGCTACTGTTTCATAGAAAAACCCAATAGCAATTTGCTCAACTTGGAAATCAACCCCAGGATCTCACGCTTAGCAGCTACACATATCAGCTAGCTGGAGCAATGCATTAGTAATTAAAGTAGTAAATTAAAAGTATGATTTAAAAATGTACATTATGATTAATAGGATGGATGATGATAACCTAGAGTTCAATCTCTCTAATAATCGGAATCTGTTACAGCGTCGCTCACGATATTTTAAATTAAAGTTTTGAGTGCAGTTGAAGAAACATAATGTGACATACTTTTTGTAATGTTGAACGTATCAAAGTACTTATTTAGCAAAAACATCAAACTTAGTTAAATTTACGAATTAATTTTACTGCAACATATTTTGTATATACTAATTATCTTACCTGTGTAATCTATGGCAGGAACTAAAAGTTTCTCGTCTCGTTATTGATACTATTGGTAATGGTGTCATTTTACCAAGAGTTTTAGTTTGAATTTCTAACTTTAAGCCAAGTTCACTACCGCTTCTGTTAATAGCTAAGTGAATGAATACTGGTTGACAGGTAATTGCTGAGTTCACTTCAATTATTAATTTAGAATATCTGTTGTAATTTGAAACTACGAACAACAAGTAGCAAGCATAGCAAGTAGTGTTTAGAAAGAGACACTACATAATACTTAGCCCACCACAAGTCACAAAGTATTTTGAATGTTTGAGTTTGACTATTTTGATTGACACAAGAAAGGAAACAGATGACGTTGGTTTGGTCTTACATTACAGTGTCATCATCGAAGTTGTCACTAGTGATGCGCATATCCGATTCGATTTTTTCGAAGATCGAATCGTGGAAAATGTTATAATGCTCTTTTATACCTCATTGTATCCGTATCTTTTTTTGCTTTCAACAGTTTCAACAATCCAAAGGCGAAAGAGAGAAGACTGTCACTAACGGCAATCAAATAACATAATAAAAACGACTAACGTAACAGCTTAGTCAGATTTTGCTACATATTAATAATCTGTGACTCACACACACATACAAACATCACACACACTTATAATAAATTAAATACAACAACAGATGTAGTGGAAGTAAGTAGTAAAGTACAGTGAATTGGACTTTGTAACCTTTTTGAAAAATAAAACTGGAAATAATAAATTAGTTGCATTTTATCTATTATTGGACAGTATGTTTTCTTCAAGCAGCAGGCACTTATTCTTTTCGACGCAGGTTAGTTATTTTTTTCTAGATAAGAAATTTATCTTCCATTTACAAACCAAATATTTTTTCTAATGATAATGTTCAACAATCTATGGCTGTAACAAAGACCTAATTACTGTGATTAGTTAGTACATTTATTGAATACAATTAGGATTATCATGTGGTGTAACCAACAAGCCTTAAATACCATAAAGTAACAGCTGAGGTACTATCTGCTACTCAAGTATATTGTCCAAATTTCAGAAATAAAGTTGCATAAACTATTGTATAGTTGGTTCGCTGTGAAATAAGCACATCAAACAATTTAATTTATGATTACTATCTATACAAAGATTGTGAGAATGTTATGAGGCTCTAGAGAGGATAGATAGATAGGATAGGTACTTGTGAATGGATAATTTTGGAATTTTGTAATCACATTGCACATTGTGTTGAACACTGTTATGCAACTTTATATACAAAGTAACAAACATCAAGTAGGTAATGATTTATTTAAACTTTTATGTACAAAAAAAGGTACACAAGCTGGACTTTATTTACCGATCAATGTCAATAATGATGATCAAACATTATTGTTATGTTAGACTATCATTGTGTTAGTACCTACACAATGATACACTTTACATAATTTGCCAATTTCCATTTCCAAATTCAAATAAAATAACTCTAATCATTATGGTTTTGTTTCAGTTAAGACGACTGCAGAGCACTCTGGTGGTAGCAGAGCATAACAATGAAGTTTTGTCACCAGCCACACAGAACACTTTGAGTGCAGCCAAGAAGATTGGTGGTGATGTGTCTGTGTTAGTAGTTGGCACCAAGTGTGGTCCTGTAAGTTGATCCTGTTTATATAGCCGATGGGTTCAACATTTAAAGTATTTTCTTTTAGAAGTTGATTGTGAAAATTGGTTTTGTAAAACGGTAACTAAAAGTATAAGGAGAGACTTATGTTATTCCATATATTATAGCTTCTAATATTTTAATTTTATTTTAATGTCATATATTTTAGATTCTTTCTTGAATAGTAATATTCTATTTATTTGCTTAAATAATAGTTAACACCTGCTTTATGCAGGTGTTAACAGTAGATACATAGAACAAACTTTCATACTTATGGTGTATAGACTAAATAGTTATAACTTAAAACTTTCATTTCAGGCTGCTCAAGCTGTAGCTAAAGCAAATGGTATTTCCAAAGTGTTGGTGGCTGAAAGTGACACATTCAAGGGTTTCACTCCTGAGACGCTGACTCCCCTCATCTTAGCCACTCAAAAGCAGTTCAACTTTACACATATCCTGGCACCAGCTACTGCTTTTGGCAAGGCTCTTTTACCTAGAGTTGCTGCCAAGCTTGATGTCTCGCCTATAACTGATATTATTGGTGTTAAAGATGCTAATACCTTTATCAGAACTATTTATGCAGGTAGACTATGGTTATAATTATGTTGTATTTCATATCATTCAAGACATCAGAATAGTATAAGTAATAGTGCTGATGCAGATTTTCTTTTCTATACATACACACACTACAGTTCAAGATTAATTGTTGAATACCTTGTCACCTATTAATTGTGTTGACTAAATATTTATTATATTCTGTATCCTATATAATACTTATATATTATTATATAATATTGAGACATTCAGTACACTTCAGATGTAATATTTTAAGAAATTTTCATACTTATTTTGACATAAATTTTATATATCTTCCAGGTAATGCAGTCCTCACATTGGAGGCCAAGGACAACATCAAAGTGATCACGGTCCGTAGCACAGCCTTCCCCCCCGAGCCTCTGGAGGGGGGCTCCGCGGCTGTAGACAAGGCGCCCGAAGGTGACTACAAGTCTGACCTCGTTGAGTTCGTGAAGCAAGAACTTACCAAGTCTGATAGACCAGAACTTACTAGTGCTAAGAATATTGTAGCTGGAGGTGAGAAAATATTATACTATATTTTTATTTACTTTGTGTGAATACAATTGATATATTTTTAATAACAAACCAAAAAGGTATATTTATGAAAATTTAATTAAGTTCAACAACTTATATTTCCTATCCCATCAGGTCGTGGTTTGAAGTCTGGCGATAACTTCAAGCTGCTCTACGACCTAGCGGACAAGCTGAACGCCGCGGTGGGCGCGTCGCGAGCGGCCGTCGACGCCGGCTTCGTCGCCAACGACCTGCAGATCGGCCAGACCGGCAAGATCGTCGCACCCGTAAGCTACATAATTACTTGTTTACATAAGTATATGTAGACTTTTTATATATAGACTTTTTACAGTTAACCTACCTATTCCATTTTTATTTGGTCTTAATCCATTTCAATATGACAGGATGTCCCTGGATAGCTGCAAAACTATCCAAATATTACTCTCATTCGCGGACTACTTTGGAGGTGGTAGGCTCTGCTTATGCTGGAGTGGTACCATAGTTTTGTTAAATAATTTGCTGCTGTAAAAATGTGCTATGCTAATTTACTAATATCAGTTGGAAGGGCAATAAATGACTTTGCATATGAGACAACAATTACTGTGGTCTCAAGGTGACAACGCGCGAATGATACCACTGGATACCACTGGTTTTGTCGACGTCTATGGCTACAGTTGCCGTATCGCCATCATCACCCGTACGCTTGTTTTTCATCTTATTATAATAAAAAACTATTCGAGATGTCTGAATTCTACAAACATAACAAATAATGCAGATTTTGTACAAATTAACATTGACTTTAACATGACACACATGACTTTAATGGTTTATCGTTTCTCCACAGGATCTATACATCGCAGTAGGCATCAGTGGTGCTATCCAGCATCTGGCTGGTATGAAGGACTCCAAGACCATCGTCGCTATCAACAAAGACCCCGAGGCGCCTATCTTCCAGGTAATTTAATTCAAATTAATAATTATAACCACTGCATATTAACCTCTGTGTATTGACTGATTCTGATTACTTACATCTGAAAGTAGTTTAATACCTGGTAGTTGACGATGAATAGGATCATTATAATTATAGCTAGCTTTTCCCAACTATGTCGGGATTGGCTTCCAATATAACCGATACAGATTTAGATACAGTTTAATATCTGTATTTTAAGAATAAATTGGAAATTAGGCTTTTTGGGCTAACACTGATGACCACTGAAGTGAACCAAAGAGTGGTCGAGTAACTTGTATGTCAACCGGGAATGACAGCTTGACGTGGTCTCCGAGGCATGGAGGTGTACAGGTTGGTCAACCATACATAGTCTGACTGCGGCAAGTGTAGATATTTTCCTAAGTCACGAACCCATTTAGTTCAACTCATTTAGGTTAATTAACCCATTGAGGGTTAATTTAATTGAAGGTCTGTTTGACCACTTTTTAGCTCTTATATCTTTACGTGCTTGGGAAGCAGGAAAGATCAGCTGGCTTATTAACTGTAGTAACTATGACTTAACAGATCAGCTGGCTTAATAATAATACGTATTTACTATGAGTTAGTTGTGTTCTCCCAGGTGGGTGTAACTATACTACTAGTAGATATGCAAAAAACAGTATTCTTTTGTAAAACTGGCAAAGTGATAGTATACAATAAGGTCTTATCAATCTAAAGTGACGTCACTTGTGTCAACATGTCAAGGCTCAATAGTTTTTATCAGCGACGCCTTATCTTCTTCGTTACTAGGAGCCGAGATTGATTTTGATAAAAGTAATTAAATTGTATTAAATCAACAAAGCATATCTGTAGTTGCGTAATTATATTCATTTTTATTTCATGCCGCGCCTCTTTTTGTCTTGTTGAATCATTAAGATAGTATAATATTATGTACAAGAGGGGCTCATGGCTAAAACTTCGCTGATCGGTTGATTTGCAAGGTTAAGCTTACGCAAATATTCCGCCGATCTGGTATCGTCTTGCGACGGGTTGTTGAGCTCCCTCTAATATGGTCGAGCTACACAATGACTGATGCATGCGTGCCGTCGGCCGGAATTAGCCTACTCAAAGCCGCTGTGGCTCTTTCTTCAAAAGGCCATTTCAGACATTAACCTACATTGTGAAACTCACATATTTGATATTATTATGTCTGGACTTTAAAAGAGACCATGATTCTCTGAGTTTGTTTCGGTGTTTCTTCTCAGAGGTCGTCAGTTAGGAAATGCCTTCTAGCATAAAAAAAATCAAAGCATTGACTTTTAAAAGTGTCTTTAAAAGATCTATTTACAGAAAATAAATATAATTTCATCATTTCAAGCTGCGCTAGCCGCATCTGTCTGGGGATGGGTGACCTTAACACATCGAGACCCCTCCGTGATTCGGAGAGCACGTAAAGTCGTAGATCCCGGTTGTCATACGAAAACCTATGGACAATCGTTAGTATTCAGAAGCCCAAAATTCCTGATAACCAGTCTATCCTCAGGATATTGGTATTGCCCATAAATTGGGTTGCGGAGGTCTGATGGCAGTCGCTGGTTAGACCGGAAGCTGAACCCAACAAAGTTGCAATCAAGCTAGGATGATAAATAATTATATACATATTTTTTACAGTGAATGTTTTGCTGATTTTGTAGCTAAACGCCATTTGTGCGTTGGCCATTACAGTTTGTTACGTTACGAGACATTGCCATCTGTATTCTGTCCAATCGGGTGATTACAGGTTGTGCTCTTTGAGTCTCTACGTTCTTAGGAAGCCCTTTGATAAAATTATAATACCTTTCTTCTGTTCAGTAAATCTGTTTAGGTTTTGGATAATAGATTTTACTCAGTGTAGTCATTGGTGACCTCCAGATTTACAGTTTATAGGCAACTAGCTATTGTTCGCGGTTTCATCTGCATCCCAAAGGGCTTTTTGACACAAAAGGAAGCCTACGTCCTTTTACAAGGTCTATTCAAGGTCTAATCTATCTCTGTACCAAATTTCATCAACATCGGTTCAGTGGTTTAGGCGTGAAAGTGTAACGAAAATACAGTTACTTTCGCATTTATGTAAGAATTTTGTATGCGTTTGGGTGGAGCCCTGGATGGTTTAGATTCACAAAACAGCCTGGCAGATGGCGCTGCAGTCGGTATCTAGGTTATTTATCTATACTGCAACTAAACGGCTGGATCATGCAGGACAACGTCTGTCGGGTCCGCTAGTCTATTATATATTACCACAGCCGCGCGGCCCTGCAATGTACCGCAACTCGCACGTTATTGCTCGCATCGTCTAAAAGAGGCTTAATTATTAAAAAAAGTCACCAAAAATTTATTTTGACCACCAAATTTATCTATTTTCAGGTGAGTGACTACGGTTTGGTTGCTGACTTGTTCAAGGCCGTTCCTGAACTTACCACAAAGTTGTGAACATTGATAAAATAAAGAGAGAATGAAGCACATAGTCTAACCTTTTAAGATGAAACTTTTTATTCTTATATACAAATTTTATACCCTTTCCCCGAGATTTGTGATTTTTTTATTGTTGATCAGCGTAATTTATCATGTGTAAGTGAATCATGTATGTATAATAAAGATTGTTACAATATTTTTTTATTTTCTTTGCGCTATTATCAAACCTTTTCCTCGCTACTGATTGTTACAGTCTCGTAATCACGTCTAGGTACAGACAGAGTGGTAAGCTAAGAGTCGTAAATTTGTTCATTACTGCGTATCTGGGGTTCTTCACAAATGTGAACGATTCCGTGTCTAAGATACGAAAACGACTTCTAAGCGTATCATGATTTAATTACTTTATTTACTTATTACTAGGCTCAACTAGAAGTGGTAAAACGTACCGGTGGAGTTCAAACCATTCAATATATGAATGGCATTCAGTGTAAATAAGCAGTGATAGCCTAGTGATATGACCATTGGACTTCCAAGTCGAAGGTCTCGAGGTGGAATCCAACCTCTGACATTTCGAATTTACTAATAATTAATTATCACTCGCGAAAACGTCGTGAGGAAACCTGCATGCCCAGAGATTTCTCAGTGTATGAAGTCTGCTAACTTAGCAGACTTCATTTGTTGGCAGTTCAGTTGGCAGTCTGCCAACCCGCACTAGGCCAGCGTGGTGGACTACTGCCAAATCCTTCTCAATCTGAGAGGAGACCCGTATCCAACAGTGGGACAGTACCTATCTACCTATATGGGTTGATGATTATAATTCAGTATATGAACTCTCATGGAGGTCGAAATCAATGAGATCTAATTTGTAAACCAAATTACGGTTTTTCACGCGCTTTTCATACTTGGTCAGGGAAAGATAGCATGAGTGGTCATGTTAGGGAATTTTCTTGCTAATGTTGGTTGTGTGCTTAAATTTAGGGCAGCGTCGGGCCCGATGTACCTACTTATCACTATTTCAAAGAAACACCATATCTGAGAGGCCCCATGCTCTTCATTAAGTACACCTAGATGACGCGATTTCTATTACCATCTTTACGTAGTAGCTTACTCTCCAGTTAGCCGAGGAAACTGTGCCTTCCTTTGTCCTCAGACACATGTAATCTTGTCATACACTCATGCCACTAGGTCTAGCATAATAATAATTAATACTCTTGCGTCGTCAGAACGTCGTTTTTTAATTTGAATACGTTCCGCTACTCGATCACAGATGGCGTTACACAGCATTCATTGCACTTCATTTAATTTTTAGAAATCCTGAATTTATTATTTTGTACACACAGTACAAATTTTATTAGTTGGGTACTTAATAAAAAAATCTAAGCTTATAATCTACTCGTAAATAAACTTAAACTTAAACGTAGAACCGATGTTAACGTAACTACATAATTTTAATCTTACCTAGGTCTACCTAATATTTCAAATAGATAATTTTAGACTGTTATGTAGATATCTATGTTTAATGAGTAGGCTGACTATAATATTTCATGAGAAGGTTGGTAGGTAGCTATTCTGCAGTAGGTACTTAGTTAAGTATTTATGCGGACAACAACTTTTGTAGGTAGGTCTTACCTACCTAGTCTATTTAGCGTTATTCAGGTCTAAACCAACAGGAGGTAAGTGCACAGTCAATCATGTCAGTAATGATAGTCCCAGGGGGAGATGTGGTTTGTTCGCCGAGTGGCATTCTCGTTATCATATCTGACGGCGCCGGGCGCGGGCGGGGGCGGGGCGTACTGATGCCCCGCCCAGCGGCGCCACGCCCGCGCTCCACACCGCCCCGGCACATATCATTAGCATTTAGCACTATCGAACATGCCGCGGCCGCCGCGCGATTCCTACGGTGACCAAAAGCCCCCGTACTCGTACATATCCTTGACGGCGATGGCGATCTGGAGTTCTCCGGAGCGCATGCTGCCGCTGTCGGAGATCTACCGGTTCATCACGGACCGCTTCCCGTACTACCGGCGCAACACGCAGCGCTGGCAGAACTCGCTGCGGCACAACCTCTCCTTCAACGACTGCTTCGTGAAGGTGCCGCGCCGCCCGGACCGGCCCGGCAAGGGCGCCTACTGGACGCTGCACCCGCAGGCCTTCGACATGTTCGAGAACGGCTCGCTGCTCAGGAGACGCAAGAGATTCAAGCTGCACACGGATCAGAAAGACAACTTTAAATCAGAATTGGCTGCGTTAGCAAACTTTAATCAGCAATTCCTTGCTGCTCAGTTGAATGTGAGGGTTCCACCTATGCAAGTGTTAGAAGCACCAGTGATTTCACCAATGCAAGTGTTAAAACCACCAACTAGTTCGTATACTGAGACTGATACAAAACACAGTTGGAGGAAGTCTTTTTCTATAGATAGTTTACTAAGCAGTGGAGTGGACAAGCCCAGTGTCGATGTTGAGCAGTGTGCGCACGCGCCGGTGGTGGCGTACCGGCCAGACTTGGTGGCGCTGACCGCGGCGATGTGGCCCGCGTTTATACCGCCATCACCCCTAGAACATCTGCAGATAAGATTTAACTTTCAAAATATAATGGATAATTTACATTTTTATCTTCAGCACCCTTTGCATTCTGTATAGGGTAACTACAGTTTCTAATTTCCATAACATATATTTTTAAACAACCGTGGACTATAATCTAATATAATTAAATAAAATTGTTACGGAATTAATTATAAAAAAAGTCAGTGTAGGTATTACCTAAACAATAAACATTGCTTAAAAACCCAGTCATAATATAATAAAGAAGTTCTGATGAAGTAATAACTTACTATACCTAGGTACCTACTTCTCAGGGTTTGATAATATTTTTACCAGAACTCTATGCGTAAGACAAGTGTAAACTGATTTCGTAGGTTCTATTTAGATACTGATTAAACTTTATGATAGGTACTATCTATTGTCTAAATGAAGCTATGTAGCAATTATCTAATTTAATTCTTCCGTTGTAAGAAACACTGTAACTTTAATGATACCTTCTTATTGCGTCACTATGTTTTTTTTCTCTTAGACCAATCTGGCAGACGGCTATGTCCTATATTCTAATAGAATGAAAAATACCTACTATGATTCACCAATTAATCATAACTTCGTGTAAAATAATTAATGTGACTGATTTTATCAGTTTGTTCTCAGGATAAGAAAAATACCTACTTTAATAGTAGGTATTCGGTCTGGTTCCTACTTCAAAGTTAATAAAGATCTATGAAATATTGCATTTATACCTACTTTGATATAGTTTCAGAAAAAAACTATCTATTATTTTGAAAGTTTATAAAAATAAATTGTTAATACTTACCTAGATACTTTTTTTCAAGGACGTATTGAAATAAAACTACTTTTTACGGATTTTATCGCGTTATATTGATAATTATTTTTAATCCCGACGTTTCGGACCCTTTACAGCGTCCATGATCACTGGTAGACTGAGGTGGTAGGTGTCTTGATCTTATAATAACTGGGAGTTACCCTACATGCATTGTTGAGGCTATCGAAATTTAAAAATATCCAAATTCTATATTTGTTCAAAACGGCGGGATTTATAATATCAATATAATGCGATAAAATCCGTGTCTAAAAAGTAAGTAAGTAGTTTTATTTCAATTAAATGTCTATTTTCGCGTGTATTGTTAATTAAACCTATCTACTTATAGGTTTATTTTACAAACACAACGCAAGAAAATGAACCTATGAATCCAAATCCGTAGGTTCATTTTCTTGTGTTGTGTTTGTAAGTGCCAGGTGCGTAAAGTACCTGAGTTCAAGGTGTTATGTGTCTACCACTACCTAAGTAGGTATATTGAAACAAGGCAGTGTGTGGTGTTATTTGCATTGCACTAACTTACATACCTAAACGTCTAAGTATCTAAGTATATTGTAGGTACCTACGTGTACCTATGTATTAAACTACTCCGTTCTGTTTTATAAAATACACATGTTGTTAAAAAATTTTATCTATACCTGTTTATATGTACTTATTCTTAATGTTTATTTTTCCTTTGCACACCATTGTATGGTATACTTAATATGTGGCAACTATTTGGACTTAGCAACTTAGCAATTAGAACTGTCTGTACCCATATTTATTGCAAATAAAGTTATCTTACAGAAATGTAGCTATTATGTTAGAAAAATGTATTAGGCAGGTAGATCTACCTATGTAAGTTATCAAATTATTGAACTTTATAATATATTTTAGTTTTCTTAATCAATATTTTAACTGTGTTATTTTTAAAGATATAGGTAAGTAGATTTTAGTGGAAGAAAAATTCGATTTCAGGCAGGATTTGTACTTCCGGTTAAGTAGGTACAGAGGCCAGCACATCAAGCTACCACAATCTTTCAATTTTCTTTGATTAATTTTCAACTTTAACACAATGCAATAAGATTCATATTCAATTGGGAAATTTTATCAGTTTTCGATAGGTTGACCTGCTGGCGTCTGTACCTACACCGGACCCTTTAGCCACTAAGCTGCTGAGACCACTGCATGTGTCAAATTTCTCTTCCACATTTTCCGCCTTATAGGTGACGTCATTGTGTGACGTTTTGTGTCATTTTTGTTAGTATCTAAAGGAAAATACTTACATTAAAATTATTTTTATTGAATTGTCTTGAAATCATTTAACAAATAACGGCATTATGAAATAATATAACTATGTTCTATATAAAGAAGGTAGTATTTTTTATCATTACCTACTTATACCAATTTTTACAATTTTCCCGGCAACTTTTCCAACATTTTTTTCCCTTAAAACCTTATCGGACTCTTACGTATAGGTTAAGAGGAAAAATTAGTCAAATCGGTCAGCCATTTTCAAGTGAGGCGCTTACTAACAAACAGCATTCCATTTTTATTTACTTAACTACTAGTTGCCCCGATCGATAAGTACCTACGTAAGTAGGTACTTATCGATCGGGGACAGGACAACGAGTAATCGTTGTCCTGTCCCAAATTCAATAAATCATACTAAAATCCCGTATGAAAAATTACTTTTAGTTTTTTCCGAACTTTTCAATTTTCCGGGTAAATTTTCAATTTTTTTCCCTAAAAGCTTTTCTAAACTTATCTAAGCTGTACCTAGTAGGTATTCGGCCCTGTATACTCGACAGGGTGAAAGGGACATCGACGCGCAACGGTTTTCCATGACTTCAGTACATGATTCTGGCCCCCCCTGCGTTGGAATTTTTCGTCGGCTTTTCCTTAAATTTTACAACTCGCAAGTGAACTCTAAAGAAACAGCTGACCAGAAGATCTTTCGAGTTTAATTTACAATGCTGTTTTTAGTGAAAAAAGTGAATTAATGACTTTTTAATTAAAATTCTTATTGGGTTAGATAGAAATAATGATTTTATACATTTTAAAGTTGAAAAAACTGCAAAAAAACGTAAAATTTAAGAAAAAGCCGACTAAATATTCCAACGCAGGGGGGGCCAGAATCATGTACTGAAGTCATGGTAAGCCATTGCGCGTCGATGTCCCTTCCACCCAGTATGAAAGATGAGGTTACCAACGAACAACAGCATTTCATTTTTATAGATAGGGATAGATAATGTTATAAAAATTACCTAATGAGTTCTATACTGTATAGGTACTTACTTAGCTTCCTCTTTATTTATATACTTACATACGTTCATTTTGCATATAAAACGACTAAAATATAGGACAGGTGTTGTCTATGAACCACTTTTATGGATTTTATACAATTTATACGCGAGGTTAAGTTTTAAATGTGTGATAAATCGCCTCCCTTAAACTCGTTTAAGCTTCGGAAGGGGGATGCTAATGTAATCGGTGGAGTCGGGCGGCGTGACGTATACGTCATTTTTTGTTATTTATGCTCTGCGCAACGGCTGGGGGGTTGTTTTGGTAATTAATATAGAGAAATGGTTAAATTGAGTGCCGTTTACCCCCGGGCGTTCCTGCTGCCTACCACTGAACACCTTTTGTGTGCATCAGCGAGGAATTAACATCGATGTCACCGTTACACGACTCTGAGTTATTAAGGAAGGGATATTTATAACACAGATTGGAGTCGCGTCGTTCACTGACTTATGGACAATCATTAGGGTTATAATACGGCAAAGTAATTGCCTAACTGGAAATTAATTTCAATTGCAATCTACATATATCCTATAAAAGACACAGCAACCAAACCTATCTACCTTGCTAACTACTTCCCTACTTATTCTTGATCAGGAATTTGTCGATAGTAAACGCTCAATTATTATTATTATTTACCTAACTACTTGATAACTACTTGAGTTATATAGGTACCTACTTTTTATTTATTTTAATTGCTTAGGTTTACCAACAATAGTTTAAACATGAAAACAAACACTTAATGGATTCAAGAACAAAGATAATAATGTAACAATTATAAATTAAATAGCACATAGTAGCTACCTAAAGCTAAAGCTAAAAGAACCGATAAAGCAGAAGCAGTTAGCTATACCTACCATATTATATAATAATTAAATAGTGTAAATAAAAAAACGCTGCGCAACTTCAAATGTGAAGTAATAAAGTTTTTAAGCAAAGGAAAAATTCGACCGCGGGCAGTATTCGAACCTGCGTCTTCTGGTTAGGTACACCAGACGCTATGACCACTAAGCCACCGCTACCCGCCATGTCGAATTTTGCGTTCACATTCTGAATTTACGTCTTTATGGTGACGTCAGGTGGTGAGGATCGAATCCGGCCCGCGGTAGAATTTTTCCTTTGCTTAAAATCTTTAAAATCTTAGCATGGAAAATGCCAAATAAAAAAACAAAAAGATATGTGAAATAAATTTGAAAATCTTTGTATTATTAATAATGTACACCTAAATGAGATTATACTTTTTTATAAATATATGTTAAGGAAATTATAATTAATTAACTAGGTATCTACCAGCTCACGTAAATATTTTGAGAATAATTTGCGCCATTTGAAGAGATTTTTTAGTACTTAACTACTGTTAAGAAGAAGAAGAAGTTATTAGAATTGATTGTACAAGTGTAATTCATAGGTATTAAATGCATTGAATTACACGTACTTACATTAGGTAAATTTATATCTACTATAGATATATTTCTGACATTTACGCGAATAGTATTCATTGAAATAAAACTACTTTTTACGGATTTTATCGCGTATATTGATATTATTAATCGGGATTAATAAAAAATAAATAAATAAATATTCTAGGACAATTTTACACAGCACCATCTAGTCCCAAACTAAGCAGAGCTTGTACTATGGGTACTAGACAATGGATATAATACTTATACACTTTTTTTTTGTAAATACTTATAATACATAGGAACACCCAGACTAACACAAACACTTATGTTTAAACCACACAAATATTTGTGTCCTGTGGGAATCGAACCCACGACCCCATGATCTGCAGTCCGACACTCGAACCACTAGACCACAGACGTCGTCAATATACGCGATAAAATCCGTAAAAAGTAGTTTTATTTCAATACTTTAGATATTACTCGTATATCATATACAACGTCAATTTAAAGTTAATTAAGTTATTAAGCTTACAGTTACTGTGTCTTCTTTTTGATTACATTAATATTGTTATTTACTATTGAATTACTAATAAATTAGGAATGTAGCCACGTTTTACGTCATCCATCAAATGTAATTAAACTTCTAATACAACTTCGAATGACATGCTATGTGCACGATGTCTTCGCTACGTTGCAGAGAATGCTGAGAATCAGGACAGCTTTTGTTCAGAGAAGGAAGACATGGGTCATGTTAATCATCATTATTGTCCTACTGCTGGAACATTAAATTGGCTTCTTCACTAAAAGTTTCCGGTCACGCTGGCATGCGGGTTGGGTAGTTGGTCGGTAAGAATAGGAAATCCGAGGTACGATTTGCGACACATTTTTGAGCGGGGAGTCGAATGAGTGGTCACACCTTCGTCCTTTGTATTATCTCCTGCTAGAGCAGTTGTTTAAAGCTACACTTGTGATTTGTGATACATATACAGCGGGTGAAAAGTTAGGTACATTCAGATTCTACGCTTTATTAGATTCGATTATGTAGTACCTAAAGGAAACAATTTGTTAAGCTATGACATTAGTAACTACATTCATAATTCATAGCCTTATTACAAGTACCTAAATATGACGTCAAAATTACACTCGAATATCATGTATGAATTGCCAATGTAATACTAATAATACAGGTAATAAAACATTGTAGGTCTTAACTAGGTATTGCTACTGACCTAAATTATGTTCCTGAATTTATTATAATTACTTTTTCGTTTAAAGAGTCACTCTTATCGTTATTTGGTTCAGAAATCATTAATTAAAACTGTATAGGTATCTATAGATAAAGAATAAGAGCTTGTATATGATAGTTGTCAAGGATATATTGTCAGACTCTAATTGCTAAGTAGTCTAGTTCGTAAAAAAATATATCTTGGGTACATAATAAATTAAGTTTAAAGTTTTACTTCCCTCAGTTTCCTCAGATATGAATTTATTTAAATAAGTATTTCGTATATTACAAATATTGTTGGACACATTTTATAGCACCTAAGGATAAGCTATTTATTCTTCCCGGAAAAGTTTTAATCATTTTGACTCAAAAGGAGTTGTAGGTAAGTATTACCTATGGTTATATGGATGACGATAATTAAACAATAAACAGTATCATCTGTATTTCACTTGTATATTTAAAAATGCCTTTTACACATTAAACATACGACTTTTATCCACCCTGTAGTAAACAAACCAGGGGCTGAAAGTATAACGAGTCCCTGCTCAGTGCGTACTACTTGCACAATGGGTACTTGCGGCTGCGCAGCCTATAACAAATATTGGTCACAAGCTGCTGATCGAACTCCTTTACAACGCGCACTCGACGGACTTTACTGCCCGCTTTACTGTCACACGGGTATTGAAACCACTTTCAAATTAGTAGTTATAGTCTGTGAGTGAGTGACTTGGCTTGTTTAATATTTGTTGTTATGTTACTGCTTGTAAAGGATCTAGGTAGCGGGCTTGAAATAGGTTGGTATGTGTCCTCTTAGAGGTGTGTTCATGTCATTATTATTTGTGCCGTGCAATGACTAGCTATAGTATAATTTCAGTCATAAAATGAAATTAACATTAACTATGGGGGTTTAAAGTCAATTTTTCGTTTCTAACTTTCAAATCCTTTAGGAAATCAAGCAGTTTGTATGTAAATAATTTTATATTAAATATACATAACAATTAGTAAATACACAACAATAAATGCCAGAGCCGAGGTCCTCAGTTTGAGTTCTAGAGGGAGCAAAGTGTTATTGTATTTTTCTATGAAATTCTCAGTAGCTTGCAGATTTGATTTGTGCAATTGTGCATGTTGTGTTGGCAGTGGGGGGACTTTGACCCTTATACTGCTAACCCAACTATTCCCCTTTCGTTTTACAGGGTCGGCAACAAGTGATACTGCTGGTGTTACAAGCGTCTTGTAACCGCTTACTATCAGGTGGGCCGTATACTTGTTTGTCACCTTAGTGGTATAAAAAAAATAGCAATAGAATCGAGCCGCTTACAAGGGACCTAAACATACCGGCGAATTGTGGGTGTACTTTTATAACAACACCTCTGCCTAAGTCATCGGGGAACGTAACAGTCGTGATGGTATGTTATGTATACATACTTATATATACATAACATACCATCACGACTGTACTTACATATACCCATAGACACAAAGGCTACATAACGCCTCGACGACGATTCCATAGAGGTACTTAAATTACTTGTGTTTTGTTGACATTCAAATATTCTGTATTACTTATATAGAAGGAGTTTCGCCACCGCAACCACCTAGGTACCTGAAAATAAATTGGTAGGTTAGGTGCCTTCTAATCTAGTTAATAAATATCTAATTAAATAAAAAATACTATGCAATAAATATTTGAAAAATGAACATAATGTTACGTTACGTAAGTTTTCATTAATTATCCAGTAACGACATAAAAGAGTTATATTTTAATAAACAAGCAATCAACTGAATAGTCCAGTAGTCGACGTTATACAGACATACCTGCCAACAGAAAAAATGACACCACGGAAAGTTAAAGAAAGAGAAAGAAAGAAAAACAAACTTTTTATTTCAATTCGTACAGAAATTAACAACAGTTTATTAAAGCAAAATTTAAGAAATTAAATATTAAAATTTAAATATTTAATTTAAAAAAATTAAAGCAGTACGAGGCCAAAAAGGCCCCAGCGTAATACAGTATAAATAGTATAACCGACACTTTAATCAAATAGATCTTATAGAGCTATTTATAAGCGTGGTTTTTGTATGTGTAATACTTATTGTTTTCGACAATGGTGCGGCTGTTGACAGCCGACAAGCGCAATACCAACAGCCTGTCATAACAACACCAGACATCGAGTTAACAAAACCAAACCAATCGGTACCCAGAACTGCAAACGTATTTTCACGGTTCAGTGGACGTACGTGAGCCCGAAGAGTTTTTATTAATTGGCAATGGTACTTTCACAGTAGGTTCTTTTACATCGGCGGGTCGGTCGATAAGATACCGTTAGTTGGCGCTGAAAACGGCAGCGGTGGAAATCGGTTCTCACGCACACGCGCGGTGTCGCCGAAGTAAAAAAGCTTCGATGGAAGACGGTAGCGGCGCGTAGGTATGAACTAGCTGTGACCACCGGCCTGGAAGCTCTGTCGCGCTGAAGAGTACAGTCACCGAAAAACGTGAATATTGTAATCCGGAAAATTCATAGAACGGCGGTTAAATTTAGATTGTACGAAAAGATGGAATTTTCAGATTTACTGAGATGATGATGTGATGTGTGAATTACTCACGATTTTCATAAAAATCCATGAATTTATAGAATGAACACATAGGTATATCTCGTAGAAACAAACGTTACTTATCTTTTAGGATTATACCTTGTGAAAAAAAACCTTGGATAAGTTATTGGGGCGTAAGTAATAATTACCAATTCACAAACGAGTTTTATTTAACGATATTTAAAAAGTTGCTTCGCAGCGGGTGTGTGCTCGGAGGTACCTAGAGCGGCGCGAAGGCAGCGCGGGCGCAGTGTCCGTGCGTGACGGATCCACTCAGCGTCAAATTCACGCCAAGTCAAATGTTTAATTTGCTCTATAAATCACGCTATTAAAAACATTTCAAGGGTGTCATCGCGGCACCGATCTCATTGGAAACGTGACGACGCGCGAGCTGTGTGGTCTGGTCGGCCGCTCCTCGCGCCAGACCAGCCCAGTAGCTGCTATTGGTATTCGGCCTTTTATTGTTAGTATACTCATTGTACGAACAAGAATGTAGACTCACACCGTAGAACAAATTCAATTTGGTGAGATGAAATTGAATTAGTCATTGATGTGTGTCTTATTGTGCCGGTACTGTTAGGTTATAATGAAGCGCAAAATGATGGTACTCCCAGTGTAGTGACGCGGTTCGATTCGTTGTGAGAGTAATTTATTTGGTAACATGTATTTAAATAGGCGTTCGTATACATTGAATCATGTGGGAACGTGTTGGGTTACTTGTGCTACTGTTTAAAAGTTTTTTTGAATGTGTTCGTCATGATCTCATCAAACGTGACTTGCTACACATCCTTTAGAGGCCAGTAAACGGGCAATATTTACTGATCGGAATTAATGATTTAAATGCGATAGTTGCTTCTCATCCTACACTATCACGTGAGACCGTCTATTTGAGTATTAGTACTACGGCGGGCTACGGGCTACGGCCTACGAAAATTATTTTATCTCCAGAGAAGGTGTAAAAACGGCATTCTGTAGATGTTGTGCCGGCGATAAATAATGAATCAGATACGATCAAAATACTTCTACGAATTTGAAGTTGTTTTGCCTTATTGTTCACTTTGTTTATAGTATAGGTAGATAGTTCAATTTTCGTAGCCGGATTTGAATCGCAAACCAATTTAATTTCGGACACTCTTCAAATAAACAATTGTAAGAGTCTATTTGTGTAAGATAGGTAGCCTTCTTCTTTGATTGCCTCATTGATGTAGGGGTTACAACCGCAAGTCCTGGATTTGATTCTTAACAGGTTGAGCAGTGTAATTAGGTTTTTTTATATGAAATTCACAATAAGCTGGCCAGTGGGAATTAAAACATAAAAGGGAACTGTGGGTGTAGGTACAGTACGTAAACCTCTGCCTGCCCCTTTAAGGTATTTATCATAAACAACATAAAAAATAGACAAACACATCACTTTTTTTTTAAACTAGATAACTTTGACAATTATGACAACCAGGTAATGTGATTAGCGTATTTTTTTGTAATAGTAAAGTAATCGTAAATCTACAATTAGTCACGTAAATTAAGTAGGTATAATTAAATAATCACGACATTACATTGCAGTCTTTTGATTGAAACTAGCTGAAATTAACTTTCAGAACTCAAAAATGCATTTAGAGGTTGCGTGACTGAACGAAAACGTCCGTCCGGAGGAAGCCTGGCCCAAATGAAATTAGATTAAATTGATTTATTGGTGGAGGAGCGTGATCCGAGTCCTCCTCGGCCGCTTCGTTCCGCCGCACTCCCGCGCAACTTTAATTAATGCTATTAGATTCGGAAACATACCGGAAAAATTAACCGACGCTGGGATCGAGCGAGGTGATTCGTGATTTGATTGAAGATAATAAATAAAGTGTTAATGTTACTTCGATTATTGTGAACTTCTTAAAAGGACGACAGTTGATTTAAATATTAGGTATGTCGTAATGTGCCATACATAGTGCGTCTCATCCCTGCAAGGCATAGGGGTGCGGCGCTCATGATTAGCTGAAACTGCGATGCGAATGCTTGCAACACAGGCACAGCGTAGCGGTGATTTTCGGCGCCAACCTAACAATAAAAATATAGTAGTCGTATGGCCTCCTCCTCAAAGTTGTTTTTAGCCAACTGCAAAATCTGCCCGAGGTAAGTGTATTCTGAAACAACTTCAAGAAGATTACAATTTACAGCAATAGGTCTCAGATCAATGTGATCATTGAACATGACTTTGGTATTATCCCAATTCATGCTGAGACCTACGCTTTGTGAGGCTGATACTAGGCCATCCAGCATCTGTTGCAGTTCCTCTAGCGACTCCGCCAATAGAACTATGTCGTCTGCGAATCGCAAGTGCGAGATGTAATCGCCGTTTATGTTGGAAGATTTCGTTAAGACATTGGACTGGAAAGGTAAGGGCACCTTTCCAGTCCAATGTCTTAGCGAAATGTTAAACAAATCTTCCAAAGCGCTCGAGAACAGTTTCGGAGATATGACATCTCCCTGTCTCAAGCCTCTGCGAAATTGGATAGGTTTAGACTGTTGATCCTGTACATCCTCAACCTGGCAGATTCATAAGAGATCTCAGCACCTCGATATAACGATAGTCCACTTGACATCGCTATAAGGATTCCAGAACAGCGCAGGTTTCCACAGAGTCAAAGATCTTTCATAGTCCTCAAACGCTAGGCACAGGGGCTGATTATACTCATCGGACTTCTGTATGATCTGCCTCATTGTGTGGATGTGGTGCCATACCCTGAGCGAAACCGGCCCGTTCGGGAGGCTGAAATTCGTCAAGTCTTCTAGCGAGACGATTCGTGATGATTCTAGATAACAACTTATAGACGTGACTTAAAAGAGAAATGGGTCTGTAATTTTTAAGAAGAGTTTTATCTCCCTTCTCAAAGAACAGAACCACCACACTCATGCCACGCCTTTGGAGTTCTCCTGCAGTGAATGATGGAATCAAAGATTTTAGAAGAATTACTCCCACTACGCCCTAACGTCTCTTAAAAAAGTTTTCACTAGAATGTGAATACATAATTGGATATATATGTAGGTAATAAATTAGATGTAAATTTTGAAAAAGTCAAGCATCGAAATTCAAGTCTATGCTTTTAACGAAATTCGAAATCAACATGGATTTCGAAATTTTTCTTACCCCGTAATATCTGGCAACGTTAATGATTATAAGAGAACAATGTTGGGAAGGAATTCATAGAACAAATTAATTTCCTGATGACTATTGTTTACTGAGAACACTTAATTAGTTATGTATTGTTTGAAATAATTAACTCATACAATATATTAGTTTTGTGTTATAATGGCATCTAATTAATTGCTATAATATTATTATGCGATTGTGACGCAACTCGGTAACTGTGTTTTCTACTAGGTACCTTTTATGTAACTTCACTGTTTCTTGTTTTAGTGCTATATAAAACATAATTAAGTAACATAATACGAGTATATTTGTTTGTTTGATTTATGCGATTAAACCGATTCATCCGATTAAACTTGGGCGAGTTATTGTGTGCGCAGCCGCGAAGGTTTATGGCAAAAAATATACTAAAGTGCCTATTGTATAGTAAAGAACTGGCCAATTAGCTGGTCGTAAGCGCAACTGCTACGCTAGAGGTTCTGGGTTCTATTCCCAGGTCGAGCAAAGTGGTAATTGGTTTTTTTATGAAATTGCCAGTAGCTCGGAGTTTGGAATTGTGCCCGGTAAATGGCAACAGGCTTGCCCCCCTATCCCCTATTACATGGGACCTAAACATACTTGTAAGCTGTGGGTGTGCATTAATACCTACGCCTCTGCCTAAACCTTCGGAGAATACAGGCGTGATGCATGTTATAGGTATGTACAGTAATACTGAAGGTGTTACTAAAGACATAATTGCAACGTATCTATGCACTTAATAAGATTTAGTAACTTGATTTTTCAAGGTTGATAAGATAATAAAAAAAACAAGTTTAAGTTCAAAACCGTACGGTGTATTAGCTGATTAGCTTAGGTAACTTAATGAACCACTTCGACGAAACTAAGTACGATAACGAAACCGCGAATCAAACATTTACAAGGAAGTGTGACGTTGTATGAAACCGATTTATACGCGATAATTCCAATACATAAAACATTTCATTATAGGCAGCGAGGCCCCCATTATTCAAAGATATTTATTCATGTCGAATGATTGCCTTTCTTTTGTGTATCGACAATGGCGTCGCCGGGCGTATTCCATTTGCGCGGCATCGTTCTTGTTCACTCGTTCATTGTGCACGCGAGCCAGTTTTGTTTCGAGCTTTTCACGCGCCGCGCCGCACCGCGCCGCTCCGCACACCAACACACACGTATTCTATTCTCAAATTAAATGGAGCCAAGATTGATGAGTTTAGACACGACCTGTGACATCTACTACCGAATGTAGCATGTACCGGCTCGCTAGCTCCGTTTGTTTGGAATGCGCTTTATTTCACCCTTTATAATAAACGGTAATTATTGGTAGCGAGCCCCGGTGTGTTTATGTAGCGATGTCGGTCAGTTTTTGTCTAATGTTTGGCCGCACTCGGCCGGCTAATAGGATTTTTTTGTATGTATATCGCGCCTGTTATATGGGAGTTGGTATTAAAATGACGTTAATTTATCTTTTAGTTTAGGCCGCTTCGTGAACATTAATCACTGGGTATAGGTGTACAAACTAAATTGATGTAAATTAAACTTAAATAAAGGAGTAGTAACGCTAGAGTGTCTTATTATACTTAACCTACTTACAAATACGTTAGTGTAGTACTAGTAACAATTCTATCAATAATTTTGACACCAATATTATTTCTGTAACGAGAATCGATATGATATTAGAAGTGAAAGTCGTCGGCACAGAAAGGGTACTAAACTACTAGGTAGATGGGAGTCATTACAGCTAATTCGATTGTTTGGGCAGCGTAGATTTGGGCCAAGCGCGGTGGTTGCGCCCCTGTAATTTGGCTGCGCCGCGCCGCAAGCCGGCCTTCTCAGAAACTAACTATTCCGCTTTAACTTATCAACTTCCATGTTTACAATAAATTTAATATATGAAAATCTCGTGTCACGGTGTTTTATATCGAACTCCTACGAAACAGCTTGATCGATTTTTATGAATTTTATTGGGTATATTTGGTAGGTCTGAGAAATATTAGGTCGTAGGCTATCTTTTTATTACCTATACTCCTAGGTGATTAGGGTGGCTAGAAATTATTTATATGTCAAAACAACGTTTGCCGGGTCAGCTAGTATTATATAGGTATTATATGGGAACAATGGTCAAGTTTCCAACTGCGATTGAGACGAGAATAAGACTGAGGGAGATTTAATTTCAAAGAATCTTTAACAAGTGGTTATGAAACGTAAGAGCGGTTTCGCACTACGTTCGTAATCCGTGAAAATACAGAAAGAGAGATTCAACGGATGACGTAGAGAAATCGGATGACGGAAATCGGATCTAGTGTGTAAACTACGACACAAATAGTTCTAAAACTACTCCGGACCGTATTTTCACGGATTCGGATAAGACGTAGTGCGAAACCGCTCTAAGGACTCTAGTTGCACGTTTTCAACGTCACCATAAAGACGTAAATTCAGTATGTGAAGGAAAAATTCGACATGACGGGTAGGTATCGCGGTGGCTTAGTGGTCATAGCGTCTGGTGTACCTAACCAGAAGACGCAGGTTCGAATCCTGCCGGCGGTCGAATTTTTCCTTTTCTAAATAACTTTAAAATTATATAAGTCAAACATTCATATTAAAAAAAAACAATAAATTATTAAATTAATTGTCACTGGTTAAATACTTACTATCTACTGTCATTTAAATAATGGTAACCGGTTATAAAAGTGTAAAAAATAAAAATTTTGCATTTAACTTATACACTGCCTCATTAGTCTAGTGACCGCAAGCGCGACTCCTAAACGGTGTTATTGGGTTTGTGCCCTGATATAGAGCAATAGGCTCGCCTCCTATTCTATGGGACTTAAACATATATCTAGGCGAACTGTGGGTGTACATTAGTACACCTCTGCCTAACCCTTTGGGGAATACAGGTGTGATAATATGTTTATGTTATTGGAACGAAGTTCCTTATCGCGCGTTGTGAAAGGGGGCTAGACGGAAAAAAATCTTACGAAAAGTTGTCACGACACTTTTTGCTTGTCAACAATATTTGAATTTCGCGCGTTGTGAATTGTTGAGTGTATACAGGTTTTTTATTTTTAATTATTAAATTTTAATGAAAGGAACTTCGTTCCATCCGGGTGTCCCTTGACACCTCTCAAGTTTTATATATTATATTGTATATAAATTTATATTATATGTACATATATTATGTTATAACAATTCTTGCTATCAGTTCCAATTTTAATTTCGTAATTAACGAAGTACCTACATGAGTTTTCCTGTAACGATAATTATTGATTTGTTACGTATGAGGCCATTAATTATTTAATTAATGCTTACCTATTGTAATAGAAGAATGTAAAGGAAAGTTATTATTAACTATCTAATCATGAATTAAATTAATAACAGGTAATTGTAACAAGTTGTCTTTTAAAACGTGTCCCTTTCATACAAAGCGTAGGACCATCGAGTAGCTGATCTTTTGAAGCGAAAATAATCGCTCTTCATTCAGGAGCATTCTTTATACACAATTAATTGTATAGTTACAGTTCAAAACCGTTTGTAAAGGTAACTCATTGATTTCGTATCTATATATATACTTGTGTAAAACAAAACGTTTGGTTGATCATAACAAAATAAATGTTTATGTTGTTTGTACGAAAGGCCGCAATTACCGAGGGCGGCGGTAGGAACGAGCGGCCGGCCGCGGCTGGGCCACTACGATTTTTATCTCAAACGGTGAGCCGACGTTTCCATCCGCGTAATTACAGAGTTTAGGCCATAGAGTGAATTATTAGACGCGGCGCGGTGCGGTAATCAACACAATAATTGTTATTCAAGGCGCTAGTGTTGGGCGCTGCGGCGGCGGCGCGGGCGCACGGCCCCAACTACACAAATTGAATTTCGTACAATTGCCATGTAACGGTCCCCGCTTTGTTACCTTTTTATGCGCCCATCACGTGAGTCACTTTTTGTTTAGCTTAATAAAGACCAATTTAATACGTTTTTTAAGGCGCAAATTAAATTTATAACGTTATAAAAAGACTAAGTCTTAATCCACAATAACATAAATCGGATATTTGTAACAAAAAATTATAAAATACTTTGCAGATTTATTTCAGTTAACGGTTATGAGATTCATTCAGAACTGAATACATTTTTTGTTACTGGAGTGTTGATTATACAATACGATAAGAAATCTGTGTTTTTAGGTAAAACTCAATTTTACAGTGATTTAATATTGACAAAAGATATCTTATTTCATGTAATAATGAAGTTTAAATGGATGTCAGATATTCGCAGCACACAAGCAATAATATACACGCATAGCTTTTTCACTAAAGTCAACTGAAGCTTTGAAAAACAAAACAACTACGAGGCAATTTATTTTCCTAGGGCGGCGCCCGCCCGCGCAAATTCATTACCAGCACAACCTGGCGCTTCCGTTTCCGCCACCCTGTATTATAAACTTAGGACTGTCCGGCGGTAAAAACGCTGTGAAATGTACGTTGGTGTTTTACTTGAAACAGTGTACATCGTTCTGTAGTGCAAAGGCGCAATGTATAACTAAACTGATGATAGAGCTTGGTGTCGTATGATTAGTGTTTAGTGCGGGTGTGTGTCGTGATAACATCGCCTTGACGTGATTTCGACTTCGTTTGCTCAGCCGCTGCTTTGTGGAAAACTAACATAAACTTCAACTGTTTTGCTTTTCATGTAGCTACTAGTATTTTTGTGTTAAGGCACAGTAATACAATTGTTTCAAAATAAAGTTGCTTTATTTGGTAGAGCTGGCGGTTTAATAAAACTCGTGTCTGAATACTAAATAGATCATCATAGTCCGAGCCTTTTCCCAACTACGAGTATGTTGGGGTTAGCTTCTAGTCTAACCAGATGCGGCTGAATATCAGTATTTTACACGAAGCGACTGCCATCAGACCTCCGCAATCAATCCAATTTCTGGGCATTATCCTGAGGATAGACTAGTTTTCAGGCTTTTTGGGCTTCTGACTACCACTAACAATTGTTATAGGTGTACCCATGAGAATCAGGACCGACAGTTTTACGTGTTCTTCGAGGCACGGATGAGTCTCGATGTGTTAAGAATGGTCACCCATCCACAGAATGACCGCGACTAGCGCAGCTTAACCTTGCAGATCGGTTGATCAGCGTCATAATAATATAATTTACCCACAAGGCTAGGTCATGTCGCCATACACCTATCAATTTATTACATTAATTTATTTACATAAAAGTAAAACAATATTTTCTACCAGGGTCGATAAATTAATTACTTTCCGCGTAGTTACAACTTAGAACTTAGCTACGAGCCCCTCAACTTTATTTTGTGTAACTTAGATGTAGTATAAGTTAGCAATAAGGCTTCTTTTTTGACTGCCAATGTAAGACTATAATGGCAGAGTCATAAGTTCCCAGTTAGTATCCTAGGCGTCGAAATCGTGTGAATTATCGAAGGAAAAGATTAGCGTGTGAAGTTTGCCCACCAATCTAGGCTAGCATAGTGGACTATAGGCTCCGTCAATTGTGAGAGGAGACCAGTGATCAGCAGTGGGTTAGTGAGGATGCTGATAATATATGACAGGGTAGCAGATTTTAGGAGCAAATCCATTACCTAATCCCTCTCATTCTGTGAGAGGAGACCCGTGCCCAGCAGTGGGACAGTATATGGGTTAATGATAATGATGATGATTCATTAACTTAGGTAATCGCGCTTAGGACCACTAGACTAGCGAGGCAGTTTATATAATTTATTTATTATGTCATATTTTTTTACTGACACCACCCTGAAGATAAAATTTGTGAATGTAGTGTACCTACGTCATATAGAACCTCTAACATGATACGCATATTATATCAATGGCTTATAACAGACACAATACGAATAGAGGGGTTCTCAAAGGTTGCCATACATAAATAACGTCCGTCAGGCGGGCACTAAGGCACGTTGCAGGTGGAACGATGGACGAGCTTCTCTACCCACGCTTTCAGTGCACAGTGGAGGTATAAACAGTAGGATCACAGTAGCTTGGGGTCGCTGGGGTCTAAGCACCCACGTACACCGTCTGAATAACGATTCCGAGAGAAACCCAAAATTGACAGATTGTCAAAACAGTCTATCCTCAGGATATCCCATTATTACAGGATAGTATTACCCAAAACTTTGGTTGCAGAGGTTTGATGGAAGTCGCTTCGTGTGAAACACTGCTATTTTGTACGACCTGGGAATCAAACCCAGGACTTCTTGTTTAGCAGTCGCACTTACTCACCTACTTACTCGACTAATGAGGCAGTCCTGAGCAGTTTATACTGATGGGCTAATTTAAGAACGTATGCATTCTAATTTATAAAGTAAATCCTAAATTGCCTTAGGCATTTACAAATTGTCTAAACAGAAAATGAGCTCGATTAGGAACAATTACTAAATTATATACATATCCCACGTTTGTGAGCGTGGCGTGTTTCTTGCACAAGGGAGCTAAACAGGTTGGTAAAATGCTGCAAGGTGATGAATTAGCAAACCGCTACTACTTACGCACTGTTATGATTGTCCTAAGGCCCCATACAAATGTAATAGTACCTTTTCTGATTTCACATTTGATGGTTAAATTAACGTAAGAATAAATCAGATTTGACTTCGTCCTGGAAATCTACAATAGACAAAAGAATGACTTAAGCTTCGGTTGTACTGCCTCGCTTTTACTTTGTCGGACCACCTGACAGTTAAAGACGAATTGGAAAATAAAAGGCTAGGTACCATGAAAAATCTAGACAATATTGATGAATTTGGTATTGGTAGCCTACTAATATCGTTATAATATAAATATAGTAATAAACTATACCAAAAATACATTGTTCATGAGAATTTACAGTTTAATAGATTACTTTTGAGCTAACAATATGATTGGCAAATAGAAAGCACGACTAAGGTCATCAATCACGCCTATAGAACTCCAATAGATGGGTGGGCAGCTATAAATCACTTAACTAATTTGATAAGCCATTAATTACTCGTAGAGTTGAGTAATTGAACCTTTTTATACTGTGTCCCGGTACACGCAATCTTTGATATGTAATTCAATAACAATAATCGGATTCTCTTTAACGCCGACATGCGGCGTATGCCATGTACAGCGAGAATTATTAACGCATTTTTGTTTCACACGATTTCCGTGTGAATTACAAGAAGATTAAAGGTTAGTTTTGCTTAAAAGGTACTTGGCGTTTATGTTATAGGTAGAGGAGAATTATTGTCTATTCGGTAATGGGATGGTTCGGTTGAGCTTACAAATAACAACTCGTTACGTGAGTTGCAATACTCTCAGTTCAATTGTTTTAGTGCTCTGATTAGAATGACTGTTTACGTAACTTCAAAGTGAACGTTACAATAGAGCGCAGATGTATTAGTTTGTTTTTAATTATTATTTACTGGAGTCCTTGACTTTTCATTAAAATGGCCTGAAATCTCATCAATACGAAATTGATTTCGAATAGTCAATTGAATTTACATAACAACATTAGGCAGCCACGTGTATAAGACTTTAAATTGAACATTGTTGTGCAAATGAAATGTTTCATTATTTTAAAATACCTATACCTACCTAATAGTGATTGTTGAAAGTGGTGGATGTTTATTATATGGGTTGTGTAGTATAATATTGCGAGAGGTGTCCGGAGAGTAGCCGAAGTGTTTCTTCCGCCGCGACACTGCTATGGAGGCGGACACCACCATGCATCGATATCCCTACCCGGTTATACATACAAATTGTGATCTCGTCGATTTGCAGATGCAAGATAAGAAGCAATTAAGCGCGAATGAATATATGGCTCGCCGCATCCCCCACATCCATTACCACTTTTCCGAGGCCGGTTAATAAATAAAATCTCATATTTGCGCTCGCTCTGCCCAATGATATATAACGTTTGTTAATTAGGTTATCTCCTCGTCGGCATCTACAAAGGGCCATTGCTTAAAAACCTCGTTGATATTAAAAATGCCGCTTATAACTTTTATCATAAATCACCCCGTGGCTAAATCGCGAGGGCGCGCGAAAAAATTCGATCTACTTGGAACAAAAAAATATGCAAGTAATGACGAAAGCACCCTGAGAGCTTTTTTGAGTAGCTGCGGACTTGCTTAGAATTAATTGTGTTGCGTCCGCACAATAGCCGAGCTGTCACTAAAATATTTGCCGTGTAGTGCCAACACTTGCTCTTTCTTCTAAATTTTTGTAAGGAAAAATATTTCAACTTTATAACCGATAAATAAAGTAAAAGTTTAGTTTAGCCCAGATTATTGAGCTGTCTCACACTGAGCGATAAATGAGGAAAATATGTTGAACCCGCTATCATAAAACATTTTTAGTCTGTTGTTACTGCTAAACCTCTAGTCTAGATAGTTTTTTCACAGGGAAAGATTATGATAAAAATATCAATCGCAATTTGAATTGTTTTTTCATCATCACAGACGAAGAGAACATTCACTTAACTAAATCACTGATATTTCGAGAACGTTTCTGTTATAAAAGTACTGACGAACAGTATAATGAGTCCCACGAGATCTCGTCGAAAGCAGAGCGTGGGCTCGTGATTACCACGGGCCCCTGTAATAATAAAACTTCGACAAGCCGCCTTTATCGACTGCCTCCTCGATAAGCATCCGTGACGAATTCGCACCACTCGAGCGACGAGCCCTCTCGGACCTACGATACTCTTATGCCCGCGTAAACACGTTATTAAAACGACTAATAATATACCAGGGACAACCAAAATTATATCTTAAAATTGAAGATTCAAGATTTATTTTCCATGACTAAATATCGGAGATATTCGTATCGATACAAATTTAATTCCAATTATAATATTACCTTAACGGCTTATCAGTTTCAAATTTTTTGAGGAAGTTTTTGGGCTACGTAATTTTTATCCTTTATGTAACTTCACGGTTGTTAAGTGTTAACCTTTGGTAAGTAGAATAATTGCTATTACGATGTCGACAAAGAAAATATGATTTAATAATATCGATTTAAAATTATATAAAGAACGATTAGAGCGAATCAATAGGTACATAATATGACAAATCTGATGCGATTTCCACTGAAGTTAAGATTTCATAAAAGTTTAAATTGTGAAATGGTAATGCTTTGAAAATAGACAATATTATATAAAACAGGAAGATATGACAAACAGCACAAATTGTTGTGTAAGATGTGGGTACCTAAATCATGAACGTAAGTTTGATAAATATACTCGTAAGAGAGCCAGCCACCTGAGCCTATAAATTGGATACATACTTGCTTACTTTTTTTAAATTTGGATACTATTAATGTCAATGTAAACTATCCATCTTGCATGTATCTTATCTTAGCAGTGGGGGCTGACATGGCCAGCAACACTTCGACCAAATGTGATCTGTTGTGTTGTCCCCAGCATGGTACATTCCTTACTCTTCGAAGACGTGGTTCATGAAGGCGGCTAGCCCTAAGAGAAACTAACTAAGAGAAAGGAACCTGTAATCCTCCGGCTTCGGGTATGCGTTGCCGAGATCACTCATCTTGCATGTAGGTTCATTATCTCATAATTAGATAATATTCCTAGTCCTTGTTGCTAGAAAAGGTTTAAAAAGCTTACCTGCGCTATTTATATAAGCGTATATATGGATATTATGCATTTATGTCCCCTACGAACTTTTTACTGGGCAGTTTGGGATATAATTCGCTGGAAGTCAGAAGGAATCATGACCAAATGATAACAACGTGCAAGATCCTTCATGGGAGATTTATCGCTATGGAACTGCACGGTGAATTGTATCAACCCTTTTCCTCCGCTAACTATAGTCGAAGTGGGAGACACATACTTTTCGCTGTGCTCGTGTTCCGCTCAATGCTTTCCTGGAGGCCTGAGTATGATGTGTTCATGGACGAATGGAAGACACTTTTGTCAGTATGTCTGGAGTTTTGTGAAAGCTGTGTATGAATGCAATGTCTTTAATTAATGTAATTGGCCTGCCGCCGTTTAAGTTAAAGTAAAATAAATAAATAATGAGGAAGAATTAACTATTATTTTTAATGCAATTGGCATTAACGCATGCGACACATATCGAAACATATAAATTTTAGCGAAAAAAGAATCGAACAGCAGTCACATAATGTAGAAGAGAAATTTGATATCACAGGCAGTGGTCTTCGTACCTAGATTAGTTGGCTAAAGCACCCGGTATGTTCAATCAGAAGGAGGAATTAGATTATTGTGAGTTGACTGAATGTATGTGGAAAACTTTTGTGAAATCCCTTCAGACATGCAAAATTCAACACGGTTTTATGAAGCCATCAATATCTAATCGGAATAATCAAGGGGTAAAAGAAATATATAAATTATGAGCTGTTAGTTAGCTAGGTACCTACCTACTTATTTATAAAGATTCTTCAGATTCTATTAGTGACTACTAATATTCCAAAAGGCCTCTGTTTTCTGTTTTAAACGTAGAGCTATAAGATGTTGGTTTTGATTATTATCATAACATGAATGGGAAACTTGAGGAAAATCAGACCAGGTATTTATTCTGCAGCGCGTGTAAAAATTTTGACACGAACTTACCTTAAGTTCGTGTTAAAATGGTTGCTATAAAAGAGATACTGCATTTATCTGCTTCAGATGCAGAAAGAAGAAATATAATATAAAAATAAAAAAAGTATTGAGAAGTTATCTCAATAATTGTTATACTTATATACAAAAACTATTTACCTATATTGGTGAGTGAATGTGCAGGCAGACGGATGTCACCGCCATGTTTTTGTGGCAGATCGTTCACCTCCAAACCATTCACGAATTTGGGAAACGGTTTAACAATAAAAAATAATATAAAAACGATACTTCGTGATCGATGCGTCTATTAACGTTTTTGCTTTCTAAAAGTCAATACTGAGTCCAATCGGAGAAGCGGACCGTTTGGGTTAAATTAGTATTCTAAGTATTTCTAACACTCCCATCAAACCACGCAACCAATTAGAATATATCTTTAATTAAATGTTCAATTAGCGGTTTATGGTTGCTTGGCTTCTTACTTGAGATTATGATAATATTTTTAACGATGTTGAGAAAGGGAAAAAGTATCGTCTTTAGAAATTTTGGGATACCGGCAGTATTGGGATCCCTTTTTATTTAATTTACTTTCATTTGTAATCTAGAAAATATCACGTCTATTTCACAACGACCAAGTTTTTCCGGGATCGTTTCCTTGTTTTGATCGCGGTTTGTTTGCCAGCAATACTTTTGGGTTCGCTCGTTCTGTGAAATTGAAAATTACTTACTTACATACGGCTTTTGCATAGGGATAGAGATGCAGTAACTACATACCGCCTTTTTTTGGGATTCTTGCATACCTTTACTAATCTGCTGAGTCCACGTTCATGTGATTAATCTTGTGCCGGTTGCGAAAACCACGTATTTGATCTTTGTGATATATTTTTTTCTTGTTGAATACTTATTTTGAATCTTTATAAGTAAAACCTCGAGAACACTAGGGTACTCCATAAATTAGTTCCTTAACAACATACTTACTTCGGTTTACCAACCGTTTATTACGCCTAGCTCTTGTTCTGACTCAAACCGAGAATAGGTATTTAGGTAAAGGTTGACTGACCGATATTGAGTTGATAAGCAGGTTCTTATTAGAGCAATAGGCTTGTTAAGCTCTTGTTGCGAATAGGTACTAAAATATCCCTGTGAGAAACACTGGTGGGTCATAAAAATAAGGTCGTAAGGGTATAATTTATGTCTCCAATAAAGCTCTGAAGACCTTGGCATTTTATGATAATGGGTCATATCGATTCATCAGCAGATACGCGCTAAATATATTAAGGTATTCCAAAAATATGAAGTAGATATCAGATACCTACAATATGAATCTCAGAAATTATAAAGGTTAAACCTAGACTAGAGCACTAACAATTTCTAATGGTACTTGCATACATAAAATTGTAACACTATATTTTAGTATAAAAAAGAGACACTATGGAGTCTGAGGTCTAGTTCTTCCCGTCAATAGAGATTAGTCTCAGCGTATACCTAGAGTTAACAAGGGGTCTATCATAGTACCTACGTATTGAGTATCTCACATAATTAATGATTTCTGACACGAGTTTTATTTCACAATCACATAATTATTTTATTACTAGTACTTATACGGTAATTTTATTGTGTCACCTAGACAAAAAGTGTCTTTAAAATTTAATTTCTTTAATTATGCACTAATTTACAAATACCTACCTACTATCCATTTATTTCAGACATTTCAGACGTTACTTAGATATATTTTGTGTCATCCATGATATAATTAACCATACCGTCTAATCTCGATTATAAAATTATAATGCAGAGGCTTTTAATAATACTCATTCAACGTTGAATTGGTATATAATTCAAATCTCTTTTTCTGTATCATCGTAATTTACATATGCTAAATAAAAAGCGGTGTCATCACAAAAGATATTTGGAGGCAATATAAACATAATATCAATTTAAATTCCTTGTTAGTGGAGCGAAAGCCGACATCATACCTGAAAGTGCTGGGCTGGGATTGGCCAATGTGCGCACCAATCATGTGCGCACAGTGCGGCCACCACATCCGGCCGGCAGCGGGCGGGCGGGCCCGGCGCCGCACATACCGCGCCTCAGTTCCTCTCCACACCTCGCATCGGACTGACGTGCTCGTACATCCGTGTGTAGTTCTAACTGATATCAATAACATTGACTTGTCCTCCCGTCGGGGGAAGTGACAATGCCGCGACCCTCGCGTGAATCTTATGGCGACCAAAAGCCCCCGTACTCGTACATATCCTTGACGGCGATGGCGATCTGGAGTTCTCCGGAGCGCATGCTGCCGCTGTCGGAGATCTACCGGTTCATCACGGACCGCTTCCCGTACTACCGGCGCAACACGCAGCGCTGGCAGAACTCGCTGCGGCACAACCTCTCCTTCAACGACTGCTTCGTGAAGGTGCCGCGCCGCCCGGACCGGCCCGGCAAGGGCGCCTACTGGACGCTGCACCCGCAGGCCTTCGACATGTTCGAGAACGGCTCGCTGCTCAGAAGGCGCAAGAGGTTCAAGCTGCAGAAAGGCGAAAAAGATAATCTAAACGCAGAGTTGGCAGCACTTGCAAGTTTCAATAGAGCATTCTTGGCGAGACAAGCTGGTGCACCACCACCTCCGCCAGCGATGCCAAGTGCTACGCTGTATACTCCACCTCTGTGCCCACAACTTAGTCCCGAACCGGCGGAACTGCCAGAAGCTGCGGCAGTGACGATGTTGCCTCGTGAGAGGCCGCGAAGGGCGTTTACAATCGAGGCGTTGCTGGAGCCGGATTCACCGCGTCTTTCACCATCGCCGCCGCAGCCGGTGCTGATGCCAATGCCGCGGCTGGAACTGTCGTACGTGGCGGCGGCGCAGCGCTACCACGCAGAGTTGCTGGCGGCAGCGCACGCGCTGCGGCCCTGCTACCTGCCGCCGCCGCCGCTGCCTGTTGCGTGACACCAGGCCGCGCGTGCGCACACTAACTGCTCCAATGTTTCGTGCAATGTTAGATTGTAAGTACTTACACAGATAGTATTTATCATTTTGTATAGTGTCTAAATTTCTATGTGGAACATTTGTTTTGTAGTATTTAATTGTTAATAGGTAACTAGGTACCCAGGTATTCATGTTGGCTTCAAACATGAACTTGTATTTGGTTCAACTAAATCGCTAGGTAGACAATAGTGAAGACAGAAGTACTTACAATGCATTTAGTATTTTAACTATTTATTACCTAAAAGCGGGGAACATCGAAGCTTATGATTGGCCTACTGTTGAACATTCTGCAGGTGATTGATTCACCTCGCGTAGAGCGGATCGTCATGATCTCACTTTTAAGGTTACTATAGATTGAATCGATAAATAAGAGATACGAGGAATAAATAAACTTATTTGTAAAACTGAAAAGAAAATTCGTGTGAATAGAAAATAAATAGTTTAGAGAGCAATTGAATGACGATGACAACATAAAATGTAACAAATACTTATTTGATTAAATGTAAACGATTCGTGTTGTCACTAATACTATTTTTAATCGATTCACTATTTCCATTCTAATCCAAATGAATGATATTATTCGTATAGTAAATGTAAAAAGTGTATTGTTGTATTTTAGCTAGCGTAGACTAAGATTGTTATTTATTTTAGTGATGAGAACTGAGTTTTTTTCCTGTTCATAGTATAGATTATTATCTATGTAAATATTGTTTTAATTGTTATAACTAGTGAGTAGGAAAATTAAATGGTATTAATTTTGATGTCTTGGTTTTATTTAAGCAGTGCACATTATTGTCAGTTTATAGATACTTATACACTATATTATATGCTTTTATCTATAAACTAGATAGAATATAAAATTAACCAACGATATTCGTCGTGTGGGGTGGAATAAAAAAGTGGTAGAAAATTATAAAATAGGGTATTTCTAGGTGGTCTGTTTCACGGTGTAATGCGGCGCGTCGGGCCACGTTTGTGGCCCTAATAGCTCGTGAGATTGGCCTGCAACTCTGCTGACTCACCCGGCGGCTTGTTACACACCATAATGCGCATTATAGGCTTGTTCAACATTTTGACCTTTTTTCACATTGAAAAACCTTTAATCTAATGATGGCGGATACAATAGAGCGGTCCCATTCATCGATTCCCTTTTTTGTTCACTCTAAGTAATTAGGAATTGTTAGGGAAAATAGTGTAAAATATTTTTTTCTAGAAAACATGAGCAATATTATTGTTTATCAATGTCAAGGCAAATTAAAAAAAATATAATCGCTAAATTTAAATTTTTATTCGTACAGATTCTCGGAAAATATGGGAAATTAATACATTTGACAACTTTAACCTTAATATTTATATAGGTATCTTAATTCACTAATGAAAAACTGGGAGAATACTTAAAAAAAAAGCCACTTGTAACTTTTTAAGAAGCTGTGTTGCAGTTTAGTGATGTAAAATCATTAGGATTTTTTTGTGTTATTGCATCAGTTTAGAACCGGATAATACTAAGTATTTTTTTCTAATTGAAGAAAAGAACTTTCTTTCAGACATAGGTACCTACATAAGTAATTCTGATATAATGTAGTGTACTGATTTACTTTTTAAGAAACTTAAAATAGCAGTCACAGATTATTATTACATGCATAGTATTGTGCTTGTATAATAAGGTAAATATTAGATGATAGTAAAAGGAAAAAGTAGAGACAATTATTTTCATTGTTTAATTTTCTACGTTAATTCTGGAATACGCAAACTGATTTTACTGATTTTTTAAAAAAGGTAATGTCCCATATTTCTATCGAAATAATTCTACCTAAAATATACTTAACAGATGAGACAGCTTAACAGATAAGACGGCGTGTGGCTAAGTTGTAACTACGTTGATTAAGTGATCTGTAAGGTTAAGCTGCACTCGCCGCGGCCAGTCTGTGGATGGGTGACCATTTTTAACACATCAAGACCCCTTCGTGCCTCAAAGAGCAAAGCCGGCTGTCCCAGTTTACTACTAGTACATCTATGAGAATCGTTAGCGGTAGTCAGAAGCCTAAAAAACCTGATAACCAGTCTATCCTCAGGGTATCGGTATTGCCCAGAAATTTGGTTGAGGTCTGATGGAAGTTGCTTCATGTAGAATACTTATATTCAACCGCATCTGGTTAGACTGGAAGCCGACCTCAACATAGTTGGGGTTTGGTTGGAAAAGGGTTCCGAGGATGATATACTTAACAGATGCTATACAAATGTTAGTGTGGAGGAATAGTAAGGAGGTTGGATATGTTTTTTACATAGATAGATAGAGGGATATTTTAATAAAAGGTTATTTTATTTATTTAACAGCACTGGTTTTTCACTACTGCAATTTTGGATGTCTTAAGCAGCTGCTTTTATTATTTATGACTTAGGCTTTATATCTAGGTACCTACCTAATTAAATTTCTGAAACAAATGAGAGTCAAGATTTTTGTACAGACGCCAGCAGGTCAACCTACCCAAAACTGTCAAATTTTCCCAATTGAATATGAACCTTACCGTTTTGCAATAAAGTTGAAAATCAATCAAAGAAATATGACAGATTGTGGTAGCTTGATGTGCTGGCCTCTGTACCTAAGCCCTATGAACCGGTTGAATTAATATTTATTTTAGAAAATACTTCCTAGTACAGTCAACAGCAGATCAGGTTATACAAAACTGTCAAATTTTTCCAAATGATTTGAAACTTTAAAATGTTGATGGTTAAGTTCAAAATCATATCAGAAAAATTAACAGTTTGTGGTAACTTGTTGTGCTTTTGACTGTACATTTAAAAATGCAGTATTTACACATAGTCTTTTGATTTGAATACCCGGAATAAGACTTAGAATTTTTCTAAGAATAAAAATCTTAGAACGTTTTTTTTACTTGAATTAATATAGTGTAGCCGCTGAGTTACCCGTGACGATCTCGTTCTTTCCAATTCTCTTTTCCAAAATGTTTTCTTCGTGGTCAACTTAGGTATACAGTCAGCAACGAAAGTCGCTGAACATGTATATCGTATATTCAATACGATTTTTAACATGAAGTTATTGACATGTGAAGGTTGTACGAAATCGTTGCATAGATGACCATTAAATATTTACTTTACCTTCATAATAAAAAAATCTATTGACAAGTTTTGGAGCTGTTCTGTTATCAAAATTTTGCTGTGTTCAGCGGATTTCGTTGCTGACCGTACCTACGTTAGTTTTCCCCATGTGTAATAATAGCACTATTATTTTATTACTACCTACATTTCCAAGACACTTTTTTCATCAGGAAGTAGGATGATGGTGCCCAACACTACAGAAAATATTGAACAGTTTACAATGACTTTATCTTTTGTGATTTATTTTATTGTTAGAAAGGTATACCCAAAGTCATTTAATATAATAAGTTTTTTTTATATTAGGTATATAGGTATTCTATCTGCTAATGTGTGCAAGATAAAATGAAGTATCTATGTGACCCATCTTTCGGCCTGGAGAAGGGGATGAATGGCCTTTTTTTTAAACCATAGTTTTTTTAATAGTCGTCGTTATTCTCGTGCCGAAACGGCTAGAGATGAGATAATGTGCCGACAAAATTATGTCGCAGCATGCATGTTAGCCCTGCAACCGATATTTATAGGCCCAGTCATGTTAAATACGGGCCCATAAATAGACTAGTAGTACCAACTTATTTATGTCGTTACGAAAAGTGACCAACGGTTGCACAACATATTTAGTGATCCTTTAAATTATAATTACATAATAAGTAATTATATTTTTATTGACTGATAACTGTGAGTGACATTTTAACAATGCCTATGGAAATTCCTGTTACAATTACAATAGTAAACACGAGCCTTGTTTGAACAAGTGCATAAGTGCCCGCGTGGTGACGTCACTACACACAGTGGCATACATTGACAGTTAATTGTTACATGCGCTTGCGACACTAGGCACTACAAGTAATTATGTCACCTTCTTTATACTTTTTGTGGACACTTTGGAAAGAGTTATCTTTTTTTAATGATGAGGATGCCTTCGGTATTGGGTGTGTGGAAGTAACATATTCTATTCCAGAATCTACTGCTCTGAAAATAAATGATTTTTATATTCACAGCCTGATTCAATTCCTGATATAATAAATATTGAATTATTGAATTCAATCAATACAATATTAATTAACGGATACATTTAATTAAGTAAGTATCTTCCTCATATACACCGTGTTTTTTTTGTCGTCTTACAGCTGAAAGGAAACCTTTATTTCAATATTATTTCTACTTGATATGGGACTAAGTCTGAAATCTTGAAAAAACAATAGAGCTATTTCTTAGAAAAAACTTCAGGTCTCTCGACAAAATGTAGGATGTAGCCTTTTTTTTTTCACTTCATGGTTGAACCCATACATTGTTGATCATGATGAGTAGAAGTATATCCTTTCGGCTGTAAGACGACAAAAAAAACACAGTGTATACATATATGAGGAAGATATATCCTAGGTATATTTCTAGTACATTTATTAATTACTTTTAGCTCCTTAGCTCATCGATTGAGTAACTTAGATAACAACACGATTCTTGCCGAATAAATTTCCAGGGATTCTCAGGAAATTCTTAAATTTTTCCGGAATTGGGGGTACCTACTAAATATATTAGTGCTGGTTATAAACATTATGTGTACCAGATTATCTAATAAATTAATATATTGGAAATTGTATACCAGATATCAATGTTTCCCGGATTTGATTCATCATCAACCCATATACTGTCCCACTGCTGGGCACGGGTCTCTTCTCATATTGAGAGGGATTAGGCTATGACTATAGCTTAATCCACCATGCTGGCCTAGTGCGGGTTGGTAGACTTCACAAACCATCGAGAAAAATCTCTAAGGTATGCAGGTTTCCTCACGATGTTTTCCTTCACCGTTTAAGCAAGTGATAATTAATTATTAATACGCACATGAATTCGAAAACTCAGAGGTGCGTGCCTTGGGTTCGAACTCGAGACCTTCGACTTGGCAGTCCAATGGTCACACCACTAGGCTATCACTGGCGCGGATTTGATTAATATGAAACAATTGAATGCCGTTAATGAATTTTAAACATTTTTTTTGCTTCATTATCGTAGTGGTCGTAAGCGCAACTGCTACGCTTGAGGTCCTGGGTTCGATTCCCAAGTCGAGCAAAGTATTATTGGGATTTTCTATGAAATTCTCAGTAGCAGCTGGAAGTTGCTGCCCGGATAATAGCAATAGGCTCGCCTCCTATTACACCTAAACATACCAGTGAACTGTGGGTGTATATTACGTGTATCTACACTTCTGCCTAACCCTTTGAGGATTACAGGCGCGATAGTATGTGAACATTTTTTTCCTCATTTGAGTCCGAGGCCTTTAAGTTTTTACAAACAGTCTAAATCACATAACAAACAATAAATATTTGTAGAGGCAGCTGTTCGGGACAGATTACACGAACCTAAAATAATAATCGTCCTCTCTTAGCACTTCTGTTGATGTTTTTGCTCCGAACACCTTTGCATGCAGCGCTATAGCCTATAATTTCGAAATTAATATCTAACACATTGTGCCTATCCGTCCGTCCCTCGATTTGCCGTTTTTATAGCTTTCCCGACACCGTAACTGCTAATTATATCAGCCGCGGCATCGCCTCGAGCCTTTCCCGCACTTATCGCCAAATCAATCTGAACTTTAAATTCTTTGATGTAGGGTTCATGTTCAGCCCCGAAAAAATGGTTTAATCAGCAATCTGGGCTAAATATGAATTCGCTATGGAATTTTTGATCCTACACCTAACGATATCCACCTCAAATTTGTACAGTAAGTTAAGGACGAATTCTAAGTAGTCGCAGTTTAGTTTCCATTGAATCGAGTTTTTTATTTATTTATATAGAAAATTAATAGATATGTGATAGAGAAATAATGACAAAACGTGAGTAAATGTGTAACTAATAAAATGTTATTACCCAAAATATTTTTTATTATATATTAGGTTATACCTACCACAAAATATAAATCTAGAAATTCTTTTTTTGACTTTGAAAGTTACATTAATGAGTAATATTACTTAATTTAAGCTTATATTTAAATCCACTTGTTTTATATATATATGTATGTAGGTGCTTTGGTTATAACGATTTCATAATCTAAATAATTATATTTATTCAAATGAATATTTAGAATAATAATTTAGATAAATTAATGCGTCAACAATAGTAAAATAATGTACAGTACCTACACGTAAAACATTTATGCTTAAGCATATGCCACGAATCTCATTAGCACGGTCCATGAAATGTCTCCGAAACCTTGTAGTTGTATTTGCAAGATGTGTTTAGGACGAAATTGAGTGAAATGTACTTATTATGAGAAAGAAAAATATTTTATTCCCACACAAACGAACGATAGCACAAATTTCCTTTTGAACAGTCTTTGGTCTTTAAGTAAATGGTTTCAATTAAAAAAAAAAATCTATCGCCAATGATCGCTATAGTTATTGATTTACGACACTTTTACTTCGGAGATGACAAAACTTATATCTACCAGTACTTATCTATTTACAAACATATCGGATAATTGAATAAAGTTGACTGTAGTTATTCAACTAGATCTATTTACCAATTTAATATCAACAAATCTATGTCACACATCGCCCTATATCAATCGTCCAATAGAGAAAGAACAATGTCGTCATGGTGATCAAGGTGTCGGTGTATTGTCACCGTTGTCGGTGTGTGTCGGTGAATGTCGGTGAATGGGCGAGTGTCGGCGAAGTGACGGCGTCATGGCGTGGCGTCCCGCGGTGTGGTTCCGGCGATTGTATCGAACGGCACGCCCCCAACCCTACACGCTCTTGGTCGAAGCTTGATTTATACGCTCCTATTTATAATTTGTCCTTGTTTTGATTATGTGTTGCCTTTGTGTGAGTCAATCAGTGAATGCTTTTACTTTTTCTTAATCTGGTTATAGTTACTTTTTAATTTTGTTTAAGTTAGCTAATGGATTTAATTTAAAGACAGCTTTAAGGATAACCTAGTGATAAGACAATTGGTTGCTAAGTCATAGGTTTCGAGTTTCAATTCAAGGCATCAATCTCGAATTTTTGAAATCATAAGTATGCTTATTATATTGGTAATTATTTATTACTCGCTTAGCGGTGAAGGAAAACATCGTAAGGAAACCTGCTTGAGGGATTTTTCGACGGCGTGTTAAGTTACATAGAGTCTAAACATTGGCGAACTGTGAATGTATATACACCTGTGTTTAATCCTTCGGGGACTACAAGCACACATTAGGCCAGAGCGGGGTCTATAATATAAACTAACCACATTATGTGGAATGATAATAAATGATATTATGAATACGAATAAATTTGATCACGTTACATACACATTGACGAAGATCACGTTGCTGCCTTGGTGTACACCAAGGCTCTCAAACTGGCTACGTCTGTGCTCCTAGTGGTTCGAGTGTCGGACTATTGATCACGAGGTCGTGGAATCGGTTTCCACAAGACAATATTTATGTTTGATGTGTAAAACAATCAATCAATCAAATGTGTAAAAAAATATAATTATTATAAGTATGTGATTACAATAAAATGTATATACCTAAGTGTTATTTCCATCGCTTGGTATTCATAATACAAGCTCTGCTTAGTAGGACTAGATAGTGCTGTGTGAAATGTCCGAAATATTTTCTGAACACAAGATGTCGCAACAAAATGATAATAATATGTGATTGGTTGGATAGTCCGTAACATGTATTTTACATAATATGACATACCGATTTCATTCATTCATTCCATACCGATGAAAAAGAACCCCAGTCCAGCCATAATGTTTATACGCTCTTTAATAGCGTCAAGGTAACGATTTAATACTAATTAATCACTAAATCTTAAAACCGAGAAATTAATTGTTGGTAAGGAATAGTCTGATGACACAGTTATAGGTCCAAAAAAAAAAAATGAGTGTCTAATTCTTTTTGTTAAATAAAAAAAATAATTAATTAATCTGTAGTTACAATAAAATTACAATAAACATTAAACTTGGTGAAATTAGGTAAGTTACTTGTCTTGATAAACAACCCGTTGTGACGAAATCACAATGGCTACGGTCAACCAAGCGTTATTCCTCTGCGCTTGCGCTTCCGTCAACAGACGTCTCACGCTTGACACCGCACGCTCTTTATCAATTCATCGCACTTTACGGTATATAATACATTATTTTATTACCTAATTATCTATGAAACAGTGCTTTGTACACACTTCGACTTCCTGCAAAAAATCGATTCTTTCTTACTAGCCCTTCAGATACTTACATCCTGTGTTAGTGTTTGGTAGAAGTTAAGTAACTTTAAAAAGTACATAACTACAAAGTTATTGAGAAATTGCTTAATGTTTTTGTGGGATTTATTTTATTATTAAGTGGTACTACATTCGCAAAACGTCCTACAGTTTAAGCTATTAGGGTCAATCAAGCAATAACGTTACAGTAAAGCCATTTCCGGTAAAGTTTAGAGAAACATTTCTTAGAAATTCCAATCTTCTACAATCGTAGAAAATATTGGCTACAGAAATGTTCGCTATGTTGAATTACGAAGAGTTTTTAAAATAAGTTCTGTTTTAGGTTACTAATCGTATCAATTCGAATTATGAAAGTTAGTACTATTGTTGCTCTGTTGAAACGAAGCAAACAGATAAACTTATACGTTTTTTAGTTGAAGTATTTCTGTATCTAGTGCTATGGAACCGCTCAATTCAACAAACTGAATGTTTTCTAGGAATGTGCGAGTGGTGACTTGATATTTAATCAACATTACATTAGACTGTAGGTGATAAAAAATAAATTACCTTCACATCTAATCACAATATAACCAAAATTACAATGACTTTGTAGTAAGCAGGGAATCCTAAAATCCGTCGTCGTGTCGAAACTACTGAGTAATCGTCTTTCTAGCTGAAATGTCCTTATGACCATTAACTGCTAATTGTTTGTTAAAAACACTTTTTGCACAAATCCGCCATTGTGTCTGCTCCATTATTGAGAAAACTGTACAACACAGCGTAACTGTGAATAGATGAGACAGCAGTAACGTCTCTGTGTAGCTGAGGATAGAGTCTATATCGTTGTGCGTGTCGCACGACTTTTGCGTAGTATACCGTGGTTGAGTTGTCATTAGGTCACGTATGGCAGGGTAGAAGATGGCTTGCCGGCGGCCGCTGATGGTGTGAAATGAGTGGTCGCCGGTGCCTTTGAACTCGCCGCCCGATACCGTTTTGTACGTTGTAGTTTTTGTGGCGCGCGTTTAGGATGCGACCTCTTTTTTGTAGCATGTTTGTAATGCCGAGTGTGTGGGACTTGACACGTAGGTAACTATTGTTAATTCATTCCTGTTTGTTATTGTTGCATTCCTACCTTGTAATGAGCTATAATGTTATGAAGAGACGCTCTCATCTGTGCTCCGTGCATCAGTGCTGTTCTCATCTTGTTAAATTGTCCTTACATTTGGGTATAGGTTTTAAATGTCTTTTTACTATTATTTCTGCAACTTTTGTTTTCCATATTTGTGACATTTTGTGGACACGACACACGTATTATGATTAGTTTCACTTGTTGTGATATTTTTTGTACCGACATTGTTTCTTCAGCGATTGGTTTTAATTGTTTCGTGATTAAAGTTCTCAGAACGGTCATTGTTGCATGTAAGGAAGTGGGTATTGATATCCATTAGACAAATGGTTGGTAACTTTATGTTAGTCACTGGTCAGCGATTTATTTAATGTTTGCACGCGAACTAATAAATGGTGTGTATCAATTAGTCGAGAGAAACATTTGCATAAATTTAAGTGCTTATCATTACTAAATTGCGTGTAATTGTGAAGTTATTTTTGGTTTCTACAAAAGTGATAAAGTGTAGATTTTATTAGTTTTTATTGCAATTAATTAACGGATCTATAAACGTTCAATAAATATCTTAACTACCGTTTTGCTTTTTTATAATTAGCGAACTCTGAAATGTTGATTGCTTTTTATTTTGTTAACTACCGGATTAAAAGAAGGATCCATTAGTCGGGCAGCATTATTGGTATCACCATATAGACGTATTTTCTAACATATATACATATACTATGCATATGTACAAACAAATCAATGTTTTTTCGAGGAATAAAAACAGAGTTATTAGCTGTTAATTTTCGCGCGTTAGCTGCGAAGCTAACTCTAGTATACTGATAGAGGCGGCTTGCTTTGATGTATTCTAAACTGATGTCATGAAGAGCTAACAAAGCAACACCATATCTGCATTATTATATGTTAATGTTAAGCTGGCTAATTCAGTGTGAAAATGGCCTTATAGGTACCGCTTTGATGCAACAAAAAAGGTTGTAAAAAAGCGAAAGGATGCGCTCCTAAACATATGAGCTCGTCTACTTATGGCACTTTGATTATACGTGTGAGGACAGCAGATGACGATTTGTTTAAAGTAGATTATAATTCAGTGGTTATCCCACGTATACACGTTAAGTATAGAGTTAAATGACACAAAGTATCCTACTAGCTACACAGGGTGAATTCCAGATGCTAGGAAGTGTTTATTTTATTTACGAATTTACTTCTAAAACTACTTATTGTAAAACTGGTAAATAGTGATTAGGGACCAGGAGCACTGGTGTGTTAGTTTCACCTACTAATTTAATTAATTAACTTTGATGAGAATTGCTCATTAGCCAAGTGGTCTCAGCATTAGCGCGAGGTCCTGGTATCGATTTCCCGGTCGAGCAAAGTGTTATTGGGTTTTTCTATGAAATTCTCAGCAGCAACTCGGAGTTTGGATTTGTAATAGGCTCGCTCTCAATATGGGACCTAAACATACTGACAAACTGTTGTTGTAACATACTGTAGGTACACCTCTGCCTAACCCTTCGGGGAATACAGGCGTGATGGTATGTTATGTTTATGTGAGAATTACATTTAAGACTAAGTAAAAACGTTTATCAGGGTATGGGTACGTCTTCCTCCTACCTATATCCTTCGCCGTTCCTCTGGCTTATCGGTGCAGCAAGATTTTTAGGTGCAGTATATTAGAGCTTCAAGTGTCAGAATAAGAACAACACAGTTTTTGTTATCAAACTAAATTATGCAATCGTGGTAGAATTGATAGCCTGAACTCACTGGACGTCCAGTATTTCAACAACAATAAGCCGGGCTTATTATTTACACACACTCGCTGTTACTAACTCATACTCCCCTATATAGATATGCAAACACTCCTGAGTAAATATAGTCATCAATAAGCAATCTCAAAACGTATTGTACATATTTACAGAAGGTTAATCCACCCTGTATACACGTCGAACAACTAACAAATATTGACAAACGGACTAGAAACAGGTCGGTTGACAAACAGCGCGCGTTGAGGCCGCCGCGCACCCTGTCTTTATTTGCACATTACGCCTTCAGCGGCGCCTGCGCACCGTGCCGCCTCCACAAATTAGTTTCTAAGTAATCACTGATGATTGCGCGCATTACCGCAAAACCCGCCAGACATTTAGAGTTTCTATTAACATGTACTTTTAATTTTACAGCAATTTTGTAGACACCGGTTGATTATGAACATTGCAATGAAATAAACGTGTGAGATCTAAAGCCACGTAAGCGACGACTCCGTGCTTGACTCATTTAGTTTGTTGATGTGTGGTGTGTGTGAAGATACACATAATCTCGAAAGAGGAAGACTACCTTTATCTAGACGACATCATGGCAAACAGTAGTTAGCATATTTATTAAAGGACATCCAGCAGTTGATAGATTTTTTCTTAATTCTTTATAATTTATAATAATTCTACTTATGTAAAATACACAACTTTTTAAGGTGTTACAATATGCACAGTTCAGAAGTAGCAACACTCAGGTATTTTTTAAATTAGGCAATTACTAATTAATACTATATAAACGATACTGAATATATTAATACTATATTATAGGATGAGACAAAAGTTTAATTAGTTAATTTAATCGAGATTTTTCTTACTATTGTTTATGTTTACTTTTTTAGTATGTTGGCACTTGTTTGCTACTTTCAACTGGCCTTTGGCCCACTTTGGTTGTGTGAGGCAGAGCCCAAAAAGGGTAGATACTTAAATTGCGTACTCCATCTTAGACTATCTGTCAATTTCACTCAACAACAATAAAAAAAAACAGTTTCATTGTTACCTAGTTAAGAAATATTAGATGAAGATTTACGTCGAGATGTGCATCCACTAACATATACTATCGCACCTGTATCGAAGGGTTAAGCAGTGGTGTATTGTAAGACACTCACCTATTTCGCTGGTATATTTTTAGGTCCCACGTAATAGGGTGCGAGCTTATTTTTTGGTTATTAATCAGACACATATCTAAACGTAGAGTTGTTACTGAGAATTTCGTAAAATATCACTGTTAAACCTGCGAAGGCTGCGCGATAAGCGAAATCTATACTAATACTATAAAGTCGAAGAGTTTGTTTGGTTGAACGTCCTTATCTCAGGTTGGAATCGAAAAGTTATTTTTGTGTTAGATAGTCCATTTATCGAGGAAGGTTATAGGGTACTTAACATCACACTACGATCCTTACGAGTTGAGCAAAAAGGAAAACTTATGGTGGATGAAAATGATTATAATTTGGGCGGGACAACGTCTGTCGGTTCCGCTATAAATGGGTAGTGCTACAGGCTACGAGTCTACGAGTGCTACAAATGCTACGATTGCACTTGTAGCTATCCCCAAATAGGCTACGAAACACGTAAACGGTAGTAGTAGGGATATAAGGCCGCTTTCATAACGTACAAAATCTATTCCATGGCCAAATGATAACTGTGTAGATTAGCTGTAAAGTAAAGCAGTGCTTACCACGGTCCTTGGATGGGATAATTCATAATAATTATATAGAACAAAGATTCGTCAAAGAACTGGCCTAAAGTAGTGATTGTTATACGTTTAACTTCTATTAAGAGTAGTTAAAAATCGTTCACCTTTACGTTGCAGCTTATTAACTGCATGTTTTGCTTAGGAGTGAACTAGTTTATTTAGTTATTTAAACTTAATATCTTGTTCTTATTTTAGGATTCCGAGTATGCCCAATTGATGTTTCTGCATTTTACTGATCACCTAGAGGCCTTTTTTGGTCATCAACATTAGTAATTATAATACCTAATTAAATAAATATTTTGGGTCATTTTTTACACAGCACCATCTAGTCCCAAATTAAGCAGAGCTTGTACTATGGATACTAGACAATGGATATAATACTTATATACTTATATACTTTTTTTTTGTAAATATATACTTATAATACATAAGAAACAACCGGACAAACCCAAATACTCATGTTTTAGTCACACAAATATTTGTATCCTGTGGGAATCGAACCCACGACCCCATGATCAGCAGTCTGGTACTCGAACCGCTAGACCACAGACGTCGTCAAAATTAAATTTAGTATTTAAAAATTAAATGTAATATTTAATATTTAAAAATTACATTAAATATTTAAGAAGTTTCTGGTTTCGAAGTCCGTTGATTATGTAGGTAGGTATAACATCTGCCTATTTACATAACCCCAAATTAATATTTATTGCTGACTTAATTATAATACATATTAATTCTCAAACTGCTCGCATTAAATCATTCGACGTATAAATAGGTTGACATTTAATTCTGTATTCTGATGAAATGATACTTGAACTTATCGTTTCACGTCGTTGCAAATGTAACCTATATCATATGTCAAAATCGTGCAGCCATTGTCGATCCACCTGGTATGATGTCTCAAACATTTACAATATTTATAATGCTCGGAACCATTCGTATATAATGTAATTATTTTTTATTCTTTTAATGTGGAAACAGACTTGTAACACACCACGCCACGCAACGCGAATGTAACGTGTCCATTCGCTAGATTATATACTTATTCTGTTCCTGGATTTCAACAATCGGCCAATAAACACGCGTGGGATGTCATCGGGTGTTATAAATGTGCCTACTCCTTTACAGTGTATTTAGTGACTATCTTATACTTTTTAAATGTTCCAGTCTGAAGCCAGCTGTAATCTAATCTATTTTATTAATACTTATTGATTAAATACATACTGACGTCACCATAAAGACGTAAATTCAGAATGTGAAGGCAAATTTCGACCTGGCGGGTAGAAGTCGCGGTGGCTTAGTGGTCATAGCGTCTGGTGTACCTAACTAGAAGAAACAGGTTCGAATCCTGCCCGCGGTCGAATTTTTCCTTCGCTAAAATATTTATTGATATTAATCGGGAAACTGCGCCCTAAGTTAGACTAGTTAGTTAAATAATGGTCCAAAATAATTGAGAAATGGTTAGAATGATGATGATTGTCAATATGAAAGAAATAAGTAGTTGTTGATACATTCTGTGCTATTATAGTATGAAATGGCATACAATTTTATATTTTTTTTGTAAATGGGTCTTTTAAAGACACACACACAAGTCAATGTTTTGAATTTTTAATGCTAGATAGCGACCTCTGAGAAGAAACACTGAAACAAACTCAGCGAATCATGGTCTCTTTTAAAATCCAGACATAATAACATCAAATATGTGAGTCTCACAATGTAGGGCAACGTTTGAAATAGCCTTTTGAAGGCATCACAATTATGCTTTACTGAACCAGTCATACATAGTAGTGTCCTATAGACCATAAATAAATCCATTCATCAACATCACACCGCTTGCATGGCCGGCATTGCGTTTGCTAATTACTTACATTAGTTAATTGTTAACATTAAAAACTGCATGGACACGGTTGTTCGCATTAACTTGCATTGAACTGTGAAAAAACATACATGAATTATGTGTATAGAGACGTGACCATTATTACAATCAAGTTTCAGCGCAACGTTGTATGGACGGCACCGGTGCAGTGGTGCAGTGGTGTAGTGCTCTAGCTACACCTAGAATTCACTGGTATATTTAGCCCTTACTCTTATAACTAGGCATAAGTCCTAATTCCGAGCTTTTGCTGAGAATTATATAGAAAATTCTTTTGACATAACACTTTGCTCGACCTGGGAATTGAACCGAGGACATCTATCGCAGCAGCAAGGAGTGAGCTGAGCCTATGATAGTTGTCGTTTTTTGAACACACACAGTATGTTGGTATGTTAACTTAGTGACATTGACTGAGTTTAATTAAAATTTTCGGGCTGCTACTGAAGACTAGGTGCCCTTATTTTATAGTATGGAATATCCTCATAGATCATCCGCCACCCTGGGAAGAGGCAGGCTATGTCGGACTCAGGGTAAGACTGACTAAAAACCGCACTTTCCTCAAGTTAATGATATCAGAAATAAAATGAAAGTTAAGCTTGCAGCTCAGCTGCTTAGTAATTCTGTTACCACTAGCATTGAATATTGTGAGCTTACCCTATAGTCATGGGATCCGGAAATACCTAGAATCCGCAGAACTTCGTGCTCTACACTCGCCGGTCATTGAGATGAAATAGTCATAATTATAATAACTTACATTAATGAAATATGGAGGTAATACATATTGTATATACCTAACGAATGGTTTCTTTATGACGAGACTAAACTAATACTTATTCAAATGTTAGATTAGACTACCGGAGCTACCCATAATTTACATAGAACAGACAAAAAACTTGATTTTCGTCTTTAATAATAGCCGTCGCTTTAATGTAACTAAACGCAATCTTGTATAATTTGAATACCAGTTTTTGTTGCGCAAAATTTACCGAGATTTTATACAATTAGTTACTGCTGTCCCGTCTCGAACGCGATCTCTTAATATAATTTTATTTAATGACAGACGGTATTTATAAGAAAACAGAATAAATCAAAAGCTAGATTAAATATATAGGTGTAATAAATAAAGTACACTGACATCAACATAACAGGTAATTTACACAGAACACTCAGTTAATGTGAACAAGAAATGAAGATAAACAAATAAAACTTTAAATGTTAGTGACATCGCATATTTTATAAATAAATTTAAAGAAAAATGTTTATAACTCAGCTCTGAATGTCAGTTCGGTTATTTACATTTATAAGTGCTATTTGTAAAACGAAATAGATGTCATCATAATTAATCTTATTCTAATCCAATATAAATATTCGTACATGCTATAATAAACGGGTAGGTAATCAAATGTTGATCTGAGATCGCTATGCATTTACGTGTGTCGTCAAAGCTTGCCCGCTGCGCCTGCGCCTGCGACCCGTCAACGTCGACAGGCGTCAGCAACGCTTGTCAAATGTCAACGTTTTAAAGCCACAATATTGAAGCAATTTTAATTCAATCGTGCGACATTTTGTTCACATTGAGGCGGTACCGCGGTCGCGGCAAGCACTCCTACTCATTACGACTTCATTTTGTTATAACAACAATGAAAGCCCGCGTTTTGCGTTTTATTCATCCGCCGAGCTTGACAGCGCCTTTGTGTGGGAATCAATCTTACGTCGTCTGTAATGATGCAAAATCGGTTCCACTGAATGACAAAGAAAGAAGCTGCCGCTAATGTTGTTTATACTTTTTTCCTTACCCACGAAGTAACTTATTGAATAAAAATGTTACGGTCTTCCATACAAATTTATTGTAAGTTGCTTAAACACCAAAGAATTAACTTTGGTACCTATTAACTTCATCATGGATCAGCCGATCCTCGTAATTATACCGACCGCTTTAAATAATTAGTCGTGTACAGTTACAATCTCAACAATTTTACGACTAATCAGTAATCTCTCATCATTATTTATTATTCGTCAAGTAATTACTTATAAATATTTAATGCAAGTACACAAGTAATATTTAATGTTAGATCATATACTCTTAAGTACATAACGTGCATACTTAGATAAACTGCTATTGAGTTTATATTTTAACTGTGGATAATGTCAGATATAGTAATTAACTAAGTAATTTTGTGATCGAGGGTCTAAAACCGTCATACTTGCCAAGCACGATGAGTGGTTGATAAAGACCATTTTCATCTGTCACATCTGGGACAAATACGCGACTCTCATACTAAACTGACGTGTTCTCCTCAAAAAGGGAGTCTACAAAGGCATAAACAAGTCCGATATTCAGTTTAAAACTGTTTAAGTAATCTTCGAGGCACCGAGAGACGTACGGGACAAGGCCCATCATATTTCCATGCGTTATCGAGCCGCAATGTGGAGAAACGTGTGTAGTTGGCGGCGGACTTTTGTCTTGTTTGTTATTAACAACAATGAGCGGGACAGACATGCACGGCTGCGGGAAAGTGCGCATGGAAAATATTGACAGAGCAACTAGTGGATACAGATTTCAAAGGCCGAAATTAGAACTAATGTTAGTTCATGTTACATAATCATCATGAGCGATCTGAAATATAAGTAATAAAAAAAAACTGGATTCTTGGCAGCTATCTACTGCTATTTTGGAAATTTCAGTAAAAAAACTGATTTTTTCCAAAAATATAAATAAATAGTAAACAAAATGGAATAGTTTGGTAAATATCTGTTAACTGTACTAGGCCTCATATCGTTTGGGCCGTGTTGCTGGAGTGATTAGCCGCGCATAGCCCTGTAATCACGCCTCTGCTGCCCGTGCGTCTGCGCCGATCCAAGCCTCCCGCCCCGCTCACCCGCCTGCACCGCCGCGCGCCCAGCTCGCACCCCGCACTGCCCCGGGGCGAATATCTCCAGAGCAAACAGAAAAAAACAGAAACAACGTTCGACTCGGCGTGCGTACACTGTTAACGACCCGACCTGTTTTCGATGCCGTGTGGGAAGATTTAGCGAATTTGAATTTCGATTGCCCGAGTCGGGTCCAATGGTCCATCCATCACGAGAATTGATGGATTCGGGGCCAAAACGACGCGAAAAACCTTATGAGATGAAAGCGGGCTATTTCGTGATCGATATTTGTAAGCGAAGCTATTACCATCAGCTATTGCTTTTGGGCTTGTATTTATTTTTGTTTTGTCAAGTTAATAAGGTCTGAACAGTAGGCTGTTAAGTGAGTTTTCTAATTTGCTAACTCCATAAGTTTTTTTTACGATTTTGTGGACTACTTCCGACCTAAGTATATGCATAAAGTTATGAAGACAATAGTTTCAGCTTGCTCTATGTTTGTCAATGATAACATCCTGCAATGTTAATTTAATCATTTTGAGCATACATTCAGTCATTAGCATCAGGTACCACGTGCTGGTTAGAATAATCCTGTACGAAAGGTGAACAGGCATTTTAAATTATTTATTCTCATCCTCCAAAACGACCCATTTTCTGCTCAATTTTGAAGTGATACAACGTACTAGTGTTTGTTGCTATTTTCTTCTTGAACATTACTTTAATTAGCTCCAAGATCGTAAATCAGAATTATTATAGAACCTCTTTCATATATAGACAGTAGGTACCTACATAATATCACAGCGTAAGAAACTAACTGACTTCTCTAAACCGTGATAATATTGTATTGTATTGTACCTACCTACCAATACAGGGACACATACATCTGTATACGTAGCGGCCGGTGCCCGTCCGTCTGGACTCCTCCGCCGCGGTGTCTGCCACCCTGCGGGTTTTATTGCCACTAGAGCTCCTACAGCGCACAGATATCAAATAATTCACCATGAAACAACGCAATGTGAATAACACGAACGCACTTAAATTGTTTTAATGAAAGCTAGTGAAATGGTGTGGACTCCAGGCGCAGGGAAATACTTGGAATGAAAATAAGAAATGTTGATCAGAATTATCAAATAATTGAATAGTGGTTGTGAGGGCGACTGCTACGCTAGAAGTCCTCGGTACGATTTCTTGGGTTTTTCTATGAAATTTTCAGTATCAGCTCAAGAGTTTGGATTTGTGCAATGGAAATAGGCTCGTCACCTACATGGGACCTAAACATACCGGCAGGCGAACTAGGGTGTATTATGATTTCACTGATCTCTAGGCTATGGCTTAAAATGTAAAATTTATCATTAATTAATTAATATAATCAATCCGAATTTACACAATCATTTCTCAGATTATTTCTAATTGTAAAACTCAGCTTTAAACAATAATAACCTCTTATACTATAAAAACTCTCACAATTACATTCGTATCTATTACAAAGCGATACAGTATTTTTATGTATCTACTTATAGTTCATTTGTTTTCACCGCCGAATGATGACGTAACAGTCTGTATAAGGGTGGCGTTAAAAAAGTCGTGTGATGTATCACGTCTTTGTGATAGAGTGAGTAGATCGGTTACCTGAATGAGATCTTTGCCCGACGTAATGGTCATTACGTGAACACCGCTTGGTGATTCGTTTAAAATTATATTGCTAATATATGTAAACTTGAATAGCCGCTAGAGGGAGGTTAGATATTAAAAGTATAAGAAAAGTTTTTGTTAATACATTTGAATTTAAAAAAATCCGAACGCAATTTTAGATCAAAAAATGAAAATAAATTCAAAAAAGTTATTAAGTCTACCCTGTGCAGGCAAGCTTACTATAAATTGGTAGATTATCTTCTGGATAAAAATGTTTGGCGTAGTGCTGTTCCAGCTCCACAAGATGATATTCGCATAATTGAGTAATTTTACTGTAATCTGACATAAATGCAATTGTTAATAAATCCATCTAAGTATTCGATGACATTTAGTACCTTTTTATCGACTTAAGTAATTATTTATACACTTACTTATTATAAATATTTTTGTTTTTATTTTGTTTAAACTCATGTTGTATTGAATTTTGTACAGTATGAGAGTCGTGCAGCCATTGGTGTTGCATATACCTAGTGCCTATATTTATAAATGACATTAAATTCTATTGTGCCTTTCGATTGCCTTGCGGTCTGAGCTTGTCATGCTCACTAAAATGTCCTGCTGATGGTGGCGTTGTGTGTCGGGTCGTTTTATTCCCTGCAATATGGTTGAGTCGAACGACGCCGATACACACGTCATACTCCTGAACGGGTGCCGTCTGTCGGGGCTGGTCAGCTCTTACTGTCAATGGCAATTTTTTATTTATTTATTTATTTTATTTTTTATTCTGGATCAAACTGCATTTTTCTCATTAACTATTCATAACAAACATGTAAACCAAGATTAACATTGTAATCATATTGTTTTTAAAAAGAGTGTCTATGGAGTTTCTTGCCGGTTCTTCTCAATAAGATCCACTTTTTGGAACCGTGCAACTAGTTTTGACTTTTCAAAAGTGCTATTTTATTGGTCTAATTGAAATAAAACATTTGACTTTGACTTTGAATGATATTGAAACATTTCAGTGCTCCGCGAGGAAACGTTGTGTTGGCAGTGGGGAGACATTTACCCTTATACTGCCAACCCAACTATTCCTATTTCGTTTCACAGAGTCGACAACGTGCAAGCAATACCCTTGGTTTTACAAGCGTCTTTAGGTAGGCTACGGTAACCGCTTACCATCAAGTGGGCCGTATGCTTGTTTGCCACCTTAGTGGTATAGAAAAAATATTCAAGGGATGCTTATGGTACAGTATGGGTAGTGACCGTTAGTTTAGAAGGGGAGATGTATGTAATGAGGATCAGCATGTGGACAATGGTGATCAGTACATATCGCACATATAATTGCGAGCAGAGTTCCATCTTGAACAGACAGCGTGAGCCCAAAGCCTACAAGAATGCACCGATTGCATATTTTGTGATCTCGTCCGAATTCTCCACATACAGGAAAGCTTTCTGCGTCTTCTGCATCGTCGAATTCATCATCCTGGGATAACTCGTCTGTGTCCACGTCTAACTTAGAAGTATCATTCGATTCCTGTAGCATTTTCTTTTTAACCTTCTCAGAACCGACCTTCTTCTTATTACACAGTCCGTAAATGTAAAAATGGAAATAAAGTTTTACGTTTATTGGCTGTTGTTTTTTTTATATTTTATCAAATTCGCGTCTGGTATACATACAGAAACAATTGATTAAAATCCTAAAATGTAAAATTTGGGATTGCGTTGTTTCATGGTAGAGATTTGTGATTCTCTAAACTATTTCACTTATTGAATAAAATAGTTTAGAAAATCACAAATCTTTCACAATTTTTTCTGGACTGACATAATTAGGTATGTATTAGTTGTTAACATTGTGACTATTCTATAAACGGAAATATTGATTTCATAGGTTCATTGGTTCAATATGATATTTAAACAAATTCTTTGACACAGACACTTCTTAGGGAGCCAGTTTATTAACTTTGTGTAATGTTTATTTTATTCAACATACCTTATGGTACATGACTATACTAATACCTACTTAATTAAGCAATCCACAAAATGTCCGATTATTTACATATCCACGATAGAGACTCTTCAACATCAGTTCTATAAGTGGGGTATGTTGTAGGCCGTTCTCACAATACGGCGAAGTAAGATATGTTTGTGTTGTGAAAATGGAAATAAAATATCTGTCCTCCGTGACATGCATGGAAAAATATTTGTATGAAAAATTCACAGAATGGAATAAAGGTCATTGCCTACTATTTGTCATTATGTATAACTAGCTTTTGCTCGCGGTTTAACACTCACCCCAAAGAACTTTTGAGCTTATTGACAGATTAGGGTAATCTGTCAAATCTCTTTGATAGATTTTCAACTTTAATTCAAAGGCATATGGTTTAAATTCAATTGCTTATGTGCTGCAAATAGCTTGATGTGCTGGCCTCTGTACTACTAAATTATTATAAAACGATGTTAATGTACAACATGATATCTAAATAAGATATTTTGAAATATAACTACTTTTGAAGGATTTTATCGTGGTAAATAAATAAATAATAAATATTTTTGGGACATTTTTACACAGCACCATCCAGTCCCAAACTAAGCAGAGCTTGTACTATGAAAACTAGACAATGTATATAATACTTATATACTTTTTTTTTTGTAAATACATACTTATAATACATAAGAAACACCCAGACAAACACAAATACTCATGTTTTACCCACACAAATATTTGTGTCCTGTGGGAATCGAACCCACGACCCCACGATCAGCAGTCGAACCACTAGACCACAGATGTCGTCATTGGTACATATTATTGGTATCTATTATTAAAATCAGTTAACATTGCAATAAAATCCGAAAAAAAATGTTATTTTAAATGTCATAATTCTGTAAGTGGTAGAAATCGTAAATAAAAGATCGATATGTTTGAGAACCGTTTGCAGTAAACTTATGCATACCTATAAACTCGTCTTAGAGTCAGATTTTTAATATAGACTGCGACTGCGTTTCGTCAACAGCATAAATCATAATTTATGGAGGCTATATTTTATTAGTTTTTATATGTTATCAAATCTAATGTAATAACTTGGAACATACATATATCTATAGCTTGTGTTGCATCATTTCAACGTAAACATAATCTACAGTTAATTTTAATGAAAATTCGCGTGATATTATAAATATGTATACATATACAGCTACTGTACTTTAATGAATTTTCATTATAGGGGTTAATCTGCTATCAGCTTCTGTTGGAAGTATGTTTATGCCCAATATTGTCACAGCAGGTAGTCTAGTAAAGGATCGCGCTGCACTACGAATACGTAGAGAGTAGACATGCGCGCGCGACGGCCGAGTGTCCGTTTTACGACGACACATCTGCCACATTTCACGCTTACCTTTCCAATTTTCCATCGGCTCTTTCTTATGCTGCTATAAAACTTTATGTTTTCGAAAAGAGCGCTATTCATCGCTGAATCCATATACTCTGACATTGGTCATGCCGCCTGTCCATGTTTACGTATCTGCACGTGCAAAACTGTATACAAAAACAACACTTAGGCGCGTGTAATTTGGGGTGACAACTGCGTGCGGAATAGGTGAGTTCGTAGTGAGGTACGCAGGTGGCGTACGCGCTGCTACGCGACAAACGACGGCCCTGTGTGTCACGCATGTACTCGTAACGAAGCGTTCAACAATTCTTTAGAGCTGGTTATTAAAATATTTGTTGTTCCGATGTTATTTATTTGTATATGTGGAGAGGCTTTGTGGCGCGCCGACAGACGTTCCCTGTGATGTAGGTGGTTCGCTGGAGTCGTGTATGGCTGCCATTGTTGACGACTGTGACCAATTCTTGTGTGTGAGATAATAACATCGCAAAATTCCACTTATTTTTTATTCAAAGAATGTAAAAAAAATAACATCAATTTGGAGTTAAATTGTTATAAATTAGGAAATTAAACCCATAATGATTTCGTTTAGATAAATCATTGATTACTCATTGAGTACTCGCGCATTGACTGATGTGGATATTTATTTATTCATAAGGCAGGCACACCAATAACTTATTTACAAGTATACCTCGGAACAAAGTTACTAGTGGGTACATAATGGAGATTGTTTCTTCATTTATAGACACTTGGCCCTGTATGTATGAGACCAGATGTGAGAGTTGAAATAATCAATTAAAAGGAATCGATTACGTAGGCCTGAAGCAGACGCGTCGGCTTCTGCCCTGACTTCTCGCCGCATAGAACGAATCGACTCAATTATTACTAACCCGAGGATGAAAATTAAATTGGACTTCGGCTTGATGCGCTCAAACGATGAGACTGTTAAAACATTATGAGCCATACAATTTTTATCTCCCTCTTGGATCTTTAAACAGAGAGGTGCGAGGAGCCCGCAGACGCTCCGGCGCAGTACGAGCGAGACGATGCGCGTGCGCGCGACAGAGAGCCAGCACCGACCGGCCGGCAGAGGTCGAATATAAATGTGGAATGTTTATGGTTCTACCGTTTTATTTTATTCCTGGGCCGGCAAAGCATTAAATATTGTTTCAATTGAAAGCGGGCAGATCAGACGGTAGTGTCTAATGAAGAATAGATTAATAAAACCCGACAGTTGATTGAGTTCGATTCGCAATCGCGCCGATGCTGCATCAACAGATCGTATCTCCGACGGATATACTACTTGTGTTACGAGTGTTGATACAAATCTATCTAATTGATGCGACGCAGGCCGCTTATCTGTGTCGGTCTAGCTACGAACTCGCATGTTGGGTTAGCGCTAGAGTGGCGTTGGTAGGGTTGTCGAGGTAGTGTGGTGCTTGATGCATGCGTGCGAGGTGGAGCGACCGCCCGCGCACAAAGGCTTTGTCGCCACCGCTCGGCTTTGATCGGTCGGTGCGGCATAGCGGGCCAGCGCGGCGGTATTGTCGCGCGATTAGTCGCGGCGCCGCGGCCGCCACATTTGTGTGTTGCGAGTGTTGTGACACTGGCACAGAGCATCACAAGCGCCGACACAGACGCCGACTGTTTGCATTGTACTACGTGCCGTGACATATCGTTTGTCGGACGGCCGCCGACGATGCTGAGGCATGACTTACGATGTTTTATGGAGCTGAGCTTTGTTACCATTGAATAAGTTGGATGTTAAGGAGGGTCGCGTTAACAATTACACAACACCTAGGCATTACCTTAGACTATTGTTCGTGTATTTTATGCAAGGATGGGCTGAAATGATACTTCTAAGTAGACGCGTGATGTTGCAATACTTACAAAAGCTAAACTCATTATGACTTAAGACTGTCTCGTACCTAGGCATTTAAATAATTTATTCAGCTTTATAAACAAACGATGGTTATACCTATTGGGTATATGTACTTAAACTATAATTACACAAACCGTTACATCAGAGATTGGAGAGCCGTAGAAAGCAGGGTTCTGTAGTCTGTGCCTACCCCATGGGGAGAGGCGTAAAATAATTTTAGATAAGTACTACTACTAACTAAGAAATTTATACGGTGAGTGCCAGCGGCAACGTTGGAGAAGATGCTCTACAAGGATATACACCGATCTTATTGGTATGGTTCTTCAAAAAGGTCAGGTGCGTAGTACTCGCAACCGGCGCGTTTGTTTGTTTTATGTATGAATATGGAAGAAGAATCAAGAAACGTAGCTCGACTTCCTGCCTACCCATGTGAGAAAAAGGCGTGTGTGTATGTCATCAGCAACCCATATATTATATTGTCCCACTGCTGGGAACGGGTCTCCTCTCATATTGAGAGGGATTAGACTATAGTCCACCACGCTGGCCTAGTGCGGGATGGATGACTTCACAAACCATCGAGAAAAATCTCTAAGGTATGCAGGTTTCCTCACGATGTTTTCCTTCACCGTTTAACCGAGTGATAATTAATTATGAATACGCACATGAATTTGAAAAGTCAGAGGTGCGTGCCTTGGGTTCGTACTCGAGACCTTCGACTTGGCAGTCCAATGGTCATACCACTAGGCTATCACTGCTTGTATATCGTGAGTGTACGTATATATAAATAACTATAGCACTAATACAACTATACTAACAAATGTGTTTATTGAAATAAAACTACGGGTAGAACGGTAGTCTAGTACGGGGTGTCTGTACCCGTGACCATGGACGTTATAAATGATCCGAAACGTCAAAATAATAATATCAATATAACGTGATGAAATCCATAAAAAATGTTTTGTCAATGTCTAATATTCGCGTAAGTGTCAGATATAATTATTAGAAATGTGTTTATATAAGAACTAGCGACCCGCTCCGGTTTCGCACGGGTGCAACATGTATGTAATTAAATATAGCCTAATATGACACAAATAATGTGGCTTTCTATTGGTAAAATAATATTCAAAATCGGTTCAGTAGACTAGACAAACTTTACCTTTTTATAATATTAGTATACATAGAATTCAAATTGTTATTTGAAAACTCTACATGGCTAGATTTGCTACGAAATTAATAAAAACTTTGCGTTTGTAACTGTAGCATACTAATCGTACTTATATTTCACAATTTATTATTTTATAACATACTACTTAATGTACTATTCTTAATGTTAAAATGAAATGTAGTTTGTAATATTATCGCGTAATGTAATGTCAGACTGTACTACGAAGCTCGTAGACAATGGTTACGCAACTATAGGTACTACGAGTCTGTATGAGTCTAAACATTCCGTAGTCGTAGTAATGTGTGTTCTTTCATTGTCTATGATCTACGACGTAATCGTAGCGAGTTTTTATTGATGTGTACACATTCTAGCGCTGTACGAAGGTATCCTGCAAGTGGGTTCAGAATTTACATATGTGTGTGTTTGTAAAGGTCATTAATTTTTTTTAAACATTGCCCCAAATTAGTGTTTGCTTCTGTATGGTGGGTGTGTTTACAAACACAAATTATCACATACAATTGTTCCGTGTGGGGATCGAACCTATAACCCGCGTCGCAGAAGCCGATTGCTGAGTCGCAGCGCCAAACGTGTCGTCAACACTGATCTTCCGGCTTATTTCATTCATCCCACTAATCTTATAATATACTTTTAAGATTATTCGGTATTTAAGTATAGTAATACTATGACATGAGATTAGCTTACCTTGATTTGAAGAAGATGAGAAGAACATTCAAAACTAAGTAAATTTATTATTATTATCAGCCGTGATCGTCACACTGCAGGGTAGAGGCCTCCCTTTCTTCTTTTCTTCCACTCTTCGCGGTTGATAACTTTCAACATCCAACCCTCGCAGTATGAATCAAGTTCATCCCGCCATCGCATTCTGGGTCTGCCGCGACTTCTTCTTGAAATGCTGTGGCATGGCAGTGCCTGTGTGCTATGGCATGTAAATGAAGACCTTATTTATTTTTTGTGTTCGATTTTAAACCTTTTTTCACACTGGCAATACCACCATACATACTTTACTTACCTACATAATTAATGCTATTATTTATTCTTTCTTTAAGAAAAGAAGGTTGTTGTACTAATCGAATAAATAAGAATTAAGTAATAGTGTGACGGTGCTGGGTCGTGAAATACAGGTTTTATCCTTGTTCTGAAGACAGCTCTTAAAAATATTTTTTATTTTATTAAGTATTCTTCGTTATAAATTCGAACATAATACCATTTAGGAAGCGATCCGTAGGTACTCATACTGTAAGCGATCGTCAACAGTTCAGACAAACGTGTATTACCTACTATGTGACCGGATATAAATATTAAAACACTGTTCGTTCCCACACGATTTAACACAATCATATTACTATTAATATTATATTTCATTAATTAAATCTGTGAATGTATATAGATTAACTTTAGTTTTATAATTAAATTAATTAAAATTTGTGACTGCGCCGATAGACCAATAAATAGACTGTTCGCCGAAAATGTGATTGATAAGCATTAACATCGAATTCCCTAATTATTCTTTTAGATAGAAAACGTCAATATGATTGACCGGGGTGAATAGGGATACAGGGGTGAATCGGGAAAAACCTTTAAAACTGATTTTCAGCTTTAATTATTAAAGTTTGTTGGAAAAAAAGGACTCTAATATTTTTGCTGATTGTAACAAACTATTAGAAGATGTTATTGGCCATAAACTATAATAATTAAAGCTGAAATTACATTTTTGTCCTGCCTTATTCAACCCTGCATCGCATCCCTATTCATCCCATTTGACGGTACTTCAGCTAAAGTCTATTATTCTATGTTGTGTATATTGTGTGTAGTTAGCCACAAACTATAATAATTAAACCTGAAAATACATTACAAAGTTTTGTCCTGATTCACCTCTGCATCTCTATTCACCCTATTTGACGGTACTTCAGTCAAAGTCTGCTATGTCAATTGTATCAGAATGGTTCTCTAGATATATTCTATATTCTCTAGATAGGTCTGGCAGATTTCGTAGACATAATTGTGAAAATTCAACAATTCTGAAGTCATTGAACGACCATTTTGACATAATAGAATGGCTGAATACTCCTTTTTCTTTCCAAATAAGTATAATTTTTAATTTCAAACATTTTCTTTTAATTCAATATTGTTTATTATGGACTTACCTCATCTCATCTCACCTCATCTGGATACCAACCCCGATGAACTCTGCTGCAGCGTGTACCTAATTATTATTTTATATCACTACCCCTTGATACGTTACAATACTTATCGGTATTGCAATAAACAATTTTAGAGACATGGTGGGAGTAATTCCCCTCAAATAGGAGCTGCCCGACTGGGGAAGCCCACCTTGCAGAAAATCGAAGTGAAATAACACTGCTTTGAGCTGTGCTCCTTACGATGAGCAAAGTTGTCAGTGCTCCGCGAGGAAACATTGTGTCGGTAGTGGGGGGACTTTGGCCCTTATACTGCTACCCAACTATTTCTGTTTCCTTTTACAGGGTCGGCAACTCCTACGTCATACCTGGTGTTGCAAGCGTCTATAGGCTACCGTAACCTATGCTTGTTTGCCACCTTAGTGGTATAAAAATAAACCAGTAAGATTAGTTAAATTATACCAATTCTTCAATTATAAAAAAGAGGTGTTATATAACTACATTAGAAACTGTTATAGCGTTACCGTTTAACTGAGGATCGGTGCTGCTATTGAGAGGTTTTTTTATTATTTTCCATAAAGTAGGATAATCACTACATAGTATATACAAAGTCGCTTTCTCTGTCCCTATATCCCTATGTATGCTTAAATCTTTAAAACTACGCAACGGATTTTGATGCGGTTTTTTTTAATAGATAAAGTGATTTAAGAGGGAGGTTTATCTGTATAATACATGTATATTGCACTCGTGCGAAGCGGGGGCGGGTCGCTAGTATGTTATATAATATACAACACATTTCTCCTGCCAACTGTCCTTGGCCGACTTGTGACTTGGCAGACTTCATAGATTGATGATCAGTATGTAGTTGATGATCAGTAATCTAACTAGGCATTCAGTGAGCGACTGACGGCAGCAGCTCTGGCATTTTTGACTTATGGGAAATCTTTAATTTATTTTACGAGGAACTAAAGTCGCCATGAAAAAATTGCTAGAGACGTTATCGACTATCGCTCATTTATAAGCATACATAAAATAAACATACATATTTGTATGTAACTGTCGCATTAGTCTAGTTATTGTAAGTGCGACTGCTACGCTAGATGTTTAGATTTCGATTCGCGGGTCGAGTAAAGTCCTTCGTCGCCCTTAATTTCATGGGACCTATCAGGCCTATCTAAGCTGTGGATGCACATTGGCACATGTCTGCCTAACCCTTCGCGGAATACAGGCCTGCCGGTATGATTGACGGATTCTGCCAGGTGTCTAGTATTCGAACTACGCCCACCATGCGCGACAGGCATTATTCTAATAACTAAAAAATCTCTGATTAAGTCTAAAACGCTTTATTAACGTAGAACTCAAAACTTATATATCATTCAGTTGATGAGGTATTTTATCATGCCGGAGAACTCCTCAACTGAATTACATCATTAATATTGTATCAAATAGATTATTAACGTCAGGTTTACCCTTTTAATGGATATTATTGCGCAAAAAGTAACAATTACGTTACATTGTTGTTGTAAGGCTGTGTACACACTAAGCTTACAGTGAGCTATTAGTTTGCGTCGAGCCTATAAACATAGCCTAGCACAGTGATTTGATAATTAACAATTTTATTAACATTGTACTATAGCCTAGTTGGACTATAGCCGTCAATATGAGAGGAGACCCGTGCCCAGCAGTGGGACAGTATATGGGTGAGTGATGTTTTGCATTTTTATAGTACGGAAAATCCTCAGTTTTTTTTTACCTTTATTTGGGAAAATAAACAGTTACACATTAAAGTAATACAAAAACAATTGCAGTGGCAGAGTTAGTAAATGTATAACCAACAACATTATCCACATATTACAAAGAAGTTAAATAGCAAGTACGATGTGTAATTCTTAATAGAATACAGCTGTGGTTAGTATACATATAAAATCTAACATTAATATATCAAATACATTCAAAACGGAAAGAGAAAAGTCTAACATCTAAAAATTATGGAACATAATCAGTCACCGTCTTAAGAATGACATTACGAAACTTCCCAGAAGAAACAGAGAAGAAGTCTACATTTTGGAAAGTCTTATCATACTGACTAGTAAGGCGTCGCAGAGGCGCCCGCATTTGAACGGGTAGAGGTAACGGCGAAGAGGGGTTGCGCGCGCACTCCACGACTTATGGTTGTTCTAGGCACTACGTAACAAATCTTATTACTAATGTCCACACAATCATATGTGTTGCTACATAAGATGATAATCTGCCATCTTGGAACGCGGCGGGGTATATCTGACTCGTACTGACTAAAGACTGCAGCATTTGCCATTACTTGCCCTCTAGTCATGGCCATGGGATCCGTGAAATTCTCCACGACTATGACAGGCAATATATATTACGTATTGCCTAAAGTTTTAATATTTTGGAGAATATTTCCTTGACTTGAAACAAGAGGGCCAGCGATGCATAGATTGGAGATCTCGGAGGATCTTCTCAATGTTTTCTAATACTTTGTAGAAGGTTCTTACGGAAAGAAAGAAAATTGAGCAAATTTTATCAAGGTAAAGTTCGAACAGATAAAGTCGCGGGCTGAAGCTAGTAGTTTATTTATATTAAACAAAACTGTTTAGATTTCTAAAAGTAGGGTCAAGAACTTGTTTAATTTGTCGCCAATCGTTCCCCTACGGCAGACAGTACAACGTAAACGTTTAATTCACGTATTAATTTAATGACATCGATTAATTTAGAAACCGCAACCGGCGTTTTAATTGTTCCATTCATCAAAATAAATCGATGTTATTAACGTAGTGAGTGTTGAATAATCCGTATCCGCATTCAGTATTAAATTAGTTTCTTTGTTTTGCAATGCCGATGAAGCATTGTAGGTATGAAGTACACACTTTTAAATAAATTAGATTTAAGTTATTTTAAGTTTGTTTGTAATAGATAAAAATACTGAACCGATTTTTTTTTCCACCAGTAGAAATCTGCATTCTCAGTAAGTAATGTGGGCTGTGTTTTCTTACTGTCTAACCGCACAAAGTCAGGGCTGGCCCGAGTCATCATATTTTTATTACATCGTCATATTTAATCTGAATTTCGGAAATAGTACCCTGTAACTTCTATCTATCTATCTATCAGCTACGGACGTCCAGAGCTGAACATAGGCCTCCCCTAATGATCGCCACAAAAATCGATCTTGCGCAGACCGCATCCACCGACTCCCTGCGACCCTCACAAGGTCGTCCGTCCACCTAGTTGGGGGCCGTCCTACGCTGCGCTTTCCTATGCGTGGTCCAGTCCAGGACTTTATTTCCCCAGCGGCCATCCGTTCTTCAGGCCACATGGCCCGCCCATTGCCACTTCAACCGTGCAATCCTGCGAGCTATGTCGGTTACTTTGGTTCTTCTGCGGATATCCGCATTTCTGATTCTATCACGCAGAGAAATTCCGAGCATAGCCCTCTCCATTGCACGTTGCGTGACTCTGAGCCTCCTAATAAGTCCCATCGTGAACGACCATGTCTCTGTTCCGTAGGTCATCACTGGCAACACGCACTGTTCGAAGAATTTCATCTTCAGGCACTGAGGAATTTTGGACGAGAAGATATGTCGCAATTTCCCGAACGCTGCCCAGCCGAGTTGGATTCGACGATTAACCTCTTTCTCAAAGTTGGACCTACCTAGCTAGACAATTTGTCCTAGGTATACATACTCGTCTACAACTTCGAGAGCAGAGCCCTCAACAAATATCGGGTAGCTGTAACTTCTAAACGTGTTAATAAATGTTATTACTGCTGTTTAGTTCTGTAGTAGTAGGCATACGAGTTTAGGTTCAGAAACAGGGTAGAAAACACCACGGCATAGGTAGTGTGAGATAGTTTTCTTTCTATCCTAATGGAGGGAAACTGTTATAAAAACTATTTGAATACTTTCCTAAGTTATTCTTATTACAGTCACTCTATAATGATTTTTAAGAAGCCTAATCACTGAGTTACTGATCTGAGTAGTCATATCATTTATGTATAATAATTATTATCGAGTTAATATTTGATGCATCATAAAATTTGACAGCAAAACTTAATTTTTATAAATCTTGCAAAAGGGTGAGTAAGTATAACTAATTTGGTAAATGTCTGTGTTCTCATAATTCACAAAATCGTTAAAGCAATTAAAATCACATTACCTATTCACTCCATTGAAGCTCAACTGCCCGCCTAAGAAACGTTCAGGCGGAAAATCTAAAAATTTTAACAAAGGAGGTTATATAATACCTACCTGTGCCTTTACATTCTAAGCAATTAGTATGAATGAAATAAATGAATGAACTTTTAGTGAAGGTTTAGAAGTTCAATTTTCTTTTTATGATACTTTTACAAATTTTTACTGTGTGCCAAATGTAAGTAGGCAAAGATGCCTTGCGGAAAAGAATTAACTTGCGAAATTAGAAATTGAAACGACCTACATAGTTTTTAAGTTCGGCAACATTTAACTTCTAATTCAGAAAAATATACAGTTTTAACGATTCTTTTGTTGTATGAGTAACAGTATACATACTTTCTTACGACTATTATTATAGCATCTAATGGAGTTTTTAAATAAGATTGACTTTTATCATTATAATTAAATTGATATGTGTATCTAGGCCAGCGTGGTGCACTATAGCCATATCCCTCTCAATCTCAGAGGTAACTAGTGCCCAGCAGTGGGTCAGTATATGGGTTGATGATTGGCAACAGACTCGCCCTTTATTACATGGTACCTAAACATACCGGAGAACTGTAGGTGTACATTAGTACACCTCTGCGCCTCTGCGTCTTCGGGAATAAAGGCGCAATGGTATGTTATGTTTAAACTTGTTAGAATTTCTCGTATGTCCAGGACGTTTATAAAAATTACGTTGGTAATTTCAGAAAGGAAAACATTATGTTTTTCAATTAGTACCAATGATAATTGTTTTCCCGTTTGTATTTAACCATTTCTTAACCTTACGTGTTAATTTTAACGTAAAAATTGCAGTAAGTTTCTAATACGACACGCCTATGATTATATGCAATACAAAATTTAAATGGCAAACGAAATACCATAAATGCACATTGTATAGTGATTAGAGATTTATTTTAAAACTATGGTTCATGTCTCCTGTTCAAATATAACCGTGCTGATAAAATGTGTACAAAGTATAGTTCACTGACGTCAAGCGCGCGCGCAGATATCATTTGCGGTGGGAAATTTGATTAAACCAGTGTATCAGTGGATAAAGGAAACAGTGCTAAAATAGTCATATCAAGAGGTCAAATAGAAAACAGAGGATAAAGATCACTGGCGATTGTTTCATCAAGAAGCTAAGACATAACATACCATCGCGCCTGTATTGCCGGAAGACGCAGACGCAGAGGTGTACTAATGTACATCTACAGTTCACCGGTATGTTTAGGTCCCATGTAATAGACGGTGAGCCTATTGCCATACACATATCAATCGTCAATCCATATACTGTCCCACTGCTGGGCACGGGTCTCCTCTCATATTGAGAGGGAATAGGCTATAGTCCATCACGCTGGCCGAGATGCACATATCAATTTAATTATAATTATAAAAGTCAATCTTATTTAAACTACTAAAACTCCATTAGATGCTATGATTATAACATAACATACCAACACACCTGTATTCCCCGAAGGATTAGGTAGTAGTGTACCAAAGTACACCGGTATGTTTAGGACCCATGTAATAAGGGGCGAGCCTATTGCCATTCATGGAACCTTAACATATGGGGGAACTGTGGGTGAATACTAGTACCCCTGCCTAACCCTCGGAGAATACAGGCGGAATGGTATTATAGGTATTGTTATTGGATTTGAAGCCTAAATTTGAAGATTCCTTTTATCTTTGGTATCATAAAAAGGAATGTAGTCATTCATATATCAGCGGCTTGTTAGATCATGTTGGTTAAGACAGCTATCAAGCAAAGTGAGCTATTGTAGAGCTCGTAGGCTTGCAACCTGTCACACGGAGCTGTCATGTTGACAGTAGTATTATCAACTCTAGGACTTAATAATGTCTATGATAACACTAAAAAAAGAGGGTTTGAAGGATTTAGTGATGTTGCTAAAAACAGAGTTTATTAGGTAATTACCTAATAAATATGTTTTAAGATAACATACTTTCTGTTTATTTAGCCTTCTCTATTGTATAAATTGAACCTTTCACATGAATTTTAATTTAAAATATAGCGGTTTTATTCATAAAACTTGTTTTGTCTTTTTCCCTGACAAAAAATATCACGTGTCGGAAAAAGACAAAACTTATTGTAATACGAGCTTTATTAGACATTTTATATTCTTATGAATACAACTAAAATAAAACACTGACAAACAGTTAACACAGTTTTTCTATATTTCCTTTCACTAATGTCTATAGCAATAAATTATACTTGTTTATATCATATAATACCATTTAGATCTGTACATATTTACAAACAGTCCATACCTAGCCTATATCACAGTTTGTACAATATAACATCTACGTAGTAAAAATGTTCTAGGGAATCGTTCTTACTGACTTCAAATCAAACTTCTTTGTTCTTACATGCCAATACCTGAAATAGAAAAAAAAAACATCTAAATCATGTTTACAAAAGATACCAGAAAACAAAATAAGCGTCGGTGATACTCCAATACCACGTAACTAACACTTTGCTGTAAGGCCTAGTATTCAATGTTATTTAATACAAAGTTAGGCTTTATAGCAAAGTGTTACTTACGCGGTATTGAAGTATCACTGACGTAAGGCAACTTATAAGGAGCTGCGCAAACTGAGAGACTTTTAGTTGCCGACACGGCACACCATCACACCGTAACGGAAACCGTAGTTGCTGTGTCTTGTAGCTGTAGTGGCTGATTTCATACTGGATATATAGAAATCAAATATTCATTGGTATCCTAAAAAAGACACAAAAGTGTCCACGTTTACGCAACGCCTAAGTCGATTTCTGGCAGCTACGGGATTTTAAGAATGTGAAAAAAATAAAGCAAATTTTCTGTAATTTGTCGCGGTTTTTTAAATTCAATCTTGCAGAATCCCCCACCTTTATTAATGAAAAAAGTATAGACTGGGTATAATTTATAATTTTTTTGTTAAGTCTAATGATTTAAAGTAACACAAACAGGAAAGAGACATAACATTGATTAACTGAACCTAGCCGTGTTTATAATTAAGGTGGTCAAAGTCTGTAAAATAATTTTCTGTAAAAGTAATTTCAAAGACACAGTTTTTCTAGACTTGCACGGACACTAATAAAATCATTAAAGTGGAGTCTTTTACAACAAAACAGACATTATTGCGCCCACGCAATTATTGTTGGCAATTATACCGTTTTTGCGATAAAAGTTCCCAAAATGTAAAGATTTGCTGAGTTAGGATTATCACTGTTCACTGTGTATTTCTAATCACTCTGTACAAAATTATAAATTTAATGACATGTTGGGTGTCGGTGATCGGAACAGTGATTTTGTCGGTTTGCAGAAAAACTTTGAAGTTATAGCCTTATAGGTACCACAGTTTAGTTTATACTAATTAATTATTGTGCAAAGAGTGTGTATGTTGACCGCAACGTCATCATAATATGTAGGTACAGACGCCAGCAGGTCAAGCTATCCAAAACTGTCAAATTTCCCCAATTGAATATGAACCTTATTATTTTGCTTTAAAGTTGAAAATCAATGAAAGAAATTTGACAGTTTATGGTAGCTTGATGTACTGGCCTCTGTACCTACTATAAACCGCACTTGCGGGTCATGGGATCCGCGAAATTCGCCACGACCATGACAGGCTGTGTTCCAGCAGTCGCTGGACCCCGTCAATTAGCGAGGCCTTTCCTCGCATACTGAAGCACGACATAAACGTGCGCCTACTGGGGAATATGTAGATACCTACGGTTGAAGTTTGTGCGCACGTCATTTGTTTATCCAAATAAAATGGCACATTACAATTTAATTTGCCTACGCAGTGATTCATTACATATTTTTAAGGAATTATGTTAACTAGTTTTGAGCAATTGTATTTGCAGATAAATTGCAGAATTATACGCTGGTTGATGTTAGTACTAATTAGACCAATAAAACATAATAATGCTTGTTACCTTTCTGCTACTTCTCATTGTCTTAATTTAATTAGACGTGGTTTTTATGTAGTTTGTTAGCGAGCTTGACTGCGTCGGACGTAGCGAACGATCTTAATTACCATCATCACATTAAAATTATGGACTAAACAACGTCTATTTGAAAATTTGGTAACAGCAGTGCTTAGGCAGGTCAACTTGCAAATGTCATACTGATACCTACCAATTAATTTCAGATAGTAAAATATCACATTTATTGTTACTTATACTCTATTAGTATTACTTATACTGGACAAATAAAGGCCTAATAACGTAAGTTAATTAAACGACTTCAAAAAGAAGGAGGTAATATGTTCGACTGTATGTATTTTTTTTTCTGTTATATTGTTATAGATTTTAGAGACAAAACATCTATTTGTAAACGATAAATAGATAAGATAGTTAAGATACTTTCTAGTTTTTTTTAATTTTAGTTTATTAGTAGTTTTTTAAATTATATTCATGTAAAGGAACTTTTTTAATAATATTGTTAAAATATATAATAAAGGAAAAAACTATTTCATTGTTATAACGTAACGTTATTTATTTGACGTTATATTGAATGAAGTAAGAAAGAATATAGTTTGAAATCAGAAGTTAAGTACAGTCAACAGTACCATCATTCGATTTTAAACTTAACCAAATTTTTAAGGTTTAAAATCATTTGGAGAATTTTGACAGTTTTGTATAACCTGATGTGCTGTTGACTGTACAAGTTATGGTCTAAAAATCTATAAATCCGATATTGTATTGTATTTAGGTACAAACATACCTAAACATATATGTGGAAGTATATTATTTAATTATATACATGATAAAATATCATACAATGTAACATCAGGTAAAGTACAGTCAGCGTCAGATATATCTGAACGTACAAACTGATCGAAATAATCTAAAAATCTAAGAAAACTAAGGTAAATTTCAGTGTTAAGGGCTGTTCTAGAATAAATACAACTACACGGCAACTGTCACTCTGACATGAATTGTATCTGACATGGGATCTCATGGGATAAAGTTTATATTGTAAAGTATTTTGGCTCGTCTGGATTTATTTGATGCTGACATAGAGGGGCCAGCACATCAAGCTACCCCAATCTGTCAAATTTCATTGATAGATTTTCAACTTTAATTCAAAGTAATAAGGTTCATGTTCCATTGGGAAAATTTGTCAGTTTTAGATAGCTTGACTTGCTGGCTTCTGTATATTGATATTATAGCATTGTAACTCACCTTATAAGCCATTAAACGTTATCAACCGTCGACCAGCGCACACACATCACCCCTGAGGCCGCTAATGTCTGCCGTCACTATCATCTAACTAATTTACTTGCATACATGAACTGTCTCTAGACATTTTCTTACAACTAGAGCTACATCTGAGATCGGTCTTTACACCCCTGCTACATCTGTGGACAAAGAAAAAATACGTTACATTTTTTTTTTATCTTGTACTACTAAGGTGGCAAACAAACATACGGTCCTCCTGATGGTAAACGGTTACCGTAGCCTATAGACAATTGCAACACCAGGGGTGTCACTTGCGCGTTGCCGACCTTGTAAAACGAAAGAGGAATAGTTGGGTTGGTAGTATAAGGGTCAAAGTCCCCCCACTGCCAACACAACGTTTCCTCGTGGAGTGGCAATCTTGCTCACCGTAAGAAACACAACACAGCTCAAAGCAGTGTTATTTCACTTCGATTTTCTGCAAGGCGGAGGTACTTCCCCAGTCGGGCAGCTCCAATTTGAATGGAATTACTCCCACTATGATACCTCCCTTAGATACTTTTAAACACGAAAGCGACTGCCGTCAGACCGTCGCAAGTTATTATCTGGGCACTAAAGCCTGCCTCGGTCAGCCTAAAGATCGATGACCAGAGATCCCTACATGTTCCGGCAACCACGATACCTACGTCCCGGATGTCATAGAGATAAACTGGTTGTGAGATATATTGGCATTTGTCATTTTTTCGAGGCGGGGCACAAACATAAAAATGTCGTCCCTGCCTGAATATGTTTTATATGTAGGTTGACCTATGACTACGTGCCCCGCGAAAAATAATGCATGTGTTTAAAGTATATACATACTGAACATCTGTTTTAGTGGTCGAAGTTGCGTTCGCCTGATCCTTCTGAGAAGAGGACCCAGCTGAAGAGGCTTGCTATTGCTGACCTACTTTACCTACTTCTACCGTCGAACAACCAGGCAAACAGAAAAGCAACACCGTTTCATGGTGGAAATTCTCGAAACCCGCACTGAGCGTTTTGCCTCGACATTCCTTATCCTTACAGTGAGTAGTAGAATGGAATGAAATAGAGGCCCTCTCTTTTATCTAATGACAGTTTGAATCATAAACCTATAAATGTCTTTTTGATGTCAATAAAATGAGACAGTATTAGAGATAATACATACTGAATATAGATCTCTTGACTACAAGATTTTTTTTAGTACAGAGAATTCTCAAGGGTCAACCGCCACCCGGGCAGGTGGCTGGGTATATTGGACTCGTACCGACTAAAAACAGGACTAGCCTTCACTTGCCCTATAGTCAGTATGGGATCCGTGTAATTCACTACGACCATGACAAGGCCTCCTCAAGGTCTTGACTACCTACCGATATACGATAACCTATTCACCTAAGAATAGCAAATAATCTAAAATAATTGAGAACCTCTTTCTTTCTAAAATCGGTTAAAACTCCATTATTGAAATTTCGTTTCAAAATAATTATGAAAGAAGGAAGTACTTAAAGATATGCCTTTATCTAAATATTAATATCAGAATTTGCAATTGCTTTGAACATTGTAAAGGTATTTAGCATCATAAAGGCTCGCGCGCATTGTGCTGTAGGCTTTGACGGCGTTTCATTTAGTTTTCTCACTGGGTATATCTTACACTCACATTACGAGAAACACACAAACTCATTAAACGTTGGTGACCAGTGTTTGTCGAATAATTATTTAATGATTCCAATAAACTATTCTATTATTTTTATCAGACTGCGTAAAGGAGGACTTTTTCCGGAAAAATGGATTCAGTTTAGAATTTTTGGGTCCTGACTTGTAAAGTCGCTATGTTCCTGAAATCTTGATTTTTTCTTTTCAGAGTTTATTTAAAGTTCATTTTTTGCGCCGTTTTTTTTCAGTAGGTTTATTCTATATCGTATGGAGCACGTGCGTGGTCGATCACTAATCTGCAAGATGACCATTCTGACGTCATTGAGACACCTCCGTTTGGGTGGACCACCCTCAATTTTTTGTTTATATTTTCAATATAGAATACCACTAGAACCTTACATTGTACTTCTAATTAATTTAAAAAAAATGGAACCTATCTATAGCCCTCTACCGCCACTCATGTATTTGATGGTCACTGAAACTCATAATACTCTCAATATCACTTATTTTATATAATATAAAAGCACTATTTACTGATTAACGTAGGTAACACAAAGTAATAATAAATACAACGTAAAAGTTAAGAAAATTCACAAAAATCGCGATAATCTTTGTAAGCTATTTTTAAATATAATATAAAATTAGTGATGTTTATTTAGGTATTTTGAATTACAGAAACAATAGAATAAATGTTTTTCAAAAAAATTAATTTTCATAATCTTCAAGCTGGCAGAAAGGGCTAAAAGATTTATCAAAAAAATAAAACCAAAATAATTATCCTACATATAATTTGTAGTTTAAAAACTTTTAAACTCTAATTTACATAGCCAAATGTAACTTTCTGCACTGAATGCAACAAAAAATATTTTGTCTCCTCATTGCCAATACAACATTTTCTTGCATCTTTTTGGATATTTTGAATAAGAAGCTAATCTGTATAAACTTGAAATATACATGACAAGGATTATAATGATGCCTGTGTGTGATCCAGAATATCCTACGCAACGTTAGACTACCGAGTCTTATCATTTAATATTAAACGGGCAAAAAATGGTGATCTATAACAGCAAAAAAGAAAGGGCAAGGCGTCGGAGTACAAATAATTAATGATACATTGGTAGAGGAAGCTAAACTATTACCCGTCAGTGTAATGAAGATTTTTTACTTTGACCATTTTAATTTCGCAATTTCAATAACTTATCAAATCATGTCAATGTTTTTCTAAACATAAATAACACTTTCCTAATTTGGTAATTAAGAGAAATAAAATTTTATAGCAGCCAACATAAAAATGGCGATTCTCGTGCTAATAGACATTTTGATGATCGCAATCAACACGCATTGATGAAATTTCGCAAATACGAAGTGTTTTATTGCAAATCATTTAAGAAAACGTAATAGTAATACATTTCCAAGGTTTATGGGATTATTGAGAATCTATCAGACGTCTACCAAATATGCTTGTAAGATAAGTACGCTTCGATGATGATAGGCACCTAAACGATTTTATAATGATTGTTTCTCTGCTAGACACGTGCCTCTACTCAAAATAATAGTGTCATGGTCCACTACGCTGGTCTAAGTGTGGGAAATTAGGCGAAGGGTGCAGCTTACATCTTACGTTATGGATTCAAAAAGATAGAGTAGGGAGTGAGAGAGAGATAGAGTTACATGTTTTGAATTTGAATGGTAGGGGGGTATTCGGATCATGAGTATTATGTAGAGTTTAGTAAATAGGACCCAAAATCGAATAACTATTTTTAACATTTGTAACCTCTGCTTATGCTACAGCATAAACTGCTTATGCTACAGCATAAACTGCTTATGCTACAGCATAAACTGCTTATGCTACAGCATAAACTGCTTATGCTACAGCATAAACTGCTTATGCTACAGCATAAACTGCTTATGCTACAGCATAAGCAGAGCTTACACGAAATCTACAGATTTCCTCTGAGATTGCCTCATCATACCATAATACATTCAATACAATTAAGTTTCAGCGAGAAAAGCTAAGAGTATATAGTAGGAGCAGTCTCATTCTATTTTCCAGAAATACGGCACCTTTTACCTGTTTGAGATTTAAATTCATTTTGTAGTTTTGTATTTTTACATCGTATTTTTTCCTCGAAGGATTTGGCAGAGGTGTCCTAATGTACACCTACAGTTTTCCGATACGTTTAGGTCCCATGTAATAATGGAACGAGCATTTACCGGGCCCAAAACCAAACTCCGAGTTGTTGCATATAAAAACCCAATATCTATTTGTATGACTTAAGAATCGAACCTTAGGACCTCTAACATAGTAGTCGACCTAGTGGTTGTAAGTGCGACAGCTATAACAAAGGTATAGTGACTAAAATAAATCCATACCTACTATAAACATTATAAAGGTGAAAGTAACTTTGTCAATCTGTCTGATTATTACGTTTTCACGCCTCAACCGCTGAACGATTTTTGATGTGTTTTAGTATAGGCTTCTCCAAGGTCCAATCTATGGACCTTGGAGAAGGAGTTAGGCTATATTTTATCTCAAAAAGCCTTTCGGTACGCGAGAGGAGCCAACGGCCAGCAGCTAGGAATTTATATTTGCGGTTTTACTTTTTACGGCAGTCATTGTTTATATGTTTGCAGGTACGTTTTTAAGCGATAGGTATTGTCTGTAAACTTTCATGATTTATGCATGTTCCTGTATGACGTCCTTAGGTATTAAGGCGGTGTCTTTTCTGCTATAGAGGTTTAAGCGTCTATTGTTTGCAAACCGTAATAGTTGTTTAATTTGTAGGTTTGCATAGAAACTTATTCGTTATTTCTTTTTCTTTCTTTAAGAAGAGAGACAAAAGACTGTGGGCCAGCTAAAAAGGCTAGGAATGTTTACTTTGTTTTATGTAACTTTTGTTTTATGAATAAACTTTTAACTCTTTCAAGATTAATTTTATTGACTTTTTTTTTGTCTAATTAAAATAAGTCAAATAGGTACAGAGGCCAGCACATCAAGATACCACAATCTGTCAAATTTCTTTGATTGATTTTCAACTTCGATACAAAACAATAAAGTTCATATTCAATTGAGATAATTTGATAGTTTTGGATAGCTTGTCCTGTTGGCGTGTGTACTATTTTGGTTAAACCTCTGCTCCATTATTTTAACAGACTGCATCCACAACTACCGCACTTAAATCGTTCGATTTATAGATTAGATAAATAGACCTCTGTGGTCTAGCGGTTCGAGTGCCGATCATGGGGTCGTGGGTTCGATTACCACAGGACACAAATATTTGTGTGGATAAAACATGAGTATTTGTGTTTGTCTGGGTGTTTCCTATGTATTATAAGTATGTATTTACAAAAAAAAAGTATATATGTATTCCATTGTCTAGTACCCATAGTACAAGCTCTGCTTAGTTTGGGACTAGATAGTGTTGTGTAAAATGTCCCGAAAATATTATATTATTATTATTATAATATTATATTATTATTAAATAAAAAGCAGTGATAGGTACCCAAGTTATATGACTATTGGACTGCCAACTCAAAGGTCTCGAGTTCGAATTACAGGTACGCACCTCTGACTATTTCAAATCATGTGCGTATTAATAATGAATATTAAAAAATAAACGGTGTGCCTTACAGATTTTCTTGATGGCGCCACCCACATTAGGCAAGCGTGGTGGACTATACCCTTATCCCTCTCATTCAGAGGAGACCATGCCCAACTGCGGGGGCATTATATGGGTGATGATGATATTGAGGATTGAATTAACCATAATCAAGGAGAGTCCATAACTGTATAAGTGGTACATTTTGGTAAATTATAATGTACGAATCTTTACCTCAGTTAAGATGCCCCTTATGGGCGGGCACATAGCTCGTAGAACTGATGGCCGCTGGGGCAAAAAGGTTCTCGAGTGGAGGCCTCGCACCAGAAAGCGCAGCGTGGGACGGCCCCCAACCAGATGGACGGACGACCTGGTAAAGTTCGCTGGAAGTCGTTGGATACAGGCGGCTTATAACCAGTCTTTGTGGAAGTGTACGGGGGAGACTTTTGTTCAGCACTGGACCTCCTGCGGCTGATATGATGATGCTGATTACAAAAGGTTGTCCAATAAAGCCAAGATGTTTTAAAAGACAATAAGATTATGTACACTATAAATTACTATCTCCTTTTGTAATATGACACAAGAATGTGTTGGATTATTTTTTTGTCTCGGTTTAGGTTACAGTTAGCTTTACATTGGTGTACGTGGCACAAGCTAAACCTGGATGCCTGTCGGGCCGTAAATAATATGGACCCACTTGTATTGTACTACCTGCTGTAACTGTAATTGTTTGTTTTCTTTTACATTGGCCAAATAAACATGTTTCTTTCTTTCTTTCTTTAAATATATATTTTTAACTTGAATGTTGATCGAAGTTGTGTTATGTAATTCATCGAGGTGCCTAAATATTTAGGGTTGCATGTTTCGCTTCAACTTGGTACAACTTCCGTAACTTAACAGCTTATAAATTGAAATCATTAGTCATTTATTAATTACATTCTATGATTACCGTTGTATTTTTAATCGCATAAATCATTTGCTTTAGAAATAGTAATTACCGGTATAAAGCAGGTAACTTTGCAATATTTAGCAATTTTAATAAGCATTTGTTGAACGAAGGTTAAACTAGAATTGAGGAATATCGATTTTGTTGTCATTAATTAACTATCATTAGTTTAAACGGCGCAGGAAAACATCGTGAGGAAACCTGCATGCTTTAGAGACTTTCTGAACTGCGTTTGAAGTCTGCCATCCCGCATTAGGCCAGCGTAGTGGACCTTATCCTTCAGCATTTAGAACATTATCCCAGCAGTGTTGTACTTAACACATATTAACTGCTTCTTTAACCTGGAGGTCGCAAATATGAGTGCTGAGCGTGAAAGCTTTGGATTCCCAAATCTAGCAAATTATTATTAGTTTTTTCAACTCAGGCTCTGGATTGGTGCTTGGTAAATGGCAAACGGCTTAAGACAGGATAAACTGTATTCGTTTATCTACACTACTATTATAAAGAGGAAAGATTTGTATTTTTGTGTGTAATGAATAAACTCAAAAACTACTGTTTCAAAAATTCTTTCACCATTGGAAAGCTACATTCACCCTGAGTAACATAGGCTATATTTATTGCTAGAAAATATTAGGGAATCTTATATCCACCCGTGCGAAGCCGGGACGGGCCGTTAGTGTAGGATAAGTAAGGGGCTGCTATTACTTTGTGAGTTCTAGTGGTGGGCTTTCTGTAATCAAAACAATATACCTACCTATGTACACGAGAGTAAGATAAACTTAGAAACGTATAGCATCGTAGTCAATACATAACGGACTTGTCTGACCAACGTTGAGTTATTAGCAATAGTTGTAATAATGATTACTTACATTCGTTGGTTATAAGTCTTTTCTTTTATCTTTTTGTATTTTTTTTTTGGCATTTTCCATGCTAAGATTTTAAAGTTATTTAGCGAAGGAAAAATTCGACCGCGGGCAGGATTCGAACCTGCGTCTTCTGGTTACCATAAAGTATTTGGTTCACCATAAAGACGTAAATTCTGAATGTGAAGGCAATATTCGTCATGGCGGGTGGGACTCGCGGTGGCTTAGCGGTCATAGCGTCTGGTGTACCTAACCAGAAGACGCAGGTTCGAATCTTTTCTTTTAGTATTATGTCGGTTAATTTACTTAACATCGTTATACTTGATAATAATATTTTCCAATTGTTAATTAAATATAAAAATAGTATACCTACTACACTAATCATTGATCTTCGTTTGTTTTTGATCTGTATTACGTATCTGAATTCATGTATTTCAACTAAAATTCATGAAGAAGGTGTAAGTAGGTACATTTCTGAATAGGTATTAGTAGACAGAAGGTATAAAAGAAATGTACAGAGGCCAGTACATCAAGCTACCACAATCTGTAAAATTTCTTTGATTGATTTTCAACTTTAATACAAAATAATAAGGTTCATATTTAATTGAGAAAATTTGTCAGTTTTGGATAGCTTGACCTGCTGGCGTCTGTAGGTACTACTATGTAATAATTTCCTGATTATAAATAAATGTTACTTACCATTCATGAATTAAGCGTATAATGTGAAAATTGACTTGTGTCTCGCCACGTCCATAAAGGAGGTAAGCAGGATTGTTGCAAGCCGGCGAGCAGCTCGGCGTGGTACCTCTGCGCGGCCAACAGGTAGGGTGGCGGCAGCGGCAGCGGGCAGTGCGGCTGCAGCGGCGGCAGCGGCGGTGGCGACGGTGACAAGCGTCGCGGCTCGGGCTCCAACAACGCATCTATTGTGAATGCTCTGCGCGGCCGCGGACCCAGGGGCAGCAGCGCCGTTGTATCCATTACTTCCGATGGCTCCGGACTCGGCCTCGAAATAAACGTCGACGCTGGACTGTACAAACTTCCATTAGGAATTGTCCCTGGCGGAGGAGGAGCACCCGCCTGTCGCGCCAGAAATGCTCTATTAAAACTCGCCAGCGCCGCTAGTTCTGCATTCAAACTATCCTTCTCTCCTTTGTGCAGCTTGAATCTCTTGCGTCTCCTGAGCAGCGAGCCGTTCTCGAACATGTCGAAGGCCTGCGGGTGCAGCGTCCAGTAGGCGCCCTTGCCGGGCCGGTCCGGGCGGCGCGGCACCTTCACGAAGCAGTCGTTGAAGGAGAGGTTGTGCCGCAGCGAGTTCTGCCAGCGCTGCGTGTTGCGCCGGTAGTACGGGAAGCGGTCCGTGATGAACCGGTAGATCTCCGACAGCGGCAGCATGCGCTCCGGAGAACTCCAGATCGCCATCGCCGTCAGAGCTATGTAGGAAAATGGTGGTTTCTGATCACCATAGGACTCACGTGTCGGCCGAGGCATCTTTTCGCACAATACTGTTCTGTAATGTCAAGTTTGTCACCTCCGTAGGAAAAACTTAGGCGACACGTCTCTCACAGCGGAGTGGAAGATAAGGACTGGGTGAGTGAGCGAGACTGCGTGCGCGAGGCGGGAGTGGCCGCGCGCCGCGGCGCCGCCCTGCGCGGCCACCGCCAATCGCGTGCCTTCCACTTTGTTTGTTGTTTTTGTCGGCTCCGGACCCGTTACAGAGGAATTTAAATTGTTATCACGTTTACATTATACAAAATTTATTCGACACCGACAACAGCTTGAGCTTGTTTCGAAATTGCAATGATTAAAGTAGTAGATACTTATTGATGGTACAGGAGAGAAAGAGAGAAATGACCTCTAGTGCGGATACTCACTACATGCATTAGTTTTACTACCTAAATGGACAAGGGATTTCATCTGCAACAGTATATTTGGTCAAACTGAGAGCTATTGAGCACAGGTATATTAATTACAACTACTTCAGTAGATAAAGGAATTTCGGTAGTTTAAATTTAGTTTTGTTTTTATAATTGTCATCTCTAATAGTATAAGTATTTTGTACATCACTTAATTATTATATTTCTATAAACATTAGATGCACTTTGTTTTGCATAAAGTTTTATTAGTAGGGGGTAGGATAGGTTATACCAATATAAATAATTAACAATTGTAAGAAGCACAGTTCAATAACTAAACGGATATACCTAATCCGTGTCGATTAGTCAGTTTGTATGTGTAGGTGAGCTTGCAGTATTTATGGTGATCAGCTCTGTAGGTACTGCAGTCATTATGTAGCTGTATGCGCGAGCGCAGAGCTTTGCACACTTTGTGCTTCAATCTTAGCCCTCCATACATGGAGAGCTTTGGCTAAGGTATTTTATTTTATACGTACTTATATTTATTATATAGGTATTGTTTTACCTAACATACCATCACGCCTGTATTCCCCAAAGGGTTAGGCAGAGGTGTACTAATGTACACCCACATTTCGCCGGTATGTTTAGGTCCCATGTAATAGGGGGTGAGTATTGTTTTACCTTCAATTAAATATTTAAAGTTTCTAAAGTATACATACATTTTTGCGAAAGATACATTCAATTTCAGGCGGGGTTTGAACCTCCGTCGATCGGGTTATATACATCAGACGCTATAACCAACATAGCTACCGATACCACTTCTTGTGATGTCGAATTTATCTTTTAAAGTAGCCAATCCAATCGGAAGTTTTAATAAAGCTTTTTTTATTAAGGTAAGTAAACAAAAATTGTATAACGCCTATTGCTACGATTCTTGCAAACCTACTTTTTTCGCTTCGTTCATATTCATACCCATACATACAGTCACATTAATATAGTGTTTGTAGGTACTGAGTACGTCAGTTATTAACGCTTATCAAGTTAATTAATGAGGTTCAAAATACCTTTTGGTCGGAGTATCAATATCAAGTGAACGATTACTCTAAGTGGATGGAGGGTTAGTCCTTCCCACATCGCAACGATCTCCAGCATGGCTCGGAGCGGCGAAAATACCGGGGTTCCGTAATACCGGAGTAGCTACAGGGTACAACGAAGCGTTCAGGTGTAAACGATGACGTGTTGCCTGTATAAATTAACCAAGGACCTATACTTAAGCGCTGCTGTGTCATCGATCATAAACTGACCACTTCATTGTATGTAGATTATAATCATTGATAGAATAGTAATATCTTTATCAGGCTAGTTCCATGAAAATCTTTGAGATTTTTCTATTTTTTTTGAAGACAGCTCCTGCACTACCGATCCAGTCCTGGACTTTACAAACATATAATTAACACAAACAACTCAAAGGACACAAAGAACTCTTCGAATAAATATATAGGTATGGATCACACAAAGATTTGTCTTGGGTGGGAATTGAACCCATGACACCCGGCGCAACGGTATGCCGACGAATGGCAACTAAAGCGCTACGCCATACGTGCATTAAGTAATTTGTTTTCTTCTTTATTGTTCTTACAAGACGTAGAAATCACCAAAATCTACCGGATGGTATTCGCTAACTAATATTAAACAACTTTATTTCAATGCGTATTATTATTCGGGTAAATGTCAGAAATCAATAGGAATTTAGAACCTCCTTATAAAAAGGTGATTGTAAATTAAAACCAATAAATAATTCAACTTCATGTTCTTCTTCTTTTCGTGTCGATGGTTAATAGATTTTTTGTATTACTTAAGCCCACGACCACGTTAATTAATTGAAATCAGTGACGTTCTTAAGGTCCTCCAAGGTGCTAACGCAAAGGCCTAGAAGATGTAGGAATGTTCACAAACCGTAAACAATTTTTTTTTTTTAATAATAATTTCTTTATTAGCATCATTTGGTACAGTTTCTTATTGAAGCCCTGACTCCTGAGCTAGGTAATATTAACCTGTGTTACAGGAGTCAGACTAATATTACGTAGGTAGTTATTAATACACAAAAACAAAGTTGATTCTATTATCAGGCGAATTTTAAGATTGTACCGTGGATGGTTGTATCTAGATTCGTTTTCATTTTTAACGTAACCTGTCCCATTGCTCGTGCAGCATTTACCTTAGATATAGGTATTCTTGGTTTGTCTACGCCAGCCTAACCCCTTAACAAAATCCTACCTAAGCACTCTAGCAAGTGTAGCATAGTCTGGTCAGGGCTACCGCACTCGCACTCTGTGAAGGGGGGAGCTAGGATCCCCCATTTCTCCAAGTTATTTGCAGCGGCCTACTTGAATCGCACTGTAATAAAATGATTGTTCAAGATAAAATCCATACAAAAATATGTAAAGTAGGTAGTTTTATTGCAATGTCGAGGTAATATTCATCTAAGTTTCGGAAATGACTAAACTAGAATAGTTTAATATAATTAACTATGGACCGACCCGTACTACCTAATACCATGCATATAATATGGATATAGTCTATGACACTCAAAAATAAATGTGGCTTTCTATTGGTAAAAGAATTTTCAAAACCGGTTCAGTAGATCCAGAGATTGCCTACCCCTACAACCTCACATAAACACAAACTTTACCTCTTTATAATATTAGTAAAGAGTATAGATAAATTACTTTAGAATAAAGTTTTGTAGTTTTTTTTTAATTTACTATATAATATGTAAGTATGTGAGAGTACGCAGCAGTACCTTTATGCAGTGTTTTAAAGAAACGTCAACATTGTTGCCAGCATAACTAATGAGTGCTGTAGTCAAAATGAAGTCGTCTGTATGTTAATTACAGAGCTTAATGCGAGCCTTTTACGAGTGTTTGCGATACTCCAATTCCACGCTTAATGAGAGGTTAACGAAACATAAAATATAATCGATATTAAAAGGATATTATGCAGGCTCGTGGCTAAGTAATAACTACGCTCATCAACCGATCTGCAAGGTTAAGCTGTGCTAGCCGCGGTAAATCTGTGGATGGGTAACCATTCTTAACACATCGCGACCCTTTCGTGCCTTGAATAGCACGTAAACCGTAGGTCTTGGTTGGTTGTTGTTAAGAAGCCAAAAAGCCTGGCAACCAGTCTTTCCTTAGAATATCGGTGCTGACTAGAAATTGGACTGAGGAATTCTCATGGCAGTCGCTTCGTGTAAAGTACTGATATTCAGCCACATCTGGTTAGACTGGAAGCTGACCCCAACATAGTTGGAAAAGCATTGGAGGATGGAAAATGGAAGGACTTATAATATAAGTAAGTTAAAATAATACTGCAACTAGTTTTGACTTTTCAAAAGTGCCTTAATGGTCTAATTGAAATACTTAAAATGTTTGAGTTTGACTCTGATTTACTTACAAAATTACAAATAATACATACCTATATCACAACAAAAAAACAACGCTAGTAAGCGTCAAAGTATTCCTCTGACTTAAGTACGTACATATTTACAAAAAACACATACTTAAATCAGAACAAAAGAAAAAGCTAGTAGGTAAGCGTCAAAGTCTTCATCTGCATCGCTGTCATCCGGCGACGTGCCTAGAAGACTGGCAACACTGCCTCGTTGAATGTCAATGATTACTATACGTTCTATACGTTCCGCTTATACGTTAAGTTCAGCCTCAGTAAGACCAGTTTGATTTTGACCTATGTTTAGTATTTTTTGTATTTACTGTAAAGAAAAATTAAAAGAGATGGTCTCGTCACTGCTAATGTCGCCTTAAAGCGTTCGTTTCATTTTCGTAGCATTCGGCATTAGTTTCCGAATCGGATACCCGAATGTACGCATGATTAGGAATTCGGGTATGATTCCAAATCCTGATCAGAAAACCGAACGGCTTAAAACGGAACATGTGGAAGACAACATCACAGTAAGTAGTTTACTTGCAGGCATCCGGAGTATCAAAACCAGTGGATGCAAGTTCGAAGTCTGATATCAAATTTTCTTTCTGCAGATAATGGTTTAAAGTTAAGTATAATTTTTGTGTAGGAATATAATTATTGTGATCATATTTTTTTTTACAGAAGTTATACTTAACTAGATTTTAGTAGCCTAGTTAAGTACAGAGTCCAGCACATTGAACTACCCCAATCACTCAAATATTATTGATAGATTTTCAACTTTAATACAAAACAATAAGATTCAAATACTCAATTGGGAAAATTTCACAGTTTTGGATATCTTGACCTGCTGGCGTACCTACAATTGAAGATTGTACGTACGTCATCTGTTTATCCACATAAAATGGCGCATATAATCATCTAATTTACCTACACAAATGATTCATTGCATATTTTTAAAGAATTATCATAACTAGTTTTAAGCAATTGTATTTCCAGATAAATTGCATAATTTTACGCTGGTTGATGTTAGTACTAATTAGAGCAATAAAACATAATAATGCTTGTTACCTTTCTGCTACTCCTCATTACATTACATTAGTACATAAACAATACAATTGTAAACTAATAATATACTTTTATTGCCGTGTAGTAAACTTGCCGACAAAGGAAACATAGTCCGCCTCATTTTTTATGAAGGACTTAAAATGTGATTAAAAAATAATGTCGGGAGATTCAGACCTACCTACTTTAATCGCTGAGAATGGTAATTTTTACAGTGCTGACGCGAATATTTTATATTTGAAAATCATTTAATTTTTGTTCTTATATTTATATACAATATATTGTATATATACTCGTATGTATAAGATTAGTGTCTGTGTTGTGTGTCTCGGAATGTGTGTCCAAATAAATATTTTTTTTTTTCTTTCTCTCACTTAATTTTTTTTTAAATTAGTTACTCTTTTTTTAAAGTGCATTTTATATTGCTTTTTGATTCTGTATCTCTTGGTAAATTATCAGAGCTCACTTTTTCATTTCGTTGAGCCCTATTTATGACAAGCTAGGTCCACTCACGCGCAATTTTTTCATTTTCGTAATCTGGTCTCAGAATCTCGTCATTGGCAAGTAAGGCGCTGTCTTTTATCTCACCGCCGATAGATGTAATAGAGGCGTACATCGTTCCCCCGATCTGAAGGCTAACCACGTCTCGCTAAATTGTCGGCGTCTTCGCAAATAGCTCCATTAAATTCAATCGGTCGCAGCAACAAGACAGAAGCGTCACTTATACGTCCCCTGTATAATTTAGAGGTATTAACGTTACACATAAGGTACAGGACCACAAGGTGGATCCTGGTGCTTTGTATTCCAAATATGTCTCGTCTGCTATGGTTGGGGAAACTTCGTGTTCAAGCAGAAATCTTACAACCGTAATAAGCTCTAAAATGGGCTTCTTGGAGCATAAGATCGATAAGTCTGAAAGAAATTATTTGAATTTAGAACAGGTAATACCTGCCTGTTTAGGTGTCATGTTACTTTTTACTGTTATGAAATAACGTTTTAACGCTGTATTAAATTTTTTTTTGTGCATACAAATATGTAAAGTCACCGAAAACAGAGAAAATGACGTCACAACCAGTGCTGTTTATATAGTACCTACGGTAAATCCTCATAGACCATCAGCCACCCGGGGAGGCGGCAGAGTATTTCGGACTCGTACCGACTATAAACCGTACTTGCCTTCAATTGCCCTATATACATGGCCATGAGATCCGTGAAATTCGACACGAGTCACAACCAGTGCTTGCAACCACTATACCAATAAAGTAGTTCAAACTCAAGGAAGAGAAGGAATAGGTATTTTTTTTTATTTAAAGTTTGGTATCATATATACCTATTCAAAATCAATTTTCTTTAAATCATGTTCATATAACCTAATAATATATTTGGCTCCTTTAACCATAACAATACATAAAAATACCTCCTAAAATTTCACACATACATTAAAATCAAATAACATGTTCGGTTATAAATCATTCAGTAAAAAGTTTATAAAACTTATGACAATCTGTACACGGGGGTTACACACAATTACTGAAGCATTGTGCTGTCTTTTAGTCACGGTCGACGCGATTTTGCCGACATGATACGCATTGCACTACGACAAATTGTAAAATTAAATAGTTATTTTAAAATGATTATACACAAAGAACTAATTGATAAACGTGGTATTGTTGAATAACTTCAATTTTACCCTTCTATGCTCCATTAACCAATAATATTTTTTGCAAGTTTAATAGGAATGAAAAGCTCAATCTCAAAATAATAAGCGAAATATTTTGATTGCAATTTCTTTACTGGGGGAATAAAACTTATTTTTAAAACGGTATTTTATATTTTCTTTGACGAGGTTTTAGTGGAAATTATGGCTCCATTCTGAAACAACATTTTCTTTTAAAATTAAAAACAGAGACAACGGAAATAACAATCTTATATTATAAAATAGCATGCCGCAGCACCCAGGCCATCATTGCCAAAAAATAGAAAGAATATTAAAGCAGCCCAAGTTTCTATTCGCCTTGAAGTTTCTATTCGTCGTTGTTTCGAGGAAATACTGGACTGACCAACGAAGACCTTGCAAGCTCTTTAAGCTAAAGAAGCAGTGCAAAGAAGCTCTGGCGCTGACTGTTACAAAGTATCGATAGATCCTAAAAGTAGCTACTCGAGTGTATGCAGAATGCGCGAATTTCCAAACGTAACGTTGGATGAACGTACGTACGTCAGTTTTCTTGGAATGGGTGCAGAGGGCAAATATATAAGAAGACGATCAAATTTGAAATAGATAATTAGTCTTTTATATGACTCATGCCAAATTCCATTGATGGGTACTAATATTACACCGGTACGAAATATGGTGATTTCGTTCCCAGGCTCCAAGTTAAACAACTACGAATAACCATTCAAATTCGTTCAGCAGTTTTGAGTGACGTGCGAACAAACAAAGGAACAGACCGAAAAAAATTAACGATATCAATTTAACTTCATCCTGTAATTTGTTTTATATGCAAAGAAAATTTAAAAGTATTAAAGTGGAAATATTTTCAAACAGAAACTTTAATTAGTCTATTTGTCAGGCTAACATGTAACACGTCGACATACATACCGATTTGTTACCAATTGGAAACAAGTAGTCATTATATTACGGGTTTGTTCGTGATATTCGAATAATATATATAAAGGTTATATGGCACTAATTGATAATAAATAAAAAGTTTTATTGAAGAAATGGTTAATAAGTGAATCACTCTATCAGTGAATATCTTAAAATATAATCATGTAGGTAAGTCTTTCCATTTTAAGAATGTATAATATAATAATATAGTATGTATATAAGATAGTATGTAGTTACTATCTTACAATAAAATTGTATAAAATATGAATGTACATATTGAATAATAAATAAATATATCTACTTTTCATCGAGATTTTTCTCGACGGTTTGTGAAGTCTGCCAACCCACACTAGGCCAGCGTGGTGGACTATAGCATAATCACTCTCAATATGAGAGGAGACCCGTGCCCAGCAGTGGGACTGTATATGGGTTGATGATGATGATGATGATATCTACTAATGCTATATACCTAATATCATAATATTTTGTACTACATTTAACTCAAAGCAATCATGTCGATTTGATTTGAATGTTTAATTAAAATGATTGAAACATGAATAATGGAAACATCAAAGTCCGAAGGAAATGTTTGTCTATTGGGACAGTTTTATAATTCTTTGTAAAAGATTAGTATGAACAGAAAAGAAACACTGACACAATATTGTAACTGGTTTGAATGCCATAATTCTAAAGGTGGTCCTGTAAAGACATCTATTTCGATTGAAAAGCTCGTACAAGAGTGTTATCTCAGTTGATGTTCATAAACATGTATGTGATTATGTATACGAACTATTCTAAATGATAAATGAATGGCTTACTTCAAAGATACTTCAGGATAATGTTATTAATTTTGTTTTAAATAATAGACGGCGCCGACTTTCTAATGACCAACTCCGAGAAGAAACGCCGAAACAAACCCGAATCACGGTCTCTTTTAAAGTTCAGACAGTAGTATCAAATATGCAGGACAAAGAAGAAAGAGCCATTAGTGAAGAAATTCTTATCGTTATGGCGCATCGTACTTTCAACAAGACGGCGATTTGACAGTTACGTAGACCATTTTTACAATTTATCCCACTTCTTTTTAATGACTCACGTGTATAATGGATTGTTTTAATTTTTAAACATTCACATCCAAAGAAGAATAGAAAAGATATGGTTATTATCTGAACGATCGCTGTCACCTGTTGCAATATCCCATGGAGTCAATCATAGTGCGTCGCTAGCTACGATCTCCTAATGATGATCCTTTGTAGCCGCCGCCCGCGCCGCCTGGACACGCGGCGAAAAAAATTAAACACCTCCACCTCGTTATTAAGTGTGAATTCTACAAATTGTTCACAAATATTTGCGTCTACCTGGGCTTTTTACTGACATTTGTTACATTTGCCGTGACCGAATCAAAAACGTCATAAAAGCTCTACATGATTAAGCACGGAGCATTAAGAATTGTGCGTGTTTCTTATCGAATCTAACACGGATTTCTTTAATTACTCAGGAAATACCATAAAATACCTACGGTGGTCAGAGACGATCATTTCGACAGCAGTTTATTTTCCCCACAATGTTAGAATTTTACAGGAAGCCATTGATTGATTCATAATTATGACATCGACAGTAATACCGATATCCAAAGGATAAAGTGGTTGTCAGGCTTTTAGGGCTTCTGATCAACCACGAATGGTTATCATTTATGTTCTTATGACAGTCGTGACCAAAAGTTTAAGTTGCTCTTCGGGGCACGGAGAGGTCACATATGAAGAATGGTAACTAAACCAAAGATTGACTGCGGTTATTACACGAATGATTATCGTGGTTATTACTTGCAGCAGTGATAGCCTAGTGCTATGACCATTGGAATGGCAAGTCAAAGGTGTCGAGATCAAACCCAAGACACACTTCTGACTTTTCAAAATCATGTGCGTATTAATAAAAAATTATCACTCGCTTAAACTGTGAAGGATGACATGGTCGCTTTTCTGTTGTGTACCAAGTCCTTTGAATAAAGATAAAAAAAAAACTGTGAAGGAAAACATCATGAGGAATGTTGTTCCTCATGAACAACCTACATGCTGGAGAGATTTTCTCGACGGTGTGTGAAGTCTGTCAACCCGCACTAGGCCAGCGTGGTGGAATATAGACTAATCCCTCTCATCTTGGGAGGAGACCCGTGCCCAGTAGTGGAGTAGTTTATGTATTGATGTGATTACTTAGCAGATACTAGTCCCTGATGACATGCTTGTAACCTAGCTTTATCCTCGACATTGGTTCTTAATTAACTTGAGACAATTAGTTTCTTAGAGTAATTAATAGATATATAGTGAACGTCATACCAATGGCATTATCTATAGGTTTTTTTAATTTCTTATCTCGTAAACAGCCGCTTGTGTGGAGCTCATCTGACTGTTTAGCAGGTTATTTTCTAATACTCGTATAACGTCCTTTTTATTGAGTGTAAATAATTGAGTTTGTATCAACGCCGCGCCGCCATCTGCTCGCTGGAGTTTTAACACTCCTTTTCGGATTTCCCACTTAACTTTAATGTACCCATAAAATTTTACGTATTTCGACACCACAGACAAAATTATTTCTTATTTAGTTTGATGAAAATTGAGAATCGCCTGTGACGACAAATTGTATATCACGTCGTCGGGATTTAAAGAAATTTTATAGTGGTTAGTATTTAGTGTAACACGACATTAGTCCTTAAACACCCCAATGCTTGGACACAATTTTATTTGGTTAGTGTCGGTCGGTATCATTTCATGCGGTGCCTCGAGTTCGGTTATTACAATATTTGTTGTTGAAGGTTATTTATTTGACTAGTTGTCAGAGCTTACGTCGTCGGCTCCGTGTGTTGTCGAGACGGTGGCATTGATCTCTTTGCCATGCTTTTGAGATTATAAATCTCACGCGTACGATTCAGTTAGCGGCTTCGTTGGATTATGTGTTCCTAAATAAGGATTCCAGTTGTCTGTTTGTCTTGTCAGATTTGTGTGTGCTTTGTTCGCGACGCGAGTGATCGCGACTCCGCACAAAGCTTTAAATATATTTGTGTCTTCGGGCAGGTTGGCCGCGACAGTAATCCAATATTCATTAGCCGTACTAATATCCAATATTGAAGATAATTTACTCTTCGTTCACATGAATTTTTAAAACTCTACACATTTATACCAACAAGCGATATGTTTTTATGTCCATTTGTATTGGCGAGGGCAATAATGAAATCCTTTTGAGTTCATATTTACGATTCAATGCAAGGTCATTTTGCATTTAAATATTTTGAGGTCGTTATGATTTATAAAGGTTCGTCATTTGTCCGTTTCCAATAAATCATCGGTTGTAGTTTTGCGTTTCAGTAGCTCTCCTTCAATAGAGTGTACGAGTATTATGTTTGATTCTGTATAGTAATGTATGTAGGTTCATACCTACTTAATGTATTGACCCTTGCGTTTGTGGTAAATGCATTAAGTCACAATAATGGACGCAATCTTGCTGTTGATTATTAAACGGACGGACACAATGGCCTGATAATCGGTCCGATCGGCCCCGGGGGCGACTGCCATTATTATTTGACGTTATTGTAGGTACCTTCACACAATTCAGTCCTACTGGCAGCCCAGCACCACATGGTGTAGTCGCTCGAGGCCACGCAACTTTTAAACTCACCGCAAAATTAATTTAGTATTCTATCAATCAAATTACGCAATAATGGACGGTGTAAATATGTACGTTTAAGAATATATAATGGTGAAGAGAATAGCTTAGATACTTTATAAGAACTTAAAACAACGAAGACTTATATAACTTACCTAGAATAAACAAATAATCAGGTATATTTACATAATATTGTTACCTACGTTTGATTTGATATGGTCTGAACAAATGTATAGATACAGTAAGCCATAGAGCCGGATACGGCTCGGTCACAACAAGGGCGCTCTCCGAGCAATATCTAGATCTGAAGATTGTTACATTACTCCACACAAAAGTGCGATAATCTCCTAAAAGGTGTTCGTAGTGTTGTAGATAATTAATATTTAGAGTCGGCGCGGCGCCCCGCGGCGCGCGCGCACCTCGTTGCTTTGTGTGCGCCGCGCCGACACCCACATTTGTCATGTTAGCGCTCACCAAGGTGTGAATGACTTTTTTTCTAACTATTATTAATGACAATGATAGAAAATATTGTTTTTTGTTGCAACAGTGTTGATTGTTGTCAATTAGTTTTTTGTTGCATCACGGACTTTAGATTGTGAGCGTGGCCGATCGATTCAATCGGATTTGAATTGAATGTTTGGATTAAAATATGGCGAGCTTCATTAAAGCTTTTGATATGATTGAATACCGATGGTTTTGTATAGAAAGAGTTAAACAATGGGTTAAACATATCGAAAGCCTTTCAGATTGGCTCGTGAGAATCGACCGGGTTAATGGATTTCACCGATGGAACAGAATTATGCTTTAGATTTGCATAAACCAATGTTATTTTAACCATTCCTTTTTTCCCAAAGCGTATTATTTCGAGCAGGGTCGGATACTTGTTTTGTTACTTAAAAAATGAGCTAAATCACGGAGCCAAGAAAAGCTCTCAGCCGGCACGCTCCCCTCCGCCCACACCCCCGCTTGAACAATGAATAATAAGCAGCAACATCATCTATCCATTTTCCTTTTCACCCCAACAATAACAGGGACGTTAAAAGAATGGGAACAATTGAAATCTAAATATTTCAAGAAAAATACGTTTCGGAGAGAGAAAATATTGGATAAAGTGAGTTGTGTATCGTTCGAGAATGCCCTGAGCACCTATTTATTATGCAACTAGTTTATATGTTTTTATATTTTCTTGGTAGATATACATTTAGCACTATGAACGAGCTTGGTTATTAAGGTGTACAAACTACTTTATGACTTCATTGTACTGCATAAAATATTAAAAGTATTAAAAAAACGATGTGGTTTATGAGTATCTTTGATAAAGCTAACTAAATATACATGTGCATCAGCAATGCTACTAGTTATCACAGCTCAACTTGTTAGTCTATTACAAATTAGATTTGCTGTATGTAAAGGTCAAAAAAATTGTAAAGATTACTTAGCCTATAATAGTTAGTAATAATCACGCAAAAACTTTCATCTATTCTAAACTGCTTGTCCCATATTAATATTATTTAAAATAAAAGCTTGTAATGTCCCACTGCAGGGTAAAGTCGTCCCCACTTTTCTTCCATTTCTCTTTATCCGTTGTTGGTCCTAACGGTGAGCAAGGTTGCCAGTGCTCCACAAGGAAACGTTGTGTTGGCAGTGGGGGGGACTTTGACCCTTACACTACCAACTCAACTTAACTAACTTCCTCTTTCGTTTTACAGGGTCGGCAACGCGGGTGATACCCCGCTTATCATCAGGTGGGCCGTATACTTGTTTGTCACCTTAGTTGTATAAAAAAAAAACTGTTTTATCTTCTGATTAGACCTAGCATAATTACTCGTATTATTGCGATATAATAGTAGTGATCGCAGTGAGTTAACTTGCAGTCTGTTATAACTTGATGATCCTTCAAATATTTTGAAATCAAACATTTCTCCAGCTGCTAGGTACAGATACCACAATAAATCAACATGTCGTGATTATATTTTGTAGCATTTTAGAACAATAGCTATTATATTCAAAACAAATGGATTCTTTTATGCCATAACAGTAACGCATTGCTTCCGGCTAGTGGAGGCGATTTGATATTATTCCGACACGTTAACCCAATTTAAAAACGATAATAAATAATAATAGGTGGTGTTTTTATAATTAAATACTCTGTGCTCATGTTTTTTTCTTTAATTGAATTTATTGCCGTATTTCGTTGGTATAGAATAGTTACAAAACTATGTTTAAAGTAGGAATTTCAAAGTGAAACATTATCATGCGCACCGTTCTATATTAAAAAAAAAATACTGATTATCATAAAATATGATAACGTCATGTTACGTACCTATCCCTACTAATATTATAAATACGAAAGTAACTGTCTGTATGTTACGCTTTCAAGCCTAAACCGCTGAACTGATTTAAATGAATGTTGGTATAGAAATAGATTAGACCTTGGAAAAAGACATACACTACCTTGTGTCTCAAGAAGTCTTTTGGCGTGCGGGTACAAACGGCTATAAACAATATTGAGTAGGGTATAAACAATAGCTAATAAAAATTTTAGAATAAATTTCTAAAGGAAATCCTGGAAATATAATGTAAAGGTAGTTACAGAGTAAATGACAATAAAAAAAAAATATTTGCGTGGCCTTTATTGGTATAGAAAAGGTGCTGCTATATTTACTAGACCCCCGACCTACTACAAAAATTACATAACACTTAAAAGTAAAATGCACCGTTTTGAGTGTAGTAAGTAACATGAGTAAGCGTGGTTTGATCGGAACAACGTCGAGAGGCGTTGGTACTATTAACGTGTGGTTTAGAGATAACATCGGCCGACAAACTCGATTAGCGGCTCCACTGACTCAAACAGGCCGCGGCCTAAGTGACGGGCGGTTGGCGATTGGCCTGATAACCCATCTAATTGATCTTCAGCATGTCTTCCATGTATATATATATATAAAGCAGAGATAGATAGTCTCAGAGACTAGCGCGTTCAAGCGAACAAACAAACGGACTTTTCGATATTATGTGCGTTTTAATAACTAATTATCACGTGAGGAAACCTGCATTCCTTAGAGATTTTCTCAACGGCGTGTGAAGTCTGCCAACCCGCATTAAGCCAGCGTGGTGGAGTATAGCCTAATCCCTCTCATCCCGAGACGAAACCGTGCCCTGCAGTGGGACAGTATATGGGTTGATGATAATGATGTCTTATATGTATAAAAATTAAAATTATTTTAAGGTGCAGCATTCATCTGAGGCAGTACCAGCGCATTGCCAAATTTTCTACCGCTAAGCAATAATAATGTGCTAAAATGATTGTTTCTGTTTGAAGACCAATGTAGCCAGTGAAATTACTGGGCATATGAGATTTAACAATTGAGGTCTCAAAATAATAACGCATGAGTTTAGTTACTATCTACTGGTGTTGCTGGCGTCGATAGGCTGCGATTGCCACGGTGGCTTTAAAAGTTATTAATTAAAAAAAACAAGTAGGTACGTTTTCTAGAAAAATCTGCTAAGTTCAACGTTAATTTCTCAATCCCACCCCAATACCACTAAAGAAACTATCCGAGATGTCATGATTACTCAGCGATTCGATTTGGATTGTAGTGTAGTAGAGATATTATTACCTACTGAGTTTAGAAAAGGTTACTTCTTATACATATAAAAAGAAATTGAAGACTTAATTAATCATTATACACAGTAAATTAAATTTCTGTATTTCATTCTAACAGTTTGGACCACACGTTATAACTATACACGGCTTATCTATCCATATAAACTTTTCATAATGAGTATTGGACATCAACCGGTTCAGTAACATACAAATGATTTTACAGATAAAATAAGCCAATGTCAAATCGGTGATACAGTGTCTAATAATTTTCTTCGTTCGCAAAGGCTACGGCGTAGCACGCTGCTACGCTGCTACGCGCTACGAACAAGCATTTAAATTTGGGAACATGAAGATAATTTCGAGTCATAATGTTAACTAAGTTCACGTTAATTACTTTGGTTCTCTCAAACAAGGCTTTGGCGGTAACGCGGCTGGCTCATAATTCATCGTGGCGCGCATCCTCCTCGGTAATATGGTACGCGTAGACGCGTCGGCGCAACCAGAGCGGGATGCTGCTACGTGCGAGAGGCAGACGCAACCACCCTGGCTCACATAATACCCAATGTTTATAGCCTGTGAACTTCCTTTTAATTTTTTTGGGAGCACTATTTCAAATATTGTTTTAATTGATTGCTGGCAGACCATTTGGCGGCGGCGGCGCGGGATGAGCGCTAATTACAGGGGTTAACTCAGTTTTATATTATCTTCGATTTAAAAAGACAGTTTAGGTGCGGTACTTTACTGACAACTGTAATTTAGTAAAACTTATCATGTTGATTCTTGTCGGACTGTTTAATCTAGTCGATCGTTATAAAAATAATTAAAGGTATGGTCGAGTATTAGTGTGGAATTATATAGAAGTCTATTTCAAAGGCTCCCGTGATACAAACAATAGAAGACAATGTCCACTAAATACGCGATTCACGTTGTTAAAAATAGCGATAAACAGTAATTGGCGGGAGTAAAGCCGCAAGGAGCGGCACCCGCATTGTGGAGTGCGCGCGCGCCGGCCCGCCCGCCATTGTCACGGCACAAGCCCGCCACTATAAATTTTACTTCAACTCCACATTTGCATATCAACAATAATTTTATCAGTTTTCGTGGTCACGTCGTGTCCGTTATTTCATTACCTAATTGTTCTTTGTCTCTTAGGTTACAACAATGGAAATCGATTTTAAAATGGATAGGTACTTTTGAAAACTGTAAGAATCGTCAATGTAATAGCTTACAAACAAAAGCTAAGCAAGTTAATGTTCCTGAAAAATATCAGTGTTATTGTTTTTCTGAACGCCGGCCGGTCATTGTCGCCGAGGTGTTATTTCTCGCATTTTGATAACGGTACCTAAATTCAATACTTTAATCATTTATTGCTATTTATTGTATTCACTTATGATGATGTCTGATTCACCTGAGTACAATTAAAATAACTTCACGAGGAATAGTTGGGTTGCCAGTATAAGGGTCAAACCCCCGACTGCCAAAACAACTATTCCTCTTTCGTTTTACAGGGTCGGCAATGCGCAAGTGATACTCCTGGTGTTGCAAGCGTCTACAGGCTACGGTAACCGCTTACAGGTCAGGTGGGCCAAATGCTGGTTTGCCAACTTAGTATAGTATAAAAAAAAACGCCTTGTAAGGAAACGAACTAAACATTGATTAAAAATAATAAGTACGTACTAAAATGTCACAGGCTACGTAGAGTGATTAATGCTCTCTTTTTAAAACACTTATTATATGTGTGTTGACAAATTACACTTTTAATTATACACCTGTCTTTGACATTTTCATGAAGAATGAAGTGTGACGTCAATAGAGATATTAATAATACAAAAAAAACTTAACCTTATTTTAGTTAATACTCTTAATAAGCGTTTCAGTATAATAGTCACAGATATTATTATGTAATTATACATTAATAATTCAGGTAAAGAGTAGTTACTCTCTAATATTAATGCAATATGAGAGTATAGGTCAATTACAGGATAATTAAGGATATTTGGGATACTTAAAAGTGTGTTCTTATAAAGTGTCTTTCATATAATAAAAACGCAATACGTGCTAGTAAAACCAACCAATAGCTAATAGTACCAAAGCACTGTTTTATAAAGAGTGCTTAAAATTTAAGCGTACACATAGCAAAAGTTACATGTACATTCCACAATGAAATTCTAATTAACTGAAAACAATGCAACCTTTAGGGTTCGCATCGCATAGACTAAGTAATAAAATATAATAGTCGAGTTAAAGCGACGCGGTGAAAGTTTATTGAAAACAAACGAGCGTCGCTCACATGAGGTGGTCCGTCGTTAATCTTTTATCTAACGCGTTGTGTGCTCTTTGCGGCAATGTCACGCATGTCGCCGCGGCCCCGTGCCGAATCAAAGCGTTTTCATCGACACACCTCCAAACATTCTACCTGGGCCATACATGACAGCCCTAGGTATAGCCTAGGGCTGTCATCTGTCTAGATTTCTCTGAATTTGTTCTAGTTGGGGCAACCGCTATCCCTATGTTTGTAGATTTTTTCAGTATAAAATATTTATTTATAATTATAATATTTGTTTATATTTTGGATAAAATCCGGTTAAGGAATTACAAAATTCTTATCTGACTGCGAGAAAAATTAACCTATGGTTTTCAAATATTTTTATACAGTTCAAATTTATTGATCTTACCGTCGACAGCCCTACCTCCACAGACCATATACCATACCTACCCATGCACTTTGATTTAACACATTAACTTTCGTACTATCTAATGTGTTTCGTCGTTAGGTTAAATGCATTTAAATATTCAATATTATATACTTACTTGGTTTTTAAATTGCATTTGACGAAGATCAGTAAATGAGGGCAAATAGTTCATTGCTGACTGCTGATCACGAAATTGTGAGTTCGATTCCCACAGGACACAAATATTAATGTGATGAATATAAGTGTTTGGGCTTGTCAAGGTGTATCTTATGTATTTTAAGTATAAATTTTCAAAAATCGTATGTATTTTTGACAACTTCTGTGGTCTAGCGGTTTGAGTGCCGGACGGCTGATCATGGGGTCATGGGTTCGATTTCCACAGGACACAAATATTTGTGTGGATAAAACATGAGTATTTCTGTTAGTCTGGGTGTTTCTTATGTATTATAAGTATATATTTACAAAAAAAAATTGTCTAGTACCCATAGTACAAGCTCTGCTAAGTTTGGGACTAGAGGGTGTTGTGTAAAATGTCCCAAAAATATTATTATTATTATTTGACAGAAAATTTTGGATAGCTTGAACTGCTGGCATCTGTACTTTCTGTACATGCGGTACTTGTAATGTACACACGCCAGCAGGTCAAGCTATTCAAAACTGTCAAATTTTCCCAATTGAATATAAACCTTATTGTTTTGAATTAAAGTTGAAAATCAATCAAAGAAAATTGACGTATTGTGGTAGCTTGATGTGCTGGTCCTCTGTACATAACGGTACTGTGTGCTGACTACCAAGTAATATAGACAAAACATGTTCTAGCATATAATGAGTCTGCAACCATCTAAAATTATACAAGAGCTAGCTCATGAACATGAACAAATGGCTACGATGTATGGATAATTACATTACATAACATTATTTACTTCCTAACAAGCAAAAGCAAAAGAGCTTTTTTGTAAAATATAGAGCTTTATTGACAAGCTTTTTTGTAAATTTATGTATTTTGGAAAGGTTACAATACTGAATTGTTGGTTGGTAGTGGCTTGTAGGCATCAAGACTATGAAAAAACAAAAATTCTAATATTAAGACGAGGCGAGACCACGCTCAAAAGGGCTTGGAATATGAAAGAGTTTCGATTATGAATATCATTTTAATCTAGTACTACCTGCGATCCCATCTAACGTTCGGCTACAAATTGAAAAGGCAACTAGTGGAGTGCCGCTGTGCCGACCCCGCCGATATATTTGAACGACTGTTTGCTTACTACGATTCATTCGATTAAAACTCTGAATAAACTCATTATAGCTGAATGCGACTACCCGCCGAAAGGTTCCTTTCAAACGATATTAAACCGCATTATCTGCGTTTATTCCCGGCCTTGATTAGTACCGTATCATTTAGTCCTGTGTTGTAATTATTTATATACAACCGGGAATACACCTTATGCGTTCCGTATTAGAATTTAAATTTATCTGTTGTGTTCGGCGGGCGGCGCCTTTGACCGTAGGAGATGAAAAGCACCGCGCGCGACCATTTATCATTGACAAACACAATTGTATTGGGTCCCATCTCGAGAAATTGGTGGATAAACAATCTTAGAACTGAGGTTTACGTGACGTAACTGTTTGGAATCTCCGTCTGATTATAGGGAGAGGAACAGGGCCTGCTACGACGGGGAATTGAGATGATGCGACCAGTAAATAAGCAGTGGATTATTTGCTCGTGTGAACGTTTGCAACAATGACTTTTAGAAACAGAACAGTGTATACTTTTTATACACGTTATGTAGGGAGTAATGGCGACAGCAACACTGCTAGTTCCTCTACATAATCCATTCCTGGTGTGCCATATTTATCAGTTATAGTGACTGAGTGAGAGCGACAAAGCGTTTGCCCGCATTTTTTTTAAGCAACTGATTGAAGTGTCGCTACAGTAGAAATTTCTTTTGTATTTGGAATTATGTTGACCGCAGCAGGCGACAACAACGGACGACAATATTGTGGCAACACTCCCGCTTGTCGCTTATGTGGCCTATCGATGTTGCTTGTCGGTAACGGTGTCAGGTCTTTACTCAACGAACAGTTTGAAAACTAAACTTCATAAAGTCATCAAGTATTAAAAATAGACTTGTAAAGGTGCCTTTAAAATATATTTTTACAGAAATAAATATAATTTAGGTATCATGATGGTTGTCGGTAAGAAATTGCTCTTAGCGATAAGACCGCCAATTGTACTACTTTAAGTTTATTTGTTTAATTTTATTAAGATTCTTGGTGTACAATAAAGAATATTCTATCTATCTATCATGTTAATTAGAATCTAGAAAAACACAATAAAAATCTCAATCAAAGGTAAATTTTTCAAGGTATATAACTTTAAGAATCCCTAAGGTAAAAGATATAGGATACCGTAATATTATAATATGATCATACGTAAGATAATAAACTCAATGGCTAAGCCTTGTTTTTTGAATGAACATAGGTAACTATCTACTATCACAATAATAATAAATATTTAGGACATTTTACACAGCACTATCTAGTCCCAAACTAAGCAGAGCTTATATTATGGGTACCTAAGTATTAGGCAATTGATACTCAATTTTATTTTGTAAATACATACTTGTAATAAATAAGAAACATCCACTCAAACCCAAAGACTTTTGTTCACTACATAAATATTTGTGACCCGTGGGAATCGAACCCACGACCGCAATCCGACAGTCTTAGACCACAGACGTCATCATTTGATTCGTTGTCACAGTATGCCTATTCCATGTGAACCTAAGAAGACTAAATTAAAGTAAAATCCTCGTTCGCCTCATAAACATTTCCCTACTTACCCAAAAAATACCAAAAATATTTAATTTATAATTAAAACTTTTTGGTATTTTTTGGTGGAAATATTTCTACTGTGGCTTCGTATTAAAAGCTGGCATGATATAATTTTTTAAATACCTAAATTTTATTTAAAAATAAAAACCAAAATGTAAATGGCGTCCCTCTCGGTTTTTTACGATTTCCAACCAGTGATTTTAATTTAATTTTTTTAAATGGTTCTAAATTCTGATTATCAGTATAAAAAATAAGGTTTTAATTTAATTTTTTTTACATACCTTCTAAATTAATTTAATTGGGAAACTTATGTAGATACATTATACCTACATTGCAGTCCAGTTTATTATATACGCATTTATTAGAGAGGTACTTAACTACAATAATCTTGATTTAGGTTCATCAACACATTACAAATTTGGAGAATCAAAAGAGCCACCACGAGTCACGATAAATAAAATGATCGTCTGACGCACCCTGGGCTGTCAGCCTCGTAATGAACCTGCTGACTCAATAGTACAAATAAATACCATTTTATATACAAAAAACAATCTCATCGTATTAATAATCCTAACATTTTTTTCTGAAACAAAAAGTTCCTCTACAATTCGCTTCAAGAAGCTTCATGTAAACTACATTCATTAAATATAAACAAGGATGGATTCACGACTGGCATTACCCGCATTAGCGTGTCGGATGCTGCAGCTCGCATATTTCATCACATCTTAGGAGATAATGCTCCCTTTAACAAAGCATTAATCTAGGAGTTGGAGAGGAGGCGTGGGGCGGAGCGCCCGAGCTCGGCCAATGGCGGCGCGGAGCCTACCGGCGCCCCGCACTTGTACCACCATCGATTGTCTTACAAGCTCCCGCCATGGAATTGGGGGAGCATCTCCATACATTGAAAAGGTTGGAATATAGTCTCCTAGTCTGTATATATTAAATCGCATTTATATGATGACATTTTTCAAGATGTCTAAGATGTTATCTTGCTTAGATAATACAATTTTAAGCGGTTTTTATGATTTATTTATAAGTCAATACTGTTTTACTGCTGATGTTGAGGTATACTGTTGGGGTATCTGTAGATTGAAATCTTGTATTAGAAAATTAGAAGCGTCAAGAATAATTTGCAATAGTAAGGTAACATGTATTAGGTAAGTACTAAACATAATGAACATTAATAGATATAGGATTAAGATTACATATTGAACAAAACTGCTAAGGTAGATAACCTGAAATGTTTCAAAATATTTTTCTTTATAAATACTTTGCACTACACTAGGATTTTCTCCCGTAGGTGTCGTGCGTTTACAAACACAAATTTTCACTCAGACCCGGAACGACTACTTACGTCCTGTAGATCACACAAATATTTGTGCCGTGTGGGGATCGAACCCACAATCCGTGGCGCAGCAGCCGATTGTTCAGCCGCCAAACGTGTCGTCAGATAAATTACATTAGATACAAAAAGAAGTTACTTATTTTAAATATCTTTACGACGTCAATCATTTGTATTCGACTACCTATAAGCTAATTTATTAATGTTGCTTTCATTAAAAGTAACACATCAACTTAATAAATAATTGTTTATTTTCCTTATCATACTAACGTAGATCAGTATTGACGAGTTATATAGCTACATTAATTGGCTGATTAGATTGGATTCCATCGAAATTGGCGTTTGATTTTTTTTAATAATAAATATTTATACAGGTAGCAGCTGCACTAAAATCCTCGCTCTGATACCCAAATAATAATTAGCCTGCCCTTAGCACCTCAGTCGGCGTTCGAAAAAAGAGCCGGTCGAGTCTCGCTCGCGAACCAACATAACCTGTAATTTGGAAATTATTATCTAACACATTGTGCCTTTCTGGTTATCCCGCCGGTCAATTTGCCGTTTTTATGGCTCCCACAGAGCCGCGGCCTCTAATTATCTCCGCCACGATCTCAGCCCGAGGCGCGAGCTCGGCCGCCGCACGCGCATTGATAGATATGCACTCTGACACCAGCACACAAAGTTCAAAATGTATCGCCTAACAGCCAGTCGAAGTTAGCTTAGAAACATGGGAAAATAAATAGATACCTATGTGTTTTGAAAGGGTAACACGTCTGCGCGAATACTATTTGTTTTACTGCGAATTCCTCTAATAGTTTCAAATTATTTTACCACTAATGTTCGTATCTCGCCAGGTATATGATGTAGATATATAGCTATGATAAATTAATGATTTGACTCTAAAGCGAGTAATAAAATTATGTTAATATTAATGAAACTAAAGTGATGGGTAAGTAGTAGTTTGATAAAATAATATTAATGAAATGAAATTACAGTTAAAGTCATTAAGGTGTGTTCAGATATGTGTCTTGTTAGTGATGCCCACTGTATCGCGTCACAATTTCTTTTTATATTATGCATAATGTCATAAATTTAAATTATAATCGGTGAGTTTTAACGCCCAATTTTTAAATTAGAGAAACGTAACGAACCGGGAAAACACGGTACCGTCGGAGTCGTTTAGGAGCGCTCGGCCCTCTACGATCGTATTCTATTAGGAAGGACTACTAATAAAATTAATTTATTTCTCGATTACAACAGTAACGCAAGTTCAAAAACGCGCCGCGGCCTCGGCTCATTAATCATATTAATTAAGACGAGGCGTAAGCGCTTTTGTTCGTGGCTCTCTCGATAAACGAGCGCCTTCTTTACTCCAGTACAAATGACGGCGAAGTCGTGCGAGGCGGCAATAACATGCGGCTAATGTGCGCAGTGACATGGTGCGCCGCGCGGCGTCCGCGTCGCGTCGGTGCCGTGCGTGACGCCGGCACTCAGCACCGCGTGCCGCGCCGATTGGTCAGAGACAATATTGTTAAATGGTCCTGTTTCAGATACCACCTTGTTATTAGTGTTATGTGTGTAATCGGATAATCGCACTGTAGTCGAGTTTTTATTGGCGGCACGTGAGCACGATTTGTTGCGCTAGTGTGAGTAATTATTTAATTCCATTGTTTTGATGAGATTGATGAATCGAAAGTGCGTTCTGAACACTTTGTTGTTAACAAAGCGGTTGCGCTGGCAATCAATAAAACGGCAGTCGTAAGTCAAGAAAGTCACTTGCACACAACACATTAAATTAATTGAATTCAGTCTTCAACAACACAACACTGGATTGATAGTTAAATGATTACAGCCATTGCTTATCTAGATAAAGAATTCGTAACTTTCATCATCATAACAGCCTATTGCCGTCAACTGCTGAACGTAGGCCCCCCTCAAAGAGCGCCTATCATCCCGGTCTTGGGCAGCCCGCATCCATCCGCTGCCAGCCACCTTCTTCAAATCGTCTGTGCATCGTGTCGCAGGGCGTGCCACATTACGCTTTCCCAAAAGTGGTCTTCACTCTAACACTCGTCTGCTCCACCATCGTCTGTGCGTCTGCAGACATGGCCGGTCCACTTCCACTTCAGCGTGCTTATTTTTCGCGCAACTCATATAAGAAAGAAAAAATATAGGATTACGTAGGTTATATTTACCTACGTAATCCTATATTAAACCCTAATCCTATTATTATTATAAGTTATGTTTATGAAGTATAAATTGTTTATAAGTATAGACAACTTACAGGTAGGTAATTAAGTGGATATGAACGAAGACCCAAACAACAAACACTTTCTTAATACGAAACTATCTCTACGTAAGCACCAGCAGTGTTAGACACAGCGTTAAGGTATTATGTCAATTGGTATTTCTGGTATTATTCTTTTTTAGTATGAATGTCAATATTCAGTAGGCCTGTTGTATCTAATGATAAAGGTAAGTACTTTCGGAATGCCATGCAATAAATAAATAAATAGATACTCTTGGTCTATTTTACAGTCTCAAACTGAGCACAGCCTGTGCTGGGTATGGGTACTACACAATGGATATAATACTATTATACATTTTTTTGTAAATACATACATATAATACCTACATAAGGAACACCCAGCAATGAGTGAAGATTAAAGTACAACTCGTAGTGAGCACACCAAAACACTTCAATTCGAATTTACCATTGTCTCTTTTTCTTTAGTAAACTGTTATAAAATGCCTGACAATTTATCTATTATGTTTCTTGTTTTTCCATCCCCTAGTGGTTAATGCATAAGTACCTATGAATGATAATTATTCATGGATTAAAACATATCATAACCTGTAACCATATTGTTTGAGAAGGGAAAGAGCAACATATTTTACTTGCTGATTCTCATATTCGGCTTTTTTAGCCTTGAGGTCGTAAGCGTGATTATTACGCTAGAGGTCCTGGGGTTGGAGTAAATTATTATGATTTTTTTGGGGTTTTCTAGCAGCTGAGAGTTTGTAATTGTACCCGGTTAATAGCTACAGGCTCGTCCCTTACATCGGACCTAAACAAACCTACCAGCGAACCGTGGGTATACAGCAGAAGTAGTACACCTCTGTCCAACCCTTCGCGAATACAGGTGCGATGGTGAGTTATGAAAAACTTATAATATAAAATATAAAACAGGCTATTGAATCTAATTGTTGTTTTCAATATGATGTATACTTTAAATTAAGCTCCGATGTAACATTAAATGCTAAACTCCTAAATTTTAATTAGGTACCTAACATAAAATTTAATAACGCACTCGAATTAAATTTCAATATTTCAATATCAAGACATTGAAGGATTAAGATAAAATTCTATAATCAAATTAAATAATCAATCAATATGCTTTTTACGACTGTTGCTATTTTAACTTCGCAAGTTCAATTTGTAACAGCACGTCATTAAAACAATTAAAGTAATGAATAAAACATGTTACGTCGGTGTGATTACAAAATTATGTTTATTTTTGATTAGCCTGTGTTGCCTGCCAATAAAATTTGATTAGATTTTGTACCATCCAATTAAAGTCTTGATACCTGCGTCGACAATTTTTGTTTACCGCGCTTTATAAGGTCGTTACCTCGTAAGTATCAAGTCTACATTAGAGGTTTTATCTGTTTTCGAGAATGTACGTACTGTTTCTTCTCTGATTATGTAGCTACTGGTATAAATAGCATTTATAGCAGAAGAGACTGGCTTCTGTTTCGCTATCAAATTGACATACAATTATTTTTATTGCTTATAATAAAATAATATGGAATTATTAGAGACCATTATACAAACGACATAAAAATTTGTAAAGGTCGTTGGCATACCAAATGAGATATTTTTTATTTTGCTGAACTGATCAGTGTGATTGCTACTTAACGACAACCCAGTAATGCATGATACTTAGATCTGCATTTTGTTGCGGGAAAAATTCACTGTATAGAAAATTTTGACCAGACAATCAAACTGTATCTACAGAAAACAAGAAGTTTCAACATTTGATGAGATTATATGATTTATTGCGTATAAATTGTTCTGTTACTATCAGCATCAACCCATATACTGTCCCATTGATGGGAACAAGTCTCGGAATTAGGCTATAACCCGCCACCCTGGCCTAGTACGGGTTGGCAGAATTCACACACCGTCGAGTAAAAATCTGTGTAAGGCATGCATGTTTTAAGCGAGTGATAATTAATTACGAATAGTTGTCTGGTAGATATCGCTATTAGCGAAAAGACCGCCACTGTACTCTTAAATTAGTTAATTCCTATGTTGCTCTTTATCATGTTGTGCAATAAAGTTTATTCTATCTATCTAATACACATACGAATTCGAAAAGTCAGAGGTACAGTCAGCAACGAAAGTAGCTGAACACAGCAAAATTTTGAAAACATCACAGCTCCAAAACTTGTCAAGAGGTTTTTTCTATTAAGGTAACCTAAATATTTAATGGTCATCTATGCAATTATTTCGCATAACCTTCACAGGTCAGTAACTTCATACTTATTAAAAATCATATTGAAGATTGCTACATGTTCAGGGACTTTCGTTGCTGACTGTACGTTCCTTGGATTTGAACTTGACACCCTTGACTTGGCAGTCCAATGGTGATATTACTGGGCTATCAATGCTCTCTGCTACTATGGTACGAATCTTATTAGATATTCATAGATAAGGCGGGAGAAAATTACACCTTAACACTAGTTGCTTAAAGAGATCATCGAGATAATCTCGTACATTCATGAATGTATTACTTCCAAGTTTTGCTCATACGCCAACAGAATTACTTAATGGATAAAATGGCATTATTTAAAAAAGAAAATGCAAGTGAAGTTATTATTATCCACGTAGTACTTACTTGTCTTTTTTGTTTATGTTAGATGGTTGGCAACACCCTATGAATTTAAAGTAAGTACTTGATATGATAAAGTTGGACTAAAAAAACTTTGCAGGCTCAAGTTATTGCCGTGTAAACACGTACCTAACTACATAAACTATGTTTCTTGCGGATCATAAATTTTCAATTAACATTTGTAAATTAAGACTGGATAGTTTTTTTTTACTTATAAGGTAAAAAACATATAGTAATACATGCAACATGCTTTATACCCGTGACAGCTAGATCTCGTCTGATACTGTGTAAAAAAAAAATACTGGAATTTTTCACGAACCTATGAATGTATATAGGTACCTACCTATATACGTTCATCTTCTGCCTTCACATAAATTGTATAAATATTTTCATAATAATGTAGGTACCTACAATTGTACATAACATGCGGCATTAATAGTAAGCGTGTGTCATATTATCTCAATCATTCATAGTCGATAGGAACTATACTAGTATATAACCTTATCAACTGTGAACAAATATTACGTTACGCGAGATAATCTTGTCTTCATTTTATCTCGTGACAACTGGCTCATTACTTTGATTCGATTAGTTCGATTCCCAGGTCGAGCAGTGTTGTTGAGATTTTTTGTGAAATTCCTCGGAATAGGTCGAAGTTATGATTTGTGACCGACCCGATTAACAGCAATAGGCTCGCCCCCTATTACTCGTACATGGTATCTAAACAAACCAGCGAACTGTCGATACATTCGTACCAACACCTCTGCGTAACTCTTCAACGAATACAGGCGTGATTGTGTGTGAGAAATGAATTAATTATATACCTCACGTTACGTGTAGGTATCTAGTAAGCAATTGCCATTTTAATGTAGGATTGGATACGTATTACTTTTTGCCCATACATGGTACAGAACCGTTCAAGCGAGAATGACACTATTTGATTAACTTTCCACTAAAACCTGTGTTTATTACGTTGAAATAACCGCGATACACAGGAGTGTTCGCAGAGATAGCTAACCGGTCTATGTTTATTAAACATAGTTTATTGACTGACGAACATCACACGTGCGGCTGGTGTTAATTATTTCGAAATTATTGATATTTACGTTGCCATGTTCGTCTTAGGGCTGGCTGTTTCAGTAAGACTGGTACCGAGAACAATCTGCTAAAGCTTTATAGGTTTCACATGCCGTATGTTAATTTGAGACTACCAAAAACTACATATTGAAAACCTCAATTAAAGTTTAATTATTTAAGCTATCTTAGAAAAATAATATAACACACGCTCACGCCATTTTCCCATAGGAGTAGGCAGGAATTACTATAGGATGCCGTATACGATGCCGATGCCTTTACTCGGTAAAATAAAAAAAACTCAAAATCGCATGTAGATTTTATTACATAAAAACATATTAAATATCCTTATTAAGTATATAACTTATTTTTTACATCAATTTGTGAGAAAAACTATTTAATTAAATGTAATTAAAGCGTTAAAAATCCGCTTGTTAACTGAATAAACATTTTATTTAAATTAATACTTTTGTATTTGGCAGCTTCGTAAATCGGCCTTATATTTTTTAAATACAAAAAAAAAACCCATTTAATGGTATCCCTCTCTGTTCTTTACGACTTCCAACCAGTGACTAGTCTTTTGTTTAAAAGAGGTTATAAATTAATCGAAATTAAATAAGATTTTCCCATAGTATTGAACTGTTCAATGCTACATCTATGAGTTTTCCATAGCTCTTGTGTGCAGACGATATAGTATAAATTCTGTTCTGTAAAATTAAACACAAATTAAAATTTACTGGATTCAAAGAGAGAACTGAAGAAAAAAGCATACCATCACGCCTGTAGTCTGGAAGGTTTAGACAAAGGTATACTGATGTATATACGCTCACATTTCGCGCGAAAAGTTTATATCCCACGTAATAGGGTGCAAGCCTATTGCTATTACCTGGACACGAATCTAAGCTCCGAGTTGTATTTAAAAAACTACAATAACATTTTGTTCGTGTTTATATGTAGATACGTGTATTTATATGTATAAACATATTTCTTGTACATGAAACAAAAGGGATTATTTTCCTATGTCATAAAGCATTGAAACCTACTATTGGTTTGGAACTCAATGCTTGCTATTCAAACAGTTTATCACATGTATGGGCAATGGGCATTGTCTAACTTTATGTTGTAACTTGAATACAAGTTGCCCTTGGCGTTATTTATAATAAATAATACAATGTTACTATAATAAACGCAATCACTGTGAGCTTTGTAGGTATAGGTATTGCTTAGGTACTTGAAGACCTACCCACAATGAAAAACTTAATTCTACAATTTTTGGAAACAGAAAAAGAAAATGTTTTTCAAAATTAATAATTCACTTATTATCAAGGAGATATAACTTACGCGTAAAAGTTATTAGTTAAGCAGGACAGTGGCCTGGAAAGTGGGAAGGGAGGCCTTTGCCCAGCAGTGGGACAAACCGGAATAGAAAAAAAAATATCATGGTTTTATTTAATTATTAAAATATTCACACAACGTTTCTGGAATTTTGATTATTATTATGCACTTCATGTGTGTAAGATAATTTATCACAAGTGGTATGAAAAATGCATCTTACGTTCTACTTCGAGCTACAAACTATTTCAATGCTAACTTCTATCGAAAGTAAAATTCAATAGTCTAGTGATTAATGAATAAATAATGAAAATACAGCCAGAAGAACTTTTTAACTATTTTTTTTATTGCCATTAATCGGGCACAAATCAAAACTCCGAGCTGCTACTGAAAATCTCATAGAAAAACCCAATAACACTTAAATCAGTAGCAGTAATGCACTTAAACCGAGGTGCATAAGAGCAATCATATATCATCAACCCATATACCTACAGTCCCGATGCTGGGTACGGGTCTCCTCTCTGATAGAGAGGACTTAGGCTATGGTGCACCACGCTAGCCTAGTGTGGGTTGGCAGACTTCACACACCGTCGAGAAAAATCTCTAAAGTTTTCTCACAATGTTTTCACATTGTCTTCACCGTTTAAGCGAGTGATAATTATTAATCTGACGACCTCTGTGGTCTAGCTGTTCGAGTGCCGGACTGCTGATCATGGGGTCGTGGGTTCGATTCCCACAGGACACAAATATTTGTGTGGATAAAACATGAGTATTTGTGTTTGTTAGGGTGTTTCTTATGTATTGTAAGTATGTATTTACAAAAAAAAGTATATAAGTATTATATCCATTGTCTAGTACCCATAGTACAAGCTTTGCTTAGTTTGGGACTAGATGGTGTTGTGTAAAATGTCCCAAAAATATTATTATATTATATTATTAATACTCACATGAAGTCAGCGGCGCGTGCCTTGGATTCGAATTCGAAACCTTTGACTTGGCAGTATCTTTAGGCTATTCTACTCATATCAGAACAATCATAGGGTGGTACAATATAGGCGCTCTTATCGCTCAGAACATTCTCTTAAAGACCTCTTAAACAGAAAACGAAAATAGTAAAAACAACTGAATACCGACACCTAAACCATCATTAGCTCAATTAAAATCGATGCCAATATCACCGGTATAATTACAGCGGTGCTAGGACATGAACAGTGTAAACAAGTTTGCCGCCAAGAGACTGATCGCCTGATGGATGAGCCCGCGTTCCCCACTCGCTTATTTTCGCCAACTAATTAAAATTTCGACGTCGCCGGTAAAGCGGCAATTACCGGCAAGATTGCGCGATACACTGCAAAGGGCCCGCTTAATAACTAATGCAGGCAACTTGAGAACATCCAGGGCTGATAGGCACTCATGTTGTGAAAATGGAAATGGGATACGTAAATGGAATTTCCATTAATACGCATTACTTTTTCTTGATCGTCACGAGAAGACGACAAAAGGATTATGATACCTAAATATTGGTTAGAAAAAGAAAAAATATAAGGTACACACTTTTTCAAGATTTGGTAACATTTGTTTAACCGACAAGATTGAACAAAGGAGTTTGTATATTCTTCATCATCCTCCGTTGGGGTTAGACTAACAGCACATTCAGGATATCATACAACAGGATATTCAGTAGAATATCAGTCGGTATTTTACACCAAGCAACTGCCACCAGACATCCGCAATCCAATTTCTGGACAATACCGATATCTTGAAGATAGACAGGTTGTCAGACTTTTTGGGCATCTGACTACCATTAAAGCTTGTCAAAGGTGTGCGTATAACAATCGGGACTGACGGGTTTATGTGCTTTCTAAGGTACGGTTATCATATTTCATCGATTTTTCACACGGTTGATGATAATTATACTAACTGGAGAAAATCCACTTATTTTCCTCGCTGATCACCGTGACAAGTAGCTAAATAGGTTGTTTATGTTAGCTATTTTCATGCTGTCCATTCGAAGGTAAAAGATGGGAGTATATATCTGCTTATTATCCTCTGTAAGCTGCAATTATGAGTCAACCGAGGAAACGAGTTGTTATAATGCTCGCGGCCGGCGATAAGCACCCTGTCATTACTTATGCACGATGAGATGCGATTTTTAAATTGTTGCTGTGACTGAGCAGCGCATAGCTATCGTAAACACTCAGTGCGATTAGAAAACTTGTAATTAAATCGAATTCTTCAATTGATAAACTGGATTATGTATACTTAGTATTTTACGAGGAGCCGCTCTATAGAACTTGATTCTTTCGATCCTTAAGCTGTTTTTATTTGCTTTTTCCTTCCAATCAATGTGGAGTAGGTAAGCATCATTTGCACCAGTGATAGCCTAGTGATATGAACATAGGACTACCAAGTTAAAGGTCTCGAGTTCGAATTTAAGGCACGCATCTAAGTATAAGTATTACTTACTAATAATTAATTTTCACTCGATTAATAGGTGAAGGAAAACATCGTGAGGAAACCTGCATGCCTTAGAGCTTTGTCTCGACGGCATTTGAAATCTGCTGACCCGCATTACGCCAACGTAGTGGACGTAGCCTAATCCCATTCATTCTGAGAGGAGACCAGCGCTCAGTAGTGGGTCAGTATACGTTTTTTCTATTGGGTTTATGATGATGAAACACCGTCTCAGTTTTATGCAAATACTGATATACACATTTCTTCCCATCATCCATTCCCTATGTAAGTATTACACTTCTATGAAAACATTGTTAAAAAACAAAAAAATACATAGGTATAACGACTTCCACTGGCAAACACGTTGGTTGTTTTTAGTGCACTTTTTTTTATTTCTATGACAATGGCACTTTATTCTTAATTGGAACCGATTTGTTAGACATATTTGTTTAATTTTGTTGTGAACGATGCGCCTATGTTGTGACATGATTCGTCGACAAACGCTACAGAAGCGAAGATTGTATGTAATTCATCATTAATATATATACCTACGACATTTTAATTAACTATCACTTTATAGATTGCGTATTGAGATTGACATTGATATTCAATTTATAATGAAGCGTCAATATATCAATCAGCGATACAGATGATATGTTGGGCCTATTGAACTTTAATATTATACTTTCTCTTAATTACGTATTCAAATCAGTAGCTGTTGTGAGAACGTTTAAGTGGAGCATAATGTCGGAAAAGTTTTTTTTAAATGCTATGTTAGTGGTGCGTATTCGATATGCCTAAGAAAGAAAGAAAGATTTATTTGCACAGAATACAGGTGGTACCAGATATAACAATGGTGCATAGTTCAAGCTATATTCTACCTATATTAGACATGCAAATATTTACATTTATATAAAACAATTAAAATACTATTATATTACTTAGAAAATGTCTAGTTATCTTATTATTTAGCATATTTTTTAGATATTATTATAATGTTACATAGATTCGTTAGTTTAATGTTGCATAAACTCTTCTATCGTATAAAAGCTCTCATCTACTAGCCATTTTCTCAACTTAATTTTAAGTCTTGTGGTTAATAAATAACAATAATAATCCATCGATCTGAAAGGTTAAGCTGTGCTTGCTGCGGTCAGTTTAAGGATCGGTGGTAATTCTTACTATATCGACACTACTTCGTACCTCAATGAGCACGTTATACTGTCAGTTTCGGTTCTTATACAAAGACCTATGACAATCGTTAGGTAGTAGTCAGATGCCCTAAAAACCCTGACAGCAAGTCTGCCCTATCTGTGAATTTTACGGATCCGGCCATGACTATAGGGCGAGTGAAAGGAAGTTCAGTTTTTGGCCGGTAAGAGGCCGACATATCCTCTGATGACCTACCTGGGGAGGCCTCCAGGTGGCGGACGTACCATCAAGATTTTCCGGACTATAAAAAAAGTATAAGTGATAAGTCCGAAAAGGCTGTGAACCAGTTAGTCACTGGGATAATTATCGATATTGTCCAGAAATTTAGTTGCAGGTCTGATAACACTGACTTCATGTAAAATACAGCCGCATAGGATGTCATAATTATCAACGTCTCTACATAAACTCTTCAAAAATTTCAGCATGTTGAGCAACGTTAAAGTTTTTTTTAAATAATTCGTTATTCCGTTAATTTTTCTGTTATTTGGTTTCAGAAAACAGAAATAATCGCGAAATATGAAGTTAGCGATATCTACTTACCCGTCAAATACTTAGTTTTAACAGACAAACTGTTAAAACTAAGTATTTGACGGGTAAGTTATATAATAATATAAATAATAACTTATAGTATAATATTTATTTACCAGTCAGGTGCAATTTACTCGTATATCTTCAATGTTTGAAAACAACGTGTTACGTGTCCCAAGGGGCAGTAATTTATATTCCGAACCAACAGAGAACGTGAAGGTACACATGTAGATATTAGCTGTTGCTACTAAAGTACTCAACTTTCGCAAACAAAGGGAGCAGGTGAATTAAATTGACTTCTACCATCAATTGAAGCTACCTTACGCACCCGCTGAAGCGAATGTTTAATCCAATTAAAAAACTACACGGTTGAAGTTCTATTACATCTATTAAAGAAGGTGCGAGCAATAAATATTAAAATTAATAACCTGCCAGTGATCGTCTGTAGTAATTATAGAAACAATCTACCTATGTGCGCTAGCTTGTGTTCTATGAAGTTCTCAAAGGGAAAATAAATGTATACCGTGTACATGCTACCGAGTAATAAATGATACAATGTGTATTCAATTAGCGGAATCACATCGCATGCAACAAATTGTGAATGCTCGGAGCTATCAAACCGCGCCACTTACGTTAGTGGCCGAGTGATTGCCGAGCGCACACCGCCGCGCACTGCGCCCGCACATTGCACGACAAACCGATGTATCACGCACGACGCCCTCATTAATTCAACGAAGAATTATATCTTCATCGACTACTGTAAGCCAGCGAGCTTCCTCTCTGTAATTATCTCGTATTAGGGACTATTATCGTATACGATGCACTATCAATTTAATGCGTCGCCATTACAATAATCGGCCTTAGACAATAGCTACCGGATTGCGCACACATTACAGTAGAATGTGAATTTCGCAAATATCCGCGACATGCATGATGCATGAGCACGCTAACCATACCTTACCCAGAGTCCCTGTGTAATAACTGGAAATGCTATCAATTTATCATTATATGACAGTCGTTTCCACGTCAGAGCGCTTGCGCGACGACGCGCCGCGTGCATCCATTTAAATAATTCACAAATTAATGAAACGCTTCTGTGAAGAAAAATACATTTAATTTATTTGCAATACTTCAATGCCCTTTTCAATTCAGGTAGATGCAGCCCGCCCTCGAGGCACTCGAAAGCTATTTGCGATTATTTCCGAATTTCATTATTGCGTTATCATTTTGTTAATCACTGTTGTTGGTTGGGGGGTTTGCTGCCTTATATCTGATCGTTAGGGTCGACATTTAAGCGTGGAGATATTGAAAAAGTAAGGAGATGAAAGGTGCCGCCACCATTTGTCACTACTTTCGGAACGAGGTGGCGCAGTAAGGTACCGGCCCGCCCTGTTTGCACCTCGGGCCGCGCCGTTTTCTTTTTCTCCACTACGTCCGCCGGAATGCGAACTTAATGGTTTCGGTTTTGAGACCATAACCAATCAGTCCGTCATCAAAATTATGAAAACATTACGCGTGGCCTGTTTGACGAAAACCAAGGAGGACCGATGTGGAAAAAGTGGATTAATGTAAAAACTATTAAATTGGCGTAATATTTTGATAATGGTGTCCGTATAAAGAGTTCGCTGGGTAACGTTTACAAAATCATGATGATCGTTATCTTTTAATTAAAATTATTCTGTAACACTGTAGGCGTAGTAATTACGTTCTGCAATAATTATGTAGTTAATTAAATGATTTAATTGAACATGTTGAATTATTATAACAAATATTTCAATGGCTCAAACAATGGAGAACATGTAACTGTCATGTCAAACAGCTAATGCTTTAGATTTACCCGGTGAGTAAATAATTTGTTAAGTTTTTATCGGTATTGTTGATTCATTCAGTCAGTTGACTTGTGTTCAAGTTCGCGTGTAAACACAGTGGCGTTATAAATAGCAATTAAATAATTTGTGGCAGTAATATGTAGATTCGGGTGCGTGGAGCTAGCCGTCGGCCGCGTCGCCGCGTCGGTCGCCCGGCCATTAGACGCAAAACGCCAAATCATTTACAAGAAAGCGAGAACCCGCCTCATACTATTTACATAATTTATTCATTACGATAGCCAAGCGTTGTAACTTGGAAACTTAATAATATTATTTAGAAGTGCGGAAAACTTATACCTACATTGATAAGCTTCCAAATAGGTATATTCCAAATAGATAGTCAATAACGATATCGATGATTTTATGTTTAAAATATAATTCATATCATAAAAGTAGATATTTATAAAAATACACAAATTTGGTAAATTAAATATTATATAACAAAACAATATAAATTAAATAGAACCAATAAGTATCGACGTTGAGACAAACAGAAAGGAGGTTGATACTGTTTTACCTATTTCCTTAAATTTTTCTCATTATTCTAAGCGGCATATTGAACCATACGATGAAACGAGTTGCAACGCTGCTCTAGTGCGCCCGTGATACAATCTCCCAAATATTAAACTAATATTTAGGCAACGCTTTGGCCGCCGCCGCCTCATTTGCATAAGGTGCGGTCTCGATCCACAAAACTACGGAATTTAATTAGAACCGCTAGCCTTACGGTTACCATTGTTTACGTAATTTGGATAATTGTGTGAGACTTGATTATTCTCTGTTCAAATTGGCAGCGCGAGCAATGTACCTATCTTCTGAATAATTGCGAATTGATTCCCGCTCTGGGATATATAATATAATTTAATATGTAAACTTACAACCTTAATATTTAAAGTCGGGATTATAATAATTAATAATAAGAAACTGCAAATGTTTTCGTTATGAAAAAATACTGACTGAATGAAAATTAATTTATTTAAATGCAATTGAATAATAAATGTTATTTATTTTTGACAATAGATTATTTAAAGTCACTTCTACAAATAAATATTGAATACTACTAAGATGGCGCCGGTATTTCCTAACTGACGAAGAAAAGAAGAAGAAGGTTTACTTAAATGATACTAAATAAACTAAACTTAAGCTTATATGATTTTATTGTATTGTGTTCATTGTTTGATGTTTGTATATGTTATACAAATCTAATACCAATCAGGTGACCAATTAATCATCAGTTTCAGCTCAGTTTTCTCGAAATTTTCCAATTTTCTGGGTAACTTTTACTTTCATTAAACTTCTATTACGAATATGCTATAATATATCAGCTAAGCCTTCTCTTTCAGGCTACCACGAACAGCATTTTTTATATAGAAGGTAAATTTTATAGAAGGTTATTATATAGAAATATATTATATATATTATATAGAAGGTAAAGGTTATTTATTGCTTAGTAGTGCAGTCAATGGATGTAAAAAGAAAAAATTGACATTAGAGGCAGTGGTCTCAGTAGCTTAGTTGGCTAGTCGACTAAACCAGAGGGAATTGCACGTTCAAAAGCTGTCTGAGATGGAATTTTTCATTCTCTAAAATTTATATCCTTAAAAGCATACATTAATGCAAAATATGATTAACAAAAATATTAGTAAAGTCATCGTCTTTTTACGGTTCTTTTATAATCACACAATCCACACACAATATTGGAGTATCAACTGGGGGTATAGAAGCTAGTAACTTGTTTCTATTATCGCCCGTAAACGCTTGGTGGGACGGCGGCTTAAGCCGGCCGCATGTAGCTGTAAATATCATAATCATAACCCATTAGTCTGTTAATGTTATGTCCCTGCCGGCGGGCTTTGACTCGTGTTTTATTACGCCGCTATTAATTGTGTACGATCCTCTGAAGAATTTCATGAATAAGCCTTTGTTTTCCGCGGTACTGGATAAAGAGATTGTATGAATAACCTTTTTTATTGAACCTTGATTTGTATGTGAATTTTTATTTTGAAATTAACTATTGTGTTTCTGGCCATTTACATGTTTTTTTTAAACTATGCCCCACATTACATTTTTTTTCTGAATCGTGGTTGTGCTTACAAACACAAGACAAATCCACAAACACCCAGATCCGGTGGAATGTATTTCTAATAATATTCAACACGTTCGACCTCTGTTAAGGTGGTCACTTCACCACTACTGTTGCGCCGAGTGTCGTGTACCGAGTACCCGAGACAAAACTTTGTGCGATCCACGGTTACTTGTTTCCAGTAATTATCTAGTCCGTTAAATACATATTTGTAAGACAAGCTGCATATTTGTAAGTTTTTTTTATACTACTAAGGTGGCAAATAAGCGTACGGCCCGCGTGATGGTAAGCGGTTACCGTAGCCTATTAACGCTTGCAACACCAGGAGTATCACTTGCGCGTTGCCGGCCCTGTATTGAAAGAGGAATAGTTGGGTTAGCAGTATATGGGTCAAAGTCCCCTCACTGCCAACACAACGTTTCCTCGTGGAGCACTGGCAACCTTGCTCACCGTAAGAAACTTAACACAGCTCAAAGCAGTGTTATTTTACTTCGATTTTCTGCAAGGCATAGTGGAATTACTCCTACTATGCCCTACCTCTCTTAAGTTGCTGGTGCCAGGCAATATTGAAAGGAAAAGAGGGAGGAGCCCGATGCGTTGGAGCGACCAGATTCGTTCGACACTCGACTCCAGTGTGAACGACGCCATCCATGCTGCAGAGAATAGAGCAAAATGGAGGAACATAGTTCGCAAGAAGCTTTTACATAGAGATCACGACCCTCAGCAGTAACAAGGACGACAGGGCTTGTACTGTCCTTAGAAAGTATGAAAAAAAAACCCAAGTATTTATGGTTATGATTTATTATCCTCTACAATCCTTATTATATAAAAACTCAACATGCAAATAGGTTATAATGCTTCTTTGTGATTTTAGGTAAGTACCTACATACGTTATTTTTTTAGTTACAAAGTCAAATCTTTGATCTTAAGCTCATGCATTAATAATGCAAATAGCAACAATTACAAGCATAAAACTGTCTTCCTTGTTAAAATTTATCGTTAATTATAATGAAGCAATTAGTTCTTTTATCATTTTACAAACAGACACAGAAGATCGTTTATAAAGACATCAAGATGTACGAAGGCCGCGAATGTAAAACAATGGTGATAGGAAGAGCAAAAAAGTCAGTCATTAGATATTTTTAATAAGAGGCACCGCTTTAATAATAAACTTTATTCAACCTACAAACAAAGTTAATACGGTCATTAGTAAAAATCTGCCCCGTTAGCCTATTGGTCCTATGCGCGACTGCTACGCTAGAGGTCCTGGTTTGGATTCCCAGGAAGGAGCAAAAAGTTATTGGGATTTTCTATAAATCCCAATAACAACGACGTCTGTGGTCTTGAGCTTCGAGTGTCGGACTGCTGATGACGAGGTCGTGGGTTCGATTCCTACAGAATACAAATATTTGTGTGATGAATATAAGTGTTTATGTTTGTATTTACTAAAATCAGAGTAGGTATATAAGTATTATATTATCCATTGTCTAGTACTCATAGTACCTACAAGATCTGCTTGTTTTGAGACTAGATAGTGCTGTGTAAAATGTCCCAGATATTTATTATTTATTATAAATTGAATATGTAAAACTAAAGATGCCTATACACGTCATAAATTTTGTTGATCGTTCTTTTACTCAACCGCCCTTTACCCGTTTTCTTACATGACTCTTGTCCATCTCATGGTTGTCTGTAATAAATTGCTTTTAGCGATAAGACTGCCAATTGTACTTATGTAACGTTTGTATTTATCTTTTTCTCTGTATCCTTTGGTGTACAATAAAGAATACTCTATCTATCTATGTGTGTGTTACGCCATATCTTTGCTGACTGAATATACTAACTTACCTACTTCTGTGTAATGCCATTGTGTACCTACATGGAATCCAGAGCCTGAAAGAATTGTGTGATCTATTCATAACTACCTCATTAACCTAGTGGTCCTAAACGCGACTGCTACGCTAGTGATCCCGGGTTCGATTCCAAGGTTGAGTATTATTGGGATTTTCTATGAAATTCTCAGTAGCAGTTCGGAGTATATATAGTATAGATTCGTGCCCGGTTATTGGCAATAGACTCGCCCCATATTACATGAGACCTAAACATACCATACACCTCTGCCCAACCCTTCGCGGAGTATAGGCTTGATGGTATGTTTACGTAGTAATAATGTAATAGGTACAGACGCCAGCAGGTCAAGCTATACAAATCTGTCAAATATTCCCAGTTGAAAATGAACCTTATTGCGTTGTTTTTAAGTTGAGAATCTAGCAAATAAATTTGACAGATTGTGGTAGCTTGATGTGCTGGCCTCTGTACCTATAACTACATCGGAACTTGTTTCATATTAGGAGTGCGTGTGTATCATAAGTTCAATAAAAACTAATTCCATTGCAATTAATTTTAAGTTTTCAAAAGTTCATGTTTTAATGGTGTAATTGAAATAAAACATTCCAACTGACTTTGATGTTCGCTCTCCGTGACGTCCGACTCCACTTATGTGTGTTCGATAACTGAATAACCTTCTACATTGTCAATTGTAAGTAGTGGTTATCCACCACTCACTTTATTTATTAATTATTAATTTACAAAAGTCTTCATTATTCTTCACTTTGTCACTGGTCATGTACCTACTCAGTATTCTGGATTTCATTCTTTAGTCTGAAATAGGTTTTAAAGAAGTGTAATTACATGAATTGACATAAGATGGGCTAACGCGTGTCGTCATTTCTTACAAATAGAAAAAGGAAAAGTTAATTATTAATTTGCAGTTAAGCTACGTTTTATAGCAGCCTGCATACTTCCCACGATGATTCACGGTAATGACAGATCGATGAACTCTTATGTTTACAGAGACTGCGACGGTGAAGTCATTGATCGGCTCGTAAAGTGACTGGAAAAGTAATTGAATCACGATTAGCGAGTAAGGAGGATAAGTAAGTGTGAAGGTAGAGACACCAAACAGGTGTTTAAAGAAGGTCCACTATAAATAGTTTGTTACTATTCGTCACTATAAAAATACAATATTACTGCAAAGGCTGCATATTTCGCCATCGTTCCACGCAACAGCAGTTCCATCCGCATCATCTAGATGGTTGGCAGTCTATACTGTGCGTTTCTCCAGAAATTTTCTGCCCCTCACAACTAAACTGTGGAATGAATAATAATACTAATAATGACAAATATCTCTTTGTAAGATTTTGGCATTTTCCATGCTAAGACTTTAAAGTTATTTAGCGAATGACAAATAATTAAGTATGTATTAGAAATTTATAAACTTTTCACAAAAAACTGACCTCATAAAAAGGATGACATATAGGATTACTAGCTGTCTCCTGCAGTGTTACATTGGATTCGTATTTTCCAATACCGCGCAAATTTCCCAAACCCTTTACTTAGCTGATGTTATAAGTTGAAATTTCAATAGTTTCTGATTCGCAATGAATCAGTGAGTGACGGTATTTCGCTTTTATAAATAAAATGTAGAGTTTATTTTATTTACTTAAAAAAAAATACACGAGATTCCATTATTATGTGTAAATCTACGGACAGTTTTGTATGAGAAAAACGAATTGGGATCTGAGAAACACCAATTTGGCAATTTTTTAAAGACTGTAATGAAATTGGTCGGTCAGGCTTTCCATTTCTTTTTTTTTTCTATTTTCAAACAGCATTTATTGGATGTTCTGTGGCTCGTTGCATAGTGTTAGAGGTTTAGAGAGTATCTACGAGGCGGTCGCGGCGCGCGCGGAGGGCCGCCCCTTTCTCCTCCGCCAATAGGACGCGCCTGCCGTGTCCGCGACATCAGCGAGGCGCCTCGCCCGCTGTGATAACCTGCGCATGACACGAGCGAGCAGCGACAGATATCAGATATAATAGAAAGAAAATTATTTCCACTCTCTGAAGGGTCGCGGTTTCTTGAAGGAAGAAGTAGAAAAAATGTAACAGTTAGATTATGGAACCATGAATAAAAACACTAATTATTTACTGAAATTAAAACTAATCGTAGTCTCGGTTTCATATACCTACATACCATGAATTGTTGAAACTGTGATAAAAATTAAGTACAAGAACCTACCTGCCCAATGCGTCATACATACCTAAGTATGAATTGGAATTAGATGGAATAGCAATTCCATCAGCAATTAGATTCTATGTTCTACAATACTATATATAATACTTAGGTAATGTAAATATCTGAAAGAAAGCTCTATTGAATCTACACTGCGTTCCAAGTTTTTATCTTTTCGGCGTAATACTGTTTGATTTTACTGAAATCGCTTATCGTTCGAACTTTAAGCCCACGAAGACAGCGCACACCGCTTTCATAATCCAATTAAGAATAATTGTCGATAAACTGACAGGCAAGATAGCGATTTATGTGGTGATATTTCAGCATCGTTAATAAATTTATGCTTGTTCTTGCCGTTTGATTGCACGCCGTGTTTCCATTAAGTTTATTCGATTCGCGGCCCGAATGCCTCTCAGTATTGACAGCTTGTAATCTAACTGAAATTTACACAGGGTCGTGTCAAAATACGCCAGTAATTATGTTTAATTATCGTCTATAGAGACCACTGTTTATTAAATACTTGTCGCTTTTATGTCAGCAAAAATATTTATTGCTGCAAGCTATAAAGGTGTCACGGCAGTAGTATTAGCTCCTGTTCCCTTTAGTCAGTTCGATTACATAGACTTGACAGCTCCATAAAAGACTTGAATGTGCGGCAACAAATAATACAGGGTGGCAGTTTTTCCGTTCGCTCGTATTGTCAGCTCTATTGATTTCGCGGCACATTGCGCGCGAGAGTTACGGGCTCTGCGGTGAACCCTGACTTACGGCCGCATCCTCCCGATTTATTAGATCGTTATACCACATCGGGGCAAAATAAATTCAATTCCGTTCCGTTTTGTGCTCCGTATTTCACAGCGTGACAAATTCCTCGACGGTGGGCACCGCCATGCGGGTAACGTCTTGCGGTTTTGTTATATTTGGTTTCGATTCGATTTATACTTGAGTTACTTTGCAGAAAACCCTTTATGTAACGTCAACAAAGCTATTATATTGATATTATTATTAGGAGTGAACAATGAACATCAATATTCCACGTATTCATTCTCTACGAAGCTACAATAGCTATAAAGTTATTTGCTACGATAGTAGCAGCCACAAAATCTTTTTGATATTCACTTGTTTAAAGGCAAGCTAATATTTCTCATGATTGTTGTGATTTGCTTCTTAATTTATGATAAACTGTAATATGTTGTATCTATGTGACATATACTGTATACTTAATACTTAAGTGTAAGTTAAACTATTTGACATATATAACGTATCTCCAATAGTAAATTCTACTGTGTGCCACGGTCATTAAACTTATATTTACTACATTGTTATCTGAAATAAATGGGCCCAGTTTGTCATGCGGGAAGCCCTGTCACAACAAACATTATTTCATTTTACTTTATGATTTTGTAACGCGCCGTGAAGCAACACTCGCATTTTGGAAAAAGCGATTTGAGCATAACAAAATTCATACAATGTTTGTCAGCAATACTGTAAGGGTAGAATATTCCGTTCAATGTTTTGTTATTAATGTCCTCTGTTACACTTTTAAACTGCGACCGTAAAAGATATCTGTAAAATAATAATAACGATTTCTATTCGATTCTGTATACACGGAAACATAACAATACACCTTAGCAACTCTCCAAAAATACAATGCTACATATTGTCTATATTAGACACGGAATAATCTCATAGTATGTTCATAGGCAATTAAGAAAACCTCCATCAAAATTGTAAAGTATAGTGTGAAATTCAGAAACCTCGGAAGACGTACCGTGAATCAATAAACACATTCGGCACTCCCGTCGCATGATAGAGCACAATAAAAACCGTAAATAAGACGAGCCGAGGAATAACAACAGTATTCAAATTTTCGATTCGTCTCGGATTTAAACAAAAACGTTCTATTTATTAGTGGAATGTGCACGGCACGGGTGTCAGTAATGGTGTGTGTGCCGCTCTCGGTGTGTGCCTCTCGAATCGATTTGGTTGGTAATCGAGAACGCGTGCTTGATCGGAACTATCGGATGATATCTACCGCTCTGTTCCGGTTGATTTTGGTCAATCGTCGGTAATAGAATTTCGATCATTTTGTTCGCGTGCGCGCGCCAGCCACGTCTCGAGTCCTCTGCAATCAACGATTCGATAGACCCGATGTATTGTTATAAATATTACATGCATGTTAAAATTTCACGATTCAAAAAACGCATAAAGATTTTTAATAGAATCACTTCGTTTAAATAAAGTTAATTGACGTTCTGAGTCACTTATTTCTTTAGACTTTCATGAATAATGTCGTATAGCGGTGACGTAAGGTATTATGCTAATTAAACTAGTCTAAGAAAAATTGATTTACTTAACAGCCTACTTTATGCCATCTGAAAAGGTCACAATCATTTAACGAATATGATTGACAGATGTATTTAAAATAAAACATCAATTACAGTTACATTTCCATGTATCCTGCCCCTTATTCACGTTGCGAGCTCCCCCAAAGTTGTACAAAACGCGACCGGATGTAGGGAACAGCCAAAACGATACAAAACGTATGGGCGGGCACAGTGCAAGCCACACTAATGATATTATTATGCCAATTGATATTTATAGGTTTATGTTATATATACGTAACATGTTATGCATATGAATTTATTATTTTGGTGACTTTTTATTTTGGCATAGAAAGAAGGGATGTTAATTTTCAGAAAAATTACGAAAATAATAGGTAACTACTAACTTCTATTAAGTATCTATTTTATACAAATTTACAAAAAGCACATTACTTTAACTTAAATTATAGGAACCATAATAAACTAACAAGTAACGGTTTCCTACACACATAATTGTAAAACTTTATCCAATGTTTCTCAACATCGAACGAAAATAGTTTTCAAATTATCCACCCTAATTCGTGGACGTTGTGTCCGCACAATAATAAATATTTAAAGAGGTTAGCAGGTGCAATACGCCTCAAATTGATGCCCAAATAACAGAGTACGAGCGAGCTCAAATAATAATAAAAAACAGGCTCGGCTTTGAGAGCGGCGAACCTGCAATTTGAGAATTAATTCTATCACATTTCGCCCGCATCTCGGCCAATTCGCCGCTTTATGGCTTTCCTGACACCGCAACAGCTGATTAAGTATAAAACAATCTCGCCGCCCGCAATCTCGCGATATTATCGGGTTAATCAACAACCTTCAGCTTTTTTATCATTATTTATATAGGTACACATTGTTTGTTTCGTTTGAAATATAAACGGCCCTCGTGAACTCTGTTTTGATATCTAACGGGACAGACCCAGTAAATGATTGGCAATATTATTATGACAAATGGCCTCGATCAATTGGATCGATTGTGCCATGATCTATCAGTTATATTAAGTATGGAGATTCACCTTGAATGGTAATATTTAAAGATCATAATTTGATAATGGATTGTTTCGGAATAATCCGATGAAAACCTAGTAATAAACCCACATCGAAGCGGACGTAGGTGTCAAAGTATGAATATTGATCAATATTGAATATCGATAGTGATAGCAATTTCACATCCGGGAGCAAATTCATAGTATGATTGATATCAAATTAATTAATATTTTCAAGGTATCGTAATGTAACTTGCTCTGTCCTACAATTTATTGGCCATTGAAATATTAAGCTTGTCGAGCACAAGGTTAATAGCCCGATAATTGGTGATAGATGTGTGTTTGAACCTAATTAGAGTAATAAGGTAACTAGAACGGAGTAACGAGCGAGTATAATGAGTACATGATATATGCATTCCTATGTGATTACAAGTAAGTGGGTAGTCGTCTTGCGAAACGTGGAATTAGTACAATTTATATCTAACCGATAGATTTTAAATGATTGGTCTATTTATTCGAATCGATAATTTATAATACATCAAGAGAATTACAGAATGATCAGATGACGGCTGAAGGGGATGTATGGAAGAAAAAGACTACTGCGCAGACCCCAAGTAATTTGGGATAAGAGATAATAAAGTTTATTCTATTCTATTTTACCTATAAGTGTGGTATAAAGGATCATTTTATAATCAACACTCCACATTTTGCTAAATTTAATGATCTTTTTCGTACACATTTTAATTTTATTAATTAGTGCGGAATGCGAAGCTCTACGAGAAAGTGATAGATGACGAGCAATTAAATTTATAATATCCAAAACCTAATTTCGTTGTATATGTAGCCCACATTCCTGAGTAAACAGCTGCAACCCCGATACCCACTATCTATTCCTTACATTCCATTCGATGTGCTTTTCATTAGGTATCCAATCAGTATACAGCGTGCCTAACGCGCGATTCGTCACGAAGGATTAAACTTATCGACCCGGCTCAACATCCCACACGGGGTCAAGGTCAACGTAAAACACTCCTCGGACACTGGACAGGGTCCAATACCTATAAACACTGGTTGTAAATTACATCATTTGATTGGTTCCAATCAAGCATGGTCTCGATTAAAAAATATATTCCAGTCTCTCGGCTGAATTAAAAACTTTCCACGCTCAATTTGAGTCAACACTTTACGATTTTTTCTTCATCACAAATCGAAGTGTGTAATGTGTTGACATGCTGTATTATCTGATGTTTTGAAATAATTTTAATTTGATATAGTTACTACAGTAAAGTAGAACAAATGGACAAGTATAAGTAGGTCTATCAGGTAAATAAAATATATTCAAATAGCTGTTGCAGGTTTTTTTGAAACAAAAAGGAAATAGCCTATGTCCTTCTCCAAGCTCTCATCTATCTCTGTACCAAATTTCATCAAAATTGGTTAAGAGGATTAGGCAGGCAGGATAACTTTCATATTTATAATAATAGAAGGCATTCAACAATAATTAAATACCAATTTCCATTTATTTTATTTAAACTTTACTAATATTCTTTGTCATCATCCTGGTAGGTCATTTTTAAGCAATACCCATACCTATCCTAAGGATAGACTGGGAAGCTTTTTATCTTCTAAAATCATCTCATATCATCTATCATTAACGATTTTCATATCATCAACTGAAAATCATGTATTTACCTACGTCCTCTCCGAAGCACGGAGGAGACCGGATGTATTAAGAATGGTCACCTATCCCAGACTGCCGCGTGCAGCATCCATGCAGATCGGTTCATCAGTATAACAGCTCAGCTCATAGACTTTTATAAAGCACAAAGTTCTATTTGAGAACATATCGTTTTGTAATGAAACTACAACCGACAATTCACTAGACAATGCAATTGCATTGTAATTGTTGTTACTTTAGACTTACACAAACATAAAAGGTTCAACTGGCCGAGCAGTAGTTCTATTCATCCCATATGTGTCCGTTACACCCAATAATTATGTGTAACAATGAAGCACAGAAAACAACGGATTCCATGGAAGTGCTAATTCGAAAAATACAAACCGCAGTGTACTATAATGAGCACAAAGACGTCCCTCGTAGTGAGCGATGAAATTACTACTAAGGGCCTGCAATTAGTGAACCAAGCAAAATGGCTGACCAGTCAACCAGTTTAACATAAGCTTCCTCGCCTCTCCGGCAGTAGAACTCCACTCCGACAGAGGGGCCGGTTGATCATATTCGGAGGCCATGTTTACCTGGACGTTAGCCCTCCCCCAAGTTACTCGATGTGCGTGTGTGTTAATTTAATTTTCTACTTGCAATAATTGCAGTTAGCCCCGGGACAGACAGGCGAGGGCTCAACACGACATACTAGAGTTGTCTTTACATACAACGTGCGGACACTCGCGTGTACCCGCCGCACGGTCAAGCCCAACACGTACTGCCACTTATGCGATTAAAATTTAATCGTGAAAGTTATTGTATTAACTTAAGGCAAAATAAAAATAACATAACAAACAAATAATAACTTTATTGGAAAGAGTAGGGTTTGTAATTACTCAAAAACAAACGCATTAATTCTGAGAATTACTGCTAGCGGCCTAGCGGTACGATATATTTTTTAATAATTATGTATTTTAAGTTTGAAAATGTGCACAGCTGTTACAGACGTTAGAGACAAAGCTTTAACGGAAAACTGACAAATATCTAAAACCTACACGTTTACTCAGCAGAATACAATTTATACAAAACATACAGTATGACAAAGTCTTTAGGGAACAATTTCAAAGGCTGCACTGCGTCTGCGCCGATCTGTGTGGTAAGGTGTAAATGATAATGGTGCGCGTAGCGGGGCGCCCGCGTGGCTTTGTGAGCACCGCTTGCATTTGTCATGTTAACACTGAACGTGTGAAGAGCCCTTATTAATGACGAACAGATTACGTCGACTCAAGCCGCGGCCGCATTGTTGCCATTGTCAGCCCGGCCTCGGTGTGGCCACATTGAAAAGCGCTTTTTCTTCTATTTGCTTTGGGTTTCATTCAAATAATGGGATTTTCGGTTTGTAAAGGTAATATAGCAGCAAAAAACCTTTTGAGTAAGCAGGTAGGTAAACATAATCCAAGCAACAAAAAAGTCAACCGTGTATGTTTAATTCGGGTCCAGTTGACGCAACCAATTCGATACTAAAATATAATGCAACGGGAAACGTATAAAGGGAAACACAAGGTAATTGTACTATTTGTATCTAATAATACGAGACCAATGTTTCTGACTAATAAACCGTTGGTTTATGAGGCCTTCATGGAGCAATTACCAGCGGGGGTCTATCTATCCTAAGCTGAGAGGTGTAATGCTATAAACTCATAAACTGCCGGTCGATGCACAGGTGTGTGAAACCATTTATGATTCCTTGCTAACAGCGATACTTTTAGTTTTAGAGTGTTCATAGCTTATTGCATTTTAGGACTGGTTGGACTGAGATTGGAGAGGCACGCAATGAATGTGAAGTAAGCGATGGTTAAGGCGCGGAAAGTTCTTAAGTTGCTTTTTTTCTTCACACAGAAGTTTTGTGGTATCGTTTACAAATTTATTGTACTTAATTCTGGGAACATTGTGTCGTGCGCGCTCATTGAGTTTTGTTGTAAAACGCACCAATTATATAGTAAAACCTTTTGTGATTTAAGTTGAATGAACGCGTTTAGAGGAGGCCGAAATTAGACCACGGCTAATTTGTTTTTGTGAGTGTGGCTTCTTGCAGACCTATTTTTTATGGCATGTTCCAATTAAGAATATGTTTCGGGTTTTACAATGAAGATAAGGGTTCCATATGTGTTATGAAGATATGTATCTGAAATAAGTTTCATCTAATAGAAGTAACTACCTTTTTTTTAGGAAATATTCTTATCATAACAATCAGAAATCAAAAGAGACTGTTTCTAGTGGTGAAGAAATCCTTGTCACCCATTAATCGTTCGAGATTTAACTGTTTTCCTGTCAATTAATGAAGTAACGGGTCGAATAATGTGAAACAATATAATTTGCATCACCATAAAGTACAGACGGCGCACCGCCGACATGAATTGTGACACAACTGCATTCAATCTGGTGTATACCACCCGCTTAATAACTTGCGATTAGAGTTCATCAATCGTCATAACATTTGAAATCAAATATATTCTAATCAAAAAGATACCAACATAGTATAGGTACTTACCAATACATGTCAGAATGAAGATTTAATTTTATGAAATCGAAAAAACACATGTTAGGTATAATGGCAGAAAAGAACTAAACGAACAGTGGTATGCAAAAGACACAACGATTTTTTCTCGAATCAAATCAAATCATTTATTCTTGTTAAACATAGGTAAAATACAGTTCTCAACCTACAAGTTATTCCGAAACTTTTCGTTTCTAGGCTCAGGTTTACTAACAACAAGTTTTCGCGAACATATAAATATCTCAATCAAAGTTAATTTTCCATACACATTACGACAGTCGGCGGATTGTCTAACGTCTTCCTGCCAGGTAATGACTTGGTACAAATGATATGGTTGAATCTGTATCATTGCTAAGGTATTACTTACGCGCACAATTTCTGATTATATCGGTAATGCAAATAATTGACAAACGGCGCGTGCGACTGTCTCTTCCATCAGATTTGTAGTTACATTTCCACGTTGTTCTTTATTTCTGACTGAATAACAACCACATGCATTCAGCAATATACAAGGGCGAGCTGCTATTGCGTTTTTTCTGGTGGGTGAACATTTGTTCGTGAAATTACGGTGAACAGACAACAGTCCTACTTGTCATCATACGTGATATACGAGTCTTACCGATTCAGTCAGAATTCCTAAAGAAAAAAAAACTTGGTAATCAATCCCTGAGATCAACAACAACACAACAAAGTTTTAAGGGCACTCGCAGTTACAAAACGGTTGTGCTTCTGAAGCGAAAAAATAATTATTATATTGTTATCAAGACAAAGCTGAGGTCCATTAGGTTTTTACCGTAAAGCTGAAATTTTTGAAATAAGTACAGGCCATAGTAAGTATCAATAAGATATACCTATCTTTCGATTACAAGCTAACAATTCAGTCTGAAAACAATGTCTCGCTACGAGCATCGAGCGAGCGGTGAGACTCCGCAGGCGCCTCAAAGGTCGTATGAAGATATATTAACTCGCCGTGAAAATAAAGAGCAAGTAACCGATACAAATACGTATCATAACACAAACGGATCTAGTATTTCGTGATCGGGGCGTGTTCGTTGCGTATTAATGTACCCGCGGAACGATAACCATCGCCGACGCTTTGTGCTCCGCCGGCCCATTGTGCTCGCCGCCAGAAAAGTAATTCTTAATAGACAATAAGCCGGCGTTTAGCGCTTTTATTTATGTAACACAATGCTACGGTTTGCGTGAGATATATGGATTGGACGGATCGGAACCACTTAATATACGCGCAAAATGTTTTTTTAATTCTCGTTTGGTCCGCCATTAATGATGCTTAATGTGAAGGGTATTTAATAAACATTTGGATGTTTGAGGAAAAGGTTTATGCAATTGCCCATCATCGCTGAGTCATGTTAAATGATTAGGTATGTCCAGAAATAAATATGAAATTAATAAGAAAGAAATACCTCTCATATGAAATACTGATGTGCTAATCGAGTAGGACCAGTTAAAAAGCATTAGATGAACCATCAACAAAAATAAACATCTTTATTTCATTTAACCAAGAGCCAAATCAGATTCCAAATGTTTATTTTTTCATACTACTAAGGTGGTAGACAAGCCTACGGCCCACCAATGATATAGTAAGTAACCGGTTACCGTAGCCTATAGACGCTTGCAACACCAGGGGTATCTATCACTTGCGCATTGCCAACCCTGTAAAACGAAAGAGAAATAGTTGGATTGGCAGTATAAGGATCAAAGTCCCCAACACGGAGTCTGCCGACACAACGTTTCCTCGCGGAGCACCGGCAACCTTGCTCACCGTAAGGAACACAACACACCTCAAAGCGGTGTTACTTCACTTCGACGTTCAGCAAGGCAGGAAGTACCTCCTCTTCTCCAGTCGGGCAGCTGCAGTTTGAGTGGAATTACTCCCACTATGTCTCCCCCCACTGTCTTTCTTACACTACACATTGTTCCAAAGGCACACATCACCTTACGCGTGTTATGCCTGAAGGATTTTGCAGAGGTTTACTTACACCATGTTTTAGGTCCTGTAAAAGCTCGCCTATGAGCTTATAGTCAATGTAGCAATCCAAACCTAAAACCGCAACTATGCTTCCGGAAATTAAGGCATTTAGCTGTAGTGGTAGTAATGCTAGGTTCTATTCCGGATCATGAGTTTCTTTAGTCCTATAGAGTAGCTACTCCATAGGGTCAAACGCATTAAATTAGGTAACAGAAAAAATATTTAGCCTTTACCTTATTCACGGAAGCAAACGTATAGGTAATTAAATATAATATTACCCATTTGAACCCGTTTAACCTGACACCGCAATTGTCCGAAAAGACACTAATAATTTATACGTCTAGTTCCTTGAATAGGGTAAAGTACTGCTTTGTTCAATAATTCCCTGTGTCATAAAAACTAATATAATATGAAGATCAATAGGTATTCGATTTAATTGACAGATCGCGTGCCTGATTGGCGACGCACTGACCATTGTCTGAATATCGTATGTCTTGTTAACCTGTCCGGTGTCATACAGGTCTGTCAGGCTAGTGATTACAGAATACATGGTAAATCAATTGTTAGGCAAGAACTAAACGTAATTATATGGCACTTTGTCGAAGACCTGTCGTGCCGAGTAGCTTTGATGTGCACGTTTTATTTCATCGATGAATAGGTAACCATAATTGTCTAATGTTGAAAGCTAGTATTAACGCTTAATGCATTGTGGCGTTGCTCGAGGCAAATTGTTGTTTGTTATTTATTATCTATGTAGTCTTATTTAATCGATGCCTACTTGCAATTGTTCACATAGCTATAACTTTTACTCATATTTTTAGTCTTGGGTAAAATTAAAATTGTTACCAATTAGCAAAAACTTAGGTATTATCTTAATTTTTCATTAGGATGAGTATTAGTGTTTTTAATTTCAACGTGAAAGCTTTTTCATTTACGAATGGGGTTTGAAGAAAACTTTCTATTTCATGGATTTCTAGCAGTGTTTGAAATATTGCGTGGAGTGTCTCACAAATCATTCATAATTAAATGACGTTACGTTACGTACAATCGTCGCGTACACATCACGAAGTTTCACCAGTCATTTAATTTTCAATTTTCTTCGTCAAACGTCAAGTAAATATGATTACGTCTCTCCTGAGGACTATTTCATTCCGTTAACATTCATGTCGGTATCACAAGTAGATAGATACCTACATACTTAGGTACTTACTGAGAATCATGAAATCGTGATACAATAATACATAATTTATGATAATGCTTTAGTTCGTTCATCGTTTTATATTTCGGCTCATTGCAGTCGGTCCATATATAGATTCTTGACACACCCACACACCCTTCCGAGTTCCGTGGCTAAGACCAACCGTCAGCTCTCAGAGTATATAAAAATATCTTTAGGTCATGGTGTTTACCTACATATAATAAAATTAAGTAAAAGTGGTCGTTATCTGATATTGAATCTAATTTTCAAGCTGGTCGAAACTAGTAAAAGTTGACCACAAAATGGTCAGTAAAAAGTTCGTCTTGTGTCTTCTACTTTACCAACATAATAGAACGACACAGGAATAACTACACCTCTAATTGAAACAAAGTTGATTTAAAGATATTGAAATAAAGTATAAAAAAGTAATATTCGCGTAAATGTCAGAAATCAATATGATTTAAAGATAGTTAAAATATTTAATTCTCGTCCATCCTTGTGCACTAATCCGGGCACAGTGTTTAGTCGAAAAGTAAAGCTATAGGTACGTTCTCTTTAAAAAAATACATATAGGTACTAAATGATAGATAAATAAGTTATTTTTAAAATTGTGAAGGTTTCCTAAATTTCCGTGATAGTTCACATACCAAATTATTAAAGTAATGGTACAGTTTGACATAGAATATTTCTTTCAAATCATTAACACAACTCGTTTAGACGTGATCTCCAATTCAAAATCATTAAAGTCGTATATCAGCGCCTTAATCAAATACAATCAAGACCATGTATTTATTATTACTTGGGAAACTAGAATAGGTACTCGTACTAGGCTGTCTGTCATCATGCCTGTATCTAAGTAGTTGCTTGTTACTTACGTTGTACGTGGAGTAAGTAACTCCGAGTTAGTGCTACGAAGCCTGTGGATAAATTAGCTGGTGAGCTGCCGTTGCTAATTGCACCACTACACAAATATTTAATAACAATCCCAGATCCTCCGAGATGACCACTTATCTGTTCAATTGGAATATAGTGTGGAGTGGAGTTGTTATGGTTCTCAAAAAATTAAACCTTTTTAAGACAGGGATAATACAATTTATAACGAAACTTTTTTTATCGTAAGATATTCAAGAAGTTTGGGTTATAAATTTCAGATTCCCTGTTTTATAAACATAATTAGGACTTAAGTATATATTTTTATCTTTTTGCTTCACATTAATTCGAGTTTACGTTGTAGGCAATTAATAATCCAATATTGTGGCTTTGTTTCTATTTTTTTTTGTCTTTAACATTTATTCATGACCTCGACTGTAGCGATTTTCATGATCACTATGATATCTCGGCCATCAGTCTCTATACTATTATATTACTCTGAAGTAGGTATAATTCATAGTAAAAATACTATTAGAATATTAATAATGATAATATTAGTAATAATGTTATTTAAAATGTTAATATTATAAGTAGGCTTAGCTATCGCATTAAGTTTCTAAACCTGTAATGATAGTTTAAGAGTTTTTAAATAAATAAATAAACTACAATGTTAATATATGTTACAATGTTATGTCGTCTATTGTTTAATTAAGTAAATCAATTGCTTCCTAAGATTTCATTCTCAACCACGGTTTTCAAATTCCAAGCACGAAAAGTCCAAAATTTAAGCAGTAACTTTATTACCAAAAATATGATAATCTAGTGCGGCTCCATAGCTGTTTGTGTTCAAATTATCGCTGCACGATTGTTAAACATTATTACGTCGGGTGTTGTTTAATAGAAACAAAAATATCTGGCGGCGCGCCTCGTGTTTGATCTCGAGGTGTTCGCCCGTCGAGCGCGATTAGCCCTCTCTCAACGTATAATCAAATGTGCTTCGGGCCGCCTTTACCAACTACAAAGCTGATCCAAAATGTTATGCGGACAATCCATTGCTTGTTTTTAACCAGCCCATATTGATCAAGTACAGCAAACTTCCTATTGTATTTCGTACAATTTGATAATATAATGATTCCGTTTTTAAAAGCGGCCAGTCGTATTGAACAGCGGCTGGCATCGGCGGACGAAGCCTCTCATTTGGCCGCCATTTGTCGGCCATTTCGGTGCACCGATCATAAATGGAGCCCGCTCCGGGTCACGTTAGCATCTCGGGAGAAAACGTGAAAAATCACACTTCGACGCGTGAAATTACTATCGATATACGCGCCCCAGTCCGTCTTAACATAATAATATAATATTTTAACGACATTAACCTACCTACTACTAGCGTACCTAGGCTTATAAGATGATTCTGTAATTGATGTGTACCTCAGTCAACTGTGTTCTTGAATAGCTCTTATTATGAAGATTTCTATCAAAAAGTATCTTTAAACAGCTTTTTCTATAGAAGCTTTGACAAAATTAAGTTGCATGTGCAAATCTAAGTTCACTAAGGATGAAATTTCAAAAACCTTTTCGAACTAAACCCAAGCTGAGACCCTAAACCTGATGCTATTTTCTCCCCTATTATTAAGAAAACTAGCAAGTTACTTTCCTAAGTACAGAATGAGTTGACATACAAACGCTCGCAATAATATCTGTCCTTCGGCTAACTCTTTGTTCTATAATTAATTACAGAACAGGCAGGCCCAGCAAAGTAGTACAAGAGTGCCACTTAGTGCTCGTCCGGAGTCGCCGTCATTTAGCCGAGCCTTCGTGAAGCCCTGGTTATCCCGCGCTTCGGGCACATTATACATCAAGCGGCTGGAACAAGGCTCTCTCAAAAATTACATAGCGCCGTACCAGTCGAAGTACTCTCCGTGCAACGATTTATTTATTTCACTTAAAGTGCGTCGTAAACGTTCGTTGTGAGCGGCGACCACTGAAGACAGACGACGCCACAAAATTAATTTATCGGATATAAATGAATTTACTAAGAAGTATAAATTTTACATTATTACTAGCTTGTTATTTAATCCTCGTGTTAATGCGGATAAAATGTCTTTAGTGTCCGATTCACCAACGACACTAGCAACGATAATATTGAGAGGAAATCGGAAAATATACCAACTATGGTGACATTTAATTTAATCCATCTAAATTACCGGAATTTACCTACGTTTCCGTGGATTCAGGAGATGAGATAAGGTAATTTTAATTCAAATGCGCCGGCGCAGTCGTCCTCGCAGACGAGTCGGCGCAGAGGGAGGGAGACAAAATACAAAGTTAAACAGAGATGCAAGGCTTCCAAAAATACTAATCGATCTTGTATCTTGGCGTCCGTTGAGTTTAACGTAGAAGTTCACCTGTGGTAAATATATGGGCCACGTCGGATATTGATCTTATTTGGTTCTCAATGTTAAGTAACCGCGGTTAATTTATAATTTTCCTCAATCAAGAAGTGTGAATGCATGTTGTAATTATAAACCGGTTAAAACTATTTTTACAGCTGCATCTACTCGTTTTAATAACTAAACCTACTACAAACATGAAAGCCTTGTAAATTATTTAATTGACTTGATGCAATTGCAAAGTGTCATACTTGAATAACATAATATATATTTTTTCTATTTTAGAAACATCCAACCGTCCAGTTATTCCGTCATCAACCCATATATTGCTCCACTGCTGGGCACGGGCCTCCTCTCAGAATGAGAGGGATTAGGCTATAGTCCACCTCGCTGACCTAGTGCGGGTTGGCAGACTTCATACGTCGTGGAGAAAATCCCTCAGGTATAAAAAATAAGGAAAATTTTGATTTTTTCAGAAACGTTTGGAATTTTCTAATCTGACAAGGCTTCCGGCCTATTGTTAATTTATACTACAATATTAGGTACCTATTTTCACCATATTAGTGCTTTCATCATTGGGCTACCCAAGATTTTTCTACTGGGGCTGAGCTATGAAAGATAGTTTGAGCCAAATACAGGTTTCTATATTTACAAAACACATAATTATCAAATGTTTTTAAGGGCTTTTCCTCTTTAGGGAAATGATGACAATAAGCTAATCAGTCTGTAATTAATTATACTTATCGCTTCGCAATAGTTAGATATATTTGTTAAATGACAAAGGCACATTATAAAGAGCTACTGAAAATTTCATAGAAAACCCCAATAACACTGCTGGACCTGAGAATCGAACGCTGGACCTCTAGTGTGACAGTCGCACAGACGAACGAGACAGTTAGTCTAGTGGTCGTCGAAGTTAACAAATAGGTAATAACCATGACTAAAACAATTGGATATGGCTTCAAACGAGACAGTCTGATATCATAAAGGTAAACGAGCATAAAATACAGCAGATGGATGCAAGCTTACGTAGCATGGCGTGGTGGTGTAACCGCGTATTAACCCAGCCGCCGCCGCCCGCCCCGCGTTTACAGCCTCGCAGCCTAATGAGCTTCTTCATTTGACATGATGGATGGCCTCCCAAATCTGTTTGATTAGCGTTACTTTAGCCGCCTCACTCATTTGGGTTTGCCTTATTAGGAGACGTGCAATGGTCCATTTTGTTTGCTTACGATATTCTACTTACATTTTAATAAACTTTTACGTCATTCAGACAGAAAAAAATCAATTAGTCCAAGGTTTTTTAAGAAAATGTTTCCATTGCTTAGAAGTCACAAAAAAAAAGCAATAATGAGTACCTTTAGGTAAAGTTTTGTATTTTCGATTGTCTGGTGTGCGCCAACCTTACCTGCACCTAGCATAATAATGACCTCATGTTTGTTTTTTTATTATAAGTATACCTAACTCATTCTGAGATGACTTGTGTTTGAACAGCGGTCCAAAATAATTGGATTTTTTACATTCAAATTCCATCATGCATTACACAGTTTTTGCTTATAATAGAGGTATTTGGTTAAACTGTCGATCCTATTTTCTTATTTCTTATTATAATCTTGTGTTCACCTCCTCGTTGTTTGCCTTCTTAAAGAACTACACTAGGTATAAGAATAATAACAATGCTTAATTAATTATTATTTATCCATTTAGGTTTTATTAGTTATTTAGGTAGGTAGAATTAAGTAAGTAGTACTTTAATGTGTGTGTATATAGGTATATCTAATTTGAAAATACTACCTACTACTAATAATACTCCAACAAACAAGAAAATATGACATAATTAGCCATCTGTTTTTTAGTAGAAGACATATTAATGTAGTATGACATATCGATAAACGATCCACCCGAGAGAAATTATTTGAAGCCAGACAGCATAAAATAAAATTAAATGTTACGGTTAAATTAATTCGATTCCATTTAAAATGATGTACAACAGAAAATCACAATCAATTTGCCACGTAGCGTGTATTCACCCCTTTAGCATTATGGCTTCCCCCAAACACAAGTGAGACAATATGGCAACGCCGTGTCTGCGTCACGCCGACTTCTCGCCTCCTTGCGACACTGTAATCGAGGGGGACGAACAACCTTTGTCATTCTACCCCGCAAAATAATCCGCAAACGATAACCAACTCTAACTGCTGGAGTCAGGATCGAATTCCTCCTGCAGCTAATTCTGCAAGCATCATAAATTTTATAGCATTTTAATACAGCCATAACAACACAACAATAATAGGGTAAATGTTTTGGTAAGCCATAAATAAATTGAATTATGTCCTGCTGAGAGAAGACAAATTCGGCGACACACAATTTTATGTCGTTAATAAAACACAATTTTGACAATCTTCGGGATGACGATTACCTAATAAATGGTGGCCAGGTGACTTGGTTCACTTCAGTGAATTATTCACCGACGGCCATAAAATTAGAATAGCATTTTTATCGGTAGTCCAACTTAGAAACGAATATTTTCTATAGAAGTTACATATGTAGGTATGGAATTAGAATACTAGAAAAATAGATTATTTAATAACATAATTAGATATCTAATTACGATCTTAAATATTATCTATTATAAGATAATATTAAACATTATCTTAGTTATTAATTATCTAGGCATCCCAAAAGGCTTTATGAGCCAAAAGGTACCCTATGTCACCAAGCTCTAATCTATAAGTATCTGTCCCAAACTTCATCAAAATTGGTTCAACGGTTGAGGCAAGAAAGCGTAACACTGTTAAAGACAGACAAACTTACTTTCGCATTTATAATATCAGGGATCAGTAGGATTGATTACGACTTTTTTTATATCACTAAGGTGGCATACAATCAAACGGCCCACCTGGTGGTAAGCGGTTACCTTAGCTCATGTGGTGTTAGCACCAGGGGTATTATTTCCGCGTTGCCGATCCTGTAAAACAAAACAGGAATAGTTGGGTTGACAGTATAAGGGTCAAAGTCTCGCCCACTGCCAACACAAGGTTTCCTCGCGGAGCACTGGCAACCTTGCTGACCGTAAGGAACACAACAAAGCTCAAAGTTCAGTGTGTCCCCAGTCGGGCAGCTCCAATTTGAGTGAATTACTTTGGAGTAATCCACTCAAATTGGCACTACGCCCTACGTCTCTTGGTATTTCAAATTTATTATTACTTATTATTTTGGTGATATAAAAATTTAATTAGATACCTGTCTAGGTTTTTATTATTGTTATGAGATAACAATCAAGCATACGGGCCAGCGGATGCTAAGCGGCAACCGCAGCCAAGAACACTCACGCGTTGTCATTCTGACATTTCTGACACACCAGTTGTTATACCTCATTCACCCAATGATTTTACTGGCTGCATTATCCTTTAAACCAGATCACAACAAAATAAATAATAGAAAAAAAAAACAAAACATTGACTTGTAAATCTATTTACAGAAAACAAATATCATTTCATTAATATCATTTCATTTCATTTCAACAATGTTAGCACATTATGGATTAGGGGCAGAATATTTGGCAATGCGGTGGTAAACCTCAGAGGAACTCCGTATCAGGGTTCTCTTCATCATTATAAACCCAAATTCTGTCCTGATAAGCAGTGATAAGTCTAGTGGTATGACCATTGGACTGCCAAGTCGAAGGTCTCAAGTTCGGACCCAAGGCACGCACCTCTGACTTTTCGAATTCATGTGCGTATTAATAATAATTAATTATCACTCGCTTAAACGGTGAAGGAAAACATCGTGAGGAAACCTGCATACCTTAGAGATTTTTCTCGACGATTTGTGAAATCTGCCAACCCACACTAGGCCAGCGTGGTGGACTATAGCCTAATCCCTCTCAATATGAGAGGAGACCCGTGCCCAGCAGTGGGACAGTATATGGGTTGATGATGATGACATGACTTCGAAAAGTCATTTCGTGCCTTGTATTCCAACTCGAGACCTTCGACTTGGCAGTGCAATGGGCTATCAAACAGGATTCTACCACCTCAAAATAATTACCACAACATACCATGACGCCTGTATTCCCCGAAGGGTTAGGCAGAAAGAAGTGTACCAACGTACACCCATAGTACGCTGGTATGCTTAGGTAGGTCTCATGTAATAGAGTGCGAGCCTATTGCCTATATAATATATAATTTAGCCTGTATATCCGAAGAGATCGGCAGAGGTATAGGTATCTACCTAACTACACCCGCAGTTCGCCGGAATGTTCTAGGTTTATGCAATAGAGGACGAGACTTGTACTATTAGACGGATACAAATCAAAACTCTGAGGTCACTAAAAAGCCACTTTGCCTAACTTGACGCTCAGCAACTGCACTGGCAACTGCCATAGTGATATTATTGTCGACTGAAGTAAATGATAAATGATATTTATTTTGTAAATAGAAATCTTTTAAAGACACTTTTATAAGTCAATGTTTTACATATTTTACCTCTGAGAAGAAACGCCGAAACAAACTCAGAGAATCATAGTCTCTTTTAAAGTCCAGACATAGAAGAACGGTAAAGTATGAAATGGCCATTTGAAGAAAGAGCCACAGAGGCTTTGAGTAGACCACTCCCAACCGACGGCATGTATCAGTCATTGTGTCGACCATAATTTAGGGAGCTCGACAAACAGTCGCATAACGAAACCAGATGAGAGGAATATTTGCGTAGGCCACATTGAAAAAAAAACACAGAGCTACCAGAAGAGTCGACAAAATCCTTGTCTACCTACAGCTATCACGTCTGCTATCATGCGCTACATAGAATGCAGTGCAAGTAATAGACAGTTTCACTTGCTACGTCACATCACACGGCCGGCCGCCGCTGCCCGGCCGGCAAGGCACGACAGAAAACAATCGCAGTGTTTGCTCGCCTCGACTAATGGCCCATTAGCCGGCCGTACACGCGAGCTCAGCCTTGCTTTACTTGACACAACAATAGAGAATTAAAAACAATTATTGTGTTCAATTTTGTTTTCGGTCCTGATACAACATTATTAACTTTCTCGATTCATTCATATAAAAAGTTACGGCTGTACTGATTGACATTTTTTCCGAAAAGCGATCTTGATTGAACTATTTCCCATAGCTTCGGTTTTGTATTCTTTGATATCTACTATATCAGGGAGGGTCCGAGCAGTTGCGCTTTATTTGGTTTTGAATTTTGATAATATACCAAACTTAATACTTATAACCATCTTGCTTTTGTGCCTTTTCTGACAGCAGGTAGATAATGTTATGTAAATTCAAGTGGAATGTAAACGCTTAATGATATATTTTATATTTTCTTATTTGATCGAATTAACTATAATACGATGATTCGTTTTACATTAGCACAATTTACAATTATATTTATACAATAATTATGATTACTTGATTTCTCAATTACTTGCATAATACATCCAATTTAAGGAACTTCCCAGAAGCTTCAGCTTTGTATGTTGGAAGTTATTTTATTATTTACGGTTAAGCAAAAACATGCCTACCTAGTTACTCCACACAAAACAAAAGTAAGTATTTATTTTCACAAAGCAACCATAAAAGAAACTGTAAAAGTTTAAATATGTACTTGTAGGTGAAACAATAAATCCAAGGGATTTATGCGGGCGCTATAAATGTCTTCCCGAGTAAAAGTAAAGTGTGAAGTGTTGTTAGCGGTTATATTGCACAAACGTGGGATATTTATTTAAGAGGCAGTGAGCGAGCAGTGCGGAGTGCGGACTACGCAAACTGAGCACTCTGAACGGCAATGGCCCAAGACTAATGTGGTCGGTGCGGAGCGCTCACTCGCCGCTACCCAACCGCCCTACATGATGCAAGAGGGTTGAGGACGCGGTTTCTGAAAGTACCTACCTCATAAATACAAATATTTCTATATTTGTATTTATGAGGTAGGTACTTAATAATTTACCGTAAATTGGTATGTATACCCAATATGTTCAGATTGAGTTTTACAAAAAAATATAGTAAAATCGCTGTTCTGAAAAAGTTCAAAATTTTTTAAAAGTAAAACGAAATGTATTTTATGTAAAACTTATCTTAATAAACCAGCACGATTTCGTTTTAGTGCGGGGATCCACAACATCCGCCGTTGCTTATACAGGTACACTGCAACATCCGCATGAAACCAGCGCGGTACCTACAGGACAACTGATCTCAAACCTGTTCCTTAATAAATAATTATTAAATGCTTGATATTAAAGAAATCAAAATATAAATTTTATAGCTACCATCCTCTGTAGCTCCTCAACTGGCCATAAAATTGAGCCTTATCAAAATTGTGAAGAAAATTCGCGTAAATTTGTCGGTGGATCGTTTCGACCGAGGCTTTTACGAGCTTGTAGCTTTAGTGAGAATTTAGTGAACCAATATTTACCGGGTGCGGGTGAATGTTGCCACTTCTCCCTGCAAATGTACCGGAACCCTCCGGAAATAAAGCGCACGGCAATTTGCTCGATTACTTACTTTAGATGAAATATTTGCACTTTCGTTACATTTGGAGTCGGTGCCGTACGCAGAATTGATACGAATAGTTTGGGGAAATTATTTGGTGGCAATCTTTGTTACTCCGCCAATTTATCTGCACTTTTATATCGCAGAATTCATTTTCATTTGTCACACATTGATTACTTTATTGAACCTAGACATTTAGGTTGAAACGAGTATCAGTTCTGTGACTGTGAAAAAGCACATCTTAACACTTTCAGCTGAGCATCTGAGTATTCAAATGTTTAATGACGTTCCGCTATATGCTGTATGTGTGTGAGTAGCCTTAAATAGTGTACAAAAAATCTAACGTGGAGTGGCGCTAGCAGTCCGAAAATATAAAGTGATACGGTGCGATGACGTAGCTTGAAGGAATTAGTATACCTAAGCCGCTACCGTTTATACACGTAAGTAGTTTAGAGAAAACATATTTTTTGCTGCCGTGCTTGTGTGTCAATTAGCGTTTATCAAATTTAACGTATTATAGTGTTGCTCCGCTCAAAGGGTTAAGGAAATCGGCATGTCTTGAAACAAAAACTCAAGCTGAATTGAATTTAATATCCAGGCTTGTCACTCACTTCAGACATAGACATACATAGGACTTTAATTAGGCTATTGAGACTAATTTATATAAGAGCTTCATTTTGGACTACAATAATATAAGCATACATTGACAGGTTTTCGAGGGGAACCCAGAAAGTATAGAAGGCCACATGCTACGGTCCTTGCAGTAATTTGGATTAGATAAATGCGTCGGTTGCGACTACGCGCCTAACTCATTAAAATATCGGTGCGTTTAACTGTTATAAGGACGTCCCCTCACTTACCTGCCTTAACTATGGATTAACAAGAATCATGTTCCATTTTTTTAAACTATCGCTTATTCTTGCATCTCCGTATTGTGCTACGTTGCGTGATAAGAATTTGTTGAATTTTAATGTTTATTTTAATACATCAAACTGTCACGTAATCAAAACGATCCTATAGAGACCTATTTGGTTGATCGAGTAACTACAACTCAACTGTGCATAGAACCATGAAATCATTTACTTAAGGCCGTGCACACAAAGCTTACCGCGAACGATTCAGTGACTGATAACCAACTCGATGCGATGTCGAAAATCTAAGGGTAATCAAACATGGAGTAGTGTGAACTGTGGATAGATGTTCGTTAAATATAAACATAAATAATAATTAAAGACTAGGTACCACATAAATTATGTAGGTTAGTTTGTCAGTCAATTTCTTTAATCAAGGTGGTTTAATGTATATTATTATATATATTTTGTACATTGTATTACTATAATTAAGAATATGAATGTAATAACAGTGTGCATTTTTATCCTCACATTTCGCTGACATAAACTTACCTATTATGTAAAGCTGTTATTACGCTGTCAAGGAAAAAGAGCAAAGAGTTACTTTGCTAGTAACAATACAAGGAATACTTGACTGTAACATAATAGCTTAATAGCATAAAACTAGCATCACGCACACATGTAGATTACAGTCTTAATTAACGTGTGTGTGTGTGTGTGTTGCGATGTGTTTATTCATTATTATAATGAATGAGTTCTGCTGGACGTAGGTAAGGCAGCTTACCTGTTATTATGTTGCATTAGCTAACATTATCGCTTACGGTGCACTATCAATTTAATTCAATGCCGTTTGAGTAAACTGCCATCGACGCTACCGCGACGTTTGCCGGTTTGTATACCGGATAGACATGTTATGTAAGACTATATATATTTATATACTTTTCTAGGTCTACCTACGAGTCAAGTAAATAAATAAGAGAGGTAGAGGCAGTTAATTAAAATCCCATTGTGGTAGTAATTCCACTCAAATTGGAGCTGCCCGACTAGGAAAGTATCTCCTGTACCTACTTCTGAAGTGGGGCAGCAAATACTTGTAGAAAATCTAAGTGACATTGCTTTGAGCTGTGTTGTGTTCCCAACGGTGAGCAAAATATCCAGTGCTCCGCGAGGAAAAGTGTTAGTATCTACGGATGGAAGCAGAAACCATTTACAGATATTTTTGTGGGTAGATAACAGTATTCTCACAAAGTAGTGGGTAATGATGCGTCGTAGCCGCTGTACCGTAGTTGGACACTAGTCACATTCTCTTTTCCACCACAGCCGACGAAACAAAGGACGCTCGGTGTGGTTGCGCCGTCCGTCTGTCCGTCGTCATTAGCATTAATAACTCCATGCGTATAACAACGTACAATAACGCAAAAGTGACGTCTTTGCGGTTTTAAGAGGAAACTCCCTTTGAGCCTCCTAATAATTCTATCAATAGGCGCATCGCTGCGGTCGATGTGGTAATCGCGCCTCTAGAATATGTTTGGAATGCAGCCATTTCGAGCGTCTATAACAATTGACACAGGAAGCTTCAGCCGACAGACGAGCAATTTGAATGCGGTCTGACGGTTAGAGCACGTGTAATTTCCTCGTTGTTGTTTAGGTTTGAACTTTAATTGCATTTTCGTCGCTTCGGAGTGCTATTAGTTATTTTCTTTATTATAACTTTTATTTAAGTACGTTTTTTTAGACGAACCTAATCTGTTGCTGTATGTGATGCCATAACGTAGGTAACGTCGGCCCCAACGAGTACTTTGTTAGTCGTTGGTCATTAGTTGCGATTAAAAGTAATAACGATGTACCTATTTGTAAGTATTCACTGCTTGATAAGCATTTTAAATTAACGGCATCGGTCGACGTGACCACCACCGCTGGTGAACCGATTCGATTTCTATCCGAAACAAATATTTGTTTATTCCACAGATATTTGTTTCATTTCTGGGTGCTGCTGTGCTGAACGAACACGGACTCGTTCGTGTAAAATAATAATAAAAATAAGTACTTACAGTCTATAAGTAGGTACTAGCTGAGTGACTTAGAATTTGTGGACTTGTCCAACTGTCAGTCTCACTCCCGTTCCTTCACCATAAATGTCAAGACAGGCAGAGTGCACTGTCCTGTCATGGTCGTGGTAAATTCACGGATCCCATGGTCAAGACTATAGGGCAAGTGAAGAGAAATGCGGTTTTGAGTCGGCACAAGACCGACAAACCCTGCCGACTCCCAGGTGGCAGACGATTCATGAGGATTTCGCCGTAGCGCATTTTCTCTCAGCGCTCTAGCCAGTCGATAGTACCAACTTGAGTTCAATTTCTGGAGAATTGTAAACAGGAGCGCCTTACGAATTACGGCGCAGCAGGGTGTCACGTCGCATAATTTGGGTGGACTAAAAAACAACCTACTTCCAGAGACATCTATCATTAGGAGTGGAGAACTAACATTATACATATATTCAACGACAGATGGCGTTTTCAAAATAGTGTTACTATTGCACGGTAGATGTCTATTATTAACAATCAATAGCTTTTTTATGTCTTTGTATACTTTTTTTATGATATCTTTTTAAGCTTTTTCATATTTACATTTATTTCATTGCATTGAAGCACCACAATAATTTATTTTACCTTAATAAGTCAAGCTACTAACAAGCTTTATCTACTGGCAAAGCAACCATAAACAACCTGAATAAAGTTTGACGTTTTGAAACAAAATCAGAATAAAAATATGTCAAACAAATGTCATAGTAATATTATTCATTCATCAGCTGTTCCATTCCAAATTCACTAAATTCGTCTTGGAGCTTTTTGAAGATCAATAATTTATTGTGTATATTTCTCGTGGTTTTATTTTTATATGATTTTTATTTACAGTGACGATAATGTCATTTACAAGAATTTTGTTCAACCGGCCACTATTTACAGCAAAGAATTTCAATTTGCTTCGTAGATGTTCTACACAAAATGGTTTCGATTTATCCGACACTGCTGTGCAATTTTATCTAAAAAGTTTGATATATGAACATGAAAAGCTCGCCGTTTTGACGAAAAGAACCCCAGAGGAATCTAAACGTTTGTTTGAAATAAAACCAATCGTGAATGTGCTAGAGCAGAGAATCCAGTTTTACGAAAGTATTGAATCGCTCAAGGAACTCGATAAAAAGACAACTCAAGACGAGTCAATGAAGAAAATGATAAAGGAAGAGGCAGGAATATATTTACAACGTATGGGTTCAGTGGACCGGCAATTGAAGGCGATCTTGTTGGAGCCACAGCTCACGGAGGGTGGAGTGTTGCTGGAGGTGACGGCAGGCGCCGGCGGACAGGAATCTATGCTGTTCGCTCGTGAACTATTTGATATGTATGAAGCATACTCTAAATATAAAGACTGGGAAACTTGCATGGTATCTCTAGAGAGGTCTGATATTGGAGGCATTAGAAAAGCATCCATGTTTGTGGAGGGTTCTGGTGTACCAGAATTATTGAAAATGGAAGCTGGTGTGCATCGTGTACAAAGAATCCCTGCTACTGAGAAGGGTGGACGAATTCACACAAGTACTGTATCAGTTGCAGTTCTTCCTCAGCCCACTGATATAGAAGCTAATATCGCCGAGCGTGATATCGTAATTGAAACCAAACGTGCAAGTGGTGCCGGTGGGCAGCATGTCAATACTACAGATAGTGCTGTCCGTATCACTCACACTCCAACAGGTACAGTGGTGGAGTGTCAAGAAGGTAGATCACAAATAAAAAATAAAGAGATTGCCATACAAAAGCTGAGGACCATTTTATTAGATAAGCAACATCAAGAACAAGCATCAAAGATCAATAGCGAACGAAAGTCCCAGGTGCGTTATTATACTAATAATTTCAGTTGTCAGGAGTGTGGAATGCCACATTATTAACCTAATTGGTCAAAGATCACAAACTGGTTGCACAAAATAATATTTGTAAATAAGTCATTATCCATGCCACTGCTGGGCAAGCAACTCATTCAGAGGGATTAGGCTGTATATCTATATCCACCACTCTATCTTAGTGTAGTTTAGCAGACCTCAAAAGAATGTAGTGTTCTCAAATGTGCAGGTTCGATGCCCTTTGATGTAGTCCAATGAGAGCTGGACCACAGCCTATCATGGTTGTAGTGAATTTCACAGATCCCATGGCCATGACTATAGTATAAGCCATGACTATAAGTAGCATGTGGGGTTTTTAGTCAATTAACAAAAATGACAATTAGTGTATCCTTGTGTGTTATTCAAATACAATTCACAGTACACCCTAGACCAGCACTTGTTACCACTAGAATATCACTTTATAAAATGATATAAGTAGTTATTGTTAAATACTTGCACTTGCAGATTGGTTCAAGCAACAGAAATGAGAAAATTCGAACATACAACTATCCTCAAGATCGAGTGACAGACCATCGTGAGGGTGGCATCACTGTACACAATCTAGAGGAGTTCATGGATGGTGATTATTTGTTAGAGGAGATGCAAAATAACCTGCTTAGGAAAATCAAGCAACGGACCTTCTTAGAGGAAATCAATGAGTTTGCCAAGAAACTTAAGATAGCAGCAGATAAAAACTAGCAACTACATGTAAGTTACATGTGTAAAATATATTATATAGGAGACAGGCCTGTTGACTATAGTACTAAAACAAATCAAATTTAGATGCAGTTACTTAAAATGTAAAATAAATAAATGACTTGGTTGTCATAAAACATGTTTTTTTTTTTTAAATGACAATAAAGACGTACTGTTCCAAATCTAAGTATGTTGGGATAAGGGCAGGAGAATGATGATGGTCCCACTGCTGGGCAATTGTCTTCCATTCCCATATAGCTCACATTAGGAATCTCAAAAATAATAGAAGGCCTGTTGTGTCTGTAATCTTTTACTTGGCAGGTGAAACACATACAAAATTATTATAATGTTTATTTTGTACCAAACAAACAATCACATTTCAGTAATTAAATAAATATTTCACATCTAATAAGTATTACATAAATGACAGAGATTCAAAATACTAAATTCTAATAATTTATTAATACAATTATGACCACTCGGTGGTGTTAATACTGTATCAATTTGAATATAATTAAATAATACAATAAAATGTTTCCATAATTATTGTTTGCTGTTTCCAAATGAAAGTCAATTTACATACCTTTTTTAAATTACCAGTAGGACGGAACAAAGGTAACATTTAATCAAGAGAAAAAACTGACAAAGTATAAAAACTGGAAATTTTAAAGTTATGCAGTAAGCCAATTCGTTACAAAAGCTATGTACAGAGGCCAGCACATCAAGCTACCACAATCTGTCAAATTTCGTTGATTGATTTTCAACTTTAATGCAAACCAATAAGGTTTATAATCTACTGGGAAAATTGGTCAGTTTTGAAAATTTGACAAACCTGTCAAATTTTCCCAATTGAACTTGAACCTTATGGTTTTGAACCTATCAAAATAATTTGACAGATTGGGGTAGCTTGATGTGGCTGACCTCTGTACCAATAAGATAATATTATATATCTTTACAATTTTAAATAACACTCCACATAGTAACAAGGTATTTAAATTTGTTGATATGAATATTTTTTTCTATTGCTTCCTGTTGTGGCACAAAGGGAGCATACTCTATCATTTAAAACTTGATATGTGGGAATGACATGTATTTTCTTTTACTACCTACCTATTCTAAAAGTAGAGATCATGAAATTGTTTTATTATACATAAAAATAATAACACAAAATATATAAATACTATTTCCGCTTCTATCTATAATAAAATTCTTTGAATATGCTTCAAACACATAATTATTTGAATAAACTGTGACACATTTTAACACAACATTTAATATATTCTTGTATTTGGGAAACTACAATGCTCTCACCAATACTACCATGAAATATTTTAAATTACACACAAATATTTAAACCCTCGATCATTCTCAGAGGAATTTGCCTATTTGTATGATATATTATACATAGCTATCTATCTACTTGATGTCCATATCAAGATTGCATGGCAGATATTGTTGTTACCACTTTTACTTTTCCGATGCGTTCATGATGAGAGCGTGGCGGGTCAGCTGTTGATATCGGACCGATCATGCTGGCATTTTGGTAATAGGTACCATTTTATGCCAGATAATATCTAACTATCAGAAAGATGCTCAAAGAAGTCCATGTTTTGCTGTTGCCTGGTAAACTCCCGCGTCCACACATGTCGATGTTGCTTTCCTGCAAATTTATTTGATTTAATGTTGCCTGAATATTCGTGATTCTTCTGAACATACCAATTTTGTAACTATAATGTAATCGATACAATTTGAACTGTGTCTTATAAGATATGAAGTTCAATGAACACATCTTATGTAAGATACCTATTTGCGTGAGCTTTCAATATTACGGTTACGCATAGCATACATAGATTATAATATTAATATCAGTGCAGTGAAATTTATTCACTTACTTCAGTGTGATTCCTAATGCACGACGTAGGTTGTTTCCTATATAAAGGGTGCATATGCTTCAAGCAGGGCAGCGACTCATTGTAGTTCACCTCTGTGGCATCCACGGATATGGCCGCGACCTCGTCGCGCGGACAGTTTGCGTCCACTACTATCATGATCATATTCGTATAGTTGACATGCTGCGCGTAGAACGGCCGGCCGCACTCCGTCATTGGTTTATTCAGCTTCTCGTCCAGGTTGTTGTACTCTAGCTGGTGTAAATGCATCTCTCTGTCACAAGGAGTCGGCCGCGTTCGATTGATGAGCACCAACTTCTCATAATCGCGTTCCAAAACCCGCATGTTTGGAGGTTTGGACATGTACGGATCGTCCGTTTCCTCGTCGTTCTCGTAACTCTGGTACGCCACTGTGCCAAGAAATATAGTACTATTAGTAAATAGTACGTAATGCTCGGTTCCCATGCATGAGCAAAGACGGAAAAGAAGAAACTGTAGCTCAAAGATATAGTGTGAAACATGCCGAAGTATAAAAAGTTATTTGTTAACATAAAACTATTGTAGGTGTAGTAAAAGTAAAAATTATAATGCCTATTCGCAAATTAGGTAGGTAATGGGCCCCAGTTCAGCGAAAAAGGAGAAAGATGCGAAAATGATTAAAGTAACTTTAATGGTGTATGATAATTCTGTGGTAAACATTTTCAATATAACCGTTGCTATATATTTTAACGGTAGGTATTTCCTGAAAAGCAAAAATAACATGCTAATTTTTAATAAAAATAACCTTTATTAGAATCTTTAATGTTTGAATTAGAATCACTTACTTATATATTTAGTTGGGTAGTAGATATCAATTAAGTAAATAAGGTTTAATCATAGTACCTAATCAAATCTAAAAAAACATGCACATTCCTACAATTTTGCAAGCCTACTCTCGTTCTACAATCAACGATTCAACGTCCATTAAACTTAACTATTAATGACTAAATACGTATACCTACTTAATATAAAAAACTTAGTAAACTGTTAAATACTTATAACTTCAGAAAAATCATTTTCTTAACTTTTTGTCTAAACCAAAATTGTCGTCCTAATGAAAAACGAGAATAAGCCCGCATCATCTAAGAGCACGTAACTATAGTACTTAAATATATACGTATTATATATAATACAAAATAAATATAACTATAAAAGTTGGTAACTATCTGTCGACACGTGCGTGTGTGCTCGCTCTACTATGTAACTCACCGGTGGGTGTAACATTCTCTGAAAAAAGATGGAGTCATTACTACTTTAATAGAAATATCTAAATCCAATTGTTGACTCCATGAATGAATTTTGCTTTAGCTACAGATATTGTGAGAACTATAAACAGTAATGTTGGGTGCAGTTGAACCGCGGTGCACACTCGCATGCACCCAAAATAACTTTCGAGGAAACAGATGATTGTATCAATGACCAAGTGTTCAAGTTTTATTAACAGATTTTAGGTACAGGTAGGTAGTTACGTTTTAGTTCAATTTAATTTCGACTAATAATTACCTATGTAATTTGTCTTGTGTTAACATATTTAGATACGGTTTATAAAGTCAGGATATTCCATGCACAGAAACATTTATAAGCACAACTTTGTCTCTCGCGCTAAGAAATGTTAATTTAATTACCAATAGACAATATAAGTACAAGTTCTAATAGATACAGGTTACGTCGTCTATTCCTAAGTGCTCGTTGTCATGCAGTTTGACAGAACATGCCGACAACGCTCAAGAGCAACATCAAATATGCATATTTCCACAACATTTAGCCTACAATTTTGGACCGGACTATTTTGTTGTTACTGTAGAATGTTCTCGAATCATCGTTACAGGACATGAAACATTGAACAGTACAACATTTAGATTAACGTACCGTCGTCGAAGGAGTAGCTGGAAGCCTGTGCCAAACCTGTCGTTATAGAGTTGTAAAACCAAACTGTGGTAGCCAGGAACCATGCCATCACCAGCCGCAAGTTTTCCAGTGGCTAGAAAAAAGGAAACACTGAGTAAAGATTGTCAGAGAATGCAATATAGCATTGAGTCCTCCTTGTGTGCTAATGTTATACACAAAAGTAGGTATAAATAAATAAATAAAAGAGGGTTTTTAGGAAACACTTGGCATAAGAATATACTTTTCGTATACGTTAATTATGTAAATATTTACATAAGCATCTATCCTATCAGCCTTAAACATTTCACCGCTGCAATTTAGGATTCCCAACCAATAATATTATGAAATACAATGATTACCAAACATCATAGCTTGAGAAGTTATTGCAATTATTCGTAAGCCGAATGATGACTTTTATTAAAGCTACCTATCTACCCTCTGTACTTATTCTCTTACTATAGAGGATATACGTTATTCTTTTAGGAATATGGTAACACATTAGGTACTCTACCAACATTTGATTTTAAATCACATAAGTTTCATATCGTTGTCAAATTATTGATAATAAAAATAAAATATACTTTACAGTAAAAAGCATAGTAGCGGGGTTTGTAGTTTTCTTCTCTCTAAAGCAGACTGCCTGGTAGTCCACGATGTGCACCTCCTTATACACCTCGTCTTCCACTAGTCTCTTCATGATGTCTGGTCGAATCTGCAGTTAACAATACAAAAGCGAAAGTTTACTGTCTGTCTGTTTACTACCTCCTACCTACTAGTTAGACTTCATCATCATATCCGCCACAAGAGGTCCACTGCTGGATAAAGGCCTCACCCACAGATTTATACAAGGACCGGTAACTAACACATATATATAATAGTACGACACGAGTACCTACCTGTATGGCTGAATATTAAAAAAATTATCAAGTCTACTTCTGCTCGCGACTTCGTCCGCGTGGAAAAGTTACTTTCAATTATCGTTGTAATTTACTCAAAATCGTTATAAATTATAACCTATATGTTATTCTGATGTATAAAAATAATAATACTGTAAAGTTTCATCAAAATCCGTTCAGTAGTTTTAGCGTGAAAGAGTAACAAACATCCATCCATCCATCCTCACAAACTTTCACATTAGTGTTTTTAAGATTTCTGTCCTAAAGATGAAATTACCTTGAAATGTGCCATAATAATCTATGTGTATGGAGCATGGAGCACGGTACACATGTCAAAAGTAAGCTAACCTTACCCTGCCAAAGAATTGTCCAGTCTGAGTGGAGTCTTCACTGACGACTACCCAGCCATTGTTGTCCACCAAGTAACAGTCCCAGTTATCAGACTGACAAGTCGTGCACTCCTTGTTGTGTTCGCACTGAAAAATTGCATGAAACACTTGTAAAAGTGAAGTTTCAGTTATGTTATGAGCCTTAGAGATGGATAAGATGATTACACAACAAAATATTCTAATTTGATCGCAAAATAAATCGACATCGCATCTTATATCGCTATTCTAAAGCGAGAATTGAAGTAAATAATTATTGAATAGATTTTTTTTTTTTTTTTTTTTTATTTTTTTTTATGGGATAGGGGGCAAACGATCGTACGGATCGCCTGATGGTAAGCGATTACCGCCGCCCATGGACACCCGCAACACTAGAGGAGTCACGTGCGCGTTGCCGGCCTCTAAAAGGGAGTACGCTCTTTTCTTGAAGGGCTACAGGCATATTAGGTAGGTACTACAGGCGACAGTTCATTCCACAGTTTATATCTAATAAGTACTGTATCATAATAAATTAGGTACTAACCGAAGACGTGATATTATCAAACCATTCGCTGAGTCGTTCGTGTTTGAACTGGTACCCAACTACAGCGGCAGGGGCCTTCCTGTGACCGTCTCCGTGGAACACCGCGTGTGAGGCGGTCACCATGGCCAGGCTGACGTTGAGCGGGAACTTGACCGTGCTGAGATCCACGCTATACACGTAGCTCAGGGGGTCCACGTAGTGCTGCTCCACCGCTCGCCGGTACCACACCTCCTCGATAGAGCGCGGCCATTGCTTGCCGAATTCCTGCCTGGAAAGAACAAGAGATTGGTGGCAGTTTGATTAAAACTTAGTGGACATGTTAAAATATCAGTCTTGACATGTTCTTAATATGATATCGTGTTTTATTTACGTTAGACGAAAAAAAATACTATTATGCACGGTCCCAAAAAAGCGTAGAATATGAAGAACCGGCAGGAAATGAACACCCACAATTTTCTTTTGTTCTGCGAATAGTTTTTGAAATATCTTCACTTATGGGCTGTTGTGGCGGTAGGTATATTTATTAATATCTAAATGGAAACCAGTCAGCAGGTCATAACTTATTTATGATATGTAGGTATGTATTCATATGAGTACCTATTTACGTTAAAAAATATCTTACTTGTCATTATCATGTTCCTTGGGTGGGTGCGTCTGCCATCGGGTCAAGCCGCTGTGGGTTGACAGGAAAGCGACGATGTAACCAAACCGCTGTATGAACTCCACCCTATTGCAAATAATGGTCAAACTGTATACTATGGCATTAGATTTTTTACCTGTAGCTGTAAGGATAGCTGTGATATGAATGAAAAATAAAAAAAATATTTTCAAACTTTTGATTTTCATTTTTTTAAAGCTTTTGTTTTTCAGGTACCTACTTATTTTATTTTGTTTGAAGAATTGTCTTCAAACACCATTTTTTAAATAAGTACCTGTCTTTTTTATCACATCTCTGCGACAAGAAATCATTGTCGTAGTATTAAGGGGTTACAGTAACATGCATATTTAGGGCTTCTGTATGGTAGGTTCAGACCCTAAATTATTGCTACTTTATTTAAAAAAACAACTATAGGTTAGGTTATATTATTTTTATTTATATCCAAATGTACCTACCCTACGTTAGGATATAAATAATATATTATATATAACCTTAATACAATATAAATAGGTAGGTATATCTACATACCTAACTTTGATTTGTTCGTAAGTAATTTGATGACGTTGCATAACATACTACAATAGAGTAGATACCTACTTAAGTAAGTATACAAACCCGTCCAACGCAGCTGTTTTTAATAAATATACAATAAAAGGCACATTATGCTCATAACATTACATATATTAAATATCATCAGGCCTGTATTCCCCGAAGAGTTCGGCAGAGGAGTACGCTAATGTACACCCACCGTTCGCGTCTATAGAGGTCATTGCTATTAACAGGCCCAAATTCAAACTAGGAATTTCATAGAAAACCCGAATAACAAACCTCGACCTGGGAATCGAACCCAGGACCTCAAGCTTAGCGGTCGGTCTTGTGTCCACTAGGATAACGAGGTGATTATGCTATGTATAATATTTAAATAATAGGTAAGTACAGAATATGTTGTGGACCGGACAAGTTTCCATGCGAAACAGTTCCAGGACTCACGAAGTCACGACACAAGCATGGTATTGAACTCAGTCTTATCACGGCCTTTTAAAATTTCTCATAAACTGTTTTTTTTATCGTGTTGGAAGTGTCAGTGAAGTGTATGATTTGTGTAGTTAATAAAATTCCTTATAACACTTAAGATTTATAAAATCTGTTTTAGTTAGGTACATCATGCAAAATATCGTCCAGGTCGAAATGTTACTTTACCTCGGCAACAATCCGATCACTTTTGTCAATGGGCTATCCGGGTGAAAGTAATAAAAATGCATTCGAACAGTAAATTTTAGTGTTTTGTAAAATAAAAATAAAACATCCATCGTCAACATCATTTTATATTCTATGGGAAAAATAAACGTGGTATAAACAGCCCGTGGTAACGGAACAAATAAGAAATATTTTTTCTTCATATTCATAGGTACTGTGGCTGCATAAAGCATAAACAGAACATACGTCAACACAAATGGAACATTTAAAAAATTGAATCAGAATATTGATAAATACATATTTGAATCATTTTTACACAGCACCATCTAGTCCCAAACTAAACAGTGCTATGGGTACTACTCATATACATACTTGTTTTGTGTAAATACAGTGGAATCTCGATAGGTTCCTCGAATTTCAAAGGAAATATAAAAAATCGAGTTAATGAGTTTTCGCTTTAACAAGATATTCGAGATTTAAAAGATTTACTTGCTGAAATTTTTATTTAAAGGGGCGCAAATTATTTTTCAAGTTGTACAGTCGAAGTATACATACATAAAACACTTATGTATGTTAATCACATAAATATTTTTCTGTGAGAATAGAACTTATACGACCTCGTGATTAGTATCTAGTACGACACACACAACTAAGCCAAAGACGTCGTTATAAGTAAACGTCGGGATTAATAATATTAATATAACGCGATAAAATCTGTAAAAAGTAGTTTTATTTCAATGGAGATTAATCAAAAAGCAAATATTTCTCTGATTTTTTTTTTGTGGTTGATAATCTTTTATTTTGTAGTATAAAATGTTATTAATAGATCTGAAACAATTTTGAGAAAAAACTAAGTACTTACGCTTTCTCATCTGACGCAGAATCAGATATACTCTTGTTAAACCACGCTGTGTTTCGAGCGTCATACACCAATGCCTGCATCAATCCATGATCGCCTAGTAAAGGATACAGAGTTAATTGCATGATCTCTTACTTAATAATTCAATTAAATCAATCTAACGTAATCCACTAGGTACTGAATAAGGACCTCCCGCAAAATCACATCAAAGTCAAATATTTTATTTCAATCAGATTAGATCATTAAAATAGAAGAAGTTGAATCGACCTCCGCATCAACTTCAGACTTAAAATAGATACACAGACAACATACCATAACACCTGTTTCCTTGTTCCTGTTGTGTATAATGATGTACACACAGTTCTCCAGTATAAGTATTTCTTATACATATAATAGGGAGCAATAGCCTATTATCATCAAACCACAAATCCGGACTCCGAGCTGCTACTTAGAATTCGAATCGATTTAGGAATCGAACCCAGGAACTCACTCTCACCACGATTACGGCCACTAGACTTAAAATATTGTGGCCTGTCTGAATTGGGGATCCCACCGCACGACCAGCTAACGTCGCCCAAGTTGTCGGCACGTGTGTTTGCTACACGTGTGCCTTTGATTAAGATGCGAGGGAAGGCCTCGCTGACTAAGGGGCTTTTCATGGTCGTGGCAAATTTCACGGATCCCATTGCCATGACTATAGGGCAAGTGAAGGCAAGTGCAGTCTTTATTCGGTACGAGTCCGACATACCCTCAGGTGGCGGAAGATCCATAAGGATTTTCCTTAGGTATTATAAAAAAGGTAGGTACTGAAAATACACTCACAATAATATTCATTCCTCGGCGTGCTGTTAGATACTTTGCTTCTTTCCCTAGTTTCTGGTGTACCTGGTAAATTAAAAGAGCTGTTCAGTAATAGAATATCAATTTTAATCCACTGCTTATATTACTAGGTAACACCTAATATTACTAGGTATATGGACTACCAAGTCATCCGTTTCGAGTTCGAATCCAAGGCGAGTAGCTGTCTTTTCGAAAACATGTGTGTTTCAATAATTGAATGAATGTGGTTCGAAATTTTCTCGAAGGCAAGTGAAGTCTGCCAACCGCGCTAGATCATCGCGGAAACCTTACTTTTGAGAATTTTTGTCACATTGAAAATTTGATAGAATGATAAAGTACGTCGTATTATGAAGCTTTATATGCCCCAGTAGGTAGAAGCTGGCAAAAATTGGCACAACAAAATCCCCGTTCAAGTTCAATAATTAATGTTTAAAAAAAAGTGTTTAGTGACGAATGTATTCTATCTTTTAGGTAATAAGTACATAAAAATTAGTATTTGTTCGCTCGTTCAATGCTTTTAATACCTATGTAAAAAAATATTTAATGTTATATTATATAACAATCTTGACGTTTCTATAACATTCATCCGATTAATATGAAACTTTGAAGTAATTGTGTGTACGGTCACAAAGAGGTTTATGACACAAAAGACTATAACTGGCGTCTGTAATTCTTCAGTTATTTGTAGGTACATATTTACCATTGTTATGCCGCTCATTTCCAGGCTTATTCTTGTGATGTTCCGGGGGTCTCGGCTTGGCTGGCCAGCGCCACCCAGGCTTGGCCACTCGCTCCAAGAAATAAAGCAACTCTTCCTCGGGAGATGAAAACGTGCGTTCATAGTGACGACAATACAGCCTGTAAACACATGAAACCAGATGAACCACATTATCTTCTTCTTTCTACATATAATCAGGACTGTATATTAAGCCTTAGCCTTATTAGTAGCTATGAAATATATGTTTGCATGACGTACGGGATAACGATCGGCTGGCATTTAGGGATTTTTGCAACCAGGAATGGCGGCGCATGGTGCTCTCAAAGGCACGGAAGATAGGTGAGGAAACTCATGGAGACCTTCCACGACATATAAATTTACCCATCCATAAAGCATCAGTAGCAAGTGCAGCTTAACTTTGCAGATCCGTGATCAGAGTCGTTAATGCTTAGCCAAGAGCCTACTTTAAAATTGCCTTATAGCTTATACCTAATAAGCTCTGACTATGAACTCACCAGTCGGGATGGACACTCCACTTGTCGGAGAGATACTGCCTCGCTGATATGTTCTTGGAGGTCAATGACAGTCGGTGTATGTCGTCAGTGGGTGGAGGCGTGATGCGATGCCGCCCATAGTTCTCAGGTATTGCTACCACCAAGGTAAACGGCGAGTCGCTGATGCCCGTCCAGAAGTAATGTCTTTTTGCTCGGGAAACTCTTTTCTAATAAAAATAAATAAATATGGTAGGTTCAGAGGCCAGCACATCAAGATTTTTTACTTTAACACATTACAATAAGGTGCATATTCAATTGGGAAAATTTGACAGTTTTGGATAGCTTGACCTGCTGGCGTCTGTACAAAGTATAAAGCATTTCTTTTGCATTTAGCAGGCTTACTAAAATAATTCACTTAAGTAGTCCATAGTTGATATTTGATACCGAAACTTGATCAACTTATAGAAGTAGGTAATATCTCTCATCAAGGGTCAAAAATTAATTTGTAAAAACAGTGTTAGCTGACAAGACGACACTGTCAAGTTCTTAATCTAAGCACCTTTGAGTTAACAAAATGATGTGCGTAAGTAATAATTAATTTTCACAAATCATCGTGAGGAAAACTTGCATCTCTGAGATTATGTATGTATTTCTCAACGGTGTGTGAAGTCAGCCAAGTCACACTGGGCTAGTGCGGTGACCTAGAGTCTAAGCTCCCTAATTCTAAAAGAAAACACGTGCACGTGTTATTTTTCATACTATTACTAGTTAACTTTCTGTTAAATCTGGTTAATTAAAAACTTACCATGTCGTCCAGATGATACTTGACGTTCATAACTTTGTTGCCTGTCTTTTGATCAATTATCTCTTTTCGGAGCTGAAAAGTTTGTTGGAATTAAAATAGGTATTATAAAGATAAGTGAGAAATAACAAACACCTGTGATGTGCCATTCCCATATCGCCATTCAACGTGACAATGCTACCAGTCTTCAGTCTGGGAACGGTACCAGATGACGACGATGATGTGTACCTACTTTCACGCATAGACAAAAACATATGTTTCTTGTTTTTGTACATTATGTGAAAGCTTTTCTGTACCAAAAAATATTTTATCTCATTAAATAAAAAGTAGTTCCACACGTGTGATACGCCAATATTGGACATTTAAATATAATTACTATAAGGTACTTTGTACGGATTTTATCTGGTTACAACCATGGTCACGTGTAGACATGGATGCTGTGACTGTAATCTGATTTAATTTTTTTTAAATAATTAAAAAACGTTGCTCCACAAATTTCACATACTTACACCCAGATCCGGAATAATAACACGAAAAAAAGTAGGACTTGTAGGTTTTTTTTCCCGTGCGAGTATCGAATCCACAACCCGTAGTGTACTCAGTCACACTCAGTACGCCAAACGTGCCGTCTTCTAATAGTATCGCCATAATGCGATCAAATCCATAAAATCTACCTAGTATTTCAAATACGTTTGTACTAAAAATTGCTAAATATGTTAAACTTACCGCAGTTAACTCTTTGCTGAAGTTCCTGGGCCCTCTGTCATCGTCAAAGAGTTCTACTTCGATCATATCAACACTATTGTAGCTAGGTTTCAAAATTTGTTGGAACTGGAAAACAATGAACAATATCAATCAGACTATCTTTTTATTGCTTTGCAATTAGTCATAAGTATCTACTGCTAATTTTATACCTGAGCACAATTTGGTAGGCACCTGTTATTTTTCACATTTTGTTCTTTATTTGAAACAGGGTGGTTGCTGAATATTATTAAAATCTATATATATATAAATAAATATTCAGACTTTTTACACATCATGATCCAGTCCCAAACTAAGCAGAGCTGTACTATGATGGTTACTAGACAATGGTTATAATACTTATATCTAAGTATACTTTATTTGTAAATAAATACTTATAATTATACTAGCCGTTGTCCGTTGTTTTTATAGGCAGGTACTAAAAGGCTTTTTGAAACAAAATGCCTTTGTCCTTCTCCAAAGAATGGTCTAGGTATGTCTGAATCTTTTCATTTAAGGAAAATTTTAAGTTTTGGCGTAAATGCGTACCAGAAAAACCGATTTTAGCATTTTTTTTAATATTAGTAGCAAAGTAGGGACAAGAAAGACACATACATGAATATAAAAAAATATATAATTTAAAATGGACGTACCACGGGCCTCAGATCAGGATGTATTAAGATGTATCCGTTGTTTGTTACTATAAACGCGTAGCCATTCACGCCGATCTATAACCAAATAATATCGTTAGGTACTTATACAATAAAATATACCAATAAATATGCTTTCTTAATATACAGGAAGAAAATGAGACCTGCTGAAATTAATGAAAAGCTATAATATTAAAATTCTATATTTACATATAAACTATGTAAAATCACCATAATTTTGCATAAAAGCAGCTTGAACCTGTAAAGTAAGACTTTCGAATGAACATACTTTTTATGCCTTCCCATTAACAATATTTAAAAATCATTCAGGTCAAACTATCAACTATATATACCTACTATCCTATTCCAACCTAACAAAAATCAATTCATCAAAATGTATTCACGCTAATAACATACCAAATTTAAGCAGACGTCCCATTTTCTTAGACCTATATATTAGGACTTAGGTACTAATTACTATATTAGATAATACAATACATACTATCACGCCTGTATTCCCTGAAGGGTTAGGCAGAGGCATACTAATGTCCATACATACACAGTTCGCTGATATGTTTAGTTTCCATGGTGGTGGAACTATTGCCATTAACCGGGCAGTAATCCAAACTCCTAGCTTCTACCGAGATTTCATAGAAAAACAAAATAACACTGCTCGCTCGAACCCTCTAGCTTAGCAGATAGCAGTGGTACCTAATACCACTAGTCTAATAAAACAGTTGGTAATACAATATTATGAGGAATAAGTACCTTGTAAGGCGTCATTAAAGCTTGTATTTCAGATAAAGGTACGTCAGTGCCTGCGACTCCCAATAGTCTAGCTATACGCATCTGAAAATATGCACATATCAGTATATAACACTGGTAATGTTTATTGTATGTAATGCACAACACAACACACTCCACATTAGCTTTGTATCTATTAATTCTTGTACTCTTGTCTCTGGTTTGTCTGCATATCAATATCGCTAATATCTACGTTACCATTTTATTCTACATTCGAAATATAAAAAATATTATAAAAATATGCTGTATGTTATTTTTGTAAGTAAACAGTCAAAAATATTCTAACTACAAGGTATTCCGCGTTTGGCGACGTATTAGCCATCAGATTCTACTGTTATTATACAACATTATGACAATCTCGTAAAAACTAGCATTAAATACTGATTCTTTAGCATCTAAGCCCCGTTAGGCGAAGTTCTATAAATATTATTTATTATAGAACTATGTTAAGGGATTCTAATTTTATGTATCCACTGTTACAGGTTCTAGCAAAACTACTCAAAATATTAAATAAATTTATGTTATAAAATTAAAATTCTACTCGTTAGATTCTAAAAAACCCACTACCGTTTGATTGTAAATATACAAATACCCTTCGGAATGTTTCCTTGTAAAAATCTGTCGAAATTATTTATTAATCATATACATAGACAAACATATTTCCACTTAAACTTATTTGTTTACTTCGGTATTGATCCCATATTAAGAACATTGCAACAAACATTGAAAGCAGCATCATCTGACAGGCGTGTGCCGTGTGCCTTGTGGGACACCGGGCCAGCGGCAGACCGGCACACCGGCACACCGGCACACCGCGCTCGTCCGTCACCACTCATGCGTCGTCTGTCGCGACTCACGGAGGCAGTATGGTCTATGAGCGTTGGCCTACCTCTTTCTGGCCGTTCTCCTCTACGGACTGCGATTGGTTGTGGACGTACGAATGCAATAAAATATAATAACATATAGATAAATGCGTTGTAACAACTTCCGCTAGAAATTAAAATGTCTCATCTCTTGGAGAGACTAAGTAAATATTTCTAAAATGGTTAATATCAAAAATTGCCATTCTTTAGAATAAGATAATAGTTTAAACTCAAGATACTTAAGTAACAAAAGCCCCATACTAGTCACGTGTATGTCGGGCGCACGAAACTGTTATTCAAAAATATTTACATTTACTTGTCGTCATACAAGTCAATCTTTAAAAATTGTCTCTACGAAGACATCACTATATTCAGGCAAAAATACTTTATTTCGTTAGATAGTGTGTGTAGTAGTGTAATATAGATTATAACTCTTGCATAGAAAATTAACTTGATGATTGATAGAAAAGTCGTTCATAACACCCTAGTGGTCTACGCCTACATCTAGGAGAAACTACATCACTACAGTAAGCCAAAGGGTCGGACAACACATTGGTCAGGCGGTGCGGCGGATGCGCACGCGCCGCCCTCCGCGCACACATCTATCGAGGACAGATGCATCGCTAACGGGGCCAAATAACACTGTACCGTTACTGAAATTCAAAAAACTAAATCATAAAAACTCTCTTGTATCTTGCAAAAACTTTACAATTAAATCATCAAAACTTTCTAAGTGTAGTACCTCTTTCGTAACCGATACCCAGTAAGCTTCATTTATCAGTACATTCTCTGTGATGTTCTGAGGGGAAACCATCAAACAAAACGGAGTTATTAATAGACATTTACATGTAAAAGAAGATAGAGAATAGAGTAAGTAAAGTAGTCAGAAGAGATAGAGCTTACGTCCAATTAATAGGAAATATAAAACCAATCTGTAAACATAATCTTTTTAAACAGATGACAGGTTTACTTGGTTCATGCTACATGGAAAATTTAGAATTTAGAAAGACGTAATGTACGGCTAAATAATAGTAGAGACAAGAGAATAATTTGACTAAAAGAAAGAAGAACAGTTACACTGAAAAAAAAGACCATTAATGCTGTCGATAATTAATTAGGGTTGGTACGCAAATCATTCTCTGTCCCGAATACTTTAGACTATATTTTAGATACATTTGGGGACTTTCAAGTAAAGGGTTTGAGTATGACAACGCGAAGGAGAGCTCACCTCGTTGTGTCGCAGGTCGTAGACTGGCATGGAAACTGAAGTCATTAACTGATACTGGGAATTACCAATTTCACTATACTGGCCCTGTTTCATCTGTAACAGAAGTACCCAACTTTTCAGAATCCATTCAGGCTTAAAATTTCTATAAGATTATACTATGTAACTTTGCAACTATCGTTATAATAGTTTCTTTTAGCTTTGATGACCAGATTTTGTTTATTTTTCTCCCATTTTATGTTTATAAACAACAAAACTCATTCAGTGTAAACCATCTGGTTAATTAAACGCCAAACGTGATCAAAATATCGTCTATTAGCGATTGCGATAATTTGTATGTACCTGCGTAATTCTCCATCGTCTGTCTTGTTCCTTGTCGGAGTTGAAGAGGTTCTTGTCCCGGCGCTGACTCATGAAGCGCTCCTTCTGCTCAGCTCTTTCGCGTTGTTCCCATAGATAATCTGCTACTTTCGGATCCTTGACATTTAAAAAAATTATATAACAAAACTACATAATTTAAAATAAAACGAATTAATGGAACAGTGATGCAGTAGCGCTTGAGTAAATAATAATAATAATAATAAGGAGGCATTAGGCATAACCGAGGCTGACATGAAACAATCGTTGCGAGAGCGCTTCTTGGGCCGTCTGACGAAGGTCTTAAAAAGCCTTCTGTCAGGCGGAAACAAGGTGCGTGCCTTCAATGGTTGGGTCATGCCAGTCTTGATGTACTCCTTTGGCATACTCAAGTGGACTCAAACAGAACTTGATACCCTTGATAGGAAGGTTCGTACACTACTGACCACATACCGAATGCATCACCCACGCTCCTCGGTAATGAGGCTGTATATCCCGCGAAAGTGTGGGGGTCGAGGCTTTTTAAATGCCAAGACCCTTCACAATCGCGAGGTATGCAGTCTCAGGGAGTATTTTCGGAAGTTTGATGGTGTGATGCATCGAGATGTGGTCGCAGTGGACAAGGGACTTACCCCACTCTCCTTGGCTAAAGAGAACTGGCGCAAGCCTGTAGTACTTAGTACGAACGATCGCAAGGAGGTATGGCAAGGCAAAGAGCTACACGGACGCTTTTACCGGGCTCTCTATGAGCCTAGTGTAGATTTTCTAGCGTCCGTATCTTGGCTACGTTTCGGAAATCTCTTTGGAGAAACCGAAGGTTTTGTATGTGCAATTATGGACGAAGTTATGATGACGAACAACTATCGGAAATATATCGTGAAAGATGGTACGGTTGACATATGTCGGGCATGCCGCCGTCCGGGAGAATCTATCCGACATATTATCTCTGGTTGCTCGCGTCTGGCTAACGGCGAATACTTGCACAGGCATAACCTCGTGGCCAGGATTATCCATCAGCAGCTCGCTTTGAAATACAATCTTGTGGAATCGGAAGTACCGTACTACAAGTATGTGCCCGACCCAGTTCTCGAAAATGGTCATGTTACATTGTACTGGGATCGGTCTATCATTACAGACAGGACTATTGTTGCCAATAAGCCTGATATTGTAGTGATAGATCGATTAGAGCGTCGTGCAATGATTGTTGACATCACTGTACCGCATGACGAGAACCTCGTGAAAGCCGAGAAAGAGAAAGAAATAAAGTATCTCGACTTGGCACACGAGGTTGTCGACATGTGGGAGGTGAATTCAGCAATCATTGTACCAATCGTTGTGTCAGCCAATGGCCTTATAGCCAAGAGCCTCGACCAACATCTAAGGAGGCTCTCGTTGGATGGCTGGATCAAGGGCTTGATACAGAAAGCAGTACTCTTGGACACGGCCCGTATCGTTAGGAGGTTTCTTTCTCTGGGGCCCTGACCACCGGTAGCTTGGACCCTGCTCCCGATGCCGGTGGGTTTCTATTTTTTATATTTTTAAATGTTTTTTTTTTTATAATTATGTTACGATGAAATATTTAAAAATAAAAAAAATATGTATAAATATAAATAAAGGCAATAATAATAAATTGTTTATTTAGTAACACGGTTACTAAATACACAAGCATGACAATATGAAAAAAAAAACTACATTGATATCAACTATTGCAAGAAATTATGATCTGAAAGGGGAGGTAGTAAAACTATATCTTACGGTGACATTGGCATAGACAGGCGTCCACACGACAGGGTGTTTCTCTCTTTGCAGCACGAGCGGGCGCGCGAGCACGTTCACGTGTTCTAGCACGCGCTCGCGCACCTCTGCCAGAGTGCTCAGGTGCACGTAGAAACCGCGGTTCGCGCACGCCATCCACTTGACCTCCCTCACGTCTGCCACCTATATCAACCCTTAACGTGTTACTACTCATCCCTTACAATGATTGTCTCTATCAACCTTGTGTGGGTGCTGCATTCATTGTCGCCTAGCTAAGTGTCGTCTGCAGCTTTGTGTAGGGCTCACAACATAAATATTGAACTATCTACATTCTCAGCACTGTCAACTAAATCACGTAAATATACATATAATTATCTATTTATAACAGAATAAAATTTAGGAAGTGATTTATTGGACTTAAAATGTATTCTAATATGATAGTAAGAAGGAAGAATAAAGTACATACTTACATAATAATTAATACATATCTAAAATTAAAAAGTAATCAGATCATCACACATTTACTAAATACTGTCAACATTATGATATTCAAACTCTCATAAAAGAACGTTATTTATTTAGTTACCAAAAAAAATGTTTTGATTGGGAATTGTACTGATTTTTACAACCACTTTTACTATGGGACCATCACTAAAAAAATCACTCAACTCGATAAAATACGGAACACCTGGTTATTTATTCGTTTTCAAGGTTGATCCCTTAACAGTCGGTTATAACGATGAGTACAATGACCACTTATTTTTGATAGTTAATAAATAAGGGTATATAAAAAACAGGGAATCCAATAACAACATGTTTAACTTGTATTCAAATTGGCATAATTCGTGGCAGTCATTAAATTATAGAACCCCTTTCAGAGTTCAAATATTTTCCTAGCACTGTAATGTAATCCATAATAATGACATTAGAAAAAGTAGTTATTATTTATGAATCAGGTTACGTTATTTATTACACTTGATAATATTATACAGGGTGGAAGGGACATCGACGCGCAACGGCTTACCATGACTTCAGTACATGATTCTGGACCCCCCTGCGTTGGAATTTTTCGTCGGCTTTTTCTTAAATTTTACGTTTTTATTGCAGTTTTTTCAACTTTAAACTGTATAACATCATTATTTGTATCTAACCCAATAAGAATTTTAATTAAAAAGTCATTAATTCACTTTTTTCACTAAATACAGCATTGTAAATTAAAATCGAAAGATCTTCTGGTCAGCTGTTTCCTTAGAGTTCACTTGCGAGTTGTAAAATTTAAGAAAAAGCCGACGAAAAATTCCAACGCAGGGGGTCCAGAATCATGTACTGAAGTCATGGTAAGCCGTTGCGCGTCGATGTCCCTTCAACCCTGTATATCAATTTTGTTTCTTTTTATCTTACTTTTTTTGAATTAAACACATTGACTTAACTATGATTAAACACATTTAGTCCATATTGTCATCGTTTTTTTCCGCGTTCCAAAGACCTATCTCTGACTATAATCTAAATATCTATAGACTAAGTCTGAATATTATATGTAGTCCGTCGTGAGTCCAAAGTTGTGACAATGCAGAGTACTTAATTTGACAACATAAATTTTATTATTCATTTAGGGAGAATTAAGTTTGTGATTAAATCAATAAATTAGCACAACTGTGGACTCATTACAAAAACAATACAAAACAAATCCACTACAAGCGTAAGCACAATGAGATTGGAAAATTTGACAAATTACTCATGCAATCGATGTACAATATAGGAAGACAACAAACAAACAACATGCTACGACGTACAGACTCATGTGCAGTAGTAGACAGACGACAGAGTACCACATTCTAGGCGTACTGGCAGATTGGTACGAAGGAAGGCATTATGCAGGTCGCACAATGACTACGACACACAGTAAGACCTGAAGTGGTACTACCTTTACCTCACGCCCTATCAGGTACGTAAACACTCTCACGGGGGTTTCATATTTCCAGTTGTACTTCTCGAATATTTCTTTGTAATTATATGGGACACCGTCGGTTACAAGCATTATTGCCTGAAAATAAATGTTATATGAATTAGTCTAAAACGCCGCTTTTATTTCTATTTATTTTTAATTTAGCTTTAGGTACAGTCACGGGCATCAATATGTATAGGTACATTTACTAACATTCGAAAGTGATTCTTTCGCGAAATAACGATTGCATCTTTGACATAACAATAATATCATTAAAGTATAGTTTCAAAATATAATGTTCGTAACACTAAAATTTATTTACCAGCCGTATACTCTTTTACGTAGTATTCTCTGTTTCTCGAAATCTTATCACCTTCTCATTGCTAAGATTAATGCATCGCCTCCCATGGCCCTTTATCACGTGAGCACAGCATGTTAAGGTTAAAGAGATCAGTGTCAAGAGCTCTTAAATAAATTCATTTGCAAGCCATACCTACATAATTTCCTGACTAACCCGGAGATGGGGTGCTGACGTAAGAAACTCAAAGACCATTGAAGGTTAACGATTAAGCTGATCCAAAAGGACGTGACGCCAGAGCCATAAACTCACTCACCCATTATTTTTCTATATTTCCTTACCTGGTTACAGTTAGCTCCTCCACTATTATTTCTGTATATTTCCAGAAGTTCGAACGCTCTCGTTAACGCAGCTGAAAAGTTTGCTATTTCCATTGTTTCGAAATTGTCCATGGCCAATTTTAACTCCCGAATATTTCCCAATGTAGCCTGTAACAACCGAAAATTAAATGGTCGAAATTACATGATGATATAGTTATTTGAGAAATTTTATTTGTAAGCCTTGAACCTGTAACGTCGGAACTTTCTCAATCGAACTGTCAAAAACTTTACCATGTTGTAAAACAAACACCGTCCTTTAATTGTATTAAAAACAGTAAAACGCGAACAACTATTCAGAATATTTTTGCAGTTCTCTGTGGAAGCTTTGAAACTTGACAAGCCTTGACAAATCTGAATTATTTAAAATAAAGGATAGGAGGATAGGAGAAATTCCTTCCGAATTATTTCCACTCACCTGTACAAGAGAATCCTCAAAACATGGCACGATTTCTTCCACAGTGTCCGCAAAAGTCATTACGTTGACGAAGTCATTGTTACCGAGTGTATCAAGTATATTAGTAACCACGTGTTTGGCGATGTCCCGCCGCTGGCCAGTCATTGATCCGCTGCGATCTACTAAAATAATCACATCCTTTGGACTTGCAGCCGCTTCCATGTACCATGCTCGGGTCCGACAATCATAAATATCCACAGGATCTGCTCGCCATTTCAATGCTAAACAAATGATCCGATAAAAATATTTCATTACTTTGACCAATACCAAATTACGTTAATAGGAAAATAAATGTGTATTTATACCAGGGTAATGTCTCATGAAGCCAGTGGAACTCCCGAAGTACTGCCATGAGAGTGTTGGGTCGCTCTGATAATTATTTATAAAGTGTGTATCTAGTCCTTCCGACCAATGGATTCCTTTGATAACTTCAGGTGCTGTAATATTATAAACCGTTTTTATATGACGTCTGCCCAGTATTTATGATTACACGTATGGTTTACTCACCCCACGCGTAAACATTTGTTGGAACATGAACACTGCTAAAATTAGTGTTTACTGGAATGTTTGAAAAGTGTGGATTTTGCTGCGTGTGCGCGTTCTTTGACGGTGGCCGTTGTATCCAACTTTCTTGTCCAAAGTCCGTTTCTGGTGTAGTAGTAATAGACATCTCATCCCACGGCTCTTCCATTTCTTTACTATTGTAGTACTGAAAGTCTTCAGGCACCGGTTCGTTTTGCTTATCAAACGCCATGTTTTCCGCAGCCTCCACTATTCTTTTTACGGCGCTTATCTTTAGTTCCATCATCGCGCGAATGTCATCCGACATACTCTGAACTAGTTTTTCTCCATCCCGTGATTCCACTTGAGCAGATTTAAAACTCTGGATGAAAAAAATAATGATTTGACATCAAAGCAGAATCAATCAAATCAGAAAGCATTTTTAGGATGAAATGATGAATTGACTAATAAAGACAGCGGAAAAAATGTACTCACATCCTGAACCTCTTTCTTCCTGGTGATAAACTCTCCGAAATGATACAGTTCAGTACCAAGCTTAACCGCCCATGCTTGGACCCTACAAAGATAATTTATATATATTACCTACATATCTACAAAAAGTGCTCCGTTTAAATAGTCACGCCGCGCAACTTTTGTCTAGTATGTCTGAATTAGGTACTCGTTCTTTATAAATGGATTTTTTACGATGTTAGTATATTAATAGAATCATGCTAGTCTAAAAAGGTAGTTTGGGCTTATTTATTCAATCAGTTTTATTGCTGTTACAACAGTTTGGTTTCAATAACCACACAGAGAACAATTTAATTACAATCGAGGATTATTAACTTACGAATTGAGCGATATTTTGCCAGAGGCATCATTTTGTGCACTAGCCGAGCAGTCCCTAGAGTCCAGGAACAAAACTAGAAGAATTAACACGAAGGCACCGACACACTTGCACATCAGAAACACTGAGTTATTTAGTCAACTGGCTAATTGTAGGAGACCATGTTACGAACTTAATCTAATTAAGACATTGATATGGTTAAGCGAATGAGATCTGTAAAGCGGTCGTGAGGAACTGCGCGGCGAACATTGATAAGGTTGATAGGTGTGCAATGAACTGCGCATGCGTGGCAGAGCGCGGGGCGAGCATGCGCGCTGGTTCCCGTACGCGGCCCGACTGGTGCCCGACCCTCCGACCTCCGAACTCCGTTGTGTGTGTATCGCGTCCGCACACCGCGTTAACGTAACTTGTGGATTCACTCGCCACCTGACGCATCGATTTCTATCGCCCTCATCACTAGGTCAGCGTGTTTATAGGATAGGATGCACCGTGAATATGTTGAGCTTCCGTTTATTTGATGTTACGACTTAACTTTTATTAAAATGTAACAACTAGTTTTAGACACTCGTTTAATATGTTGCCGACTACGGTTAGCAATATCTATTTCCTCTCATAAGCAGAATAGGATCAGTACTGCCGGCCATAAATATTATTACATTTAAACAAATTTATTCTCCTTACAGACTACAAGTACAGTACATGAGAACATTATTAGCATAAAGTACAAAATTATCAGATTGTAGTTCATGTCTATATAACGCATTCGCAATAGTATTTTTTTATTCTTAGTAAGTAGGTAGTTTATTAGTTCGTATTTTTCATTGAATGCTTTGAAAGAGCTTACATTTTTAATTGTTGAGGGTAGTTTGTTAAACTTCTTCGCCTTCGCACAGTTATTACAGTTACCATTATGCAATTAATCCAATCTATTATCTAATTCGTTTATCCAAATAGCCCAGATGACTTCGAGTATCACGATACCTTCAATGGTCAGTCGTATCGAGTCCTACTCCTCTATAAAGCAAAGCACAAAACTACTTGCTGTAGTTTCTTTACTTTGTAAAGTCAACTGAGATAATACTGAACGCAAACCTAACCAAGATATAGTCGAGGAAGTTTGCTCAGTTAAAACGGGAGTTATGTGAGAGAAAAAACATCCTAATTCAGTTAGGGATGTTTTTTTCCTAAATTAAGTATTAAATCTGATATAAATTTATTGAAATTTGAAATAAACGGTTTAGAATACAACAAGCACCTCCTTCCTTTCCTTCATGGGGATGAAGGAAAGGAAGCGGTTTCCCAACAATATACTGAAGATATGAAACGCGTATAAGCCTAGTAAGCACCAGGACACTTAGATAGTACTTGCCAGTTACGGTCGTGACAAATGCTACGAATCCCATGGCCGTGATATATAGGGCAAGAGAAGGCAAGTAAGGTAAGGTTTTAGTCGTTAGGAGTCCGACATACCCTGCTAAAAACGGTTTCCCAGGTCGAGCAGTGTTATTTGGTTTTTCTTTGAAATTCACAGTAGCTGCTCGGAGTTTTCAATTGTGCCCGGTTAATGGCAATAGGCTCGTCCCCTATTACATGGGACCTAAATATACCGGCAAAGGGGGGGTGGGGGGGTGCATTTACTGTACAACTTTTCTGGGAAAATGACACTTACAGTATTTACATAGTATTTACAGGATTTTGATTTAATAGAAATCTTACCACCTGCTTGGAATCCTGTTATAGATTCTATTAAATCAAAATCCAGGCCTACAACTGCAAGACCCAAGGATACTGTGAGCTCGATTTGCGTGAATCGGATTGCCAATAATTAAAACATGATCATTGAATATTGTTAAAAGAGACCATGATTCTCTGAGTTTGTTTCGGCGTTTCTTAGAGGTCGTCAGCTAGGAAATGCCGGCTCCATCTAGTATTAATTAATAATTAGTAATAAATATCATTGATCATGTAACATTAAAAATGTAGGATAGCTGTCAGTAATTATATCATCAAGACGCCCACCACCTCAGTCTACCCGTAACCATGGGCGCTGTAAAGAGTCCGATACGTCGGGATTCATAATATCAATATAACGCGACAAAATCCGTAAAAAGTAGTTTTATTTCAAAGTATTTACACTTGTTTCTTAAATCTGTAATGAACAATAAATAAAACGCAAAGCACCGATGCAACATATTTTATTGCCAAAGTAACAAAGGTACAAATATATGGTGTGTGCCGCGTCATGAGCTGAGCTTGGCTACAGCAGCCGTGACCACGGACAACAATAGGACGGCCACGTCGACACTGGCGATGCTGCCGATGCCACACGCTGTTATATTTCGTTCCTGGAGAAAGAAAATATTCAATCTAAAGAAATATGCACGTAAATTATCTAATGTATCTTCCTATTTATTAAAAACTAGCTGACCCGGAATACATTCATCATCAACCCATATACTGTCCCACTACTGGGCATGGGTCTCCTCTCATATTGAGATAGATTAGGCTTATAGACCACCACGCTGCCCTACGGCGCGGCGGGTGGGCAGACTTCAAAAACCATCAAGGAAAAATCTCTAAGGTATGCAGGTTTCCTCACGATGTTATCCTTCACCGTTAAAGCGAGTATTAATTAATTATCCGGAATACATTGGCTTGTCCAAATTTCAATATATCATAGAAAAAAGCAAGAAAAGTCCCAACTATTTCAATTATCCGATTTTTTTTCCATTTTATCTTAAAAACCTTATTCAGACTATTACGAAACATATTTAAAAAATAGCCAAATTGGTCCAACCGTTCTCAAGTGATGTCATTACCAACAAACAGCATTTAATTTTAATAAATATTTTAGGAGATAAAAACAGTACCAATAATTAGCGTGCAGATTCATATATCGCCAAGAAAGAGATTTTCGTGCGGTGTTTTGTTCAGACAAAATCAAATTCTGTGATAATTAGACCGACTGCTACAGCTTCAGTGCACGCGATGTCTAGCAGTGAAGAAGGGTAGCTATTTGAATGTGGTCGAGACTACTTCTAAAGGAGATTAATAATATAAGAATAAGTTATTTAGAAAAGGAAAAAATCGACCACGGACAGGATTCAAAACCTGCGTCTTCTGGTTAGGTACACCAGACGCTATGACCACTAAGCCAGAACGTGAAGGAAAAATTCGACATGGCGGGTGGGACTCGCGGTGGCTTAGTGGTCATAGCGTCTGGTGTACCTAACCTGAAGACGCAGGTTCGAATCCTGCCCGCGGTCGAATTTTTCCTTTTCTAAATTACTTTAAAATCTTAGCATGGAAAATGCCAAAATATAAAATGTTATTATAAGAATAATTGGCGTACCCCATCGTGGTAAGTATAACATCCTTCAAGTCTTCGTCGGTGAAGAGCTCCCAGTTCCAGCTTATGGCACGGCTCCCGACTGGATGTCGACATGCGCGTCGGCTGCGGCTTTGTATCCGGCGGCTCCGTACAGTTTTCAGCAAAGTCATCCTGTTTCTCCACGACCACGAGGAGCAAGTTGGTCTTAGGAACGTAGGCAGCCCAGTAAGCGGGCCAACACTCCCCTGCCTCATCTTTCTGAACGGTGGGTGAAGCTCCCACCGTCTCCGAAAAATAACTTTGGTTCAGTATGTAGAGCGTGATACTATGATCGCAGGAGAACGGGCTCTCGTCTTGGTTCTCTTTCGCAGTATCCGTTACATTTTCCGGTATTGGTGGTGCGGGCGTCGGGGGCGCGTCTGTGTATTCTTGGTGGATTAGATCGATATCATAGTCTGCGAGCGAGACGACCATGCGATTAAATTAAGCAGAAGAATTAGACGTGCTTACAATAGTAAAGTTGCTTATACCATGCCACTGAAAATTACTAGATAGGTATAAAAATGCATTTTATTTGAGTTTCGTACTGAAAGCTTAAATGGTGTTGGTAGTATTTCTGTTCAAGTTCTTTTAGTAAAGCCGCTATTAGTTTATTACCGTTAACAAAGTAATAGCATGTCTTTCATTAATATTGTATTATATACTATTTATTACTTAGTTAAATAACTATGTGAACTGAACAGCAAGTAAAGCAAATAGTTTCAGGTGCCATGTATAGATATATACTAGAACTTATTATTCTAAACAACTAAAGCAAAAAGTAACTGCAGTTAATCCAACTACTAGGAAATAACCATATGGAATATTTACATATAATTAAATCTTTGATCATCATGTTATACATATTAAGTAAGTACAATGTTAAAATATCAAAACTGTAGCTTTGGTAGGTCCTGTCACTATTAATAATGACCACTAAGCTATTTGAGTACTAAATTTGAAAATTCGAAGTCCTAATAATTATCCAAGTTTTGACGGTAACTTCGTTTTCTAAAACATTGAAGCTATTTATAGGATTATACAATTTTTTTACCGCGGCTACCGGTTAACATGCGTGCCGCAACATAATTTGTCGTCACAATATCTCATCTCCAGCAATAGTTTCGGCACGACATAGCGACGACAAAATTAATTCGTGGCACTTAAGTTAGTCTTGCAGAGGGCTTTTTAACTTTGACAGTGGCAATGTCAAAAATATACTCTGTGACTAGTATCATACAGCAGGTTTTGACATTAGCCGTCAGCGCGTCAAAAACGCGTTACGTCATAGTGAGTAGACCCCATGATTTACAAGAAAGTCTCATAAAACATTATACCCATTATCTGTATCACTGTGTGTAGGTAGTGTTATTACGTACTCAGGTAGCCACAGATACCACTGATTCATTGTTATATCTCACCATGGTCGTCGACAGTGCTGGCGTGCGCGTAGTCATTCTGGTTATACAAGTTTGTCATCAGCAGCAGAACCTCCGTCACCAGCCAGTGGAAGAAGTTTAATGCTAAGCTAAAAGGCTACAAAATAATATTCATATTATAAATTTACATACATGGTTTTCTCTGTTCAGGCTGTTTGCTCTCGCCAAAGAGTATCTAAGTACTTAAGTAATTTCCGAAAAGTATAAATTAGACTTTCGTATAAATATTAGATAATAATTAATTTCAACCGTAGTATATACGCCAGCAGGTCAAACTATCCAAAACTGTGAAATTTTCCCAATTGAATTTGAACCTTATACTTTTATGTTAAAATTGAAAATCAAGCTCAGTACTTTCAAGAAAGATATGTAAAATCTGGCAATTAATTTATTTTACATTACAAATGGTTTGTAATTTAAAATGCTTATAGAGTCAGCATGCTATTCCCTGAAAAATTAGGGAGAGGTACACTGCTCGTTGGTATGTTTAAGGTCTCATGTAATATGGGTGAACCTCTTGCATTGGCAAGAGGCAAATTCAACGTTCAACACTATTCTCATAATAGTATAGTCAACAGGCGCATGCATTCATGAGATCAATGAGCCAGTCAATTATTTAAATATTTCTTTTTAAGGCGAATGACACTGTAAATTTGCTGATTAATAGAAAAATATTTATAATACAAACCGAACGCAAGGTCCAGGAACTACTTTCTTCCATCAAAACAGAGAATGGACAAAGTGCTTGATAGTTGAACACCTCGACGTGTTCAAATATACCCAAGTCCAAGAACGACTGCAGTACATGCTTCTGTACAGTCCCGAAAAACTGACCCGCTAGTTCCTTATCCTTTGCCAGTACTATGTACCCGGAACTGTCGATGACGTAACAGTCGTATTTATCTGAGTTGGGGTCACAGGTTGGATCCTGAAATGTTTAAGAGATTTTTTTATAATTTCTTTATTGTAATAAGATGTCAGCCAGATATTAGATGTCAGATGTCTGCCTGAGACTTTCTCAACGGCGTGTTTTTTACATATCTTTAAGGTGGCAAACAAGCATTCGGCACACCTGATGGTAAGTGGTTACCCTAGTCTATAGAAGCTTGCAAAACGGCGGCAATGCGCAAATAATACCCCTGGGTATCATTTGCGGCCGCTGTTTGGCATTGCCGACCCTGTAAAACGAAAGCGGAATAGTTGGGTTGGCAGTAAAAGGGTCAAAGTCCCCCCACTGCCAACATTTCCTCACGGAGCACTAGCAACCTCGTACACCGTTAGGAACACAACACAGCTCAAAGCTGTTATTTCACTTCTATTTTCTCCAAGGCGCAGGTACTTCCCCAGTCGGGCAGCTCCAATTTGAGTGGAAATACTCCCACTATGCCCTACCTCTCTTAAAAATGTGACGTCTGCCAACCCGCACTAGGCCAGCCCGGTAGATTATAGCCTAACCCTTCTGATTCTGAAAGGAGACCCGTGCCCAGCAGTAGTAAATGGGTTGATGATGAACAAGATGCCATAATTAAGACCTGCACGAAGGACGATCTCTATACGGCCACGCCTAGCACTATTAAGGTGGCATTATGTTACTCGCAAATTGTTGAACCATTGACACGATAAGAAAAAGAAGAACGTCAATTAGGTAGCTAATGTAAAATTAGAGGACCTTACCTTCGACCCATCCAGTGTAATGTTAGTGATTTCTAAAAATCTTTCGTAGAATTTCAAATAAGAGTATTGGAAACCAACAACGGAGGCCGGTGTCTCTGACTTGCCATCCTTATAAAATATCGCATAGCTGGAAGTCAACGTTATGTCTCCATCAGGGTTTATGACGCGCGGTGGATCTCGGATGATGTCGTCCAAGACAGGAAGCGGGGTGGCCACCACCAGAGACTCTTTGTTTATCATGTGTTGTAGAACTGCAGCCTTGTACCAAGTTTCTTCTATTGTATTATGGTACACATCGCCGAAAACTCTGCAGGCAATTTTTAACTTTATTATTACCTAATTTACTACGGGAGCCTAAAATAATCCAGTAAAAATAAAAAATATATATGTAAACGGTGAAATGAAAATTATAAACAAAAATTAAAATTATCTTACTCTCCATCGTATTCCTTTCTCCTGTTACCATGGTCGTCCACTACTTCATTCTTATCAGTATCAAAAATATAATGCCACCGTGTCAACCCGCTTGACGTTGCAATAAATCGCACGCTAACGTTGTATTTTTTAGCTAATTCCCGCTCTTTGTCGGTAGCAAACCAGTTCTCGAAGTACGGCGTAGACAGTTTGGCATCAAACACCAACTGCTTGACGAGGTCTTCGTTACAATAGTAATCGTCTTTACCCAGTGGAGTCCCGCCGCAGTGTGCTAAAATGAAATAAGTTTAATTATACAGATGAGATAATTTTGTAGCTTCTTTGGTTTAGGATTTCTCCATTTTATTCTAATTAATGCCCTATTCTACAATTTTTTTTTTGTCATGGATCCCCAGGTGAATCTTTTGACATTTTACTCGTTTAGATTCATACTCACTTTCAATGGTAAAGTCTTCATCTGTATCATTCTCTTTTGTGTATTGCTCTTTTGTTATGTCAATTTCGTTCTTGGATAAACCGACTAGGAACTTCCAAACTTCCACTTCAGCATTAGGTGATTCATGACCTTCCAAATAATGATACTTGCAGTATACCCTGGGAACATGAGCATACTGTATTAGAATATGTACTTTTAAGCTCTTTCTAAATTCTCTCCATACTTAAATACTTACCAATCAGGATGAATTCTGTAGCTATATCTAAAGTAATCAGTGACGTTGATGCCAGTAAGTTCTTTCCCTTGTTTTGCCTCCAAAGGATTTTCTTTAAGCATAAGTTCAGTGTCTCCGTAAACTTTTGGAAGTGATATACCCATGGCAAATGGAGTTCCTACCAGTTTGTTGAAAAAGTAATCATGACTTACTCGGGCTATTCTCCTGAAAGATTTTGAGAAGTTACTCATTTTGTATACATCAAAGTTGTTTGTAACTAAGCTTCTATACAAGAAAAGATAAAAATGGCTTTCAGATTTAATAAAGAATCCACTGCTCATACATGAGTGATTCTAGGATAGCAATCAACTGAAGAATTTAAATGTGATACAGCTATACACTGGGAAAATTGAATTGTATGCACACAGAAAGAGTAAGAGGTAGTGAAAAAATGTGATAGCCAACCTCATGTTGTCGTAATGGTACAGCACTTCAACGTGTGTCATGTTTCCTTCGTTTCCTTCCACTAAGTGCTCACGCAACTGCTTGATCTTGTCGCCAAGGTCTCGCGTGCCCTTACCGTCATCTACCTGTTCTACCTCTACGAAATCCACGCTGTTGTAGTTCTTCTGCAGAACTCCATTGATCTGAGGAGAAAAATAATATAATACTTTAATAATATAATTTAATTATGTTTTTATTTCTGTCTTATGTTTCTTTGTTGCTGGATGGACCTTTCCTGATTGCATTATTTCGTATAATACTCGAGACTATGATAGTCGACTGAATATCGCTTTTTTTTGTAACAGGTTTCATGACTAATTCATGTAATTACTACTTCAAGGATTGCATCCAATCTCTCCCTTAATAAAGAATCTTCATAGTGTAATAGACTGCTGATATAAAAAAGCTGTAAACGATAAAGTCAACAAATTGTACTTACTGTAGTCGTCAACAAAGGATGAAGCAACAAGAAACCATTGTTGCTGACGATAAATGAATACCCGTTGACACCGAGCTGAAAATGTTTGCCAATATATAAATTCCACTTAAATTATTGTTGGTGGCTTCCAAGAAATATTATGCTCATAATGTATGTATGTATATTTGAAAGCGTTTTTATTCCATTTTACAATACAATAATACTGCGAAACATTTGAAGTCTTTATGTAATTTTAATTATATTTATATCCGTAAATTTTACAGATTATTGGAGATGTTTTAGAAAAACATTTCAAGCCAATGTTTTATTTTTTAGAACTAGATGGCACTGAAGTGGATATCGTTTCCTAGAAATGTTTTTAATTCACGAGAAAAGTAAAGTCTTATTGCATAGTTTGCTCTCATTTATAAGTTGAGCTGGTCTGGCACAGAAGTACTATAGGTCAAATTGTCTGTGGGAGCAAGTTACTGCGGAGGCCTCTAATATACTTAGAATGCTGATAATTAATTTTAAGGCCACCTGATGCGGCTTCGCAAGTTTGGCGATGCTGTCAATGGGCACGTCGGTGCCCGCCACCCCGAGAAGCAGTGCATCATTATTCTCTTCATTGTACTTGTAGTCGAACGCCGGAATCGCCACTGATGTCACCAACTTATCTTCGTCGGGCTGGAACACCGAATAATCGCGTTTAAAATATACCCTAAGTGTTAACTTTAGGACCCTTCACGAAAACATTCGTTCACTAATATCAGGTAATTTGTTGTTAATATGTAATTTGACAAAGTGTGTGAGTGTGCTCGCACGAACATGCAAGCACACGCGGGCTTTCGCTGAATGAACATTAAAAAATGCAACGTAAGTAGCTAGTTCTTAGTTCACTTTCACGCTGTGACCAGCCTACTTAGCTTCTTTGCTATCAATTTGTATATTTCTTTCGCTAATCTAATCAAAGTCCAGGAACTGTTTCGTTTTTTCCAACTTTCCGGGTGTTATCGGTAGAATCTAGATCTGCTGTCGCTAAAACAAGAGCAACGAATAAGTCTGGACCTATTGAAAGGCCGTTCTTTCATTTTCTCTCCCATACCTACGTTAAAAAGTTTTGTATTCAATTTGAAAACCAATTTATAATGCTTTCTTATAGATTGTATGTTTAGACATATATATGTTGTTATCTACATTGACAAAAATAAATGACAGTATACCTTAGAGATGTCTCCACTCACGCCCCATTTTTTGGTACGCTGAAAAATATATATTGCTAATAAATAAATGTTTTTTTTAACGCTAACTGCAGCCAGGTTTTTAGTTTTAATCATGAAAAACATCTACTCTCCTGTATTCTCCAAAGGGTTAGGGAAAGGTGTACTAATGTACAACCACAGTTCGTTTACGTTTTTGGTCCCATGTAATAGAGGATGGCTATTAAACGGGCACAATATACCTGTGAAAACTCCGACGTGCTACTAAGAATTTCATAGAAAACCCTAAATTTTGTTCGACGCTATGAAAATTAACGTAGGTACCATCACGCCTGTATGCCCCGAAAGGTTAAGCAGCGGTGTAATAATGTATACCCACAGTTCGGATTAGGTCCCATGTAATAGGGGACGAGCCTATTGCCATTCCGAGCCAAACTCCAACCTGCTAATAAGATTTTCATAAAAAAACCCTAATAAGAATTTTCTCGACCTGGGAATCGAACCCAAAACCTCTAGGACCACTAGTCTAATAAGGCCTTTTGAAAAACTGAATAAATAATGATGTAGACCCGTGATCTAAGAAGCATAAGATAGGCTGCCCATAGGCTGTAGGTACATACCATTTGTCAGTCGCCCATTACACTTTGCCCTTTGAAAGAGTCCATGAATGGACGTCCGCAGTGGGATCGCGGATCATGCGAAAGCGATTCCCGTGATCCCACCACTATGGGGAAGGTGGTAGTGGTGGTGGTTTAAGTTGGTATGCTGGCCACCTGGCCGGAGAACCCAACATAACCGTCCTACATCCCCGAGCGGGGCGGCATGCATAAGGAGCATTTTCCCACCCGAAAAAAATATACCAGCCCAAGTTTTTCTTTTGTTACTATATTCTACATTTACGCATGCGCTGATGCTGTCCGATTTTTTTTCCTACAAAATTTCTAACTTTAGGCAACTCTCTTTTATTTTGATATTAGCTACCGAAATCACTAACCGTATGATCAATGTTGGCGTGCGTCCAGGTAGGGGGTGGTTCCTTATTCTCCAGGATCATGGGCCGAGCGATCACGTTGATGTACCTCAGCACTTGTTGCTGAACTTCCTCCACCGAGTGGATATGCACGAAAAAACCTAAAGAAAACAAGAGCTCGGTAGTATAGATGCTTCTCTGTACCTACTTAAGATATATTATTTCCCAGGGTAGGGTGCATTGTAATGTTCTCATTAACTATTCATAACAAAAATTGTAAACCAAGATTAACATTGTAATCATGTTCTTTTTCTTGGCGGTTCTTCTCCATAAGACCCACTTTTTGAAACCGTGCAACTAGTTTTGACTTGTCAATAGTGCTATCTTATTGGTCTAATTAAAAAAAAATATTTGACTTTGACTTTGACTATACCCTACAAATCTCTAAGGTATGCAGGTTTTCTCACGATGCTTTCCTTCACCGTTTAAGCGAGTGATAATTCATTATTAATACGCACATGAATTCGAAAAGTCAGAGGTGTGCTTTGAATTTGAACTTGAGACTTTTAAGACATTCCGTATCAACAGGCAATCACTGCTTTTTTTAATATATACCTCTGTTCAAGCACGCCATCCATTGTATCTCTCGTACATTGGTGACTTCTTTGCCGATGAGGTATGTGAACACGCGGACGGGCGTGTAGGTCCTGTTGCCGACCACCTCCCGGTTGTACTGCTCAAACACCTCGGTCAGGTTGCCGGGCACGTAGTCCGTGATCACCATCACCAGCTGATTACAACCCTGGGTACTGCTAACATTGCAGTGCGCTCGTCGCTATAGTAATTATAAAACTTTAATCATTATCTTTTTGTATTTTTTGGCATTTTCCAATTTTTACGTCACCATAAAGACGTAAATTCAGAAAGCAAAGGCAAAATTCGACATGGCGGGTAGGTATCGCGGTGGCTTAGTGGTCATAGCGTCTGGTGTACCTAACCAGAAGACGCAGGTTCGAATCCTGCCCGCGGTCGAATTTTTCCTTTGCTTAATATGTTTAATTATTTCTGCACAATCTATATAAACAAAAACTATTTTTTTTATTTAACACATCGATACGCTAAGAAGAAGATGAACAACAACAAAATCTAATTAACACCTTCTACGATGTCAGTTTCTTTGTCAAATCGAAACCGAAGCCAATATAACTGAGAAAAGGCAGAATGTTTACGCCTACTGTACTAAAGACAAAATAATTAACTTTTTTTAGAGGAATATACAACCGCTTTCAAATATTTTGTGGTATGTCTTCAGAACCGATAGTCGGACACCAACCAAAATGTATATGGCAAGGGGAGAATAGAGGAGGACTATGGGTAGACTGGTATCAACCCTGTATTTCCCAAAAGGTTGAAGAGATGTGCTGTAATATACAATTCGCAGGTATATGTTGTGTCTCCAAGTAATAAAGGGAAGGCCTATTGCCATTAACCATTTGGGAACGACTTGACGACCTGGTCACCCCGAAGTTGTTCCGAAAATTGCGTACCTCGGGCAATTATTTATTTATTTTATTTTTTTTATTAATACTTTATGCACAGTTGGTACAAAGGCGGTCTTAATGCCATACGGCATTTTCTGCCAGACAACCTTGGGGTGATGCAGAGACGATAAAACAGTAGATGCACTAGTCAAATAATACAAGACCACGATTGACGAAATCAAATTAGTCAGAAACAACGTTGATAGGCAAGCCCTTATGAGGATTAAGCTAGGATGTCTTCAGTCTTCAGTTCAGTCTTCTCGTCGCCCATTTCAGAGCCTTAAGACAAAAGCCTTAATCTTCGATGCGTGCATCCTACCCGTTATGACCTACGGAACCGAAACGTGCACACTCACTGCTAGGAGAGAGAGGGAGACTGGTCCATAATTTTAAAGTAGCAAAGCGAGCTAAGAGGAGAGATTTGCTCAGAGTCTCTCTGAGAGATAGATTTCCAGTTACCCGTCAGAGCTCTGTGGCGTTCACTAAGAGAGGCCCACGTCCAGCAGGGTACGAATACTGATGCTGATGATGTTGATGTGGGAAAACGTGCAAACTGATTGATGATTATACTTTGCTTAACCTAGGAATTGAACCGCTCACTCAATAGCCGAGCTTGCGGCCACAGCTCCAATGTGTTCTAAACGAATGAGCTTTGCACTTAATTAATGTGAAGTACTTATTTATTTTTTCCTAAATTTGATACTTATTGCAGCTTTTAGTTTATTGCAAACCAATCCACGTATTATTTAGATTACGATAACAAACTTTTTTAATGCAGCTTTTTTGAGTGACAGAAGGCGTACTTAAATTTATTTTCAAAAAAACACATATATTGTCTGTGCTAATTAAAATAAAATTAACAAACTCTGAAACAATAACATTACTCACCGCTTTTAGTGTTTTAAAAGCTTTGATATAAGCCATCGTCAAGTTGGCGTAACCTTCCAAAGGCTTCTTATGAGTTTTTCCGTTGTCTTTAGGCTCTAGAGTTTTGCTGAGCGTCTGGACATTTTCAGGAGTCGCTTGAACCAGGTCATCAAAACATTCAACAACAAAATCAGTCTTATTTTTAAAAGTGTAAACGTTGACGTAATCGTTGTTCGATAAACTTTCCAAAATTGAACCCAATGTTCTTCTGGCTACGTAGTTCTTGAATCCGGTCATTGACCCAGAGATGTCGAACAGGATGATCATTTCTTTGGAGCAGGTGGCAGCTTCTATGTACCAGGACATTACGCGACAGTCGTACGTGTCCACCTCCTTGGTGTTCCATGGCATACCAGGGTAAAACCGCAGTATTCCGTGTGAACTGCCAAAGTACTGCCATGATAGTGATGGATCCGACTCGTAGTTTTTTAAAAAGATATCATTCAAATCCTTTGACCATAGAATTGCATTAAGAGCATTTTTCTCTGTAAGAAATAAAAGAACAATCTTAATACACGGTCAAAGTCAAATCGATGCAATAGACTTAACGATAAGTAGAAAATATAACACTTAAGTACTCATCATCATCATCAGCCTATACAGTAGTATAGTCTGATGATGATTCATCAGCCTATACTACTGTATGATATGATGATCAGTGGAGTACCACTGCTGGACGTAGGCCTCCCCTAATGTACGTCATTTCACCCTGTCCTCACCTTTTCGCATCCAACTTCTACTAGCAGCCTTTCGCAAATCATCACTCCATCTTTCCGGAGAGCATCCTACACTACGTTTACATACGTACTTACTAATAAATTAAATTCTAAAATATTGTTTATTTTGATTATAAAACCAGCTATAACTCCATTATTAAATAAATATTTGTAACTAATTTATACACAGCACCGTCTAAAATTAAGCAGAACGGGTACTATGGGCATTAGACAATGGATATATGCTCATAATTTTATTGTAAATACGAGTACACAGGTTTATAATACATAAGAAACACCCAGACAAACTCTTATGATCATCACACAAATATTTGTGTCCTGTGGGAATCGAAACCATGACCGTGTGATCAGCAGTGTGACAGTCGAACTCCACCACAGACATCGTGATATGCGACACTAGCAAAACCTTCCAGGAGAAATTGAAATTGCCCATGGTCACGGGTAGTCTCAGTCTACCCGTGATCATGGACGCTTTAAAGTGTCCGAAACGTCAGGATAAATAATATCAATATAACACGATAACATCCGTAAAAAGTAGTTTTATTTCAATGTCTATAAAATCAATAATTATACTTCCGGAAGAAATTATATTTAAAATGGTACTGTTTGGGTACTTCAAAAGATCTCAGCGTACAGAGGGACAGACAGCGGGAAACGACTTTGTTTTATACTATGTCATCATCATTATCATCAACCCATATACTGTCCCACTGCTGGGTACGGGTCTCCTCTCATATTGAGAGGGATTAGGCTGTAGTCCACCACGCTGGCCTAGTGCGGGTTGGCAGACTTCACAAACCGTCGAGAAAAATCTCTAAGGTATGCAGGTTTCCTCACGATGTTTTCCTTCACCGTTTAAGCCAGTGATAATCAATTATTAATACGCACATGAATTCGAAAAGTCAGAGGTGCGTGCCTTGGGTTCGAACTCGAGACCTTCGACTTGGCAGTCCAATGGTCATACCGCTAGGCTATCACTGCTTGTTCGCTGCTGCTTGTATGCCTGCTTATATTATGTATTAGTATGTAAATAGTCTAAATATTTCAACAAATAGCTCTTATCATATCAATAAAAATATTGTAAAAATGCGCACAACCCTCCATAAGCACACACAAGTATTCACCAACTTTTCATTGTAATCGAATGAATCGTAAGGACGTACTTTCACACTGTCATTTCAAACGCTACTCAAGCAATTAACTGCCTGATTAGCCTAGTGGTCCTCAGCGCGACCGCTACGCTAGAGGGTTCGATTCCCAGGTAGGCAAAGTGTTATTGGGTTTTTCTGTGAAATCTCAGTAGCAGCTCGGAATTTGGATTTATTTATTTTAGGAAATTACAGACTAATAACAATTTTGGTAAAGAACAATTATGTTACAAAAATTGCTAATAACAAGCTTCCACTTGTACCCAGTTAATGGGAATAGACTCGCCCCATGTTACATAGGACCTAAGCATGCCGGAAAACTGTGGGTGTACACGCCTGCCTAACACTTCGGTTAGTTAGTAGTTCCCAATTATCAGTGTCAGCGTATTTAGTATAATTACCAGTGATGTTGATAATCGATTAATCGATTATTGATAATGGATTGAAACAGGTAAAATTATCTTAATTATCAAAGGTATATATAACTCACATAAATAATCAATAATCATGAATGAACGAAGCTAAAGATTTATTTACCTGTCATCTCAATGCTGTGGTAGTAATGTTAATAATCGATTAATCGATTATGGATAATCGATTATCAATATCACTAATAATTAAATTACCTTCATCAAATATATTCGTCGGTACGTGGACACAGCTGGTGTTCGTGTTAACATTGATGTTGTAGAAATGCGAGTCCTTTTCCAGTGTAACGTTGCTATAGTGCTTCATACTCTTAAGCACATAGCTTGGAAGATCTTCTTCATCCTTGGTGCCTTCAGATCCGTCTTCATAAAAAAACCTTGAATACTTTGCCGAACAGTATTCGTAGTCATTACTTCTGTTAAAACCGTAGTCAAAACTCCTAGCTAACCTTTCCGCCGTCGCGTGAATGCACTAGAATTTAAAAAATATATACTTAATACACTATCTATTATGAAGGAAAAACAATTATCATTATTACGTTCGGTATCATTATCATAAACCTAAATATAAGAAGGATTATGGAAGTGGATGAATGGACTTTTAATTGATATTTTGTCTAAATAAAGAATGACAATGCCAAAATATATAAAAATATGTAGCCTATGTAGGCTATCATTATACAGTCAAGCCAAAGGTCTCGAGTTCTAATACAAGGCATGCACCTTTCCAATTATCCATTTTTTTGGGAACCGTTTCAATTTTTCTTTCCCAATAAAACAATTAAGTAAGCAAATCGGTTCAGCCGATCTCAAGTCACGCGCTTACCAACGAACAACATTTCATTTTTATTTATGTAGATAAACTAGCTTTTGCCCGCGGTCTCATAGGCAAAGGAAATTTTGAGACAACAGGTAGCCTATATCCTTATTCTATATTTATATCCTATGTGTATTTACAGAGATTCGTAGCTCTGTAACAAATTTCTGAACCGATTTCGATGACATTTCGTACAGGTTTAGGCGTGAAAGTGTAACAGACAGACAGTTACTTTAGCATTTATAGTATTAGTGGTGAAGTTGAGATTTTTTCACATTTTCAATGGTGGGCTATACATTATGGACAAGTAATTTTATTGACATGAAGCAGTGGATGGCAGTTTGGAGGAAAATTAGCAATTGTGTAATAGAAGTTAGGCCGATCGATGGTTTACCTTGACGGCATTGATTTTTCGGGTGAGCATTGTGCTCACAGAACGCAGCGAAGATTCCAGTATTTGCTTTCCATCTTTTCTCTTCACACTCGCATTCATTTGTTTGTATTTCTGTAAAATATAGCAGTGAATACTTGTGTTGAATTTATTAAATAAACATCGTATAATCATAAGTAAAGATGTTGTTGATGTGTTTACTTAAATATAATTAGGTATTTGCAATAAAGTAATTATGCTGCTTAAGTAAAGTAAGGAAAACGATTGTTTCTTTTATTCAATAATCAAAGTTTTTTCAACGGTATTTTATTAGAAATTAATAAAAGTTAATGTCAATAACTACCATCATTACCATAAGGTGGGCCGAATTCATGTTTGCCTTAGTGTTATAAAAATAAAAAAAACTTAGGTTTTGAATACTCACGATCCTGATTTGATCCGACTTTGTCAGAGCTTCGCTCAACTTCCACAGGTCATCCCCAAGTGCTCTCGCCCATACTTTAACACTATAAAAAAATACTTATATTTACAAAAGTTGATTTTGAGAAGCAGTCTTTTCATTTTGTTGCTGTCTAAGATTACAGAGCGTTTCATTCAAACTTTGCTTTCTGCGACTGGTATACTGGTTGCAGTGATAGCCTAGTGGTATGACCATTGGACTGCCAAGTCGAAGGACTCGAGTTCGAACCCAAGGCCTCTGACTTTTCGAATTCATGTGCGTATTAATAATTAATTATCACTCGCTTAAACGGTGAAGGAAAACATCGTGAGGAAACCTGCATGCCTTAGAGATTTTTCTCGACGGTTTGTGAAGTCTGCCAACCCGCACTAGGCTAGCGTGGTGGACTATAGCCTAATCCCTCTCAATATGAGAGGGGACCCGTGCCCTGCAGTGGGACAGTATATGGGTTGATGATGACTGGTATACTAACCTTTTTAATTAAAACTTTTTGTTCAAGAACACAAAATGAACACCTTTTTTGATTAAAAACAATAAACACGTTATGTTTTTCATTAGGGAATACACATCAAATTGCGTTCATCTAAGTATTAAAGGCGCGTAAAGTAAATTTTCAGAGCCCATAATATTTTGCGAGCCACCGTTATCTTTGGAGCCATGAAACATAAATAAAAGCTCTTTATCTGAAATAAATTATGATACTTTTCTTTGGAATTGGATCATAAAAGAGATTTAAGTATAATTATATTTGTATTTTTTAAATTATATTTGGCATTTAACGGCGCTAAAATGTTTAAAGTAAAAATAAAAGTAAAGATAAGTAAAATAAGTAAAAAAAAAAGTAAAATTCGATTTCAGGCAGGGTTTGAAACTGCGTCTCTCCGGACGCTTTAGCCAACTGAGCTACCGAAGCAACTGTAAAAATTGAGGAAACACTGGGGTCAATGGGGTCTATGTGAAGTTTTCTCCAGTAAAGAAACTTCGTAGATACAACCTCCGCGTGTCGCACATTTAACTTTTTTTTTGCGTTCTATCTCTTTCGCTTAGCTCATAACAAGCTCAAGCCTAAACTCGGAGAATCATAATTATTTAACGCAATGAATATATAATGTACTAGTTTTCCGCCCGCGGCTTCGCCCGCGTCGAGTTCGGTTATATCGCGTTTCCAAGAGAACTCTTCAAAAGTCCGAGATAAAAACTATCCTATGTTCTTTCTCAAGGTCAACTCCATCTCTGTACCAAATTTCATTAAAATCAGTTCAGTGATTTAGACGTGAAAGCGTAACAGACAGACAGAGTTACTTTCGCATTTATAATATTAGTAGGGATTAAAAAACCTCTTCTCTCACCTCATATAAAATTCAGTTTCTAACTTAATAAATTATTCAAGATGTTTCAGTCAACTGAGTGCTCAGTGAGCGTTCTACCTTCATTAAAGTTTTATGGATTACATAAATAATATGAGCTAGGAAATACTTACATAAAGAAATACGTTGATTGATCTACAAGATGTAAGCGCAGCGTAAGCTTGCAGTCAGTCAGTTATATGGGTGACCACAGTCAATTATACTATGTGGGTTAGTTAAAACAATTTTAGAATAGTTTTATCCTCAGGATATTGGTCGGTACTACCCAAAAATTAAATTCCAAAAGTCTTAAGGCAGTCGTTTCGTAGAAAATACGCCGACATAGTTGGGAAAAAGTTATGATGTTTAGGATTACGACACATAAAAGATAAAGTGCTCTTACACATCAGCTTTCCAGGCGGGGACAGGTTCTGGTACCAATACGAGCAGTAATGCACACACAAATGTGAACTTGAAACTTTGCATATCTCCGGCGGTGACTCACGCGCGCCAACAACAAATATTTCTTGCGCTCCACTAGGAATTGTTGAAAATTACACGAATATTACAGGATAAGGCACATCGTTACAGTATTTTGTTACTTAAGTAAGGCTTTTCACGAAACACCATAAAAGTTAACAGTCTAAGCTAATAGGCTATACACGTAACTACGACAGATAAAGGACATTGAAATCGAAAGGTAACAAAAAGCTTTCCCGGTTCAAGATAACGCGCAAGGCCACTACGATTCCGAAGCACTGTAAACATTCAGTCACTAAATAATTTCACGTTAACGAGGTTATTAATAGTTTACGCAGAATGTCGACTAAAACAGTTTTGTCGTCCATTTACGCGGGGGTTCACAACCCTAGTTACATTGTTGTTTTAAAAGAGCGCGAGTTCAAGACAGTTTGTATGGCAGCGTGTGGATGCAGCCGAGAGCGGGCCGGGTGCGGGCCGGGAGCGCGCGGCCGGGCACGGAGCGAGCGTGTGTCGCGGCCGACGCACGTGCTGCGTCTATTCTGGGCGGGCGCCGGCAAACGCTTCGGGCGGCATCGAGCGGACTCGATCTAGGTCGGGCCGTGTCTGTCCACACACTGCTACCGGCGCGCATCGCACCGAATCGCCCGTTACTCCTATATAAATATAGAAACATGCTGTCTATACCAGGAGCTTTCGTTACGAGGTGATTTAAATTCTCATTGCTTCTTTAGTAATGAGATTGTTACGTCAAGGTCGTAATTAGTTGGCGGTAAATTTCAACAGAAATGGTCTTTCTATGTAAACGTTGACAGTCCTCCTTTTATTATTATCCTTAGAATCCTGGTAATGTTTTAGGACATCATTGTTCGTGTGATCCAGTGATGCCCATACCATATATTGTTTTAATAAAGATAGTTCCTGATAGTTGGTATCTTGACAGATTAATTATAATTCGGCACTTCGAACGACGTCATAAGCGAAGTACCTATATAAATTGGGACAATTGATAAGCAATCTGGAAATCAATAGTAGCATTTACCTATGTATGTATTTATGAAATATTTGTATAGAGCGATATTCATGCGTAGTCGCATTTCTGTGAAGCTAGCCGAGCTTTACGGCCTGAGTCATTAAGAAATGAGATTTAAAAACTAATACATTACAGTTTTTTTTTATAAATGTTACCCATATCTACTACCTTTCGTAGTGATTCTCGTAGATGCATGAATATAACACTGGACTTACACTTACTAGGTATTTTTATTTAACACTATTGAATTAAACTAAGGTCGATAACAACTCAACAAATTACTACGTAGATATAAAATTGATTATTACTATACCATTTCATCACCGCATTTGAGTCTCGTAGCCGTTCGTAGCACACGTACGGATCCTACTTGAAAAAGTAAGGAATTTCCCAGACAAGCGGTCACGCGTTCGCATTCTGCGTTCTTTGTATTGTGTTACACATACAGCAAGCAATCTGACTGCCGATAAAGGGCTACTAAAAATGCAAAACTTCGTCTCCGCACTCTGCTGCTAAGCAGTAACCATGCATATGCATGTCAAAAGTCAGAACTCTCAATGGTAGAATCTAATGATGTAGAAAGGCCAGCATATCAAGCTACCCCAATTTCTTCGATATATTTTCAAGTTTAGTACAAAACAATAAGGTTCATATTCAATTGCGAATATTTGACAGTTTTGGATAGGTTGACCTGCTGGCGTCTGTACTTAAATTACATGCTACATCTTAGACCACCTTGTTTACTGTGCTTTCCAATAAACAACGCATTTCAAGTCAAATTTTATTAGTATTTAAGTTTAGAATATGCCCAATGAGTTCAATTGAGCAGGGGCGCACCGTGAGGGCTTCATTACGTGAAATAAACCAATTAAGTATGCAAAGGGCGAGTGGAGCGTGTAAACATTACTAATAAACATTCATGTGAGTACATGGGTCCTTCGCGTTCTGTAACAACCTGCGCACATTATTTACACATGAAAGTTCTACAGTGTATTATAATTCTTCGCGCCTTTTTTCAGGTCACACTAATTTCTCATACCATCGCGCCTGTTTTCGAGGGGTCGTGACTAAGTAATAACTAAGCTGATCAACCTATCTACAACGTTAAGCTGCTCCAGCCGCGGTCAGTCTTTGGATGGGTGACCATTAATAACACATCGGGACCCCTCCGTGCTTCAGAGAGCACGTTAAGCCGTCAGTCCCTGTTGTCATACGAACACCTATGTTAATCGTTAGTGGTAGTCAGAAACCCAAAAAGTCTGACAACCAATCTATCCTCAGGATATCAGTATTACCCAGCTTGTGTTGCAGAGGTCTGATGGCAGTCGCTCCGCTTCTGTTAAACACATTCAGCTGCATCTGGTTAGACTGAAAGCCGTCCCCAACATAGTTGGGAAAAGGCTCGGAAAAAGAAAGATCACGCATATATTCCTCGAAGATTTGGGCAGGGGTATACGCTAAAGCTAATACCATCACAGTTTTCCCGTACGTTTAGTTCCTATGTAATAGGGCCTATTGTCAACCAGGCACAGACCTAAACTCCTAGCTGCTACTGAGAATGTTAATCAGTCAAACCCATGCCCTCCACCGTAGCTGTAGAGTAATGAGTTTAGGCTATATACCTTACTGTCCTGTATTTCCCAGAAACAGAAGCAGCAATTAGCTGTTGCTTGCGACACAAATGACAACTCGTTTCCAATTTAACGAAACGAACGTACAAGATACATAATGATATCTAATACGACGCTAAACTAAATAAACAACGGGGAAGAGCCAACATTGTCGGATTTTCCAATTATTTATTATACTTCTCTTGGAAGGAATATTTCTATTTAGGTAGGTATATGTATGTAGTTATAGACGCGGATCGACTTTCCAGTAATGCGGCCATTATTATTCAGCTGTTGTTCTCCAATGTGACTTATAAAATATGCTAACAACCCTGAAGAATGTACGCTCAATATTGTGTTCAATTTCTTACTCATGCAAACTTGACTTGCTCCTTTAAAAAGCCGAGTTACCTAGTAAATGTAAATTATAAAAAAGGAGTATGTTTTAAAAAAAAAAGACATGTTCTATCTCAAAAATTTATTTTTTCCCGTTTAATAACATTATTACAGACACTATAGATTCATTCATTGTTCTTGGGCACCGGGAGTCCGAAACCTTCACCTGATCGATTAAATTAATGCCTTTATATTGATTAATTTATTATTGCATGAATATTTTATTGAAGCACAATAAGTAAACGTACAGTCAAAACTATACTATAATGATATTAGTCTTATCTCAAAGTTGCGATCGTCATTTCGGGAAATAATCACTTTTGACTTTTAGTACCTAAATGTATACCTACATATTTTATGTTCGTGACTGTAAATATAATACTTACACAAAATAATGCAGCAAATAATACAATGAAGACAATTATAGCCAGCTATGACTCACCTTACAACACCAGGGTTTTCCAACGCATGAAGCTTTGAAAGCGTTCTGGCGGGGCGGGCGGCGGCGGGCGTTGAATGCATTAATTTAACGGCCGCCCCAGCACTGCTCATTTCTTGATGATGCCATAAATATTAACAAGGACCTTTAAGGGCGTCACACACGGCGAAGATACTATAATGATATAAAATATTACAGTATCTTAAGGTATCACACACTGTTAAGTTACTATAATATCCATATATCCGCTCGCATCATTCTTCTTCAATCATTTTTAGTTAACATAGCATGTTAAGATATATTTCGCATCTTAAATGACATCATTGTATCGCTCGGCATCTTAACATAAAATTTCCATATCGCTCGATAACTTTCTTAAGTTATCATATGTATTTTCATATAATATTGAATACTTACATTTTTTTTTTAATCTATAATTTAATTAATAACATAATTACATATTTACAAAATATACATACTTACCAATACTAAAACAAAAAAAATAAAATAGAAATAAATAAAAGTATAAACGCTAGTAGGCATCAAAGTATTCGTCGGCATCGCTGTCGTCCGGCAACGTGCCCAGAAGACTGGCTGCATTGCCACGTTGAATGGCAATGCTTATGCGTTCCGCTAGAAACAAGCCAGCCCTCTGATCACGTGAAGAGTCGACCAGTCTCCTTGATATTTCCTTGAAAAGGAGACGGGCACTCGGACCCCACGACACGAGCGTTTCGACTCCAAACGGCTCTCAAAAATATAGCTTATATTTTCATATTACACTATCTTTAGTGTAATATGAAAATATATAGTAACTTAGCCGTTTGTGATAGTTCATACAAACTGTATAGTGAGCGATATTTTATCTTAATATATATATTATCTTCGCCGTGTGTGACATTCTTTACTGAAGCAGTCGTGGAATATTTTAACTAAGGTTGTGTTAACACTGGCAAGATTACATAATTATATGTAAGATAAAATACCCTAATAGTATTTTATCTTACATATAATACGAGCGCGAAAGTGACTATTTGTCTGACGTAAATCTGTGAACAAATTTCGATAAAATTTGACAAAGATATAGATTGCATCCTAACTTCCTGAGGAAGGACACCTTTTGCCTCTAAATATAAATAGTTAATAGTTCTTTTAGGATGGGGGGAACCGCGGGATGATTATAATTATTAAAGATTTTTTTTGGTAATCGACTAAATTAATATACCGTAGTAATCTAAGTTTAAATTTTTAATAACAATTTTTCCGTCCCTCAGAGAGCACGTAAAACCGTCGGTCCCTGTTGTTATACAAACACCTATGACAATCGTTAGTGGTAGTCAGAAGCCCAAAAAGCTTGACAACCAGCCTATCCTTAGGGTATCGGTATTAACCAAAAAATTGGACAGCGGAGGTCTGATGGCAGTCGCTTCGTGTAAAATACTGATATTCAGCCGCATCTGATTAGACTGGAAGCCGACCCCAATATAGTTGGGAAAAGGCTCGGAGAAAGATCCTAATAAAAAAAAAACTGATAATCGAGATCAGCACCCGCACTTGTGGCCACTACAGCCAGTGCAGGGATGATGTGGCATTGTCACCCAGTACAATTCTGTAATATGATATAGACCATTGTAGACGAGCCTTTTTGCGTTCTTATTAGTGATCGTTTCGTGTCCGCCTGCCAGTAATATAAATCAGAACCTTGATAAAAGTCATACAAAATAGGTTGAATAAAATATATTTGTGTGTTCATTATTTTAACAAGTAACTCACTGTTTAATCCTAACTAGTTCTTCTCTTGAAATCGCATTGAATAGTCGCCGGTATGTTGAGGTCCCATGTAATAGCGATATGCTCGACCTTATTTAAGAGAGTGGGGCATAGTGGGAGTAATCCCACTCAAATTGGAGTCAATATTTTGGTATCATTTTATAGGTTGATTTAAATACTTTTGTTTGGACATGAAAAGATATCTAAAATTTCGGAGTTATTTTCGCGCAACGCGTAGAAAACGCAAAAACGATAAGTAATTTTTGTGTATTTTTTTTTAACCCTTTTTGTTTATTATTCAGGAACATTGTTTAATTATTCCATAGCCTCAACGCTTATCTTTACAATAAGGAAACCATTTGCACCTCTGTAGGTCTCTTAAATTGAAAGATATTAGCATTTTATTGAACATATCCTATTTTAAAATAATTTTATTGAACATATCCTATTTTAAAATAAGATGGCTGCCATTTGCGGGGTGTTGGGTTAGGAGTATACATATATGAAACTGCATTTGTCGATAAAAATGAGCATATAATATACCCTTAAAGTATCGGTAACCGTATCCCAAACACATTGTATTTATTTCACCAATTTTTCATAGCCTTCGAACTTCGAAGAACAAGTCTATGTGAATCTTATTTTCCTTTTTCAAAATGTTATTAAATCTCAAAATCTCTCAATACATATAAATTTGAGGCAGTTCAAGTAATTAACAGTACTTGTGTTAGGGTTGTCTCGCAAGCGCAACTTCCCATTATTTTCTTGCTGAATCTCTACAAAGAATATAAATCCAACTTTAAGCTACCTACTCATATATATCGTACTCAAAGCTCCTAACATAACATTTCCTTTAGGAGAACAAACCAAACAATAGTAGCTAGGGAATTTTCGGTACAAACAAAACTGTTGATATAACGTGTAGCTCAATTACGTTCCAAGTACATATAGAATGTACAAAATTCATACATTGACGTCCCAAGGGACATAAAGGAAATAAATGTGAGCTATAAATATCAAAATTATTGTATGCCTACATATGTACACATCCTATTTTCATTCTTTATAAAAGACAAAAAGGCTTAGCTCCACGATGCTTTGACGACGTCTGTAGTCTAGTGGTCCGCGTGTCGGGCTGTTGATCACGAGGTCGTGGGTTCGATTCCCATAGGACACAAATATCTATGTGATGAACATAACCGTTTTTGTGTCTGGGTGTTTCATATGTATTATACGTATCTATTTACAACGAAAAAAAGTATATAAGTATTATATCAATTGTCTAGTACCCATAGTACAAGCTCTGCTTAGATTGGGACTAGACGGTGTTGTGTAAAATTGTGCAAAAATATTTTTTTATTATTTTTTATGCTTACATAAAAAGCTACCCACTTGTGTGCACTACGCTACTTTTTGTATGGCGATATAGCGTCTGAATCGATATGGCATCGCGTTTTGGGATTAATTGCGATTCTCCGAATTCCATCGCGGTATCGCGCGGTTCTATTGCTTCGTTGTTCATATTGCGGTTGTAACAGCACAATCCTACCCATTCAGTTGGAATTAAAGTTTTGTAAGTATGTCGGCGTTTGTGGTCTATTGCTTCGAGTGTCGGACTTCTAATCATGAGGTCGTGAGTTCGATTCCCACAGTACACAAATATTTATGTAATGAATGTAAGTATTAATAATTAAATAATTGGACGACCTCTGTGGTCTAGCGGTTCGAGTGCCGGACTGCTGATCATGGGGTCGTGGGTTCGATTCCCACGGGACACAAATATTTGTGTGGATAAAACATGAGTATTTGTGTTTGTCTGGGTGTTTCTTAAGTATTATAAGTATGTATTTACAAAAAAAAAGTATATAAGTATTATATCCATTGTCTAGTACCCATAGTACAAGCTCTGCTTAGTTTGGGACTAGATGGTGTTGTGTAAAAATTTCCCAATAAAAAAATGTTATGTTTGTCTGGGTGTTTCTTATGTACTTACAATAAAAAGTATCTATGTGTAAACGTATATTCCATTATCTAGTACCCATAGTACAAGCTCTGCTCAGTGTGAGATTAGTTAAATACCCCGGACGCTTTAGCCAACTATTTTACCGAGACTACTGCCTGTGGTATCGAATTTCTCTTCCTCGTTCTTACATATTATCCTGACATGCGCACCTCAGTTTGTGTTAATGCCAAATATACTTAATAAAAAAAGTAAAAATAAAAATTATTACATATTATCAAAACATGACAAAATAAGGTTACATTGCGTTTATAGTGGGTATTTAATATTATTGTGTTAAATAATGATATATATTCATGCATTAATACCTAAACAACTGTAACATGAAAAATGTATAAATATAAAACAATATGTTCTGTATGGTTTAAGTAAGTACCACGTAAGTGTAGTAACTCTACAAGGGCAAGACTACGGCGTCGGGTAGGCGGTAGACGGTCACCCCGGCTGCGTCACCCCGGCGCCTCGACGTCGAGACGCCCCACCAAGCCTTCAAGCATGTATTATAGGATACCACTAAATTGATTTACGCACTTCATTCGACGTTTTAATCAGTCTTGTTTACTACGACTTTTTTGTACCTATATCATATTTGAGGAAATTCATAAAACGATAAAAATAAGGTCAACCACAAACTGACGCTAAATTGACTAACGCATTCTTATGACTTATGCATATGAGGTTTTAATCAGTCTTGTTATGACTTTATGAAATAAAGTCTTCGAGGAAATAGGTCACCCTCAAGATCGTATTGTGGCTAATACTTTTATCGGAAAGAATTCAAATTATTTTCCTTATAATTTGCTAAATGTTTGCGCTTGTGTTGAATATTTCAACACTTTTTAAGCGACTTTATCTACATGGCTACTCGGAAAGGTTAACTCCAGAGTGACACAGTTTCGTTCCTAGAAGTAGCTTAGCCTAGCACAGTTTCATTTACGCCTAGCCTAGGTAGGTACCTCGCCGTCCCTCGCCCCGATTCACTACTTTCTCCTGAATTAAGATACACAATCTATAGGGAAAAGCGATCTTGCATTTGACAACTCGTTTCGCTGCAAGTTGTATGCCTATCAAATTAACTTACGGTGTTTCGCATTTAATTCACTCTGGTATGTTGATCCGAAACAACAATGCTAAATAAATTTCACTAAACTTTATAACATGAGAGAATTAATGGCTGTTCATCGTCATCGTCATCATAAAACCCATTTGGGTTGATGATGTGGGACTGAATGAATCGTGAATCGTGAGACAGTACATACTGTCCCACTACTGGGCACGGGTCTCCTCTTAGATTGAGAGGGATTAGGCTATAGTCCACCACACTGGCCTAGTGCGGTTTGGCAGACTTCACAGACCGTCGAGAACATCTCTCAGGCATGCAGGTTTCCTCACGATATTTTCCTTCACCTTTTAAGCTAGTGATAATTAATTAAATAATTAATTAATTAATAATAATATAATAAATAATTAATTAATAAATAATAATAAGTATAATAAATAATTAATTAATAAAAAATAATATAATAAATAATTAATTAATACGCACATGATTTCGAAAAGTCAGAGGTGCGTGCCTTGGATTCCAACTCGAGATCTTCGACTTGGTAGTCTAATGGTCATACTACTAGGCTATCGCTGCCTATGGCTTTTATGCTTATGGCTGTCGCAAACTAACAATAAGTTTATCAAAACATTGATTTAATTTCATTTTATTTCAAAATAAAATGTAGACTTATTTTAGTTCCATTCTTTACAGATTATTACAGACGCGAAGAGGCCTTCTCACTACTGTAGCTTCAAAATTTAATGTACAATCTGCAACGCATCATTTCTGAAAAGAAGACATATAAAAAATACGCTAGTAAACGGTTTCACTCGCATCTCAAGCGATTATTTGAGAAAAAAGGTAGCCATCGCCTAGGAGTACCTATAAAAAATAGCCTGCGAACTATTCTCAGACCAAATATGCACAAACATCCAATAAAAATCATACAAATCAGTCAAGCCGTTTCGGAGGAGTCCGATAACAAATAAGGAAAACACATGGTACACTAGTATGCATGTCTTTTGCTTGTCAAGAATCATTCTAATCTGTGTAACAATCAAACTCACATTTTTTCTAACGAATCTATTTAGTAGAACGAATCTGTAGATTTGGGTAATCAGTCATAGTATAATGTTTGACACCTTGTAGCTATCTTCTACAGTCCCTACGAGTGTTTTTCTTCTTGCATCGCTAGTGACTATCGAGCGTAAACTTCTGGTAGTGATACTGTAACTTAGTAAAAGCTTGGAAACAATCACGCTTCAAATCTTCCTGAACAAATATAGCCAAAACTCGATCAAGCCCAGAGCCAATAAATTGAATATCTGATGTATTTATTTTCATTTCAACCCTTTTATATTATTTATTGATAACCTGTTATTATACAAAATAATATATCAAACCCTCCCAACGAGTGCTATCTGAATAAGTGAATATTCAACCTCCAATCCCTGATTGGGGTAATTGTACCATACCTTCATATTCCAAGGGGGTCCAGAATCATTTACTGAAGTCATGGTAAGCCGTTGCGCGTCGATGTCCCTTCCACCCTGTATAAGTTAACAATGTAACGAAGGACTGAATAAAATTTATTTATTTATAATATGTTATTAATTCCGGCCGCTTGGCACAATAATTGAATTAATTAATATTAAAAAGTTTGATCAGGTATTGAACATGCAAGATAGAATGTTACTACAATATAAATGTCGACACTCTACAGTAGTGCGGATGCGGCAACTGAAGCCTTAGCTAACGCAATATGAGTCCTCAATAGCCTATATTACAAGCTCTGCTTTGTGTAGGACTAGATGATGCTGTGTAAAATGTGTAAATGTGTAAAACTTCAACAACATAATCATATACTTGACAAAGGACAATCACAGAGATAAGGACTTATGATTACCTAGATCAATTATTGACGAGCACAGCTTTCATAATAACGCAGTCGCTTACAATTGTGTCTATCCGTGTTAATTCTTACAATGTAATTATATAAAATAAGTCATTAAATCATTTGGTCATTGGATTACTTAATAAATCAACTTAATTAAATACTTGACAAGATATGAGCGATTTTAAAATTACAATAAAAAATAGGAAAATTAAAGTATTTTTATTTATTTATTTATTATTAAATACCTACAAAATATGCGTCAGTATTACTGTTGACATAGATAATCTGCGTTTTCTTTATGGTCATCTGTCAGTGCCATTCCATTTTCGATTGTAAGTACCTAGAACTGTTTGAGTAATGGCGTTCGTGCCAATGTAAATCTTTATTTAAGATATAGAAGTGTTTCTAATAAAAGTATTACGCAACTCTAAACGTGTTTAATTACCACTAAAATTTCATTTAAAAAGCGCCTTGCACTTTTGTCTGAGTTACAAATTCATGCTACGCACTTGTGATATATATAATCGAAAAGGGCCACCCAAGATTTCTTATATTTATTTTATCTTGCCTTTCATCTTTCTAAAGAAGTGAATCAAATTTCATTTTAACGACAGCCCTTTTACGTAAAGAGCAGGTATGAGGCGTTAATAATTCAATTTTTCTACCATTTACTAGGGGACGACCCGCCGAGAATCGAGCCAAAGGACCTTATGAGAGGGAAGAAATACCGCGAATTTATATATTTTTTTACTTAGATAAAATAAAATTTCTCGTAATGCCTCAATAAAAGTGATTGGGTGTCCTTGCGTTCTCGAACATTACATTGGCGATGAGGATAAATCAGTTTCCGCGTGTGAAGTGATAGTTCAGGTTCAAGTTATTTAAATGCGAGGCTAAAGAAGTTAAAATGTCCTTTGGAAAAGTAAACAAATTGACGGCGAGTGTATGTTATGTTCTTCATATGTTGACCGTTTAAATATGTAGGTACTTTACGGTGAATCGCGTGAGCAAATACCTACCTACATTACGGTATTTAAAGCCTTGGAATGTAGTCAAGATGATCTTTAGTTAAAGAATTTGTCGTTCCGAGGTGGAAAGCCCATGTAATAAGGTTATTGCAAGTGTTATTTTGTCCCTGAAAATAAAAGCAGTACCTACAACGATATTAGTAATAAATCTTTATTGAAATACAACTGACCAATGCATTTTGCCGATTATGACCTATGCAGCAGAGACCGAAACCCTTACAAACAAAGCAAACTGCACACGAGCTGCAAGTCGCCCAGAGAGCAATGGAGACAGTGATGCTCGGTATATCCCTTAGAGATCACGAGGCCAATGCGGAAATCAGAAGGCGAACTAAAATAACCGACATCACTCGTAGAATTGCTACTCTGAAGTGGAGTCATGTATGTCGTAGAGAAGATGGAAGGTGGAGTCGCAAGATCCTCGAATGGCAACTGAGGACCGGTCGCACAAGTGTCAGTCGACCCCCAGCTAGATGGTGCGACGATATTGTAAAGATGGTGGTGGAGAAATGGGCAAGAGTAGCCCAGAGCAGAAACGAATGGAAGATGCTCGAAGAGGCCCTAGCCCAGCAGTGGACAGCATCGGGCTGATGATGATGAAATACAATTGATCGGACAAACATTGTCCCGTCCAAATTATAATACGAATTACTGTTAAGTTTTATGTTTTATCTTTTTTCCACAGTTTAGTTTTTTTTTTAACTTTAATATGTGGTCTCACTGCAACTTCTCGTCGAGTGCAATTTAATTTTTTAAAACTTAATCGGTGATATTGCTAATATTTATTATTTCCTTTTCTATAGTATTTGTAGTACTGTATATATTTTTATTATATATTATTTACTGTATGTTTCTTATACCACAATAAATAAAATAAATTTCATTCCATTCCATTTCCCGCCTTGACGTCCTTTTTGCTGGTTTCCTATTGGTTGTAGCGTGATGTTATAAAGCCTTATTTACCTTTCTCAATAAATGGACTATCCAACACAATTATGCTGAGACAGAGCCGATTTGTAAAATGCACCTGGCCACTTGGGTACAGTGGGTACCACAACAAAATTTGTAAGTATTGCATTTTATTTTGTTTTGTGTAGGTACTCTGGTATCCTTTACAAATAATTTTATTTTCTTTCTTTCATTCAACACAAAAATATTTTTTCCATTCGAACCAGTAGTTCATTAGCGCGTTCAACCAAACAAACTCTTCAGCTTTATAATATTAATAAGTCGTTTCTCCTAGCTTTTTTCCCAGTTAATTTGGGGTCGGCCTAACCAGATCCAGCTGAATATCAGTATTTTACACGAAGCGACTGCCATCAGATCTCCGCAACCCAATTTTTGGGCAATACCGATACCCTGAGGATAGACTGGTCGTCAGGCTTTTTGGGCTTCTGACTACCACTAACGATTGTCATAGGTGTTCATATGACAACCGGGAACGACGGCTTTTCGAGCTCTCCGAGGCACGGAGGGGTCTCGATGTGGTAAGAATGGTCACCCATCCATAGGCCGACCGCGACTAGTGCAGCTTAACCTTGCAGATCGGTTGATCAGCATAGTTTTTACTTAGCCACGAGCTCCTCTATAGTATTAATAAGTATCGATTCAAAAATATACGTAAGTAAATGAATGCAAACTTGTTTGTTTGAACATCCATACGATGCTAACAAAACCAACCTTTTCGCTAACCCAGACGTAAGTAGTGTATTTTATGATAGTTACTCTGTAAAAAAATAAAAATGCAACTAATTCAAAAGTTGAGTTAACAAAAAGGACAAACTTAATACAAGTCACCTGGGTATAGCTACAGACAGTCCTAAGTATATTGTTAATCCACGCAGCAGCTCGAATCCGATCAAAAGAGCTAGGATATAAATTTGTATGGGTACGCAACGGCAGAATTTTCTTGAGGAAGGACGAGACATCAGAAACTGTAATTGTTAATAATATCGATAAACTGAAACAACTTACTTAATTGTGTAGTTTTTTTTTTTTAATGTTTCTTGATATCTATGCGTGATGTTCGAGCAATATTAACTTAAAAATTCAACTTGATTAAATTCTATTACCAAAACACCAGAGGTCTTCGAACCAATCTTGTGGATATACGTCAACATATATATATAATAGTGAGTACGATGTCTATGTCCTGACGGAAACATGGTTATCTTGCGATGTTTTTGATTCAGAACTATTTGATGATAATTGTATAGTGTATCGAAGAGATCGTGAAACATCACATTTAAATAATCATAAAAAGAGAGGTGGCGGGGTATTGATAGCAGTATCAAGGCAATTTAATTCTTGCCGTATGCTTGAATGGGAGAGTGAATGTGAGGATCTGTGGGTCACCATACAATTACATCCAGCAGGTAGGTCCGAACACAATTTATTAAAAGTATGTGCAGTCTATCTGCCACCACCATTGCGTACTGAAGTACTGCAAGCCTTCACTGAAAATTGTAACTTAATATTAGACACTAACCCAACAAGTGCAACAATTATACTTGGGGATTTCAATCTAAGCTGTATCGATTGGACATCGCAGAATATTCACGAACCTTTTCTAATTTCTCCTAGCGCATCCTCTGGAAAATATTAATATTAATATCCTTTGAAAGATATTTTTTCTGATTTTATTTCCTTCAACAACCTTAATCAGTTTAACTCGGTCAAAAATTGCCAAAGTAAAGTTCTTGACTTAATTCTTTCCGATATTACTGAAATCAATGTCAGTAATTGCCTAAATCCAATCAGGCAGATCGATAAATATCACCCTGCTATTGAATTTACTCCCGCGGTACCAGCAAAAACAACAAAAAAATCGGTATTAATAAAGAGATATAATTATTTCAAAGCGGATTATGAAACTATAATAAAATTTTTAGATCAGACTAACTGGGTAAAAGAATTTAGTTCATGTACGGATGTAAATCATATGTTAAGTAAATTCTACATAAAAGTTAAAGACAGTTAAAACATACATACCTCTAACCATATCCCATAGAGGAAAGTATCCACCTTATTAATATATAGTATTCTTATCAATTAAGAAAACTTTTGAAAGAGAAATTGAAATATCATCGTAGGATAAAGAAATATAAAAATCCAATAGATGAGATTGAGTTTAGTTACTTAAAAAAACAGTGTGGGCTGCTTATAAAACAGTGTTATAGAAAATATATAATAACAATCGAGAAAGGCATAATAAAACATCCTAGAAGCTTCTGGACTTATGTAAAAAACTTACGCAAAACTAATTCTATATTTCCCTCACAAATGATATTAGGAAATGAAACTGCTTATAACTCTAAGGATATAACTAATTTATTCGCTGAACAATTTTTGTCAGTATATGACCCTTGCACTCAAAATATGTCATCGTATGACTCAACAACGGTTATCAATTGTGACCTAAATGATTTCTCAATATCTGAGACTGATGTTAAAAAAAAACTTTCTTCTCTTGATTTATCCAAGGGTGCCGGACCGGACAACATACCTCCTTATTTTTGGTCTCGGTGCTCTCAGTCTGTATCTGCGCCAATATCATCAATATATAATGCATCTCTTGAATCAGGTGTATTTCCTCACGAATGGAAACATGCTAGGATTGTACCTATTTTCAAAAACGGAAAACGTGAATTGATCACAAACTACCGACCAATCGCAATACTCTCAACTTTGTCAAAGGTTTTCGAATCATTAGTGTATCCTATATTTTATAAGCAGATTAAGAATCATCTGTCTGAAAATCAACATGGTTTTACAGTTAAAAAATCTACCAATACAAACCTTATTCAATATATATCTGACATAACAGCCGTAGTAGACTAAGGATTGCAAATGGATGCTATTTACACAGATTTTTCGAAGGCCTTTGACAAGGTCAATCATAACATTCTCCTTAGCAAAATACATTCTCTTGGTATCAACAGTACAACTTTAAACTGGTGCAAATCATATCTGGACGCTCGTACTTGCTGACGACCTAAAGTTAATCCGAGTGATAGAAGATAAATCTGACGAACACCTGCTTCAAACAGATATCGATAGGTTGTGTCAATGGTGTGATGTAAACAAAATGCATTTGAACAGTGTTAAATACTGTCATATAAAATTTACACGTAAACATAATAAAAGTTCAACGACGTATAACATCAAAGGCAACTTATTAACGGAAGTATCCGTTATACGAGATTTAGGTGTTTACTTAGCAAATTGAGTTTTGTACAACACATTGACAAAACAGTCACTGCGGCGAATCGGGCTCTTGGATTTGTTCTGCGAAGTTCGAAAGAATTTAGGGACCCTTCTACGGCAATTCTTTTATACAACAACTTTGTTAGGAGTAAGTTTGAGTACTGCAGTACAGTATGGAGTCCGGGTTACAAGGTTCACACGATTCGTATAGAGCGCTTACAAAAGAGACTGGTTCGTCATATTTCTTTCAGAGCAGGAGTTTCAAGGTCAACTTCATATGATTACAGGCTTAAATTCTTCAAGATGATGTCTCTGGAATCGCGGCGTACACTTTCCGACCTATTGTTCCTATACAAACTGCTTAACAATTATACCGACCCTCTTGGCCAAAATAAACATTAATGTGCCTTATAATGTTCCTCGTTACCCTGGTTCACTCTTTAGACCGCCTCGTAGCAAAACTAATCTTGACAAACACTCACCTATAATAAGACTATGCAACAAGTACAATGAGATATCGGTTGCCAATAAGGACATAGACATTTTCAGTAACTCATTGACTACCTTTAAAAAGAACATTATCTGTCAGTTAGAGAAGAGTTCGATGACACTCAATGGTGAACACTATTAATTAAAAGTAGTTATCAATCGAATTTGTTTAGGTGTAATTCTATTTTCTTTTTTTTGTGTTGTTTGTATTGTATTGTATATTTAATTTAGTTTTTTTTTTCTCTCTCTATGTGAAAGATTATTGTGCATGTCGTGGTCTCTTTTAAGTGAGAAAGCATTTAATCTACAACCTTTTTTGTTTTTTGTACATCCAACTTAAGTAATGTATTTCTTGTTAGAGATCCAAATAATAATAATAATAATTTTATTCAGTCCTTCGTTACATTGTTAACTTAAATTAAATTAGGTTTACATCACAAGTATTATGTAACAATTTAAAATTTACTTTATGTAATTAGACGGTGACCCCCATACTAGACGCAGTCTGTATCTTGGGAGTCAGCAGGACGTGTATTAACGTAAAAATAGTCACAAGTCAGTGAGTGGATTGTGTATTTTAGACAGTAACATCTAACATTTTCAAAATAAATGAAAGAAAAATAAGTAAAAAAATACATATGGATAATTGAATAAATATAATATAATTATGTTAATAATATTATAATTAATATTAGGTATACTATGCTGTGCCCTAACAGGGTTTCATGTTGTTACTTTATAAATGTAAACACCTATGTATGAATGTACACATGAAGCATTAAAATACTTTGACTTTGACTTTAAATATGTGTGCGTGTGTGAGTGTGGGTGTGTGTGTGTTTGTGAGTGAGGGTGGGTGTGTGTGTGTTTGTGGGTGCTGGTGTGTATTTTGTGTGTCTTGATTGGATAAAAAATGTGGATTTGTGTTAGCGCTTAAGTATTGGCAGTGTTAGATGATGTATAGGTTTTTAGGAGATGTGTAGGTGAGTCGTGAGTTTAGGTTATCGAAGTATTATTTCTTCAGTATCATCGTATGAGAGGGTGGAAAGCCATTTCTTCACTAATCTTTTACATTTGAGGAGCGTAAGTTCTTTCAAATTACAGTGCTTGCTAACATTGTTTTATATGTGTGGATGTAAGTAGACAGGGCAGCGTCTAGCAAGTAGAGTTTACTACGGGGAGGGGAATTTTGAAGGTTCGCTTTGAGATTAATAAATAATAGTCTTGCCGCTTTTTAATGTTTTTATGGGTGATCAAAGTGACGTTTAGGATGAAAAGTTGTCGAACCCGAAGTACCGGGAAGTCGCTGTATAGCATATCAGTCGGGTACCTGATTGGCTTCTTAAGCATGACTTTGATTACTGCTCTTTGCGCTCTTTCCACTTCAATGAATGTTGTTTTGCCAGCACCACCCCAGATGGAAATGCAGTATTGAAGTACAGACTGACACAGGGTAAAATAGACAGTGTGGAGTACTTTTATAGGGGTGCAATCACGTAATTTTTTCATTACGTAGATTAATTTATAAAAATAAATAAAAGTTTATTTTCATAGAATGAAAACGAATGTAAAATCTAATTTTATTAAGCAGTTACAATTGTATAACCGACTACGTTACTCACAAAATATGTAAGACATATTTAATTATGTAGGTTACACGGGATATATTTATGTGTCCGGAAAATCGTAAGCACCCATAGTATAAAATAAATCTTGTCAGATTGTAAACTGACGAAAGATTATGAACAGATCCAGTGAAAAATATTAATTCTGAAATGCTTTCCTGTTTGTAGAATACAATCATGTTCGCTGTTTTTGAATTTGCAAGAACGTCACATTTCAACCGACAGTGTGATATCAACTCTAATGTGCTTACAAGTCTGATACGGTATAGGTACGTGTAAGGAATGATTCCTTACACGTACCTATACTTGTATGTAGTTTCGACCTTAGCTAACGTATGGGACAAAAACAAGCACCACAAAATTAAATGTGGATACTATTTAACCGTATCTAATTTTACTAGGATTATTATTAAAAGCCACTATATCACTATATTTATTATGGTCGTCATTGCTATGGGTGCTTTGTATGTACATTCCAGGCCTCGACAAAAAAACAGGTACGTAGTTATTATTATGATTACATACATTTTCTATACTTTCCCTTGAGTTTGAACATAAACACTGGTAAAACTTGGTAATACACAATTTTAACAACTGTTTCTGAATTAAAAATATATGTTTGGTTTTACAATGGCTCCTTTCATAAATAGGATTCCAGGGAAATGAGGAGGTTGATTTGTTAGTAAAGCAAACTATCTGTGATGGTATTCCCTTGGAGTGCAGTTCTCACTATTCAGATTTACTTTATTTAATATAGACAATGCAGCAACCAGATAATAAGAGATCACTAAGCAATGGCATATGGTACCATACAATACAACCATAGCTTCTTCGATTTCCTTAGATTAACAAGAGAAGTTTAAGTAGGATTCCCAATGAGGAAAACAACATCGCCATATGAAATGATGAAATGATATTTATTTCTGTAAATAGATCTTTTAAAGACACTTTTACAAGTCAATATTTTACACTTTTTTTTTTAAGCTAGATGGCTCCGGCATTTCCTAGCTGACGACCTCTGAGAAGAAACGCCGAAACAAACTCAGAGAATCATAGTCTCTTTTAAAGTCCAGACATAGAATAGTAACAAATATGTGTCTTACAATGTAGGGCAAAGTCTGAAATGGCCTTTTGAAGAAAGAGCCATAGCGGCTTTGAGTAGACCAGTCCCAACTGACGGCAAGCATGCGTCAGTCATTGTGTAGCTCAACCATAATTTAGGGAGCTCAACAACCCGTCGCACGACGATACCAGATCAGAGGCACATTTGCGTAGGCCACATAAAAAAAGGCTCAAAGCCACCAGACTGTTCAAAGCTGAGTATGTAAATTTAGCCTACAAAGTACTCACATTTACAGTTAGTCAGTTATAGTTGAACATTATTAAATAGTAAGAAAAAAATATATAATCATACTACTCAGTATGTGTTGTCTTTGCGAATGTCTATCATCTGTCCATAATGAGCCTAAAAGAACAAATTATATTATTCAAAATTATTTAAATTTATATGTTGTTGGGCTATTCAGCAGTATTCTAGCTATTTCTTTATATTTTGAAGATAATTTTCTATTAATACTGTGGGTGGCATAATCATCTGTGAACAAACCTTAAATTTAATTGTAAGTAAAACATCAGGGCACACAGGAGCAGATCCTAACAAAGGCACCTTGTGGAAAAGGTGTACTAATACAACACTCCTCTCATTACATGTTTTGTTGACTCAAAGGCATTGGACTCTTATCTTCTGGAATTGTCTATGGAAACTTCTCACGGAATTGGGAGTGCCAGGACAGTCAAGGAGTGATCAGATTGGACACCACAACATCTAAAACCTTCACTTTTAAGAAGGTTGTGCATCCTATCTCCTATAGATTGCTACAATTGTGAAGTCTGGGTAGGAGTGGTGTGAGCATTGGTGTGGTTAAACTCACTTATCTTTGGAATGCAGATGACACAACTCACCTCCCATGGCTGATATGATGATGACTTTTTGGGTTAAAAATAATATTCAAGACAACTTATTTTAGCACCTATATATCCTTAGGACTAAAGCATAACCATTCTACTTTCAGGTCTAAATTCTTCTTTTCATGGACACTGGCCTCTGGAATAACTATGTTTATAGTATTTGAAAGTAGTGTGCTGTGTACCTTGGAAATAACACAACTGGAGAATTTTATATTCCTGATGCTACTGGGGTGCACATGTTATTTATTTTACAAAATGAAGTCCATAGCGGATTGCGAACTTGCCACTGGATCATCCAAAGGAAAAGAGTACAGGTATGTAACAACATACACTTGAGTTACTACTTACATATAATTATAATATGTATACCCTATCGGTAGTTTTTTTTAAAGAGTAGAATTAATACTAGTATTAGTTATTAGTATTATTTGAATCCCTCAATATTATGTGGGATCTGACACTTGAACTGCTACAGTAATAATTAAAAATAAAATAATCCTATTGTCATTTCAGCCCAGTGCTAACTGCAGATTCATATTACTGCCAAATATGCCAAATTGAGGTCAATGAAGGATTTTTTCATACTATATGGTGGGTACCTAAGATTGTTCAGTATTATGTAAATAATATATATACTATATTATGTACGCTTAGTGGTCATAGCGTCTGGTGTACCTAACCAGAAGACGCAGGTTCGAATCCTGCCCGCGGTCGAATTTTTCCTTTTCTAAATAACTTTAAAATCTTAGCATGGAAAATGCCAAAAATATACAAAAAGATTGTTCAGTATTTTCAATGTACACTATAATTATATTCATTATTTTTCAATAAATGACAATTTTTTTCAGGTTGGATTCCTGTGTTCTGAGACCAAACTACATATATTATCTGATTGGCCAAATATTTGCTTTTGCTACACTTATCTTTGGCACGAATTTGGGTCTAACAACAGTTTGCCAGCCCTTTATATTTTACGGGGTTATTCTGATGCCACAGGATTGTGAAATTGTATATTATGACTTCAAGTAAGTTACCTCTTCTTCTGAGCGACATATAAATAAATAAGTATTCTTGGTCAATCTTACACAGCACCATCCCAGTCCCAAACTAAGCAGAACCTGTATCATGGGTACTAGACAATGGATTTTTGTAAATACCTGCCTACTTATAATACACAACAAACACCCACAAACACAATCTTTACTACATAAATATTTATGTTCACGCAGAGACGTCGTCTAAAAACATCACACAGAGAGAACTTTGTAGTTTGCAAAACCACTAGTGAACAATCCAAGACAGTCAACTACAGGTAAAAGCTCTACCTGTGGTTGAACTTTCGTATCCACAAATATTCAAGTAGGTACAGTGGAGACTCGATTATCCGGCCCTCAGTTGTACAGATTCGCGAATATCTGTACGACAACGACAACCAAGATCTAATGAATACATTTATACAAGTCGAATCTATGCAAGAATAAACATGTTGAAAAACAGATTCAGAGCAATTAAGAGAAAAAGTGGCCTAGGTCAAATTAAAATTACCAAATATTTTAACCAAAATTAAATTATAATAAATTTGTTATTTCATGATTACGGTGCAGTGTACGTTACATAAGAAACTTATTATATAGTGCACATGATGCATATTCGAAAATGTATCTCTTAATAATTTCTTAAAAATAGATTTTTGTTGTTATTTTTTTTTTTTGTTTTTAATAAACAGCTAGAATTATGTATTACGCAATTTATAATATGTAGGTACAAAAACTGCTTCTCTTCATAATTTCGATTATTCGAATCCCTAACATCTGGGCACCGTTAATCAAATAGTTAACTTCGTTAATCGCTAGTCCGTTACTAAAAAATTTAACGTCGGTATACGTTTGGAAGATTTAACGGAAGTTAACGGTAATCCGTTAACACGTCATAAAAAATGCAACTGTGAATCCAGTTTACTTATTTTTTTTGTTTTATTGCTCGCAATAAATTGGAATCGCTTCATCGCGCCTTGCTCAAAACAATTATTTACAATTTCTATGCAATAAACTATCTATTGTGGCATATCATTTCAAAGGTAATTTTCTTACCTTTAACCTCTTTCAATATCATAACCAAAGATTATTCATAATTGAATATTCACTCAAAAGACATCAAAGTTTAAAACAACACACCATATTGATTGGCAATCCTGAAACCCTATAAAAACTGGGCGTTTATGAAAATTGGTCCTCAGTCCAATATTTTACGTCACTGGGAACACTGAACTAAAAGAAAATGGAAACCACACATATGGAAGCCGCTCAAGTCGCAGCGTACTTTCGCTCGAAAGCTTCATCTGCGCCAGTCTTGTATCTCGAAAGTATACGCGACGCAGAGGTAAAGAGAAGGTATTGAAGGGAGACTGGAAAATTAATTCCGGAGACCACGATCTGAACTACAGCGATGCACTTCGGTGAGAGATGACTGATTTATTGTCATCTCTTCCTCCCAAATCGACAGCTGACCGGCGTGGACGTCCAGCAGCAGCTCAGAGAAGAGAAGTGAGGGCTGTCCGCGAGTGGACAATTAGACAAACACCATATGAAGCGAACGTGACCCCAGAAAGGCTAGCTACGGGACCAAAATTATCTCCAGCCCACAGACAAAACTTCAGATTGCTCGCGTTCACAGACTGGAATATGGAGCAATAGAGCCAAGACTTGTTCTCTAAAAAAACCAGGATGTGCCTGCATTGTAGCGACCGTCGACGGAGAGTCTTTAGGAAGAACTTGAGTGTGTTTTCCGGTGTGGTGTATGCGGTATCTTTTTGATAAATAGTAGGTACTGGATTGACGAATAATGGACTTGGGGAAATTTAATGAGTCCGTTAACATTTTTTAAATAGTCGGAATTTTAACTTCGTTAATTAATGAATAAATGCCCAGCTATGCCAACGACAGCAATAAGTCCGGTTAATCGAGTTTCAACTGTAACTGATTTTACTTTGCATGTGATGAATATGTAAAATACTACTAAAACAGTAAAAAGGTCCTGTTCCTGTTTTCGGGCCAGAAACCTAACTCTCTATTTAACTAAAAGTTGCTAAACTAACAGAAATTGCAACATCATTAGTCCATAAATAAATATCTTTGGTATTTGTTAAACACATAAAATTAAAAAGAAGTACTGTTTCTTAATAATCTATGTGAAATAATTCCAGTCTGGCGATATGCTTCGTTTGCTGCATCTTGTTTCTTCTTGTTCTTCGTTTGCAGATTGGGACTCGTTTTTGTAATTGCCATCGTATTAATGCCGAATTAATACGATGGCAATTACAAAAACTAAATTAGAGAATTTCTAGTCTACATACCAAAGTAGGTACACTGGTAAGTAGGAACATACCATATTATGTAAATTTATGTTTATATGAACTTCAATTTATGTACCTTATCTAAATGTTATCCTATTGTTTGCAGAACCAAAATGGAAAAGACTCGTCAGTGTACTGAGTTGTCAAGTATGAAGGAAAACATAGAATACCTAATGTGTTTAAATTTTGAATGTGTTTTTACTTAAATGCAATGTATTCTTAATTCGTTATGAATAATTTGCTACACGAGGATATATAATATGGTATATATACATATACCATAACCAATATAGTAGGTTGATGCATGTGATGTTATACAACATCACATGCATAATACCAACCTACTATATTATGAGCGTTTCCGACTCCGTATCACCTACGGATGGATGATTCGTTCGGGGCCCGAACTAAGAATGAATGACAACACAATTTGACAGTTGTCCCTGCTCTCGATGTGTTTTTACCCGTTCGAAAAATTGTATTTGACACTTGTTTTATCGGACTCCGAAGTTTCGGAGAACTTTCGAACGGCTCGTAATTTCGTTGACGGAGATAGGGAGTAGACCCTCTGACTTGTAAAACTGAGAGAAAGGCTTCTATTTTATATGTTCCTAATGCAAACTCTATGTAATCAGTGTAAATGGCTTCCGGTCCGTTGGGTATAATAAATATGTCACACATTTAATAATTTATTTACATCATAAAGTAAAATATTTACTAAATACATCATTTACAACAAAAAAGAGAGGACGTATAAAAAACTTAACAACACATTTACTATACTTAAATAATATAAAATTAACCAAGGTTAATTGTAAAGTTAAAGTTTATCCCAATTCACCCCTGTCATCGGGACAAACTTCTAAAAGTGATTTTCAGCTTTAATTTTATTGTTCATACCCATAGTAAAAGCTTCTGCTTAGTTTAGACTAGATCGTGTTGTCACAATCATTCGTGGTTGTTTTAAAGTAACAGTGTACAGTTTATAATATTATTAATATCCTGAAAATGTGTAGCCTGCACTACGCGTAGTCGAAACGCTTTATATTCAGACACACAATATCGAAACGCAAGTCAATTGTAGCGTATACATATATTATAGTGAATTTCAGGTGATGTTTTTCAACTTTGTTTTAACGTCAAAATTCGGAATTAGTTCTTTCAAAGTGTTATTCTGTTCCTGTAGTATTAAATCAAATAATATTTAGGTACTTATTAATAACACAGTGCTACAAATAAGCCGAGTCACAAAATAAAAGCAGTTTTAAAGTTAAGACGTTGAATGAACTTCACCCAGACGCAAACGTCAATACTGCCGCCAACGCAACGGTTCGTATTGTGCCGGCAGCAGCAGGGTATCATTACGGGCGATGCATTATTATTTAAAAATAAAATACAGTTACCGGAGGGTCGCACCACGTGGCCATTCCAGGTAAGGAAACGTGTGCGCCCCAGGGAGCCTCACGCCTGCACTTCCGTCCTATGTTCAGACATTAACTGACATCAAATTCACTATGCAAATAATATTTTGCTTAGCAAGTTTGTTGCAGAATTTTGCGATGCGATTTTTATTACGTCCAAATTATTAGCACGCGTACTATCTGAAATATTACAGAGTTTATTTTGTATTTTCCGCTTTGTTTTTATCACGTCTTGTTTGTAAGTATTTCTTTATGTTAGCTACCGGCGGCAGGGCCGGTAGCCGGTGTCACCTAACAGTCCGGTGGCAGCGGTCCGGGCGGCGCGCGCCGGTAACAGCGCATGCCCACGAGCGCGACCACATGCACGCTGCAGTCGCGGCCACGCGCGCCGGCGACAACACGCACCAACACTCATGCATAATACACAAAACTAAATAACATTACATCCGTCAAATAAAGTCATGATATCCAAAAAATAAATAAGTCTAGTAAATTTTAAAAAATAATTTACGTAAGTGCATAATAACATTAGCTGTAAAAATGTGCAAAAATGTTGCCATGGTGCCCATGAAGAAGAGCTCGGGCTCAGGTGAGTTTGATAAGAATTTTTTGCTTGGATTTACATGTCGTTATCGCATGGTATTGCAATAATTATTATAGGTTTTATATATCGTTATATCCTTTTGTAATGCAAAGAATTTTATGGCTTTGTTACTACCCAGTAAATATTAATCGTGTGTGGTGGTTCACTAATGCAATAGTCTTTGAGATCGTTCTCGTACGTATATATGTAGCTAGTTTTTATTTTGTGCCAATGAAGATAATAGAGCCTTTAATAATCTATACGCAAGTGTTTATGCAAGTATACATTTCATTTCGGTTTAAATGTAAGATGTAATGAATTTTATTGTTATATTTACTATAATAATTCTGTCCTTCTTGTACATGTATGTCCTTGTTGTTGTATGCGATAACATTCAATAAATTTAAAATTTCATCATTATAGGTCAACGTATCTATCGTATAGTTTCGCGAGCTGGCCAATTGTCTTAAATTAGGAACCCATTTGTTCGTATTAAATGTCATGTGGGACTATTAATCGTCACGTCAATAGTTATGGTGGCGTGATGGCATTGATCCGCCGTGATTGGGATCCATGGGCAGAGAAGGAGCAACGCGGAACAAACACTTATCGGGTGAATTAATTGTAATCGAGATCGTGTGAGGACGGCGACGCACACTGGTTCGATTTTTGAAAACAGTGGACTTACCAATCAAATTTGACTTAGAGCTTTTTTTGCTTAGGTACTTGTTTTGTTAATAGAAATAACTAACTGTCCAAGATTTTTAGCTTCTTTATTACTTTTTTTCCATACAATTTTCTTCTTCTTTATTACATTTTCTGCATACAAAAAAAAAGTCAATATATTTTTTAGTATGAAAAAGTACTTTATAGCAAAAATGCTGGGACAAAAGTTGTTCTATTAACAATACAAGTAAGCAAAAAAAAATCTGCTCTATAGGTCAATTTTGATTCGTAAGTCCACTGATTTCAAAAATCGAACCAGTGTGCGACGGTGTTATTGCAGCCATCGGCGCTGTGAGTGCGAGTCCCAGTGTCCGCCGCGCCTCCAGCTCCGGGCTCGGCGCCGCAGTGCCCTCTCGTTCACGCGCACAGCCGCACATATCAATGCACTGTTTTCCTTTTAAAAACATCGCGATACACGAATCGTACACATTCTTCATCGTTCAAAAACAACGTAATGCGAACTACTTGTAAACGTTTTTAATGGTGAGGTATTTTGATACGCCGACACATCGTTGTAGCTGATTACTGAGACTTGAATCCCGAGCCATAATCAAAAAGATGAAGTTGCCGAAATTGGATCTGTGTAAGTCTAAATAACAACTTGTATTACACTGACTTATTTGTATTGTATACCGTATTAGTTCACGCACGTGTAATGTAAATGCACTGTGACGCACCATTAATGCATTTCTTATACTTACATAGGTATACATATATCCCAATTCTTAAAAGTATAAGGGCCTTATTCCCTAACACCCACTAATCTATTGACATTTTAAGATATCACATAACTGTCAGTAATATAGATGTGAATACAGTGAGACCACACGATATTATATTCAGTTTAATCATCTCTTAAGATGTTTAAAAATAAGGGAGTTTATACACTGTGCTTAATCAACTTGTCTTTAATTTCATATGCCAGTAGGCACAATAGTTTCTTACCATTCAGGGAAAAGAAAATATTAAAAAAAATAAAAGTTAAATATACTGTCATGTACAAGTAATTACTCATTACTCAGTTAATGTTTTTTAAACTGCTCGCACAAGTATTTTCTCCTGAATTGTTGATGCATTGACAAACGCCAACTTTCAGATACACAAACACCCAGACCCGGAACAACTAGATATAGATCATACAAATATGTGTTCTGTGTGGGGATCGAACCCACAAGCCGTGGCGCAGAAGCCGATCGCTCAGCTGCTGCGCCAAACGTGTCTACAAAAGTTACTACTAGTATTAGATAGATACTTGCTAAGCAGATTTTAATATTCATGTTTAAATATTCGTAAACAGTACAACAATACCTAAGGCCACAACCTGACAGTATATCAGCTCTTAAAGTTAATTGTCTTATATTTTTTTCAAGAACACGTCACATATTCTGACAGAGAACACCGTTGTAAAACAATCATAATGTATGTTAATTTAACTAGAAGATGCTCGTAAATGAAATGGAATAACTTTTTAGGAAAAGAGTCTTCACACATTTTGTGAGATTTCTTCAGAGGCAATGGTCAGAGCCCAATCAAATTTATTTAGGACCAACTTTTTTTTATAGTAAGTACAGAAAATCCTCATGTCCTCATACCCGGGTATGTCGGACTCGTCTAAAAACCGTACTTGCCTTCACTTGCCCTATAGTCATGCGTCCGTGTAATTGGGAACGACCAATATAGGACCACTTTAGAAGTATAAATATTTAACGAATAAATGACATTAATTATTCACGGAAACAGTGTTACAAAAGGACAGTACAATATGGTCCACCTCGTATGCAAATATTAAATATAAATTAAGTATTATATTAGATATAATATATTTAATATATTTTATAAAGAAAGAAAAATTTGATCTCAGGCAAGGTTTTATTTTAGTTTGAAACAATCCGCAAACGGATACAAACATACGAAATAGTCAAATTGAGAACCTCCTTATTTGAAGTCGGTTTTAGAATAACTATTTAAATAATGGCACCTGCGTTGATATCATTATTGCCATTCCCGTAGCGATTTCTCTGAGTGGCTAATGTTTTTACCACATCACAACGGTTCCGAATGCTCACATGAGCGAAGAAGAATTCTCTAAATCCTTTTTAACTTAAACTAAAACGTCAAAAAGGATTTAGAGAAATCTAAATCTATTATCAGATTTCTACACCCGATAACGAACGTACCTACATTAAAAGCTTAGTAGGCTTACCTAAGAGCAGTGATAGCCTAGGGATGACTTCCACACACCAATCCAACCTTTGACTTTTCGAAATTATAGCCTAATCTTCATTCTGAGAGGAGACGCGTACCCAGCAGTGGAACAGTATATGTATAGGTTGATGATAATGTTAATGAATGGGCTTAAAAGCAAAAGCAGATAGCGTAGTGATTTGAACTGTCAATTCAAAGGTCTCGAGTTCAAATTCAAGAAACGCACCTTCGACTTTTCTAAATCATGTGCGTATTAATAAACAATTATTACGCGCTTAAACGGTGAAGGCCTGAGAGATTTTTTGTCGAAGGCGTGTGAAGTCTGCCAAACCGCACTAGGCCAGCGAGGTGGACCTTATCCTTCCTAGCACAATGAGAAGGATTGGGTAATCCTTCATATTCTGAGAGAAGACCCGTGCTCAGCTGTGGGACAATATATTGGTTGATGATGAGGCTTTATATTCTCTGAGATTGATCGATTTCTAAGAAATTGAATGAGTGATGGCACCTTTTCTGAGTGGTTAGCTTCTGCACCACTGCTTGTGGGTTCAACAACACAATAAATAAGGACAGCATCAGCTTGAGGTCCTGTAATGATCCCAATAATAACCCTGGTTCCTGCCAGTCTCCACTCCAAAGTTCGAATAATGCGTAAGTGCTTAAATATTAAACGCATTACAAATAAAATAATTAGTCAGGAATCTTCCTGACTAATTATTTTTATGATTTTGCGTAGGATTGGGAAGATTCCCATTCCTACGCAAAATCATAAAAAACCTCAACCAAAATGAAATCCTCACGAGTTGAGAGTGATTTTTCAATTCCGTAAAAGGCAACTTCGAAGTGGCAATGTCCTACCCCGTCCCTACTTTCCCGCTAACCTAATAACCGAGACTGGTTGCACGAACCCTCCAACAAACTTTGCTCGAACGTGCAAATGTAACTACTCTTTAGATTTCGTCGTGTATATCTGGAAAACTAAATCGGAAATCTGTTTTGCGAGAAAACCTAATAGATAGTTGTTGCGGTATGTTTGGAATCAGTAAGCAACAACTAAAGTTATCATCGTAATCAAATATTTTTCCATAAGTTCTTCGAGATCAAGAAGTTATGGAATAATATTTCAATTAATTAACCGTTTCATCTCAAGGTAGGTTTTAAAACAAGGTGAATTGTGAATTTTATGAAACGTCCTCCAACGGAAAACATAAATAGGTACTTCAGATATATTTTTTCCGATCATCCCTTCCATAAACGTCTAGTATAGTTTATGTCAAAAGAAAATACATACCTACCCGAAATTGCAGTTGCAGAAAATTGATAAAAATTAGATAGATATATGTAGTTGTCTTTGCGGTCTGTCATTCAGAACAGCAGTTAAATATGTTTGAAATGACAATCTGTTTCTAAATATAGTTGGGTACCGTTTTTATAAATATGGGTCTAAGACCTGTTGTAATATCCACTGTCTTCGGGTCGGACGACGTCACCTGATAAGTAGATCAATTTGGTAATGGTCAACATAAATTTACAATTACTGTCAACTCGTTTTCAATAAGATGACCTGGCAACAAGCCCGAGTTTACAGGCATTCAAACAAAGTTTTAATTGCTTCAGCCATATTAGATAGACTAGACTGAAAGTACGTTTTTAACCAAAACTATGTACCTAGGTATAAAATTAAATTCATAAAAATCTATATAATATAATCGAACTTGATACAGCTGTCCACCATGCTGTTTTTTGCGAATGCTATACACAGATACGTGAAATTTTCATTCTTATAATATTTGATGATGCTAAACCACCTATAAAGTTAGATATTTTATATTCGTATCTAACTAACCATTTTTTAAGATTTTACTCTTGTATATTCGAAATCATATGTAATGTGCTTTAAAGTTATATATTGTGTAGGTAAGTAAGGATCGTACTTTATGAATAATGAATCCTTCGAAGTTACGTCAAAATGTCTCGGCTGATTTGCATTCTTTATAAATAAGATATATTTTTCAGGACAAGAGCCCCAAGTTAAGTATTAACTTCATCTTGATCCCTTTAGCTGTTCCCAAAAAAAACGAGGTCGTTCAGATGGCAGTAATGTTTCAATTTTGTCGTTTAATATATGGGATTCGTAGAAAATTGTGATTATGTATTTAGCTATACTTAAAATTTCAAGCCTTAAGTTTCACTTGAACCAAAGCGGTGACATAAGAGTTTTATTCATTAATAGCTCAGCATCATAACAAAGATTATCAATCAACGTTTACATAGGCAATCATGCTATTGGTCATTACTGTTTTAAAATAATAAGATTTTTTTTGCGAGCAAAGAGTAGGTTCTCTGCTATCATACTATTTATATTTTATTTTCGGTATGATAATAACCCTTAAATTAGCAGACAGGTGCGACTGTCGGGATGAATACAAAAATACAAATACAATAATGTATGTTAGAATGTTGTCAGAATTAAGAAGAAGAAAGAAAGGCAAGTATGGTTTTTAGTTGGTACAAGTTCGATAAAGGGACTCGTATCTGTAAGGTTAAGCTGCGCTAGCCGCGGTCGGTATGTGGATAGGTGGCCATTCTTAACACATCGTGCCTCGGAGAGCACGTAATGCCGTTGGACCTGGGTGTCATACGAGCACCTACGACAATCGATCGTTAATGGTAGTCAGTTGCCTAAAAAACCTGACAACCAGTCTATCCTAAGGATATCGGTATTACCCAGAAATTGGGTTGCGAAGATCTAATGGCAGTCTCTTCGTGTAAAATACTGATGTTCACCCGCATCTGGATAGACTGGAAATCAACCCAAAAATTATACAGTTGGGAAAAGGTTCGCAGAAAGAAGTCCGACACACCCCGTCGCCACCGCTGGCATCGGATGATCCAGATTTAAAACTAAAACACTAGTATAGACGCATCTATGTTGGTTCATAGTAGTTTTTTTTTTCATCTTATTTTATCAAAGTTTTCTCCGTAAGGAAACATTTTGCTGGCAGTGGGGGGACTTTAACCCTTATACTGCCAACCTAACTATAATGTTACAAGCGTCTAAAGGCTACGGTAACCGCTAACCATCAGGTGGGCCGTATGCTTGTTTGCCACCTTAGTGGTATAAAAAAGAAAAACAAATAAATTTATTGTTTCAATTTACAACCATTACATACTTACTCGGATTGACAACTTTATTCATAACGTCATCGGTAACTGCTTTAAAGGCGCAGTCATAGTTATTAAATAATTCATGAAAGAGTGTGTACGCCGCGCACCTCAGCGTTTCATAGAATTTTACACCACTCGTCTATTTATCTGCCATCACGCCACTAAAGTATACATACTAATACCAATAATCTAGTATTACTAACGACATTAAGTGTTTTTATTGAAGGTGACACAGTTTTATCGGAATAAGTATTTTGCAATGAATAATCATGATTCCATTGAAAATACGACTATAAGAAAATCAAAATCAAAATAGTTAACTAGTTTTATTTTCATATAACTATACCATACACATACAACCATATACGTTCCAAATTTGTGTTTTCCTGTGGAGAAGAAACGGCAAGAAACTCCATGGTTACTCTTTTTAATTATCGTTCTGTACAATGATATTCAATACAATAATAATCATAAATTGCATACTTACGTGAGAGAACAATTTAGGAATGATATTAAATTATTGAATAAAAATTAAATTTATATTAAATACAACTATCTAGGCATAAAAGAAAGGTCTAAAAAGTTTTGTCAAAACTTGTCACCAAAATTAGTAAGTGGCAATATGAGCAGGGGATGACAAATCGCGGCTTATGGACTAGTATAATAAAAAACAATAATTGTATTCTTGGTCTGAAATAAATATTTTCATTTCATTTCATTTAGTCGGTACAAGTCAGATTATAGCCTAGTACTATGTTTTGTAGTATTTTATTTTGATCTCAGATTTAAGGAAAAATACTAGGTATCCAAATGCATCTAACCCTAACCTTAAATTACTGATATGGGTAGACTTTATGTAATCCTGTCATCTCATTTCCCAGAAAAATCCCTGAATTATCTTGAAAACTTTCTGCTTGAATAAGCCGCGCCCACCAAATTAAACTTTAGGCAAATAGTATGAGGTAAATGGGGCTATTGAACTAGCTGACCAACCCAACATGCTGAAGTATTGATTTTCGTGCGTATATAAAATGAAGCTTCCCAACAGATGGTACTATACCACGACGATGCGTGTGACCAAAGAAGTAGCCCAGTTATACTTCAGTATGTGCCTTTTGAACTCCAGGGTTTTAGGTCGATACAATATAGACAGACAAAATAATTAGCTATACAGTTAAAATCAATTTACTCATGTACCTACCTAACGTGTAACGCGTCTCTAGTTGTGTTTTTTTTTACTAAAACCACACTTACAGGTCCTTGGATATTATACAGTCGTCACTTAATTTTAAGATTTCTTATGATACGAAGATTTCTTACGAATTAAGGATCGACTTATCGCCAAAGCGGAAATATACACCATTGTGTAACCTGTGTCAAGTAGGTATCGAATTCTAATTTCTTCTGAAATGACTCACAGGTTCCATTGAATTAAATAACACCTGCGATCTCCCCTTATCAGGTTATTGTGTAAATTAGTAAAAAAATGAATATAATACAAGAATACGACGTAAGTAGATCTACATTATCGTTTATGCACGGCTGGATATAAGCATTGTGTAGAGTACACATGTTTGCTCTGTTCGTGCTCAGAATTGTTCAGGATGAAACAGTTTACAACAGTTTTCAATGATTATAACTTATTATACCACCAATTTTTCTGAAAGTTCACATTCATCATTATCATATCAGCCAAAGGAGATCCACTGCCGAACAAAGGTCACTGTCCCCCGTATATTTCCTCAAGGACCTGTTAATATGTTCCCTGTCCATTTAGATGTCATCTTACGCAGTACTTTCCGGTGCATAGTCTCCATTCGAGAACCTTTTTTCCGCAGCGAGTATCAGTGCTACGAGCTATGTGCCCCGCCAACTGCCACTTCAGCTTCTTAATTTTTATAATAGGTATCTATTCATCAATGTCTATCGAAATAAATATTTATTATTTCATTCTTTCTTTCCTGATACACATTATGTACCTACTTAGTCACTTTTACGTTAATACAATCTTCACTATATTTTGTTTATACATATTATATAGTACATACTGGAGTCAATACGATAATAGTGACAGGGCTCCGTTAATGTGTCTAATTACAACTGTGGCTGGTTACAGACTTCGTGCAAAACTGGAGTCGTCCTGAATTTCCTTTCTATGTAGGTAAATACTACACTAAATACGGCACTCACGCACTCGCATGATATACGAGCTTCTGCCCATTAATTTAAACACAAAGTGTAAAGAAATGTACAAAAGTAGACGTGTAGTTGAACGGCGTTGTTCAATGAAAGGGCTAGCCGCGACTAACATAAAGCCTGGAAAAAACAATATCACCTCATTGTCTTTTCCAGGCTTGTTTGTCACAGCCAACTGGTTTAAATAACTGTTTAATTGCACGGCTAGCCCTTTCATTGAACAACGCCATTCAACCACACATTTAACTTAGCAGTTGAATCATTATCGCGTTTGAAACTTTTAACTTTAACTTATTTTTTTTTTTTGTATCTAGCACTAGTTGCGTTTTATTTACAGGATGGCGACAACAGTTGGTGATTTTGAAAATACCTATAATCAATATAAGTTCCCAGTGTTATTTAACCTAAACAGAACACGATCATGTGTTCAAGCTTTCCATGTTCTGCGTTCGATATGTTAATTACATGCTTCGGTAACTTTGCCTCAGTTTATATTCGGCATTATTTCGATTCGACGATGTCGGTCAGACTGCTGGGTGCGATTACCATAAAACACAAATATTTATGTGTTGAACATAAGTGTGTTTGTGTTTGTCTGGGTGTTTCTCATGTATTAATAAGTATGTATTTACAAAGAATGTATACAAATATTATATCCAGCTCTGCTTAGTTTGGGATTAGATGATGCTGTGTAAAGTCCATAAATAATTATTTATATATTATATTTTTTATATAATCGTTCAGAAGCTTCACAAATTCAAGTAAAAGCTTTCACGTCATATAATATCACATTTTCCATACTAACATAATTGAGCTCTTAGTTTCCAGCTTTCTTTTAACATATATACATATAAAACGCGGAGGGCTTTCTGACCATGTCAATCAACTAAATATTATTATCATGTATGTGAGTGAAGTAATGTAATACGAAGAACGCAGAACGCGTGGCGATCTTCTGTCTGCAAAATCCCTTAGACATAATTATTAAAGTAATATAGGTATTGTACAAGATTTCATATCTTTGCTTTAATTAGTGTCGTCTATAACCATATTATGTATAGTACCTATTAGGTTCATTGACATTGACAATATTGGAGGCACGGCAGCTCGGAAAATTTTGGTAGCTGGTCATTACACCCGGCCTACCTACTCATTCGCACACGCACAACCCTTACGGTAAAACAACGGTTATGATCAAATGTAATAAAAGAAAAGAAATCTAACTAAAGAGAGAATAAAAAATGAAACGGAGAAAAATATTTAGTATTTTTTCAATGTTTTTTCTACTAAGTATCGATTTCGACACGCATTTCTTCCTAGCGTGCGGAAAAGAAGGAAACATGTTCTTCTCCGCACGCTAGTAAGCAACCTGTGTTATAAAAGACAACAAACCCAACACAACTCGTGGTAGGATGTAAAGCTGACCACGGGCACTACCAACCTCACAGATACGACATGAATAAGCATTTATATTTTATATAATCGTTCTCAAGCTTCACAAGTTCAACTAAAAGCTTAGCTTCAAACAGTTTTACTGTGTTCTGTCGCGGTTTTGTGAGAACCAGAGCCTGGAAAGGTTTTTACTTAAACGACCTGCTCCATCTCAGAGCCTGTTTGTCCTTTCCATCAGGCATGACTAGAGCTAGATGCACAAAATTATACAACCGGACTAGGCATGAATACTCATTTGAGTTGTAATCTGATTTGTATACAAGACTCATTCTTCACGTCGCCTGAATGTACAAAAACACCAGCCATATAATTTACATATAAATTGTAATGTAGTAAGTGCAATTAAGGTATGTGATTCATAAATGAAGCTTAGTCCGATGCTCAGATAAACAAAAACATTGAAACCTGATATTCAAATTAGGCTGTGTATTGTATAGATCCGGCACGTAAATCTATCATCACGTTTATTGACCTCGAATTAAGCGTTTTAGGACGCCCGATCAGGTGGCTACTTAGCAGTACTAGGGCATCATAGGATATAGGAAACAACATCGAATACAATAGCATGCCAGTGTATACAAACAAGGTTATCCCGGAAGGCTGGCCGTCTGCCAGCCGTCTAGATAAACTGTTGTAAATACATAGTTGCAATAAATATTCATTATTGTCTGGGATGTTTTGTTGCAAATGCCACCCATACACGCTATGTAAGCACTTTGCATAATACATTAATAAAGTCATGCTTGGACCTTTACTAGTAGAAGGGACATCTGTAATAGTTTTAATTAAGTGTTTTATTTTACAAGCGTGTCAAAAAATAATATTTTTGACCTTAAAGGTCCTTTCCACATCAGCCAAACCGTATACAATCTGTCGGATAGTTGAAATGTTAACAACGAATAATACCCAACCAACATCAAAACATTTATAAATGCAATAGTTCATACTTGCCTCTATTTCCCGAAGAGTTAGGCAGAGGTTTACTTGACAGATAGAGAGAAAAAGACATTAGAGTCAATTTCAACTATTCTGCCAGGTCCTAAACCAACCATCCAACCCTTTAAAGACAGGTTGTTAAAGCATTAGCAAAAGTGGTATTTTTTTAGAACTTTTCTTTAAGATCACCGTAAAACTGTTAGAACTGGGCTTGGATTACGAAACCATATATTTCTTTAAACTTTTTCCTTAGCAACTATAAAAAGTTAGCTTATCATAGCCTGAAACAACATAACACAGAATCCCGCCAAAGGCGGCATTGATAAGCTTGTTATTCCATGAGCCAAACAACAAAGAAACCTCAAAACAATCCAAAAAGGTTTTACATCTGAGATTTTAAAAAATATTCCACAGATTACATAATAATAATGTAATAATCTTGACAATGAAGTGGGATGACGGACCGCGATATTTTTTACGTCTTAATGTAGTAGTAGTAACATGATTTTAGTGATAAAAATTAATTTATGAAGTCATGAGAAAATATAGGCTTCTATCCCCCAAACATGTGCATTATAAAATGTTATACAGGTATGAATATTGAGTAGGTACGAGTGCCTTAAGAGTAACAAGAATAATTAACCACGCAACTTATAGGTATATGTGATATTATTATAGTATAGAAAATATTGAATAAAGCTCTCCTAGGGGAAGCTCGCCCATATATAGTACGTTAGTATGTACCTGGCTCCACGTAGGTAGGACTTTCTTCACAGAAGATGCTTAGGCATTCAATGATAACCATGAGAAAATGTACTGCTAGACTGCGCAAATATTTTTGTCTATGAAATTATCAGTAGTAGCTCGGCTCGTCTTCTATTACACGGGCCCTAACAGCATACCATCGAACTGTGTATGTATTAGTATTCCTCTGTCTAGCCTATTTTTTATGACATTATACTGTTCAATGTAGGTAAATTATTCTGGAAAACTGGTGTACAATAAAGAGTAATTTATTCATCTAGATATTTTATGGAAGCTATGTTGATGGGCCCATGTGAGGCCAGATCACTATCACAAATGACAGAGCTACCCAGCCAACTGTGACGAAATCTCGGAACCACCTGTTCAACGATAACGCGACTGAAAAATATTGTATTCAACACACAATGAATTCGCATTCACAAATGATCACACTAATAAAATGACGACTATTCATTAAAATAAATGTAGCTTTATACTTATTAATTTATTGTCCGGCGCAATTATAAAATTATAATTTTTAATACTACGAATGCTACGGTTTCTCGTAGTCGATGCATTATGCAATCAAAGTGCTATCCTAAAGCCCTAAAAAGTACAAAAGATACCATTTTATCTACGAGTAACGCGTCGCTGTCGAAGACCTTCAAATGGAAGCTACTCATCTGAATCTAATCTAGGTCCAAGTACAGCTGTGGACGTGCTCCTGCGTCGTCCCTCGCGGCCTTGTGTACTAATTAGTGATTATTCTGCGAACAGTTGCTGCGCCCACTCGCTGCTCCAGCCAATCGACGCAGGTGGCTCACAATTTGATGTGCATTGACCTCGCTCACTAGCAGCCATCACGATATCTACTCGTACTCCAATTAATCTTAGCCTGTTAATCTCCACTCCTGTAATTCATGTAGCGCACGTTTGAGTACACAACAATGCATTCATTGACTCATTATAGTTACCTACATCAACAGTGATGCACTTATTTACTGGCTTAACTCATGACCGATGTATCTCAATCAATCTCAAATAATGTTAAAGCTACTTTCATTCGTTATCTACTTAACTGATTATAATGACCGGTCATAAGGAAGCCGTTCGGTCTGATTTAAACGTTCTTGTGTTGAAAGGATCGTTGTTGATTGTAGCGAAGTGTTCTCCTCTGTTGTTATCGCAACATCGGACCATGTAACGTTTTCTTAATTAGTGCCTTTATTGATCGCGTGCATAACATAGCCGCGCAGTCACGGGACCACGTGGGTACTGCAGCACTGTACCTAACCATTTTATTGACAAAATATAAATATACAATAATATTATCTAAAAGCACCGTAGTTAGAAGCGATAACAGTAACTCATAAGTAGCTTTTGAAAATATAATATTTTTGTACCTGCTTACGAACAAAACACGTCATTGTCAATTATTTAAATGAACGAACGATAGAAATACAGACGACACTATTTCATAAAATCGATCGGCTACGACCACTCACGCGGTTTCATTGAACGATGGTACAATTAGAATTTATGTTACGATTCATGTACGTCGTACTGTTGTCAACGAATAAAAAGTGTTTGGCTGAGTATAAATTGGTGCTAGTTTCTAAGCAGCCCATTTAAACAACCGCATAGATTTTAGTGCTGGACAATGATACCAACCGAAAGTGAGTTTGTGATCTTAACTTGGCAGACTGCCAGACTGTAATCTCCTAGCCTATTCCCTACTATGTTGGTCTCTAAGTATAAGTTCGTGAATTTGATTTGAAAATCTAACTAGAATAATGTGGGCCCCCTGTCATTATCCGAGGCCGTTGTTAACAATACTCATCTCACGGTCTAAAAGTGCATCTATCAAAAGAGTATACACCGTCCCTCACCAAAAGAGTATGCTCCATCGAGATGCCTACTCTGGCTGTATGAATCTCTAGACCAATGATACCCAAAGTGGTCTATATCGACCCCCAGGGGTCGATGAAGACCTGCAATAAGTCCACGTGAACATAAAAACAATTGCCGGTGGAGTAATCCACAGATAAGATGATTTGTTGCTTAGTTTCTGCCTGAAAATGTAACAAACAGACAATGATTATACTATTGTACTTGTGGGTTTTGTAAACAAACTTATTTTCACATTTTGAAATATTAGTAGTGATTTAGTATATATTTCATAAAATGCAACTTAGTAGGATAAACACCTTGTAGTCCCAATAAACTTCGAACTTGTAAAAACTTGCAAATATGACGCGCAGTGGCAGGGGGTCTAAACAAAACCGAAAAACGAGGAGAGTAGTCTGTGAGACCAATAACTTTGGGAACCTCTGCTCTAGACTATAGTCGGATTGACTTGCAATACTTATGACATCCAATGCAGTTTAACATCAGTGATAAAATAGTACCTAGCAAAAACTTAGTGATATATTTACCTCCAGCCATCCAAAAGTCATGCAAACCAGCGATGCTGGGCCGCATGTGGCAGGCGAGCCGGCGCGCGCTCAACCTGGAGCACTCACCCGCACATCAATTCGCCTGCAGTCAGTGGCAGTCCAGCCCTCATCCATCCACACTATACCTCATATACAGGTAAAGATATTCTAACAATTATTTTATAATATCCTCTGTGATTCCTGTGGAATTCTGAAATAGCATATTTTCACACATGTACATAATTTTTCACAATCTTGAAATATAATTTATCATTACCACGACTGGTAATGATAAATTATATTTATTATTGTAAATAGATATTTTAAAGAAACTTTTACAAGTAAATGTTTTGAATTTTTATTCCTAGATTTCATAATTGACGACCTCTAAAGAGAAACACCGAAACAAATTCAGAGATTCATTTAAAATTCAGACATAATAGTAACAAATATGTGAGTGTCACAATGCAGGGTACTCTAAAATGTCCTTTTGAAGAAAGAGCCACAGCGGCGTTGAGTAGACGAATCCCAGCCGACGTCACGTATGCATGAGACATTGTGTAGCCCGACCACATTAGAGGGAGCTCAAAAAGTTATACCTACTTACTTTCACTATTTTGATACAGCCACTTGTCTTCAGTAATCGATATTTATTCCGTGTACAGATGGCTGTTATTCATCTCGGTAGTGTCGATAGGGGTGGCGAGTTTCGCATGCCAGCGCCTGCCGCGATTGTACGATGGGCCTAAAGTGGAATTGAACTATTTGAAGTGGTTCATCTACTTCACTAATTGGGGGTACCTGCTGATTGCGCTACAGTCGGGTTTAGCCCTCGCCGTTGTACTCCGACACAGAGCACACAAACTGAACACATGTAAGTTTCTCTTTGTATTTTTTTATGCACTTTCCAAGCTAAGATTGAAGAAGAAAGTTATTTACACGTCACCATAAAGACGTAAATTCCGAATGTGAAGGCAAATTTCGACCTGGCGGGTAGGAGTCGCGGTTCCTTAGTGGTCATAGCGTCTGGTGTACCTAACCAGAAGACGAAGGTTCAAATCCTGCCCGCGGTCCAATTTTTCCTTTGCTTAGTAACTTTAAAATGCTATTATATTTTTATATACATATATGTTGTAATTATTAAATCAATTGAGTACACCTTCAACTACCCGTTATCTTTTTCTCTTCTCGATTCTTTTCCATCCAATGATTGTCTGTAAGAAATTGCTTTTAGCGATAAAACCGCCAATTATACTCTAGTGATGTATGTGTATTTTTTTTCTGACTTGTCCTTTGGTGTACCTACAATAAAGAAATACCCTATTTACTTATCTATTTATCTATGGTGTTACCTATGGAATCTTCGTTGAATTCCAGTCAGGGAAAAATCGTAGTATCTACTTAACTACTAACATATTCAGCCTTATTGTGATTACAATACTTAATATTGTGTCATATATGGTCGTTAAATTTCAAGTATGGCCAACTAAAATGCAGAATGCCATGAATTTCAATTAACGATATTTCTGAAAGATACCCATTATTACACATTTATTTTTTGGCATTCGTAATAATATTTTACCTACTGAATGAGTACTATTAAAACAATAATTAATTAATTTTAATAAGTTTTTTTTTTTTTTTACTTTACAACCTTTATAAGGACAAGCAGTGATAGCCTAGTGATGCGACCATTGGACTGCCAAGTGAAAGTTCTTAAGTTGGAATTCAAGGCGTAAGCTCGTGACTTTTCGAATTCATGTGCGTAATAATAATTAATTAACACTCGCTGAAACGGTGAAGAACGTCCTTAGAGATTTTTCTCGACGGTGTGTGAAGTCTGCCAACCCGCACTAGGCCAGTGCGGTGGACTATAGCCTAATGCCTCTCAATCTTAGAGGAAACCCGTGCCCAGCAGTGGGACAGTATATGGGTTGATGATGATGGGTTAATTTAATATTTTTATTTAAAGTCAAATCCGAAAATTCAAAGATTATAGGCCGTTTGAAATTTAACGATTATTTTATGACACTCGTAAGACAATTAAAGGTTGTAGATACAGAAGGCCGAGAAACGAATCCTTCATAACTCAATCATTTATTCAGTATTGGCTACATGAAAGCCGAATAGTATAAACGTGCGACTTACAATGATGTACAATTACTATGTTTGGTAAACAATCGAGTGCACTTATCAATTTCCGTTGCAAGATTTAACAGCCGGAACAATTTTCTCTTATTATTTCATGAAATAGGTAGGTACTTTGATAACCTGCGCATTTGCATTTTTCACTCATAAATCCATAATAGGATCTTATTCCTTGTGATAAAGATTGTGAACCTTTGTTTGAGAAATTTATAGTCTATTAAACTACTTCTAAGATCTTATTTCTAAATCGCAGTCGCAAGTTTATTTATTTAATTAAGGATCGCCAACAAAGATACATTAAATACTGCATAAATTTAACAAATAAAAAATAAAATAAGAGGAAATGTACCATCAATTATAGACAACATACAACTTACAAGTTAAATTCCTAATTCCGTAAATCTTGGAGACAAGTTCTGTCAGTTGCTTTATATAATATAATAGTTTCTTTTTTTTTATGCCTAGCTGTATTTTATATATTTGTAATCTTCGCAACATTCCTAAATTGTTCTCTCATGTAAGTATCCAATCCAATTTATAATTATTACTTACTGTATCAAATATCATTGTAATACAAAACGATAATTTAAAGAGTAACTATGGACTTACTTACCGGTTCTTCTCCATAGGAAACGACTAATTTGGAACCGTGCACCTAGACTCGACATTTCATAAGTGTGCCTGTATATGGTTTATATGAAAATAAATTTTTTTTTTTTTTTTTGAGTTATCTATCATAAACAGTGTTGTGCACATTCGTAGCGTAGATCAAGCTCGTCAGTGTCAAGTGCCTTGCGTGGGTGCGTTTATTACACAAAACGGTTTCCTTAGACGACGTAACTCCTCACGCGAATCAATTAATCTGAATCATGGAGTCGCGTGTTGTCGTACACATCAAATTGTTCGTTGGGGATCGATTGAACACGTGTTCTGTCTTTTTTCGTCCCATCAATATAACCGTTATGCGTTAGGATGTCTAGACTGCTCATCAATTTAGATGAAAACTCCTAATAACATCATTATTGGTTTGCGTAATAACGTTCTTATGGCGTATTTGTTCACTTTGATGTTTTTCAAGGGCATTTGTATTCAAATAAAGACATTTAGATAATTTTTTGGTGCACGCTATCGACAGGGGTCACGTACGCTTGATTGGTAACAATTTCGCGTCAATTAAGATCACTATGGAGCGGTCCAGCAGTCTATTGTGGTCAAATTATCCTTATTGGTTCCTCATTCCGACGGAGTTGAGCCCAGATGGACTGGGTATTATTCCACATCTATTGTTGAAAATTGGCGACAATGTTCACCTCAATAACAAGTGGCACACAATCGTGGCGACGTCAAAAGGGTTTATTTAATAATCTTCACTCTTGTTAACTTGTTGGGAGAATGGTTTGGCATAGTTGAATCTATTCTAGACATGTTACATGGATATTTTTGATGCTTTGTACTTTGAGATTGAAACAAACACAGTCTCAAATCATCGATAGAGAAATATAATATTCAAATCGTAGGTTATACAATATCTTTATTATAAGTTGTCTAAAAACTGGCTTCATTCTAGTTAAGAAGAAGCGGAAAAAAAAAAATATATAAATTTATGGGAGCTATACCATTGTCTGCAAATATAGATTCGATACGAATAAATTTCTTAGTAAAACTTTGCGTAAGTAGCACTATTTTTTTCCATTTTTTACCTGTGTTTAATACAGTCTACGTACGTTTTGCAGTATGCGAAGAGGACGAGATCCCTATCCCGCTGGGGCGGCGCACGCGCACGCCGTTACTGTGCCGCGCCTACTGGCTCGCGCATAACATCGCCACCGACCTCGCCTTCGTCATCTCGCTTGTCTACTGGACGCTGGTCCATGATCCTAGTACGTCACACGTTTAGATAAACTATATATAATATACTTATAACTGTTTCGTTACTCTAGTAGTCCTAAGCGTGACTGCTATGCTATGTCCTGGATTCAATTCCCAGGTCGAGGAATGTGTTACTGTGTTTTTCTATAAAATCCTCAGTAGCAGCTTGAAGTTTTGATATGTGCCCGGTTAATGGCAATAAGCTCGCCCATAACAACATAACGGCGAACTATCGGTTAACATTGTTACACACCTCTGCCTAACCCTTCGAGGACTACAGGCGTTATGGTAAGTAGATGGTAAATAAGCTGTATAATAACCTATCATGGAACTTCAAAGTATTTTTATGCCAGCAACGTTTTTAATAGAGCGCCTGATGAAAATAACATAGCATATTTTAGTGAAGTTAAATCGTATAGCTAAAATTGACAAAGTTGTCTTGATTGGACGTAGCTTAGCCAATACAACTAGGGTTACTAATTGCGCTTAATAAATGAAACCTGCGATATTGAATGTGCAAATATTTCAAAAAATATTTAACTACTTATCTACAGAAATCCATGAAATAAACGCTCTGAACGTTTTGGTTCATGGCGGTAACTCGTTGGTGATGCTGTTCGAGCTGGCGGTGACGTCACACCCAGTGCGGGCCGCGCATGCGCTCTACAGCGCCGGGGCAGGTCTCGCGTACGGCGTGTTCAGCGCCTTCTACTGGGCGGTTGGTGGTACCGACAGGATCGGACTACCAGCTATATACCCAGCGCTGGACTGGAACAAACCAGGTAAATAATTATACATTAATTAAGATGAAGAAGACCTTAAATAGGAAGACCTTGAAGATCTTAAATATTCACATATTTCTGTAGTCCAAAATTGTTTTTTTTTTTTTTTTCAAATCTTTAACATTACCCGTGTAGATGTGATCGTCAATATAAAATAATTGATTGATTTTGATTTTGTAACGTCTTTATTTACATAAATAATACAAGAGATACAAAAAGATCTTATTCTTATTGTATGTATACAGATGATGTGGGTAAGTTTGTTACTTAGGCTCTGAGAATTTAAAATAATTAAAAGCCGTATATCTGCGTCAACTGCGCCTTAAAATGTTGATTGGCTCTGATATTTTCCCCGATATTTCCCGTTACAATGAAAATGTAAACTTTATGTTTGCGTGAAATAGACTACGCAGTTAGGTTACATGCAATTTAATGTGAACACAAATGCAGCAACCGAGAGTGAATTCCTGGGTCCGATTCTCATGTAGCGTGGTAGATCATAGAAATATTTGCTCCGTGCGAGGACTGAAATCGTACGCACTACGCTATGCGGTTTCCCAGTAGAAGTCCAAGTCAATTTGATCGTCTTAAAACCCATTTTGCTTTGCAGGATCAGCGTTCGGGTTCGTATCACTATGCGCGGTGGTGATGGTGTTTGCGCACGCGGTGGCAACCTGCGTGGCGACGATACGCACGCGCGTAGCACTGCGCATGCGCGCGCGCCCACACCCCGACCGCCTCATGCTGCCCACGCACTGATCACACGGGAAACTACACTAGTATTGGACAGTACCTTCCTACCTGTCTTGGAAATTGGTTGAAATGCTAAGAAAGTTAAACATGGTTAGGCGATGTCTAGGAAAAATAAGCGCCCGCTCAGAGGCCGTACCACAAGCTGCTAACGCGATCATTATTAGGTCATGAGAAAGGGATGGCGCTATATAATATGTAGAGCGCCATCCCTCTCTCTCAATCGCAAAACGATCGCCATGACACGTTGTGGTACGGCCACAGGTCTCTTTTGGACGTTTTCTGGAATGACAGCTGATCTGCGAGTGATACTGTAGTGACTTATTTGAAATGACAGCGTCAAAGGTGTGCTATTGTTAGGATTGGCCCTAGATTAAACACAGTGTGGACGCGATCATTGCGAGTGGACGAGTGCAGTGATATCCGCTGCTAAGTTATACGACTTTAGTGGGTACCTGCAGATTTGCCTTTACCTGTAATCGATTTTTTTTTTCATTTTGCAGGTCGATATTGTAGCTCTACAATAGTTGTCAGTATCTATTTTTATCTATCGGATCATTTTGATCGATCCAGGGCTTTCTTCTCAGAAACATGACAAGATATAAGTATATAGGTGCAATCAGACTTATAGAGTATAGCAAATCTGTATGGATCCTACTAAAATGCAAAGATGACTGGAACAACAGGTTATTGGCAGTTTCTACAAAGTTCATGGGAGGTACCTAACCAGAACTCAGATATGTGTTACATTAGAATTAAATACTAAGTATTGATAAAAATCGTGTGCACTAAGTTGTTCTTCGAGAATTTCATAAATTCTAAGTACTCTTGTGAAATCAAATTTCTTCTTTGAAAGTAGTGAGTGTGAGAGCGTGGTTTCGACCTAAACTGCGAGCATAATATTAATAATATCATCATTTCAAAATGATATAGCTTTAAGCTTAGTTATCAAACCTTACGGCAATAACAAGCTTCATCTCGAGAATTCTACTTGAATTACCTCCTACCTAAAGTACAGAGGCCAGCACATCAAACTACCACAATCTGTCAAATTTCTTTGATTGATTTTCAACTTTAACACAAAGTGATAAGGTTCATATTCAATTGGGAAAATTTGACAGTTTTGTATAGCTTGACCTGCTAGCCACTGTACTTATTGTATTCAACAACATAACTGATTACTGAAATTATGCTTGAAGTATACTAACTTCAAATATAATTTCAGAAATCAATTTCATTGCTATTTACAGTACGCCAATTATTAGTAACCACATTTCTTAAGGCGCCTCGAAATATACTCACATAGCCTGTATTAAAGAAATCTCAAGAAACTATCCGTGTTTGAAAAACTATGTCCTTCAATATCTTAATATTTAGCAAGTCTTCGACATTTTAATGTCGTTTCAAAATTCATTATTTAGCCATAGAGTATTAAGACATAGTCGTGTGTTTCATGTATTAGCATTTGCATTGTGTTCTTTAACATAAGAAACAAAATGTATGCACGGTGTACCCCATAACATAGATTTAGGAAGTCAGAAGTGATTATTGTAACTTTAAGGACTGTGAGCAATAATATTGCATCTGTATGATAATACTGTTTGTGAGACGCTTTTAGACAATGTCGATCTTTAGCGAGTAATTATTACAGTAACTACATATAATAATATTAATGTTCGACTTATAAAACATTCCTATTTTTTCCAAAGAAACGTAGCAATAAGTTATTTGTATGTGCATTATCTGTAAGAAATAGGAAAAACATTTGAAGTAATATGGTGCCTGAAAAAACACTTCACGAAAATATAAGGTGCTTTCTTGATATTATGATAACTACATATCATACACCTCGTCTGTAGCGGCTACAATATATTTTATTAACTGTACTCTCTTTATTGTTTTTATTAAAAAAAAATAGATATTCGAAATCAATATTACTATAATTATGACGCGTTGTTTGTAGCGAAATAAGGGCGCACACAATACTGGACTGCACTGTACACAATACTGGACGGTGAATCAAGTAAATCCAATTGGAAATGCCAGCACGTGGATTGATCAAATTAATTTTTAACTAAAATAAATTATTCACTGAAAGTATCCCAGTGGTTTTATATGTCTATGTTTGTGCAGTGCCTTATACCACTAAAAAGCATGGTCAATATTGTGTAGAGAAATTGTAAGAGGACAAAAGTGATCGGTGACCTCATTGTTGGAAACTCTTAATGATGTATAATGGATTAAACCAAAATACGGAACAGCGTGACTGTAATACCAAAGTCAAATTGTAAATGTGCCATAAAAATCAAAAGAAAGTTAACATAATATTATAGTTACAAAGGTATAGTAGCATCAAATATATCGTAGTATTATATAAATTAAACTTTACCTCAATTGGATAAAACTCATGTCAGAATGACAGTTGCTATGTACTATGTTTATTCTGAAACATCCCTTGTGTCATTGAGGTATAAGTATAGATGCCAGCAGGTCAAGCTATCCAAAACTGTCAAATTTTCCCAATTGAATACGAACCTTATTACTTTGTTTTAAAGTTGAAAATCAATCAAATTCAAAAATCATATTCTGGTAGCTTGATGTGCTGGCCTCTGTACATTTTCATTGTAGTCCACACCATCTTGAATAATTTGTTCATTCACTTAAATCTGATGCTGATTGTACCGGCTTATAAAATATTTAACTAAATAACCCAATTCTGTATTAGTTGTTTAATTCATTATGCATTCAATGCGCAAATTTTCATTGTAGGTAGTTTTTACTTAAAGGTAATGTGATATTTTTGTATCTATCAATCAAATAAGCATTTTAATTGAAATTCATATCAATAACAATAGTAACCACTGCAGCGGCCAATGGGCAGGCAAATATTTATTTATTCTACAAATACTTCAATACCTTACGTGGGACCACAGAGGGTTAAGACGAAAGTCGTAGAAAACGTGCGATCCGTCAGCCGAAACTTAGTAAATTTAAATTCGTATAATAAATCCAACGTCCACCACGCCGTTAAAAGAATTTTAACTTACCAATATTTTACCAATGACGAATTGCACTATTTCTAGACAGGACGCAAACTATGACTGCAGATTCTAGCACCTTGCATCTTGGACCTTACTGCATAGCGGCAATTTTATCTTGTAGGATAATAATGCTACATATCAAGTTATACATTTCCAGTATAAACTGACCCCCTATTCAGTAGGCTTTCGGTACAATGAGAGCTCAGCTTATAGCGAAAATGTGTAGAAATAGCCGTGCCTCCAAAAATGTATCTATGAACCTTGAACTGTAAATTAAACAATTAAAATAGAACCTATACTTGTTCGCAAATATTGTCAATTATATTGTAACGGTTGTATTGTATGTAACAATGCATTGAATAGCCATTTTAATATTGTTTGCCCTTGGTCGCCATACACATGTTATTGCATTTAGAAACGAGAAAATAACCTGACTGTTATGTTCAAGGAGCAAAGCCTACAGGAAATACAATTAAATTATGCAATTACTATATAAATAGGTAATTACCTAATCGTTGTTAGTAGTAGTTATATGCAAAACATTGTATTATAGACATTCCTGCCTTGCTCCAAACTTAAGTAGGCTCAGCATTTATATAAGCGAATATCTACGTAGTGACTTATTATAGTGATATGAATCGTTCCTAGCCTTAATTTAAAATCGGACAAAATGCTGTGATGCGAAGTTTCTTTCAATGTATTAGGTACTGTTAATTAAACTAATAAGCAATAATAGGCTTGTAATCTCAATAACATTATAAGCAATAATTTATAATTTATAATCGACTGTAATCTCCTTAATAAATATCGTATCTTATAAGTTTTATTTATGGATCCCATCAGTATTCAGTTTTTTTCGGAAATTGACCATACATTTATTTATTTCTAACATAGTTTTGAATTTTAAATTCCAATTTGACGAACGTTGTAGAAAATATCTTGTAAGGGATCTTGTCATATCGTATTATATAATCAGTGTAATAATAAATTCTTAGATTTAAATAAATAAAATATCAATTTTCCCAGGCAGTTTTTTTATCATTACAAATTGACCACGCATGCAACTAATAATCAAAATCAAGGTGACAATAAAAGATCGTAAAAAGTGTGATCGGAATCATTGATGATGCATGAAGGACCATTTAATGAGTGAGTTGAGCGCGATCTGAGGCGCAACGCACGCAGCCGACCTCACCTGCGTACGCGCAGCATCCAGCGCAGACAATCGGAACGCTAGTCGCGCCGCACTCGCGCGCTCTAGCACGCGCATCGCATGCTCACTAATGTTATATTTTTAGTCTCACTATAGAACTGCACAAACTGCAAAAAATTGTAAAAGCGCTATGTTCAGAAGAAGCTAGATTTTAATAAAAAAAAAACATCAAAAAGTGCTTTGTGTGTGTAAAAAATAAAGTATAACTGGTATGTATACTATATATTTCTTTTAACAACAAAATATTGGTTTAAATAATTGTTTATAGTAGATAAACACACTTTATTTTGAAAAATAAATCTAAACCGAATAAAAATTAACGTAAGCTCTTATGCAGTTAAATTATCTAAAGAAAATACTGACTTTAAAAAAAAGTTTCATTCCTTATTATACTAGGTACTGATAAATATGAATTACATGCTGAAAGTAAGTTAATCCTGGGTAAATTCCATTAACCGTCGTCCATCGTACGTTATTTAAAAAAAACGTAAATTTGTTCAAAGATTAACGGCTCTTTAACATTTATCTTCCGCATTGGTGCCAGGGGGATCTATATCATATATAGTATAGGTGTAGATAATATATGTATTTAGATTAATTTCCACAGCAAATCCTTAGCAAATTCTAATGAGAATCAGTATTATTATTTATTACAGCTACCCAGCTAGGTAAAGACTAAAAGCTATATTATATTATTTATTAGATATTGTAGAAATATACAATAATAATCTTTTGTAATTTTCTGTACTCAGCATTATATGTAGTCAATAGCTACTTTATTATTTAATTTACGAGTCTAAACAACTGGAACACTATGTTTTAATACACAAATCCCACGCGCTTTGGCGAAGAAGTCAAAAATAGCTTGAATATATTTTGCGGTAATTGTAGTGACGTCAATTGTAAGACGTCCGAAAACCTTATCTGATATTTTTGCACACACTTAATAAGTAAATAAAACAGTTTTTCTTTAAAAAAAAGTAGTAGTTTCTATTTGATTGCTAACGTATATTTATGTACGGTACGGTATATTTATGCACAAACATGTTAGTTTGCCATAAAATAACTGCCAGTAATTACTCGATTAAGTATTCTCGATCGTACAAAAATTACGATAGTTGAACCAGCACTTAAAAAGGGGAAATCCTCGACCTAATCTATGTATAGGTGTGTTACTAAGTACTAAAGACCTGTTAAATGCCCTAACATGTAACAAAAAATGTTTATCAATCGACTACTGAACCCGTTTACAAATTCACTACTCGAAAGGCCGATTGCCTTTTGAAGGTTCCCTCCGTAAACAAAAAAAAGGAACCTAGGATGGTGCAGGGTTCGTCTTCGTGTCATCGGTTATTCTGGGGTAATAAACGGAGTTTTTTTTAGTGTAATAAGACGACAAACAAACATACGCGACGTCTGATGGTAACCGATAGCAGCAAACGCCAGTAGTATATATTACTAGCGCGCCGTTATCTTAAGACCTTATCTTTCATGCCCAGTAATTTCACTGACTACATTGCCCTTCGAACGGGAACAGTTATTACTTAGCTGTAGAATATTTGGCAACACCGTGTTGCCTACCTGTGGGCCTACCTTGAATCTTCCACCCTAAAAGAGAATGCACAGGCTCCATAGAAAAAAACCAGCTCCCGGGCACGGTAATGATAGAGGGAAAAAGTTGTATCTCAAATCATCAATAATAATTAAATAATAACCGGTTATGATCGTGCTCCTTGCTGGAAAACATAAAAATTGCCTGTTGTATTATTCAGGCGTCCACTTAAAAAATGCAGTTTAATTAATTATTTTTAATTACTTTATTCAAAAACACGATGTTAAAATTTGAGCTTGGTTCATTTTATATTTTTTACAATGCTTAAAGTCGTTGAAAACACTATGTATACATTTACCCATAAGTATAGTACACACACCAGCTCTGAAGACAACTATTAAATTGTACGTACGGACCTTAATTAAGAAATATGATAGAAATTCTCATTTTAGAACCATCACCGTTACTAACCGAAACTCTCTCCTAATTCCACTAGGATCTTGGCGCATCTCCCACTGACGCGCCTAGATATTGGCTGACAGCCCCAAATACGTTTCAACATGTCAGTGGACATGTTAATATAGTACATATATCTACATTATTTATACTGAGTAATAAATAGCAAGTCTATTAGTTTTCTACTAACTGCTATTTTGTGTAACTGTGAATTTGACATGTATCCAGGGTTTTCTAAAACACCACACATGAGTTTTGTATATGTATAGATCATCAGTAATCTGGGCATACGCAGAAAATCGTTGTGTTAGAAAATAAATAAATATTTCTGGTCAATTTTACCAACACCATCTAGTCCTAAACTAAGCAAAGCTTGTACAGTCAGCGTCAAATAGTTAGTGACACTCAGGGTATTCAAATAAATAGACGCAACCAAAAAGTCAATAATATCGGTACAAACAAAGTTTCCATATTGTTGTCAACATTATAGTCGCTCAAAAGGTCGAGACGTTTAAAATGTCATATAGATAGGTTCAGTCAAACCGTCATAAATATGGTAACAGTCATCCCGCCAATGGTATCCAAGCATTCTAAGTGTTCAAAAATATGGAACACATTAGAAAAATAAACCAGCATGTTATAGAAATAAACGGTTTCCCAAAGATGAAAACCTCTTTAGGCAATGTAGTGTTATTTGCATGTTATTCTATTTATCTATCAGTAATATCAATGTCAAGTGCAAAACTAAAGCAAGCTAGAAATATGGCTACGCATTAGTGACACCACAAAACATCGAATTATATATTTGAGGGAGGAAGGTGTCTCCGTAACAGATATTTCAAATGAACTGGGAATATCCTTATGTACCTATCGTTTTAGATGTTACGTGTAGTAACCTATCGAATTATTCTCATCTCTGTAGATACTCATTTCTTCATATTCGCACATATATGTATAAACAAGCACACAGCCCGCCTGATGGTAAGCAGTCGAAAACTAGAGAAAATTGAAAAGATGCAAGCGATTATCGACCTTATTGACATTATTTTATTGCTTATTTTTAGTTATTCATCCACTCTATTACCTTGTTTATGTTTAAAATAGCAGTTTTTGAGTAATAGTCAATAAAGTTGAAAACTTTGCACCTCTTTTTTGCAAGCACTATCGAGTCTAGTTTTGTCGACGTTCATTGTTAATTAAAATAAAATAAAATGATCATGATATTGAATCATATATTTTAATTATGCACTCTTGCTCTATGAGATATATAGTCATACTAATTATCAATGAGGTTTAGGTACATCTATTTTCAGTCAGCTGTATATTGCTAAGTAAACGGCTATGCACGAAATTCTTTACAAAACAAAAGACATGTCTATGACGTCATGCTTAAAATGAAAAGGACAGCAGTAGTTTCTATTCCTTTCATTTTTGTGTATAAATGTTTTCACATTAATTGATGACAGAAAGAATATTTAAAATATATAGTAGTAAAGTTCATTTTTCTAATGTGTTCCATATTTTTGACCACTTAGAATGCTTGGATACCATTGACGGGATGACTGTAACCATATTTATGGCGGTTTGACTGAACCTATCTATGTGACATTTTAAACGTCTCGACCTTTTGAGCGACTATAATGTTGACAACAATATGGAAACTTTGTTTGTACCGATATTATTGACTTTTTGGTTGCGTCTATTTATTTGAATACCCTGAGTGTCACTAACTATTTGACGCTGACTGTACTATGAACTTGACAATGGATATAATAAAATACTTATCTAGTTTTTTTTTTGTTAATATAACTTATAATACATAAGAAACACTCAGACAAACACAAACACTTAAATGTTTGTTAAGGTGTGCACCTGGTAGGGTGATAGATAACACTGTCAGAAGGAATTAAATAATTAAAGTCCAAGGTTAGAACAACTAGTTTAATTACCACAAAATACACGTACAAATATAAGTCACGCGTGTGCCTACCCTGTGCCCTAAGGATAACGACATAAGTGCATTGTGTGAGAAGGCGGGCGAGCGAGCTCTGAAGGAGCTTCGTCAGTATGAAAATGTCGCCACATGTTCATCACATAAATATTTGTGTTTTGTGGGAATCGTACCCACGACCTCGTGTTCAGCAGACCGACACACGAACCACTAGATCACAGACGTCGTCAACACATATCCTCGTCCAGTATGTCGTCTCATACAGACTATAAACTGTACTTGCCTTCTCGTGACCCGTGAACACATTCACTAAGACCCTGATAAAAAGCAACAGAAGTCATGGGAATTCGCGTGTTAGTTTGTTACCTTGATAGAACATGATAACTAGTGGAGAAACCGTGCTGCGTATTCGAACGTACAGCTCGTCACGGTTTGCAGAAGCAAATAATATATAAGTTCAGATTAGATCCATCTGGCTATAAGACCGAAGAAGATACAAACAGGTCTTATAAGCAGATTGATCTAATTCTTTTTTGTAAACAATAAATACAATTGGTGAGCGTCCCGGATGTTTAGAAATACGCGAATTACCGGTAGATGGCCATGTTAGTACCATATCCTTAATATTATTACCAATCGTTCACTTATCGTGACTGACCGCGCATCCTTAAGGTTAGGATAATAAGGACCGTTTTCCTCAGTTTCTAATGCCCTTGAAATCGTTTTCCACGTAGTTAGCTCCTCGGCTGCCTTAAATGATGTTGTAGGTCGGTGCAAACATAATAACTAACAATTATTATAGGTTAAACACAAATAAGTTTTACGACGTTGGACAAGGCGACTTAACAAATTAAGCATAGCCAGTGTTGACCCATAGTGCGGCCTGATTGTGGAAATATTTGCAAAATACTAAAAAGTTCAGTTGTATGGTTAAATTGTTTACCAATATACCTATACTCGTCGTAAAATAAATCGGATATTTAATATATTATCAAATCAAACTTCTAACGAAATTGGGAGGCTAGAATTAATTTAACAATATTTTGTGTTAATCGTGCATGTTGTAGTTTGTGATTTGTGTTGGTAATTCAAGATGAATTTTATTTACTGCGGTGATGGTGACGATGATGATAGGAATTGTACCTTTGCTAAGAAATTTTAAGAAAGCCAGACTCGAAGAGCTAATTGTAGTTTCCAAGACACTGATTATATTGGCGTTATCTGTGAGAATGCTGGTACCCATAACACAAGTTAAATCTTTGCTTGAGTACCACAATCCACACAAATACTATCAAAGATCTGATCCCATTGTTTTTCTGTTCATTTATATGATGTTTGTAATGTTTGTTTGAACAACTTCTTTGTGTCGAATAAATTATTATTATTATTTATAAACGTAGACTTGACCGCATCCAGATTGCTTATCCTCACACATAATATGATTGATACTCGCGAGTGATATTTAAGCCAATCAGACCTTCAATTTCGTATTTATTTTGTCATGATGTCAGCGACTTAATGTCAGAATCGTGATTCGTTTTATATATTTGATATTTAGGATTGTCAAGCTAATACAGAGTTATGTGAATAACTTGTTATTATTAAAATCATTGGTATGTTTGTGTATTTCATTAAGAAAATACTTTACGTTGTTAGGTATCGTGCAATATATGCATTATACGCTCAAAGATGGAAAACACTCATTGAGCGAAAAAACAGCTCACAACGCGCTGTGGTCAATTATATTAGTTGAGCTTCAAAATGCAAGAAATTATAAAAACTAAATACTACAAAAATCCTACTTATGCTAGGTTAGGTTGTTAGGTTTTCAAATAAAGTTTAAGTTAAATATAAATTAAAACAAAGCTAACAACTGATATACTTTCTAATATAATTGATAACAACGCGTTATGAGCTGTTTTTTCGCCCAATGAGCGTTTTCGATGCGATGAACAATAAGTGTTTGTGTTTGTCTGTGTGTTTCTTATGTATTTAGAATACATGTAGTATGCATCTATAAAAAAGTATTCAAGTCCATTGTCGACTATCAATAGTACGAGCTTGTACTATTACGTGCTGTGTAAAGTGTCCCAAATATTAATTTATTTATTTATTCTGCAATTAATGTTTAGATAAATATATATTATATTATATAAATTTTACAAACAGGTACTTACTGATGTTTCCGTCTTATTTAATAAGATTAATAACTGACGGCGCGACTTACAAACTTACCTATACGTAGTCTCGTAAGGTTATTTAACTTATACAGCCCTCGGTTAGTAAGCAAACTGTTTAACATAGGCCTTCATAGATATAATATTATGCTAATTTTATTGAAACGTCAAAAAAGTGATGGTATTATATTATAATAAATGTTAATATTATTTATATTGTATTTTATGTTTTCAAAATCGTAGCTTACAATGAGATCGTCACTATTTTGTCGCAGGAAGCGATATAATGCATAGCTTGTTTGTCATGTTTTGCATTATTGTCCCTTACGTATACCGAATATTTATTTTCGGAACTTGCTTGAATAAAAAAAATCATGAGTGTGTAAGTAGTTTTAGTGAGTAACGTAAATTGCCAATTAAGTTATACGTAATTTAATTAATAAAATAATTCGATGTAACCTCAGTCCTCAAAGTTGCGCCTATTACACTAAATTACTCAATGTAACAAACATTCTTTCATTCAAGTTTCAACGGAACGGTAACTCAATTCGTTCTACGTCATATATTATGTAGGTCATTGGGTATCTGCGACTGCGCAACCTGCTATCAATGTTCCGTTGAACTTGAACTTGGAGTGTGTTTATTTACTGAAACTGGTTAAGGCCTCTGTTGATATTTACGTATTACTGCACCATTTACGTATGTTTGTGTGTTAGATGTTACGTTGTCTGAGAACAACGTAACAACTAACACACAAACAGAGTTGTCGGAAATATGTAGGTTCACTAATTGCGGCAATAAATGTCTATCATTAAAATGCGCTTAAACAACTTAACGGTATTTTAATTGCAGTCGCTAAATTGTCATAGAACTGACCCACATGTTTAAACCACAAGTCAGTGTCATCAAATAGTATGTTCTTGAATTAAATATATATTTATTTATTAAGTGTCTGCCCATAGCCAACTTCTATAAGACTTGGCACGATGATAGCTGAAGCTAAGAGAAGAACAGAACTTAACCGTTAAGATACATTACTCTATCTTATACATTTTATCAGGAGAGCATCAATCTCTGCTAGAAAAGGATTAAAGGTCCCATAGCATTAGGAAAACAAGATTAACCGGGCTAACATCGCGGAAAGAGATTTTTAAACGACGAATCATATTTTTTCTTAATGTTACAAAACTTTGTTTTATTTTCTTTGCAAATTCAATTAGGTATAGTGTAATAATAATAAGTTTATTTATTATTCGTCACCTAGTTGGCGCTGAAACTATGAATAATTAAATACGGGATAACAGCATTTATAAGAGTGTATTATCTTATTTATTTTAATAACTTTATATGACTATACCGTAGTTTTTCTGTGCTGCCTCAATTCTTTTAACGGAGAACCATCATTCTGGACATAAATGGACAATTCAAAAATAGTTAACAGGTATAATTATCTAAACTATTAAATACCCACCTATTACAAAACATAAACTTTACCTTGACTTTTTCGTAAGTACTTAAGTGGATGCCGAAGGCAATCAATACCAGAGAATATAATAACTTTGATTCGATAAAAAAGTTACTAGAAAATTTAAAGAATTGTTCAGAATTATATTAAAAACCAATAAACAACTATCCAAAGATCTGCAATCATTTTCCTTACGCATAAAATATAGTTAAGTATGTGTATTGTATATCGCACTTAGGTTGCTGGCAACTTGCATAGCCAAGCACCGCATAGGCCGCCGAGACGCCAGGTCAGCCCCGCGTAGCGAAAAAAAAAATACCAAAAACTTTTTACAGTGAAAATTAAAATCTTTCAAAAACCTATTTTTTCTTTTGCAGTGTAATGTTTTTTAATACCATCAACTGCACGAAATTCTTGTAATTTTGTAACACATGTTACATGTTTTAAAGATGTTTGTATATTGTTTTATTTATTTATTTATTCATAACCTGCTTATAATCCTACTTAGTGACTTATTCTGCGTTTCTAAGACAGATTTAATCCAAAACATCTAAACATAGAGCTACAAAACAGAGTTACAACAAGCTCGTCTATGTCAGTCAATTCATTCGCTCACCTTGACACAAAAAATTTGTAAGACTCCAAACAACTCATTTGAAAAATTTAATGTAATGCTGTCAAAAAATATCATATCAGCCTATGTTAAACGAGCCCCCACTCGTGGCGATACGTACCTAAAGTAATCGGCCCACACTCCGGCAATCAGTCTTACTATCAATCTGCTAGTCTGGAAAATATATTTAGTATTTACCGTGGCTTGTTATTGGGTAATACATACCTACCCTGTGTACCTGTCAGCCATGCTCGTCTACTGCAACAGCTACAAATTAATAACGGTGGCAAAGAAGTAATGTGAGAGTCATTCATTTCATTCAGTCATTCATTCATTCATTCATGATCACGCCTCGTATAAGTAGGTAACATCATCGGTTAGTGAAGAATTTTATTTTAGGTTAATATTAGATTAATTAGGTGCATGTTTAAAGTCAAAACTTATAAGTTGCATGTTTGCAAAATGTGAATGTTATGGAGAAAAACCGAAAAGAAACTCTATGGACAAAAATACTATAATGATATCAGTCATAACATTTTTGTTCACAAATTGTGTTGAGAATTGATATTAAGATTAATTCAATAGATAAATAAAAAAATATGCAGAAAAACGATTGCCATATGCAGAGTTGTCCAGTTCCAAGAGACGCATGAGGTGTGCGTATAAGCGTCGTTTGACTTACTCGTCAGTGTGAGCCTCATAGATACTTTGACGAAGCTACAGGGCCACACGTGTTCCTTGAATTCACGTGCACGATATACCGGCGACTCTCACTAGAGTTTTAGTGTATGTTGCAATCCCCAATTCATTCACTTTTATGATAATCAGATAAATTCACCTTGAAATGCCATTCCGACAAAATAATAATTTATGTATCCTTGTCCACAGCTATACATAAGTACATATTGAAGCCACACTCAAGATGCGATGGGCAAATAAAAACCTATATTATTAACTATTCAACGACGAATCATTATTAATAAGCCAAAATGCAGTGGTCCTGGAGACAAACCTTTTACTGTATGACGGGAATCCTTGGAAAGGATGTCAATGATTCGTGCGAACCGTTTACGAGATCATGCCTTGGAAGAGTGTCGCCCCTCTACTGGAGAGTTCCCATCCTCGTTTGGGCCCTATTCATCTTAATCTGGTCCATGTCATCCTTTTGGGGCCCGACGGAAAAGTTTTTCCTGTACATGACCCACTGGGGTCTGGCATTTATAGTGCTGGAATCGATATTTGGCATATTCGTCGCCATAGGACGTACAGGTTTAACAGGTCAGTACTTTGTTACATTTTAATTGTTTGTATCTGCTAATTAGGCCCTAATGGCCGTCTTCCGAGCGAGTCGGTGGTGCATCACTAATCGCGCTGGTTGCTCCACCGATGTTTCACACACCGCATCCTGACTGTCAGGCAGCTGGTGCAAGAAGTTCACTGTGCCACCTGCACCGGTTTACCTGATAACTACAGCATTCTTGTATCGTAAAAATAGATGCACGCCTGCGACTCGGTCGCGCGTGTACAATTATTTCGTAAATGAAACCGACTAAAACTGGAATTCTTGTAACTATCAATTAATAATTTATATATCCTCTGTCGATACACTTTAATGAAAAAGTTCATGATTTCTCATAATTAAAAAATGTATAAAGCTGTTTGTTATTATCATAACAAAGCGTGGGAAGGTTAGGTTTTGATCTAACACGAGATAAGAACAAACCGCGAAATGTTTTCCGCAATTTACTTAGTAGATGCGAACATAATTAATGCAACACATTATTCTAATAAAAAAATGTAAACCATCGTCAATGAACAATATCGAAAGTAAAGTATGTCAAAAAATACTGTAAATCACACTGTTGTATACAATAGGTATACAACAGTGTGATTTACAGTATTTTTTCTTCCATTAATATCCTTATCCATAACGCCTAGTTCCATAGTTACACAAATACTAATCATCTCATTAATTGACACACAAAGGAAATATTAGAAATAACTTTTGTAAGAAATGATTAAAAATCTATGTCGCAAGACCTTGACGATTCAATAGGGTAAAAAAATCGTTGCAGAGTCTGTTACAAGATCAAGCGGCTCACGCTTCACTGCTTGTAGCACATTTTCACTACTTAGTCTGTCACTAACTATGTACACGATCGGTCATATTATTATTACGCTGCAAATATGTACTATAGCGATAAAATAGAGGTTATCATCGCAATCATTTGAAGGATCAGTTCGATCACGCATCGAACAAAGAACGTTTGGAAATGTGGTTACACGATTGTTTTTACGAGTGTTTTGTTGGTGTTTGTGTGCGTTGTGGTCGGTGATAGTGCGCCATGCAGTGGGGCGGGTGCGCGCGCAGGCAGTGTCGGTGGCGGCTGTGTCTGTTGGAGCATCCATCGCCGTGTAACTTCTACGTGAGCTGTTGGCAAAGCAACCGCTCGGCCGCGCCGCTCTTGTTGCTCAGGAGTTTCCTATTCCTGTTCACGACGTGCGTGCTGATCGCGTCTATGGTCACCTTGCCCTTGACACTGAACATACATTTCGGCTACTGGTTCATATACCTAACGCATTGGGGTTTCCTACTAATCGTCCTCACCGCGGGCTTCTCTACTGCTGTATCAGCATATGCTTATTTTAAAAGGCCTATTGGTACGCTTATTGTTTCTTCTCTATACTTATCTTGGCACGTGTGATACTTGTTCTGATAAAATTGTACGTTAGTTTGTAATCAAAACGTACGCAGTTGTACTTATAACATGAACATAGCGTAACCTTACATTTATTACGAAGAGGATGATTTAAGCTAAAGTTTTTATGGAGTTGATGTATAAGGTTGGTGCTTTGTCAGAGCATTTATACATTGTTGCACGTGGCTGTCCTGAGGAGCACGTACCAGCGCGGTCGTCTATCTGACCTCGTGGACGCTTAAGGTCCCCTAACGTATTATTATCTCAACTTAATCTCATCTCTGACTAACACTCCATAACCTAAACTATATGAAAATAAAAAATAATCAATTATGTATACTATTTCTACAATATGGAGGCTTACTGTTTTATCGAGGTCATGAACAATATTTTATAAAAGAGCGGATGCATTAATAATGTTACGCTGGGCGACCAATGTTAGCGTAACATATAAATATGTATAACATTCATATTAGGCCTCTTGTAGCTGACTCTGGCGAACTAAGCTTATTCCTATGCCACCTCATACTTAAGTCGTGTATTAGCTAATACAGGGAAAGCGGCAAACATCGGCTATTTTATGGAACACCATAAATGCTCAAGAAATGTAAACATAGTTTAGACGGACATATATTGTTTGAAAATATGCATTTCACTGCTAGATTCAAGGCCACACGAATAGTAGTTCAGGCGAACCTTTTTACAATTAAACTTTCATAAAATTAAATATCAAAACACTAAAATTCTGTCATTGAGAAAGCTACTGCCTTATATTATCTATATTCAAGGCTGCTGTTTAAGTATATGATATATTAACATCTACAGACGCAACGTTCGGACTGCCATGGTACGTAAAGACCTACTGGATTCTATACAACATTACCATTCCCGTGGCCTTCCTCATCACCGTCTTCTACTGGGGAATTCTGAGGACTTGTGAGTATAAACATTATATATTGTATATGAGTTATCTAGATTATTTTACAGATAGCACATAATTATCATGGAACCTAATAAGTTTCAAGCATTACATCCCGAATTATTGTTATGTATGTAGTCTACACTGCGTAGCAACTACAGCCCATAGCAACTACACTGTGTAGCAACTACATCCTGTAGCAATTACACCCCGTAGCAACTACATCCCGTAGCAACTACACCCTGTAGCAACAACACCCCGTAACAACTACAGCCCGTAGCAACTACACGCTATAGTAACTACACCCGTAGTAGCTACGCCCCGTAGTAACTACACGGCGTAGCAACTACACCCCGTAGCAACTACACATTATAGCACCCCATTATTACAGTCTAATAAATTACTAGCAATCAATTTCAGCTACTTATTGATACTCTAATAACAACAGTTAATAACTCTTAAATTATAGTTAAAATATAACGCGCACAGTAACATCTTGGCATGTTTTTTTACTAAGCCCTACTGACAATCATAAACGAATGATTTATGTAATGATAGTGATATAACATAAAAATTATACATATACATTTATATATTATTATGAAGACGCCAATTTTATATGACATTTAATTCCAGATACGGATACTTTATTTTCCTCATTCAGACTTCCAGTGGCCTTTTGTAGATATTTTTTAACCAACCTTCTTTTTTTATTCGAAAGGAATATTTTGAATTTTTGCAGCGGCTGACACGGTGAATTTCGCGCCGAATCCGGTGCTGGACGTGATGGTACACGGCGTAAACTCGGCGGTGATGGTGGTGGAGCTGGCGTGCTCGGCGCACCCCAGCCGCCTGATGCACATCATGCAGCCGCTCTACTTCGCCGGCGCCTACATGCTCTTTAGTGTTATTTATTACTTCGCTGGCGGACTGGACCCGTAAGTCAATGCTCACATCTACCTCCCTTTTCCTTCAATACCTGCTCAAGGTCAGCCAATATTCCCGTTGATGGAGACCGAGACAGACATGATATGATACATGGTAGCTTAGTACGGACTATAGCATTCTAAAACGACGACTGGCTTAATTTCAACATATTGGCCTATTATATACATATTGGCCTATGTATATTGGTATACAATATTGGTCGCATCTCATCGTCAGTATAAGAATAGTAGGAAACATTACTTATTCTGATGATAATTTCAGAAATAATACATCTCTACTATACTGAACCAACTTCAAGAGGTGGCTTCTCTTGCAAGTTCAGTATACATATAATTTAGCTGTTGATTTTTCTCGTCATATTATTTTTTTCGCCGCGTTTCCAAAAAAAGTTGCGAAATATCACAAAGGTCATCAAAGTATATAAATAAATAAATAACACTTTTGTGATATACAATCATATGCTATATCTTTAACTAGCGGCCCGTCCCGGCTTCGCACGGGTGGACATAAGATTTTTCCCTAATCTTTTCTAGCAATAAATATAGCCTATGTTACTCAGGGTGAATGTAGCTTTCCAATGGTGAAAGAATTTTTGAAATCGGCACAGTAGTTTTTGAGTTTATACATTACAAACATACACACAAAAATACAAATCTTTCCTCTTTATAATAGTAATGTAGATTTGCAATTAAACTGAGTACACTGTCTCTCTTATTGACTTCTAAGCTAAATTTTGCATCAAAAATATTTGTTAAACTGATTATTTTTGTTATTTGCGAGCTTGTATCCTTCACATAAATTTGTTGTAGTACATACTTAGTTCATCACAAGACCTTAACAAGTTTTAGATAAACACTTTACATTATTACGAAATCACAAACATGATAACATGTTTTGCTCAATCAAAATGTTCAATTTAATCATTTGGCTGACGGGACGAGGACAACGCAAATAACTTATTGATATAATAAGTAGCCAAAAATAATTTGTTTTTATAAATATTTTAACGAAATATAATAAACTGCGCATCAAAAATACTGATTAAGGGACCAAATTACTGATTGAGCAGCAAAATTCTACATGTATCGGTAGGCCATAGTGGGAGTAATTCCACTCAAATTGGAGCTCGACTGGGGAAGTACCGCCTTGCAGATAATCGAAGTGAAATAACACTGCTTTGAACTGTGACGTGTTCCTTACGGTAAGCAAGGTTGCCAGAGCTCTGCACGGAAACGTTGTGTTGGCAGTGGGGGGACTTTGATCCTTATACTACCAACCCAACTATTCCTCTTTTATTTTACAGGGTCGGCAACGCGCAAATAATATCTATGATGAATAATATTACTTACTATTAGGTGGGCCGTATGATTGTTTGCCACCTCAGTGGTTTAAAAAAAAAGAGGCAGAGGTCGGCGAGAACCAAATCTGAATATTTTGAAACAAAAGGGATAACTAGTGGCTAAGATAGTATCATTCAGACGCTCCTTAATTGTGACTGACTTAGTAATTTAGAAGGCAATGTACTTAGATTTTTAGAGGCGCATAATGCTATTAAAAAGAAGTCTGTTTAATTAGCACCCTATTTTAACACAACATACCATCTCGCATGTATACGTGTTAGGCAGCGGTGCACTAAGTAATACACACCCACAAATCACTGGGGGTTTTCTATGCAATTGTCAGTAACCCTTCGGAGAATACAGGCGAGATTATATGTTATGTTACAAAAAAGTAATACAATTATATTATTCATGAAAATCATAATCATATACAATTAAATTTTAAATTAATTCTTTATTAATTACTTATTTATTAATTATTCATGGGCTACGATGACCACTTACCATCAGGTGGCTCGTCTGCTCGTTTGCAAAATAAATCACACTAATTATTTATTTGCGTAACCATGTCTCTTTTGCTCGTTGCATCAACCTAAAAGTTCAAGATCAAAATATTTTATATGTTCTAATTGATTGTTCCGCGCCTTCGAGATGTGTCGTAACAGTTGTGGCCTCGACTTCTAAATGACACATGACCAACTTACTTAGGCTCGGAGGACAGTGGTCATTCACTCATGCATAATATTATTCAAGTTCAAAAGTATTACGCAGACTGACACTGGTATTACGGCAAACGTTTTGATGGTACAAATGCTGTCATAGCAAACAAAATACAGCAACATAGGACACAAGGAATTACGACGTATTTGTACGAATTTATTAGATGTTATATGTAACCTTAAAAGATTTACCTTGTTTCTGAATTCGGAGACGATAAAACAAGGAAACAGATAATTTAAAAAACAACTTTGTTTAGTATGCAGCGCTCGCGCATTGGTATAACAACACTACGCGCGTTTGTATAGTGTTTTATTATTTGGGGACATCTTTCCATCATGATGCGTCACTCAAGTTACGGAATACCTTTGCCGAGAGTTAAGTTACTGGAATATAGTAGATATTCTTTAAAGTTCTATGTCAGCACATCAGATAAATCAAGGTTTTAAATTTATGATGATAGAGTCGAGACGTTTATCTCAATTGCTCAATAGAAAATTATTTAACTTTACACTTCTAATACATAAAATTTAATTGGTTTGTCTAATTCATGAATAAAACAACAGCTAGTAAAATGTAATCGTATGGGAACATAAAACGATCATAGGAATCTGTGTAGTAGCAATGTGCGTTTACGACACCTGTGAGAATTTCACACGATATTTGGGCCTTTGCCGATAGAGCAAGCAAGCATACAATAAAGATCCGGTCCGGTACATTTAGATTTGACTTCTAGGTATTTCTCAATAACCTGCGAATCACAGAACGATAAAGAATATGATATCTTATCGTTTATTTACATTCCCCACACACACGTTAAGCTCGGTGTGAAACTGTGAATTCAAAGATGAGATGAGCTGGATAACGTTTGATAAGATACGTAATAATATATACCTATAGTATATAATATTAAGTGTATATCAGACCTTAGAATGATCTACATCAACGCAATCGAGTTTCAAAACTCTATACTCAAAATTACATGGCAATTATAAAGCTTGTTCATATTCACATTATACACGGTAATGTGAACGGCCGTATTTATGTTCTCGCTTAATGCTAAAGATACGCATGGGAAGCCTTGGTTTTATTTAACCAAACAGCAAATATGTACTCGAGTGAGTACTAGAAGTGTTGGCTAAATAAATACAAATATATAGCCCTTTCGTAAACGGATAGGCACCAATGCATTCATTGATATTGAATAAATAAATAAATATATATACATGCGCATTTATTTGATTTTGTTTGACGCTCAGATATACCTATATGACGTAGATTTGAGTATTAAGGTGGCCCTTTTTTATAGTACAGAAAATCCTCATGGATCCTCCGCCAACCGTGGAGGTGTAAGGGTATTTCGGACTCGTAGCGACTAATTTCATGGCCATGGGATCCGCAAAATTCGACACAATAATGACAGGCTGGTGGTCCAGCAGTTGCTGGACTCCGTCAATTAGTGAGGCTTTTCCTCGCATACTGATTGAAGGCCCGCGTGTTCGCCACAAGCGTGCCGCCTCAGTAGGCACGCTTATGGTCAGCGACAATGGTCCCAGTGGACCATTGCCTGGTCGGGCGATGAAATCAATTCAACCGCCCGCAGGCCATATTAAAGTGAACCTATCTTATTCTTGAAATATGCAAGGACAGCTGAATAAATTGTATTTACTATTTTACGCAGAACAGGCAATAAAGTTAAGTTAATAAAGTTGTTTATATGTCACGGGACCAAACACTACCATGAACTAAACAACTACCAACAAATAAAGTCATTACCTTATAACAATACAAACAAAAAACATACCAGCCATCGCACTGGTATTCCCTGAAGGGTTAGGCAGAGGTGTACCAATGTACTGAACCCACAGTTCACCTGTATTTTTAGGTAGTATATATGTGATGTTGTAGGCGAGGCCTTAAACCGGGCACAAATCCAAATTTCGAGCTGCTACTGAGAATTTCATAGAAAAACCTAGTAACACTGCTCGACCTAGAAATCGAACCCAGGACAACTAGCGTAGCAGCCGCGCAGCACCGCTAGACTAACAAGGCACTTATAGATATATTATATACCATACCCATATCATACCTATACAAATATGCCTTTGTACGCTTTTTTTGTGCAAAACGAATAAATAAATATTACTCATTTACTCGCAAATCCTCTGAAGATGACCATGAATGACCTGACTACGAAGTGTGCCTACTATGTGCACAATGACATAATAATTATAATTTCAGGTCTAAGACATTAAAATATTATCTACAATCACTTTATCACAGCCTAAAGAATTCTTCCCTAAGACAATTATTGTACGTCGCGTCGTTCTAACTTCTGTGTTCTTACTATAATATAGAATAACTTGTTGTAAAGAAACTATACTAATTATGTATTGTGTTCTGGGGTACATACTTAAGAGAAATTCACACATCGTGGCGTGGGAATGACCTTACTTCACATTCGGACTGGAGTCCTCACAATAAAAAATCTTACAGGTTTTGCGTAAAATGTAGTTATGAATAGAGATTATTTTCAGTGATTATGTGGTTCATTAATGCTTATTTATCAGGCAAAAAAGGCATTCTATATCTTGTTAGTTTCTTTTTATTATTTTTATTATTTAAGAGGCTTTCATCCACAATGGCAAATCAGCCTCATCATACCTTATATCTTGTTAGTTCTTTAAACAAATATTTCACAAATAAAAGTATTCTGATTCGTCTGACAATATTTATACCTACAACTAAATATTGACAATATAATGGTGGCAGAAATCATTTAATACAAAGACTTATTGAATTCCGTCTTATACATCATTGAAGTGCTATTTGAAGACCAAACAGATCTAAAAATAGCTCATAATATTAATTGATATCAGATACCTCTATTGATGGATATAATATGTACTTACTTATCTCTTACTAGATAGTTAATGTAAACTTTAATGTTTCAGATGGGGTAACCCGTTCATCTACCCTGTGGTGGACTGGTCTAAGCCGGAGCAGACGATGGTGGTGATCACATTGACAGCCCTGTTCCTTGCCCTGATGCACCTTGTAGTCGTGGGCATAGCTGCGGCACGAGACGCGGTTGCCAAGAGACGCCTCGCGGTGGCAACGGGCGTCTACAACGACGCATTCACACCATAGATACAATTTACTGCTAGCAATGCACCTGCTAGATTTTTTCATCTAGGTATCTACACCCGGCCATGACACCTCCCAAGGATAGCGTGTATGTTATTATCCCTTTATAAGGATCAACAAGTGAAAATGTGTCAATGTAAATGAACTATTCCGGGTGTGTAGTGTATTAAAATGTGATATAATTTAACGAAATAAACTCCTAGGTAGAGTAGGAAATAAACAAGTGAAACTTATATTTTTAGGACATATACTTAATTAGCGCTAAACAGATTAACGTTTTGTAAATCTAAGTAACTAACAGAAAAATGAAGTTTATACTTACAAGAGCATTCACTTCGCTTTTTTGTATTAATTTAATATAATGTAAAGGTGTTTATAATATACTTTTTAATCAAAGCGCACTGTGATTTTAGTTCGTTAAGAATAAGGTGTAAAAAGTTATGCTGTAATATCTACTTATTATATTTTTTTATGATTATATAAACAATGTCTCATGGAAAATAGGTGTTTTCAATGTTGTGACTCAACTAAACATTTGGTTTACCACAAGCGCCTAGATGACCACGAAGCGATTTTTGGAAACCTAGATATCGATACTTCATTGATTACGGTACATGACATAATATAATTACAATAAATATGTGCACGGCTATTATTTTACCCTTTTAAAATTAGGTTTAAAGAATTTATTCTCATAAATAAGTACATGAAGTTCATTTACAATGAGATACTAAAAACTAATTTATGTCGAGTTGACGAGTATGTCTATCTGGGACAAACCATCCAGTTAGGTAAGTCCAACTTCGAGAAAGAGATAACTCGACGAATCCGACTCGGCTGGGCAGCGTTCGGGAAACTTCGCAACGGTTTTTCGTCTACAATACCGCAGTGCCTGAAGACAAACGTCTTTAACCAGTGTGTGTTACCAGTGATGACATACGACACAGAGACGTGGTCGCTCACTATGGGTCTCGTAAAGAAACTCAAAGTCACTCAGCGAGCTATGGAGAGGGCTATGCTTGGTATTTCTCTACGTGATCAAATCAGAAATGAGGAGATCCGTAGAAGAACGAAAGTTGCCGACATAGCTGAAAGACTTAGCAAGCTTAAGTGGCAATGGGCGGGGCACATTGCGCACTCGTAGAACTGATGGCCGCTGGGGCAAAAAGGTTCTTGAGTGGAGACCACGCACCGGAAAGCGTGGGACGCCCTCCAACGAGATGGACGGACGACCTGGTAAAGGTCGCTGGAAGTCTTTGGATGCAGACGGCTTGTAACCGGTCCTTGTGTCCATGGGGGAGTACTTTGTTCAGCAGTGGACCTCCTGTGGCTGATATGATGATTATGATGATGATGATGCCTCTAGTAACAGTAAACCTGTATGCATGCATGCATAATTTATTACATCATTTATTACACTGCTTTGAGCTGTGTTGTCTTTGCTCTTTCATTTTACAGGGTCGGCAACGCACAAGTGATACCCCTGGTGTTACAAGCGTCTATAGGCTACAGTAACCGATTACCATCAGGCCGTATGTTTGTTTGCCACCAAACTCAATGTCATCATTCCCACAAGACACAAATATTTGTGTGGTTAAAACATAAGTGTTTGTGTTTGTCTGGGTGTTTCTTATGTATTATTTTTTTGTAAATAAGTACATAATTTAGAAAAAAAAAAAAGTATATAAGTATGTATTAATTCCATTATCTAGTACCCATAGTACAAGCTGTGCTTAGTTTGTGACTAGATGGTGCTGTGTAAAATTGTTCAAAAAATATTTATTTATTTATATATTTATCATAATATATTATCAGCTCATAAGGAGGACCTACGTAGGTCACCGATATGGTATGAGCAGGCACAGCGCTTGCTAGACGAAGTACCTACTGATTTCGAAAAACTACGTTTGAAAAGGTTATTTATTATCATGATCTACATTGTTATGATTGATTGATTTTTTTATGAAACTCACCGTTTTATGTTATATTTCTATGAAATTATCTAGTAGAAGAGACCAGCGTGATGTTTCGCTTTCATAAACTTAATTACAAGGTTACCCTTATAACGCAACCTTATAATTGATATCCGCTAATAAAGGATTTACATAAACTCGCACCCAGGGTCAGGTGCGAGTTTATGTAAAATGGGGCCAGAAAATTTATAAAAACGTCTTAATAATTTTGACTTTTTGGTTAGGGATGGAAAACAAATTTTAAGTAAAAACCAAAGTATGAATTCTTATATATCAATCACAAAATTAATAAAAATATTAAGTATAAATATTTCGAAAATCGAAATGTGATTCTTTGTATGGGCTCGGCTTTATTTTTACAGGTATTTAGGCTTTTTAGTATATAAGTACTAAAAGAACATTATTCTGACTGATTCATCAACGCCAATCAGACATTGCCTCGCTTTCACATTTATATTTTACATATTCTTAAGATGGGATATATATCCCGAGGGTTAATACCGAGAGAGGCAGAGAGAGAGGAGGTTAACCTAGAATTTCATAATTCGTTTAAAAAAACATTATTAGGTGTATCTTGCCTGTGCACCTGTTGAAGCGATTGTTTGCGACGGAATATAGTGTTTTGTGCGAGTACAATACAGGAGTCACGACGCTTTTATAATCTTTATCCACCTGCTGCAGTATAACCACTTTATTTATTGATTTATAATTTCTTCCGTCAATTTTGCAATGACTAAAGTTTTAAATGAAATCAGAGAACGTCATTGTTCTATTGTTATCAACTAAAATGTATGGATCATCGTCAATCGAAGGCACACAATCGCGAAGGCAAATCAGAGATAACAGTGTCGGTTTGCTGTTGACCGCCATCACACTCGGTCGACTTACTCTCGATATTAAATTAAACTTAACATTTTCATAAAAATGGGTGACAACGTGAAAAAATATTTTAAAAAGGAATTTCGATCTGAAATGCTTTTTTTGGAGCATGAAAATGTATCAGACTTTTACCTTACTTGTTGGCAAAGGAACAGATCTAGACTGCCTTTATTATTTATAAGGACTTTAGTGTTTATAGGTTGTGCTGCTACTCTAATAAGCTCGATGGTTATCATGACGGATACGATGAGTGTGGGTCACTGGTTTATTTTTATGACACATTGGGGACTAATTCTTATTACTATCACTTCTGGATTGGCGTTAGCCGTCTCCATCGTTTCATATTCCAAAGGATCTCTGGGTAAGTCTGCTAAAAAGTATTCGTTACTCTTAAACTGTATAATAATATGATTTCATAAGTCAGTTAGTACCTAGTTAAACCGAGTTTCTTTGAATAGGCCTCCTAGGACCCCTTCAGGGTACCATAGTACCTATTTTTATTAACCATTTAGTACCTTTATCTCGAAGAAAGAAGAAACTTGTTCCAAAGTGACAACGTACTCTACCCACATTGAGGCTTCCCAACTAGCTAACCACTATTATTTAATGTTGCTGTTCATGAATAATAATTACGTCTAATTTACATTAAATTGACTTAATATTAATTTGTTGGTTTCGATTTGAAAGTTTGCATTAAATGTGTGAAATGATGAAATGAGTCCGAGGTGAAATTAAAAGACCAAGAAGTGTATACCAAGTGGAACAAACCCATTTGATGTACCTTTTAAATAAGTAGACGGATACATAATATAATCTGTCTTTAAAATGACCAATGGTCTAATCACACGATTAGGTCTTGTCTAACTTTTACATGTTTAAGCATATTTAAATAAGCATAGTACAGAGGCCAGCACATCAAGTTAGATTTTCAACTTTAACATAATCGTAATAAGGTTCATGTTCAATTTGGAAAATTTGTCAATTTCGGATAGCTTGAGCCGTGGCTGGCGTCTGTACATCTTCATAGTCTGTACTTCGTTTCACTCGTCCATTTTTGTCAAGGAATTGTTTCTGTTACTATTCAGTAAAGTTATGGGTTTTAATTGAGCACTAAATCTTAGCAATAACAAGGCTCGTTAGTAAATGAATAAAAACAATTTGACTATTTATTGTAAATGAGTCATAATGATGTCATTTTTTTCAGTAATATTAAGATTACTTGGATTTAATTCAGATTACGCGTTAAACATGTTTAGTCATTAATTACAATCAATATCAATAATAATTAAGATTTAACACTTTATCATTTGTAACGCGGTATAATGACTACTACAGTAGGTAGGCCTACAGATTAATTACAGATTAATAAGAATGACGGTGCAGAAATCAAAAGCATTACGTTAAAAACTAAAACATCAACCAACACCTAAGTTAAACTTATACCAACAAATCTGTAAATTTTAAGTAGTAATTAAAATTTAACCGAAAACGTATTACTAAAACTCTTTTACGGGTCGACAGTCGCTTCCCCAGGGATGTGCCTTAATAGGCGGTGCACAGGGGGGTTTCTGGGGTGGTCTATTAAGAGGACCCAGTGCCCCCCTCCATGTGCTGATGGTGGCCACCGGGGTGGTTTTAGTGGGTAAGAATCCCACACTCCCCGGTCTAACCCCCGTAGACCGGTAGCCTTTTGAATTTGAAGGTTTCCCCCCGTAAACAAAAAAAAAAAAAAAAAGGTCGACAGTCGCTTAAATAGCTCATGTTATCAGCACGTTACATAATAATAATAATATCATGTTTTAGGTAAACAAACATATCTCCCCCTTAAGTATCAATGAAGGAAAATAAGTAGGTATTTTCCTTAACTGAAAGGTAAAATTCAAGGTATTCGGAATATAGACTTGCTGGTAAGGCAAAGAGGGGTTTTGTTCTTGTTCGTTCTTGCAACAAGTTTGGGCCCTTCTTTTTTTGTAATGCGAAGAATCCTCATTCGTCAGTCGCTTGGGGGGAGACAGGGTATGTCAGACTCGCACAGACTAAAAACAGTACTTGTCTTCCCTTGCCCTATGCAAAAAATGTATTTGTAATACCTATGTTCTCTTAACTTGTGAGTAGATCAACGTTTATAAACAAATAGAGCGTTTAGCTTTACAATGGAGCGAAGCACTAATCATCTGACAAGACAATGACGTCATTACTTGTTTAATATTTAAAATTATTGTTTATTCTTATACAATACCGGGCAACTATATGTGTAATAACGTCACCTCCTTGCACCGGGCTCTAGTAGGTATTACAAGTACAAATTTTGCATGTTTTATCTTTATAAAAAAACGTTTTAATTTTATTTAGATTATGTACTTTGTACTGTCACATATCTACTAAGTATTATATCAAATTATTTGATACCGATACGACGCCTGGTCGGCCTACTTAAGGACATCGATGTGACTAGTCTAGGGAGACTCACTTTACGTGGTTGTCGACCGAACACTCCTTCCTTTCTTATGCTAAGAAATATCTTCCATGCACCGACCATCCTTCTAATACAGGGTGAAAACACTCAAAGACAAAGAGTAGTGAAATGCAAGGAGATCGGAATTCACTAGGCATGATCACCAGAAAAATTTCATAAGAATTATGTCGTTTATTTCACTCAGTAATTACATAACAGCCATCTTGCAATAGGTTACGGTACGGTACGGTAGGTTAGGTTACGGCTACCAATTAACCGTAACCTTTATTCATTTGATTAAGATATCATTATCACAAAGACAATTAGTGCACAGTGAAGTGCTACTAACATAGGTTTAAGTTTTATATACTAACACATTTGTATTTAATGTATATATGTTAGTTTGTAAGGTATTTATCTATGGGCCATGGATGCCTGAAATAAACGAATAAATAAATAAAAAAATTAACCCATATGCTGGGCACGGGTCTCCGTTACCACATTAGTTAATATTTTATTTACCAAACGGATGGCGTATACAAAAACCCTGTCTGTAAGAACAGGATTGTTGTGGCTACAAATAAGTATAGGTACTTATTAACACAGTCTTAACAACTAATTGTGTACCTAAAATTATCTAGCAAGGAAATCTATGGGCGAGACCGATTAGTGTACGCCAAAATACGTTATCGCAGCGGTAACTAGGCAGGGATTGTATCGATTATCAACACATAGATATTGTATACCCATAATACACTTTATCAATGTGTGACAACCGCTAATACTGATATTTATGAATATACTCTAGGCGTATGACTAATAAAAGTTCAAAGAATGTGTTTAGATAAATAAGTTTTAGACTGGCTGCTCTTCCGTAACTGATATAACATAACGTTTACATCGGCACTGGCCAGGAGACAGCTTTGTAGAGTTTCTGCGGCCCTGGTTTAAGGAATTCTATATACTCCTCTACTAGGTTTCGTTTTAGAGTAGGAGAATAGTAGATATTCTCCCTTCTCTTAAACAGTAATTGAAACCATCTTGTGGTTTTTGTCTTTTCCTTACCAAGGAATGGTAAAAGATAGAAGATTAGAATTTCTTTAATAAAAGCAGGAAGCATGTTACATGGCATGCTACATCTCTACAAAGAGATCTCCACTTCGTTGTGTGTGGTGATTTTGTTTTAGATCAGTCTGTGTTATCTAGGTACCTGTTTCTGAGAATAATGTTGGGCTTTGGATGTCTATAGAATACGGAAATAGTCTCACTTTAATTAAAAAATCGCTTACCTGTAAATCACACATCACATCACAAACGAGTGTTTTACAATTATCTTTTATCTTAATGGTACATACACTACCTTACGCTGGATCACTAGCTGGAATGATGTTTGATTCCCAGAGACCAAAAAAAATCGTCTTTGTCAGTAAACCCTCATTGATCGATCCATGAGCATTCTCCGTACTATAAAAAAAAGGTAGAGCAGTATTATTAGGTTTTCTTATGAGTTCCAGTACTTCTACTAGTCCTACTTCAGTAGCAGCTCGGTAACTATAGGGTACCCAAAACTTATAGGTGAACTGTGGATGTACCTAAATCCACCTCAGTTTTCGGGGATTCTGGCGTAATGGTTACGTTATGTTTTTTACAGACAAATAAGGTTATAATCATCATCATCTTTAATATTGCTATAATAAGTAACAGTTAAAAAAATTAGGTATGCGACGTTTTACCTTTTTAAATCCGAAATATTTTGTACCCAAAGCTGCGTCATCTTTAGGTAGGTACCCGGTAGATCGTAATGCTACGTCCGTCATGACCAATCGGTTACGTCTGCATGAGATCTCAAATATTTTGTTGTATGTCCCACGACTTTATGTTATAAGAAACGTTATATTTATTTTCAGAATCAACTTCAGGCCTGCCGTTACTCGTAAAGCTATACTGGGTTGTCTACAACTGCACCATCACTATAGCGCTCTTCATCACAGCATTTTACTGGACATTGCTAACAGGACTAGGTGAGTACCTAATTACATCATCAAGTTTCGGAAAGGATGAATTTTAAAAAAAAAGCTAGTTAGCTACACTATTGAAAAGAAATTACTTAAATATAAATCGTGTGACGTCATGAAAGATAAATGCAAATACAAGTAGCATGTCTTATCGTTGTTCCAGAGATGGATTACGGTATTGACCCAGTGCTGGACGTGTTCATCCACGGCATCAACTCGGTGCTGATGTTCGCGCTGCTGGCCACCTCGCGCCACCCCTGTCGGCTGATGCACTTCTACCTCCCACTCATAACCGGGATCATCTATATGATTTTTAGCGTCATATTCTACGCCGCTGGAGGGCTCGGCCCGTAAGTATTTCGATTAAAGTTTTTTCTGGAATAATAATAGTTTTTATTGACATAAACAGTTGATACGAAGATATTGTAACTAACTTCTGAGCTAAGTAGGTAAAAACCTGTGTTACAGGACTCAGTAACACTTCTCCTCTCCTTTTAAGTCGCTAATATATGAATGATAGATATATAACAGATACACCTAATAATGTTTTGTTTATTTTGAGAACAAGAACAATTTCATTTAACTTTTGGCTGACGCTTAAGCCTAGAATGAGGATGTTCTCAATTTCAATATTTTTTGCATGTGTATAGGCATTATATTATATTACTAAAAAAGTTATTTATTATTATTTTTGTGTGTTGTAGCTTCGGCACGGGCTATATTTACCCGATGCTGGACTGGTCGCAGCCTGGGCAGACCATATTGATGATAGTATTGTCGGCTATCTTCATGGTCGTGATCCACGCCATCGTCGTTGGACTCACAGTGGCCAGAGACGCCGTCACCAAGCCATGCAGACAGTCCGCCGACTCCGTTATTCCCATATCCGAGGACAGATACAATTAGTATTAAATATAAGTATAAATATAGTAATAGGCGAAAAACATAACTATCTTCATTATAGTAATTTACTTTTTTGTTTACAATTACACAAAAATGAGAAGTTATTAGTTGAAGCTTTGTGTTTTGCTTCCCTCAATAATTAAGGTAAGTAAGTAATGTAAGTAAGTCAAATTGACTGATTATAAACTCTCATTGTTAATTTGAATTAGCGATGTTGTATGTTATAACAAAATACAAAATCACGGAAATATACTTATTGCTGTCTCTTCTTGTGTGTTATTTTCTATGAATTTACCTACTAACTCGCTAGCACTGGGTGCTTCATGCATTCATGATCTGTTCTTTTCTCAAAGAAAGTGCTACTAATTACTCACCAGGAGATTTTTGAGGAATAGAGTTACTAAGCAATCAATAATTCTACATTGTCTCGTTCGAGTTTTTCGATGTAACGAAATATCGCAGTAACAAGACGTCTTGTCAATTTAACAACGCGTCGCATAGAGATGTCATTGAAAACGATGGCCTAGTGCGGGTTGGCAAGCTTCACACAACGTCGAAACAAATCTCTAAGGCATGCTGGTTTCCTCACAATGTGTGAGTGATAATTCATTATTAATACGTAGGTACATGATTTTGAAAAGTCAGAGGTCCCGTGGCTTGGATTCGTACCTACTCGAGCCCTTATCAGTGCAGTGATCATATCACTACTTTTCTTAACTGCTTAGTGGTATTTAGAAACTCAAAAAAGCCTGACAGGATATCGGTATTACCCCGAAATTGGGATGCGGAGGTCTGATGGCAGTCGCCTCGTGTAAAATACCTACTGACATTCAGCCACATACCAATGGTTAGACTTGAAACTAACTCTAACATAGTTGGGAAAAGGCTATGACGGGAAGTATAACTTGTTTAGGAGAGAAATATAATTAGGTACAAATGAGTTTATATTTTTTATAAAAAATAAAAAAAAATATCGATTCGAATTCAGTAAGGCTGTGCACGCTCAGACATGACATAAAAATATGCGAACAAAAAATTACATACGACATTTATAAAAAAAAAAGTAGGTATTACAAAAAAGAAAAGAAACATCCTAAGCTTTCGAGTGTTGTAAAAAGAATTCCTTGTTAGTAAAATTTCTTTTAGGTAAATAAAAATGAACCTTTCGCCTCTAGAATTGCTTGCTTCTCACACGTTTCAAAGTGTGCACATGAAGCAACAGTACCTACTACAATCAGATATATATATTATATTTTGGCACCGCATTTAGATAATGTATCTGAGTCACTCGATAACCAAACTACGATATCGATTATCAGTTCCTTGTAATCGATAGCGTTGGGTGCGCTGTGTTACTGTAACTACAACAACATTGAGATGAGTGCTATAAAGACTTATTTTAAACAAGAAGTGAAGACGAATATGCTCACTTTGGAGCATCCTAAGCCGACTGACTTTTATCTCAGTAGTTGGCAAACGACGCGGTCGGTCGTGCCGCTTTTGATTTGGCGGGCGCTGCTCTTCCTCACATCACTAGGAATAGTATTGTCGTCGATCATAACATACATACTGAATGGTAAAGTAGCGTACTGGTGCATTTACCTGACGCATTGGGGTTTGACGAGTATCCTTCTTGCTACTGGATTTGCAACATTGGTGTCAGTGCGATGTTACCTTTACGGACCAATAAGTAAGTACCCCTAAATTATAACGAGTGAATCTGTGTATAATATTAATAATAGTGATAATAGGTATGTTTTTCCTTAGTTAAATACAAATATATTCCCACTGCTGAGCAAAAATCCATGGATATCTTTAGAGCTACATCCAGATAGTTATACGTTGATGAAGTAGATACACATATTTATAGTTTTATCATATTAAAGTAGATTATATTTTTGTGTCATAGGTATTTATCTTTTTAATATTTAAGAGTCTATGCTTACACTTTCATTTCTCGAAATTTATTTCTGAACTGAGAAGTTCACCTGTCAAACGCCTGCGAATTAATGTAATATCAACATTACATTGAATACTTTGCTTTTCTAAATCCGTCAGGCACGGAGTTCAAGCTGCCATGGTACGTGAAGACCTACTGGGTTCTGTTCAACATCGCCGTCCCCATTGCTTTAATGATCACTATATTCTACTGGACTCTACTATACGAAGGTTAGTTAAATTTTTTGGAAGGTGATTTTCAAACTTGGTTATGGAATTCATGGACTTACATGAATATCTACCTGTAGTAACAAAAATGGAATAGTATACTCATTATTGCTTACCTCAAACAGCGGCCTGCGTCTGACATCAATAAATACATTTTCTATTGTATTACAGATAAAATAGTAAATTTTTGATTAACAGACTATCTGAAACCAATAAATACAATACATTATTTTATTAGGTTCCTTATAATTATTGATAAGGAGTCATAGATAATCATAATAACTCTCGTGCATTGAGATCTCTGACCTCTATAATACATGTATTATAAAGGTCAGTGATTGAGATTCTCCGTCAAGTTAGTCAATGTCAATTCTGTGGCTTGATGATGGTTTTCTTCCAAACCCACAGCCAAAAAATTTTACTATTAGAAATAATCATAAGTTCGATTCTTCACCAGCTGGCATCGAAGAGGAGATGAACCACGGCCTGGATATCGCGGTGCACGGGCTCAACTCTCTAGTGGTGCTGCTTCTGCTGGCCAGCGGCTCCCACCCCAGCAGACTGCTGCACATTTACCAGCCCCTCGTCTTCGGTGCTGTTTACATGCTGTTCGGTCTCATCTACCACTTCGCTGGTGGAACAGACCAGTAAGACTGCTTCTATAGACTTCTCTTTCTATCTATCTTTATCAAAAAGAATGGCATTCGCTGAATTTACGCGAAATAATTTACGCTAAATTTAGTTAGTTATCTAATTGTAAAAAAACCCACAACTGATGTCTTTTATTGTTTTGTCCGTCTGAGCCCTAAGAAGTTGTAACATAAAATAAACAAACAAGCATAAGCATTGTGGAATTAAAAACAAGTTTGAGTACCTACTGCATTCAGGCAGCAAGCAAGCTTTATAAATTATGTATTTTGTATATGCATATATACCTACCTTACATTATGATGTGAGAATGTCTGATTCGCACTAATGACAAAAGAATAAGACAAAGATTAAAGAGGACTCCGGCAGACGGTTTCGGTTCAAAAAAACTTGAAATATTGCTCAGAATGACGGTGATTTGACGACAGCCTAAACCTAGAACTATAAGCAGGACCCAATCTTGGTCTAATCTGCTTTTGTTTCAGAAAAGGTAACGCATACATCTACCCGGTGGTGAACTGGTCGGAACCGAGCACGACGACGCTAGTGGTGGTCATCACTGGACTGCTACTAGTGGCGCTGCACCTCGTCACCATGGCGATGTCGGCCGCGCGTGACGCCATAGCAGCACGGTGCATACACAAGACTGTCACCGTTTACGTCGATGAAGGCATGCCGCTACGACAACCAGCCAGAAATAACGCGTAAAAGAGTTTACGGTTACGTTGCAGTTTGGGACTGGCTGTTAGGAGACGCTTTTCTAAGCTTTTTTAAGGTATACCTTAGATATTTAGGAATTATATCGAGGTGTTCCGGAATGTATGGCGTTTAGTACTCGTTTTTTTTCTGTGGAAAGATCCCCTTGGAACAGAATTTGTATATTTACCAATAGTATTTCTCTGTTTTATTACGCTATGCTCAAGTGTGCTTAGCTTTAGTTTATCATAGGTGCTAAATACTTCTGTGAAGTTCTGTGGTGACAATAAAATCTTTAGAGATTAGGTACGTATTCGTTTTATTGAATTATTAAAACAAAGTACATATCCCATAATATATGCAATTGGTTTTAGATTATTTAATCTAAGCTAGCATCCCGTTAAGACCAAAAAACGTATCCCAAAATACATGCAATTACTATCCTTTTCATTTAGGATAACAACCTGTACTTGGCATTTGTTTAAGGTGTGCAATAATGAATATTCTATTCTATCAAGAGATTATCCCGCTGTGTGCGGTCTAGTTAACTACCCCAGTTAACTACCCAGGCCGTCTCCTGCTGTTATAGTGGGGGCCTTGTATAACACGCGAATAGACAATACAAATAGCAAAAGAAGTCCATAAAGGGTAGATATGCAAGGTATTCTTCTACCAGGAAAAACATAACTATGTTTCTAAGTAATGTAAACCCAAGGCGACCTTGACTGATACCTCACTACCGGTCACCTTCACCGCACGTTATAAATCTCAGAATAATGATTTTAAAACATGGATTCCTTTTGAAGTGATTAGTTTTTTATCCCATTGTTTCAAAGAGTTTTTATTGCAGACTCAATTCATGTCATTATTTACGTCAACTTGAAGTTTCAGAATATTATAATGAATAATTGTTATTAGGCTAAATAAGCTGTAAAAATGTACCAACTTATTTGTATTTACGCATTGAATTATCAACTGGAAGATATAACGTAAGTTATTAACCACATACCTACTTCACATTCAGTACAATTAATTAATAATTCAAAGAAATAGGAATTGCTACCTACTGTATAGTTAAATATGGAAAAATACTGCCTTATTAATTGAAAGGATAGCAATTTTAGAGGAAACTTACCGGTACTTACACCCTACGTTATCGTAAGTTCCCGCAGGTGTCGAGTTATTCCCAGTTGTCCCCACCGTCTTCGTCACCACTGGTGACAAATGGGAAAAAAATTCCCATTTGTCACCAGTGGTGACGTCCCCAGTGGTGACAAATGGGAATGGTCACTATTTTTGTTCCCAGTTGCCACCAGTGGTGACAGATGGGAAAAATAAATAGATACGTCCCCAGTAAGGCGGGACTAGAGCTGAATATATAGTGATGTGAATTCATTTTTTTTTCACTAATTATTTTAATTAGATGATATTTATATTCTATTATAAAACGAGAGAAATAAAACTTTTACACGTCATTTGAAAGACATATATTTTTATACCTAAATCACAATATTTATAATGATCGAAATTACAATTGCACAGATAAATCAACGCTTTGTTCACAGTAATTTACTTATTCTCTACGAAAAATGTTAATAATTATACATAATTCGTAATCATTCATAATCTATTTTATATTTCTTTGGATTCCACTCAGGTATTTGGGATTTAATTATGGAAAATAAAATGATGTACGACTTCATCTTCTTGTCACTCATAAGTGCATACACAAGCGGCACTAAGTTCGTGTTGTTCACTGTACTTCCCAAGTCTCCGTGAATAGTATAAAGTTGAGTAAAGGGCGAGGGGCAGCTTTCAAAGCATCAAATCATCTCTATACAGATTCAGGAATGCAGCAGCCGGAGTAAAACACCTTAAGTCAAAACAAGGAATCAAAGTTTAAGTCCCCCCGGAATTTGATGATTTTGTATTGGCTGATTACTGCGATGGTGATAACCGTATTATAGCTTTTTGTACCAAAGAGACAAAAAAAGTTATGAGTGAAATAAGTGACTTCTTTGGCGATGGAACATTTAAAAGCTGCCCCTCGCCCTTTACTCAACTTTATACTATTCACGGAGACTTGGGAAGTACAGTGAACAACACGAACTTAGTGCCGCTTGTGTATGCACTTATGAGTGACAAGAAGATGAAGTCGTACATCATTTTATTTTCCATAATTAAATCCCAAATACCTGAGTGGAATCCAAAGAAATATAAAATAGATTATGAATGATTACGAATTATGTATAATTATTAACATTTTTCGTAGAGAATAAGTAAATTACTGTGAACAAAGCGTTGATTTATCTGTGCAATTGTAATTTCGATCATTATAAATATTGTGATTTAGGTATAAAAATATATGTCTTTCAAATGACGTGTAAAAGTTTTATTTCTCTCGTTTTATAATAGAATATAAATATCATCTAATTAAAATAATTAGTGAAAAAAAAATGAATTCACATCACTATATATTCAGCTCTAGTCCCGCCTTACTGGGGACGTATCTATTTATTTTTCCCATCTGTCACCACTGGTGGCAACTGGGAACAAAAATAGTGGCCATTCCCATTTGTCACCACTGGGGACGTCACCACTGGTGACAAATGGGATTTTTTTTCCCATTTGTCACCAGTGGTGACGAAGACGGTGGGGACAACTGGGAATAACTCCAGGTGTCTCTCAGTTAGGCTACTTGGAATTTACGATCCCAATCATCATAGATAATAATATTGTTTCAAAAACAGCTAAATATGTATTACATACGATGGACGTGACATCACAAACAAACCCGTAATCTACTACTTGTTTCCAATTAAAAAAGCTTTTGTATGAAAATTAATATGAAAATGCTTCCAATTTCCACTCTACCCCTTTAAATCACATTGTATTACTTATCTATACGTACTTTGATTATGTCATTAAGATTTAAATCCAACCGGCCTGTGTGTGTGATACGATCATACGATGTATGAAACGTGGACGAAGCAACAAAAGATCGGAGCATGTGGTGTTTTGGGGGGCTATATTCGCCACTTTGGTGAATCATAAAGTAGGCAACTGTTGTCGAGAGGCCCCTCCATGGCTTAATCCGGCCCTGTGCATAGGCTTTTCGGAGATGAGCATATACTAGATGTGTTTAGCAAGAAATGAATCCGTGAATCATATTGTGGCAATTTTATCCCCCTAGTTCCCCGTAGTTTCTGTCTACCCCTGTGTACATTTGGCGCTTTCTGCGCTACACACTATGGGATCGATTCCCGCACGGAACATAATTATATGTATTTGTATGACACTTCAGTTGTCTGTGTGTTTGTATATGTGTTTTTTTTTTTGTAAAGGCAGCGATGCTACAGGAGAAAATCCTTGTAGCATTTTTTTTTTTCAAGTAATATATAAAACGCCATGAGGAAAGAATTGGTTTTTATTGTTAATGTTATGTATTTTTATGATGATCAAAAAAGATTAATCAAATCGTCGCTATGAATAGGACATCATTTTAATTAGGTACAGAGGCCAGCACATCAAGCTACCACAATCTGTCAAATTTTCCCAATTGAATATGAACCTTGTTACTTGGTATTAAAGTTGAAAATCAATCAAAGAAATTTGACAGTTTGTGGTAGCTTGATGTGCTGGCCTCTGTACATAGTTATTTTCAAGCAAACAGTATTGTAACTCAAAAAAGAGTATGAAATACATAATGCAGGCCTTTGTATGATGATGAATGTGTGTAAGTATGTTAAGAAGTCTATATTCTTCAATAAAGAAATTAACGGACACATTTTTGTACAAACACATTCTACACATACAGTTCGAGATATTACCTCCTTGTCATGTGATTAATAACCAAGTAAATCATCATGACTTGCATATTTCTGCAGCACACCAGATGTGGCAATTCATGAACAGTACTACTACCTATGATTAGTCTCCAGCATACCTACTCATTTTTAGAAATAAACGTACGTGGTTGAACCTGATTGATACTTTAATATTTCAACATAGGGGTTTTTTTCAATAAAAATATTTTTGATTTATTTATTTACCTATTTACTTATATTTAACGGAGCTGTGCATTCAAATCGACGGCCTGCGACTACCTTTAACGATCCACACACGTAGGGTTGACAGGTAGGTACGAGTCTGCATATAAGTTGAAGAAATATATAGCACCCTAAAATACTCTATTTTACGGATCGTTCTTTTTACAACGTATGTAAAAAATATGAGATTTTGATAAAAAAGTAAATAGTACTAACAAACATACCTCTGTCTTTTGAGGTGTGGATAATATGTACATATATTTAATTACAGCTTCATTTATCTTTTTTCATTTTCCATGCTAAGATTTTCAAGTTATTTTAGCGAAGTAAAATACGACCGCGGGCAGGATTCGAACCTGCGTCTTCTGCTTATATATACTAAGCCACCACGAGTCCCACCCGCCAGGTCGAAATTTGCCTTTACATTCTGAATTTACGTCTTTATGGAGACACCCTCCAAATTTTCCTTCGCTAAAATAACTTTAAAATATACATTTATTAAATGAAGCTAGAGGAACTGTAAATGAAAATATTTTTATATTATTCCGAAAAACAATGTGCTGTGAAAAATTCTTGGCAACCCTACGCGCATGCAAAATTTACTCACTCCGCTGTTGCCTGACGCAATTTGGGACTATGTATATTCCGAATCTCGTAACTTAAGCGTTTTCCTCATACTCACTATCAAGAAGTATGAATCATTCTTAGTGCTTGTTTATACGTAATAAAAATAACCAAATCATTAAGATTTTACCTTGACTCAAATCCATTTCGATACTGATTTATTAATTTCGAAGTATCTAGGTAATACGTAAAAGAGTGTATTTTATGCATTTTGTCTTTTTTATCATTGAGTTTCAAGCCGCTCGGTTTGTGACGTAGTCATCATCAACCCATATACTGTCCTACTGCTGGGCACGGAAATGGCTCGCCTCTCACAGAATGAGGATTAGGCTGAATCTAAATGAAACAGATAGAATTGGTTAAATGTTACAATACCAATTATTTACTTACATAATTTACCGACAGAGAGTTCACGCTCGCAAATTTTAAAATCGTTTGCGTCAAATCTTTTTAAGCTCTACCTATAAACGAAGGCTAATAAAAATTGCCTATCTTTTATTAGGTGTTATTATTGATTACATGGAAGAAGTTATAATTATTTAGATAATTAGCTATAGATACTTAACTGATTAAGTTAGCCTGTAAAGTGGCGGGAGGTAAAAAATATATTCTACTGAACTATTCGTGTTGTAGGTAGGTACCTAATCCATAATATTTTGTCATAATATTGTAGTAAGGAACTGATTGATTCACGAACGTATAATATTATATCCAAGTACCTAGGTATTTGACCCAACAATGTTGACACAACACAACCCAGATTGGGTTTAGAAAACAAGTAATTACATAAGTAAGGTTATAGTTTACGCAAGTATAGCGGCGGTGCTGGAGGCGCGGCCCGCGCTCCGTCTGTCTTCGCCGCCGCACCAGTCTGCATCTGCGTCTGCGACTCTGCGCGCCTGCGCTGCGCCCGCGCAACCGCACAAACGCGCGTGTCGTTTTACATTTTTATTACATTCATATAAAGGTTTTTATACACCTGAACTATGAAGTAACTTACTACATAATAAAACCACGTTTTACGAAATTCTTCCCAATCTAAGAACGTACAGGTTCTTAGATTCAATACTATCTACCCATCTGGGATTATAATACTATTTATTTTTACAAATTGTACCAAATATCAGTATTATATTAGTGATAAAGATAGCGGCGGATAGATAACGGCTCTGCTCACTCTCTTAAGACGGTGACGGCGACATACGGTTTTCATGTACCGACTATCTGTGATGCGCGTTACAGAATTTGAATTTATCGCTACATAATATTATCATATAAATAATAATTGTAAAGAATGTGTAATGTTGTTCTAGAGAGTGTCTAAATATAAGTGATCAAAATGGTGAAATTTTATAGGAAAAGTGTGTCCCTTTCGGCCTTATGGGTGTCGACGAACGAGAAACTTAGCGATTTTTATGCATCGTCATGGCAACGCGGAGATTCACCATTACCGATGCTGGTCCTGCGGTTATTTTTGGCAGGAGTGGCTCTAGGCATCCTGATATGGTCCCTTATTGAAGCTCCCAACCCTTACTGGCTGATCTACCTCACTAATTGGGGACTTATGCTGGTTGTGGGTACTATGCTGTGTGGACTCATCGTCTCATTCTCTTTTCTTCTCAACAAGTCATACGGTGAGTGTACAAGAATCTGATCTAAGTAGGTAGATGTATCTATCATTCAAGAGTTTGTCAGAAGGATATCTTAGCAGCATCCAACGTACATACCTACATACATCCAACAATTAGTAAATTTATGACATTAGTCACACACACAACTAAGATCGCATCATAATCAATTCAAATCGTTGCAAAGTTCAATTTCCAGGTCTAGCAACAGTATAGTAAGCTAACCATCATAATACAAAAAATAAAATATATATTTTGAGTAATGTAGGTTCATTACCAATACCCTGATAGGTACAAAAGATTTTTGCCTCTACGTTGGCACCATGAGTTTAACGGTATATGAGGGTTTTGACGCACGTCGGAGGCCTGTCAACAAATTTCATTGTTACAAAGCGTCTATTAAGGGTTATTCATAGCCTAGTAAAGTAGGGATATTTATGAACCGTGAGGCTATTTAAAATTATGTTGAGGAATGTTTGTGATTGGTAGCTTGGATTGTAGTAGTGCAAGTTTAAGACTTAGTAAAATAACTAGCTGTGCCCCGCGGTGCTACCCGCTTAAATTGATCTCCTATTTCCCGATCCCAAGGGAAATTCCTGATTTATTTTTCGTACAAACCTTGTCCGGACAAATTATAAACATAACAAAAAAGGAAATCAAATCTTCCGAGAGTTCGAGACAGTCTCAAGTGATGCTGTTACATACCTCCATGCGGCAACTGATTTTAATTATATAGATTAGATTTACATATATCATATTTCTCATGGTTTTCCCGTCCCACTATCCCGTTTAGATCGTTTTTATTTGATACTCATCATGTTTATTACATGTTATATTATTGTTTTCATTTTTTAATTATCCGTCAATTTTTTTCCGTGAACGGCCATATTGAAATAATAATACGAGACACTAAACACTAAATAATCATAAATCACTCCCACAACTGAGACGAATCTAATCACACCTCATAATATGTGAAATCCCTGAAATGGTTTAGACTTTAGAGCGTGCCAAAACATTAGACAAATATATACATACACACATACATAGTGTATACGCTGGAAAAACATGTTTACCTACCCTCTTCGGCAATCGGGTAAGAAGACTCAATATAATGTAGATTTCTTTGATCTTGTTTGCCTTGAACAATATTAATGTATCCCCGAAATAACAATAAAGTAAGTTAATATTAATATTATATAATATTAAATATCCTACTTATTAATTTATTTATGTACAGTATTCGCTACTTTGTATACTTACGTTATTTTAAACATAATATAACATACCACTCATCAAGGTATAGATACCGCGAAGGGTTAGGCAGAGGTGTAATAGTTCGCCTGTATGTTTAGATCCCATATAATAGGGGGCGAGCCTATTGCCATTAACCGGGCACAAATCCAAACTCCTGACAATTTCATAGAAAACCACACTACTCGCCCTGGGAATCGAACCAAAGACCTCCAACGTAGCAGGACCACTAGACTATTTTACTATAGTAGGTATTATTTTACTTGCCATGATAGGGTGTAAGTATTCGATTTACGCACATACGAGTAACATAAGCGAACTTTATCTTGAATTGAATCTCATATTTATACAATTTGATTAAAAACTAACAACACTGACGATTCTAAGTACCCACACAAGATAAATCAACTGCAGTTTTGCAACTCCTCTATTCTCCCCTTGCTCAATAAGTAATTAAAGAAGTTTGGCAGTATTATATTTTCATACTTATTTAGGACATTTTACACAGCACCATCTAGTCCCTAACTAAGCAGACACTTATGTTCATCACATAAATATTTATATTCCTATGGGAATCGAACGCACGGCCACGTGATCAGCAGTTCGACAAGCGGACCGGTAGACCATATACGTCATCAATTATAGGTAAACCTTTACGCGATGAAGCATGTTTTGGCGGCCACCAGTTGCATTTGCAAATATACGATAGTTAACATCCGCAAGCTATTTAATCATCAGCAACTTGATAAATCCTTTGTAAAACAAAGCCACACAATTGTGTTTCGTGTTACACGCAAACCCGTTCATTGTTATCGTACGTGTAAATCAACATTAAATAAAGTTAATTTATAATAACATTAATATCACTAACCCATTGTCATATGAGAATAGTGATGAGATTATAAACAATGACACAGATTCACGTACCTTTAAGGAGATAGTACCTACTTAGTTTGTGTAACCGGTTATTCTACATAATTTATTGTTTTAGGTTGGAACTAGTCTTAATTTCAGTCAAACCGGTGGAACCTGGCTCTACAATTAGTATAGGTAGTCGAAAATTAGATTAACTACATTTTGTCGGTGTCTAGGTACTCGTTCGTTGGAGCTTGGAGTGTCTGTTTATTTATGTCACTAACCTTTTCCCAGGCGTCTCCGCGTGCGTAATTAGATAAAATATACACAGCTACTCAGATAAAAGAATCGAGTTACATAAGTTATGCATAAATATGTGTAGATATATGACCCTCATAAATTTTACGATAGTCCCTAAAGGCTTGATTCCGTTACCAGCGATAAACAGCAGCGACAGTGAAATCATCGTACTCATATCTTCAAAATAACATAAATTTTACAAAGAAAATGTAGAGAAACTCGTCGCTGTCGCCTGTCGCTGCTGCTTGTCGCCGTTGACGGACGGGCTGTTTCTTTCATAAGATTAGATAGTATTTAATCTAAGCCATAGTGCCCATACAAACTTCTGTCGTATTTCTAAGTCATAAAGCATAGACCGTAATAAAAGTAGTACCTATCTGTGTATAAATTTATTTCGTGTCGAACGGTGTCGAACGTCACGAATGCCATAGCCGTGACCGAAGGAAAGTGCGGTTTTAAATCGATATGAGTCTGACATACCCTGCCGCCTCCCCAGGTGGCGGACTATCCATGCGGATTTTTCTCGTTTGATGAATCTGAAAAATCTCACCTGAAAAAGGGGGCAAACATAAAAGTGATGTGTTTTTGTCCCCTATTTACTTAAGTCAATAAATTCGCCCGACGTGGGAACGGAGACTAGAATTAGGCTTATTATACGGCACATTTTAACACGTTGAATACTGAAATATCAATATATCTAACTCTGTGGAAATTTGTACCAATATGTAAAAATAAATATTCGCCCACTGTTTCATATCATGTGGAGAATGCACACAATGTTGTATTATCGCATCGACAAATAGAAAAATACAATAATCGTAAAACCTTGTAGGTAATAGTTACTCACTATTATTTGACTTTGCGGTGTTAACACTAACTAGGTACTTAGGTATGTAGTATAAATAGGTTTAAGGAACAAAAGAAAATAAGGTACCTACCATCTCATCATTATCAGTCTTACGTCTTTAGTATAAGTAATTATTATAAAATAAGAGCCACTTTAATGCCATAAATTCATCATCATTAACATTGCCACTAGATTAACTAGACTACAGATATCTATTGCACACATAGGTACATTATAGATCATAAGCCAAACTAATGAAATGTTCATTATGAAATGGCATTTTTCTCCGTTTTCCTCTACTTTCCGGCGACCCAATTCTACTATTCCGTAAGATTCATTGAAAACTAGATAAGGTACTCTAAACCTCACTATAACTTACCTACTTTATTTTCTACTACTCAATAGGTACTTAATATATTCGCTTCAAATAAAAATAGGTACCTACTACTATACTACTACATAATTAAATTATCAGGCACGAAGCACAGTTCTCTCGTGTCGTAATTTCCACGATGCAATGTCGACGTCGCGTCTACGGGACGATCCATACGCAACACACCATTATGACGCAACTATCAACTACCATTCCAAATCGCTACCTGCATATTCTACATCTTACATTCATTGCGGTCCAATAAATTTTACGCTTTTAAAAGTTTTCTGGTAGGTAAGTAATTATCATTATTAACAAATTACCACAAAACTACAGCTACTCAGAAAACATGTCACTGATGAAATAACTCTGAACCCCTGGCAAACTAGTTTTATATTAGTGGTAATATACAGGCCTTACAAATAACAAGTCACTTCTTTTTTATACCTATATACCTATTATTATTCATAGGGAAATTTTCTTTAGTTAAACTTCATTGACACTAACCTAAGATTCTATTAAATTTAGGTGCAAGTATTTCATTAGCACTAGGTGTATAAACACCTCACTGTATAACTTGATTTTATATAAGTTTGTGTTAACACGCTAGTCTAACAATGAATTATTATTAATGTTGCTATGTTTTTACTAGGTTCTTATACACCTATTTTGAAAAAGCCATAACATCTCAGTCCTGATAACACTGAGTGTGATGTGAAACAATAAGTACGATAGCTCAATTACCGATCTGCCAGTTTGATTAACACAATCTTGACCTCGCCAACAGTAACTGTAATATAAAAAGTAGATACCCACCTAATATGAATTGTATTGAAGCATTGGGTGCAATAAGAGCGTTATCAATAAAAGTTGTATATAAACTAAACAAAATTCTTCTCAAAATATACAGGTTCATTAGATTGAAATAAGTATTAGATTTAAATAAGTATTATATGGCACTGTTTATTTTTACCCAACGATATAATGGAGGAGGTTCTCTAGTCAACCCGTTTTTTTTATGTATACCTAATAACATAAAACGGCCTTTCAGTGCCGAACGCCCTTGTTGCTACCAGTGTCTCAATTGCACATTACCTACCAGTGTTTTTATAACTTGGTACCTACGTATGTATATCTACACTAAAAACCATGAATTGTAACACAATCGTCTCATATATTTTCAGAGTCAAAGGAGCTACCATGGTACGTAAGTTTGTACTGGGCAGTGTTCAACATGTCTGTCACCCTCTCCATCATGATCACCTCGCTATACTGGATACTATTGTATAACCCAGGTACGACCATTATTTACAAAACTGAAAGCATCGATCTGAAGTATCCATCATCTAACTAAGGGCTTAATTAACGGCTCTACTAGGTTTCCTCTCATCAATGCTGCAATTTAGACCATTGATGATAATGAGGATTTGCTTATTTCTAGTGTCACATTATTACACAATTGAACTGTACTAAGCAGTCGACAGTTCCCAAGACTTCTACCAGACTATCGACAGCTGTTATAGAATGTCAACATTAACTTGGCAGGTCGTAGCAGTCGGAATACACGTATCACTTGGCCCACGTTCATGTTTCGAATAATAGCCATAATTACATCATAGTAAACATGTTGCAGAGTTACAAAACGAGATGGGTGCGCGCGCTTTCTGGCTGGACGTATCGACACACGGCATCACGTCGTGCGTGATGATGGCGGAGCTACTGCTGTCGCGCACGCCTGTGCGGTTCCTACACGTGTACCAGCCCCTCGGCATGGGGCTCTGGTATGCCGCCTTCTCCGCCATATACTACGGAGCTGGCGGTACAGATATGTGAGTAGCTAAATTAGTAATGTCGTATCCAATTCTGAATTTCTCAAGTATGTTACGATATACCTCGTATAATGCATAATTATTGCAACATGGCGATAGGTACTGCATTCCAATAATAATCGACTAATCGTGGTGACTAGGTACACTATATAGGTACTTACTTCTCATTAGGTAACTCATGCAATGACAGTCGAATTAAATTCCATGTTTAAACAATGAACTAAAGACAATACATGTTTGTGGTGAGGTCCTTCCAAAAAGGTCAGGTGCGTGATACCTACTCACAGCCGACGCGTGTGTATGTACAAAAACTCTCTTTAGTAACTCGTATAATATAACCTAGTATAATAGAGCATGGACAACCAAAAGATTTTGATGACAAACGGACGTGGGAAAACGATTTACTTATAATGCTGAAGTTCTCAGGAACTACTAAAGATCTTGCGATTTGAAATACTATATAATTGAGTGCTCAGCAGTCCGTTGAAACTGAGAGAGAGAGATATACCTATATGTATATGTATAGGTTCAAAACAACGCCGAAATGGCAGCGGTAAGCAGTGCCTATCTCAGCAAGCAGGAGAAAGGCGAGGCAGACCGCTTGTAGACGCTTACCCGGCCGCTGCCATGTCTGTGTGTTTTGACCCATATATCGAAGTAGCGACTCGGTTAAATATACACTGTCCATAATGCGCCTTAACACTTTTGAAAATGTGGTACCAACATTGTGACATTGTTTTTCTTTTTTCAGAAACGGTAATCGTTTCATATACGAGGTCCTGGACTGGTCCTATGGTACACGTTCGGGGATCGTCGTCGCAGCGTCTATGGCAGCTCTTATCATAGTATATGCGTTCATATGGGGTGTTGCACTGTGCAGAGATAAGATCTCTATGCTCCTGATACGTACGATCAGCCACGATCTACCCGTCGCACCGCCCGACAGACATACAAGGACCGTATGATGGACAAGTTATAAGTTATGAGGAATAAAGACCGAAGACTCATTGAGCGCAAAAATCGATGTTGCATTATACTGAATTAACCGTTTAAACAGTACGTAATACGTATCACCACCTGTGGAATACGGGTCTTTCGCTCAGAGTGCATTTTTTGAAATGATACACAGAAATTTTAAGTCGTAATAGATTATTATGACCAGGGTGCAGTAAAGGCTTATAATTTTTAAGTAGGTTACGTAAAAAACTATAAAATAAGTAGGTTCTTACGATACGACAATATACCTACAAATATTTATAATCCATTGTTCGGATAATATCTATAAAATATAATCATTAATTTAATATTATAATTATGTATTCAGATAAGACCTTTCAGTCAATTTTGTAAGAAATTGTATGATCTGAAAAGCTCGTTTTTTAATTTACTACGAAGCATTCTGTATACTGTAAGTGTACACTAACGTTTCAAATAATTTCATTTGTATTATATGACTAGCTGTTCTGTGGTATTTACACGTATTGAACTAGTTTCTTCCCAGTCCCGTGGAAATTTGCCTAATTTCCGTTTTAATGCTTACGTCACAAAAGACAACCCTAGCTCGAGGGTTTGGGCTCGGTATTTATTAGTCAGCTAGGATATTATGTTCTTTGATATAAGTAGATTATATTATTATAGATTATATTTATAAGGATTGTAAATAATAAACCTCTATTGTGTGAACGTTTTCCTTATTATTATGTTTTACCCTTAAAACGTACCATGTATTTCTAACGATGCAAGCGAATTGATGGTAACCCAAACATACCTCTAATCGTTGTGTACACAATAAACCTAGCCATAATGTCTCAGGAAAGGTTAATAAATTATAAGTGATAAAATGTATTACAAAAAAAAACATTTATTAGGTACTAATATAGCAAAATCTACAATTTAAACACAAAGCAACCAATTAAAACTATGATTAATATAACAAACTAAATAATTGATATGTGATTAATTTAAATTTGACTTGTATATCTATACTGTGCGGGTTGTGATAGCAAAATATTACACTTATTCGTGACATATTAATTAAACAAAACAAATAACAACCAAAATAAATCTCGTTTATAAAAATAATTTTGAAATACATCTACATCCAAGTATACAAATTTCAACAAAACGATATCATGATCATAATTTGGACAACAGTCTCAAAAAATAAGAAATCTTGCATTTACCTTGTATATCCAAAAATATAACTTCTTTATATACACTCATTAGGTAAGTTGTAAAACTATGAGTTAATCACATGCACTGCTGCACTCACGTGGCCAGCGCCAGGCGCTACCAGACGCACTCACGCACGCCTTTATTCTTTCTTATTTCATACTTGTTCATTATCATTCAGACTTTATCCCTTTTGCTAGATATAACGCCTATCCTATAGATTTCTGACGACACTTCGAATTATCAAAGAATCATGACGAGATTGATAGTACAAAGTAATATAAGAGGTTTTAATGTTACAGTTCCGTCGTAAGAAGACCCTTTGACACTTCACATAAATACTGACGACTTAACTTTTTATCCGCAATGTGACAAATTGGAGTAGCTTGATTGCTGGCCTCTGAACAAGACATTTGACAAGTTAAAATAATCTATTCTTCCTAATACCGAATAGAACTATTAAAATGAACTGTTTTTACTGACCGAAAAGGCACAAGACTAAAAATGGGTCTTCTTACGACAGCTCGAGATTAGTCAAATGTTAGGATTATATAGCAACAAGCTCTTATTTATTGTATATGAAATGTTTTATAAACCCCGGATAATTAAAACGAAAATCGAAGATTTCGTCTCATTTCCATTAACCTTTTTACAACACAACAATATTGTATGCATGCCTTGATTGTTGCTTTCCTTTCAGATGAAAATAATCATCCAAAAAGTACATACCTACTTGTTTGTTTACTATTATTTTTCCCAATTGACAAAGTCACGTAAACATTTGTTTTAAATGCTGTTTCAGAAACAAGAATCCAGTTATTACCGAAGCGCTCAAAGAATATTGCGGTAAGCTGTGTCAACTCGTTTTGCGATGTTTTGTGTACTACTTACTTACTAAATATTATTGTTATATTTTTCTTCGCAAAAACCGTTTCACAGTGTGGACAAGTGTTTTACCTGTTTAAAACACGAGATAGTGTAAGAGACAGTTTATACAAGATACTTTAAGACAGCAGATTTGCAACAACTTGCTTCCGAAAACAGCAAAAACATGATGGTTCTACAAACGGGTGTGCTAGACACAGTTTATAAAAAGAGTCTATACATGGCTTTAGAAATGTAGGAGTATAGGTCATGTCATAAGGTATATGTCACCGTAAAATTGTAAATATCATTAGATTAGATCAGGGTTGTCCAAACGACATACCATCGCGTGTTAATTAAATTTACTACAAAAGCTGGAGGGCCGCAGAAAATATTTTTTTTCAGTCAGTTTGGGGAAACAATCACCAAGGACCTTAAAAAAATCCATTCCAGTTTCTACCCCTGTAAAAGGGATCTTTGGGCCGCATGAAAACAAGCCGCGGATACGCGGTACACTTTCGATATACCGCAAAATAATACGTTAAATTGTAAGCAGTATGTTTCGGTCCACAATCTGTCGACAGTTTACAATCTCGCGCGATAGATTATAATTTACAATTTTACAGTGACATATACATACGTTAACATTTAACAGTAATATAACCGTGACTATCTAATACCTAAGGATTAATTATATTCACCAGGCTGTCACTGTGTAGTACTTAATCAATGGTTTGTTCATACACATCCCATATCACAAACATTAATTCTCTCCTAAACTCTTAAATCTAAAAGGCATTTTTAGAGATCATAAATCTTACTTTAAAAATTTAGACTGAGCAAAATTTACCCAAATAGAAGTTTTAAATTTTACTATCAGAATCATTATAATCTATAAAATACGTTATAATTATTAATATAAAAACGTAATCGTAACTTTAGGTATTATTATTTCACTTCGTCATACTCTAAATGTAATGTACTCTTTCATTATAATTAAATAATAATTACTAAAAATAATGGATAAACATTGCCTAAACGTGGTAAGTTGTCGTATTACTTATTTTGATCGCAACTTTCAGTGAAACGCACTTCAGTTACGATCAGTGGTCAATTATACATTTGTTCACCGAGCTAAATATATCGCTATCCACATATCTAGCAAACATCTAGCTGAAAACTATGTACATATAACTCACGAATTCATAACACAATCATTAGCAGCACATTGTAACAATTACACATTACACAGGTATTAGTACTAGGGTAATTAATATATAAAAGTTTAGTATTGCACCCTTAAAGACTAAAAAATGATGTCTTTCGTATAATAATTACAATAATAAGCCATATTATTAGACAATATCCTAACATTTTTGAGATCATCGAGTTGTTGACAAATACATTCAGCCTTTGCATCACAATGTGGAAATAAGCACCTGTATCTAGACAGCCCTCACTAACTGAATAAATAATAGGACAAAATAAACAGTCCTGATACAAACGTCTTATATACACATCAGCGGTGCGTGACCCAACACCGCCAGCCAGACATTGTTTTACTTTTGTGTCTGCTGATCATTACTTTAACGGATTGATTTTTGTTTATTGATGATAACAAAGAACTGATTCAGTACAATAACTCCGATGAAACACTCACTGAACTGTACCTGACAACATTATCACTCGTAGTGATATAATAGATTAACATAGGAATAACAATGACTCGCTTGTAGCAGCCTTTATATAGTCGACATGTAACATTAGGATTACTTATTAAGTAAGCTCCTCGCCGTTCATGAGGAACACCCTGAACGAGGTCTCGTCCACCGCAGCGTCTTCATACATTAACTCCTCCTATACAGTAAATATTAATTAAGTGTTAGGGCGCGGACTTACTACGCGAATGATTTCGAGCAGCCAGTCCACGCGAATGATTTCGAACGGCCAGCCCGCGCGAAATAATACGCGAATCCCCGTATTTCCCAAGCAACAACGTTTAAAATCATAAAAAATTATGTCCACCGTGTGGCGGTTCGAAGCCCTAAATATTCCAATACAACATATTCTAAACCGTTTTATTTCGCAAAAATCTTTTTGTTTAATAAATAGAATACTATAAATACTAATCGTCAGTTACGTCGAGCAAACTATAAATTACGCCAGCAAGCGAAATTAATGTGAACCGAATACTAGAATTACCCGATTCCGTTTCGGAGAGTTTCTGCAACTTTGGATCCTATAGCTTCGTTATAAGTGGTAATTTTTCAATGTCTAATATTTGTAGTGTAATTTTCTTGTGACAGAGGAACCTTAGCTTATTAAAATGTGTATATTGTGATATGACGCGGTACCTGCATGAGATCGATGCTGGGGTGCGCGTCCAGGCACAGGTCGGTCTCCAGCGCCAGCGCCCCGCCCGCCGCCACCACCCCCGCCGCCCCCACCGCTCCCGCCACCCCCGCCGCGCCCACCATTTGCCTGACGGCGTCAGACATTTTTTATTTATTGCTATCAAGTGCTGGGTGATCGTGCATGTGCAACTTAAAAAAAAATATGGTCCTTCGACACGACGGCGCATCCAAATTTAAATTATATCTTTTCAAATACTTAATGAACTATACATATAACTTGTTAAGTTGAGTAGACAAGAGTACTTTATCACCATTTCAAGCTGGAAATGTTCTTTACTAGGCAAATAGATAGTGCGAGCTACTGGGAGAAAGAAATAATAAATAAGTATACTATTCTGCCAAAATTAGATACATATTATACTCACTGACTGTCCTCATCAATAGGCACGTTGCTGTGAAGGAAAAGATCGCTACGCACTGTGTACACGTCGTTAACGGAACCTTCTGTCCGCTCCACCTGAAATAAGATGAGTGCTGGATTCTAAAAAGCATTTAGTTAAGTTTCTTGTAACGAAACACTAAATTTCAGTTAAGTGGACGATACATATCCCTGAGTATAGTTAGCAACAAATCAGCATAATGCCGCTTTCTGCTGGTTTTTTTTTGTTTGGTTTTACGCAGCAAGTCGCCGCGTTAAATACATGGCTTTTTCATTAATAAGAGATTGACAGGTCTAGTTTATGATGTGAACGAGATATGTATAATGTAGGTGTTAAACAGTGTGTGCCATACGTGCACGTCGTCGTCCAGCACGTAGGCGTGTGCGTGACGCGCCAGCGGCCACGTGCAGTGCGTGCGCGCCGCTCGCCACTCCGACCAGCCCGCCGCACCCGCCGCACCCGCCGCGCCCGCCGCACCCGCCGCACCCGCCGTCCCCGCCACTCCCGCCGCCACTTCGCCATCCACTGAGGCCTCTTCTCTAGCAGATGTATCTTCTTCAGTTACGTTAAATTGCGGCACCATGCTGACCTGCCATTATAAACAGATGTATTAACTTAACATGTTAATAGTTTTTATTATAGGAATGATATACGTTACACACACGTATAACATTTCTCTCACCAAATAAACATTTTCTCCATCTTCGCTCACAGTCTCCGCCGGTGGCCGCCAATCTGCGGACTCCTTTGCTGCGCTCGTTTTTTCTACGTTTCTGTGAACCTTCTTCATGTGCAGGTACAGGGTGCTCATGTTCGTAAAAGTTTGTTCACAACCTTATGAAAAAACAAAAGAGAACAAATGAAGTCGAGTTAATGAAGTTTAGAAGAAGACGAAAGACGGCGAGGCGAGAACGGTTGATATAAGACCTGGATGTGTGCAGAGGTGTGTGGCGCGCGCGGTGGGGTGGTGGTGCCGCGCGTGGTGGTCGCGCAGGTGCTCGCGCCGCATGAAGGCGCGCCCGCACGCGCCGCACGAGTGCTTGCGGTCGTCCGTGTGGCGCCGCGCGTGACGCAACAGCTTGCTCGCCGAGCGGAACGCCCACCCGCAGTCCTGCACAACAATTTCCAATAACTACATGGACGATAACTGACAATAACGTACTACTCAACTGTTGATCAGGCGCACGCGAGCCCGCCGCTTCAGTAAAGTGATGGTACTCACAGGGTACCGGCACAGGTAGGGGCGGTCGCCGGTGTGCGCGCGCGCGTGCTCGCGCAGGCGGCAGGGCAGACGGAACACGCGGCCGCAGCCGGGCCAGGCGCTCGCGAGCCCGCCGCTTCAGTAAAGTGATGGTACTCACAGGGTACCGGCACAGGTAGGGGCGGTCGCCGGTGTGCGCGCGCGCGTGCTCGCGCAGGCGGCAGGGCAGACGGAACACGCGGCCGCAGCCGGGCCAGGCGCTCGCGAGCCCGCCGCTTCAGTAAAGTGATGGTACTCACAGGGTACCGGCACAGGTAGGGGCGGTCGCCGGTGTGCGCGCGCGCGTGCTCGCGCAGGCGGCAGGGCAGACGGAACACGCGGCCGCAGCCGGGCCAGGCGCTCGTGAGCCCGCCGCTTCAGTAAAGTGATGGTACTCACAGGGTACCGGCACAGGTAGGGGCGGTCGCCGGTGTGCGCGCGCGCGTGCTCGCGCAGGCGGCAGGGCAGACGGAACACGCGGCCGCAGCCGGGCCAGGCGCTCGCGAGCCCGCCGCTTCAGTAAAGTGATGGTACTCACAGGGTACCGGCACAGGTAGGGGCGGTCGCCGGTGTGCGCGCGCGCGTGCTCGCGCAGGCGGCAGGGCAGACGGAACACGCGGCCGCAGCCGGGCCAGGCGCTCGCGAGCCCGCCGCTTCAGTAAAGTGATGGTACTCACAGGGTACCGGCACAGGTAGGGGCGGTCGCCGGTGTGCGCGCGCGCGTGCTCGCGCAGGCGGCAGGGCAGACGGAACACGCGGCCGCAGCCGGGCCAGGCGCTCGCGAGCCCGCCGCTTCAGTAAAGTGATGGTACTCACAGGGTACCGGCACAGGTAGGGGCGGTCGCCGGTGTGCGCGCGCGCGTGCTCGCGCAGGCGGCAGGGCAGACGGAACACGCGGCCGCAGCCGGGCCAGGCGCTCGCGAGCCCGCCGCTTCAGTAAAGTGATGGTACTCACAGGGTACCGGCACAGGTAGGGGCGGTCGCCGGTGTGCGCGCGCGCGTGCTCGCGCAGGCGGCAGGGCAGACGGAACACGCGGCCGCAGCCGGGCCAGGCGCTCGTGAGCCCGCCGCTTCAGTAAAGTGATGGTACTCACAGGGTACCGGCACAGGTAGGGGCGGTCGCCGGTGTGCGCGCGCGCGTGCTCGCGCAGGCGGCAGGGCAGACGGAACACGCGGCCGCAGCCGGGCCAGGCGCTCGCGAGCCCGCCGCTTCAGTAAAGTGATGGTACTCACAGGGTACCGGCACAGGTAGGGGCGGTCGCCGGTGTGCGCGCGCGCGTGCTCGCGCAGGCGGCAGGGCAGACGGAACACGCGGCCGCAGCCGGGCCAGGCGCTCGCGAGCCCGCCGCTTCAGTAAAGTGATGGTACTCACAGGGTACCGGCACAGGTAGGGGCGGTCGCCGGTGTGCGCGCGCGCGTGCTCGCGCAGGCGGCAGGGCAGACGGAACACGCGGCCGCAGCCGGGCCAGGCGCTCGCGAGCCCGCCGCTTCAGTAAAGTGATGGTACTCACAGGGTACCGGCACAGGTAGGGGCGGTCGCCGGTGTGCGCGCGCGCGTGCTCGCGCAGGCGGCAGGGCAGACGGAACACGCGGCCGCAGCCGGGCCAGGCGCACGCGAGCCCGCCGCTTCAGTAAAGTGATGGTACTCACAGGGTACCGGCACAGGTAGGGGCGGTCGCCGGTGTGCGCGCGCGCGTGCTCGCGCAGGCGGCAGGGCAGACGGAACACGCGGCCGCAGCCGGGCCAGGCGCTCGTGAGCCCGCCGCTTCAGTAAAGTGATGGTACTCACAGGGTACCGGCACAGGTAGGGGCGGTCGCCGGTGTGCGCGCGCGCGTGCTCGCGCAGGCGGCAGGGCAGACGGAACACGCGGCCGCAGCCGGGCCAGGCGCTCGCGAGCCCGCCGCTTCAGTAAAGTGATGGTACTCACAGGGTACCGGCACAGGTAGGGGCGGTCGCCGGTGTGCGCGCGCGCGTGCTCGCGCAGGCGGCAGGGCAGACGGAACACGCGGCCGCAGCCGGGCCAGGCGCTCGCGAGCCCGCCGCTTCAGTAAAGTGATGGTACTCACAGGGTACCGGCACAGGTAGGGGCGGTCGCCGGTGTGCGCGCGCGCGTGCTCGCGCAGGCGGCAGGGCAGACGGAACACGCGGCCGCAGCCGGGCCAGGCGCTCGCGAGCCCGCCGCTTCAGTAAAGTGATGGTACTCACAGGGTACCGGCACAGGTAGGGGCGGTCGCCGGTGTGCGCGCGCGCGTGCTCGCGCAGGCGGCAGGGCAGACGGAACACGCGGCCGCAGCCGGGCCAGGCGCTCGTGAGCCCGCCGCTTCAGTAAAGTGATGGTACTCACAGGGTACCGGCACAGGTAGGGGCGGTCGCCGGTGTGCGCGCGCGCGTGCTCGCGCAGGCGGCAGGGCAGACGGAACACGCGGCCGCAGCCGGGCCAGGCGCTCGCGAGCCCGCCGCTTCAGTAAAGTGATGGTACTCACAGGGTACCGGCACAGGTAGGGGCGGTCGCCGGTGTGCGCGCGCGCGTGCTCGCGCAGGCGGCAGGGCAGACGGAACACGCGGCCGCAGCCGGGCCAGGCGCTCGCGAGCCCGCCGCTTCAGTAAAGTGATGGTACTCACAGGGTACCGGCACAGGTAGGGGCGGTCGCCGGTGTGCGCGCGCGCGTGCTCGCGCAGGCGGCAGGGCAGACGGAACACGCGGCCGCAGCCGGGCCAGGCGCTCGCGAGCCCGCCGCTTCAGTAAAGTGATGGTACTCACAGGGTACCGGCACAGGTAGGGGCGGTCGCCGGTGTGCGCGCGCGCGTGCTCGCGCAGGCGGCAGGGCAGACGGAACACGCGGCCGCAGCCGGGCCAGGCGCTCGCGAGCCCGCCGCTTCAGTAAAGTGATGGTACTCACAGGGTACCGGCACAGGTAGGGGCGGTCGCCGGTGTGCGCGCGCGCGTGCTCGCGCAGGCGGCAGGGCAGACGGAACACGCGGCCGCAGCCGGGCCAGGCGCACGCGAGCCCGCCGCGCGCGCACGACGACGTGCCGTGTGCGCGCAGCCCTGACGCCCAGAAGAAGCGCCGCCCGCACACAGAACACCTAACCGACACACTCATATTAACACAAGCGACATCTATGGATGACACATTAAGTAATCTATGTTCTTCAAACAATATGACTTACAGGTTGGGAAAAAACTATAGTCTATACTTATATATGTACTCCATAGATTGGGTATGAAAATAAAAAACCTACCGATGCTAACGGTACTTCGCTGTGTTAAATAGAGAGAGAGAATGAAGCTGTCAACGAGACCTTACTTACACGTATCTATTACCGGCCTGTAGCAGCTTTATCAAATGTACAGACGCCAGCAGCTCAAGCTATCCAAAACTGTCAAATTTTCCTCAGCACTTATAGGCCTAACTTCACTGTTTATACATCTAAAATATATTCACAATATTTCAGTGTAATGTGTACCTGTGTTGAGCATCTTCTAATGTATGATCTTCATTGAGATGCTTGAGCAACTCGCCCCTTATTACAAAGGTGCGCGGACAATTCTGCTCTGTGCCACCATCGGCGACTTTCTTCACTGGACACTCAATTGGAGTCTGTGACGGAGTTCGTATAACTTGTTTGTTGTGCGAGTCTTTGTGCTTATTCAGTTTCTCCTCAGTCCAGAAGCCTTTATTGCAATTAGGATAGTCACACTGAAATAGTTATTATTAGTTTCCAATATTTATATTCTGTAAGTGGACAATAGATATGAATTGCATTTTTGATATCATTTAAATTTTGTTACCTTAAGCTTAACAGGTCTGCTCGAAAAACATTCAACAGGATTGGTTGCTGTTGTATTATTAGAAACATGATCATATACTTGCTTAGGTGGTTGATCGGTTGTTGGGGCTGAAGGTACTACAATGACTGAATTCAACCTTTCTTCCAAATCTTCTAACTCTTGATGTCTGTCTGTAAATATTTAATTTTTTTGTGTTTTTCTAACTCTGACTCCAATATTAGATATTGAAATTTTTTTTTATGGATACTATCGTTTAACTTTTACGGATTTTATCACGTTATATCGATATTATTAATCCTAATGTTTCATTCCCTTTACAGTGTCCATCGTCACAGGGGAGAAATCACTGAGGTGGTCTTGATGTTACTTTTATATAGTGTTAATTACTAAAAAAGTAACAACTATGTACCCACATTTTTATTAATTAGTAGCAATCTGATTCATGCAGAATGAGCTCACCATATCCTTTAGTCTTGCAGTTTTTGAGTTGGATTCTGATTTAATAGAATCTATACTATGATTCCAAGCAGGTGATAAGACCCAGCCTCTATTAAAATTTAATTGGTTTTTCATTTCAATAGCTTCACAAATCATCCTGAGTAGGAATCAGTTTTCTTTTGCGAGGATTTATTGTGATATTTGTGGTTTATCAATCAATAACTCAAAATGACTGGCAGAATCAAAAGTATTTGTTAGCTTACATAAAGGAAACAAATAGAAAAACACGATAACCTACTGCCGAGCACATTTGGCGGAGCTCGTCTTTAAGCCAACGATGCGTTCAGATCATGAACTGGCTCATGATGTGATCAACCAGGTGTTAAAAACGAATGGCTGATATAGCTAACATTGTATAGCTCCGCACCATACAGTATTAATATGGATACAAAAACCATTGCATTCCCTAATGAACATATCATTCAATTAAGAACCATTAAAATCAAAGTGAATGTTACTTTCTGCAGTAACAAACAAACAGCTTTAAAATTTGAAAACTTTTGCAACTGCAAAACTGTTAGCCTATCTAAGGAACCAATAAAAGAGACCAATAAAATAGGTATTACAAACATTATCCAATTACATACTTACAATTGTTTACTATAATATCCATAGAATTGTTAGTTATATCAAAGCCCCACTTATTTTTATCATGAGATATTTTATTTTCTGTAGATACAGCAGTATCATAAGGCAAAATTTTGTCCTGTAAACATATTAAAATATATGAAGAAAAGTATAGTTACTAACATTAGTTAAAGGCAAAACTCCCATTCAAAACTAATTTTCACTGCTAAAATCAGTCAAGACTAGTTTTGACTAAGGTTTGTTGGACAAAACTTTTAACTCTTCTTTGTACAGAGGCCAGCACATCAAGCTACCACAATCTGTCAAAATTCTTTGATTGATTTTCAACTTTAAAACAAAATAATAAGGTTCATATTAAATTGGGAAAATTTGTCAGTTTTGGATAGCTTGACATGCTGGTGTCTGTACATACAATTCACAGCACCTACAATTTGGTTCTAGTGGGTTCTGATCATGGCTCTAACTTAATCAAGCAAACATATTACTTTCTTCCCAAATTTAACCATTAAAAACCAATTTAAATTTCGCAATCCAAATTAGTTTTGGCTGGTAGTGATTATGAGTTTTGACTATATCTAATATATAAAATTCTCGTGTCACAGTTTTCGTTGCCATACTCCTCCGAAACGGCTTGACCGATTTTGATGAAATTTTTTGTGCTTATCGGGGAGGTCTGAGAATAGGCCAACATCTATTTTTCATACCCCTAAATTTTTTGTTTTATGGCAAAACAACGTTTGCGGGGGCAGCTAGTTGTAATATATACATAGGCTGAATTTTTCAAGTGGTTGTGGATGGCTAAATCGAAAACTATAAAGAATAATGAAAAATACTCAAATTAATACATCATCCCAGTGTCACTAAAAAGAATCAAATTCTGGCAAATAATTACATAATATGCGCATTCTAAAGGAATTTTTGTTACTTACTCCCCACTTGAAAAATTCACCTGTATAGTATAAATGTATAAAATTTCATACTTATACCTGCTTAATAGCTCCACCATTTATAAAGGATTCAATATTCAGTGCATTCTGGTCAAAACTTTTACCTGTATCTGAAAAATAGAACAATATCATTTCATAAAATTGTACCTTCATTTACCTCTTTACTGTCCCTCTACCAGACATGGAATTAGAAGGATTTGGCCTCTACACTGGTGTAATGTAAGAATAAACACTTTTAAAAAAAATCAGTTTCCTTTCCCCATTTCAATGATTGATAATTAATTATAAATATTATTTTACATTATCAATAGGTTTTAGCCTAGTGATATGACCTTTGGACTGAGAAATCAAGTTTGAAGTTCAAATTCAAATCTCTACTGCTGACTTTTTATACAACTCACAATCAAATTGGTTTTGAACTCACATAAACAGAAGGAAATCATTGAGGAACCTGCATGCCTAAACCTCTGTCGCATTAAGCCACCATGGCAGATGCCTCTGATTCTGAGAGGAGTACAGGAGACTCATGCCCGGAGACATTTTTAATATATAACTTAGTTCTAGAGCATGATCTGAGTAAGTAAAGTAAATGTAATAAATTATATTAATAATAACTTACTTTTTTTGTGTGTAATGTTCCTACAATCAGTCTCCTGAGATATTTTTACATTATTGTCCACACAACTATTTGCTAATGTCAATTTCCATGCTGTATTTACTATATTTGGGAGTTTATTGCTTCCTTCAAGAGTGATCTTGTCTAAATGTTCTGATATGTTTACTTTTTCTACATGGGTGGTGACTAGAGATCTTGCCTCAGGAGATTCATCATCATTGGATATGTTTGGTTTTGGAACAGAAATCTTAGACTTTTTTCTGAGAATATTTGGTTTCTGAAATATTTTTTTGCCAACATTTTTCTCATGTGACGCAAACATAGTTGATTTTTTTAGTCTTCATTGGAAGACTGGGCTGAAAATTAAACATTTTTTATCAGACAATAGACTTTTCTGTATTGTATACAAATGTATGCACCGCTTGCACCGCACACACAGTGTTTAAGAATGGCAAGCTAAGGCGGCTCTCCGACCAAAAAATAATAAATACAATTCTGAGTTCTTGGTTCAAGAAATATTTTACCAAAATTTTCTCTCACACACGGAAACAATATTTGTACACCCACAATGCTACCCTATGAATTAAAATAAATCAACTGCAATAAATAATACTCACAAAGGCATCAGATTTCTTGAAAACACGAGACGAAAACGAAAATTATACTTTTCCATTTAGTTGCCATTGACAATACATCACCGTCCGCCCGCCGTCAAAAGATATTTTAATATTTTTTTTATTAAAACCATAGATATCAATATCATAGAAAGCTGAGAGTGAAACTGTAGACAGAGTATCAAGAACGTAGTTAAGATAACTTATGAGAAGAGATATTATTATTTAATAATATTACTATGGAAGCGGCATACTACGAAAAAAACTTTTTTCCGTTGTATGCCGCTTATATTGATCGCGAATAGCGTAGTATATTGATCTATGCTGCCGACAAAACATGGTTGACTCAAAGTTGCGTTTAAATGAATGTATTACCTACCCGAACAGGATTGCGTACTGTCACTAAAAATGTTCTTGATCCTACTGCTTATTAAAGCATTGATTGAATATTTACTATGGTCCCACCTTGAAATCTCAAAAAAGGGTAAGTTTTAGAAACGAGCTGCACCGATTTATCGTTTCTCAAGGCTGGTTTGTGTCGGAATTGATTTTCCCTATCCAACAAAAACCCTTTTAGTTTGAAACTTGAAGTTTTTAGGTATTACGTGTACGTGTTTTTACTATGTGTGTAAAGGAGTGTAGAGGTCCTATAAGCGTGACTGCTATGCTTAGGTCCTGGATTTGATTTCCAGGTCGATCAGTGTTATTGGGTTCTAAGAAATCCTCAGGAGCAGCTCGCCTCCTATTACACAGGACCGTGTAATAGCGTCAACGAACCAACAATAACCGCTGCGGCACGGCTCCTGCTGAGCCGAAGGTAACTAACGGATACGTGCCGCGAAGCTGAACACTCCGGTATACATCTCCCGTCTACACTACACCACTAAGGCGGAGGATATTGTGGAGTACGTACGTCAAAGACTCAAGTATACGCCGAGAGTGCAGCTATTGGAATCGCATCGCAACGTCAACTTCAAGGCGTTCGTAGTGCGAGTACCAAATTGTTTTCTGCACCTCGTCATGGAAGAGGACTTCTGGCCGCAAGACGTGGTGTTCCGTCGCTTCCGCGGACAAGTGCCACAAGAACGCACAGGGACTAGTGCTCAGTGAAGTGTTTTACTAACATAGGCTTAAGTTTCTGTATATACTAACACATTTTGTAATATTATAATATATATGTTAGTCTGTAAGGTATGTATCTATGGGCCAAAGTAGCCTGATAATAAAGAGATATTATTATTATTAATAGGGGGCGTGTAAATATACCGAGGAACTGTGGGTGTACATTAATACACGTCTACTTATGGAAATGGAAAAAAAATTACTATCACCAGATTTTTTTTTCCATTTACATGTATGTACTTATGTACTCATAAGTAGTAGTAGTACATAAGTAGTACATAAGTAGTACATAAGTAGTACATAAGTAGTACATAAGTAGTACATAAGTAGTACATAAGTAGTACATAAGTAGTACATAAGTAGTACATAAGTAGTACATAAGTAGTACATAAGTAGTACATAAGTAGTACATAAGTAGTACATAAGTAGTACATAAGTAGTACATAAGTAGTACATAAGTAGTACATAAGTAGTACATAAGTAGTACATAAGTAGTACATAAGTAGTACATAAGTAGTACATAAGTAGTACATAAGTAGTACATAAGTAGTACATAAGTAGTACATAAGTAGTACATAAGTAGTACATAAGTAGTACATAAGTAGTACATAAGTAGTACATAAGTAGTACATAAGTAGTACATAAGTAGTACATAAGTAGTACATAAGTAGTACATAAGTAGTACATAAGTAGTACATAAGTAGTACATAAGTAGTACATAAGTAGTACATAAGTAGTACATAAGTAGTACATAAGTAGTACATAAGTAGTACATAAGTAGTACATAAGTAGTACATAATCCGACGATCTCTGTGGTGTAGCGGTTCGAGTAGCGGACTGCTGATCATGGGGTCGATTCCCACAGGACACAAATACTTGTGTGAATAAAACATGAGTATTTGTGTTTGTCTGGGTGTTTCTTATGTATTATAAGTATGTATTTACAAAAAAAAAGTATATAAGTATTATATCCATTGTCTAGTACCAGCTCTGCTTAGTTTGGGACTAGATGGTGTTGTGTAAAATGTCCCAAAAAAATATTATGATAATAAATTAAGTACATATTTTTTTCATATTTATTTATTGCATTCCATAATGTACAATAGGTGATAAATACAATACTTAAAAAGAAACAATTATGGACCCTGTAGGGCGCAGCAAAGAAATTTTTAAATTAAATTAATCATTTTAGAGAGAGAGAATGTAATTTATTGATTTATTATATCTTTATTATTTTTTTATTTTTTTATTCATATTTAATATTTATTTATTTATTATCTTATATAACTGTTTAATATATATTTATCATACTTATGTTTCCTTTATTTTTATTAATTTTCTATATTACATTATATTATATGGGATCAATACGATATACACGCACACGATATAGACATATGTATGATTACGTTAAATATTTCTGAAATTTGATTGAAGTGGTTGGTTATTTGTTTAGTGAGTCTGCCATGTCAATCAGTGGTCTTCCACTGACCTATAAAGAGGTCAGTGGTACTACACACAAACCGTATGTAAAATGACTGTAATCGTCAGGAAATTGAAAATCTGCCATGCTATGTCAATTATTTTGGCAACCCTACCGATTTCGCATTTTGAGTTTGACTTTTGAATGAAATTGAAAGTTTCTGTCTACGTTGAAACCACTGGTGAGTGGTGAATGACAGTTGACAGTGCCAGTTTGACAGTGAGTAGTGACACACACCTTTATTAATTTGCGTATTTTTTTGTTTTATAATTAAAAAAAAAAAACAGTGACATAACACTGAATAACCTAAAAGAAAATGAGAAAATAATTACCAAAGTAAAACGTTGGTTTCATTTAAGCGTTATGTATCGTCGAATACTTTTGTAGGTAAAGGTATACAGTTCAAATTACGTATTGATTTGATGTCCAAAAAATGGACTCTGACGAAGAGGGATCAATGATTGGGAAGAGACAAAATATGATGGAAGTAAGAAATGAAAAATTGCCGCAAAAAATAAATAAGATGGAAGGCAACAAAAGGTTATCAAACAGTACAGTAGAGGAAGCAGACATGAAATCAGAAGATGAGATAGCACCAGTTGGTAAGGAAGAAAAACCTGAATTGGGACATATATTAAAGGACATTCATGATTTAAATGAACCATCATGTATGGATAAAATACTTATGTATTTGGAAGAACTAAAAGATGAAGATTATCTTTTTATGGAGGTAAGTGCTTGAATTGAAGTTTAATCTCGAAATAGTATTAAAAAATTGTACATAACACGCCTTTTTCCCATAGGGCTACCTATACCCAGAAACTACAGAGCGCCACTTGTTATGATTCTTGCATACTTCTTTTACATGGTCCACATGCACACATCCTGTCATAAGTACTACGTGTCTGACCCTTTTATAGAACCTCACCAATAAGGTTGGCATAAGTCATTCAAGAGTGTCCCCCAGTGGTTCCACTGACGTTCACCATGTAAATCACTTTTACATATTATCAATTCATTGCACCTATGCAAAGCTAAGGCGGATAACAGAATTTTATCTAATAATTTTTCCAAAATGGTTCGGCCCACCAACAAGTCCCTTTTTGGCTTCTGATAATAGAAATAAAGAATTTCAGTAGTTACGTGTATTGCATCACAATTACTTAATGTTACTTTTGTTTCAGATATTAGTAGAAAGATTACATGGTGAAGAAATAACCTGGGAACAACCTTGGTATCAGCAATCAAATTCCCTATCAAGACCATTTAAAGATGCTAATACTGAGAAACATACTGAATCATATCGTACTGACACCATATGCAAAGCTGAATCTGAGAAAATACAAAGGAATTGGAATGAATTTAAGAAGGTGATATTATGATTAAATTCATGACCATCACAACAAATAGTGGTGGAGGTGTTTTCCTAAATAAGTCCTGGAACAAACACTGACCAAATGAAACCTGGAATGCCCAGGGGTCTATTTACTTAGTCGTAGCTACGCTAGCTAGCTATGATTGAGTTTTACTATTTTGTGTCTGGTCTTGGAATGATAAACAGTATTCCATTCCAATCATCCCCAGAGTAATTATTGTGTCTGTGTTTGTGTATATTCTATGTATATTTGTTTTACCAGCTTTATGAAGTTCCTGATAAGTTAATATGTTTGGCTCGTTGGAGAAATAAAAATAAAAGTAGATTGCCTAATACACCAGAAGAGCAAGCCAGGCGTTTTGTGGTAGCTTATTTGGCTCGAGGACTAAAAAGAACAATTTATCAAGTATTTAGGCATATAATGACCTCTTTTGGAGGTTCGGTCAAAGGTGCCTACTCTTCAGATGAAGAAAAAATTATGAAAGTATGTTTCATGCACCATCCCAACCATTCAGTAACATTATTATCTATGGTGTTAAGGAGAGAACCTAGAGGTATATACAAAAGATTACAACAGATGTTCAATGGTAAGGCTTTTGGAAACTTCCTAAGATTTATTAAAATTATTATTTATATAGTTATTTTAAGAACTGCCTCATCCTAAAATTCAATTTATTTGTGTAAAACCTACTGCTACACTTATGATCCTGAGTTTGATTCTGAGGTTTTGCAGTGTTATTTTGTTGAATTTACGAGTAGGTTGAGTAGTACAGTTGAGCCGATGGCATAATTTGCCAAATTTTTTACCTAACAGAATTTATTTTTTATGTCTACATCTTACCAATGACTCTTCCCTCTTACCTTTCATTCTAAATCCATTACCCACACATATAAGCAGTGGCGGCCTTAGGAGGTAGTGCGCAGGGCAACCGGCCAGAGCATTGCTCTTGCAGGGGCCTCATGCAACAGCCAGAGTAGAAAAAAGAGTAGATATTTAAGCGCACCCACGATACAGGAGAAAACGGTATGGGCAATGTTTAAAAATAAAATTAATGATATTTTTACTTTCCATTCACATACGCAAAGGGCTTCAAAAAATTCTGCCGCCCGAAGTTAGCAAGAAGTTAGAAGTCTAGCAATTATTAAGACCGCCGCTGTCTGGCTAATAGTTAGGGCTGTGAAGTTTCTATAAGAAACTTCGTGTATGAATTTAAAATTCAATTTGATCTGTTTTTTTTAAACAACGATCGTTTAATGTGGTCTGAAGGTCACTGTAACAAAACATGCAAATAGTTTAACTACCACTTGGGCTTGGGGGATTATGTAGGGAGTGTCGACATTACTAAGCGTTTCAAATAAGAATAGGAACGTCAATGACCTTGAATGACCGCAATCTGTCAAAAAAGTACAGCTTGCAAAAGAAAATTAAGTTTCTTGTTTTGATATTTTAAATCTTTATAATACACATATTTATGCAGTAATACCAAATCCAGAACTTTGTATATTGTTAATAAAAAGACAGTTTGACAACCTTGAAGTTTTGAGGCTCCCACCCTAGAATTGTGATTTACTTAAATACAATTTAATATATCTGGCACTTGATTAGCATAGGGTGGCTGACAATAATGTTCAACAATTAGAAAGCCAAATTGAGAATCTAACACTGGAAACTATTGATTTAATTACCAGTGACGATTGGAAAAAAGAAATTAACCACGTCAAATGAATCAAAAATAAATACCAAAAGAGGGGACTTTTTTCAAAACGACGATAACTATAGTTTTATTAAAAACACAGGGTATAAAATATCTAATTTTCTTCTAAATAACAGTCGGTGGAATATCTTAAATACTAATAAAATATTATTTCAGAAACATCTGTTTTGCTCACCCTACCTAGCTGGTTTGAATTGACAGTTATGACGTCACAAGATGGCTGGAGCTCAGTCCTATACTTATCTGAAATTGAAATAAGGTCAAATAAGGCCGCCTTATTTGTCATACATGATTGAGCTTTGATTAGCTCAGAAATATCCCCAAAAACGATATCTTATACAACTTTAACAAATGTTGGATTGTAAAAATAATCTAAGAACTGACAATTGTACAATTTTACCTACACCGATTTTTACCTATATTAATTTGCAGGAAAACCAGAAAAGAAAAAGATAAAGTGGACAATACCATTAGCCACTAGGTTTTTGAGGCTCCTACTTAAGTATACTCACACATCCTTAGAAGAATTAAAATATAAGAAAATAGATAAATCAATCTGGTTAAAACTTGAGAAGAAATTTGATCACCATTATATTTACCTACAAAACTTTTGGTATGAGACTCTTCATGTCCAAGTTTTTACGAAAGAGAATTTAAAAGTGAACAAATTAAGAAAACAAGTTTTTAAAAAGTAAGTATTCTAACTTTAATTAAACCATAAAAAATACTCCATTTAGTTGTACCTACTTAGATTATATGGGGACTTGCACTTAGCTTATGCAAAGATCTAAGCTTGACTCTCTCAGTCTTGGGTCTCCACATGATTATTGACACGGAATCGGCTTGAGCCGAGTGCGTATTAAATCTCGCTACTCTGAAAAGTCATGGCAATCTGACGCAAGCTCTTCCTCGGCTCAGACGTCGTCGCGTCGTCTGAGTCGAGGAATGGCATTTACACCATAAACAACGTCAACTGTGTTTCCCGACAGTCTTAAGCCGCGTCGATGAGTATAAGAGCCCTTATGTTTCGATTTAAACTATACACAACCCATATAAGGGTTAGTTCAAATCCAAATAAAATTCACGCGATTGTGTATTTATTTGAATATAGCTGCTAAAAACCAATTCATGGTGGTGAAAGAATTCATGCCAGTAACTGCCATCTTAACATCATATCAGCCAAAGGCATCAACCCCCACAGAATTGTACAAGAACCGATTTTAAGCCGCCCGCGTCAAACGATTCCCGGCTACTTTTATCAGGTCGTTGGTCCACTACTTGCTAATCCTATCACTACGTCTGTAACTGTATGTTTTTACAATTTTCCCGTAATACGCTTTCCCGTTCCGTAATTTGCAGCTTGCATGAAATCGTCAAATGACGCCGCCGTAGACCGTAAGCGTTACTCTCCAGTTCGTAATGGCAGAAAAGTGTGTTAAAATAATTACAAATTGGCACTTTATAATTTTTCTCCTTTATTGTGTTGTGAGACATCGCTTCTTGCCATATTTTAATAGTGTTATAGTTAAAGTGGCGATCGGGACTGTACATGTACACGCAGTATTTATGTTGCTAATTAAATTAATTAATATCCTATATTTCGACTGTTTGCTCGACGAAGGCAATGAATTAAAAATGAAAGCAATTTAATTACAAAATTCCTAAATCGATTGTTTATAGTTTGTTGTATTACACTTTCAGACTGAAGTCGTCATCTTATCAAGTGTGGACAGACATTCGATGGAAAGACTTAGTGAATCAGTTTCCAGATGGAGTGACACACAGATTTTTATATCGAATATCTCGAGGGGTTGTCTGCAAAACTTCAGATTACTTAAAAAAACCTCTGTCAGAAATTTCAGATTATGCATTAGACAAACTTCGCAAGCACCAATATCGTAAGAGACGTTTGAAAACACTACAATTTAATGAAGATGGGGAGTTAGAAGTAGTTACACACTCTTCATCACAAGCAGTGATAGATATGGCCAAGACAATTCTGGAGGAGGCACCCCCACCTTAGACTATTCAAAATCCCGTTCATAGTAATTATTCATTATCACTTGCTTAAACGGTGAAAGAAAACACCATGAGGAAACATGCAGTCTTGAGATTTTCTCGACTACGCGCGGCGTGTGATTTAGTAATAAAAAAATATGTACCTTTGTACTGCCATAAAATTTCAGTTTTTTTATCTACCCACATATTTTTCTGTAGTTAAACATGATTTGGTGACACTAACCAATGTTCGGTAATACACATATCATCAATGTTGTTACATTACAGCCAGCATAATTCAATTCCTAAATCTTTATCAATCTTGGTAGACACAGGTATTCTGGTGAACCAGGTTGCTTATGATATTACCTTTTTTATACCCAGTGTTACAATGATAATGTGGGCTAATAATATTTACTGATAAATCAATGCAAGAGGTTGCCTGTATTGTCCTTAAATTATATATTTTCATCGATATCGATAAATCGGCGCGATGCAACACAACACTGGGATGCATCCATAGAGATCGTAGATAGAGATACATAATTTCAAGGAATTAATTATTTAGCTGTGTTTGACCTGAGGGTAATAACCTACATGGGTATTACCCTCCTATAACCGTTTGATGGTAAGGAAGCGTATTGCATTCATTATCATTGTGAATTAAACGCGAAGAAAAAATATTTGTTAAAACATGAAAGTTGTAAAACATGAGAGTGTTATTTAATAAATACTCCTCGGATTCTACACTACTCGCTCTCTACATAAAGTTTAGGATTCGTGTTGCGGCAGGCGAAAATTTTCAATAATCGTCAGGCCATAACCATACTTTACAACCAAAGATTTAAATCGTTAGGATATGCCTGATATATCACCGTACTTACACCGCTCGAAAACGTGTCTATACTAACATATAGAGATGAGTGCCTGCACACATTCCATGTAGAGACAGAGAACGACAATGTGCAATATTCAGTATGAGTGAACGAGACAATAACAGATTCGATACTTCCGATGTCAACCAGTTTACATATGAAAACGTGACCATTATTTGACGCGGTAGGGGGGCGCATCTAACGATTTAAATCTTTGTATACAACTCATACCTGACACCATTCGTTCTAGATAAGGTTTCCTACCACAACTTGGAATTCAGAAGAAATGTAACGCTTGTTAAATATTTTATCCGCGTATTTCGTGGCATCCATTTCAATTCCGCGTTATTGCAGATTTGCAGTACATTTCCTTTATCGTTCTACTGCCTATCATACACTTCGTCCTGGTCAGCATCCTCTATTTTCGATGATAAAAATAATCATAAATAAATAAATATTTTGGGACATTTTTACACAGCACCCATATTAGAACCATCTGCTCCCAAACTAAGCAGAGCTTTTACTATGGGTTCTAGACAACGGATATAATACTTATATACTTTTTCTTTTGTAAATACATACTTAAATTACATAAGAAACACCCAGACGAACACATATACTTACTCATGTTTTACCTTGTCCTGTGGGAATCGAACCCACGACTCCATGATCAGCAGTCCGATAGGTACCTCAACCCAGTACCGTAACCCGTAAAACCAGTCCGTTTTATCTAGCATTTACCCATACAGGATTTTGATTTATTATGCTACTTAGCGAAGCGCACTATCGCGACCGTTGGAAGGAATGGAGGGAGGCCTTTGCCCAGCTGTGGGACAGCACGGGCTAGTAATAATAATAATAATGAGTCACTTGATGCTTTTGGGAGCACTGCTACTCGATATCTAGAATCTATTGCCACACCTAGCACAATTTCATAATAATTTCTTATTTCCTAATTTTATATACTAAAATAATTATAATTTATTGGATTGTATCAATATTATAATTAATAATATTTTTGGGACATTTTACACAACACTATCTACATAGTCCCAAACTAAGTAGAGCTTGTACCAATAACTTGTATGTGTAGTGTAAACTGTAAGTATAAGTTGGTTAATAATTAAATAAATTATTACATCAACAGAACTATACTCGCCAAAGTATTTATAAAATTGGTAACACTGCTAATAAATAATCTGGGATTCTCATTCTGTGCTCATGTTCAATGCAGTGTGACTAGATTCAGTATTTTAATACTTGCCAGTATATTTTATCGATTATGAGTATTTTTGAAATATATTGCCGGAAGTCAGTATTTTTGGGTATATTTTGGTTAAGAAGTTCGTAAATTGGTAATACTTACGGTGAGCAATCGTCTTCGCGGACGTTGCGAACCAATGTACGGGGAATTCCGTGAACATCAATTGTCTAAATAATCACCGGATTCAGTCTACGTTTTCTTTGGGAGCAAAGATCAGTAATTCACAGATAGGACGTGACAGGCGACAAACTATGCATTATACAATGTGTTTGGGAAACGGTTACCGATACTTTAAGGGCATAGTATATGCTAAAAGTGCATTTGTCGACAAAATTGAGCATATAATATGCCCTTAAAGTATCGGTAACCGTTTCCCAAACACACTGTATAATCTATTTTTTTTTCAAAACAAGGTATTCTTAACCTTTTGACCGCAACGGATGTGTATAGACGTGAAATGAAAACTTGCTCACGACGCCAACGACGGCATGGCACGTCAAAAATAACGCTTTTTTTAAATTAGATACTAGAATTTGTCGCTTGGCGTAGAGAACACGGATTTTCGTTATTGACGTGGCGGTCAAAAGGTTAAAATAAAACTGAAAACTTAGAATAGGTACAGATTCTTAGTTTTCATTGTTTGAATAGTACATACAATACTTTCGGGTATGAATTATAAATAGTATCGACTCGCCCAGTACGGTTTGTTAAGGTGAAATGATTTTCTGCTCTGCACTATACTTAATCTTTGATGATGTTCTGACAAAAATTTGGGAATTTCCCCAAATTAGTACTACGTTTTTGTCGACATATAAATAAACCCCCTTTTTTGTTTTATTTGGCGCATTCTTCCGGACAGTATTTCTTGTGGATAATTTTGGGTGGAAGTTGGGAAAATTTGCTAGCAGTGATGGAATGTTAAATCACTGTTATATATACCTACCAGTCTCTTATGCTGCATGCGAACGCATATTTTTACAGATCATCAATTAATTTATAATAAAAATGGACAGAAACAGATATATGAACAAAAATTGTATCAGCTATTTTAAAAACAAAGCAAGGTGTTAAAGATGAAAGACGTTGTATACTTTCATCCTTCGAAAAGAATGTTTAAATATAACGCTAAAATACAGCGATCATTGATGATAATTATTAAATTAAACGTTAAAAGAAAATCAGTATATTTGCCCTGCGTAAGTATATTTCAGTATTTTTTTAGAGGTGTCTCGGTATTTTCGTAAAACGTAATCTGGTCACACTGGCTCAATGTCAGTCAATCAATACCAAAACCAATACATGCGAAATTGCGAATGCGCTGACGCAATTATTAGCATACTTAATCACACAACTCAGAGCCGTTATATTTACTAGTAACGTATCCTATTGTATTCTTTAGCTTGTAAGTTTCTTTATAATAAAAATGAAGAAATCTGTGAAAAAATCTAACAATATACAAGAAATATTGGATAGTGATGACGAATTACCAAGTAAGTAGCATAAACTCAAATTAAACGTAGTACCTATTAATTATTTTATAGATTTTTATACCAAAAATAATAAGTTTTGAGTACTTATCGAAATTCTGAACTTAAAATTGTAATAGTCCCAGTAGTATTTTAATAAATTATAATTATACTTGCGTAGTAACTTAAAAATCTTAGCATGGAAAATGCCAAAAAAATACAAAAAGATAATTATAATTATGTTTATTGAACCTGGTCTGTTGTATTAATGTTTATGTTCAACTATGTACTAGAATATTATAAACTGTTTTTCATGTGTGGGTAACACAAAATAGATGTAATAATTTTGGCATTACAACCATTAATTATAGCAACTTGAAGGAAGCTATGTCTTTATTTATAATTGCGGGACCACACACCACATGAATCTGGTTTTATACTTTTAATATTAAATTTATGGGCTATACTTTCAGCGGAATGTGATGAAATAACCTTAATTCCTGCATATCAAAATGATAATCGATTTCAATACCTTGAAGAACAGAAGAATACCAATGAAGATTTATTGAAACTACAAAATACTATGGGAAATGGATTCAATTCTGCTGTGGATTATAAACCTATGTTAAAGAGTCAATTAAAAAATAGCAATACCAAAGTAGTCCTTGGATATTTAAATAAGAGGGACACATTTTGTTTTCAATCCCTGAATCACAGCACCACCAAAACAACATTATTATGGTTTCTGAACTTTCTTATTTTAAAAGATCTACAATCTAGTTACAAATTCCTTACAACCTGCTTAGTACCAGATTATATTGATAATTATTATTAGGTACTTGAATGGTGCAGATGGTGAATGAAAAATGAAACCCCTAAGGACTTTACTGATTATAGCCTTAGAATTAATGAATATGACAGACTGAAATAATAGTGATAAGATAATAAAATTTGAGTTTTGTTTAATAAATGGATATATTATGTTTCTTTTTAAAATAAACTTATTGATCTAATAAAAATTAGCCAACATTAATCCACATCAGTTTTGCAGTTTCTCTAAAAATCCCTTGGAACATCTTAATGACTGCTGGTAACACTTTTCAAAACCTTTTGAATCACTATCCTGGAAATATTAAAATTATCATTAAAAAAGTAGGTATGTGATTAAGAAGTTAGTGTTAGTATATAATAAAAGACATACATAATATGGGTCTCTAATAATTCTTTCACCCTGAGGATCGAAATCTCCAAAAAGAAGGAGTTTAGCTTTGCTTCCTTTTGGTGCTCTTTTATTTAGATCTCGCATGTTTGCCTCATCCATACCAAATATATAATCATAATGGTTGAAGTCTTCCGAAGTAATCTGAAATTATAGAATAGGTACATTGAAAATCCTACAATTAAGTTTATGGATTTTTATATTACAGTAATTTCCATTTTAAGTTCATACATTATTTTGTTTTTCTAACCAGACAAAGCATAATACCCCAACATAATTGTTAAAGGCTATGATGATGATTTCTGCTTAGTGGTACACAGTTTTTGTTATTCTGCTGCTGCTAAAAAAGTCAGTCACATACACATAATATCCCTTACCACTATTTAAATGCTATCATCTAAAAATAATATGCTATCTCAGTGCTATCACTGACCCCATACCTGTCTTGCACAGTTGTTATAAGGAACATCATGTTTTTTCATTGTGTCTAAGGCTCTCCAGTCTGGTGGATTGCCCACATGCCAGCCACCTATAGCTGCACTGTCGATTTCCCATTGATCAGCTAAGTTCATGTCTATAATAGTTTTTTGAAATACCCCTTCTGCAATGGGTGAGCGACAAATATTACCTGTAAAATAATTGCTTATATTTACACGGCATAGTTGTGATTTATTGATATTCGGTGTATGATCTTCAACAACAATAATAATTATTCATAGGTATTCAGAATTAAACATGATTGTCTTGTTAGAATCTAACATAACATTGTCAAGAGTCTAACCTAACATGAAGATCAAAACAAAGGAAAATCTTCAGTTTTGTCCTCAGTTAACTAACAATCACTAAAGCAAAGTCAAAATTAAATTACACACCAAGACAGATGAAGAGCGCTTTTTTCTTTTCTTGCGACATTTTGTTTCGTGAAATACCGGTCTAGCACTGCTGCAGTACTCTGTGAAATAGACGAAACAAAACAACTGGGTACAGACGCCAGCAGGTCAACCTATCCAAAACTGTCAAATTTTCCCAATTGAATATGAGCCTTATCGCTTTGATTTAAAGTTGAAAATCAATGACAGACATGTGACATTGTGGAAGCTTGATGTGCTGGCCTCTGTACAATACAAAAAGCTAAAGAAAAACCGTAGACAGAGGAAAGAGGCTCTATAGTTTAGTCTGTCTAAAATTTTTACTTTACTGCTTTTTGTAGCATACATCTAATATTCAAGTGTTTAAGAATAAAGTAAAAAAAATATTGTTAACGAAGATGTACTACTCTATCAAAGAATATTTATCCGATAAATTACTTTAGTAGAACTCAATAAGTATGTAAGTTTAGCATTAAATTGACATTATTGTGATTTATTGTTTTATTAGTTATTCTTTGAATTGACATTAGATCAACAACTGACATTTTAATATTTTAGAATTAATTTATCTATCTAATGTATACTTACGAACCATTATTACTTTTTGCATGCTATATAGCAGACTATGGTGATACTTAATTTATTGAATGTAACAACTCATGTACCCATATTCGCAAAATAAATGATTTGATTTGATTTGTAGTTGTTTTGTTTCGTTTATTTCACTACTTAAAGACTGCTGGATACATCTATCTCTCTTCAGCAAAAAAAAGGATAAATATACACCAGTTCACCAGGGCCCGAGAAGAAAAGAGATAACGATATGGTATTTTTTGTCCCTCATCGCGTGGCTGTTTTTTTCAAGGTCAGCAGTTCAGTACTTCATTTGCTAAACAAACTTTGACGTTTTGATTGAGCATTCGTGACAGATTGTGATAAACATTGAATTTTTTATTGATTAGTTCATCAATTTTGTATTATTATCTGTTCGCTGTTGAGCAGGATCTTTATCTAATGTTGCAAAATGGTACGGTGCAGTGTTCTTGGTTGCAAAAGTGATAGTGAGAAGAAAATTTCCGGTTTACATATCTTTTCATTCGTATCACATTTTTTTATTTAAAAGTTTCTCAATTTAACACTTGTTGTGATGCTTTATTATCTAGTTTAGATCAGATACTGCTATTTCAAAGTGAAATAAACGGCTACTTTATTATTTTTACTTAATGATAAAAACATAACCTAAAAGTTCAGTGTTGCCACTTTGTGCTGGGAAATTGCCCCAGTTTTTAATGGAAAATAGGAAATGAACATACAATTTAATAATTTCGTTCAATATTTTTTTGATGAATAATTAAGTATTTGTCGTTTAACCTTAACGCCTTCTGGTTTTTCAGATATCCCGAAAAACCAGAATCATAAAATTATGGATTAAAGTAACAAGAAGAAACATCTGGCTGCATATTGAAAAGCTCTAAAATATGCTGCAAACACTTTGGTAATAGTTCTTTAGTGAAGATAGGAAATAGGAAAGGAAGAAAATAGGAACTAAAACATGTTTTGAACCAAAGAAAAGAATAAGAAATGTTCATAATAAATTCGTACTATTTCAAAGACAATAAAAAAAATATAATTTGGCTTTGATATTTTATTTCTAGTTTTATATAACTTAGGGCTAAATAAGCCCTGTAGGTAGATAGACAACATAACTCTCTTTTGGCGCTGTCCGGTAAAAACTAAGATTTGGGGTAAAATAATTTAAATGGTAACCTTAAAGTTACGAGTTCATTTATTTTTTGTCTCGCCAGCGGCACGCTAACATAAAGTCTAGGAAATTAGACTAAATTCCCGGTTTATCTTTTCATTCGTAAGTTTTTTTAACATTTTTTTGTTTATTTGCTAAAAGTTTTTCAAAATAACACGTTGTGATGCTTTATTATCTAGTCTAGATCAGATACTGCTATTTCAAAGTGAAATAAGCGACTATTTTATTATTTTTACATAATGATAAAAACATAACCTAAAAGTTCAGTGTTGCCACTTTGTGCTGGGAAATTGCCCCAGTTTTTAATGGAAAATAGTAAGGAAATGAACATATAATTTAATAATTTCGTTAAGAAAAGAAAGAAAATAGGAACTAAAACATGTTTTGAATCAAACGAAAGAACAAGAAATGTTCTTAATAAATTGGTACTATTTCAAAGACAATAAAAAGTCTATGTTTTATATTATTATAAGATTCATAGATTGATAAAAATGATATAGATAGATACAGTCAAAGCAAAGATTTAAATCGTTAGAATTGAGCTGACCGTACGTAGGTACAGACGCCAGCAGGTCAAGCTATACAAAACTGTAAAATTTTCCCAATTCAATATGAACCTTATTTATTTGTAATAAAGTTGAAAATCAATCAAAGAAATTTGACAGATGGTGGTAGATTGATGTGCTGGCCTCTGTACAACATAGACCGCGCGAAAATGTGTCCATATTGAGATGAGTGAATGCACACATTCCGTATTAGTCGCTCAGTGACTGCCGACTGCAGTGCCGGACACACGCCAATGATAATTTGTTTTTTCTCATAAAACTACTGCTAAAATGCCCTATTGTGCCTTCAGGAAGTTTTCTAACAATTCAAAAAATTCCAACAAAGCTCCAAGTGTTACTTTTCATGTGTTTAATTACATTTTCGTAAATTAATTACCTTTCAAGTTCTCATTGCAATTTGCTATAAAAACGGTTCATTCGTGCATGACAGAGAACGACAAAATATTCAGTATGAGTGGAGTGAATGTGTGGGTACGCGTCATAGAGCAACACGGGCCACCGGTCGCGGCCGGTGGCCCGTGTTGCTCTATGGTACGCGTCCTCTGGCTACGGTTTTTAACGTGACTGACACGCACGATAACCGTCTATCCGTTATCTGTTGGTGGCATCGATGCCAAATATAGTTTTATCGTTATTCTAAAAAAAAAACGCCAATGTCTAACGTCAACAAACGTGACCATGAAAAATATTGAAAATAATTAATTTACTAGATAAAATTTGGTATTTTGTAATCTCAATCAAATCATTGTCACTTTGTCAGTCAGCTCTGGGAGGCTAAGCTAACTTCAAATATGTATCTCGAATTATAATAGTTATCATAAGTACCGATTTACTCAAGAATATGATTGTATTCTGTGTGTTATCAATGCCGACGAATAATTTAAGAACTTCGCACAAATCTTTAAACCTACTTCATCATTTTTTTTATGAATGCCGTTGGTTAGTGGTACTGTTGTAAATTGACAATAATTTAAATTATTTCAAATTATTGATAATTTTTTATCATAAAAGGTCTACGTCATCCAGCTTAGTAGGACATAATAATCATAATTTTCAGTCTCACTAGGTACCTCAGTCAGTTGGATCGATAATGTTATCACTACTGAAAGATTATTAAAATAGATATTTGTTCTTTCTTATACCTTGAAGATACTTAGGTCTACGATAGATATTAGTATTGTAAATAGTTTTAACCGTGATAATCAAAGAAAAAATAAATACATAGGTACTTACCTACTTCATTGTATGGCCTCAGATCAAATAAAATTGATCTGAGTGTATGGCATAAAAACCTCAAGCTTGGAGAGTGAAAGGAAACATTTGATTTAAGTAGGTATATCCAAAGTGTGAGTTTAGAAAAGTACCTACTTAAATCGTCAGGTTTCCTGTGGCTAAAACAAAATGAGGAACGAATTTGTAACTCTTAACCAAGTACAAACTCATATCATAACTTATGGTAATCCTTGTGATTGTGATGGAACTGATGTTATAATTTGCATCACAGGAAATCCAGGTATAACTGATTTCTATATAGAATTTGCTGCAGAATTGCATAAAGCTACTGGATTGTCTTTGTGTGTTATTGGTAAGTCTCTAAGTGTTTATTGTAGAAAACAATATTTTTGCAAGTATTAAAATATGTTGAGTTGACATGACAAAATAGCTGAATTTTAAGTGATAGGTATAATATGAGTTAAGTACCACGATTTTAACAAAACTAGTGGTGGGCAAGCTTTGTTGCCTTTAGTAAATGACTAAGTACCGCCTTAATGTTTTTTTAATGTTGTGTGCCTGAGCTATTTTTCTGTCATTACCATACACCTGGCCAACACTGTGTATAAACTGATGAGTGTGGGACTCATCAGTTTATACACAGTGTATGCTTAAACTATCAATGTCTAGAAAATCAGTGTATATTTCTTTCCAGGACATGCTGGTCATGAAGTAGTTCCTGATAAAAAGTCCAATGTTCTGAAAGGCCAAGAGCACCTATTTCATCTTGATGGTCAACTTAAACACAAGCTAGAACTTATCAATAATTACATTGACAAGCGAAGCAAATTACATTTAATTGGGCATTCCATTGGAGCTTGGCTAATTTTAGAACTCCTGCGGGATAATGAAAATCTAACCATGAGACTTAAGTCAGTTATTCTATTATTTCCAACATTGCAAAAAATGGCAGAGACCAGGAATGGAAGGTTTTTAAATTACTTTATTAGAAACTTACATATATTTATATTATTGCTATTTATTTTAGTAAATTTTTTGCCATCTGCAATAGTTGCTTTTATAGTAGAAATCTATTTAAAATTGCACTCCATACCTTTGCATTATTCAAAATGCATTAACAAGTTTTTGGATCCAAAGGTGGGAGAAAAGGTATTATTTTTAGCTTATGATGAAATGGATAATGTCAGAAACTTGAATATGGATGTAATTGTAAAAAATAAGCATTTGATAAACATTATATATAGCAATAGAGATAATTGGTCTCCAGTCTCATACATGGAGGAGCTGCATAAACTTCAACCAGAAATCCCAATGAAGAAGGTAAATATTGACCATGCATTTGTATTAAAGTCATCGGAAAGAGTAGCAGAAATGGTGGCACAGTTTATAAATAAATAATTATTACAAGTACCATGCATTTTAATTAGTCAGGAGTACCTATTGGTATCTCGGAATTATTGGGATTAGGTATTTTATCAGCTAAGTATATGAAGCCTATTTTTTTTTTATATGTTTATGTTCTCACAGATAATCACATATTTATAATATAGGTAGTCAAAAAGAGGCTTAGTTTACACTGTACAGTTAGCATAAAAGGCACTGAATGGAATTAAATTAATGATACATTTTAATATTGTTTAATTTTACTAACTAAAACTTAAAAACAGAATTGTAATTGGAGCCAAAATTTATTGAAGCATAAAGATAAAATAAATAAATGCTAGTAAATGACTGCACGTTTGGTACAGCGGTTAAGGTGGTCGCTGGCTACTACCACTGCGCAGCGTCGCGTGGGTTCGATTCCCACCAGAATCAAATATGTGTGTGGTCCACAGATATTTATCTGAAGTCCAGCTGTACCTACTTTGTGTTCGTTAATTGTATGTTTGTTATGTCCCCGCTGGACTTCTTTCCCAGTGCGGGCGTTCTTTTAATGAAAAAGAAAAATGAACAACCACAGCATGTCTGGACTCTGAATAAATAATACAATTTTCGTGTATATCACGTTCAGCGCCAAGTTGTCTAGGTACTGAGGCCAGCACATCAAGCTACCAAAATCTGTTAAATTTCTTTGATTGATTTTCAACTTTAACACAAAGTCATAAGGTTCATATTCAATTGAGAAAATTTTCTCAAGCAGCTCAAGCTTGAGCTGCTGGCGTCTGTACCTACAAAGCAAAACGACTCCTATCAGCGACATGCTAACATTTTATCGCAAGAATATGATAGAATATAATTTTGTCTTCTAATATTTAATCTGCGTAGTTTATATTGGAGAGATATTCATTTGCGGACGTCAGTATTCTCAATATTTAGTCACATCATAATCTTGAAAGAAAATAATTAAAATTAGACACTTACATGACGCAATGCAAATGACGATAGATTGGAAAAGTCTAGGACGATTTATTTTCTATAATTTTTACATTGGGGTTCACAAAATAGGTAGTACTTAACCTACCTAGTTATGAATGATTATTACATATGTTATTATGATTTACGCGGATTTCTGATTATAAAGGTCAAACAAGAGGAGCATTGCAAGTCGTTTATTTATCTTACGATTATCAATACTCATGATTATTCCATGTACCTATTTTGCCATCGCAATTACACGAGCAATACTTACTTAGACAAATAATCAGTTCCCACTAGTGACACGTGGGGTATTTGTGTATAAGGTTCCGTAACTCAAAAGAAAAATAAAAGGAACCCTTTTATACGTAGGATCACTTTGTTGTCCGTCTGTCAAGACACTTTATCTCGGGAACGTGTGGAGGTATTGAGTTGAAATTAAATACTCAGGTCTACAGTGAAGCTATGAAAAAATCCAACTTCTAAAGTAACGTAAAAAATACGGCTGTTTATCCCAAAAAAAAACTTATATTTCGATACTCTCAAGGGAATCAAAATTTATAGGGTATTTCGTTGACCTAAAACTATGAAATTTGGCGAGTCTTATACTACAAGTATAGTGAAAAATCTGATAACTATACATTTAAAATTAAATCACAAAAAAAAACAGGGTGAAAAAACATGCAAGGAACAGCGGTCCATTCCATTATAAATATGTACTAGGTACCTACAGATTTGTACGGAACCCTCGGTGGACGAGTCCTCGCACTTGTCCGGTTTTTTTAAATGTGCCCTTGGTCACAGGGTGTTCATTTAACGAACGGTCAATCTTTCTGCAAAATCAGATTTCATCGTCATCCTAACTTCAACTATGTATTGGTCGCCTTCCAGTCTAATCAGATGGTGAATATCAATATTTTACACACAAGCTGCTGCCTTCAGATAATCATCCTCCTCATCTAAATTTGAATTTTTTTAGATTGGATGCCGACCCGCAAAAGTTCGGCGTCATTTATGATTAGGTGGTGATGGTCTAGTAATTGAGACTAACCCAACAAAAATGCACACTATGATATCTATTGTTCGCGGTCCATAAGATAGTGAACACATTTCCTTTAGGTACGTCTTCTATAAAAAAGACACAAATCGTTGACCTTTAAATAGTCCCTTTTTAGAGATTTATCACACCGTGTGTCGTGGTATCGCTGATGAGGGGCAGATTGCCTAGATTTTTATATAATGGACTCATCAAATGTAGCCTCTACCTACTATTAATAAATTGTAATTTTGTAAAGGTATCTCCTAAATAATAGTCAAAATATTAGATATGTGCAATTTAATTAGTTTATTAAAAATTAATTTACCTCTTATTTTATAATTTAGGGATAACATTCATATAATATGATAATAAAATAGCTGTCGAGACCAATTAAACACGCATCTCCTGTACATTATTAAAATAAGTACAAATATCTCATTGATTGGGTGAGCACAACTAGTAGGTAATACATAACAATCCATTAATCATTTATCGAGTTCGCTATATATTGAATGCAACTCAAGTGAGCTACTAGATAAAAAATAATGCTATTTAATATTGCAGGAAACTAATCACTTGGTTTTAGTTCTAACCAGTAATAATGAGACCCGGTAGAGCTTCCTTCATCATTGAACTTATAAATTTAAGACATCTACAGCATGATTTTTAATTCATTGGCAAAGTTCATAATAATAAAAAAACAGGTAAGTAGGTATTTAGTTCTTTCGACGAGTCGACCAGCTGATGACTATTTTACGACTAAAATATGTATGATTATTGTAGCTTAGATAGCTACCTAATACTTGCGTGATTATAATTGTTATGTTATCATAATCATCACTTGACTCTTGCGTAAACGCCACGAGAGCTGGTCGTCTTATTGAAACAAAAATAAAAATGATGTCTATAAAGTTTTGCAAATAAATTAATAATCGCTCCGTAGTTCAATGTTTTACAAACAATGGCACTGTAATGGGAACATATTCTGGGTCACAGATAATATTATTTTCATTTAAGTAGGTACTTTAGAATGTCAAATAGAAAGTCAATCTTCATACATATTACAAATTATCTACATATTTTAATATTGCGAATGAAGGTAGTACAGTCAGCGTCAAATAGTTAGTGACACTCAGGGTATTCAAATAAATAGACGCAATCAAAAAGTCAATAATATCGGTACAAACAAAGTTTCCATAATGTTGTCAACATTATAGTCGCTCAAAAGGTCGAGACGTTTAAAACGTCATATAGATAGGTTCAGTCAAACCGTCATAAATATGGTAACAGTCATCCCGCCAATGGTATCCAAGCATTCTAAGTGTTCAAAAATATGGAACACATTAGAAAAATAAACTTTACTGCTATACATTTTAAATATTATTTCTCACATCAATTAATGTGAAAACATTTATACACAAAAATGAAAGGAATAGAAACTACTGTTGTCCTTTTCATTTTAAGCATGACGTCATAGACATGTCTTTTGTTTTGTAAAGAATTTCGTGCATAGCCGTTTACGATACTTAGCAATATACAGCTGACTGAAAATAGATGTACCTAAACCTCATTGATAATGAGTATGACTATACATATATCTCATAGAGCAAGAGAGCATAATTAAAATATATGATTCAATATCATGATCATTTTATTTTATTTTAATTAACAATGAACGTCGACAAAACTAGACTATAGTGCTTGCAAAAAAGAGGTGCAAAGTTTTCAACCTTATTGACTATTATTCAAAAACTGCTATTTTAAACATAAACAAGTTAATAGAGTGGATGAATAACTAAAAATAAGCAATAAAATAATGTCAATAATGTCGATAATCGCTTGCATCTTTTCAATTTTCTTTAGTTTTCGACTGCTTACCATCAGGCGGGCTGTGTGCTTGTTTATACATACATATATGTGCGAATATGCAGAAATGAGAATCTAGAGAGATGAGAATAATTCGATAGGTAACTACACGTAACATCTAAAACGATAGGTAGGTACATAAGGATATTCCCAGTTCATTTGAAATATCTGTTACGGAGACATCTTCCTCCCTCAAATATATAATTCGATGTTTTGTGGTGTCACTAATGCGTAGCCATATTTCTAGCTTGCTTTAGTTTTGCACTTACATTGATATTACTGATCGATAGATAAATAGAATGACATGCAAAGAACACTAGATTGCCTAAAGAGGTTTTCATCTTTGGGAAACCGTTTATTTCTATAACATGCTGGTTTATTTTTCTAATGTGTTCCATATTTTTGAACACAGAATGCTTGGATACCATTGGCGGGATGACTGTTACCATATTTATGACGGTTTGACTGAACCTATCTTTATGACGTTTTAAACGTCTCGACCTTTTGAGCGACTATAATGTTGACAACAATATGGAAACTTTGTTTGTACCGATATTATTGACTTTTTGGTTGCGTCTATTTATTTGAATACCCTGAGTGTCACTAACTATTTGACGCTGACTGTACCTATATTAGTCATGATAATAATCATGATTTTATAACTCCCGATTCAGTGTTTATATATATTAAGCATCTTTCGATAGTCTGCGATTTCTAGTTGTTTGTTACATGTGTATCTCTTCAACATACATTCTAAGTACAATACCTATTTCTAATACATAATCCAGGATACATTTTTAAAGTGATCGTTATAACCCATTCTCTATAAATAAAAAAATATCGTGTATTGGTATTTAGCAATGATAAAATGTTTGATGATAAAGTAACTCTCCAAAACAAAGGTAAAATCATAACAAATTACTTGGTCAAATCTTACTTATCTCTTCATTCCCTCTCTTCACTTCATTCCAATAGGTGCGGATGGGACAGTGGGGTTGGATGAGGTCATTTCAGTTTCATTCTTTTGTTTATCGTTGAAATTTACTGATTTGCATAGGTACAGAATTTATGAAGAATTTTATATTTTAACTTGATCTATGTTTAAGTACTGATTCTCTAACTAAGGTAATCCATTATGGTTTCTACTTGTTAATCCTCAAGACCAGTTCCGATATTTTTTTCAATGGGACTGCTTGACCTGCTGGCGTCTGTACATATCCACGTAGGATATGTACAGACGCCAGCAGGTCAAGCTATCCAAAACTGTAAAATTTTCCCAATTGAGCATGAACCTTATTTGTTTTGCAATAAAGTTGAAAATCAATCAAAGAAATTTGACAGCTTGATGTGCTGGCCTCTGAACAAAAATCAGATGGCAACCAAGAAGTGGGGGCCTCGCAAAATTTTGTGGCCATCTTTTTCTATATTATCACTAAGGCAACTCTGAGTTTAACATAGTAGGTACTTACTTCTGTAAAAGAAATTTGAATATTAGAACTTTTAATAAATGCTACGAACGCTATCAGTAGGTGCGTTAATTATCAGCACCAACTTAATTGTACAGAATGAATTTTCCATAATATGTGGGTGGATGGCTAATCTATAAGATGTCGCTAAAAATATAAGGAATCTCAGGCCCGATTTTGATATAGCCTAAAACTGACCATTGGATTTTATGATGAAAAAATAAACACTAATAATACACTATCCGATAGTACCTATCGCTATTAAGGATCAAATTCTGGGAAGTAATGACATTTTATACCTTTATTTTAAAATGTATGACCACTTTTAAATATGTCGAAATTTTAAATGAACCGTTTGAAAATCTGGATAATTTACAAGGCCCAGACCGACCAATTATTCTTTCAATAAGCGTATAGTAAAAGAGAATTGTGGCGAAAATGTTAAAGAAACACATGGTCCTGCGCTGTGGCCACCGAGGTCACCTTACCGCATTAGATTATTTTTTCTGTAAAAAACGAATCTACGAAGACACGTATAATGAAACTTGCATTAACATCAAAATCAAATTTTGATTTTGATTGATTGTTATTTGCAGAATATTCTAAACGCTACCATAAGAATTAAAGTTTTTCCAAAACCAATGGGTTCAATTCAGTTCAAGAATATTGTTTTTTTTTTTTAAATCCAAAGATAAAGTTTTAGTGTTCACCAAAATCGGGCCCGAGACTCCTTCGAGCATGCTTATAATTTCGGATAAGGCCATCTAGCGTAGAGGCACTTGAACAATTAACTCTGTAGATATATATTTAATATAAGGCCTAATTTAAAACACAAAATCTGAATTGGAACAGTCCGTAAGGATTAAGAAGTTTTAACGTTTTTCGGCTTCATCTAATTACTTGATTTAATTTTAAAGTTAAACATTTAAGTAAATTAAATATATTTATTATTTTTAAAATGATATGACTGCATAAAAAGAAATACTGCAAAATCTTGGTAGGTAGGTAAAATACAATCAATTAAGTATGATGATTTGCTAAATATGCCAAAGAATATAATTAATTGTAATAACATGCTTAAAATTTTAAATTCCCAATGGCAGCATCATATGTATGTAATGGTTTATTGACTGTTTGAGATTACTTTCTCCTCTATATTTTTAGACATAAACAACAATTAGAATAAACTTCTCAACTTGAATAATGAGCCAGCTTTTACAATACGAAGATAGGTAAGTACACAAATAGACTGCAGAATATACTTAGAAAAACATATACCTACCCAATATTATACAATGATGTTAAAAAGGTTCAAGTTTTCAAAACGAATGTCATATGGCACACGAAAGAAAACCGCTCAATATTATATACTTAGGTATTATTTGTGTATAAATATGTCACCGTGAAATCGTAAATACCGTTAGATTATAATCTATCCCACGAAAAACTGTCGACAGATTAAATCGTAGCATACTGCTTACAATTTAACGCATTATTTTTCGATACCTAGATTATAATCTATCGAATCGAGTGATTATAATCATTATTTTACGACGTCCAACGAAAAGAGTGAATTAGCGACTAATGTTCAATTTTAATTAATTCGATAATCTCACGAGATCTAGTGAAGCGTCCTAACAATATGGTAATGAATTTAGAAGAGGATTTATATGCAGGGGTGTGACGGCCACGCGCTTGAAATAATGTGAATTTGCAATTGAGGAATGCGAAATTCGTAGATAATTTTATTGTCACAGTAGAGTATGGTAAGAAAATGTTACTCTACAAAAATTATTTGATCCGTAACGTAACGTGCTACAGTGCAGTGATTACAGGGTTTGTTTACATTCCCTACTACTGTTATAAATGCGAAAGTAACTCTGTCGGTCTGTCTGTTACGCTTTCACGCCTAAACCGCTGAACCGGTTTTGATACAGATTTTTTGTACAGAGATAGATTAGTCCTTGGAGAAGGACATAGGCTTTTGTATCAATAAGGTCTGGGATGCGGGTGAATCCGTGGGCAAGAGTTATTATAATACTACCGAGTTATTTGTACGTTACTGTAATTTTAATGTATCCAAGTCAGTGTACAGAGGCCAGCACATAAAGCTACCACAATCTGTCAAATTTTTTTAATTGATTTTCAACTTTAAGACAACATGATAAGGTTAATTTCCAATTGGGAATATTTGAGTTTAGAGTGCTACCTACCTGCTGGTGTCTGTACATTAATTTATCCTTGCTGGTGGGTTTGCAGGAAGTACTGTGACTTGTACGTGCAGTACACGACGCGGTATTTAATTTTATTTTAACAATATAATTACTTATTTACTTACTGTGGAATGTAGATAGAAACTGATCATTGCCTAATAAATCGATTTAATAATTCAATATAGTACCTATGTAGTACAATCAGATTGTTATATAATAACTAAATAAATGATAACTTCATTAACTATCTAAAAATATTTACAGTTACGAGGAATTATGATGGGTGAAAATTTTTAAGGGACAGAAAATGGAACTACCCTTATACTATGTATGGATTTGTGGGTTACAATACAAAATAGTATTAAAGGAACTCAAAATTTCAGACGCTACAATGGTTTTAAAATGTAACTCTTTAAAATACCTTCAAGAAATGCAGAATTTCTAATTACGCACAACCTCCTGGAGTAAAAGATAATTATACAATTTTCATGAAAAACATTCATATCATAACACGAGCATACTTTTATATTTATCAATATTATGATACAGTACAATAATAAATTTTGAAATCTTAATCACTAAAGGGATACAAAATTCGCACTAATAATACTCATACTTCAGAAAGGGACAACACACATCGTACACAAAACGATAACGCACCCCAACAGAAACGACGTGACGCGACAGCGCGGGTGGGATTCTCGTGTCGCACTGCCATGGACGACGTCCGTCAACTCAGCAGGTTGTCTCTAAAAGAGGATCAGCAAGCTTTTTCACTCTATCACCATCGATCGAAGTACAAATAACCTTCTGCGAGGCAGACTTGTAAAGTCGTCGCGGGCGGTCCTCGTCATCAGAGAGGGCGCGCGGGGGCGGGGCATTGCGCGGACGCAGACGAGCCGGCGACGGCCGCGGCGAGCGCGCATCGCACGTGCACTGCGCGCCCAGCGACCGCGCCGCGCGCGCCTGCCGAGCCCAGCCAGTCCGCCAGCACTCGCAACTTTCGTTACCGCACGTCTCGCACACCACTGGCGATCGTCGCTCCAGCTTACCTCGTTTGAAAGTAGTGCCTTCTCGTTTTTGCTCAGAGTCAGATGCCACGCGAACCACATCTTCTCGAGATACAGGTCGGTCACAAGATTTGTCAGGACGCAGGTTTCTCACCCATGGGTCGAGCGCCCCGCGACCTGCAGTACGATCGCGGGCCGCGGCGGAATTCAAATCGACTTCGCTCATTTTTCGCCACGGATTACCTAGGACTGAAACGGCGTCGCTGCCAGAGCGATCGCGGCTTCGTAACCGAGGTTCGGCACCATCGTTCAGTGCCAGCGATGAGGCATCAGGTGACGAGCGCTCGCTGCGCACTATGCGAGGCAGAAGCACGGCCGGCGTGGCCGTGGGCACGAGCGACACGGGCGGCACGGGCAGCACGGGCAGCACGGTCGCGCTCGCGGGCGACTGTGGCGCCGCGTGGGACGGTGACGGTGCAGGTGAGGCTCGTGGCCTTTCGGAATGCGAGCGTGCACGCGGCGTATGAGTGCGACTAGCCGGAGTGACATCGCTTAGGGATCGCAAATGAATCCGCCTTCGTACGTATGCAGGCGAGTCGGTATCGGTCACGTTTATACTAATGTTATGCGCGACGGAGGGTTTTAGATCGGCAGAACTTGTTTCGTTATTGTCTGTTTTATTGTTTTCCTTATAATTGTGTGGACTCACAGAGTCGTTAGTGTTCGCAGAGTTTTTGGTGGGGCCGGCCCGGCTAGGCCCGGCCCCCGCTAGCTAGAGGAGTCTCTCTGTCGCTGAACTAGAGGTGCCGGAGCTCAGTGTTGATGCGGGATTTTGGTCGTCACCTAGAACACACAAATGTAAGATGTTAAATTAATAAGTTGAGTACAGACGCCAGCAGGTCAAGCTATCCAAAACTGTCAAATATTCCCAATTTAATATGAACCTTAATATTTTGTATTGAAGTTGAAAATCAATCAAAGAAATTTGACAGATTGTAGTAGCTTGATGTGCTGGCCTCCTTGCATTCTTTGTAAAGGTAATGTTTTAAAAAATCACCTTGAGTTGTCTGGCCTGTGGCCGGCAGTCTTTGTCAGTTGAGCAATTCTACTGAAACGAAGCGTTTCAGTCTCTCTAAATATTGGTTGAAGAGTTCGACGTCATTATGCCCCGCGCCCTGTAATTTTAGGGATTGGTATAAGAAAATTGGTGCCACTATTAGAATAGTTTATATTTCATAGTATTTTATTACCTCAACCCATAGCGGTTCGACAGCACGAGGACAGCGTTCATATATTGCTAATCCGTGCGAAAAATCTATCACCTCATCTTCTGTTCCATGTATAACAAGAACGGGAGAGGTTACCTTGGGTATTTTGTCGATACTGTAAGAGAAAAAAAAGATTAGTACTGACTGATATGTTAATCTACGCAAAATTAAATTATTAAACAATTGCGAACGCTCGATCCGATAACGTGTCGACCCCGAACATTTGGGTACTTCGTCAAAGTATTCGTAATTCAACAAAAAAAACTGTTTAAACGTCATTATTATGATTTTATAACGTAAGACTGAAGTCTGTGAAGTGTGTGTGAGGAGCTGGTGCTAATATAGGCATAGACCTGTACACCAAGTCCTCACCCCACGGTATCAGTTTAACAACAACTTAAGTAAATTCCAGAAATATGAAAAATACATAAATTATCTGATTGTTAAGGAGACAAGACATCTAATTTTAATTTTAAGCACAAATAACGCAATTCAGCTTAAGTGCGTAGTGCTTGCGGATGTGTGTGCGTATGCGTGCGTGAGTGTGTGTATGTTATATAATATCGTGAAGACCTTCGTGCGAGAAATGGTGCTTCGAACGACAAAATCTTCAGCTTCCGGCGAAAGTGTATCGCCACATACTATCGCTATAACACGAAAAACAAAATGGCCGCTCTATATTTTATGGCGACAATTAATGATTTGTTACACTTGTATCAGTTTATCAAAATAAGAAAAAGCAGTAATACTACTAAACGATTAATGAAGTGTGGCTGCGCAATTGAATTTCTTCGCTTCGAAGAGTGGTATCTCGAGAGATACCACTCACTCACTGATTAATCACGAAATCTCAGAACTATAAAGCCTACAAACCTGAAATGTGGGATGTAATCATGTGCTTATAGTAAATTGTAGACATCAGCTATGAAATAATTTTCAAAAATTCCCAAAGGAATAATTAGATGCACGCGGGTACCACCGCAGGCTTCGGTATATACATCATTAGATACTCGCTAAGTTACTTAACATGAAGTACAAAGAACTTACTGATACGTGATAATTCTAGTTATTTATGTAACTACATAACTATTACAGCGATCAATTCAACGCTAAATGGTTATTGAGGACTACCGGCTGAATAATTATTGTAACCGTAGTAGTGAAAGCAAAAACCAATTTTAACAACAGTTACTGCTCTTTTGTTCTATAGATCTAGGAATGTGAAGTGAATTCTTATAATCTTTAGAAACAAAAAGATTTTTTAAACAATATCAAGTCTGGTAGTGTTATAAGATTTCTATATGGAAATTGTCCTTGGTATTGAAGCAGACCAGAGTTCGGACTGTGCTCGCTAAATGGTAATAAATTCGTCCTCTATGTTACATGGAACTTACATATTGTAAGTGTGATAGCGCAATGGATGAGCGATCGCGTTCTGTGCTACGGTTTGCATATTTGATTCCCGATCTGAACCAATATGTACGTAACTACGTATAGCCTAGCCTAGAACTTGAAGTGTCTGTCTGTGATAATTTTATACGATGGCTAATCCGTATACAGAAACAAAACATCGTATTTAGAATTATTATCCGTCCGTATCTTAAAGTTTGTCTCGAAAAGGTTTCTACGGCTCAACGTATTTCAATGAAAATGTTCCGTTTTTATATATTGCAGGGTTCAGAAGATATGAATATAAATAATTATGGGATTGGAAAGGAAATACCTAGATAAACGCGGATAAAACCACAATACACAGCTAGTTTTAAATAATAACACTAGCACAATTCGTTAGAGCAACCAGTCAAAATGTTGGACAGGTTGACAGAAATATAATTTAACTTAACGTTCGTAACGTAAGGTAGCGATCGTACAGGTAGAACAATGTGGCAACCACACAAATAACGATTATACTTTGCGCAAAACGGCTTCAGGTTAATTGAGGATTTTCTTTTCTTAATTTCAAATTGATTAGGATTAATAATTAACTATTATTATTTTGTATTTAACATGCTAAGATTCTAAAGTTATTTTTAGTGAAGGAAGAATTCGACTGCGGGCAGGATTCGACCACTAAGCCACCGCGAATCGCACCCACCAGGTCGAAATTACTTACAGGATGCATAACTCGCAGTTTTTCAATCGGTCATGAAATAAAACGTAGCCACTTCGTCAATTATATGACGAACGACGAACTATATGACGTTAGTAGTAAGAAACTCACAAACCGTACACTTTCCATTCGTTCAGTGTTTCCTATATTGGATTTCCTGTAAAACCAAATACCCTACGATACTGATTGCATTAAGACAAATTTTATTCATTTTCGGTCCCTATTTATGTTTCGTCGGCCATTTAGCTTAAAAAAAATAACTATAACCTTAATAGGTACCGTTAAGACGGATCGATCGACAACTCATTTATCAAAATATGATTAGTAGGTTCGAACAGACACATACATAATTAGACTGACTCAAAATTACCACTCCACTATTAACTTCGCTTTGCAGTGGATGCGGGCCAATAAGTTGTTATTTTGGTACATAACAAACTTTTAAAATACCTTTTTCAAACCTGTACATTACCTACAATGAAAGTGTTGTTTTTGTGATGAACAATAATGTTGAGTTTGTTTGGTTGTAAAAACATGAGACCTAAAACAAAGCAAGCAACCTAATTACTCTGATGATGTTATCTCTGATAAGTAGATATCACATAAAGATACCTTTATAAAATATATTATCAGGTTAAAATCATGACCGACATAACTAAGTTTCCAATTTATACACCTAAGTACAGACGGCAGCAGGTCTAGCTATCCAAAACTGTCAATATTACCCAATTGAACATGAACCTTATTATTTTGAATTAAAGTTGAAAATCAAAATATATTTCAATGTACTCTGTACATTGAAATATATTTTTTTAGTTTAAAAAAGATATAGTTTTCTTTGAAATTCAATAAGTAATCTAAACCAATATTACTAAATGCGAAAGTAACTTTTCTTGTCTATTTGTTTGCTACCTTTCCTAAACTGCTAAACCAATTTTGATGAATTTTGGTATAGAGACAGATTGAACCTTGGAGAATGGGCTACCTTGTATCTTAAATCCGCAGGCAACATAAAACATAATAATTATGATGGTTGACGGTTGACGCACGGTTGACGCAGTGGTTGAGCGATTGGCTTCTGCATAAATGTTCGCGAGTTCGATTTCCACATTTAAATGTGAATGTGAGAAGTTGTATTTGTAAACATGATAAAGGAGAAAATCATAGTTTTTTTTTTATTAATGATTTCCAAGACAAAATAGTACATACGTTATCTTCTCTCTTCTTTCAATCTACATTTTGCATTTTCAAGAAAATACAATATTTTATCATCATTTATAATTATGAAAGTTTGGCGCAACTGTGTCTAAGACTAGGATTTACTTAATTTGGACTGGAGTTAACCAATAAATCTTAATATTTTAATGTCTCAAACATCATTTTCGTTCCCCTCATATGACACACTTTAAATTCCATTTCCTGTCTAGTTGCGGAATAGCCTTTAACCAGGTATGTTTTTATAAAAAGTAAAGGACTATTATGATGGGTGCCATGAGACAACACTAAATGAATATTGCATTACATTTTAAATGCATTTAATATTATATCTGTATACTATTATATTCTATAGCCTAATCCCTCTCAATCTGAGAGGTGACCCGTGCCCAGCAGTGGGACAGTATATGGGTTGATGATGATGATGTACAATATTATATTGTTACTAAAAATAAGGTGTGATAAAAGGTTAAATGGAAAAAATATGTATACAACAATATTGATAATGAGTCACAGGAAGGACGAATAAATCGATCACAGTTTAAAATGTTTACAATCTTAAATATACTGTTATAATGACCTGTAGTGTTCTTGGTAGACAGATTCCGATAAAAATTAAATATATTTGTAAATAATATGTTGATATAAAAATACATAAGGTATAAATTAACTACTTGAATTTTGTGCAATTGCTCTTTAGCGAAAAACAAAAGAAAAAGAATGTTTTCCCAATTTTATTTTTCACTGTTAAAAGTAATAGGTATTTTCTTTTGTGCACTGTAGGCGTAGACTGCACTGCTGTCTGAGTGGTCTGTCTCAAGTGAGTTGTAATTATTAGAGCTAGTGTTAGTAGAGATTAACCTTTTGACCGCCACGGACATGTATAGACGTCAAATGAAGACTTGCTCACGACGCCAACGACGGCATGGCACGTCAAAAATACCACTATTCTTCTAGTTCAAAGTATATAAAAATTTGTTGTTTTTTTTTTACCTATTATTACTATAAGTACTAGAATTTGTCGCTTGGCATAGAGAACACGGATTTTCGTTATTGACGTGGCGGTCAAAAGGTTAAACATTCGTTATCAATTAAATACCCAAATTCCTAGCAATTTGGAATACTTAGTCCAACTTTTCAGGGATAATGTTTGGCGGAATATCATTATGTACATGTTTTTTATTTCGAGACCTGGCAGCCAAGGTCTAGAATATAAAAAAAAACTACCTAGGGAAATAGGAATCTGAAATGGGAGCTTGAATCATACAATAAAAGAGAATGACAGAGCTGGAGTTTATACAATGTAAAGTTGAAATTTTTTTAACACTTAGATTATCCTGCAGCAGAAACTATAGAACATTTATTTTGACCAGTAATTTATAACTGAGTAGGTATATTAAATAATTTATTAGTAGTCCCCAGTATAGAGACCCTCTTGCAGTCTAAACTAATTGTAACTTTATAATATATTATACTGTAGTAGGACTTAATTTATTTAGTGATTCAAACAATAAAATATCAAAGTCATTCTGAAATGACAATTATTTTAAAGATAAATTAAGTATTGGTTGGGCATTTCTAACCATACATTGAATACAATTAAAAGTACTTACTACAAGAGACTTTTCATACAAATAGCATATCACCTTTAATTATTTGTGCATAGGTACATACACTAACCCTTATTTCACATTGCAGTAATTAATATGCTGTTGCTAAACCAACCATAAAATTTATAAATTTATCCAAGGCAACTTAGGTTTTAATTACCCACATACATACTACTACTTAAACCTTTTTTCATTTTTAAATTAATTTGAACAAATTTATAATAGGCTTGTCAGCAAAGATGCATCTACCCTTGGGGTGACTCTCTGACACATACTTCTAACATATCTCTAATATAGCACGAAAATCCAAGATACCTACTCAAAAAACATTTTGAATGAATCAACAAAAGTGCTATTTTCTTTATTACAAAAAGTAGTAAGGATACTGTAAATAAATACTATTTTAATTGTGCAATTTTCTAAATAGTCAGAACTTCACAGATTTATTAAAAATAATTATTTACAGTTGAAAATAATTACTATGATTACTTAAAAAATGAAACTAAGTAGGTACCTTCATAAACAATGATAATAAATGATAAATCTTGTTTGTATTTTCTTTATATCAAATTATATGCAGAAATATTAATTATAATTATGTTCTGTGGTTTTTTAAAAGCCAAAAATAGTGTCTGAAGATTATGTAAAGTTCGAACCAGTGAATCAGAAATGGAACTGATAAACTAGTAAAAAAATTAGTACCCACACATTTGTCCATTATTGTATTTAAAAAATTATATGAATTGGTGAACATAAAAAAAGCTGATTTGATTTAATTGAGACTAAATATCTATGTAAATCCAATGATACGCATTTCAATATGGCAAACAATGCTTTGTAAATCACAGGTGAGTCACCACAACAACTTTAAATGGACAAAGTGCAGTATAAAATAATTAATAACTGACACTCACCTTGGGAAGGCATCAAAGAACCACGTTCTCTTAGTGTTGGGAAAGGCGACTCGCATACCAGACATAAGAGGAGAGTGCAACACAACAGCTCCCACCTCATAGCGAGCAGCAAGGTCCACCGTTGGTACTGTTCCAATGCTTTGTCCATACAATATAATGTTTTCTGGGCTAATGCCATAACGAGTCCGCAATGCCTGCCACGCAGCGTCAATGTCGGCATACAAATTTTTCTCTGATGGCTTTCCACCACTCACACCATAACCAGAATAATCATAGCTGAATATATTACAGTTTATTCTAGTACCTAATCCTAAGTAAAAACTGCTCATTTGACCGAGATCTACGGCGTTTCCATGTGAAAATAATATCGTAAATCTGGCATTGGGACTGCAACGAACAAAGAGGCAAGCTATTCTGTTGCCTCTTGTGGTTCTCGAGTAGAAGCCTTCGATATTCTCTTTTTCTCGTTCTGAATATTGCCATTCTGCTCGTTCGGTCAATGTTAATGAGAATTTTGATCCTGTTTCGTCTGGAGTGAATGCATATGTTGGTTCTGGAGGTAGAAACGCAAGCTTAGCCGCGATTTTCCCCGGGCATGGTGGGCAACAAAACAGGCAACAGAGTTCACTGAAACTTAACCCGTTCATGATGAATTTTTGCTAATACTCATGAGAAAATTATTGAACACTATCCATTACAAAACCACAACTCACAAATTCCTACTCCTGATCATGGCGAAAATAAAAGATTTCACAAAATTGACAGATAGTCAACAGTTCCGTTCAGCCATGACGGCAATGTTGCCAACGTCATTGGATTTATTGAGACTTTCAGATATATTTTCCAGTAATTCCAGTCAACGCAAAAGGAACCATTGTTGAGGAATTAGACATTATTTCGTGAAACGTGTAAGTAAAAAAACGTCGTTGCATTAATGTAATTATAAATTAATCCAAATTTAAACTTGAATGGGAATTTATACAGTAACAGTCGTTGCTGTTATTCCAAGTTATGTGGTTAATTGAACTATAACTGGACGACAACAATTATTAACTAGTTCACTACTTATTCCTTTAATGTTAGTGATTGCTTTACGTTCATTAGGTTTATAAGTTCATTGTTCTGTTCAGTGTTGTCAACTCCTAAAAATCCGAGTATGGCGACTTTAATTGAGTCTAGTCTAAAGCTAAAAGTGCATCTACCAGAAGCGGAGTGAGGGTTTTGTTCTGGGAGCACAAGAGGCTAGTTTAGCTAGCTAGATTCATATTTTTAAAATTTTTGATAATTGCTAAGGAATAAATAAATTAATTATTGTCTTTTTTTATTAAAGTAAAATTTATTTTTAATGGTTTTGAATTTACCGCCAAAACGCTCGGTTCGATGACGTCTACTGTGTCACGTCAACTTTGTGTAAAGGTAAACAACAAGTGAAATCGGCTTTCAGAAACCAAGAACCCAGCTTCCATTGTGGAAAATAAGTAAAATCGAAATACTCTAACAAATAAATCGTCAATTAATCACTCTGTAATCACAGATCATCCACAGACTACATAGGTGCTAAAATTGTTTACCCGAAAAATATGGTAAACTAGCTTTTACCCGCGACTTCGTACGCCTAGACTTAGTAACACAATTATTGTCAGATTGTATTCATGGGCTACGAAGTACTCTATGTTAGGGAAATTCCCGCTTTGTTGCGAAAAAAGAAGTATTCAATATGCCATTCAAATCCCGTAAGTAGGTCTCCTACATAAGTTTTCCGGGATATTCCCACATTTTTCTGGGGTAAAATATGTCCTATTTGTTATTCCCGGTCACATACATGTGTGTATGAAATTTCATTCAAATCCCGTAAGATTTTTTTTTTTATAGAAGATTTGAGTGCGTTTGACCGCACCTCACCTGATGGTAAGTGACGATGCTGCCGAGGATGTAGCACGCAAACTCAAATAGTGCCTATTCACTCTCACCTTGAAGGTTCCTAAATCATATGAATCGGGAAACACAGCAGCCGGCAGAGAATTCCACTCCTTGGCCGTTCGCATGATGAATGATGAAGCAAAACGCTTCGTGCGTATAGGTGGAATATCAACTACAAAGGGGTGGAATCCCTCCCTGCGTCTGGTCGTCCGATGATGGAATGGAGAGGGAGGAATGAGGTTGTGCAGTTCCTGGGCACACTCACCGAAATGAATCCTATTGAACACAGATAAACAGGCGACTTTGCGGCGATGCTCTAGGCTTTGAAGCTTGTTAGAAACAAGTTCCTCGTCGCCAATGAATCTCCTGGCGCGTCGGTTGATAGAATCCAAGGCATCCAGCTGATAACGAGCCGAACCGTCCCATAGGTGAGAGCAGTACTCCACACATGATCGGACTTGAGCTTGGTATAGCATCAGAAGCTGTCCCGATGTGAAGTAAGGTCTAACCTTGGAAAGTATTCCCAGCTTTTTGGCCTTGGAATCAATGTATCTCCCGAAGTTGAGGTTAGATGTTAAATCCACGCCCAGGAGCTCAAGGTGGTCGGAGATCTGAATGGATTCATCTCGGAAAGTAGGAGTGAGATTAAAAATACTCATTTTTATTTATTCGTTTTTCGGGATTTCCGGGATATACCCACATTTTTCTGGGGTAAAATTTATCCTATTTGTTTTTTCCGGACACATACTATGTGTGTCTGAAATTTTATTCAAAACTCGTAAGATATTAGTTTTTCGGGATTTCCGGGATATTCCCACATTTTTCTGGGGTAAAATATATCCTATTTGTTATTTCCGGTCACATACTATGTGTGTATGAAATTTCATTTAAATCCCGTAAGTTATTCGACTTTCGGGATTTCCGGGATATTCCCACATTTTTCTGGGGTAAAATATATCCTATTTGTTATTCCCGGTCACATACTATGTGTGTATGAAATTTCATTCAAATCCTGTAAGTAGTTCTCCTATATCCGTTTTTCGGGATTTCCGGGATTTTCCCACATTTTTCTGAGATAAAAAGTAGACTATACTTTATTCCCGGTCGCATACTATTAGGGTACCAAATTTCATGCAAATCGGTTCAGCCGTTTTTGCGTGATTGAGTAACAAATAAACAAACAAACAAATATCCAAACTTTCACATTTATAATATTAGTATATACAGGGTGGAAGGGACATCGACGCGCAACGCCTTACCATAACTCCAGTACATGATTCTGGACCCCCTGCGTTGGAATTTTTTGTCAGCTTTTTCTTAAATTTTACGTATTTTTTGCAGTTTTTTTCAACTTTTAACAGATTAAAATCATTATTTCTATATAACCCAATAAGAATGTTAATTAAAAAGTAATTAATTCACTTTTTTCACTAAAGACAGCATTGTAAATTAAACTCGAAAGATCTTCTGGTCAGCTGTTTCCTTAGAGTTCACTTGCGAGTTGTAAAATTTAAGAAAAAACCGACGAAAAAGTCCAACGCAGGGGGTCCAGAATCATGTACTGAAGTCATGGTAAGCCGTTGCGCGTTTATGTCCCTTCCACCCTGTATATAGTATATTAGTATGATGATAGTATGATTACCGGAAATCCCGAATAACTGATTATTATTATTGTCATTCCCTTTCGTTTTTTTTTCCTTGATGGCAATTGAGTCGTTGTCTTCCCATTCGTTGGTGGCAACAATCGGCTACGTAGACAGAGGAATAGTTTCCTCTGTCTACGATCGGCTAGCATCAATTGGGATTTTTTATTCCATTTGTTACCACTGGCAACATCTGGGATTATTAATTAATCCCATTTATCCCCACTAGCAACGACTAGCACGGTTTTTTTCTAGCTATCCTACAGAACGTAGACAGAGAAACCTATTTCTACGCTACAGAAGGTTGCGCTCGCCAAGTGTTGCCGTATATACAGATTTCTCCGTATTTATACAGATTTTAGCAGTTTCCAATACAGATAAAAGGTTCAATGCATCTGGCAACACTGCGCTCCCCGCCTACATTCCCTGCCCAGTTACCTAGGCAGGTATGTAGTGGTGTTACCACACAGTTAAGGTAACTAAACTAAAAGGCGAATCATTAGTTTGTTGGAAAAGGACTCTTATTGTTCCTAATATAAAATAAACCATTAGAAAGCTTGTTGGCATCAAACTATAATAATTAAACCTGAAAATACCTTTCAAAGTTAACCCGATTCACTGTATTTGACGGTATCGATAAAATCAAAAAGGTAGGTAAGTAGTTAGAGGGAAGGTAAGGGAAAGAAAAACGAGTGGATGCTTCATAAAAAAGCTTTAATATGTAGGTAAATATACAGCAGTTATTATTTATGGTATATTTTAGTAAAAAGAATTAATTACTTTGTAATGGTTAATCAACAATAGAAGTGATTAGGGCACATATCACAATACATCACCCAACTTTACAACAGAAGTGAACACAAATATAGCAAAATATACCTTAATCCTTTACTTCTAGAAATTAATTGATTTTAGAGGATTATTGCTCAATGTGACCTGTAGGTATAATCAGATAAAATACAAAACTTTCTGGTTGGATTTTCCTAATTAATTCGTGCACATCGGTGCACATTGAGTTGACAATTGACATTGAAAGTATTTTAGAGTTGGACACAGTGGAATGAAATAAAAATTAGGCGGAATTATAGGAAGAACTGTGCTTCATTTTTACCTACTTAAATGACACCTGGCCTACAATACCAGTCGCGCAAGCCAGTTGATTTTTGACGTCGATTGCTTTTTAAGTTTTCCCATGGCTTATTGGGAAAACTGGTGCAGAATTTTTATTTAATAACTACACGCGAAATGAAATGAATACGTGTTCATGATAGATTAATATGTTTACGCCAGATAATCTCTTCCAACAACAAAGTCACGAATGACACGATTTGCCGTCATTGAAGTTTAATAAATAAATTACATATTATACTTTTTTTATCTAGTAAGCTTTAGTGAAAAAAAGTATATTGTATAAAATTACTAATACAACATTCCTTCTTTTTAGAAGGAAGTAAGTAAGTGAAAAAATTCATTTCTCTCGGTTACTTATTTTTGTTGAATTTGTATTTTTCGTTTTAATAATAATACTACATTCCATATTATTTCATGAGACCTGGCATAAGCATATTATTGTACCTCTGACACTGACCTCTTTAGTACAACTAATAGAGGTCAGTCACTCATTAATCACAGAGAAAATCGTGACTTTATAAAGCATATAAACTTGAAATTTGGCAGGTAGTTATTTTTTTAGGCGTGCTATACAATTATTACAGGTCGCATTAATCGGGACAGACGGACGGCAATATCAAATCATATTAGCTAAAGGACCTCCAACGAGACGGACGGAGGACCGACCTAGTAAACGTCGTCAAAGTTGTTGAATGCAAGCGATATGTAACCGGCCGTTGTGGAGATCTATAGCCTCGTGCGGCCCAATGTTCTCCATAATTCACATATTGTACCTAATAACAAACACCAGACTGCATAATATGTTCTTCGTTATTACCGCCCAAGTCCCTTAAAATTGACAATGTATGTTTTCCGCCGATAACTTCGAAAATTCGTACCGTAGCGACATTTTGTTTCCTTTCTTGTGATTGGCTTGAATTTTCGATTCATTCCAAGCGACCAGTACCGTATTAGACAGAAGAAATATTCCGTTTGAGCTGTTTGAACTTTGAATATGGCCAACGCGCACGGCAGAGGTAAGGTAAATCGGAAATAATCATGGTATTTTATTATTCTTAACTTTTAGATTTATATTCTAGTTAAGGTAAAATTAATGTTCTTTCGAATGTTTTTTAAATTTTACGAATAATGTTTATAGTTGTGATATTATATGGAATCAAATATTTTTGTACTTTGTAATTCACAGTAGGCGTTTGTTCGTTTTTGTGGATGATTCTTTTTGTGTAATCTAGTTGACATTAGGCTGTTATTACGTTACAGTATTGCACGATGACGACATTCTGGAACAGCTCTACGAGTCTGATGTGGGAGAATTTATACCCAGTGATGATGACCTCGGTGGCGTGGAGACTATTCCTAATAATGATGATCCCGACTCTGAAACCACCGAGTCGGAACAAGAAATACATGTCGCAGCACATTGCTGTCAGGTCCTTCAGTTTCAGGTCGTGGCTCCAGTAGTCGCCGTCGCCAAATAGGCGTGTTATAGGCGAAGACTGGACGTAAGGTCTACGAATTCAAATTCCCTAACAGGATCTACAGATAGCTCGAATTGGACTGCAAAATCTTTTTCGCCAAAGATAAATAGATCAACTGCGGGCGTACTAACTTGAACTTGCGTTATGTTATTAGAAGGAAAGAATCTGTTGACGCAAGATCTTGAGTCTGATGATGAGGAAACACCTTTACCACCTTCAGATAATCCTAGAAGAAAAAGGGGAATGCCTACTGTATACTTACCATCTAAGAAAATGCGTCTATACCATTCCAAACATATGCCTCCTTTCTCGACTCAGATTCAGTCATTTGAATAAGATTTATTTTTTTATGTAGTCATTTATGCTTAACAAAGAATGGAAATTATTTTGTCGGCTTTCATAATGAAAATGATTAATAGGGTTAATGAATATGATAATCATTTTCAAGTAAGTCTTTGAAACAATTTAGGATATTTGATTAAGCATAAATTGTTATTATTCAAATTTTCACTTAATTAATTTTCAGATAATAATTTCAGAAGATACCACTGATTTGTTTTTTTATTTTTATTTAAGTTTTGCAATATATTTATTAAAATAATAAAAGTAGATTTATAAAAATATTGTATCAGTACCAGCCCTTTGTCCCTTGTAGATGACAAATATTAAACATCAGTTTATGCAACTAATGCCCATTGTCCTTTAAAATGAACCAAATGTATTCTACTTCTGATAACACAGTTGTACTCTTTGTCACTTTATTATTACCCAAAAAAAAAATTAAGAGGATCGGATATGTCTACGATAAACGAAACATTTATGTCGGGCGGTAATGCTCATAAAACTTATGTCCTTTAAAAAGAACTTGGGCGGTACACAAGTGGTCACAAAAATATGCTTGGGCCGCACGAGGATAGATGAGACCTTTGATGAGCAATATGGAATAATATAATAAGTAAACAGCTGTTCAGCAACAGGGCTGTTCGGCTTAGCTGCGCAAACACACTGTACGTGAAGTATGCCAGGCTCTGATAACAGTTAATCCGAATTAGATCATCCGAATGAAAGTTTTATATGTATAAATTGCTTCGAGACTATTTTTTGTTCAAGTGTACGTCTTCTTCTATTTTATTACTTATGATTTTCAGAATGCTGTAGATAATGGTATATGCATAGCTGGTACTTATTTTATTTTCATGTTACGCATTATTTTATAAGAATATTATTGTAATTAACAGTACCAAATAATTAGTAAAATATTATAGTTATATCAACGTCGACACCTTCAAAGATAATTGTTTAAATAGTATGCCAATTTCAAATTGTTTTCTATTTGTACTAAATCAAAATTTGGTTTATAATAGTTTATATTGACACCAATAATTTAATAATAATTACTCCACATTTTATTTTTAATATAATTCAGTATATTTTAATGTCAAAATTTGCCACAGTAGTGGCAAATTTAAAAATCTACTAAATAATTATTGAGATATCATATCACAGTACAGATTATTAACTGAACCTAAGAAAGAACATACCATAAGCTATATTCCGAGGGCCTACCTATTAGAGTATTATAAGGTTGTAAATTTAAAAGATTGTTAAATTAAAATTTAAACGTTTTAGTATAACACGTTAATAATCTTACAAATGTTAGAAAAGTCATTGAATACTCGTAGGCATGGACATTTTATTATCAGATTTCATATTAGACAATGATGAATACCTCAACATTGTGAACTACCCTCCAGTAAATGTGTACCAAAATCAATGCGAGTACCTATCTTCTGGTACCCAAAATTCCAACGCCGAATCACAGGTGCCAACAACTAGGACGCCATTTTGATATCGTAGCTGGAAATATAATAAAAATATAAATAAGTAACGTCACTTACACTCATAATAGAAAATTAATAATAATGATTTAACCAACACAGACTGCTTACTGTGTGTACTGTGCTGTGTGAATTACCAGTACATTATGCAGTAAGCAGTCCACCTGATTACTAGAGGTAGAGATCTTCCGCTCTAAAAATATACCTACAGCCCCACTAAACTGGATTATTTTAATGAACAGAAATATTCATCGCAACAAATTACTTATATGCGCACTGCGATTTTACTGTAAACTCATACTCGTTCGCACATACAGAAGTCAACTTATTGCGCAAGCGGTCTAGGTATGGGCATTTGTATGGACCGGCACGACCGATCTGTGGTGCATTATCGTCATTTAAACACTAGTTTACAGATCCGGCCATTTGGGTGTATCTCATTTTCATGTCTGGCAATTTATGTATTGTGGATGTACACACCTCTTAAGTACCTATGTGAGGGTAGACAATAGTCATTGGAGGCGCGTTAAGTTTTCACGCTATTCGGCCAACTTGTGAATCAGTCTTTTAGAGTTGGTGCCAACACACCAACACAGTTGGCTGAATCATTTTGATTGGCCCATAGAATCCTACCAACATGGCACTAAGTAGACCGAACCTTTTTACATTCATCATCATCATCATCATCATCATCATATCAGCCACAGGCGGTCCACTGCTGAACAAGGGCCTCCCCCATATACTTCCACAAGGACCGGGTTACAAGCCGTCGACTTCCAGCGACCTTCACCAGGTCGACTGTCCATCTCGTTGGAGGCCGTCCCACGCTGCGCTTTCCGGTGCGTGGGACAATAATTACATGCATACCATGCATGTAATTATTATGAGAGAAAATCCGGATATTTTTCAGAGAACTGAATCTTTAATTTTACCTAACAATATTTTAGACATATTTTAGTTATGAGATTTTCTCCTGATCTCTAGCAATTTATATCCTAGAATGTCCAGATGATATTTTGTGAGATACATAAAAAGTTAATATTATGTGTAATCTTGTAACCATATAATATATGCAAGTTTAAAATGCTTTTTAAGTTACCAACTTACCTGAGTTACATCAAATGTACTACTCTTCACATTTGTATATTCTTGTGGAGGATAACAGTTATACATGAATTTGATTTCACCCCTGTCTGAACACACAATCATGTTGCCTTGACTTTGGTAACACCCTGTTATCTTACTGGATGGCTTTATTATAGGTGGCTCAGGCCATATTTCATGTGTCCTCACATATGTGTGGTCTTCAGGATTAAAGAGGTGCAAGCAGCCTTTGGAGTCTCCAACATACAAGGCTGATGGACTCCAACTAATACATACAGGATAAGCTGTGTGAGTAGGTATTTTTATATCACTCAATAAGAGCTTTCCAGCTACCCGGTCCCACACAGCCATTGTTTTGTCCTCACTTAATGATGCCACCAAATTATTAAATGTTTGAAGTGCTAAAATAGGTCCTTTATGTGGTTTATAAGAGTAAGTTGGTGCAGGTCCAGCGCGTAAGTCGAAAGATAATATCTTTTTGGAATACAATCCAGCAATAATTTCATTACCAATAGTAACAACAGATAATGCCGACATACCACATCTGAAACATATTTGTTTTGTATAAATTAATCATTATTAAATCATACAGATGTGGAAAAGTAATAATGGGTATACATGATAAAAAAAGTGTGTATTAAAAAGAAAAACCAACCGAAATGTCTGTTTACACTCAAATCCTGTAGCAAGATCCCATGCTTTAACTGTATTGTCCCATGAAGCCGAGTATATAGTGGTAGCAGAGTCTAAGCTATCAGCAGCCAGATCCCAAACCCAACCTGCATGGGCATCATGCCTGATTTGCTTTGGCTTTGCATCTGTGAATGTCGTGATATTATCACTTTCGGTATGAGGACTAATATCCAAAACATTCCACAATGCCATTCCACGGTCTCTTCCGCCTGATACACAAATTTCACCATTCTGAAAACAATTTAAGTAGACGATTTTTTGCTGTATTTTGCTAAGATGGTTTGTAGCACAATCTGTATTCATTCTGAAGATGATTTAGTATCTAATAAGCACTTACATTAACTAATAGAACAGTATCCACTGAAGCAAAATGTACATCTTTCACAACAATATGTCTCATTGTTTCCTTTACGTTAGTCCATTTCTTCATCTCCACATTCATTTCTACACAAACTGCTTCCCAGTCCATTTGCGTTTCATCCCATATTTTTAAATGTGGCAGTGTGGGGAAACAGCCATTGATTTTACTGTGTACCCAATATTTCCAAAGATGATCATCAGCTAATATGTCGTCGAATCGCTGACACACTTTACTTAGTGTATGTTTTAAAAAATGTGCATCCAAAAATGAGCAGATCTTCAATATAATCTATAATTATCAAAATAAGGGTTAAAATTTGCATTCAGGGATGTAAAAGAACAAATTTAAGCAACACTTTTACTTGACTACATAAAATGTTTATCATGGCTTGAATGAGAGAGGGCCTTGGTTAACAGTAAAACACAAACTATGTCTGTGGTTAGTGTTGAACTGCTGATCATGAGGTTGTGGGTTAAATTCCTATGAGATACAAATATTTATGTGAGGAACATAATAATTATTGTTTCTGTTTGTTTATTGTCTCTCATGAATTATAAGTATCTATTTACAAAAAAAGAGTATATCCAATAAATAAATAATAAATAAATAAATATTTTTGGGACATTTTTACACAGCACCATCTAATCCCAAACTAAGCAGAGACTAATCTAAATTAATTTTTACTAATCCAATGGTTAGTACCCATAGTACAAGCTGTCCTCGTCTAAAAACATTTGTTAACATACATATGCCTGTATTCCCTGAAGGGATAGACATAGGTAGGTTACATACATCTACAGTTCACCAGTATATTTTAGGGTAACCATGTAACAGGGTGTGAGCCTATTGCCATTAGCAGGGGACACATCCAAATTCCCAGATGCTACTCAACCTGGCAATTGAATCCAGGACTCATAGCATAATATTTGAGCATATGACCACTAAGCTAATGAGGCAGTTTACTAAAAAAACCTTAACTATATTTATTATACTATATTTAAAAATAAAATGAACCTACCTCAACAGGCATGTCCAATAATGTAGGTTTACTACTGTCATACATGTTATAAGTATCTGTATTAGTATCAAGTTCATTTTCAATATTTGTCAACTCGTCTTTAACTGTTTGGAGTATATCACACATTATAGCTGCTCTGCCTGCACACTATGAAATTGTGACTGGGTACCTGAGTTAGTAGATAACATTAATCTTTGATACTTTATAGTAACATAAAAGTATATATTGCAGTTGTAACCAAAATATAATAACATTAGCTTAACTTTTTTTTACTTAACTTTAGTCAAAAGAAGCAAAGAACCTCCAATGATATTTTAATTAGTTAATAAGATTTTCAGACCAACCATAACATTATAATATATCACTTAACATAGTTTGTCCTAACAAACAAAATATGGATTATAAAGTCTGAAATAAATTGATTTGAATGTATAACAAATTAATGATTTTATTAAAACTATTTTTTTTATACTGAATAAAGAGCAGTCTGCTTAAACCATGTCATTATGTGAATGTGGAAAAACTGGCTCACCAATACATTAGTAACACAGTGAAAGATAGGTCACAGCTTCTGTAAACAGTTCTTTGTACCCACAAAATTTGAAGTTCTTTCGTGAATTTGGAACTAAAAATTCAAGAATAACGAAGGCCTTTTACCCCTTTTACGCATTCACGTCACTAAAAAAAAATATTTAAAGTCATAATTTATGTTTATATGCATGAGCTTAATTTCTTTACCAAGTGCTTTGCGGAATATTATTAATTAAGTAAACATTATGATACAAAAGTAATTTAAATAGCAATAGCGTAACAATACAAAACATATGTTTTTATAAAAATACGTTTATTCAGGGAACAAAGACTTAGCAAGCTAAACTTTGCATTATAGGTATAGTGAAAAGTATTAAAAAATCATCAATAATATTACCGAAGTAAGAAATTGTTAAGCAGCTTCAAATTTAGGCAATATCTTCAGACCATTAAGATAAGTACTAATATGGTAAAATTTAAAACAAAACAGAAAAATACAAGTCACACAACTATTGACAAGAAATGAAAATGACATAAATGACATGACAAGACAACGCTTAATGTCAATGTAAATTTTTTTTCATAGCTTCACAACGCTTCACAATTTTGAATTTTATTCACTTTCACATCGATCGCACTACTTGTGAGTTTAGCCAACTACAAGTAGTTTTTTTTTTTTAACTGGCCAAAAAAAAGTAAAGTTTTATCAAGTTGTGTGTCTAATGTCTATTGATATTAACACTTGTTTACAAATGTCAACTCTTTTTGTGTATACTCCGAAAGAAATGTATATTTATGTGTCAGCAGAAATATTCTATCACATCACAATTTCTTTCTGCAGTCAATTTGTTTCCAACTACCCTACGTTGTGACGTTAGTTTGAGATGTTGAGTAGTTCGCCTCAAACGATAAATATCTTGTTTCGGATTGAATTAAAACATCGAGTGATAAGTGTAAATAAAGTTCTGATCGTTTTTACTACGTTTATGGACATTTTATATTTTCAAAACAGAGAAGACCAATGATTGTAGATTCATTCAAAACTGCATATCTTCATTATTTTGGATTTTCTGTTGCAAACCAAGATAAAAAGTGCCTAATATGCGAAAGCTGTAGAATAGTTTTACTCCAGTGGTCATCAGGAAAAAATTTACACCTTCCATTTGGTTCACCAATGCTCCATAGCATAACTATGTTCTCTTCATAGAGAACATAGTTATCATGAGTGATTGTTACTTTGTTAATAAATATTTCTTAAACCAGATGTGATAGATTTTTTTTATTATTTTTTCTGGATAACTTACATATAAACAATAAATTAACAATTTCAGCTGGGGTATAAAAATCGTGGGGTATAAAAGTAGTGTAATTAATTTAATCACCAATTTGTAGATAAACAATAAATATTTGAAGCATGGTAAATTCGTAAAATATAACAATCTGTGGACGAAAGCTAAGCTAAGCTTAGGTCCACAGATTAAAATTAAGCTTACTTAATATTAAATTGTAACAAAAAAAAAATATGACATGAGTGCCGAATTCAACAATTATCTGCCATGTCTTCCGAGTTCTGTGGTCCGTGTATACCATGAAGATAAAGATGATAATTTATCTTCATGGTGTGTACTAGGATTATCGATTCTTTCCGAAAAAGATCAATCTTTAAATCGATACGAAAAGTAAAATGATGAATCGATTTACAATAAAATCGAGGTTCAAAAGATCGATTTGTATTGATTTGACCAAGTTGCATAATGTAAATATAAATCCATTTTATGAAAAATAATAAACATACCAGAACAAAAATATTATCTTATATCAGTAAAATCTGTTTATTTAGTTCAGAGAATCTATAATAACATTTATTTTTATTACCAAATCAAAGTCAGAACAGGTATGAAAGATATTTGTTTTCAAAATGTATTTATTTCATGAAAAAATCGAACGGCGATTTTCATGGGTGAAAAATCGATTCTTCAATCAATCGTTCTCAGATCGCCATTCCCAGCTGTACTGTGAGCCTGAGCGTAGACAGGGATGAGGGATATTGTGAGTTGTGACTGATGTGAGTCATGCATGTGAGTGTGACCAGTGTTGCCATATATACAGATTTTCGATGTGCGATACAGATTACCATTGGATACAGATTTTTATACATTGGCGTAATCTGCATAAAACGGAACATATCAAAATACACTGAAACACCATCCGTGACTAAATTTTAAAGAAAAATTGAAAAATGTTGTCTACGTCTATTTTTATAGATTTTATTTTTTTGCCGTGCCGTCGTCATTTTTTAATATGACCAATTTACTGGTTTGAAATGGAGGGAATTCCCTAACCAATAAGTTTTGTGTGCTCTCCAAGATACTGCGCTCTCGAGATGCATTTCTCGAAAGTAATTCATATCGTACTTACATTATATTACTTTCAGTAGTAATTGGTACAATTGATTGTTTTTGTGAACAATTAGATATGGCATCTTAAAAATCGGAAAAGTTTAATCGGAATTGGATGGAAGAGTCATCATAAAAGGCTTGATTGAGACCGAGTCATATAGGTAAATAATTTGAATATTTTACTTTTTGTATGTACAGACGCCAGCAGGTCAAGCTATCTAAAATTGTCAAAATTTCCCAATTGAAAGAAATTTGACAGATTGGGGTAACTTGATGTGCTAGCCTCTGTACATTCTGTAAAACAGATCTTTCAAAAGAAGCAGAACAAAACAAAGTAACTAGCCTGCATTTATGGTAAGTAGGTTCATCATACAGATTTTATACAGATTTTAGCCGTTTCCAATACAGATAAAAGGTTCAATGCGTCTGGCAACACTGAGTGTGACAGTGACAATGACACTGTGACAGTGTGGAGTGTGACACTACAGTGTGGGCGGAGTGTGACAAACTGACGATTTGTTTTGATTGAATGGTTTGGTTGACGCCTTGACGGTATAATTTCGGGTACCTATTATTTTATTAAAAAGATTGTGATTTTGATCAATCATTGATCATTAACCGATTGAGGAGATAACGTTTGTAACAACATTACTCTACTTCTACTCTTTGTTTTTAATATTGTAACTTCTAAATGTGATTACAAATGCCGACATAATGTGTAATAAATTCGAAATTTAACCTAAAACCATCGAGAATAATAAAATACAACATATTAATATTTGCTTAATTATTTTAATAATCTTAAAATCGGTTTCTTTGGGACCAGTGCTAGACTTTTTCAAGTAAGTATATGTTCAAGACAACTACATTCCTTTATTATTATCCATTGAACACTAACTCTTTTACGGATATTTTAGCTTACCTCGCAAGCAGTTTGTATCAATAACAGAAAAGATGGATTTAGAAAAAGATCTCACTAGTAAGTTCTTGAGCGGTGAAATGTCTTTCGCCGAATATTCAAATGAATGGTATAATTTTGATGATGAAGAGGATATAGATGATACAAGTAAGAGAAACGATGATGAACAACACAATGTATTGACTGAGAGGGGATTGCACAGACGTCGTAAATTTACTCGCTTACCTCCAGGCCTTTTGGGTTTAATGGGTGAAGCAAATTTGCGGTTCGTAAGAGGGGATAGAGACACAGCTGAAAAGATGTGTCATGAAATCATAAAGCAATTTCCTACAGCTCCAGAGCCTTATCAAACTTTGTCACAATTATATGAACATGATACTGAGAAGTCATTACAGTTTTCGTTGCTGGCGGCTCACCTCAGTCCACCTGATGCTGAAGAATGGCTGAGACTTGCTTCTATATCTAAAGCAAGAAATGATTACAGACAAGAAATGATTTGTTATACTCAAGCCATAGCAGATGATCCACACAATCTTGATAATCATATGAAAAGACTTGATCTTCTGGATAAATTGGAAAACATGAAATATCCTATTCAGACTTTACATATTACAAAACTTAAGTGTTATCATAAGATAGTCACCTCACTACCATCATCTGCTGGAGATACCATTATGAAGTATGCTAAAATGGCTGTAACACAATATCATAATAATAATGAAATGGAGCGTGCCCTTGCTGTGATGTCTTCTGCTTATAAAAAATGTCCTTCACTATTTAACCTGGAAGATCTAAACATATTTTTAGAGCTGCTAATTGGTCACAAGCAATTTCAGACTTGCATTGAAATATTTGTTGCAAATGCTGGTGTAGAAATTGAAGCTGAAATACAAACTTTTAAAAATTCTGAAGGGGATATAGAAGAACAAACCAATTATTTAAAATGCTCTCTCCCTAATTCCTTACCCATAGATCTAAAAAGCAAGTTATTAGTGTGTTTCATACATCTTGGAGCTATTAATTTAGTTCAAACATTGTTGGATGATTTTTTATCTAATAATGTAGAAAAGGCTGGAGACTTATACATGGACATAGAGGAAGCCCTTTCTTCAACTGGGCATCATGAGTTGGCAATACAGCTCCTAGAGCCTCTAGTGAGAACTAATAGCTTTGATCTGGGAGCAGTATGGCTAAAACATGCAGAGTGTTTGTATATGTTAGGCAGAGAAAGTGATGCTATTAATTCGTTTTATAAAGTCTTAAAACATGCTCCTCAACATCCTGATGCTAGGAGAAAGTTGTATTCCATTCTTGAGAAAAAAGGTCGTATTGATGAAGCTTTGCAGATGCTAGAACAAGATTTTAAATATGTAGTCAGTGCAAATGTACTTTATGAACAATGCTTGGCTTTAAAGAAATACAATAAATGGGAAAAATATTTGGAAATAGGTGAAGCCTTACTATCCAAAACATTTGTTAGGTTTAGACACCAAGAAGAATTAAATATGGCATGTAAAGCTAGGTGTGGAATTGATCTTATCCACAATTTTCGTACAATGAGAGGAGAAAGCCAATATCATGAACATGATATACATTTTGATGAAGATGAAACATTTAAATTGACTCCACAACAAGAATGGGAGTTTTTTCTGGAAATGCTCAATATTGCACGCAAATTCAAGAAATATTTTACTATGCAACGATTAACTTTTGGTGCAATGATGTCTAAGAGCTTATCTCCTCATCGCCCAGATATTGATTTCTACTGTTTACAAGCCTGTCTTTTGAGCAATGATAACCAAAATGCATTTCGGTTCATAAGAGAGTTTTCTCAGAAGCATCCAAGACCTTGTTCTTGGAACTTGTTAAATCTTGTTATTAATTACATTGATAGAAACACCCATTCAAAATTTTTGTTAAGGTTGTTTCAAAGAGATAGTAATAATGTTGTTAAAAATCTATTTCTGGGTAATAATTTTCTTATATCAAGCAGATACTTGGTGGCATTGAAATATTACCTAGAACATCATGAGAAATGTAGAGATCCTCTGTCTGCATTTTTAATTGCTATAACTATTTTGGTAATGGCTGCACAAAGAACAGTTGACAAGCATCACAATCTTATTCTGCAAGGAATGGCTTACATGCAAACATACCAGAAATTAAGAAAATGTGATCAGGAAACAAATTATAATATGGGAAGAGTATATCAAATGTTAAATATTAATAATCTTGCCATTGAATATTATGAGAGAGCACTTGCTTGCAAATATATCACAAAATGTGAGCAACATGGAGTTATTGATCTGACAAAGGAAACTGCTTATAATTTATACTTGTTATATAAAGATCATTCACCTGTCATGGCTAGGAAATATTTATTAAAATACCTTGTTATTTAATAAATAAATTTGTTTTAATGTTATACCTAGAGTTTTAATTACTTAGGTACAATTCTCATAGTGGTCTCACAGAGCCTTACCAATCTATACACATAAATAAAATTTAAAATTCCAAATTATCAGCTTTTCACTAAATGCATATTAAAGTAAATAAATACGGTACTTACGCAAGAAAAAACTATTTTAAAATTTTTTGTCTGTCTCTTTGTTCCGGCTAATCTCTGAAACGATTGGACCGATTTTAACGGGACTTTCACTGGCAGATAGCTGATGTTATAAAGAGTAACTTATGCAACTTTTATTTTAGAAAAAATAATAGAGTTCCACGATCACATATCCACCCGTGCGAAGCCGGGACGGGCCGCCAGATTGATTGATAGACTTGGTTGTTTATATTATAAACAAACGTTTAAAAATTATAACCCATAATTTGAAAACATCCCATTTTTGATGAACCCATTGTAGGTCTCTGAGCTGTGTAGTAAGATTTTTGCTCACTAGATCAACAGGTTCTGGTTTTTATTATTTTGTTTGTTTTAGGGAGTCTTAATTTATTTTACTTAATATGGCAGCTGAAGTAACACCTGCAAATGACATTAAGTTTGCAAAACTGTGCAATCTCTTAGAACAATTGCACAAGAAGAAAAAGCAAAGACAAGAACAAGATAAACTATTGGGCAACTTCATAAATGATTTTAAATTGAATGCATCGCAAATAGTAGCCCGAAAGGTAATTACAACTTCAATTATACGGTTTTAGACGTATTTATTACATTCTAACGAACTACCCACCTTCAGTTATAGTACCTAACCATTGAAGTAAACGTAGTAACAGGTATATTATAAAATTAATTAATTGATATCGTGCACATCATCATCAACCCATATACTGTCCCACTGCTGGGCACGGGTCTCCTCTCATATTGAGAGGGATTAGGCTACAGTCCACCACGCTGGCCTAGTGCGGGTTGGCAGACTTCACAAACCGTCGAGAAAAATCTCTAAGGTATGCAGGTTTCCTCACGATGTTTTCATTCACCGTTTCAGCGAGTGATAATTAATTATTAATAGGTACGCACATGAATTCGGAAAGTCAGAGGTGCGTGCCTTGGGTTCGAACTCGAGACCTTCGACTTGGCAGTCCAATGGTCATACCGCAAGGCTATCACTGCTAATATTTAATTAAACTGCACAGACAGATAATATTTAATTAAAATATTTTGGATGACACTTAAGTATAGCGACATGGATTCCTACTTCATCCATTAACCTACTCCATCCATTATCCTCAGAGCCTTTTTCCAACTATCTAGGGGTCGGCTTCCAGTCTAACCAGATGCGGCTGATATCAGTATTTTACACGAAGCGACGGCAATCGGACCTCCGCAAACCCATTTTCTGGGCAATTCCTAAAGCCTGAGGATACACTGGTTATCAGGCTTTTTGGGCTACCACAAATGATTGTCATAGGTATCGTATGAAAGCCAGGACCGACAGCTTTACGTGCTCTCCGAAGCACGGATGGGTCCATAAATATCACCTAGGTACAGACGCCAGCAGGTCAAGCTATCCAAAACTGTCAAATTTTCACAATTGAATATGAACCTTATTGTGTTGTGTTAAAGTTGAAAATCTATCAAAGAAATTTGACAGATTGTTGTAGCTTGATGTGCTGGCGTCTGTACCTATCCCGTAATACTTAATTATCATTTCGTCGGACTTAATTTGTTTGTTTAAAATTTAAATGTTTGCCAGTCAAACGTGTGCCTATAGAGTACATGACAGGTGGGCACACGTTTGACTGGCAAATTATGACACTACCTGTGTACGTTGTGTTGCATAGTTAGGTACATAATTATGTATACCTGTGCAGTATAGGTATATACCTGCCTATGTAAACATAATAAATCTAAATGTAGATACCTACTAGAACATATAACATACATAACAAAATACCAATGTAGTCTCCTTTCCAGGTACAATATCTTCGCAATATGTCTAAGGCTCTTTTCTTTCCAATCCATCATATCAGGTGAAACACGTAGGTACACTGCCAAACTAACTAACTGCGAAAGCGTAGAAATGATCATTTCAGTCTAATGATGTCTTTGAATGACTTTGAAATATAAATTCTAAACTTACAGAATTCGAGCATTTTTCCCATCCTAAGGCTGTTGTTACCAAAACTAGATAGAGAAAGGAATGCATACAATCTCAAGGAAAGCAAATTAGGTGTTTTATTGGTCAAAGTTCTGTCGCTTTGTAAACAATCGCGTGATGCGCAGAAATTGCTTAACTATAAGTCAGTTAGCAATTCACACGATAGTGATTTCGCCGGTGTAGCATACTTTGTTTTTAAAAGTAGGCTCGGCACAAAGTCAGACGTATTCACTGTTGGCGATATCAATGGGATCCTTGATAAGATTGCCTCTGCTGAAGTCGGCCAGAAAGCATGTAAGTATATTAAGTTTCTAACTATATATTTATTTATAATTATACTACAGCGACTTGCAGAGAGACATAAGTCCTGTTGTCGAGGTCTTCCATAAAAAGTTAGCGTTATCCATGTATGCAAACATCTGTACGCGATGTACGGGTATGACGGTCGTCAGAACCGATGCATATTGTAACAAGTAGGTAAAACCAGTAATGTACCTAACTAAAATTAACTGGGTCGCTAAGCACAATGTCTTGGATTAACTATGTCCCCTTATGAGGACCTAGGTACTTAATATATTAATTTACAATTATATTATTTACAGCTGTACTTGATGACATGTTCAGTCACGTTATAAATAAAGTGACACCAGACCAACTGAAATGGTTTCTAAGGCTTATCCTAAAAGATCTCAAACTGGAGATGGGACACAACCGCATATTGGCATTGTTTCATCCCGACGCTCCTGAGTATTATGAAACATGTGGTAATTTATTCAAGGTAAGGGGACTATTGATTATGTATATGTAGTAGGATATTGCTACATAAACATATGCCTACTACAGCAGAGCAGCACAGAGGTTAATTATCACGTGTTACCTTTTAGTGTTATACACTTAAAGGTGTTCGAGTGGTAGTCGCTGCCGACATAGGTTATTTAGGGGCCTTTTTAGAAAGTTGAACACTACTGGGGAGGCACTTCTTCTCTTTCAACAAAAATATATACCTATGTTTTATGTTTATAGGTGTGTGAAGAGCTAGGTGACGGTGACGCTCGTCCCTTGGAGCTTGGAATCCAGATATTCCTAGCTATAAGTCCAATGCTCTCCGAAAGACTCGATGTCAAATATATAACACGCTATCTTTGTCCCGATAAAAATTATCAGATAGAAAATAAATTTGACGGCGAGAGATTTCAGGTGAGTTCCACTTTAAAAGATGTCGGAACACCAAACTTGGTATTTGCATCCTGTCAAGGTCGTAGAGAATGTCACGAGTCATATCTGCTGTAGTTTTTTTTATTTATGCAGTCATATGACCATGGACCATCAAGTCGTGTTCGAATCCAAAGCATGCACGTATTAATAATAATTAATTATCACTCGCTTAAACGGTGAAGGCAAACATCGTGAGGAAACATGTCTAAGAGGATTTCTCGGCGGCTTGTGGAGTTTGGGCATTAGGTCAGAATCACAGAATTACCTAATAATAGTAGTTACCCAGCGTTTAATCAGAGACCAGCGGCCTTACCACAATGTGATAACGCGATTATCTTTAGGTTGTATGAAAGGGACGGCGCTATTTAATGTGTAGAGCGGCCTCCCTTCCTCTCAATCGCAATAACACGTTGTGGTATGGCCTCTGTGCCGACTATGGTGCATGTGGGTATATAATGATGTAAATACACTGACTTAGTGCATGCCATGCCACAGTTCCCTTTCTTAAATTTATTTCTATAACAGATGCACATGGAAAATGGACGACATGAATATTTTTCAAGAAGAGGATACTCATTTACCGCTAAATATGGAAGTACTTATGACTCTGGATTATTGACACCGTATTTAAAGGATTGTTTTGATTCTGATGTCACCAGTTTTATTCTTGACGGCGAGATGATGGGTTGGCATAAGCAAAAGCAATGTTTTGGTTGCAAAGGTAAATAACGTAAGGAATTTAAAGAAACTGTAAGACAGAAGCCAGCAGGTCAAGCTATCCAAAACCGTAAATTTTTCCCAGTTGAACATCAACTTTATTATTTTATATTAAAGTTGAAAATCTATCAAAGAAATTTGACATATTGGGGTAGCTTGATGTGCTGGCCTCTGTACATAATGACTCAATAATTCTAAGATGCGTAGTCCGTGTTTAGTTATCACAGAGATCCTCAGATATCGATCGATTTTAAAAGTGATCAACTCATTGGCCTTTGTTCAGCAGCCAAACTCTTGTGACTGATATGACGATAAACCTATTGATATAATTTTTTAAATTGGGTTCCAATTTTCCATTTCACTAAACAGCTCATCTACGATGAGTAATCTTACTTCATATTGCAATAAATAAGAGTCGTGTGATAATATTCTTCAGCGCTTTCGGCCACGACTGTCAGTCTTGATGTTGATAGAAGTTCCAGACAAACTGACCCTGCCTGGAATTTTAAAGCATCCTCTTTTGTTTTTGCATTAGTTCACTACATCCTAACCTGTACATAATATTATTTCGAATAAAAAAACCGGTTTTTACAGGAATGGCGTTTGATGTTAAGAAGGTAACAGAGAATTCACAATTTCGGCCTTGTTTTTGTGCCTTTGATATCCTCTACTACAACGGGAGGACTCTTGTGGGCCCTCCAGAGAAGGGAGGGCTGCCACTCAGCGAAAGGCTTCGGATCTTAGATAAAATATTTGTGAATGTGTCTGGAGTTATACAACATAGTGAAAGGCAGACAGTAACGAATAGGTAAATTGGAGTCATTTGTGCTATAATTGAGAAATAATGGTTATACAACAGAAGTATCTATAGGTCTAGGCCCTATATTTCATATTTTTTTGCAAGGAATAAATTGCTTTTTTTCTTTCTTTCTAATCCCCGGAAGGGTGGACCTGCCAAAGTATCAATGTACTCTCGGGGTCATAAGTCCAGTAGCAGTTTCACAAATGTATCGCATCAAAACAAGTCGCACTTACTACCTTTTTCTATAACAAACATTTTGCACATAATACATTACACGATGTTGTATATCGCACTCTTTCATCATTATCTAGACAGAAAGAGTGCAGTATAATGATCATTTGCCTTAATGACAAACTACACACTATCACCTTCTCGTAGTTATACTGTTTGACCGGTAAATGTTTGCATTGAAATCGCTCATACATGTGTGTAAACGCGCAATACCGTGCAAGCGAATATGATCGTTGACGTGCTACTGGACTTATGGCTCCAGACTGTACATCCATTGTATGCTTAGGCCCCTAGGTCAATAGGGTCAATATATTACCAAAATCCAAACTCCGAGTGCTACTGAGAATTTCATAGAAAAACCAAGTAACACTTCAGTCGACCGCAGTCGCGCTAACGAGCACTAGGTTAATGAAGCAGATAATTACACTGTGCTGTGTTCAACGACTTTTATTGCTGACTGTACAGTGATAATTTTTTTATCAGGACCGTTACATCTGACGTACTGGTTGCTCTAAACAAAGCCATCGAGAACCAAGACGAAGGTATAATAGTCAAAGATGTGGACTCATACTACATTCCTAATCGACGCAACGCCGGGTGGTACAAAATTAAGCCTGAGGTAACCTCCTACTATATTTCATTAATATAATCATAGCTAGAAATATAATATAAATAATAATAAATATTCTTGGACTATTTTACACCATCTAGTCCCAAACTAAGCAGAGCTTGTACTATGAGTACTAGACAATAGATATAATACTTAAATACTTTTTTTTTTGTAAATACATACTTATCTACGATACGAAACTACTATAAGACTACTATACGAAACACCCAGACAAATATAAACTCTTATGGTCATGCTCAGAGGCAACCCTATCTGTTTACTAATACATTTGTATGTGTACCTATAATGCATTGGTATCTGAAAGTTTCTACGGAGTGTCTGGGGTGTGTTTTGGGCACACAAACCTAAGCATTTTTTTTCTTAAAAGACTGTATTCACAGTAATTTTCTGTTTTAGTACACCGACGGTACCATGAGTGACCTTGACCTTGTAATCATCGGGGCCGACGAAGCCGAGAACAAAAGACAAGGACGCGCCAAAAGCTTCTTTGTCGCGTGCTCCGATGGCGGCGCTCCTGGTGAGCTATTTAATATTGACATTATTGCTATTTAAATCCTACATTAAAGAGAGGTATTCAAGAGAGGTAGGGTATAGTGGAAGTAATGTCACTCAAATTGGAGCTGCCAGACAGCGGCAGTAGGTACCTCCATCTTGCAGAAAATCGAAGTGAAATAACACTGCTTTGAGCTGTGTTGTCTTCCTTACGGTGAGCAAGATTGCCACTCCACGAGGAAACGTTGTGTTGGCAGTGGGGGGACTTTGAACCTTATATTGCTAACCCAACTATGGACGGATATGGAAGTCCTTGCGTCACGATATTCGCACCTTTAACACGAATAATGTTAAAGAGATCATTGAGCGAAACAAGGGCTCCAAAGTGTTCGCAAGAGAAATATCCATTGGGCAAAGCCGTATTATGAAGATAAGAATGGCAGAGCAGGAAGCAGCTTGTTCAGGTTGAGATAGCATAACAGAGTAATGCAGTAATATTGCATTACGTTAACAGGTAAAATGCCGCAGCGTTGGATATCAGTGGGGCGGGTGTCTACCGGGCTCACTTTCGACGAGCGAGAGAGCTTGTGTGCAGTACTGGAGCGGCACTGGACCTCGTACAAACAGACACCTGCGCCGTCCAACCTATGTTTTAACAAGGAGAAACCAGATTTCTGGATCCCGCCCGAACAGTCCGTCGTTTTAACTGTAAGATCATTATCGGTTAATTTTTCAGAGATCTAGATTTTAGACCCAGCCTAATTCTTGCCAATGTTATAGAGAATATTTTAATTATTTCAAGATTTCTTTTGAATATTGCTATTTGCCACGAGCCTTTTCCCAACAATATTAGTGTCGGCTTCCAGTCTGACCAGATGCGGCTGAATATCAATCAGTATTTTACAAAAAGCGACTGCCATCAGACCTCTGAAACCCAATTTTTAGGTAATACTGATATTCTGAGGATAGACTGTTTGTCAGACTTTTTGGGCTTTTGAATAGGTACCACTAACGATTGTCTTAGTTTTTCGTATGACATCCGGGACCGACGGCTGTGTTGAGAATGTTATCCATCCACAGACTGCCCCCGTTAGCGCAGTTTAACCTTGCAGATCGATTGATCAGCATAGTTATTACTAGCCACGAGCCCTTTCAAGCGAATAGTTCTACGATGAAATAAATTTGGGTAATAACTGACATTGGTATTAATAATTATTAATTGTATTAATAATTAGTTATAAGATAATTATAATTTATTATCTTATAACTTGCTTAAACGATGAAGCAAAACATCGTGAGGAAACCTGCATGCCTTGTGTGAAGTCTGTCAACCCACATTAGGCCAGCGTGGTTATCGCCTAATCCCTCTCATTCTGAGAGGAAGCCCGTGCCCAGCAGTGGAACGGTATATGGGTTGATGATGAACTGACATTGACTGTTCACGTTTATTATTATTACCCAAGGCAGGCTACATAATTATGTACATAACTTATTTTGTATTGTTCAAATATTTTTTACCGATTAGGTTCGTGCGTCTGAGTTGATTCGTAGTTCTGCGTTCGCTGCCGACTATACGCTGCGATTTCCGCGCGTCATGAAGGTTAGAGACGACAAACCCGTACAAGATGTCATGACACTGCAGGAGTTTAAACAATTGTGCGCCGTATGTACAGCTCTGAAGTTCCTTACTATTATTTTACACCCCACATTTCATTTTTAAGTTATGTTTGCAAGCATGCAAGTAAATTTTATATTAATAAACTGATGATTTCAAAATAGGTAGGAAGTTCTTCATCTGATAAAAAAATCGAGAAAACCATGAAGCAGTTGTCTTTCGATTAAGTCAGTCAGTTAGTCAGTCAGTTGACAAATCTCGGTGATGATATTATTATATTCTTAGTACATATATTACAATAAATTCGAAATTTACAGACGCCAGCAGGTCAAGCTATCCAAAACTGTAAAATTTTCCCAATAGAAAATGAACCTTATTGGTTTGAATTAAAGTTGAAAATCTATCAAAGAAATTTGACAGATTGGGGTAGCTTGATATGCTGGCCTCTGTACTTTTTACTAAAAATTCAGACCCATTGGTTTTACTTCCTCATTACCTTATTAAGTCAGTCGTAAAATAAATAACACATTTTAGAATTAATAGAATTATGGTATTTTTTTTTTATCTTTGTCGTTTCTAACAGAATAAGGGCCCGGTAGTAAAGTTGAGTACCAATCAAATAAATGGAGATCAAATAGGGGACCAGATAGTGAAACCAAGAGCGAAAAGAAAAACGCAAGCGCCACAGGTCGCCGAGCAATTCCAGATCAGTCCGCGCGGAGACGTTGAAGTCACTTCGAAGGCGCTGCTCGGACGAAAACTATTCATACTTTCCGAGGACGACGACTGTAAGCGACCCGAACTTAGCAGAATTATTGAGTCGCACGGCGGGAAGGTAGTCGCTAATAATGGTAAGAATACTCACCTCTATTATTGTAAAGCGATTTATAGTCTGTCCACCAGGTTAGTCACTTTTTGACATATGATTATAGAATCTCTTTTAGCAAGCAATTTAGCAGCAACGTAACATTTCGATTCGATTATTGACACTTTAATTGGTATATATTATCGATATATTTAGTTGTTTAATTTTTTATGTTCCACTTACAATATAAAGTCATTGGCTTCTTTTTAAAAGGATTGTTTTATTTTTTTATAAATTATTGGTTTAGGTAGTGATAACCTAGTGCTATGACCATTGGACTGCCAAGTCGAAGGTCTCTCAGATCTAAGGCACGCACCTCCGACTTTTCGAAATCATGTGCGTATTAATGTCTAATTAATTATCAGTCGCTTAAACGGTGAAAGAAAACATCGTGAGGAAACCTGCTTTAGAGATTTTCTCGACGGCGTGTGAAGTTTGCCCCCCGCACTAGCCAGCGTGGTGGACTATAACCTAATCCCTCTCATTCTGTGAGAGGAGACCCGTGCCCAGCAATGGGGCAGTATATGGGTTGATGATGATGAGTTGATATTTGAGTGGGTGCAATGTTTTGCTTATACTACTGACCAATGAATAAAAGCAACATGTTGGTGGTGGTGGGTAGGTCCGGACACGTGGTGCTGTGTGGCGGGCAGGCTGACGAGCCGCGTGCGCGCCGTGGTGGCGGCGGGCGGCGCCGACGTGCTGAGCACGGCCTGGCTGCGAGGCCTGGCGCCCGCGCCCGCGCCCGCGCCGGGCCCGGTGCGCCCGCCACCGCTGCACCTGCTGGCCGCCACGCCAGCCACGCGCCGCGCACTCTCCAGGCACTACGATACCTTTGGAGATAGCTACACTGAACCCACTGATGAGAACACCCTGAGAAAGTGTTTTGAGAAAATGGACGCCGATGTAAGTATTCACTTTTAAAAAATTTTTTTTCTGTTATCTATTACTGTCCCACTGCTGAGCAAAGGCCTCCCCCAGGTCCTATCAGGCACTCTTTTCCTGCGCTGCCTCGAACCAGTACAAACAGAACAATATAAAGAGTCGGTACAGAAAAGAATGCTATGGCAATACTTCTAACCTATCCTATACCTACCATACTATACTATTACATAATACTTACCGTACTTTTAGTAAAGGTCAACACAATAACCAAATAAATGCTAAAGCCTATTCGCATTGTATTTGTCTGTGTATTTTAATCAACCATGCATAATTAAGATAAAGTTGAAATGAACAAATATGTATAACCAAAATGTTTTTTTAATCTAGCAGCACTAGTGATGGGCAACTCTTGGGAACATTCTCACATCATTGCTTTTGCTGTTAAGTTCTTAAGAACAATCTCTGGTCGAGAATTTATCAGAATTTAAATTTCTGATGACTGTTCTCACTTGTCTATCTACGATAAAAAGATTGTGTATTATTTGAATGTTTGAAGTTTACATTCTACTGAATGTAAAACCATGTTTCTCGGTAAATTCTTAGCGAGAACATTCTCGAGTATGTTCTCGGATAAATTCTCGGGAATATTCTCGTTACTTGCATAATGTTATTAATATTTCACATAGGTTTTTTTAAATTGAACAATTTATGTTTGATTAATCAGTTTTCCTAACTACTTACGTACGTAATAACCTATGTACTTACCTATTTACTACTTATGTACTAACTTATCTACTTACCTATGTACTCCTTATGCATTTACCTATGTACTCCTTATGTATTTACTTATGTACTCCTTATGTATTTACCTATGTACTCCTTAAGTATTTACCTATGTACTACTTATATAATTAACTATGTGCTGCTTATGTAATAACCTATGTACTACTTATTTACTTACCTATGTACTGCTTATATACTTACCTATGTACTAACCTATGTACCTACTACTTATATACTACTTATGTACTCCTTAAGTATTTACCTATGTACTACTTATATAATTAACTATGTGCTGCTTATGTAATAACCTATGTACTACTTATTTACTTACCTATGTACTGCTTATATACTTACCTATGTACTAACCTATGTACCTACTACTTATATACTTACCTATGTACTACTTATGGACTTACATACCTTTGTACTACTTATGTACCTACTTACCTATGTACTACTTATGTACTAACCTATGTACATACTTATGTACTACTTATGTACTGTTTATGTACTAACCTAATAAACTTTTCACGAGATAACATGCTTCTACATCAATTTAAATATAAGTTTCAATAAAATAATAGTACTTAGAGAGAGAACATTATTGCAGAGCATTCTCGGTGACAGAAAATTCGCTTACGGAGAATATTCTCTCGACCCATCACTAAGCAGCACTCAAGACGTTTTGTATGTACAGTCAACAGCACATTAGGTTATACAAAACTGTCATACTCCAAATCATTTTAAATCTTAAAATGTTGTTGATTAAGTTCAAAATCGAATGAGAAAATTTGTCAGTTTGTGGTAACTTGATGTGCTATTGACTGTACTGTACCTACGCTATTGTTAACTCTTATGATTCAAACAGAGATAAGTTAGAAAATGATAATATAATCACTACATAGTATATACAAAGTCGCTTTCTCTGTCCCTATATCCCTATGTATGCTTAAATCTTTAAAACTACGCAACGGATTTAGATGTGGTTTTTTTTAATAGCTACAGTGATTCAAGAGGAAGGTTTACATGTATAATACATGTATGTTATTTATACATTGCACCCATGCGAAGCGGGGGCGGGTCGCTAGTTTTAAATAAAATTATCATTAAGGAACTGTTGTTAAGCTCCTCCGCAGCTGCTTCAGCCTTAAAGAGTGTGAAAAGTTACGTCCACACGATGATTGTTATAACAATTGTTAGAGCTTTTTTATCCTGAAAATAAAATTACACGCGTTATTGTTAACAGGTTCAAATTTACCTCACAACTCAAGAGATGCTGAGCTTAGACAAGATGATCTTCGGCGAAAACAACCCTCACTCGTTCTTGCGAACGTGTTTTGTACACGTAGCAAACAAAGACAGTATTGCTGCAGTACTAGCCAAGATGTACGGAGCCACTCTACACGATAGCCCACCTACGAATGACTGCACACACATCGTAGTTGCCAACGCTTCTGAGACCACAGAAATTGATAATCTTAGGAACCAATCCAATGCATCTATAGTGCGTGAAGATTGGTTATACGCCTGCATTGAACAAAAATCATTAGTTCCGGAAACTAAATTCCTTATTTAACATATATTTATAACCTATTTAGTCCAATTTATAAGCACGGTTCAGTCTAAGGTAGCCTAAAAAGGTTTTAATAGGTAATGGAGGTCGCATCCACTATAATTAGGTATAATGCTCCTCTTTTAGCTAATTATAATGAGCGGATGGTAGTTGCCGAGATCATTTACGGTCGGAATCAAAGGGTTCCGTTTCCCTACTGGTGATCGAAATTATTTAGACGTTACTTCTATGGAGCTTATATCGAGATATAATTATGTAGGTTTATAATAATTCCGGCCCTTTTAGTAAAATAGTCACGATAATATTTACATACAATTGTGCGTTTAATTTGATGATCGTAGTCTTTGTTTGGCAGAGTGCACAACAACCATTCTTATCTAGCTTATTAAGTGGCTACCTAGAAACCGAAAATTATGTACCTATAGTGTGCCTTAAGACAATATGTATAGGTTCTTACCTATACACAAATTATGAAATTAACATAAAAAATTTCTTTACATTAAAATAGGTGTAGTTATATCTAATTATACTTGTAAGTAGATACTTTATTTACTTACATTATAAATATGTATTTGTACGGAATCAATACTTATTAGTTTCTCTTTGTGTTAATTAAGTTTTTATCAAAATGAATTTAATTATCAATATTATGTTTATTATGAATTCTTGACTAAATTAAATGTTATTGTAGGTACCTATACTAAATCATAAATGTAGTTTTATTTTACTTCAACTCGGTGGTGCAATGGCGGGCAAATAATTATGAACGCGTCTTAATAAAAGTTAATTACAATAAAAAGACGAACTGGTTGGTTAACACTGTATATTGTACAATCGAATCCACTGAGCCGCGTAATGAATTGAATGCACGCGTGTCAGTAGCGATATAAACCCGATACAGTGTGCGATTGTTTTCTTGTGCGCGGATCACTACCAAAGCACGCTTTATACTCTGAACTAACCCTCGATTATGTCTGACAAAGATACTTTGTACGCCACTGAATACTTCATTAGCGTAGACACGTCTTGTTGTCTTTGTTGAACTATGAAATTACGCTAAAAGTTAAACTGATATTAAAATTATTGATTTAAAAATTTAAAAAAAATACTAAATATAATAAATAAAGATTTACGTACATATTTTGCTTTTTATTATTTTTTCTTCTGTTTACCTACATGGCTCAGAAACATTCAACACTTTATTAAGTACCTACTTAGTATTTTATTCGTGCTATAGTTTTGCTAATCAACTTTTTACATTTTAGACAGCATTATCTCATAGAGTTCCTACTATGGATACCTACTAAACAATGGATATAATACTTATATAATTTTATTTTTGTACATACTTAGTTAAAATACCTACATAAGAAACACCCAGACTGACAGACAAACACTATGTTCATCACATCACATAAACATTTCACTTCATGAATACATAATGCATTCTATCTTTGTAGGTAGGTACTAAATATGGGTTTACCTACTCAATTTATAATTGTGTATGATCATTACTGCATTCATGCTAACGATAATAAGAAAATTTCTCACAAATAGATACCTACTGTAGTCTTTCATATTATTTGATAAAGGTCTTCTTTTTTAATAGGAAATAAAAAATATAAAATCGCAAAAATTACAATTACTAATAGTAGTGATCTTAATGAATAGGTACTGAGAATCACGTCTTATGCCCTCAACATTAGGTATAAAAGACAAAGGAAACCGAAGAAAGAGCGTGGACACGGACAATTGAAATATGAGCGCTAATTGGCAATCGCCGCTCGAGATTGAATATCATTTTCACGTTACTATTGTGGATTAAATTGGATCACTTGTTTATTTATTATGCTACTTGTAGATATAAATAAAATATTCTAGTACCTTTTACTAAGGGCCAAGCTCTTTAGCTCTACATAGGTACCTACGTACCTACGTAAGTAGTATCTACCTGAGATGGATGTATCGTGTAGGTACCCCATGCGACAGTTATTACTAAGTAAATATTGAGAATCATTCTAACGCTAACTTAGTTAATCTATAATTCACATGTGCGTGGTCCTACCTTATAAAAAGAAATAAAAAATGCACGAATTTTTTTCTCAAGCTCTATAAGTAGGTACCTATTTAATTTAAAAAACAAAAACAAATTCTATGCCGAATAAGGTTTTACTCAGCATGTTGCTGCCAGTAGCAGCAGTGCAACCTCACAACGCCGATTTTCAGCTACTTACAACCTAAAAAATATAAGTAGATATAACTATGAAACTGGATCTAGGGACCTAAGTAATACTACTTATAAGTACTTACAACTTACAGCGAACGAGAAAGTTTACAACTTTTATTTAATGTGTCTTTCAAATGTTAAAAATACTCACAACACACACTATAATGGCTCAAGTCAAGGAGCAATTATTGTATCATTTTTCTTCGAAAAATTAACGTTTGCTGTCGCGCCGCCCGCCCACATCGCACCCGCCAATAGAGAAGCGGCCGGGGCGGAGCGACGGCTGCCACCGAACTTTTTAAACCTGAAGCCCACTTACAGCCGTCAATCTCTGCAAAGATATTTCAGCGTCAACATGACTCGCTGCCGCGCATCATTAATAATTTTGTAATCGGTGAGCTCGGTTGATTTAATAACATGAATTAGGCAGTGGCTGATATTGTGGTTCACTTTGGCAGTATTTGGGGTAAATTTAAAATGCAGAACGAGGGTGTTGGTGAAAGTGAAGGTACCGGTAACGGTCGGAAGGCGCTGCGGACGCCGAAGTGTGCCCGGTGTCGCAACCACGGAGTCATATCGTGCCTGAAGGGTCACAAGAGACTATGCCGCTGGCGGGACTGCCGCTGCCCTGGGTGTATGCTGGTCCTTGAGCGCCAGCGCGTCATGGCTGCTCAGGTATCGTAGCTATCAATTTTGTAATTTTATTTTGGTCGGACAACATATACTTCTACAGATTCTTAAAAATGTCCAGACAGTAGGCAGGCAGTAGGTAAAGTAGATAGATATTCTTGATTGGGTATGAAATATGTAACAAAATCCAAACACAAACATTCACATTTATGATAATTTATAGTAGGATAGGATAGGAAGTGTGTGAAATAGTACCTAAGTAGATACATGAAAAATAAAAATACCAGTAGGTAAATCTCAATCAACTAATTGCAAAATGTTTTTAGGCAGAGTGGTATTGAGTACCTAGAAGAATTCAATTTGTAATCCGCACGTAGGTACCTACTCAAAAGCAGTTAGGTTGCAGAAATCGCACCAGGTCACGAGTTTCTAATTACTATTTACGTAATGTCGAACCTATACTTAAGTATTTACCAGTAAATGTGTTATCAATAGGTGGCACTGCGCAGACAGCAGGGCGCGGGCGGCGCGGAGGCTCGCGACGGCGAGGCGGCGGCGCTGGCTGCCCGCAAGCGCGCCTACCGCGCTCGTCTGCGCTGCATGCAGATGTCCAGGACATTCCCAGGACAACCAGCCGTTTATGGTGAGCCATCACACGTGCCACTTGCCACTTTCATAAAATCTCAATGTTTTAAAATTATTCGCTAACAAGCGGTTGGCCGCGGTTTCACTTGCATCCTAAAGATTTTTTTGAGACAAAAGGTCTAATCTATCTCTGTACCAAAAACCATGAAAATTGGTTATCCAGTTAAGGCGTGACAAGTAAGTAAATAAATATAAGTAATAGGAAAGTTATAATATGAGCGTATGAACCTAGGGTAATAAAATAGTTAAATTTCCCATATTATTTCCGTAAGTGTATCTAGTATTACCTATTATATGTATAGGTAAGTCCTGACTGGAACAGCCATCGTCAGTATAGGTATTATTTTATGATATAGGTAGGTAGGTATTATGTTTGTTATCTACCTATGATTTAGAACCCCTGAGTGATTTCCTTCTTTCACTAAGAATTATTCATCATTGAAGTTTATTATGTAAGTACCTACCTAAGTCAGCAAACTACTGTTTGCACAAGTTATTACTTAAACCCGTAGCAATCCAGATTATTTTCAAAATTGACAACAACTATAAAATGATATAATTTTCTAATAACTGCCTCGTTAGCCTTGTGGTCTAAAGCGCGAATGCTACGCTAGAAGTCTTTGTTGAAGTGGTTCGATTCCCAGGTCGAGCAGTGTCATTGGATTTTCCTATGAAACTCAGTAGTAGCTCGGAGTTTGGATTTGTACCCGGTTAATGGCAATAGACTCATCCCCTATTAGGTAGGTACATGGGACCTAAACAAACCGGCAAACTATGGGTGTACCTTGATAATGGTACACCTCATCCCTTCGATCTAAGCTTCTGCGTAACCCATTGGCGAATACCTACAGGCGTGATGGTATGTTATGTTATAACCGTTTGCTTTTATCGAGCGCGGTTTGAAAAGCCCTCGACTTTACGATATGTTACGTATTTAGTATGGATACAGGTAGGTACAGCATCAAAATGTCCAAAGTAAACACCATATTCGAAATCAAACCCCCGAAATCATTGGCAATGACTTAAACATTAACAGCAATGCACAGAGATGTTCCCAACGACCATTTCATACCACCATCCAACCTGCACTCCGACGTCGAGTCCTCAATAGTGTAGTAAAATTAACAAAATTTGACAAATTTCACTTTAGATATTCTACGTATCTAATGATCGTTGTACGGTTTTTATTCGTCTGTTCCATTAATTTCTTATTGGTTCTCTTAGGGCCTCCGCAACCTTAAAACCGGCCATGTCCGTAAAAATATATTATATCAAGCACATCTCCATAGCTCAGCTTTCTTGTGAAGTTCACAGTGAGCGACAATTTTGTAATAGGTAGGTACCATTAAATGTCATCACGCAATTAACGGTCACTCATATCTGAGGGGTTGAAGACCTAGGACGATTAAACCCATCCTGAAGTTGCATTGCGGTATTTTTGTTGAAAACAGGATAACTAGCAGATAGTTCAGTCAGATTCGTTCGCAGTTAATCACTTTTTGACTGAGGTCCAGGGTTGAAAAGTTGTGAATATCAACGTAGTCAATTACTTTAAAAGCAGGAGCAGTTTTAGGTACTTACCTACTGTTTTCTGTCGTGTGCAGTTTTAAGACTGAAATTTATTTACATAATAATAATTATACCTACTACGTGTAGGTACTATTATTATTCTGTGCTTAACGTACCTTTTTTGTGCCTTCCATTTTACATGATGATGGGCAAAATAACATTTTGTGACACTAATTATTATAATCTTAAAATCTTACGATACCTGATTTATTTGCATATTTAGACGTATAGGTTCCATTTTAATGGTGATGATGATCTACATGATGGTAGTAGGTCCTCGGGCGGCACCAGCGGCACTATTTATTTGTAAGACCTACACGCAATTGGTTTGGTCTGGATATTTGCCTATGTGAAAATGTATATAATAAAAGCACCTACTTACAATAAAATGGGAGATATTCCTAGTGGGCAACATTTTATAAAAAAATGAAATTATTTAGGTAGCTGCTATCACGTTTACAGTTAATTAGCTTAAAAAAATATTTAAGTATATTTTCTTTGTTGTTTTGTATTACATAGTTATAATAATATAAATAATCTAATACATGTGGGTATTTATGTACCCAAATAGTTATTTTAAAATGAAATGTACACTGTGACGGAGAGCAGGGGTTCGTCCACACCACTCCGCTGGTTGTTATTGTAGTAACCGAGCCGATACTGTCGAGTGTTTCGTTTCTCATCCGTGAAATGCTAAATGCGAATTAGCTGGATAAATATTTATTTTGGAACAAAGGGAGAAAGTTAAAATTGAATTTGACGACACGTTTAGCGCAGTGACTGAGTGGCTGAGCGATCGGCTTCTGCGCCACGGGTTGTGGGTGCGATGCCCACACGGAATAAATATTTGTATGATTTACAGGGAGTTGTTCCGAGTCTGGATGTTTGTGATTGTAAACGCACTTACGGTCAATAGAAAATCCTAGTATGGGGCAACGCTTAAAGAAAAACAAAATTGATAGGTATTATGAAAACCAGCCACCTAGTGATATAATATTGGTGTTGTGCGGAATACTGGTTACTCCCACCACGATGGCAACCTGAGAATCAGCGTCCTCAAACCATTCGCGTCACCTCTCGAGTGCGTATGGCAGGCCTGCCGCCGTTATTGAAGGGGTTAGAAATGGCTGGACAAAAGCCTGTCTTGGTCGTGGCGAATTTCACGGATCCCATGGCCACGATTACAAGGCAAATTAAGGAAAGTACGGTTTTAGTCGGTACGAGTCCGACATACCCTGCCGCCTCCCCGGGTGGCGGAGGATCCATGAGGATTTTCCGTTGATACTAGGTATGTCCTATAAAAATAAGGCCTGCCGCTTTACAACTTCAAACGCCTGCGTGGCCGCGCTGATCTCGTCGATTATGCGGATAACGCGGATTCTAGGTATACTTTCGACTATCCAACAGCGGAAATCGCGCCAGGATAGTTAGTGCCTCGAAGGATATCGCCCGGTATCCTCGTGTGAACCGGATAGCTACTTTGCGTTGCAAACTGTAGAATGTAACTCTGCAGGCGCCCTATAAAGAGCCACATATCGCACAACTCCGGCGTAGAGGCGGTGCACGTCTACGTGATTGGGCAAGAGTCCGTACCCTCAACAGCGAACCTACCCTCTCAGAAATTCGCGGAGACCAAAAATCATTTTTTTCATTTCTTGGTTTGTTACAAAATGTTTTAACTAAATGAGTCGTTCCATGTTGCACAAAACGTCTTCAAAATACAAAAATAGAGTAAGTACCAGCAGTAATAAAAAATTTGAACGACTTGAAAATGTCCCCGCTTCATTACAGAACAAAAGCTGTCATCCAACACTCGGCAACATTTCACTGTCTATTAAAACAAAAACTAAAATTTCTTTTAACTATTTTTATGGGCTCTAAAAAAGTGTGAAGATTGTTTTACAAGAGAAGGCGGAGGCGGCTCTTTGTCGGGGTGTTGGATTACAGCAATGTTGACTGTAAACATGTCTTTCCGTTCTGTTGAATGATAGCTCCGCGGGTGCCAAAACGATCTTTAAGCTTTCATAAGCTTTTTATATAAACATTAAAACAAATATTATCGAGATGTCATCATCTCGATAATATTTGTTTTAATGTTTATCTTTATGAGTTACTTTACAAAATTTATTATATGTCTGACAATATTGTAAAGCTAAGCTCGTATGTTTTAATTTTGCCTAATGATTTGTACTTAATATCTTTAGGTTTAAGAAAACAATCAGTGATTTATTACTCTCAAGTGTATATAAACGTTCCAGGTATCGTAAAAGATGAGCAACTCTAATTATAGGTATATGTTATTAGGGTGAATCCAGACTATGCAACAAGTAATAAAAATTTGTTAATAAATTGTGAATTTATTTATTTAAACTTTTATGTACAAAAATTATTCACATTCTCTACCAGAACCTTTGGATCAAATAAAAAATCATGTACAGAGGCCAGTACATCAAGCTACCACAATCTGTAAAATTTCTTTGATTGATTTTCAATGTTTACACAAAGTGTTATATAAGGTTCATATTCCACTGGGAATATTTGACAGTTTTGGATAGCTTGACCTGCCTCTGTACATAATAGGTAATTGGTATGGTACACGAAGAAACAGCTTTATATTATATCAGATTAGAGCAGAATATAAAGCTGTATCTAACAAAACATAACATTCCATCACGCCTTGGAATACAGGCGTGATGGAATGTTATGTAAGGTTGTGTACGAAGGGTTAGGTAGAGGTGTAGATACCTATTAATGTACAACCACAGCTCGCGAGTATTTTTTGTTATTTTAGGGCCCATGTAATAGGGAGCCACCTTTTTGCCATTAACTGGGCACATATTTAAACTCCGACCTGCTACTGAGAATTTCATACATATGTACATACATACACTCACGCCTTTTTCCCATGGGGGTAGGCAGAATCTAAAGAACGCCACTTGCTGCGATTCTTGCATAGTTCTTTCCCTTCTTCCACATTCATATCTAGCCGTGCCTTTTTGCCACCGACTGGTTAGCCATTGAGTGAGAATTTCATAGAAAAACCGGCCAAGTGTGAGTCGGACTCGCGCACCGAGGGTTCCGTATAAACCCGTAGCTATTGCTGTTTCTTTTGATCGCGTTCATGAGGAAAGGGGTAGTAACTGTAAAATTATTAAAAATAATTTTATTATATGATGTACTTCACTAAAAATTTACGGTTTTCGCAATTTTTCCTTTATCTGTGCTATAAGACGTTGCTTCATACCAAATTTCAAGATTTGACTGAGTTCACGGGAAGTATGTTTTGATTCTCTTGCGAGTTTCGAAAATTTGCGGCACAAACGGCTGTATCTTTTGATTGCGTTGGCTTAGAGGTTTGATTTTTTCACAGCTCCAAGGGACAGTAGACCTGAGTATTTGATATAAATTTTAGCTTGATACCTCCACGCGTTCCAGAGAAAAAGGGTCTTGACACATGGACGGACGGACGGACGGACAACAAAGTGATCCTATAAGGGTTCCGTTTTTTCCTTTTGAGGTACGGAACCCTAAAAACACAACAAACACACCCTGTTCAACCTGGGAATCCAATCTAGGACTCCAACGTAGCAGTCGCGCTTACGACCCCTACGCTAATGAGGCAATCATAAAACTAGGGAATATAACAAATAATTAAATATAATAAAACATATAATTTGTAGATATAGATAGAGGCACCCTTAAGTAAGGCCAAATAAAAACGACCACTTTAATTAGAGAACATAATTATATCTCATTATAATCTCAACGCTGTATGAACAATCCCTTTTGGGCGAGGTAAAATATGTCAAGAAATAGATTCACCACAGCAAACCAGTTTCATGTGAATGCCCAACGCTCTTCCTCCTACTACTCCACGGCCTTGTTGGAAGTCCAATGAAAACAAGACGTGAGCTATTTCATTCATCGTCAACCACATAGTCACATACTGTCCCACTACTGGGTACGGGTCTCCTATCACAAAATCAGAGGGATTAGGCTATAGTCCACCACGCCGGCCTAGTGCGGGTTGGCAGACTTCACACGCCGTCGAGAAATTCTCTAAGGCAGGTTTCCTCACGATGTTTTCCTTCACCGTTTAAGCAAGTGATCATTATTTATTAATACGCACATGATTTCTAAAAATCAGAGGTGCTTGCCTTCGATTCGAACTCGAGACCTTCGACTTGGCAGTCCAATGGTCATACCACTCGGCTATCACTGCTTTTTTGCAGCTATTCCATTATCCATGCTTAATACTTTCTCAATTCCATGCAGGTAATGAAAGGCTATTTTCAAGCGATCCAGCTTGGAACGAGCGTGTGCGCCGGCGACGAGCCTTCGCAGACGTCGAGTTGGAGCGCGGGCCGGCACAGCTGCCTCCGCCACCGACCGCCCTCCTCTGCAGGAATCTACTCGCCGCTCTACTCACCACCTACGCGCCCATACCACCAAACAACCAGCCACAACGACAAAAACTGTCATTTTCTATCGAATCAATCATAGGAGTACAGTAGCATCTGTTTAAATCATGACTTAAATGAAAGGCTTTATTGCTGGCTTATTCCCAGTCATCACCACTGGTTTCTTTCTCACTGGTGACTAATAGGAATAGTTTTCTTTCATTTGTTGCCAGTGGTGATAAAATGGGAAAAAAATAGTGGTGATGACTGGTAATAAGATTAGGCCATCCAAATAAACAGCGCAATTGTTTAATGCGCGTACTCGATCGTGTTTTCTAATCTAATCTGTACCTACCATTGCATTTTGTAAAAAGAAATTAATCAGGTAGGTACCTACTGATGCTATCTTTATGTGTCACATTTTGTTGATTGTATAATTATGGCTGAAAGTAATGCGATGGAATCACGGTTAAAAAACCATTAAAACATTATCTTCGAACAATGAGTGCTTTTATTAACGAAATGTTTGGTAAAAAGAATGTCTATGGTGAGGTCATCTTATTACAACCAGAACTTAGATTTAAACAATTGATTAGTATCTGGATATTGTTAACTTTTATTAATTTGTATACATTTCTAATAGGTAGATAATATATATAAAATGAGTACAGAATTTACAATTCAAATTATTATACAAATATATTTTTCCAAAATTATAATTTTATATTGTAAATTTTGAACGAGTCGCCTAGGTTTAGGCCTTAAAATAGAGGTAGGTAGTGTCTATTACAAGATTCATGCGTCTGTACTCACTTTATGTAAATGAACAACTCAATATTATGTATGGTATGTAATTTTGTACCGGTTGACTTATAGCTGAAATTATGTATACAATACAAATATTACAGTTGCAACAACTTTATGTTTACTAACTTACGCATTTCGCCTACAGGTGACAAGAATTTAAAGTTGTTAAGAATATACTCATTTTCACAATACAGTTTGTACGGATAGATTTCCTATCATCTTTTGCAAGAGGACTAACTAATGGTAGTGATTTGTAAATAAAACTAGGGAATATAAATAAATAATAAAGTATTACTACATATTTAATAATAAAATATATGTTATAGTTATAGGTAAAATAATATAATTAAAGTTGAAAAATGGCAAAACTAAATGTTTTTTTTTCTGCGAAACAATAAATAGGTAGATACTTACAATAAAAAATATATCACATTGTCTACACGTGTTAAGACTGATTTTCGTATGCTCGTCGGGAAATTATTTAACAGCAGAGCGTATAATCAAACATACTGTTCAATTTATAGACATATTGAAGTATGAATAAACTAGCTTATCCGTGAAATAACAATAATACATAATCTCAATTCATAGTAAAGAAAAATAAAATCAGTATGTCTTTGTTAGGCATTTTATGCGATTTAATTATATTTCAACATGCGCACATAATTTTGAGCGAAAATGAAATATCAGATTAATGAACCTCGGAGACAGTGCGCTCAAAACAGTGTGCAAATAATGGTTTTTATAAAACAGGACATACGCACAATTATTACCAAAATAAAAGGCTTATGGGCAAATAATATACATATAGGGAGTTTATTGCGTGTTAATTACCATAAAAACTACAAGGAATAAAAATATATTATAATATCTTTAAAGAAAATATTTTCTTCAACACATGCTGTACGCTCCTCGAAGTGATTAATTCTGTTTAAACAAACTATTATCGATATTATCTTGTCTATGCATGACGAAAAGAAACGACTTGTGGAAGTACCTTAACAGCTCTATTCAAATAAAGTGACATAATATGAAAGAAGAGATGTAAACGTGTAAATACTACCATACAAAAATATTATTTTAGACAAAAAACTTTTACTAAATACTTTACTATAAATAAATTCCATTTCATTAAACACTGTGTAATTTATGTATTTAACGTATGTTGACAATGTGATTATTTTATTTACATGTATAATATATTAATATATAAATAAATGATGTAGTATGTTTTATAAGTACAAAATATGTACGTTTCGACAATAATGCACAACACAATAAGACAATTTAACGCGACACAGACAACCTACATTAATTATATCGACAATGCATCACAATTAATGTTCGTCCAAACGATACAACTATAATATTTTTCATAAAATACTAACTATGCCTCAAGGAAGGGAGTGCCTTACGAATGCCGCCTCACTCACACATATACGCATGCGATCACTTATCCAACTATTATCACGGTTTTTTTAGGAAAAACAAACATCTACATTAAAAAAAAAAATCATGACCATAAAATCTACTAACCTTAAAAATAAATTACGAGGCCACCCGTAACATCGATATAAAATGGATTCTACTTAAAAAATAAACAATGTGTCTCAAATTTATCCGAAAGGTAGCTACAGTAATTTAATGTTTCTACGGGTACCGAGACGTGAAACAGCTACCGTATCGATAGACGGCGCCGCTCCGCACATCCATCTGCAAGTCGCCGGGCTTCGTTGGCACATGACACGGGATGGGACTAGACAGGACTTGGGATAGGAACCGATAGGATCTCAGGGATCTGGGATTTCAACTATTTGTTTAAATCACAATGTAAAAACCTAAAGAGTACAAATTTAGCGACACAAAAAATATATATTTTGTATAGTAACACTCGAAAGTGAAACTTGCATTATAAATAAGACCGAATTTAGATCTCACGGAATGTTTATAATTTTCTTATATCCCCGAAATACCATATTATTTTGACAGTGTACCCTACGCTACATTTGCAATTTGTAAAATATACTAATGTTCCCTTGAACTACAGAATTTCAGACCCCCGAATCTGATAAAAACTAAATGATATATAACAAGTGTTTAAAGTCAGACTTTTAGCTTTTAAAAAACAAAAAAAATAACAATTTTACTTGAATATAATAATAATATACATCGCAATATGTATTTACATATACATAATATTACTTTAATTAAATATACACGTAAATAGTACTTTATATCAATCATACAAGTTGACCAGAACTTTGCCGCAATCGCGGTAACGACGGTACAAGAGTACAAAAATTAAATATAGAGCTGTGCAAGATGTAGCATGAACCGCAGTAGTACACGTCATTGCGCAATCGCCATCGATCCGGCCAACTCAATCATACAATTCCATTAAACAATATACAACGTAAAAATACTATTTGGTATATTATATAGCAGAAATCTAGCCGTCATAAAATCTATCAAAGCAGTATATTATATCTACACTGACAGACATATACTCATCATACACATATATTAGTAAAAAAAACCAGTCACAAATCACAGTTGACATAAATTCTCGATTTTACTAAGTCTTGTAATTTATAAAAAATAATAGTTAACACATCAATTTTAAATATCTACTTAAATATTTGCAAGCTCTAGTGGGTGTAGATAAATGCTTTTGAACAAAATCTAACCAAATTACTTATTTGAAATCCTCTAAAACAAACTGCAGCAATGCTGTATTCACTTTGGTGAATCACGAGCTAAACACGTGCTGTATTTGTATTGAGCAGTGAAAAGCATCAGTCAACCTGAGCTAATTAATTACGAGCAATAACGCGAACGATGTGACTGGCGATCGAATGCTCGCGTCTAAAATATCATATCGTTTAACAAATACTTGCAACTTTTGATGAGAATTTATTGACCAATACAAGATTTTACTCTGTATCCCGCAACATCAATTTGATATGAAACTGTGTCTTATTATACTTACTGTTTTCTTTTGATAATTTCTGTGATGAGACTCTGATGATTCGATGTGTAGTTCAAATATTATTATAGATTGAAATTAAATAACACAAATTTTTAAACGACAATGATAAAAAATAAAAATTAATCATAATTTTCTGAATACATTATCAATTTAAAAACGGCATATCAAACTGAAAAAATAATTGTCTCATCTTTAAGTTACAAACTAGAAACTATCTCTAAGGTTCATGCAATTACAAGTAGATATTCCACATCTAACTCAGTAAAAGTCACCGCGTTACAAAATTTAGTGAGTAAAACTACAACTAGAAAGGGCCAATTAACGTACACGTTGAATGTACTATGTTACGATGGTTATATAATTGGGCACGTAAGCATGCAACGTGCGCCATGAATGCCACAAGATAGGAATAGAAAGCACAGCCCAGCACCAGTGTGCGCGGCCCCGCCCTGTGCGTTGTGCGTGTGACACAGTGACAGTGACAGTGACAGTCCAAGCCGAGCGGAGCGGAGCGGAGCGGAGCGGTTCAGAACCTGCGCGACCTCGACCAAGCTACATTCTATACAATCGGTGCACGATACACTCATTACGATTAAGTGATTACGCCGCTTCTACATGTATGTCTCGTTGAACGAAAAATATATAATTTTCAGGTACAAACAGAAGAATGAAGTGTAACAATTTACAATCTAGATAATATTCTCTGTAGATAGGTGTGTTGGCACATAACGCGGCGGCAGAAGCAGCGGCCGGCGCCGTCCGGCGTGACTTGTTCCCTACGCTCCGGGTGCGGCTGCCGTCACCCTCAATGTCTTCCCGACCCGTGCTGACATTGGTTCCCCCTGCGTACACAAACAAACATGTCATTAGTGATGCGAAGCACGAACACCGCGGCAGCTAGACACTCGCCACTCGCCACTCGCCACTGTCAGTCAGTCAGCCAACGTACCATAACGCAGTGATAACGTCTATATCTCGCACATGGCGGACAGGCGCACGCTGAGCTGCACAGGGAACTGGTCGGTGAAGTGGCGCCAGTTCTCCTCGCCGACCTGGTTCTTGAAGCCGTGCAGGATCTTGGTGAACATCTCTTTCAGATCGTCCTTGGGATGTGACCACGAGCCCACAGCATCGCAGAAGAACATAAAGTCCTGTACCACGCCGCCCGGGTTCACCTGGATCATCTGACAGATGCCGCGGAAAGCAGAGTCCTTCTCGTCGTTATCACGAATGTTACGTAGTGATGTGCACCTGATATCAAATAACGTGTCGTCAGAGAGTGTACACCTTAATAACTTTTTAGATGATATTTCAAAATATAACTATCTTGATAATAGACTTTACAATCACGGCCTACTACTTGAAATATCATATAAAATAAGTATTATAAAATAATTGGATGTAAATATTTTAAGCGTAATTAATATTGTATACTGATCAAGGGAAAATGGAGGACTACAGGAGAAAGATAATGTTTGTGAATAGCAAATATTCAAACTAGCACACGTAAATATTTGTATGGATATTGGAACTCGGAACATTCCAAACTGTAAGCAAATATAGTTAAATATATATAATTAAATAAATTAATCAATCATAATAATAAATAATAAAAATAGCATACTACATTAATTGCAAATAATCTTAGAGAGTTAGTCAAAACAATTTGTCTTGCAGTTTGGTGTAAATAATAATATTGTTTAGAAAGCGGATGGTGTTTAACACATATAAAGTACAGCACTGAAAATAAGATGATCAAATAGGTACATTCCACCCAGAAAATCAGTGAGTCCCTTAGTGTGGCCGCACAATTAATACATAGAATTAATATTCTCATGCTTGGTTTAACTAAAATCAGGAATAACATATCACATAAAACAATAATATTAACAAGCCTTGGACAAACACCATCCACAATCGAAATAATACCGATTAATAACTTATTCAATATTAAACGTAATAATATAAAGTAATAATAAAAAAAATGACTACAGACCACTGGCGTACAAATTGATGTAAAACGGGTGCGACGTCGTGGGGGCACACATAACCTAGCCGACCGATAGTAATCGCTACACGCCACGACATACCGAGAACAAAACCAAGAAAACAAATCAACAAACCATTCAAAACATAGTTAAATTACATAATTCAACAGCAACAAATTAGTGTTACAAATGGAAAAAACATGAAACAATTATTGTGTATGCTAAGTAATCCATCAAATTATATAGGTATCATATATTATGTATGACAAAAGATGGCCTAGACCTTGGACCCATTTAAACAATTTAGTAGTGCTACAACGATTAATAACAAGTACAAAAGTAAATCATGCAAGTTGATGCTATAATACTGCGACATCTATGCCATCTTTTAACTTGGGCACACACTTTATATTTCAGCTCTACTTTATTAATTATATATTTACATTATACCCCAGAAACCAAAATAAACATGAAGTAAGGTAAATAAGCATTGAGATTGACTACTGATTGTATATATTCCATATTATAATAAATTCGTATAAAATAAAATACATGTCATGTACATTTGTAAATATTGTTTTGTTGAGGTAGTAGAATCTGATTAATGATTTAAGTAACAAGTGTTGCTTAGTAGGAACTGAGTTATAACACAATATAAAATATATAGTTATACTGTTATATTTAATTATGAGTTCTGTGGTTCTGCCAGGTTGAAGAAAAACAGGCTATAGCGAACATAAATGGGGTATAGTGGTAAACATGAACATCACAAGAACTTAATATAAAACATTGAATAGAAACATATACATAATAAGTATATATAACATGGCTGCCACCAAAGAAAGTCACTTATTGAATTTATAATTATTGTTCTAGCAAATAATATAACAATACTGTTAGTTTATCTCACTTTTTTCGACATACATGATAGTGTTCATTCGATTTTTAATAAACACAATCACTTACCTGTATTTTCAAGTAGAGTCTTGGGTGTATTGGGCCTGTTGATGATTTCAACTAAATTATTCAATACTAGAGGAATATACTTTGACGTTTCAGGTCCTGAAATAATCATTATTGGTTGTAAAAAGAAACTTTTTCCTATCACAATAGAAACAGTGTATTATTTGAACGTCAATTATTTATTGTGACACTTACCTAATTTGATACTTATTTCACCGATTGCCCAGGTGGCATTATTGCAAACGGAAATTAGTTCAGGATTCAGATTCATGCCCAGTATCGGCAGGAACTCGGGTATGTATGGTAGAACATGTTGGAAACATGCCTTGGTCAGGTCACCCAACAGCGCAAACGATGACTGTCGCACCTGACGATGTTAAACGCCACTTAAAATATTAATTCTATATTTAGACCAATAAATCCCTTCACCCAATGCGTGTTAGTTACTGTCGTATGGTAGTTTCAAAATCTCTAATGAGTATTAATGGTTTTGTGGGTGAATTAAATGCAATAATCAACCTTCAAACGACGATGAGAAAAGCGAGGACGGGTTGCGCGATCCAAAGAGTAGGTACAAGACGAAACAAGCAAACAAAACTAAAGCTGATTGTAAAAATACAATGAGTGGAGCAGACACAATAGAAAAACTATTGTTCGACTCTCTGGAAGGAGACAATTCCTTCAATGGATTAACACTAACTACATTCCTTGGTTTGTTGCTTTATGTCTATAGTGCAACTTATATTCGATGTATGTGACCAGGAAAACCCATTATGTTTTCTGCAGCATCATCCATTATTTTATCAGTGGCGTAGCGTGGGGGGCGCGGCTAACGAAAAGAGGCGGAGGCAAGCACCACGATTGTTTAAAACAAAAATGGTCTCGTGAAGACCCAGACTGTAAATAAGAGCTCATTAGGTCTAGCTCTTTGGGTTTATTAAAATATATAATTGAATCCAAACTTGAAGATGGCTTACCAAACATAACATGTCATAATGTTGTGATAAAGGAGCGTCTCTAAAGTTAATAAAAAAATATCTCAGATCAAGTCTGTCCACACCGAAGCTATCCAATTTAGCTATTCTGGCGATTTAACATTACATACATATTGATATTAACAATTGTATAATATATGATTGTGCCATGCAAAAAACAAAACACAAAAATATATTTTTATTTAATAAAAAAAAAGCATTGGCATTTACTGCCTTGACTAATAATTGATAAAGGGGTTGGCGAATTACAGGTCGGCCCCCGGCGCCGAAAGCCCCCACTAAACCACTGTATATTATATTAAACAAATATATTTATTTAACACTGCACCATTTCAAGTAACATTCAGTGGTTTTAGATTGTAAACAAAGCTTGATAGCTGCGACAGAACTCAGTTACCTTTTGGTAAATACTATCAAAAGGGCAAGTATTAACAATTATGTAGTTACGTATCATTGAACTCTGATACACAGGGTTTTTCACAATTACACTCCTTCAGTAGTTGGGTAAAAGCAGTAAACAGAAATGTGGTGTTTGCAATGAAAGCTACCCCACAGCTATGAAGCTTGTAACTAAATTATTGAACATTAATATCACACCACATCTATCCCAATATTGATGTATTCACAAAAATATGCAAGCTAACAGCTTTGGGTAACGCAACCAGAAATGATAACCAACCATAAATACTGCTGAAGTAGTAATAAATATTAAATACTTTAAAACTCCACAATACCTTGACATAATAAAAATGCCCTATGCACCCTTGTCCCTGTGAGTAGATAAGCATGAGTCACATACAAGATATACCTCAGGCATCGGATCCTGCATGCATTGGTAGAGCAGCTGCATGAGGTTGGAGTTGAACACAAGGTGGTCTATGTGTCCTTCAAGTCCATCTGCCAGTCCGCTCAGCAAATCCAGAGCAACAATCATAAAGTCTTTGTCGGGTGCTTCAAATTGCTCTGGACTTTGACTGTTTGCCTGAAAACATATTATGTTAGTATATACTAGGTATGTTTAAACTTAAATTATCTATAAGCTCTACACTAAAATCTTAAGGTTACATATTATGTAGCAGCTCTTAGATAAAAAAGTTCTTCGATATTTTTGCACAAATATGCAACATTTGTGTCAGAAGGCTTTTAAAGGGAAGTAGAAGACTCACAGACATTTAGTAATAGTGCAGTCATTATTACCATAGCCGTCTAAGCGCCGGTTGTTTTTACTTGTGGTAATTCATTGTTTGTATTATGTTAGTGATAATACTATAAAAGTACATAATTAACATTTATGTCAAAAAAATACTTACAATATTCTGATTTAGCGTCTGTTCTATTAATGATACACATCTTCTGAAAACTGGTTCACAATACGGCAGGAATCCTGATTGTAAGGCTGTGGCTACAGATGACAGACACTGCAATCAACAATATTAATAATAAAAGTAAAAACTTTTAATTTTAAATTAAGTGTCAATATTAAAATTCATACCTCTAAGAGTGGGAAAAGATCTTTATCGTCGTCCTTCAAAACATTCCACTTATTGATGAGAGGCGGCATCAACATGTTGATATATTCCGGTTTGTTGAGGTGATGTCCAACAGAATCTGCGAGTGTGCCGATAGCATCATACAATATGAGCAAATTCTTATGTTGATATTTGCTGAATGCATATACAAGAGTTTGTAAAATGAAGCCCAAGTAGGGAACGAGCTCCGTGCACGCTTCTTCCTCGAGAGTGGCGAAAGCTGAACAAGCCGCTTCTTGTACGCGTTTATTGTTGTCTAGAACGCGTTTTAGCAACTGAAAATAAAAAATATTCGTCAGATATATTAATACCAATATTATTCATTTCTAAACATGTAACATATACATAACACTATTATTTATTATTATTATTTAGAAATTTATTTAATAGTTTATCTTAAATATATAATAGTTAATAATGTAATAGTTTATCTTTAGTAGTAAGTTATGTACTTACTATTAAAGATTTAAGATAAACTAATATACGGGGTGGAAGGGACATCGACGCGCAACGGCATACCATGACTTCAGTACATGATTCAAGAAGAGAAATTTTACAACTCGCAAGTGAACTCTAAGGAAACAGCTGACCAGAAGATCTTTCGAGTTTAATTTACAATGCTGTTTTTAGTGAAAAAAGTGAATTAATGACTTTTTAATTAAAATTCTTATTGGGTTAGATAGAAATAATGATTTTATACAGTTTAAAATTGAAAAAACTGCAAAATAAAACGTAAAATTTAAGAAAAATTTAAGAAGCTTTTTCTTATTTCGACGAAAAATTCCAACGCAGTGGGGTCCAGAATCATGTACTGAAGTCATGGTAAGCTGTTGCGCGTCGATGTCCCTTCCACCCTGTATAATTGCTATGGTTTAGATTGTTATGTTTAATTTTTAATCATATACATGGTAAAGTCATCATAAGTATTACGTTTATGCGATGAAGGCACCTTTATCATACTATTGTAATGTCGTAATGCCAAAGTCCTTGTATAAACATTACATTTAAAAAATGTAATACAATTCTGATAACCATTGTAATATGGGAAATAATATTCATAAGTGAAGTAACCTCGGTCATGACGGGCTTGAGGTAGAGGTCGTGCGACTGCGAGACGATCCAGTGCGAGTAGCGCGACAGAGTCCAGCACGTGATGGCGCGGACCAGCGCCTTGCGCTCGCCCAGGCAACACACCAGGTACGGCACCAGGTCGGGCAGGTGCGGCACCATGCCGCCCATACATCCGTCCGCCACCGCGCCCAGCGCCAGGATGCCGCTCTCCTGCGCACCACCACCACATCATACCACACGTTACATACACTGAATACAGTTGCCAGATCATTTTACTTTTTATTGAGGTAGGAGGAATATAAGACCTCTTGTTTTAAAAGACTCCCATGGAATTTATAGCTGGATTGTCTTCAATAGAATCAACTTTTTAGAACAATCCAAATAGTGTCCTAACATTTCATAAATAAAAGCTTATTTGAAATAAAAACATTTTGAGGTAAAAATAGAAGTCAAGACAAAACAAATGAGTATATAATTTTGGAAGTATATTTACTAGAGAATTAATCCAGGAAATAATGTTGCTATGCATGCAGTTTTCCAATCAAATCAAAAAAGGTACAAATAGCTTTCCACACTGGCTGGGTGTTACCTACACTTAGGTATGTATAGAAGTTAATGTTGAGTGTGAAAGATGTGTAAATATTTTTGTGATAAGTAATTTAAGAATTAAGTATTAATTTTATTAAGAAACATTGCACTGCTGCTTTTTATCCCAAAGAAAAAAAAAATTAAATTCCATGCAGTGTAACTTGGAATGATAGATTCGAAATAGGAAACATTGAAGTTTAAAATATAATTAATATACACATGACAATCAAGTCATATGATATTCACACCTGCTGATATAATTTAAGATAATAACAATTTAATAGAATTAAAGGATAGGACATAGGGACCCTAAAGGCATACACCAATGTGATTGGTGAGGTTCTTAAAAATAGTCTATGTCATATGGCTTTTCATCAAGTTATTGTTATGTTTTACCTTTATGACCCAATCTTCGTGGAAGAGTGTTTCCTTGAGTATCGGGAAGAGTACGGGCAGCAGATCTGCGCCGAACACGTTGGCGAGTACGTCTAGCGCCGCGGCGCTGCACTTGCGCAGGTTCCAGTCGGACAGGGAGCCGTCGTCTGCGTCGGCACCGCCGTCATCGTCGTCGTCCGACTCGCCGCCGCCCGACATGTTGCTGTCGCCCGCACCCGCTACATAAAATAAAAAAATCCTTCAATTACCTTGTAAACCAACATTTAATTTAATACAATATAGTACTTGAAAGAATTTCAGCTACGAAAATTTAGTAACAAAGGCTTGAAAATCGAGGATATAAATGAACTGGATAAATCAACTGAAAGTGATAAATTATGTATTAATTAAACTGTGCCTGTGCTAGCAACACGCACACTTTAGCAATAAATATCAAACAAATTACTACTTGTAACATATAAATATCAAACAAATTACTACTTGTAACATAAGTTGTCATACCATTGTGTTTGACAGTGTGTGAGCGAGGCTTATGGAATCGTGGCCGTATGTCGGACTCCCGGTCAGGCTCCGCGTCATCTGCGTCGTCGTCGCGGTCACCTCGCAGCAGGATCACGTCCATCTCCGAGTACCGCATGCCTCGGACCAAGATTGGTAGCAAGGCCGGCAGTCTAGGGCCTAGGACCTATGAATTTATTAAAATAGGGTTTAGCTAAAATTACTGCCTTATTATCCTAGTGGTCGTAACAGTGAGTTTGATTCCTGGGCGAAACAGTATTGTTAGGTATTTCTATCTTTACATCGATATACGAGTCAGTCTCAGTGACTGTACAATTTCATCACACACTGATATTTTCATAGAAAAACGAGTACACCTCTGCCTAACCCTTTGGGCAATAGAGGCATAATAAAATTATAGGGCCTACTTACAAATTAGAACAATTGTTGAAAAAACTAATAGTCATTGATATTACAAGGTAAATACTAGATTATAAGTTGTTATGGAACTTGATAAATAATAACTAGTTCACATCAACTTCACTGAAGAGGATTAATCAACGCCCCAATTGTGATTGTGATAATAATACTATACAGCTATCAATATTAAAAGTAGTTTTCTAACTAATAATATTACTTACTTCACGGCACACATTTTGCTCAGCAAGTGAGAGCCAGAACTCACAGGCCTGCAATGCAACACCTTCCTCTGGATCTTGTGTTCTCACCAGCATATACTAGGGAATTAAACAAGTTAAATCAAAGTTTACATCTAAAATATATAAAGTACACTTAAAATATATTGTATTGTAGACAAACTAAGATGATATTCAGCATTTCAGGCTTTGCCCTACATTGTAAGACACATATTTGTTACTATTCTATGTCTGGACTTTAAAAGAGACTATGATTCTCTGAGTTTGTTTCGGCGTTTCTTCTCAGAGGATGTCAGTTAGGAAAATCCGGATCCATCTAGCTTTAAAAAAAAGATAAATATTGAATTGTAAAAGTGTCTTTAAAAGATCTATTTACTTAATTAATTATCTTATTACCTCAATGATGTGAGGCAGATGAGGGATGAGGCGGTCCAGTCGGACCTCCAGAAGTAACACTAAAGCATGACAGACATTTTTTCTGACATCTGGGTCTTCATCAGCTGCTAAGTGGAACAAGTTCTGCAAACAGAATATTTTTTATTTATATGTCACCAATCATCCCTATGCCAGTAAATAGTATTATAGTATAATGCTAACTATTGTATTTTATGACCATAATTTAAGGGGACTTTAATTAGTTCATTAGATGTAGTAATTATGGAATAATTTAAAATTAGAAATTCCAGTGTACAAACTATTAAAAGTTTTATAACATTCATTAAAATAAAGTTACTTAATTTTTTTAGTTTAAGAATTACAAAAAATATAGCATTTTAAATAAGTATTACCTCAATAAAAGCATCAATATGCAACATGAGAGCTTGGGTCCTGCCCATGATGAAGTAGTTGACACAAGCAATAGCATGGCATCTGATTTTAGGTGTTGAATGCCGGAAGAACTGTAGGAATTTGGGTATCAACACATTTAGAGGCCTGTTGAGTGCATCACTATCAAGGATCTCTGCTGTGTCTTCACATATCTTCTGCAGTGCTCCAAATGCACCCTAAAATCCAAACAAAATTACATTGTCACAGACATGTACACAATAGGATTGTATTATAAAAATTTTTTTTATTTCTTTTTGCTCATCCTTAGTATTCAAATAAAAATGTTTTATTATTTCAATTAGACTATTATTACAGGCGCTTTTAAATTGTCAAAAACTAGGTGGATCTTATGGAGAAGGAACAGCCAACTATTATTGACTTGTAAATATGCCTCAAAGATCTGCTAAAATTAATATTTAGTAAGTGTAGTGTGAGGTCATTTCAAAGTTATCAATGATAGTAGCAAGCTACCATCTGTTATGTGTATGAGAGATTGTGCTTGTGAAACACACATTATTACCATAGCTTCATATTCAAGGGCTTAGAAAACTATGAAAAATAATACATACCTCACAAACATTGTAATCTTGTGAGTCCAGCATCTGACATAAAGCTGGCAGAAGCTCGGGCCATGATGTTAGCTCACCCTTGCTGGCTATGGTAGTTATGATAATGCCTACAGTAGCCCGAATCAAGGGAGATGGGTCCCCCACAGCTGATAGACATTCGCGCTTTATAAATTCAGCTACTTCAGGCAAGAAGCTGTTGTAGTGAGCTTTGACATTATTTTTCAAAATCAATCCACTTAGAGATCTTGTAGGTTCTTCTTCAGTGACTAGTTTAGTCAAAACGAAAATCAAATAATTATTGAAATCTGGATACTTATTCAATTCTTCCAATTTCTGAGATTACATTGTTAGGAAAATAAAGGCTGTCAATGGCTGTCATGTCGGAAAAATCGATTTTATCGCAAGCGTCGAGATGAAACAAATAAAGGCTTAGAGACTTACAATTATGATGAATAGTATAAAAATATGAAAATATTGATAACGATTAGAACGTAAATAGAAAATAAAGCGGTTATAGTTACAAAAAATATCCACGCCGATAGCTGGAAAGATGTGGAATTCATGAAAAGGATACTTGTTGAACGGCTCTTTGCGTTGCTGTATCTGGTGATTGAGACTCTTTGAGAAGTGTTAGTATTTGTCTTAGTCCTTCTTGTTCAGGTTTCCACTCCATTTTCATAATATTTCTACGAAACGGTTTTATTTCACTCGGTCCCGTAAAGATCAACCATGCCAAAATTTGATGTAGCCAGATTAAATAATTAAAAATAAAACCAAATTAGGGTTGCGTGAAATCTGTCAAAAATATCCGCATATTTAGTCGATTAATCGTTTAAGTTACTATAGCTTAATCAAAAAGTCTTGGTCTCTATATACAGGGCTTCTTAATCAATATTGATCAAGTCCCCGTAAAAAAATTGTATGAAAGAAATATTATCGTTATTTATATCAAATGCTAGAAAATATCGATAATATCAATTTTAAGTATTTTACAAAAGTTGTTAAAATTAAATAAATACGTTCTAAACAACCAGACACTTTTAAACTATACAATAATTTATAACAATAAGTAATCCTATCAATGGAACATTACGGCAGGAGGTTAGACAGTCATTATCCGAATAGCTGATTCTTGCTCGCCGTGACTGTAGCTCCTGCCTTCGAGAATAGAGGTCCTATCATATCGTAGTATCATAAACTTGTATTATAGAGGTCAGTGCTCTAATATAATAATAGTAGTCTATGGACTATCACTATGCGATGACTGCTCAAGGCACTGACTTCTACAGTGGTCAGTGGCTCAGGCATTTTTTTTATGATAAGTTTGAATGAAAAATTAAAACAAACACCACACATAAAAACGGGCGAAGTGCTAATAAAACTCGCGCACAAAGGGTCCGTGCTAGAGCCCCCCTTAAATATTTATTTTATTTTAATTTCAATTTTATTTTTAAAATGATTATACAGCTAAATATTCCTTGAATATTTCAAGCGAGAAAAAAACGGCAAATAAACTCGTTTGTTGTATGGAAGCCCCCCTTAAATATTTATTTTCTTCTGTTTTTAGTATTTGTTGTTATATGGGAAACAGAAATACATCATTTGTGAAAATTTCAACTGTCTAGCTATCACGGTTCATGATAGCTAGATGGTGACAAATGGACGGACGAACGGACAGCGGAGTCTTAGTAATAGGGTCCCGTTTTAATCCTTTGGGTACGGAATCCTAAAAATCGATAAACCAGTCTTGCAATATAAAATATTTAAAATTACAAGTGCCTCCGCAAATAGTTTTCAATTTACAAATATCACTGACCTCTTTATTACTCGGACTTGTATTATACAGGTCAGTGAAATATATTGATAATATCGTAGCGTTACTTATTGGTTCTTTCTTTTTCTTAAATTATTATTCGATACCGTTACATTGACAATATTGACATCCCTATCTGTATCTGTCTGTTCGTCTGTGACGTCTGTGAACTGTATGTTCGATGTGCGATACAGATTACCATTGGATACTGATTTTTATACAGAATTTTCACATTCTAATGATGCATATTCAAAAAAAAAATCAAAATAGTTTTATTTTCATATAAACCATGTACAGGCACTTATGAAATGTCGAGTCTAGGTGCTTCGTCGATTTTTTGAATTGACTCAAAAAAAGGCTTCGTCGATTACGCCAATGTATTGGCGTAATCTGCTTAAAACGGAACATATCAAAATAAACAACACACTCAAATGCCATCCGTAATTAAAATAATAAAGAAATATTGAAAAATGTTGTCTGCGTCTATTTTGTATGGATAATTTATTTTTTAAGCCGTGCTGTTCATTTTTTAATATGACCCCATTACTAGTTTGAAACGGAGGGAATTCCATAACCAATAACTTTTGTGTGCTCTCCGAGATACTGCGCTCTCGTGATGCATAGGTAATTCTCTAAAGTAATTCACTTGTAATTCATATCGGACTTACATAATATCTTACTTTTAGTAGTAATGGGTATTATATTGATTGGTATTCTATTGATTGTGTTTTTGTGAACAATTCATAGATGCCGTCTATGGTCCTGTGGTCCGCGTGTCGGACTGCTGATCACGAAGTCGTGGGTTCGATTCCCACAGGGCACAAATATTTATGTGATGAACACTAAGTGTTTGTTTGTGTATATATAAGTATTATATCCATTGTCTAGTAACAAGCTCTGCTTAGTTTGGGACTAGATGGTGTTTGTGAAATCGTCCAGGGATATTATTATTATTAATTAGATAAGGCATCTTAAAAATCGGAAAAGTTTAATCGGAATTGGATGGAAGAGTCTTCATAAAAGGCTTGATTGAGACCGAGTCATAAAGGTGAATATTTTACTTTTTGTACAGACGCCAGCAGGTCAAGCTATCCAAAACTCAAGATTTCCCAATTGAACGTAAACCTTATTACATCGTGTGAAAATTCATGAAAATCTATGAAAGAAATTTGACAGATTGGGGAAGCTTGATGTGTTGGCCTCTGTAAGTCTGTACATTCTATAAAACAGATCTTTCAAAAGCAGCAGAACAAAGTAACTAGCCTGCTTAAGGTAAGTAGGTTCTGTTTTGGTTCTTTTGACCATACAGGTATATTTTACAGGTATATACAGATTTCAATAAAAAAAGGTATACAGATTTTAAACAGATTTTAGCCGTCCCTAATACAGATAAAAGGTTCAATGCGTCTGGCAACACTGCTGTGCTGTGTGCCCTGTGTGGTGTGTGTTCTGTGTGCGAGTTTGACATTGTACAGAAGGAAAGCATGTTTTTATTTTTATAAATATCTGTTTTAGAAAGTTAATAATAATAACCGAAACTACATAGTTTTATCAAAATGCCGAAAATTAAAGCTGAAAAGAAGTCACGAGTGCATAATGAAATTGCTAAGCAAGGTATTTGATTGGCTTGAGCTTAGGTTAAATTTGGAACAATAAATATTTTATTTTTTGGGATAGGCTTAAATAACCGACTTTATCAGCTGGTTTCCAGTGTATCTCAGTCGTCACTCTGTTACAAGTTTATGTAATGTCATAACACAGATATTAATATATTAACATATTTTAGGTATACAATTTAATAAGGATTTTGGTCAACATATATTAAAAAATCCTCTTATTATAACTTCTATGTTAGACAAAGCAGGCCTGAGGCCTACAGATGTTGCCCTTGAGATTGGTCCAGGTACTGGTAACATGACAGTCAAGTTATTAGACAGAGTCAAGAAAGTTGTAGCTTGTGAAATAGATACAAGGTAATTAGAATTTAAATGTATATTTTATTTAAGACATGACAATCTGTAATTAAGCATATTTTATTTTTTATAGACTGGTTGCTGAATTGCAGAAGCGTGTTCAAGGCACTCCTTACCAAGCTAAACTTCAAATTCTTGTGGGAGATGTTCTTAAAACAGAATTACCATTCTTTGATATATGTGTTGCCAATGTGCCATACCAAATCAGTTCCCCCCTAGTGTTCAAACTATTATTGCACAGACCATTCTTTAGGTGTGCAGTTCTCATGTTTCAAAAAGAATTTGCACAGAGACTTGTAGCAAAGCCTGGTGATAAGCTATATTGTAGACTGTCAATAAATACACAGTTATTGGCTAGAGTAGACATGTTGATGAAGGTTAGTAGATTTTGCCTTTGACACATTTACTTCAACAAAATAATAATTAGAGTATCTCATTGTTTATTGATTTCTGACATTTACACGAATATTATACATTGAAATAAATGTATGTTGTTTTAACAGGTTGGCAAAAATAACTTTCGGCCACCTCCCAAAGTGGAATCTAGTGTAGTGCGAATAGAACCAAGAAACCCACCACCACCTATAAATTTTGTGGAATGGGATGGTTTGACAAGGATAGCATTTGTAAGGAAAAATAAAACATTGGCAGCTGTTTTTAAGCATGGTACAACAATGGCTGTATTAGAGAAAAATTACAAAGTTCACTGTTCTCTTCATAATAAGGTATTATATTTTATTTTAATTATAATTGGAACTTTGAAGTCATGTATTTTTTTCTTATTTAATTCAGTAATCATGTATCAATGTTTTCCTTCACTGTTTAAGCGATTGATAATTAATTATTAATATGCACATGATTTAAAAAAGGCTGAGGTGCATGCCTGGGATTCGAGATCTTCGACTTGGCAGTTCAATGGTCATACCACTAGGCAATCACTCTAATTACTTCAGTCTATGAAATCTGTCAGATCTTATGTCATTTAGGACCAAATTGATACCATTTTACCATTCTGATAAAAAACACTAATTATACTTTTTAAGAGATTTGATCTTTATCAACCATATTGTATTGGTGTCATTTATATAATTATGTACACAGGTTATTATTATTGTGTCAATTAAATACCTATTTAAGGCTAGGAAGTAAATAGATTTTGTTTTAATGTAAGTTAATAATTTCACTGTTAAACTATAAAATATTTTTTCCTATTACATAATAACATTTTAAGAGTATTTTCTTCTCCATGTCCAGTTCATTATCCACTCTGTTTATAACCTTAAGGTAGTAAGAAACCCTATGTGCAAGCCTTACACTTGAAATTTTTGTACATCTCAGGCTGCACTGGAATGCCAATAATATTATAATTATTTTACAGGAAATACCTGAAGATTTTGACATAAAAGAAAAGGTTCAAGAAATATTGACAAATTCAGGAACAGACCAGATGAGAGCAAGAATGATGGACATAGATGACTTCATGAAATTATTACATGCATTCAACTCTGAAGGGATACATTTTGCATAGTATATATTGTTTTTATTTTAAAGAATAAGAATAAAATATTATTCATATTTTAATTTTTTTTACTAACTGATTGATTACATTCTTGTTGATTTCTCTAATAAAACATAATGCAATGTTTTCAGCCATTTTAACACAAAACAATTGCACTACAAACAGTATTTATATGGGAGCATTCTTGAAACCTCTGTCACCATAGTCAGAGCCTTTACTGCGTTCTGATTTGAAGGGGAATCCAGGTTGACCTGGTAACACCATTGGTTTAGAAACATGTACTCTCCACCCTCCCTTCTTGGTCCAGTCCTGTAATTATAATGGGTTTTTATGATTTTGATATACAATACTAGGCAATACAAGGAAAATAATCCAGGCATATACAAGACACAAATTTTAATAATCTTTCAAGTCTTTCAATGACAATATGCCTACAGTTATTCACATTGTTGACACAAATTTTACTTACATTTCCATTATATTTGAAGTAGTAATGTGTGCAGAGAATCCCAAAACCAATTAATGCAAATTTCCCAGTCAGATATCTATAATCAGCAGCACGTGCTGCTCCCTGAAATAACAGCATACTGTACTTGTATCACAAATATTGTTTAAAATCATTTAGGTTACTGTTATGTAATCTCACCAAAGTCGGGGTAAGAGCGGCATAGAATGAATCTAAAGGTTTGCGATAAATACGGCGGAATACATTAGTCCGCTCTCTCCAGTATTCTTCTACGTGTACTGGTTCGTTGGGAGCGAGAATTTGATCTTTTAACCACTGCTTGCGCCAAGCTCTCTCTACATCGGTCATACCAAGACATCTTTCACGTTCAGATGCCACACGTCCAGCAATGGACATGGGCTTAACGCCCGCCGTTTGAGCCATGGTCCCCCAAAATTATCTTTATCAGGTTTTCGTTCTGTTCTATTTTCAACACTTAAACTACGAACGAAAGCACAGTAGATACGGCACAGTGTATTATTTTGAGTTGACAATGACAGATTGATAGCTGAGTGGGAGTGCTGAACTGCTGACTGTCAAATAATTGTTAATGTCAAACTAATGTTACGGTACGCCTAGCTCCTTCCTAACTTCCTAGGAAGGATCTAGGCGTAGACAGAGTAAATATATCATACTAATATTATAAATGTAAATGTTTGTTTGTTTGTTTATTTGTTACTCAATCACGCAAAAACGGCTGAACCGATTTGCATGAAATTTGGTATACTAATAGTATGTGACCGGGAATAAAGTATAGGCTACTTTTTATCCCGGAAAAATGTCGGAATATCCCGGAAATCCCGAAAAACGGATATAGGAGAACTACTTACGGTATTTGCATGAAATTTCAATAACACATAGTATGTGACCGGGAATAATAATAATAATAGAACTTTATTTTCAGGCAACTTTGGCCCATAGATAAATACCTTACAAACTAGCATATATAATAAAATAATACAATTAATGTTAGTAAATATAAAACTTAAGCCTATGTTAGTCAGACACTTCACTTTGCACTAGTCACGGTGCGTTCTTGTGGCACTTGTCCGCGGAAGCGACGGAACACCACGTCCTGCGGCCAAAAGTCCTCTTCCATGACGAGGTGCAGATAACAAGTTGGTACTCGCACTACGAACGCCTTAAAGTTGACGTTGCGGTGCGATTCCAATAGCTGCACTCTCGGCGTGTACTTCAGTCTTTGGCGCACGTACTCCACAATATCTTCCGCCTTAGTGGTGTAATGTAGACGGGAGATGTATACCGGAGTGTTCGGCTTCGCGGCACGTATGGTTTGCGTCGGCTCAGCAGGAGCCGTACCGCAGCGATTCTTGTTTGTTCGTTGACGGCGCTTCCTCCTTTGCACCGTCACGAAACCATCATCATCATCAGCCCGCTTCGATACCTTTTCAGGCCCGGGCTTCGTGGAGGGAGCTGTTGACACAGGCAGCTGTTCGGAGGGTCGGGTAACTCGAGCGGCAGCGCGGGGAGGAGCCGCAGGGGCGGGAGCGGGGTTGCGGGGCGCGCACGGTGCGCACTCTGCAGGCTCAGCGTTCGACGGTGGCGGCGACGACAAAACAGCTGACGCGAAGACAAATAGGATAACAAATAGGATATATTTTACCCCAGAAAAATGTGGGATTATCCCGAAAAACGATTAGCTTACGGTATTCTAATGAAATTTCATACACACATAGTATGTAACCGAGAATAAAAAATAGGTTATATTTTACCCCAGAAAAATGTGGGAATATCCCGGAAATCCCGAAAAACTAATATCTTTCGGGATTTGAATGAAATTTCATACACAGATAGTATGTGACTGGGAATAACAAATAGGATATATTTTACCCCAGAAAAATGTGGGAATATCCCGGAAATCCCGAAAAACGAATAGCTTACGATATTCGAATGAAATTTCATACACACATAGTATGTAACCGAGAATAACAAATAGAATATAGTTATTTAGAAAAGGAAAAATTCGACCGTGGGCAGGATTCAAACCTGCGTCTTCTGGTTAGGTAATAATAATCAATAGGTGTTACTGACGTCACCATTGATAAAGACGTAAATTCAGTATGTGAAGGAAAAATTCGACATAACGGGTAGGTATCGCGGTGGCTTAGTGGTCATAGCGTCTGGTGTACCTAACCAGAAGACGCAGGTTCGAATCCTGCCCGCGGTCGAATTTTTCCTTTTCTAAATAACTTTAAAATCTTAGCATGGAAAATGCCAAAAATATACAAAAAGATAAATAGAATATATTTTACCCCAAAATTATGTGAGAATTCCCAGAAAACTTATGTAGGAGACTTACTTAAGGGATTTAAATGAAATGGTATTAGTACCATTTCATTTAATTCCCTTTCGTTTGTGATTAGCATATTGAATACTTCTTTTTTCGGAACAAAGCGGGAATTTCCCTAACATTAAGTACTTATCTTATCCCATGAATAAAATCCGACAACAATTTTATTGTGTCACTAAGTCTAGGCGTACGAAGTCGCGGGTAAAAGCTAGTAGACTATATGTTAGCGTGCCGCTGAGTGGGACAAAAAATAAAGGCACTTGTAACTTTAGGGTTACCATTTAAATTATTTTACCCCAAATCTTAGTTTTTACCAGACAGCGCCAGAAGAGAGTTGTTCTCTATCTACCTTCAGGAATTATTTAGCCCTAAGTTATTTATAACTAGAAATAAAACATCAAAGCCAAATTATAATTTTTTTATTGTCTTTGAATTAGTACGAATTTATTATGAACATTTAATGAAATAGATGCTACTGGTACAGCCCCGTGTTATATTTGTAAACCGGATCAATGTGATAGTATATTAAATGCAACTAGTGACTCGATAAAAATACTGCATATCAACATTCGTAGCGTAAATCGACATTTTGATGAATTTAACGTATTTTTACACAGCATAAACATATTGCCGGAAATATTGGTCCTATCCGAGTGTTGGCTAAGCAAAACATCCAATATCCCATTGCTGGACGGTTATACAACATACCATAAAAAAAAAAATTAACCAAAATGACGGCATTATTGTCTACGTTACATCAACACTACTACATTTGGTGATTGAACCACATGTTTCCGATGCAAACTGCTTAATTTGTAAAATTGATACCATTAATCTTGTAATAATTGCCTTGTATCGCCCACCTTGTAACCGTAATGTTGATAATTTTCTTGATGCTCTAGATAACCCTCACATCTATATCGAACTATAAGAATATGGTTCTCGTTGGTGATATCAATATAAATATTATTCCAACAGATTTAAATCAACAGGCCATCGAATATCTTAATTTGACAGTATTGCACGGTCTTCTGCCTACCCATAATCTGCCTACCCGTGAGAAGAGCTGTTTAGACCATATTTTATTAAAATCGGATCTTAAAACTATCACATTGGTATTTGAAACTTTTATAACCGATCATGCACCTATTTTAATTAGTATTGAACTCACATCAAAATCACCCAAGCGTAATAATAGCTTTGTTAAAGTGGATTAAGTATCCATCTGTTTTTGCAGCTATTTTTAACACTGACTTCAACCCAGTAATGAACATGTGTGATGCGGAGAAAGCGGCTGATATGTTAGTTTCAATGATTAGGTCGATTATCCTTAGATATTCTATTACTCAGCTTATTCCCTCAAAGCTTCGGATTCTTAAACCATGGATAACTAACTAATGGTCTACTGCGATGTATCCGCAATCGTGACTCAATGTGTCGAAAGTCGCAGAGCGAGCCTGAAAATCATGTCTTGAGACTAACTTATATCAGATACCGCAATTTCTGCAATAAGCTACTTAAAAGATTAAAAAAGACGTATGAAAAAAATTAATTCCAAAAAGCTCAAAGTAACCCTAAAAAAACATGGAAGGTGATCAAAACTGTTATAAGCTCTGATTGCTCAAAAAACTCCTCTGGCCAACTTTTAAACATGAACTCTGATGAAAATGTGTCAGTTAATAAGGTCAATGATTATTTTTCTTGCATAGGTAGAGAACTAGCACAAAAATTTGGTTCCATTTCCGATAATACACAAATACACGATGAAACTACTACTGCCAATTCCTTGATACTTATGCCGACAGATGACTGTGAGGTTGAAGCTATAATTCGGGGCTTACGTACAGATACAGCTGTTGGTTGGGACTCCATCTCAACAAGACTGTTACAGAAGTGTTCAAGCACCCTCGTCCCAGTAATAACACACATATGTAATATCTCAATGTCAAGTGGTATTTTCCCGAAATCTTTTAAAAGAGCTATTGTTCATCCTATCTTTAAGAGTGGCAACAGAGACAGTGTTAACAACTACAGGCCAATATCTGTTTTGTCTGCCATGTCTAAAATCCTTGAAAAGTTATGAAATACTCGTCTTGCAAATTTTTTGGAGAAAAACAGTATTTTGGCATCAGACCAGTTCGGTTTCGGACATGGAAAATCAACGGAGGATTCTGTGGCTTTTTTAGTTGATCAAGTAGTTTAAATCTCTCGACAACAAACAGAAATGCGTAGGAGTCTTCCTTGATCTTACAAAAGCATTTGACACTGTCTTTGTTCCACTCCTCTTAACAAAGATGGAAATTATAGGAATCCGAGGTTATGCTCTCCGAATTTTCAGTGACTATCTATCTGGAAGAACACAATACGTCAAAATAGATTCGCTTATTAGTGACAATGCTTCTCTAGATTTCGGTGTACCTCAGGGTTCCGTCCTAGGCCCTACCCTCTTTCTCCTTTACATAAACTCTTTATGTAAACTTAATATCCCTAATTCCATCATTTGTACCTATGCAGATGACACTGCTTTGCTCATACACGGAAATAATTGTATCCAGGTGTTTGATAGAGCGGAATATGCCTTAAGACGTGTAATTCACTGGCTGTCTAATAATCGCTTAAACCTTAATCTTAATAAAACTACCTACCTAACCTTCTCATTGACAACATCTACTCAGCCTTCTTAAGACTCTTTTGTTCTGAAAGCACATTCTTGCGAGCCAAGTAATTTAATTGAACCCTGTAGCTGCTCCATATTAACTAGATCGACCCAAACAAAATATCTAGGCGTACATATTGATAACTTACTAAGTTGAAAATGTCACATAACTACTCTTACTTCCCGTGTACGTAAAATTATCAATATATTTAAAAAATTGCGTCACTCTGCAGACCTCAACACCCTAAAAACTGTATACTATGCTTTGTGTCAGTCTATCCTAAGTTACTGTATATCCGTTTGGGGCGGGGCTGCAAAAACTCACGTACTGGCCCTGGAACGAGCACAAAGAGCTGTACTCAAAGTAATGACCTTCAAACCCTTTAGGTATCCCACTTCTCAACTTTATGATGACTGCCAAATTCTTACTGTGAGATAGCTCTTTGTGCTGCAAACAATTTCCAGAAAGCACATTTCTTTGCAATATGATGCAAATTGTAATAAAAAACGTCGATCGTATAGTGTGTCAAACACAGGCCTTTAAAAGTTCTCTGGCTGCACGACACTACCATGTGATTAGCGTTCATCTCTATAACGCTCTAAACAAACACTGCAACATTTATCCATTGTCTAGATTCGAGTGCAAAACGAAAGTATATAAATGGCTTCTGACTAAATCCTATGCTGAAACGGAAGACCTTTTAAAGTTAACAGTACTCTAATAGAATTCGTTCATGCTTTACTTTATAACGTACACACACACTCACACACACACGCATACAAGGAAGGAACCAAACATTTAACTTTTTATTTTTTCAATTTTGTAATAAACTATATTTCACATATATAGCATACCACCATAAAAATAACTTCGTAGAAACTCACACGAGTTGCACCACATATTGTTTCATCATTTAATTGTGAGGGCTCTGGTACCTAAAACTCAAGTTAAATCTTACCTTGGGTACCAGTGTTCAACTATTTTGTGCCTATATAACCTGTATTAGTGGAGTGTTTTTGTTTCTATCATCATCAACCCATATACTGTCCCACTGCTGGGCACGGGTCTCCTCTCATATTGAGAGGGATTTTGTTTCTATAGTGTACTTTAATATGAAAATAAATATTATTATTATATTATTATTTGAACTGTGATCCTAGGTACCTACCTAACATCAAATTACGTCGCTATCAGCATCGTAATGCAATTTATTTTAATAATAAAATGTACTTGTCTAGTTACTAGCTATTAATTCACGCGTAGTAGGTACTCGGACGGATCATCCGACCGTCCGTCGCTCCCGTTGCTGTAGGTAGGTGACCAGCTGATGAGCTGACTCGTACCGCGCCCGCGAACCGCGCCCGCGCCCGCGACCCGCGCCCGCGCCGCCCGCCACGCATCATTGATAAATGGCAAGCTTGAGACTGAGGTGGTTTTAGAATGAAATATTCGTGCACTACTACGAACAAACTCTAACAAGTGAATTTTTTTTTTGAAATGCCAACTTTTTTATTATTACTTAGCTGTACAGTCAACTTAATATTTTTTATTTGTACTACTGATTATCCTAAGTTACCACTTTGCGGTTCCAAAACGACTATAAATTCACGGTGTACATTCACTTGTCATTTTGCCTGAGAATAAGAATCTTACAAATTAATAAAGATATTTTATTTATTGATTTCACGTTTAATAATTCTCTGTAACACTATATTGACGACCTCTGCGGTCTAGTGGTTCGAATACCGGACTCTGATCATTAGGTCGTGGGTTCGATTCCCATAGGACACAAATATTTATGTGACGAAAATAAAGTGTTTGTGTTTGTCTGTGTTACATAAATATTAAAAGAATTTATTTACAAACTAAAAGTATATAGGTATTATATTCATTATCTAGTACCCATAGTACATACAAGCTCTGCTTAGTTTGGGACTAGATGGTGCTGTGTAAAATGTCTTAAATATTATTTATTTATTGTGGACTCGCGGTGGCTTAGTGGTCATAGCGTCTGATGTACCTAACCAGAAGACGCAGGTTTTCGAATTTTTCCTTCGCTAAAATAACTTTAAAATCTTAGTATGGAGAATGCCCAAAAATACTAAAAGATAATTATAGCTTGATAAGAAATGTTGACGAACTTCTATGCGGTGCCAGTTCTGCTCAGATAGAACATATATTTTAATATTATAACCATGACATGATATAAGAAGCAACCATCATTAAGTCTTGACCTAGTTAACTTTTAGGAAACAACAAGCATTTTGTGGTGTACACACATCACAACTTATTGGGACCAACTGGTTCTATCAAAAGAAAACATTGAAATTTGAAACACAAAAAAATGAAGAACAATCAAATTGAGAACAGCCTACTTTTTTGACGTCGGTTAAAAATAATTTTGGGATTTTTGGGTAGCCACACGTAGTAGTGTAGATAAATTGAGGGCGCCTATATAGCACTGTATAGGCGCCCTCAATTTATCTACACTCTTTTTGCTTTGTTATAAACATTGGTTTGATCACTTTGATCTACCGCTTCGGATCAACATTTTTAAAAGCAAGAGCGCAGGGTACTCTTTTGCCGCCCCTCTATAAATCAGATCAAGTTATCACAGTTACAGAGACTGGCTGGCTCAGTGGCGCGGCCGTCGCGTAACGAACGCTAGCTAGAGCCAACAGCGACCGCGTGAAATCTTTCGTAAAATATTCGTCAGGCCACGTCAGGCCGCGATGACAAACTGTACTAGGCGCAGACCGACGCGAAATAGTCGATTAATTACGTGTTAGCGTTGAAAAATATTAGAATAATTTCTTAGACAAATAATTTGAGACAGTTTGATAAAAGAGCTGTTCGGGAGAAATACATAATATTTGGTACATACCTACTCACTCACATATTACTAAAAACAACTTCTATTACCTGTGATTCGCTTTTACATTTTTTATCTATTTGTAGTCTGTGAACGTATGGAACTTATCCTTCGACGGTGTCAGACGATCATTTTAATTTTTTTAACTTGATAAAGTTCTATTTAATTTTAGTAGTGGAATTACGTATCCTGAAGAACATAAAAAGATGCCTCGATTCCATAAAGTAGAAATTAACAAAACGGAATGGATTGTCCCGGAAAGATACCAAATGCTAACACCTGTGGGCTCAGGTGCTTACGGACAAGTTTGGTATGTGTTTATATGAATTTATTCGGCAATATGCCAGTAGTTATATTTATTGAAAACACTACATTTATACATATTTAAATATATCAATTATTTTAAAAGCGTATATTCGTGCTCGGCAACAGAATGTAAAATAAGGAGGCACATTACCCTTACGTGGGCGGGCCGATTATGCCGTTTTTGTCTATTCTTAAATTAACAACTATTTATTTACAGTTCAGCAATCGACACCCTCCATAATATGAAAGTGGCAATAAAAAAGTTGGCAAGACCATTTCAGTCAGCCGTACATGCTAAACGGACCTATCGCGAACTGAGGATGTTGAAGCATATGAACCATGAGAATGTTATCGGTAAATATGTTTCAGATAATGTGTCAATTATTAGTTTTATTTGTATGTATATCCAACATCTCACACCATGACAGCGCTACAGTGTATTATATTTTTTTAAACATCTATACAGGTTTGCTGGATGTGTTTAGCCCTGAAAAATCTCTGGAGGAGTTTCAGCAAGTGTATCTTGTGACACATTTGATGGGAGCAGACTTAAACAACATTGTTCGTACTCAGAAACTATCTGATGACCATGTCCAATTCCTAGTCTATCAAATTCTCCGTGGTCTTAAATATATTCACTCTGCAGGCATCATTCACAGGGTTAGCATTAATAATTTTCTGTCAGTCTGTTTACAATACACTTATTAAATTTTTTAATTAAATTAATGTCATCAACAATAAATTTTAATTTATTATATCCATTCATTATACTACTTATACTTATGATCACTTAGCAGAACTTCTAATTTTTGAACTATTGATCAATGTTTATATTATTCACAGTTTGATACTTGCATGGCTTTAGTCTTACATTGGATAAGCTGAATCATTTGGCTGGCAGCCACACCCAAAATATTTTTTGATTTGCAAATTTGGTGGGCTAGGTTGAATGATCCTCCTTAGGCATTTTCATCTTATTTATTGTAACACAAGAATTAATATTGTAGGACCTAAAACCTTCTAACATTGCTGTCAATGAGGACTGTGAGTTGAAAATCTTAGATTTTGGTCTAGCCAGGCCAACTGAAACAGAGATGACTGGCTATGTAGCTACAAGGTATGTAGAAAAATGTTCCAAGGTTACATAATATTTGCTTGTCCAATTAGATCTATTACAAGTATAGTCACAACATGTAACATTCTGGAATACATCAAATTGTCTAATTCTACCCATTACTGTAATGGGTAGAATTATTATTACATTTATTTATTTATTTTAGTTATTTTTTTCACACACATACAACTATTATCACAGGTCTTAACCTAATACATGTAATTCTTACCAAAAGAAGCTCCTGGGTAGTTAAATATTTACATAGTAACATATTGCAGGTGGTACAGAGCCCCAGAAATCATGCTTAACTGGATGCATTACAACCAGACAGTTGACATTTGGTCTGTGGGTTGTATCATGGCTGAATTATTGACCGGGCGGACACTGTTCCCAGGTTCAGACCGTATCCTTTTAATGTAACAATATTCTATATCTCAAAATGTTTAAAAATGTATGATGCTTGCATTTTTTTAAAACATCATCAACATTGAGCACATCATTATTAAGAGATACTGTTCATAATCTGAGTGTGGCTCACAGAAGAAAGTAAGTGAACTCTGAAGTTTTAAACTATGCTCAATATTTTGTATTCTTTACATATTTACTGTTTATATTTTTTAACTTTCTCTCATCTGCATTTTCGTTTTAAATCAATTCATAGATGTAAATTAGTTTTATCACATGTAAATGTACATATTTAGTGTTCTTTTAAAGCCAGTTATTTAATTTAATTAGATTTACAGCTTAGCTTTTAATTTTTTTTAATCTCAATGGCTTTCAACCTTAATGGATAAGACAGATATCCATCAATTGAATTTGATCATGGAAGTACTGGGGACACCTGCTCAGGAGTTTATGACGAAAATATCTTCAGAGTCTGTAAGTAGCTTCCATACATTGTTTCTCGGTGATATGGTATAAAAATTGTACATATTGGCATAAGCAAATATACCTTGCCATTAACTTGCTTATTTTTTATGTTGTTCTGTCATGACAATAAATGGCTTGTGTAAGTTTGGTGCTTGTGTAACCTTAACATGCGTGTATTCAGATATTGATCACCTCACAAGAATTTTGTTTTTGTGTGGAAAACCAGATCAGGAGACTATTGACAAAATAATAAGTGAGGAGGTGAGTAACACAACTAAAACTTTTTAAATAGTCTGACTAGATTAAAAATATTTTTATTAATAATAATAATAAATAATGCTTTAGCGCTTTTTGATAAGGACAAATGGCACAATTTAATCTTTTAACTGGTATAGAAGGAAACATTAACAATAATCACCAGTTCTGCAGAAATGTAACACAGCAATACATTAAATAGAATTGTTTGAATGGAAATCATTAAAAATGTGTTCTTGTACTTACTAGAATGTTATTAATATTTTTTTTATTCACCTAATCCGAAAGTTACTTCTCTAATACCGGGTAATGGCTCTTTACAGCCTAGGGCCGTAAAATTGTGTTTTGAATTTTGTTGAAGTAAAGGAATGCAAAATTCGAATTCCGAACAAACATTTCACGAGATATATGCAATTTGGTTTAAGTTATGATAACAAACCTTTATGGTGACCTGTGGTGATTATGATAATTCAAAAAAATAAAATTTGTGTTAGCCCGCGCGCGCCGTGCCGTCGAGGGATTTTAGGGACCCCGCTGATTGTGAGTTTTTGTCACCGTGACTTATTGTCACCAAGTCAAGTGCTATGAAAACTATACTGAGTGCGCTCATTGTGGTGACGTGACAATAAGGTGACAAATAGTGGCAGCGGCAGGCGACACCGGGGTGACGTGACTGTCACTCGCCCTGTACATTGCTATGGGAGTCCGCTCACTGGTGACTTTTTGTCACTCGGCCGGCTCCGCGTGTTCGGAGTAGACACGTATGCTGTTTTTCTTTTTAGTGTGGCTGTGTTTTGATTTTGACAATGTCGTTTTCTTTGCAAGAGGAAGACATTGATATTGAATTATTAATAGAGGAGGTAGAGAAGAGGCCTGCATTATATGCAAAAAATGTATATACAGGATGCACCCAGTAGCGTTTTTTTCGTTTCATTTTTCTTCTACGTATTTCAAGAGCACAAATCACGGCAACCTCTTTGAAGTCCATTACAAAAATGAGCGCGATTTGTCACCCAAGAACGGTTTCAGTGAGCGCATCGTGGGTGACAGTAGATGATAGTAACAATAAGTCACGGTGACAAAAAATCACAATCAGCGGGGGCCCTTATTGACTGCATTTTTTTTCTTATTTTGTAACCAATCAAACCAATTTTGTTTTTAAGAATAATAAACATGTTTATCTGCATTCGCAAAAATGGGTGCCTTACCTTATCCACTCATATGGTTGCTGGGCTAGGCTTTGTGTATTCTGAAGGCTGCAATGTCTGCACTCTGCTGGACTAATGCAACATGAGCCTTATTTAACTTCCGAATTTGGGAATACTTAAGTACTTTAAATAATTACTGTGAGCTGATCAAGATATATGTAAGTAGTTATTGTTGGTGTCCATGATGTGTCAATTTCTTGTGTTTGTCAAATTATCCTTAAATCACAATTAAGTTTATTATTGTATATATTCTGAACACGTAGCCCGACATCGAATCCCCGGTCGTTGGGTAGATTAGGACTTAAATATGTAGGAACTGGAATCAATGTTTTTTATTATTATTCTTCTTTTAGTGTCGATGGTAAATACATTATTTATATTACTTGAGCCCAGTAGGCGGGCACGATAATTGCGGTATCAGTGGCATTCTTTAGGCCCTCAAAGGCCTGTATGTGTACGGGCATACGGGAATGGAATGCTGTATTTAATTGAATTGGGTAGATATATAGTAATAAAATCAGTAATGTTGTAGGTGGTACCTTAGTGAAGGCATTTTCTGTTTTTTTCTCCCTTAGTTTACACATTCAGTACAAACTCGTTTATTTATCAAAATTCAATTCATTGTTTATTTTCACCACAATTCTTAATCTGCAATATTTTCATAAATAAGATTTTACCATTGTGTATTTGTGAGTCGTACCTATATAGTACTTGTTAATAAGAGGCCATTATTATTATATTACCGTAGTAAGTTCTTACAGAGGTAGATAGGTTAAACATATTTAATTATTTATGTAACTGGTACCTAAACCTGCTCAAGCTAATTGTTTATGGTAGGTACAGGAAAAGAAGTAAAGGTCAACCATGACCTTTTGACAAATGTGGATATAGGTACAGAGGCCAGCGCATCAAGCCACCACAAACTGTCAAATTTCTTTGATATATTTTCAACTTTAATGCAAAGTAATAAGGTTCATTTTAAATTGGGAAAATTTTATAGCTTGACATGCTGGCGTCTGTACTATGACAATTCGCCTTCGTCGGAATGCTCATATTCTTTCGTTACCTACTTTACAATGGTCTCTTCCAGACTTCTACTCCCTTATAATTGACATCTTAGAAAACGCTTAGTTTCTTGGGGACTCCCACTCTCGATTCCTAAGGTCATCGGATAACCTAAGATTTTTTAAGATGCCAATGCATTCCACAACTTTGACCAATCTTTTTCAGTTTAGACTGCTCGCCCGTGGAATGCATTACCGCTACCAATAAGACGTGCCCAATCACTGCCAGTTTTTAAAAGGCATGTCAAGGAACTTGTCATTATAATTTTATTATTTGTAGTTGTAATTCAATCTATTTTATTTTATGTATTTCTGTTGTATAGGTAATATGTATTTATATACTTATAATTAATTGGTATGTATTTATATATGTATATATTTTAGTTTGCTAAAGCTAAAGTTATGTATAATAAATATATGCACCGTCAACCACATTTTTTTGTTCAGTTCTGTCAGTCCATCCTAAGGTTGCCTGAAAGAATCGTTGATCGCAGTTAAGCCGCCTATTGTATGTTTTTTTCGTATAGATTGTTTATTAAATTGCTGCAGATTGTATCTTCTTAATGATTCATTCACTTCCTAGAAAGAGAAGTCGTAGAAAGTAAAGGGCATTTATGTCTTTCGTTGACCTAGTCAATCTTAACCCAAGATATATTCTCTTCTTATTTTTTTAAAGGTATATTTGTAAAATGCGTGGCTTTGTTATTTTTTAGGCTAGGAACTACATCCAGTCACTGCCAGCATTGAAGAGGCGTGATTTCCGTGAGGTTTTCCGCGGTGCCAATCCTCTGGCCGTCAACTTGCTCGAGCTTATGCTGGAGTTGGATGCTGACAAGTAAGTTACAACTGAATAATTTCCAGTTTCTCGAATATGTTCAAGTAAGTATGTAGCTTATGGATTTTGTCATAAATAATAATTAGCTATAGCCGTAAATATATGGCATAATAGCCGCTTGGGGCTCGTACTGAGGATATTCAAGATTCTGTAGAAGTGTTATTTGTTTTTTACAAGTCTTCTCGTTACAATGTTTATTTAATTTTCACAACCTTTGCAAATTATATAAACATTGCGTTTTCCTTTAAGGCTTATAAATATTATGTAGTCTATTTTTTAATGGCTACTTAATTATTAATATTGTTGTTTAATGGCGATTCAGAAGTAATCTGTTATCTTTGTTCTAATTGCTTCATAAACTTTATTTAATAATGTTGACAGTCTGTAGTGTGCATTATTCAAATATACTGAGTATGAATAACATAACCATTAAGCTTGCCATTGAATGTTGTTTAAGATCAGCATGCACTTAGAAGCTGTTAGCTCATTTATCATTGGTTTGGTTGTAAAACGGTATACCACATTTCTTTATTTAATGCACCTTAAAAGACGACCAATGAAAGGTATACTTTTTTTACTCTAGGCGTATAACAGCAGAGCTGGCGCTTGCACATGAGTACTTAGCGCAGTACGCCGATCCGGATGACGAGCCCGTGTCCGCGCCGTACGATCAGAGCTTTGAGGATATGGAGCTGCCCGTAGACAAGTGGAAAGGTAACTAACTTTTTAAGACGAATATTTAAATTCGGCGATCAACTCAACAAGGCGACTTTTTGGTGATACAGAAGCGTGTATCAATAAAATTGGGTCTCAATCAGGCTACATGGTAAAGGGGGTTAACTGCATGGGTAACAACAACTTATTTCACTCTAGTATATATATTGACGTCTTTTTGCAAATGATACTGAAACACATAACTGTACTGCTACTGTTTGTACATTGTTGTGGTCGTTTACATATTTTTTTCGAAATCAAAATCTGAATATGCATAGTAGAAATTTAATATCCAACAGTGATGAGATTTTGAATTAATATAAACATGAGAAATTTTATGTTCGATCCACATACTTAGTTCATTATAGAAAAATCTGTATACTTAATTGATATTTTAATAATGAAGTCAAAGTTAAAAAAGCACAAATACTTATTTGTATGTATGTATTATATTTAAAGAGATTTGAAAGTGAGACACGTTTACAGTTTATGTTTGGGATTGAGTTAAGTTACATTTAATATGTTGACATTAACGAAAGTTATTAGTACTTTCTATCCTACGTGCACTTTCAACATATTAATAAGATAAGAGGAAAATTTTGTTTGTTGATTGGATTTGCTTATCTGTTTGATAGGAATACGATATGATATTTACATTTTATAACTACTGGATAACGTTATATTCATGCTGTCCTTGGTGGCAAAAAGGCGTGATGTTTTTATTAAAAACTAAGTATGTTAGTTACGACTACCATACTTCGTTTTTATATTATAGGTAATAAAAATATATATGATTAGTACTTCTTCATAGATAGGTAGTTTTTTTTTAATTTACCAATATCCTTACTTAGCTGCAGTCCTATAAGAAACAGCTACTACAGTTCGGTTAGCTTGGTGTGTCCCATTGCTGGGTAAATTCCTACAGAGATCTGAGATTGATTGAGGTAACACATTAACCCAAACAGAATATTAACCAGAGACGCGCATATTTCATAAGCATTAACCAATATATTGTTCCACTGCTGGGCGCGGGTGTCCTCTCAGAGCGTGAGGGTTCTATGGTCCACCACACAAGAGTGTGGTGGACCATAGTCTTGCACCTGCATGAATGAGATTTTCTTGACGATGTGTGAAGTTTTAGATGTGTGAAGGAAACCTTTCCTCGCGATGTTTTTCTTCACCGTTTAAGCGAATGATAATTTATCACTAATTTATTATTAAGCACATTGATTTTAGTAAAGTCAGAGGTGGCAGTCTAATGGGCTGGACATTGGGCTATCACTGCTTTTTACTAAACTTATTTATTATTTTCACAGAGTTGGTGTGGAAAGAAGTGGTGGAGTTTAAACCCCATCCCCAGCACATGAATACAGTGGTTGAAGTCACCCCATCTTAAAGTCAGTATCTTTAATGTTAAACTGACATAAAATACGTGAACCTTGCTGTAAGAACACCGGCACTTTGATCTATGGGTTAATTATAAATCCAGGGTAAATATAATTTAGAATTAAGTCCACTTATCATTCATAAATGAACAAGTACGCAACATGTAGACGGATGCGAGTATTTAGAAAATAATAATATGCGTAATACCTGTCTTGTAAATTTTAAAGCTCGTGCTATCCGTCTATGTTTTATATGCCGGCCATACAATTTGACAGCTGTGTTGTATATGTAATAATTAAGTATTTTATATATAAAGTGGATTATGAAAATAATACTTATTTGAAATATGATTTTTAAAAGTATGTGAGAAGTGTTGTGTATAAAATATGACACACTGTCTTGTGTTATATATACTTTGGGCATTAACAATGATTATCAAAACCTTCATTACCTACTATACTATCTAAGTCCCTTTAAGTACATAGAAGCCTATCGCACAAACAATTTGTTCTAAAATATATAAACAAGCAGGGACTCAAACTATAACCGTAATAAGGGGAATTAACAGTGTTTTCTTAAACAGTTTTAAATATTATAAAAAAGTTTTAAAAATAATCACAATGCTGTTACTAAATCAAGGTGTAACAGTTAAAAGCAGATTTAGAGGGAGTTGTATGGTTTGGCAACAATGCACACGCCTTTGTGATTGTGGCTTCTAGCCAGGGCGACTAACACTTTTCCTATCTGTTACATAAATATTTCTGTTACAAGTGTAACAGAGGATTTCAGATTCAAAAACACATTGAAAAGTGTTACACACCTTTAAATTCTGTAACCAATTCATAATGCGATATAATTCTGTAACATTAAATTGGGCGATTTGAAATCCACAGGGTTACTGGTAATTCGACCCATTCACGCACGGCGGTGATTGAGGGATCCAAATAACAAAAAAGCACCCAATATTACGTGATCACTTTTGAATATATTCACTCGTTTTTTTTTGTAATATTGTCTACCTTCAGTAATAAATTCATCCTGAAGTTTTACTCCTGTAATATGTAAATGAACTCATAGAGCCAATTCGGTTCCCAGGTTCCAAAGTGTTATTGGGTTATTATAATAATATGAAATTCTCAGTAACTGAGATAGGATTCGTGCCCGAAAGGCTTCCCTTCAATTAAAATAAATTGTAGCGTCAGAAAATACTTTTGTGACTGAAGGTTTCATAGGAAATAGTAGTCCAAGAACGAGTGTTACAATTTCCGGTAACTAATGTTAGGTACTTTTTTGTTCTTTTTGGGTCCCTCTATCGACTGTAGTTGCATGTCATTTAAGACTCAATAGTTTTTATAATTATCCCAGAAATGAGGCTTTGTCAGGCATTAAATAAATGTTTCATGTAAGTAAGTAATATGAGCACCATATAAAACGAAACTATTTATAATTTCAATAGTGATAATGAAAGCAATATACGTTATTAGTATCACTTCTTAGTAAAATATTGATACTTTCAAAGCAGTCAGAAAGTTTATGCACTGTTACATGCTACTAATTGGCTTTATTCACTATACTGGTGGTAATTTTGTTGCTAATAATAACAATTAGTTTGTAAGATTTCATGTATTTTGTCAGCAATTTAATTCTAACACTTCATAATATAAACACCTGAAATGATACATTTATTGAAGTTGTGTGACTTTTAATATTGACCAGCCGTCCATCGAGGTATGAATTTATTTTGCTCAGTTACATAGTAAATGATTACTTTTTTGCAAAAGTAACACGACAGGAAATGAAGAAAGATTTAAGATAGAATGTAAATTTTTAGATTATGAAGTAAAATATTAATAATAATTTGCCATTTTTGTTAAATACTGAAATTGCGACTAATACGCGAAATTAGTTTTATTTTGGCTCGACTAGTTACTGTTTTATTTTTTCGACGACGACGAAGTTCACATATAAATTATACAATGGAGGCTCATTTACGGTTCACGTGCACTAATATTTGTGGAATCGATTTTCGTACACATCTGTACCCCAAACTAACATTGTGTCCTACGATGTTGGTTCTACTTCTGGCTAATATTGTAAGTATTATGTAATTTGGTTTTGTGCACACTCAAACTGAGAAATCCTAAACCAATTTTTTAATTACAATAACGTCTATGACCAATATGAGGCCGGAGGACGCCATTTTTACGTGTGCGGCCTGGTCGACTCCGATATAATCGGGCGTCCGTGGCTACTAGCACGTTTTATAGCTCGGCGAGGCCTGGCTCTTGTTATTGGAAGTATTTATTGTACTTTTTTCGCATATTAGGCGCAATTTTTGCTAGGAAGTTCACCAAACTTAATTGGCGCGTCCTTCCACTTTACATTTTGTAATAACTTTATGCGCACTAACGAGGTAAGTAGTGTACTGTGTTCTTCTTTAATGTTTAATGTCAGTGAAACAACTAAAACTAGAAAACATGCATTAATGTACAGTGAAGGACCGACCAGTTTTAGTTTAGATGACCTTGGCCTATGTGAATATTTTTAAGATGTAATCTTATATTTTCATAATATAGATACAGACTACGTCAAGAATTTGTAAGTATTACACTACGTAGGGTAATGTATTATCGTTGAGTTATAAGAGTAAATATGAAATTATTTATATTTGTTTTTTATTTAATATTATTTATTCTGTCCCCTTCTTTTCGTGTCGATTAAAGTAAATAAGTAAATACAATATCTGGGGGCGCAGCAGTGCCCTCGCCAAGTCAGTAACCAAGCAGGCATTGTATAAACACGGTATGTTTCAAATTTCATTTAATTTGAACCATTCGTTTAAGAATTATAACTAGTCAAAGTTTCGTAATTTTGTAACTCACTCACTGACCGATCATCAAAACTCTAAGGCACTTCTAGTAAACATAGAAGCTTCAAATTTAGAATACAATTAGTGTTTAGTGTATAAATCAAGGAAAAACTAAAATATTTTGCAATTTCGGTCCAGTTTTCTAGATACACCAACTGCATAAATAATACTACTTTGTAATCCTATATAAATATATAGGATTACAAAGACATTTGCAGTGAATGAATCAGTATATGTATAAATACTGATTCAAAAATAAGAAAAGCTCATGTATTCAAGAAGTAGAAGGTAAAGGTAAAAAGTAGAAATATCTACAAAAAGAAACGAGATGCCATAAAAACATCTACAAAAAGAAACGAGATGCCATAAAAAACACCAAGTCTCGCAAGTCAGTCAGGAAAAACTTGCATTTCAATAGGTGTTACTGACGTCACCATAAAGATGTAAATTCAGTATGTGAAGGAAAAATTCGACATGACGGGTAGGTATCGCGGTGGCTTAGTGGTCATAGCGTTTGGTGTGTACCTAACCAGAAGACGCAGGTTCGAATCCTGCCCGCGGTCGAATTTTTCTAAATAACTTTAAAATAATTAGTATTACTTGTGAGATATATATTACTTGTGTTTTCATGCGATGGCCAAGTCACATATTGTAAGTAGTGGTTCATACAAATTAATAGAAATTTATTTTACAACAGATAAAAAAATACAGGCGACAACAATAAAATTCCAGTATGTAAAAACAACAAAGAGATGGGCGTGATGGATGATCAGGTCTTGTACCAGGGTCACATAAATTGGAAAGGATCAGCGGTTTATACTGTTATGAAAAATTTCAGCTCTCAATTACCAGGAATGCATAAATCGGAAGCTAACATTCTGGGTTATTGATTTTGTATGCAGCGACATCTATGCCACAATTTCAGAATTACGCACTGACTAGTAGCGACACTGACACCACGATAACAAGAGTGTGTGTTGGTAAATGAATAAAGCGACAATGATATTATTCGTAAATAACATTACCAACTCATAGGCCGCAGTATTCGGCCACCACAGTCGATTTAGCTCTTATATTTAAATGAAAATTCATTTAGTTTTATTGGTAACAAAAGTTATACTTAATTTATTGTTATTTACTGCAGGATTCTTTCCAGAAAAAGCGGTTTACTATCGTAACAAAAAATCCAAATATGATTTTTTACGACCGAATTACAACAAATATAAAATACGGGCATACCTGACTTCACAAATTCTAATTTGAGAATCCATCGTGAATAGTCGTGGAATCTGCCCCACCAAATAGAAATAATGGGGTGGATTCTACTGCCTTTGCCCCACTATTTGCGCAGCTTGGTGGGACAAAGTGGAATTCAACTTACGTGGTCTATTGGTTATTATGCGATGGAAGAATAAAGTAACTATATAAATTAGTGCATCACGCGCCTAATGTTAGGGTGGGTTCGTAATTATATTAATAAAAAATAGGTGTTCATTTATACATCACTTTATTTCCTGACTTTACCATTATGATACAGTACTGTTGTAAAACATTCAGATGTTACAAGTGCCACTTATAATTACTGACATAATTTTCCAAAACTACACAACATCAGCCGTGTTTATTTTGAAAATCAGAGGAATCTGTATAGGTAGTTAATAGTTTTCTTAACGGTCTTATCGGAAACTAAAGCAAAGCAACAATCAATGCGTTCATAACCATTTGACAACCTATAAACAGACATGCATCCCCTTCATACGTGTCAAAAAATTTAGACGCAGTTGGTGTACATGCTAAATATGTATACTACAACTTAAAAATATTGATCGAAGGACGTAAAATGAATGATCCAAAAATCATAATCTACTTAAATACCCGTATTTTAAATAAAAAATATGAAGTCATAAGTGAAAATTGTAGGTATCTATTTTACTGGTGTTGTAGATATAATAAAATATTAGGCTAAAATATAATACACATTATTCACACATACTTACATAACTTAAAATTTTGCTTGGAAATAAAATTAGTATGATAAAGCAACAATTTCCTAAAGTTACAGGTGCTTGTTGCAGCATTGATATAACTTGCAATAATCTAAATTTTATTATTATTTGCCTTTGCCCTGCAGTGTGACATTACAGGCTTTTAATAATAATTATTATTATTATTTGTCTAACATATTTTCTCGGATAACTGCTACATGTTACATATTTTTAATGAGCTCTAGAATAATTCGTACAAACTCATTGTACATAATAACAATCATAATTTGCAGTCACAATAGCTTTGGTTTATTATTCCCCGTGATATTGTTAAAAGTATAATGCGATTGAATCTAAACTGTAACACACTACTGTAATGGTTTAATTTTAAATCAATATATCACAATTATAATTTTTACACAGCACTTCAAACATCAAAAGGACTTATCTTCTGCAAAGTAAGATTCAAAGGTAAGTTGTCTTCAGAATCTGATGAAGTGTCCGGTTGTGGACGACCCATTGCCGGCAACTCGGTGCTGTGACCATTATTAGGTGGCTCCTCTTTGTCAGCCCGTGAATCACACGTACCCGGAGACAATTCGCCGTCGGATCTGTTATTAGCCGCGGTTACATTACTGTAATTTGCACTGGAATTTGATTCATCAGTGTTTTTATGACTATGATACATAACATTTACAACACTTCTCAGTCTTCTGTTCTCGCGACTGTCGCGCCGCAGTCGTTTCCGTTCCTTGTTGGCTTTACGTTTATCTCTACTCGACGTACCGCTAGTGCCCGGTTGATCTAGAGCCGTCACGGTGTGTTCGGGGGGCATCCAGTTCCACTCGTGACTACTCGTTTTATTGGATGACTTCACGCCTTTTCCAGAGTAAGACTTCCTTTTGCTCCGTTTATCCTTTTCCGAAGTCTGTCCATGTTTCTTTTCTTTGTGATGCGAATGTGACGAGCGTTTTTTGCTTCTCTTACGATCTCTACTGGATGTCGACCACTCTTTACTGGACTTTTTCTTTGATTTCCTTTTAACTATAAATTTGTAATCGTCGGTGTCGTCGTCGCTAGTGGTGCTGGTCGCGGTCCCTGGGCCGGCGGGGCTGGGCAGGGCAGCGGAGACGGTGGGGGCGGCGGGTGACAGCTCAGCGGCGCCCGTCGAACTGCGCGGCAGTGAGGCAACGGGAGAACTGCGCGGCAGTGAGGCACCGGGAGAACTGCGCGGCACTGAGGCACCGGGAGAACTGCGCGGCACTGTGGCACCGGGGGAACTTCGCGGCAGGGTGGCACCGGGCGAGCTGCGCGGTAGCGCGGTGTCAGGCGAGCTGTGCGGCAGGGAGGCACCGGGGAAACTGCGCAGCGAGGCGGTGGGCGAGCTGTGCGGCGAGGAGTCAGGCGTGCTGCGGCTGGTGTCGCTGGTGGAGGCGCAGGGCGCGCGGGGCCGGCGGCGCCGCGGGGGCCGGTACGAGCTGTCCGAACTGTCCGACACGCCGCCGCTGTCGCGACTCCTGTGCCGCTTCAGCGTTAGTTTCACTGAGGGCCTATTCTCTTGAGATTCTGTAGATAGCATCGGCTCCGGCTGAGGATAGTCCTGTACGATGACGTCGCTATCGGAACCGAGCAAGTCCACAATCTCAGGAGTTCTCTCTTGAGGAGGTTTAATATAACCCACAACCATTACTTCTGATGAGTCGTCGTCAGTATCCGATTGAGATATAGTTTCGATAGGAATGACGCTATCATTTGCGGAGGGCTGCGAAATGTAGTTTTGTGGGTAAACGGGTGCCGGGAATCTGGAGGGGCCGGCAGGTGGCTCCGCTGGCTCTGAGCTAGACACCATAACGATGTCAGAGTCTACACTCGCTTCGGAGTCAGAACTCGATATTACCTGATTGACCATGGTAGATATTCGGCTGTCGGTGGTATATTGTACATTGCGATCGTAACCTGTCAAGTCGTATGGGGTTGATGCGAAGCAGTACAGTTCATGCAGGAAATGTTCGGTCCTATCTCCGAAATATCGATGCATCGCTTCTCTAAATTCGGATGAATTGATATGGTGTTGCGGCAGCAAGTCTAGAATTCGTGACATGACGTAAGATATGTGGCCAATGTTTTCGTTCAATAAATAATGAAGTTCCCTGTTGAGCCAAGGTACCAAACGATGCATTTGAGTGTCGTTGTACCTTTAAAGATCAAATTACAATATTTGAATGTCTGTTCAGAAACAAAATATTTGCGTTCATATTAACAACGGGCTCAGCGCTGTTTAGGCGCGTCGCCGCAAGTTACCTGTAAAATTCTGGTGTGCAGGTTCGGAAGCGACCGGTGAAGTCTGGTAGCGGGCGCGCCCACAGGTTGTGACGATACACGGTGCGGCGGAACGACGCGGGCGAGCGGCGCCGCCGGGCCGGCAGAGCGCGGGCCGCCGGCGGCGGGAACACGTCCGCCATGAACGGGTAGTGCCGCAGCAGCTGCTGGATCGCTATCGTCTCCTGCCGCGGTAGAGTCAGCGTTGTCCTGGATATACAAATATGTGGCTCCATATAAGAACGCATGAAAGATTTCTGCAGGATTTGCTTAGTGGCTCCATATGTTTGTGTATCAGTGATCCGCATTCTCCTGGGAAGTGAAGTGGCATTTCATCAGCCTCCTCACAATGCTTTACTCGCTACATACATGTACATTGTATTTCTCATTTTTCGTCTTTTTAAAGTTTACTTCAGTCTAATAGCAATAAATACCATAGTATTGCACAAATACAAAAAACATTGAGTAATTTTGAGCCGTTTTAGTCATCTCTGATTTTATGATAATTAATAATGTTCATAGAATAGTATTACATTATGTGATGAAGTATCCCTTTTAGTATTATACTTATTTAATGTCTCAATAACTTTTGTTTTATGATTTATTGAAGTAGCTTTGTCCTGTGTGCTTTTTTTAAGAAGTAATTCAATTAGCCCCTCTATACAAACTAGCAAATCCATCATTGTACCTGTATCTGAATCTGTGTGTAGCAGCAGTGACTCTGTCAATGTCAATCCTGCTGCTCGACTCCTCTGTTTGTCGCTGCACCACCAGGTACTCTTCATACTGGTGGTTGGACCGCACATTATGAATGATTGACCTGAATGCTTGCTTGCAGAGAGGGCACTCTGCCTTTACCTGGAATATTATTAGACTTAATTAATTTTAAGGTTCACATTGACATTGTAGCACTACAAACTATGTTCAGGAAACTTACATTTACAGTTTCTATTAAAGTAGTAAAAAAATTAATCCTTCAAACATATTATAGAATATATTAGGTAATACTTAGGTTTTAGTAATTTTGAAGTATATGTTTTATTCACATGAAGTTCTGTTATCTAATTTTAGAAATAGATAATATATAATAATAATATATGTTATAATTAATGTATAAATATATAATATGAGTTATGTTATGACTCAGGTAACAGTAGGAGGTTGCTGCCAGCTGCTATCAGTATAATATGAAATTAAACAATAAATATTCAGAATCAGAAAAATAAATCTGTATGTATAAAATCTAGTATCTAAAAGCCTACCTTACTCCATGTTAGCAGACAGGAAAAGCAAAACTGATGTAAACAGGAATCTGTGAATGATTTGTTCTTGCAAGTGCCCAAACATATGGCACAGTTAGGCGGAGGAGACCCTGCACGACTGTCAGGGCGCGGGCTGCTGTCATCACTTTTGATGCTGCTGGGGTTGGCTCCTGAGCTGTCATCTTGTGCAGCAGAAAGTGCCTCCATAGTTACTTATCTGTTGGTGCGTAATAGATTGATTGAATGGCCCTACTATGACTACTACAGAAAGAAGGTACAAGTGATAGCCTAGATAAATGGTCTTGAATTGAATCCAATATTTGTGCATAATATATTAACTGCCGATAAACACTTAAATAGTGAAAAATAATGAGGAAGCCCGAATTATCTATACAGCATGAGTGTGCCAACCCACACCATGTCAGTTTAGTGGACGATAACCTGACCCCTATCATTTGAGAAAGAACCCATTTATCTCCTACTGGACATCTGACTGGAGCTGCTTACAGTACTGGATAAAACAATACAGCTAAACACAAGTGATGTTTATTTATAACATAATTACAGTCATATATACCTGAATGTATTTATCTCTTCATAATTGGTTCACTCTTTACCTGCTTCGATGGAGTAAGTATTTATGTTAAAATTTTTAAGTAATCTTTTCAGATTATACCTGAACCAAAAACCATGATCTTTTTGACACTGAAATATGAACTAGATTTAAATTTATTACAGATGTTCTGTTTACCACAAATTTTCTACACAGATTTTCCTTTATCAAAAATTTCCTTCAGTCTTCATCAAACACATAACAAGAGGTGTTGGTTTTGAAGATCATGGAAGAAACAATTCATGAAATCTGAGTTTTGATTGTAATGTTTAATTTATAATACTATTTATTTGCGGCAGTCTATGATTTACCTAAGTTATATATTTATGCCTACACGTAACAGAACACAGGTGTAGTAGGTACCTATCACCGTCTGAAGTATTGACACCTAGGTACATAAGTAATGAGCATGGTGCTTTATCTCTATAAGCACGATCTCCCCAAGATTTAGGTAGGTACTCACTGACAATGTGTGATCTTGACAGATTTCTGGTGAAACTGATTTGTGACGTGACGAGGGAGGGACGAAGTACCCGAGTACGATCACTGAGATTCGATTTCAGATAAATATTGAAAAATTGTGAAATTTGGTTAAAATACAAGAACGCATCCATATGATCATAATGTTAGCAGTCAGAACTACACCTGAGACAGGCTATTTCCAACAAAAGCAAGAATAAAAACACAAGACAAGTCTGCAATAGGAATAGCGCATTAACGTAAACACGTTCGCACACAAATGCACATGAAAACTGGAATGAGATGGGATGAGGAGTGAGGGAGGGAGGGAGGTTCCATAGATAATATCAATACACATTACCGATTTTTTATGTACAGAGGCCAGCACATCAAAATATCACAATCTGTCAAATTTCTTTGATTGATTTTCAACTTTAACATAAAGCAATAAGATTCATATTCGATTGGGAAAATTTGACAGTTTTGGATAGCTTGACCTGCTCGCGTCTGTACAGACAGAATTCCTTGATGCCAATGCCGCGCCGCCCGCCCCGGTGCGGATGGCCGTTTAAACGGAACCATAACCGAGTTGGGAATTTCATATTATTAATTTAAAATCTTAATATCACAGTCCACTAGACTAATGAAGTAGTTAGACATAATTTTACTATCAACGTCTATATCATATTAGTGAAAAATCATTCGCAACTTCCAGAAAAAACTTAAAAAAAAAGACTTATTTTTATTTATTTTCTCTCGGACCGTTAGTTAATTTAATGTATTTTTTTAAATATAGAAACCGCATGTATGTAAAATAAAAAATAGAAGTAGGTCAAGTACTTTTACATCAGGGTAGCATTTGGTTCAAACCCAGATTTAAATCGTTAGATATTTTTAGTTAGATCCCTCACCGTAGTTATACCGCTCCAAAACGTGTCCATAAAGAGATGAGAATTTGATGTGAAGATATTTTTGCTTTATTATTAATTATTTTGGGTTTGTAGTTGTACAACCAATTTTTGATATTTTATTATATCTCATTGATTAGCTGAAAAATTGTACATGTTTTGAAATATTCTGCCAATAAAATACTTCTGTTTTTTTGAGTTGGAACAGTTTAGTCAAAAAATTTGGCCAAAATTACGAAAATAGTAACATTTAGTAGCTCTAATTTAAAAGGTATTGAATATAATTGTCATTTTATAGTTGATTACTAATATTATTATGTATTAAAGTGTAAGCAAGCAGTTATGAGCAATAAAAAAACTCATGCAACGGTTTTTGTTTTAAACATTTTCAAAATTGTGTACCTACCGCAGATATCTTCAAAAACATAAAATTTCAAATTACTAATACAAAGTGGTAAATGGTTGACATTTGCATAAGGGTCACAGGGGGTCATTGGGTTGCAAATGATCTCTCCTACACCCCCTTAACGGATTGCCGACATACCCTGAGCGCCGTCCAACAGTCACATAGATGGGAGGATATTATATAATGAAACAACTCTGTGTATTTAATTGTATAGCTGCAGTCGCACGGTTGCTTGGTCTGGCTGACAGCTTCAGCTAGACTGTCATCCCCACCTAGTACGTCCGGCGGCCACAGCCACAACTATGGTCCACTCCATACCATATTTTATTTATACACTCAAGGGCACATTTAACCGCCCACTTACATTTTGTCGATTTCTTTAAATTTCTATCGTAATTTAATTAATTGTGTTATAATACAACATTGGGTGAACCTTTACAAAAACAAATGAAACATATGTAAGTTGTGAAGTGGTTTAAGTAAGACAAAAAAATTAAAAAATTAGAATATGCTGTTCGTAACTAAAACAAAAATTTGCAAAATTTTAATTTAATAAAAAAGTATGCTCTAAATTATCACACTAACAATGAGTATTTCCTTCTCTGGCCCTAATGACCTCTTCTAAGCGATTTGAAAGCCCGGCCCACTCACACTCCCACTCCTCAACAGCTGCAGTTTTTAGCTCACCGATGGTCGTAGGAGCTGGTGTACGACTCCGAATCCGTCTTTTTAGGTTGTCCCATATATGCTCTATAGGGTTCAGGTCAGGACTCCGAGCTGGCCATGGTAAACGCTGAATATTGACGGCGTTCAAGTAATCCGTGACAATTCTCGCGGTGTGTGCACGAGCGTTGTCGTGTATTAAAACAAAATCATCGCCAATGAATGGCGCTAACGGCATCACATGTGATTCTAGGACTTCTGTCACGTACCTGTGAGCATTAACGCTACCTCTGTCGAAGACGACCAACTCTGTACGGGCGTCGTAACAAATGCCACTCCACACCATTATCGAGCCTCCCTCGTAGCCCGCTGTTTCAACCACAGCCCATTCAGCAAACCTTTCACCGCGGCGTCTATACACACGCTGACGTCCATCAGGCCCTTGTAAACCGATTCTTGATTCATCAGATTAGAGAACTGCCTTCCATTGTTCCAAAGTCCAATTTAAATGTTCTCGAGCAAATGCAAGTCTCGCTCTTCTGTGAGCTACGGTCAGTTCTGGGACTCGGGATGGTCGAAATAAACGCAGATCCCTCTCCACTAACCTTCTTCTTATTGTTCTTAGGGTCACACTTACATTTCGTACCTCAAACAAGCGGTTACGAGCCTCAGAAGCCGTCGTGAACCGATTTCGAAGAACGTTCGAGACGATGTAACGGTCATTTCTTTCTGATGTACACCTTCTCCGACCTTGCCAGGCCTCCTTGTGAAGAAACCAGTCTCTCTGTAACGCCGGATAGCATTTTGAATAGCGGTTCGTGGATATCCAAGCATTCGTCCAATCCAACGCTGACTGAACCCAGCGCTGCAAGTTCCAGCTGCGTCCAGTGGCATTTATTTTGCTGTAAATGGGATAACAGCCCTCCAACACCTCGGTTTTATTCGAAAAAAGGTTACGAAACGTTTTAAAACAAATGTATCCTTCACACAGAACAAGAGGCGTGACTGTCAAATTTCGACTAAACTGATTATTGTTGAATACAAACCACAAAAGTAAATAAAACACGAGTATGATTGTTTTGTTTATTTGAAATATACCCACTTAAGAAGCTACGCTTAGTAGTCAAAGTGTAAGTTAACGTAAACAAGCGATATTGAATTCGAGATGAGTGGGCGGTTAAATGTGCCCCTGAGTGTAATATGTCACACCTCTGTATAATGAATTATGAAACCGCAGTAAGTAGAATTTAATTTTATTTAAGCGTTTGAAAATTGAATCTCTGGGTTTAGTAGCGCCACCAATTTAATAACATTTGATGGTCATTTTTTTATTCACAAGATAGTTCTCCTTAGCTCCCTTCATAATCATGCATGCTTATAATATTGCAATTTAAAACGATTGCATAGATTATAAAATACTTACTGTGTGAAGTGTCAAACTGACAGTGTCAATTGTCAGAGAATTGAAAAATTGAGTAAATTGGATGAAGGTGACTACTGACTGCAGTTGTTGTTATCTAATCCTGAATAATGGGTATCTTGAAAAAGGTAACTTCAGTGGATATCACTAGTGTTCCCAAAGGATATCTTAGTACCATTGTGTTATCTAGTAGATAATAAAATATCTTTTTTGTTGGTTAATGACCATTCATCTTCATTTACCAATTCATCATCTAGCAACATAATTGATGGATGGATGAGGGATGATAAATATTGGATTTAATAGTGATCATAAATTCTTATATAATTTTAGAGCACGGGCCTTGTGGGTATGGCTGTAGCCCCTAATGCACACCACACCCTTGGTTCTTTATATGGAAAAATTTTAAGAGTTCTGCAAAAGATGCCTGAAGCTGCTGCTTACCGAAAATATACTGAGCCACTCATTCGTGAAAGAGCTGCTGTGCTGACACAGGTGTGTAACATTACATTGATTTTATTTGGATGGGGATTCGGAAAGTGGGCCTTCACAATAATCATTTTTATTATTTCACAGACTAAAGAAGTGTATGAGATTGAATCAAAAATTAACTGTGGTCAAGCAGAAGAGTTAATAGTCCAGGCTGAAAATGAATTGAATTTGGCAAGAAAAATGCTGAATTGGAAACCATGGGATCCACTTATTGCCAAGCCCCCTAAGGGACAGTGGGATTGGCCTCCAACTAAGCCTTAATTTTTATCTTGATTACACTGTTATCTATCTAATCAATATCTAGTAAATATAATAGTTTATAAATAAACTATTTGTTTAATTTTTTGATGATATTATTATTGTCCCTGTCTTATGTTGTTATTTTATCTAAAAATAGTATGCTCTTATTAAAATGCACATACAAAGTTAATTTAGTTTTATTATAACTAACACTTTTCAGTTCAATTATATAAAAAGATAATAGATGGTGCAGTGTTATTTGGCACAGTACATAAACCATTAAGTATTACAAATAATGCTTAAAATTTTTATTTTATTAATATTAATAATCATTAATATTAATTAACTGAATCTTAACAAGGATTCATAAATTGTACTGCTTTACTCACAAACACTTGACAATAATGTATTGCTACAAACAGAAAACATAATTATTACTTTTATAACTTAATTCATTGTTTATGTGTCAAAGTCACAACACAAGTATGCAAGTAAAGCAGGTAGTATAGTTATAACCAATCCATAAATTTTATATATTTAAAATGTAACCACTAATAATACCTACTTAAATAAGTAATAATATATTTTTATTTCCATGACGATAGATTTCATTAAAATTTGTTAAAAAAGCTGCAATAATTGCCGACTGATAGATAAATGCAAATTGGTTTTGTATAAAAATATGTCATTGGTAACTCATTAATGTAAATACTTTGAAATGCCTCTTAATAATTCGCTGTACTTTGTAGGACAGTTATACAAAAGTTGCATGATTCTGTAATAAATATAAATTATACTCTACTAACTAAAACTTACATAAAAAAATAAATAACATTACATATTATAATCACTTTGTCATATAATACTAATTCAGTGCTCTCATCACCTTAACAAAAATCATGAAGTTTTCCAATTTACTTATAAACTTTATGGTTTCTTGAGGCTCCATTAGTAGTAAACTTAATTGAGTATATTTACACTAATTGCTTAATAAGAAAATGAAGGGATTTTAGAACAACATTAGACCTTAATTAAGACATTGCATGAACTGTAGTATGGTTACACACTGAGAAGTTTATTTTGTTCCACTTTCATTACCTATTTGGAGAAAACAAGACAATACAATGTGTAACTTAAACATTTTATTAGTAAGGAGTATTAGTCATTAATGATAAAACATCAGATAAAAATAAGAAAAAAATGTTATAAATAAATAGACCAATATAACTTTAAGTGACTTTAAATGCCAAATGGGATTACTTACTTAGTTCAGGCAGATATACACTTTTTTTTTTTTTTTTTATAGTAAGGCAAATCCTCATGGATCCTTCGCCACCTGGGGAGTTAGCAGGGTATGTCGGACTCATACCGACTAAAATCCATACCCTGCTAATATCTTTATAAACCTGCAAGATATCAGTTTGGGCTGTCACAGTGGAAATTAGTGGTGAAGGAACTTCCACTTTTGATGAATAAATTGATTGTAAATTCTTTTCTTTCATGAATCACACATTGTTTATAAATTCATTTGTTAAACAAATTCAACTTATCAAAAGATAAGAGAATTACAGAAAATTATCACTGAAATGTAACTTAGTCACAGTGCTGATACTTATTCTATAATAATAATAAATAGATAAAACCTCAATTTTACAAAACTAAATAATGTTTATAAGCAATATGGTTTCAATCTCATTGTTTTATGTAGATGTTACACCTTTTCTTGCTACTAACAAGTTTAAGATAGGGTGTTTCTTGATGTAGCTTACTGCTTTTTTATGAGTTACCATAGTGAAGTCATAGCCATTGCACTGTAATATTTTATCATGCATTCTCAATCCAGATTTGGCTGCAGGGCTACCTTCATGTACTTCTGTCACATATATACCCTGAAACAAAATAGTTGTATAAAAACAGAGCTGCTTCAAGAGATTAATGTGATAGATAAATAACGCCTTACATTGTCAGTGTATCCTTGAGGACTTTTGCGATAATCTTGATCAATGCCACCACCAATTTTGAAACCACATTTCATAACTTCTCTTCCTTCCGAGTCAACACCTGCTTCTTTTTGTAGTGTTATTGGTATCTAAGAAATATTAATTTGTTATGAAATAATACATATCAAACCAAAACGTATCAAAACAAAATGGGAGTGGTCTCCGGACTTACGCTAAGACACTCCATAGCTGTTCCAGCTTGGTGTTGAAATGCCATTTTCGCCATGGTGACTGGTTGATTAGTTTGTGCCTCGTGTGAATAAAGTCAGTAGAGTTCTTCAGTTGAAACGAGAAGAATAAAAGTTATTTGCTTTGTACTCTAAATCAAAAGCAACATTACCACAATATTGTTGATTATTTAATTTAATGTTGATTTGGTGCTTCCCTTTATATCGAAAATTTACTGTGTACTGTACTTTCTAGTAGATAGGTATTTTCAAATATTGCCGTCACAGAAAACTTGAAGTGATCACCACGATCACCATTCACCTCACCAATTCATGAATTCACCAATTTGATGTCTTGATTTGATGATATTTTTGACACTTTGACAGACTGTCAGACATGACATGATCAGATAGTCTTTTTGTAGACAACATTGGGATTCCCGCCACGGAGTGTGTTCAGGTTACACGTGTGTCGTGAATTTTGGCTTTTTCTGTGTTATTTGTGTCTTGTTATTGTGTTTGTTTTAGTGTTTTCTTACTAATAACTTCATCCAAGGTTCGTATCCTAGATTTTTGTTATCACACCGTCCAAAATTATCCTGAAATATGGATAAAAACGAACCTCCTGACCCCCCTGACATCTCGTCTCTTCCCGCCATTCCCGGCTTATTACCTACAAACCCCTTGAGTCAATTTACCGATGTCGTTTGCAACCTAGATTCCCAAACCTCCTTATCCCAGTCCCGTAAGCGTCCCGTAAATGTAGATACCATTTCAGACCGGCCTTCCAAACAACCCAGAAGTCATGTAGGACGTGTTAAATACTCAGCCTTAGATAAAGGCCCTTATATAGTACATGTTTTTCGCCAGGAAACCCAACCCAACTCTGGCACCACTCTTCATCCAATATCTTTCGGTCTTTTCCTATTTAAAAATAATATTAATAACATTGTCCGTGATGGTGTGAAAAGAGTTGGCAGAAATCGTGTTTCTGTTGAGTTTGCTTCCCCTCAGGATGCAAATTCTTTTATAGTTAACAGCCTTTTATGCAAACACTCTTTTGAAGCTGCTATCCCATCTTTTAATATAACACGTATGGGCGTTGTCAGTGGTATCCCTACTGACATGTCAGATGAGGATGCAAAATCATATTTAACTGTACCAGCAGGTTGTGGTCCCATTTTAAAAATTAGACGGTTAAATAAAAGAGTTGTTAGGGACAATATTACTGAGTGGAAGCCAACAGAAACATGTGTTGTAACCTTTGATGGTCAAGTTCTGCCAAAACGGATTTTCTGTGCCTATACATCTCTTCCTGTGGAAAAATACATTTACCCCACCATACAGTGCCGCAAGTGCTGCCGATTTGGTCACGTAGAATCCCTTTGTCGTTCTAGACCTCGCTGCAGCAAGTGCGGCAATGATCACCCTGGTGATGGTTGTAGCATTGCTGAGAGTGAGGCTTTCTGTGTGTTGTGCTCAGGCAGACACTTTGCAAATAGCAAAGCATGCCCGGAGTATAGCAGACAGAAATCCATTAAAATTATCATGGCTGAGAAAGCGATTTCACACTCTGAAGCTAGTACAATGGTCCCTAATTCTTCTCGCAGTTATGCTGATATCACCAAATCCCAATCTCAGTCTTACCGCAAAACCATTACAATGAAACCTAAGACCCATGCCCCTCTTTCCCCTTCTTATGACAAAACAGCTCATCAGCTGTTAACTTCTACTCCCCAACCTTCATTGGGCAATGGTTGCGCCCTTGACAACCAACAACTGGAATCTCCTGACAACTTGTCTTCTATTATTCAACTGCTTATTAAACTTTTATCTAATCTTCTTATTTCTTCATCTTCTAATAAATCTCAATCCCAATTACCGTCCAACGTTGCCAACTTACTTATTAATTATCTTTCTAACCATAATTATGGCTCGGTTGGTGTTCCTTCAATGGAATGTGAGGAGCGTGTGGCATAAGAAGCACGAACTCACATTTCTTCTTAACCAATATAAACCTTTAGCCTTTTCTCTTGCTGAGACTTGGTTAATTCCAAGTCTTAGCTTCCATATTCCTCACTTTAACACTCTTAGATGTGATCGTTCTGATGGCTATGGTGGGTCTGCTCTCTGTGTGAACAAACGGGTACCACTTGTGGCTGTATCTTTACCTCCTTTTGGTGGAGATATAAGTATTGTGGCAGGTAAAGTTGAGGGCATAACCCTATTATCTATTTATATTGCTCATCCTAATCAAAATTTTCTGTTGATTTTAAGAAATGTGCTGGAGAATATAGATGGCTCTATGCTTGTCATGGGTGACTTCAACTGCCATCATTTTAGATGGGGTTCTGAACGATGTGACTCCTTTGGGGAAGGTTTGGTGGAAATCTTGGACGATCTTAACCTTTGCGTCCTCAATAATGGGTGCTCTACTCGCAGAACACTTCCTGGTCAACACAAGAGTTGTGTAGACCTTACCTTTTGCTCTCTTGATATTGCGGCATCGTGTCATTGGGAATGTACAAGTTTGTCACATGGAAGTGATCATTATCCAATTATCATTTCAATGTCTGAGAAGACTTATTTAGAAAAAACGAGCCCTCCACTTTTGAGGTATAATTTGTCCAATCCTGACTGGGCAGGATACTCTTCATCATTGGAGGACAAAATTGACTCTCTCCTAAATGTAGGTCCTTACGATGACTCTTCTAGTCGCTTCCATGTGTCGAACTGTTACAATTCCTTTGTTTCCGCCATTGAATTAAGCGCTGATTCCTCTTTCCCAATTAAAAACTCTGCTCGTGGCAAGATGCCCTCACCACCATGGTGGGATCGAGAGTGCACTATGGCAATTAGGGAAAGGAATGACGCTGAAATTAAATACAATTCAGAAATGAATACCTCTAATCTAGTACTTTACATGCGAACCCTTGCCAGATCTCGGAGATTACTGCGAAAGAAAAAACGGGCTGGTTGGTCTCGCTTCTGTGAATCATTATCACCATCCACCCTCATCTCGGATGTTTGGAGGAGTATTAACAGATTTAGAAACGGTTGTAGTTCTTCTTTGTCCTCTCCAATTACCCGAGAAACCGCAGAATTATTCTTTGATAAAATATCTCCTCCTTACGTTCCATCAGAGGCGGAATGTCTGCTACCGCCGCCAGTCTCTTCTTCAGAGGACCCTTTTGATGCACCTTTCTCCTTTCAGGAACTTGATATGGTTCTAAATTATGTCCATGACTCCGCTCCTGGCATTGATGGCATAGTTTATTCCTTCATATCACATGCAGGCCCTAAGGCTAAAAACTATTTTCTAGACTTAGTAAATTTTTTTTATATTAATGGTTGGATTCCTTCTCAATGGAAGATTCAAGTGATTATTCCCCTTTTAAAGCCGGGTAAGCATGCTGATGATCCTAATTCATTTAGACCTGTGGCTTTATCACCTGTCTTTGCTAAGTTACTGGAACATTTAATTAAGAACCGTTTGGAGTGGATAGTTGAATCCAGAGACTTGCTGCCGAGCTCCCAATATGGTTTTAGGAAAGGCCTTGGTACAATGGATAGTTTTGGGGTATTGATTTCAGACATACGTTTGTCATTTTCCAAAAATGAGTCTGTAGTTGCTACCTTTCTCGACATTTCTTCTGCGTATGACAATGTCCTTCTTCCCATCCTCAGGCAAAAATTACAACAGCTAAGACTCCCGGCGAGGATGGTACAATCCATATGCAGTTTACTAATGGGTCGGTCATTGGTTTTGAGGGTTCCAGGCGAAGAATTCGGCCATAGACTGTCAATGAGGGGCTTACCACAAGGTTTCGTTTTAAGCCCCTTGCTATACAATTTATACACAGCAGATTTAGGGACATGCCTCAACAACGATTGCCAAATTCTACAGTATGCAGATGATCTTGCTCTGTATGTCTCTAATAATTCCATTGATGATGCTGCTACGTCCCTTTGTGTCTCTCTGGACTCTCTGAATCAATGGCTTCTTCAACATGGTCTAAGCTTGTCCGCACCAAAGAGCTCGGTGGTGGTTTTTTCCCGTAGAAGACTAACCCCTCGGGTCTCGTTGACTATCCAAGGGCATTGCATTCCTGTTGTTTCTGTAGTAAAATTTCTAGGAGTTTTTTTAGATTCAAAATTAACAGGCTTACACCACATAAATTATTTAGTCAACAGATGTGAAAGAATTATCCCCATTTTAAAAGTACTTACTGGTGTCTGGTGGGGTGCTCACCCCTATACTATGAAGCTGGTATGCAATGCCCTAATCCGAAGTGTTCTTGATTATGGATCGTTTCTTTTAATTCCCTGTAACAAAGGCGCTCTCGCTAGGCTTGATGGGATACAGGCTAAGTGTCTTCGGATCATTTCGGGCTGTATGAAGTCCTCGCCAATCAATGCTTTACAGGTAGAGTGTGCTGAGCCACCATTGTCTTTAAGAAGACAATATCTGGCTTCTAGATTTTGGACCAGAGTTTCAACCAAATCAACTCATCCACTTTTACAAAGAGTGATTGAGTTGGATATTTTTTGTAATAGATCCACTTTTTGGAATAATAAGGAAATTCCCCTTTATATAAAATCATTTCGATATTTTCAAAATTTTGACTCGCCTATCGCTCAATTCCCGAAACTTCCCATATTTACATTCAGCTACAACGTAATTTGTTTTAAACCCGATATTTTTTTCGACATTGGCATAACTAAGTCGTCGGCTTCGGCGGACTCTATTTTTAGTGCGGCGGTTGGTGAACGATGGCTCGGTTTTGAAAGATTTTTCACAGATGCTTCCAAATTAAATAATTCTAGCTGTACTGGGGTTGCAGTATATTATCAAAACTCAAAAATAATTTTAAAATTTAGATGTCCTGCACAATCCTCTGTCTTCACGGGTGAGTGTGTAGCCATTTTAGAGGCTTGTCTTTACATCGAGTCTCATAACATTCATTTTGGCGTCATTTTTACTGATTCCCTAAGTTGCTTGCAGGCCCTGAAACAGAACCCATATAAGAGCAAACTTTACAGTCCAATCTTGCTTCAAATTAGGAAATCCCTTCTCTCTTGTGCCGAGAACAATCAAATTGTTCATTTAGTTTGGATACCAAGCCACTGTGGCATAGTAGGAAATGAATGTGCTGACTCTCTTGCAAAACAGGCAGTTATCTCCCAGTCTGTTGACCACAAACATTATAAATGTCAGGGATACGATCTGTTAAACCTTCCCAAAAGGAATTTACAGACCTCATGGCAGGTACAGTGGAATAATTCAAGTAAAAAAAAAGGATCTTTTTATTATGCTATACAACCTTTTATTACTCCAAAGCCTTGGTTCCACCCGTATAAGAAGATATCAAAAAAAGTTGTTTCAACTCTGTGCAGACTCCGCATAGGTCATTGTTCTTCTCCAGTCTTTTTACATAAAATTCGGGTTCGGGATTCGTCTCTATGTGAGTGTGGGTTGGATATAGGCACCTTGGAACACATCTTCTTTAATTGTTCCAAGAATAATCCTTCTCTTGATTTATATAGCTACCTCCCAAAATTGAAGATCCCTATCCCTATTAACTTTCATTCTTTATTAACATATTCCTCCTCAAAACTTTTCAGGGCGTTGATGAAGTTTATTAGTAGCAATAACATCAAATTGTAATCATCTCGGCTAACTTGATTTGTGTGCAATACGGTGTTTTGCGTTTCTTACTTACAATATTATTGTTTTATTTATTTTTTGTTTTCATTTCAGGGTTCTAATCCTGTCAACAATTCCTTAATCTAAATTACGTCCTTTCCATTATTTTAAATATTTCCTTTTCACCACCTCCTTTTGTTTTCCTTTCCCATACACACGTTTTTCCTAACCACTTTGACATTGGCAGAATTGTCGACATCGGCATCAATTGCCATAGAGAAAGAGAAAGAAAAAGTCTTTTTGTATTTTTTTTTACATTTTCCATGCTAAGATTTCAAAGTTTTTAAGCAAAGGAAAAATTCGACCGCGGGCAGGATTCGAACCTGCGTCTTCTGGTTAGGTACACCAGACGCTATGACCGCTGAGCCACCGCGATACCTAGCCGCCATGTCGAATTTTGCCTTCGCTTTCTGAATTTACTTCTTTAAGGTGACGTCAGTGACATCTATAGAAAAGCAAGTATTGAGTTCAAATAGCACATCGATTGTTCAGTTTTACGCGAAGTTTTCAATTATTTTTTCTGGAGCAAATGAACGTGACGTTGACCGAATGACAATCTCAAATGATGTTTGTATTATTTGTGTTACAAATTATACGTTAATTTACATCATAATAAAATTATTATTGGCGTTTGCTATAGATCAAAACATCGTCCATACGAAAATCTTCAATTATTGTTAGTTAATTTTAATCTAACAATTTGTTTTCTTAGGTTCATGTAATTTCTGTTGCCTTGTTTAAACATACAACCCTTTTTTGTTTAAAATGTAATTTATTAACTAATTAAATGTTTTTTCATACAATTTTTTGGATCGATCTTTTGAAAATCGGATAAACGCATGGAGAAGAATCGGAGAAGTTGCGATCCATGACCTCTCACAAAATCGGATCGAGCCTAAAAAAAGCGCATTCATAAATTATTATGTACTCCTTATGTACATAATAATAATACATAAGGAGTACATAACGAGTACATAACGAGTACATAAGGAGTACATAAGGAGTACATAACGAGTACATAACGAGTACATAAGGAGTACATAAGGAGTACATAACGAGTACATAAGGAGTACATAACGAGTACATAACGAGTACATAACGAGTACATAAGGAGTACATAAGGAGTACATAACGAGTACATAACGAGTACATAACGAGTACATAACGAGTACATAACGAGTACATAACGAGTACATAACGAGTACATAACGAGTACATAACGAGTACATAACGAGTACATAACGAGTACATAACGAGTGCATAACGAGTGCATAACGAGTGCATAACGAGTGCATAACGAGTGCATAACGAGTGCATAACGAGTGCATAACGAGTGCATAACGAGTGCATAACGAGTGCATAACGAGTGCATAACGAGTGCATAACGAGTGCATAACGAGTACATAGGGAGTACATAGGGAGTACATAGGGAGTACATAGGGAGTACATAGGGAGTACATAGGGAGTACATAGGGAGTACATAGGGAGTACATAGGGAGTACATAGGGAGTACATAGGGAGTACATAGGGAGTACATAGGGAGTACATAGGGAGTACATAGGGAGTACATAGGGAGTACATAGGGAGTACATAGGGAGTACATAGGGAGTACATAGGGAGTACATAGGGAGTACATAGGGAGTACATAGGGAGTACATAGGGAGTACATAGGGAGTACATAGGGAGTACATAGGGAGTACATAGGGAGTACATAGGGAGTACATAGGGAGTACATAGGGAGTACATAGGGAGTACATAGGGAGTACATAACGAGTACATAGGGAGTACATAATCTTACCGCCTTACGGTCCTTTATAAAATAAGACCTTATCTATCTGAAGATTTTCGAGAACAGCTCGTTGAAACACTTGTTGTCAAGGTTGAATTATGCCGACACAGTGTATGGCCTATGTTTTTTGAACCGATCGCCTTATCCCGAGAGTGCAGAATGCTTGCGCTCGTTTTTGTTACTAGATCCCTTATATAACACACGTCACTCCATTTCTTAATAGACATTCAATCCCCAAATTGAAGTCGAGGAGAAAATTGCATCTGGCGTGACTCCTCTTTGGTGTCATCAAATGCTAAGAACCGAAGTATTTATTGTACGTAAGACACGCCGCGCCGCCCCCGCCTCGCTCGGCGCCCGCGCCCCGTACGCGTTATATTGGGAGCAGTACCTACTTATTTATTGTGTACCTACTTACTTACAGACGCGCTCCGTAGATATTGGCGAAACTTAACTTACAAGCGTGTTTTCGACCAAATGATTTACTTACTAATTGTTGTTTTTTTTTTGTTATTTGTATTTTCTTTTGTTGTTTGACAAGAAAAATTAAAAGAAGTCACCCCCTCTGACGCCGCCCCTGGCGGATTTGCGCCCGGATGGCCCTAGGGTAAATACGCCCCTGCTTGGCTTCGCTTACATATAATAATATCCAATAATGATGATCTCTCCTGTCTATTGGTTTGCAATTTGCATACAACAGAGAGTTCAAACTTTATCTCAGATTTTATACAACTAATTGAGATAAAATATACCCCAGTTTTTACGTTAGAGCATTCGTATTTTAACAATGAACTCAAAATTTATTCAATACTTGGCTTATTATAACAAACGCACAAAAATTCTAAACATAACATTTTCGAGTTCGGTGTCATTTAAAAACGACTCTGAACTCGAAAATAGGTAATTTTAAAGAAAGGTAAAGTTAGGTGTGTTAACCCATAAATCACCAGTACGTTTAGGTGCTACATGTAATAGAGTGCGAGCCTATTGCAATTAACCGGGTACAAATGCTGCCTGCTGCCTGCTTAGCAGTTCGGAGTTTGGATTCCAATAACACTGTTCTACCTGGGAATCGAACCCAAGACCTATATATAGCTTCTCGCCAATAAATAGTTCTCAACAAAAAGCCTTTTTTGTCATGACTCGTAAACTACATAGTATTAGCTTATATGGAGCTAATTGTTGTATTTGTTCATTCTGGGCAGCTCTAGGTCCAACTTCCGAAGATTGTCAATGGCCTGTATAAGCCCGAGCGCCTCAACGAGACCTCGACCTTTTTTGAGGCCAAGTTGCACATTAATTACAGTTATTGGTACCTATTAAAAGGTTAGATGTACGCCCATATTCTTTATATGCTCATTCAGACGAATGCAGACGACCTACATCTGTCGATGGCGATTACATCTATAATTCATGCACCTCATTTGATCGTGCTTGTATGTCATATCAATCAGAGTTAATAACTTCTCGGTTGCCAGTGCGTTCAACAGAGCATCAACAGGGGGTGGTTCCTTAATCCTGTGTCATAATTCTTTCAGGCACAAGGAGAGAAAAGACGTCACTGCTTGTTCTGTTGATCGCTTATGTGAGGTAGCATGTGCGGAGATAGAAGGCCATATTATTTTGTGTGTGTATAGACCACCGGCATCAAATCTGCCAACATTTCTAATTGTAATGGAAGAAATACTTACAAAGCTTATTAGAAACAATAATTTAATTTTCGTATGTGGTGATTTTAATATCGACCTCTTAGTCGACTCACCAGAAAAACTAAAACTACTTACTTTATTTAAATCATTTAATCTAAAACATATATTTAATGAAGCAACTCGAATTACAACCTTGTCAGCTTCATGCATAGATAATGTCTTCACTAACACTAAGATTATAAATTCTTCCATGATTAGTGGTGTCAGGTCTGATCACGCAGGTCAACTAGTATCTTTCAATTTTAAAAATAAAGTTCCCTTAAATAAAACTGTTGAAATGAGAACACTGACTAAGAATAAATTGCAAAAATTTTCAAACAATATCTCAAATGAACTTTGTACTTATTTCTTTAGTGGTGCCGACCCAAACATAAATTACTGCTCTTTATTTTCTACAGTATGCCAGAATTTCAATAAAACATGTCCAGTTAAGAAAGTTGATATTAAAAATAAATCAAAATTTAATGAATGGGCTACCCCAGGCATAAGAAAAAGTAGAGATTTTTTATATTCTTTATATTATGAAAAGTCAATAACGTCTGATTTAGCTTTTCATGACTATGTGCGGAAATATTCCAAGATATTTAAGAACGTTTGTAATCAAGCAAAATCTAAACTCATCAGTAATAAAATAAGCCTTTCCAATAATAAGATAAAAACAGTGTGGCAAGTAATAAATAAAGAGACGGGAAACGCAAAACAACGGGATAACGAACTTTGCTTAAAAATTAATAATATAGCTATTTCCGATAAGCTTGAAGTTGCTAAATATTTCGAAAGCTTCTTCACAAACATACCAGTAGAGGTTACGAAATCCCTTTCAGCTTCCTCTACATTAGCAGAATATCTCCTGAAACAGAATTTTTCGAAACAAGTACCTATATTCGAGTTTAAACATATTTCGATTACCACACTAAAAAAAGCCTTTAGAAGTCTTAATTTAAAAAACACAGAAGACTTATGGGGCATTTCTGTTAACGTGCTGAGTGTCATCCTTGATGCTATTGTCCCTATTCTGACAGACATATTTAACCAATGTCTGGATAGCGGGACATTTCCTGACTTAATGAAGCATAGTAAGGTCATACCGATCTTCAAATCTGGTTGCAAGAATGATCCCTCAAATTACAGACCTATTTCTGTACTTCCGGCACTTAGTAAAATATTTGAAAAGATTATGCTTGACCAAATGTTATCTCATTTTAAAATTAACGGAATATTGCATGATCACCAGTTTGGTTTCACGAAAGGCAGGTCGACTACAGATGCAGGAGTGAAACTAGTAACTCATATATTGGAGGCCTGGGAGAGCTCACAGGATGCTATTGGCATCTTCTGTGATCTCTCGAAAGCTTTTGACTGTGTTGACCACAACACGCTACTCTGTAAATTACATCATTACGGAATACGTGGACGAGCTGCTGATCTTGTACATAGTTATTTGTTTAATAGACAGCAAAAAGTAGGGGTAAACGGTGCAGTTTCTTCAGGCTCCGTAGTCAAGATGGGTGTGCCACAGGGCTCAATTCTTGGGCCCTTTCTCTTTTTGACCTACATAAATGATCTCCCTTATATGATGGCCTCCTTATCAGATATTATTCTGTTCGCCGATGACACCTCCCTTATTTTTAAAGTAAATAGAATAGATGGAAAGGTTACAAATGCCAACGAAAGCCTAGTCCTACTCTCAAAGTGGTTTGCAGCAAATAATCTTGTACTCAATGCCAACAAAACCAAATGCCTTAAATTTTCATTACCAAATGTCCCACAAGTAGAATTAAATTTAACGCTTGACGGCAATAAACTAAACACAGTTATGGAAACAGTATTTTTAGGTATTACTATTGACAGTCAATTGCAATGGGGTGCTCACATTAAGGCCTTGTCGAGTAGGTTGAGCTCTGCTGCATATGCGGTTAGAAAAGTTAGGGAGCTTACCGATGTTGCTACAGCTAGGCTAGTATACTTTGCATATTTTCATAGCATCATGTCCTACGGCATCCTTCTATGGGGCACAGCAGCTGACAGAGACTCGATTTTTATTCTACAAAAGAGAGCTATCCGCGCGATCTATAATATGGGGCCTCGGGAGTCTCTTAAAAACATATTTAAGGATATCAATATACTTACAATGCCGTCACTTTATATCTTAGAAAATATTTTATATGTTCGCAAAAATCAGCAGAATTATAGTATTAGGAGTGATATCCACAGCTTAAACACACGTTACAAGTATAAATTAGTAATACCAAAATATAGGTTGTCTAAAACAAGTAAGTCATTTTTGGGTAATGGAATAAGATTTTATAACAAGTTGCCCAAATCTGTATTAGAACTTACCGATGGAAAGTTTAAGGCACATGTTAAACGCATCCTAATTAAGAAAGCTTATTATAAAGTACAAGACTATGTCGATGATAGGGACGTTTGGGGATAGTTGGACTGATACATCTGCACATGTGGCTTCCCTGGAACCTCTGTAACGACGTATGAGTATATCTATTAACTAATCCCAATTTAGTCATTTGTATTTTTTATTAAATATCATTGTTTTTGACTTGATACTTACATATATAATTCGTAAATCTTGGTGACAAGTTTTGTCAGTTGCTTTATATAATTTATTAGTTTCTACCGTTTGTAAATGGGAGAACTGTTTAGAACTTTCTTTTATGCCTAGCTGTATTTTATATAATTGTAATCTTCGAAACATTCCTAAATTGTTCTCTCATGTAAGTATCCAATCCAATTTATAATCCATCATTGTACAATACAAAACGATATTTTAAAAGAGTAACCATGGAGTTTCTTGCCGGTTCTTCTCCATAGGAAACGACTAATTTGGAACCGTGCACCTAGACTCGACATTTCATAAGTGCCTGTATATGGTTTATATGAAAATAAAACTATTTTGATTTTGATTTTGATTTAGAGGTAAGTATTAATAAATTTTGCAGTCGCTGTCACTGGCCTGATAAAAATACTGACTGATAACTAGGCAGCATGGTTTCAGACCTTAGCCTGTTCCGTCAGGAACTAATTAAAAAAAAAGAAACAATCTGTGACAGTGACAGTGACAGTGACAGTTCTCCTGCAGGAATCAGGTGGCTCAGTAGTCTTAATAAAAAATAATTTAATCTATTATTATTAATAAATAACCTTTATTTTTCAGTGGACCCAGATATAGGCTTACAAAAACTAGGAGAAAAAAATACAACGAAATACCTAAAAAAAGGTAAATATCTCAGGCGGAAAGAAAGCACTGGTTTACATTAGGTATTCTAAGTCGTAAAATATTTGGCTGGCTTGTGTTTGGCAAAATATCAACTCAGTGTATATGGTTGACATATTGTATCAGACTAATAGAGTTGATATACTTCAATGTAAGATTTAAGTAATGGTATTTCGTTTCATGTTTTCAGATGGCCGGTCCCACTCGAAATGTTTATTGGAATGTAGTCAGAAATTTTATTGACTCATTCAGACCTCGTCAGATCAGGGGAAATCATATGGGTAAATTTACAACATAATATAGAATATAACAACTTATACACTTGTATTTAAAATAAAAACTGTCCCATAATATATTTGCTTAGATTACAATGTGTGGGATAACTTGAGTCAAATATAATTAGACAAGAATATTTTAAATTTCAGGTAAAGACTACATAGGAAATGTCTATTATGAAATTCCTGCTAATCCTAGTATTGGCAAAAGGAAACCTGCAAGATGGTACAAGCCTCCAAAAAATCAAGATTTTCAAGATCCAATACCTGCTGAATGGGAGGCATGGCTGAGAATGAGGAGGTAAATAATTAATAATCCTTGTGGCCCTCCTATACTATTGAATTTCAAATAATTATTTGCCTACTGCGAGGAATAAAATATTAATTTTTTTATAGATCAGAGCCACCTACTGAAGAGGAAATTGCCAAAAACCTTGCCATTGCTCAAATGAAGAAGATAAATGCTGAAAAATTAGAGGCAAAAAGGTTGAGTGAAGGCGGGTCTCTGCCTACTGTACCTGAAAGAGGCCACCTATCATTTCCTGTTTATACTGAATACTCAACAGGAGACCCGGAAAATAAACCTAAATAGAATTCATAGTGCTATTTCAGTGGTAGTATTTCATTTGTTTTATAATTGCTTAAAATACATAGCATAATCTTTACTTTTCTGCCAGTTACTTTCAATCTGTATTAGCTATAGCTACTTGAACTTGGCTGAACTGAACAATAAAAAGAAGCTGATTTTATAATTTATATTATTTTTATGTTACGAAATTTTATGTTTTGGTCTTTGGGCATCTCATTTTTCTGAATATATTTGTATTTTTTTTGTAACAGAGCCTTATATTTTTAAATTTGCAACAGCACAGTTGTGTCGAGATATACCTAATATGTTAATAAATAAAACAGGCGTGAATAATATTTAGCAGTTATAACATTTATATTGTTTGTAATAGGACATATAAATTGCAAGATATTAACATAAATTACAAAGCATGTCTTTCACATGTTGCAAAATTAAGAAAAATAAAATGTGCTATATTTGTAGTCTTAGCATAAAGGTTCATAATCATATTTTAAAATAGGTATCAACTTTTGGTCTAAAATTGCAAACCAGTCAAGCAATACTCAGTTTAGCTTATTAGTGTTACTTGTAGCTATGTTAACTTTTAGCCTTTAAACAGATTATTTAAACAGACCCCAATGTAAGTTGACTACTTATGTACAACATACTAGAGATTTAATTTAATTAATTACAATGTTTATCTGTAAAATTTAGGATTATGGTGACAAAGCTATAATTTTTTTTTTTGTAAATAACTAATACCTTATCCATGTTATTGATAGACCTAAGCTGTGATCATTAGTGAGTAGTGAATAAATTATTGCTGTTGAATTGTTTTTAGTATTCTACATCTTCTTACTGTAACATAATTGCAATCTTGGCTTTCTAAGTGAACTTAGGAAAAAAAAACGAATAATACACAAGATAAACCAAATTCGGAATAGCCGTTGATCCATAGTCCATGATTGATTCGTTCACAGGCTTTTAGTATAATATGACAAACAACTCTGTGGTTCAGGCCTACCATAAACTTATTTAATACTATAAAATGTAAAATTTGTGAGTTTTGTACGTACATAGAGGGTAATCTCTGGAACGATTGATCTATCGTCCTCCGAGCCTTTACCCAACAATGTTCGGGTAAGTTTCCAGCAAAAGGCAAATGTGTTTTGCCTTTTGATTTTGTTACGGGATTATACTCGACAGTACTTGCGCTGATCCTAAAGCTAAACAAAAATGAGGTATTTTATTGTAGTTACACTACATCTACAATAAAACAAGATTTGAAGCTAAAAACCATGGCCTTCTTATGCATAATAATGATTAATACTGTTCGTTACATATCTTACTTTCTTTTGGCAGTTTGGATCTTGTAATATTGAAGTGTTTTTTATTGGATCGTAGGTATAGGTACGATCGCCGCGATGAAGCCTTCGCCTTCTAACTTTTTGTCACTGGTGCAGGTGCCATTTTTGTAGAAATTAAGTATAACAGTACATACCATCACGCTTATACTCCACGAAGGGTTAGGCAGAGGTACCTATATTAATTGTACACTCACTGTGTGCCGGTATGTTTAGATCCCATGTAATAGGTGGCGAGCCTATAAATCCAAACTCTAAAATTGAAAAAAGCTCCACAATCATGCTAATATTATAAGTGTGAAAGTTTGGATGTTTGTTTATTTGTTACTACTAATCACGCAAAAACGGCTGAACCGATTTACATGAAATTTGGTACCCTAATAGTATGTGACCGGGAATAAAGTATAGGCTACTTTTTATCCCAGAAAAATGTGGGAATATACCGGAAATCCCGAAAAACAGATATAGGAGAACTACTAACGGGATTTGAATGAAATTTCATACACACATAGTATGAGACCGGGAATAACACATAGGATATATTTTACCCCAGAAAAATGTTGGGAAATCCCGAAAAACTAATATTTTACGGGATTTGAATGAAATTTCATTCACAAATAGTATGTGACCGGGAATAACAAATAGGATATATTTTACCCCAGAAAAGTGTGGGAATATCCTGGAAATCCCGAAAAGCTAATACCTTACGGGATTCGAATGAAATTTCATAAACACATAGTATGTGACCGGGAATAACAAATAGGATATATTTAACCCCAGAAAAATTTGGGAATATCCCGGGAATCCCGAAAACGAATATCTTATGGGATTCGAGTGAAATTTCATACACACATAGTATGTGACCGGGAATAACACATAGGATAGGTATATTTTACCCGAGAAAAATGTGGGAATATCCCGAGATCCCGAAAAACTAATATCTTACGGGATTCGAATGAAATTTCATACAGACATAGTATGTGACCGGAATAACAAAAAGGATAATATATTATACCACAGAAAAATTGGGAATATCCCGCAAATCCCGAAAAACTAATATCTTACGGGATTTTAATGAATATTCATGGACACATAATATGTGACCGGGAATAACAAATAGGATATATTTTACACCAGAAAAAATTGGGAATATCCCGCAAATCCCGAAAAACTAATATCTTACGGGATTTTAATGAAATTTCATAGACACATAGTATGTGACTGGCAATAACAAATAGGATATATTTAACCCCAGGAAAATGTGGGATTATCCCGGAAATCCCGAAAAACGAATATCTTACGGGATTTGAATGAAATTTCATACACACATAGTATGTGACCGAAAATAACAAATAGGATATATTTAACCCTAGAAAAATGTGGGAATATCCCGGAAATTCCGAAAAACTAATATCTTACGGGATTTGAATGAAATTTCATACACACTTAGTATGTGACCGGGAATAACAAATAGGATATAATTCACCCCATAAAAATGTGGGAATAACCCGGAAATCCGAATAGCTTACAGGATTCGAATGAAATTTCATACACACATAGTATGCGCTGGCATATTGAATACTTCTTTTCTCGGAATAAAGCAGGAATTTCCCTAACATTGAGTACTTCTTATCCCATGAATACAATCCGACAACAATTGTGTTACTAAGTCTAGGCGTACGAAGTCGCGGGTAAAAGCTAGTATCACCATAAATAATAGGGGGTAAGCTGGTTGCCAGTAACAGGCAGTAACGGGCAGAAATGCGATTCACCGAGCTGCTATTGAGAAATTCTTTATAGAAATTGATTGATCCATCAATCCAAGTTTAGTTACTTAGAACGCCGCTCTTAGCAATCGCGCTTGTAAAGTTGTAACCACTAATATTGTCCTAATACTAATAATGTGTATAAATGTCCAATATGTGGCTTCTTTTTTTATTGTGGCTATACAAGATATTGCGCACAGAGGCGTCTCTAGCACATGTATGTCTCTAGCGGCCGTGTGCAATCATTACCCTGGCGTCCTCTAGTAAGCGCGCGGTCAAAATGGAATGGGTACAAACAACTTACCACAAACTGTCAAATTTCCCCAATCATACTAATATTATAAATGTGTAAGTTTGGATGTTTGTTTGTTTATTTGTTACTCAATCACGCAAAAACGGCTGAACCGCTTTGCATGAAATTTGGTACCCTAATAGTATGTGACCGGGAATAAAGTATATTTATATGTCATAAAGTTTAAATAAATAAATAAATAAAAGTATAGGCTACTTTTTATCCCAGAAAAATGTGGGAATATCCCGGAAATCCCTAAAAACGGATATAGGAGAACTACTTACGGGATTTGAATGAAATTTCATACACACATAGTATGTGACCGGGAATAACACATAGGATATATATTTTACCCCAGAAAAATCTGGGAATATCCCGGAAATCCCGAAAAACTAATATATTACGGGATTCGAATGAAATTTCATACACACATAGTATGTGACCGAGAATAACAAATAGGACATATTTTACCCCAGAAAAATGTGGGAATATCCCGGAAATCCCGAAAAATAAATATCTTACGGGATTCGAATGAAATTTCATACACACATAGTATGTGACCGGGAATAACAAAAAGGATATATTTTACCGCATAAAAATTTGGGAATATCCCGGGAATCCCGAAAACGAATATCTTATGGGATTCGAGTGAAATTTCATACACACATAGTATGTGACCGGGAATAACACATAGGATAGGTATATTTTACCCAAGAAAAATGTGGGAATATCCCGAAAATCCCGAAAATTAAATATCTTACGGGATTCGAATGAAATTTCATACACACATAGTATGTGACCGGGAATAACAAAAAGGATATATTTTACCCCAGAAAAATATGGGAATATCCCGGAAAACCCGGAAAAACTAAATTAGAAGAACTACTTACGGGATTTGAATGAAATTTCATACAGACACAGTATGTGACCGGGAATAACAAATAGGATACGTTTTACCCCAAAATTATGTGGGAATTCCCAGAAAACTTATGTAGGAGACCTACTTACGGGATTTAAATGAAAAGTTGGTGCGCTAATAGTTTGTGATTGGCGCTATATTGAATACTTCTTTTCTCGGAACAAAGCGGGAATTTCCCTAACATTGAGTACTTCTTATTCCATGAATACAATCCGAAAACAGTGTTACTAAGTCTAGGCGTACGAAGTCGCGGGTAAAAGCTAGTGGATAATAAACACTCTTTTGGAGTTTAAATTAAAAATCGATTGCAGAGATTTGACAGTTTTGGATGCCAAAAAGACGTGTCGTTGATTCTGATATTCCGCGGCCAGGTGGCGCGCGCGGCGAGTGGCACTCGGCGCCCCCTAGGACAGAGGACTGCAGCACCCGTGTTCTACGCACACACACCCTGCACCTGCATAGGTAAAGCCGCCTCTGATTGCGCATGTTTTTGTCTAGGCTTCAAATAGATTACCGAGATATATAACAAGATATCGATTGCTACGCTTGAGGTTCTGGGTTCGATTCCCAGGTCAAGCAAAGCGTTATTGGGTCTTTCTATGAAATCCTCAGAAGCAGCTCGGAGTTTGTATTTGTGCACGATTATTGGCAATAGACTCGCCCCCTATTACATGGGACCTAATCACCTAAACATACCGGAGAACTACGAGTGGTACATTTAGTACCCACACCTCTGCCTTACCTACCCATCGGGGAATATAAATGTATGATACGTGATGGTATGAGTGCTATCACTCACACCATCACATATCATATATTATGGTCATACCACAAGGCTATCCTTGCGGTATGACCATTGGACTACCAAGTTGAAGGTCTCGAGTTCGAACCCAAGGCACGCACCTCTGACTTTTCGAATTCATGTGCGTATTAATAATTAATTATCACTCGCTTAAACGGTGAAGGAAAACATCGTGAGGAAACCTGCATACCTTAGAGATTTTTCTCGACGGTTTGTGAAGTCTGCCAACCCGCATTAGGCCAGCGTGGTGGACTATAGCCTAATCCCTCTCAATATGAGAGGAGACCCGTTCCCAGCAGTGGGACAGTATATGGGTACTACATTGTATCTTTAATCTCTAAATTGTAGCATAAACCAAAGTCGCTGTCTGTGTCTATGTTGATGTGTCTCCGTTTAAAGTGTAGGTACTTCTCAACTACGCGACAGATTTTCGGACGGATACCAATAGGTATTATAGACATGCATCATCATCAATCCATTTGCTGTTCCACTGTTGGGCACGGGTTTTTTTTAGATAAATACATGCATATATTAGTAAATTGTACCTGTGCGAAGCCGGCGCGGGTGCCTCTACACTGGCATTTAATACTTATTGATAGGTATCTTCGAGTATAGGTACACCTACATGATAAATGGCACATACCTGCTGCAGTGTCATTTAGGATCTAACAAATACTTTATAGGTTGCGGCAACACTTTAGCATGTGGAATTTAATCGCAGTTTTGAGTTTGATCTCATAATCTCCCTTCATATAATTATATGTATTATGTCGATGGCGATAAGATATGTGGGGATAATAATGAGTTTTAATGTTTGCTTGCAGGTCTTAATGTAATTTCTAAGTATAATAATATGTAGGGGAAGAACGGGCAAGTAGGTAGGTATTGTTTGGTGTTTTATAATTTACATGTAGCAGGCTACATTCGTTTTTAATCAACTTAAAAAAAAGTAGAATTTCATTGTACAGTTGTACTGTTTATCATAATTATCTTCGCCGATAGTGAAACGATTTCGATGTTTCGAAAAGTAATGAATAACTTAGATGAGCACTAGGACCGGATTTTGGGAAATTCCCATGGGATTGGGAAAAATGAAATAATCGCGGGTTGCATCGTAGGTAGGTATAGCCTATACCGTATAGGCTAAAATAAAATTATAGAAAAACGCACCACAAGTAGTACCTAGCTACCTTTAATGTAATAATAGGAAAATTACTACTGAATTATGAGTGATTATACGAACTTACCTGTAAGTGAAGTTCGATCATCATTATATGAAGACACTGTCCTTCAATGATCACCATGTAGTCCCCTCCTTTTCATGGAACCGACGCACGATATTCAAAGATTTTTTAGAAAATATTTCTGCTGAAAAAGAAAAAACTAAACGCCCTTGTCTCCGGCTCCATCAGTTGTCAACTGTAACTGTCATTCTTTTTAAAGCCACAGATTTTCCACAATTTTTTTCTGGGTAAAAAGAAAGAATTCTTTCGAATGGGTGTGGGTGGGGCTCCCGTGATCATTGAAGGACAGTGTCTTCATATAATGATGATTGAACTTCACTTACAGGTAAGTTCGTTTAATCACTCATTATACTTCAGACGTCCTTCAATGATCACCATGTAGATGTTTAAAGCTTCACCAAAATTGTAACAAATGTGTAAAATTAAAGAAACACCTGTACATTTATATAGTTGCTTTACTTTTAATTATTGAATGTTGAACTATATTTCAGTTTATGTTGGAATACAAATTTCGTTATACTTAATTATTTCATTTTTATCCATACCTCAATGCACATTGTGGCACACAAGGCAGTACCAGTGCCGCGAGGCACTCTCCATCAGTCAACCGTCAGATCAAAAGGAAATCAACCAAATTAGATTAATATTATCATAATAATTTAAATATTTAAGTTTTAATATTCTTAATCTTTGTAATCATTTACCCGTAATTAATAAGATTACTAATCATTTACCATATAACCATCCTCCTTTCGGGCGCAGACATTTCTTTGGACATTTCTGCACTGTTGTCAGGCCTCCCGCGGGTGGCGTGCGCGATATCAATGTGCGCGCATTAAAACGATGATATCTCTTAATATTTGTAGCTATACATAAAGCATATATCGATAGAATCCTTATTAAATAAGCTATTATATTCTAAATGATTTAGTGCAATCTTCATTTATTCTTAATATTATTTCAAACTAAAGGAAACTACAGTGGATTTTGGGTATAACGACAATGAAGGGACTACTCTAATTTCGTCATTATATCCGGAAGTCGTTACAGGCAAAGGTAAAGAGAGACACAAACCATAAATTTAACTCCAAAAAGTACACGCTTACCTACCTACTTAACTGATGACGAAACAAAAGGTAAAAGAAGATAATATTACCGTGGTAAAAGTCTTCACAATGAGCTGACCATCTGTATGATGGATGTAAACAAAAGATAAGAAATGTTTGTGAATTAAAAAAATCTTTGTGTCTTTGGCGGTCGACTGCGGTCGCAATATCTGCATGGGATTTCTAGGAATTTGTTACAAATGATTTATTAAAAATAGTCGCTACACCCGGACTCGGCGTTATGTACAACCAAAGTCGCTATAGCCACATGAATTTTGTACTAAAGTATGCTTTAAATTCAAGGGACTTAGATTTAACGTCACTATAGCTAAATGGTCGCTACAACCAAGGTCGTAATAAATGAAATCCACTGTATTTTTTTCCCGTTATTTGGATAAAAACTGTAATAAAATAAATTTAAAAACCATATTTCAATCAAAGTTGTTGTTTTATTTACAATATATTACATAGCAAACAACCTAACAATTAAAAAAATATACCCTCTCATACATTTTTTTTAAACTACCCGTGTTAACAAACTTACGTATTTTTTGCTTACCCGCTCCGCGTCAGCAAAAAATACGATATGTTTATTGTTTAATTCTGAGAACGTTGTGAGTCAAACGGCTTCGGATGACTGTTTATGTTAAAGTATGGTTCGTGTACTTATCGTAAACAAAGGTTCAGATTTGAGAAGTGTTTAGTTTATAAATTATAGGTTCAAGGGCAAACCACTTGAGAATAATCGCTAAAATGGTCCTCTCAAGCTTTGTATTACAGAACGAATTCTGTTGGATCTATTCTTATTCTTTATGTTTATTCTACAACTAGATGAAGTGTAAAAGTCATAATAGGCATAAAAAAGGCACGTCGTCATACAAAAATCTTTTATAATTAAACAATAACAACAAACAATTCACTGCAAAAAGTTCCAAACAATGTTATCCGCCGACCAATAGTAATGCGCCGGAATGCGGCCGACCAATAGTAATGCGCCGGAATGCGTCGCGGCGCTTGCGCCGACCAATAGGAACGCGCGATCTTCGTGAGCACCCGAATACCGCCGAGTGGCAAGCGGCCTGAATCAGGTCGCACGGACTCGCGCGTGCGTAATGGCGCATGATATTTTTCGTTTCAATATTTTTTTAAATTAAACCAATCATTTGCAAATTGAACACTTGTAACAAATACTGTTACATATCTAGACTAATATCTAATAATATTTTGCTTTATATTATACGTTTTTCATTCAAAATAACGTAAAATATGAAGCCGTCACAGTGCGTAATGGCCACCTATGTTTGAAAAAAATATTATTTTCTAAACGAATCAATCATTTTCTTTTCGTTTAAAAACACTTTTTAAACGAAAAGAAAAGTTTTTACGTTGTGCGTCATTTAAACGAAAAAAAGGAATGACAGTTACAGTTGACAACTGATGGAGCCGGAGACAAGGGCGTTTAGTTTTTTCTTTTTCAGCAGAAATATTTTCTAAAAAATCTTTGAATATCGTGTGTCGGTTCCATGAAAACGAGGAGACTACATGGTGATCATTGAAGGACGTCTGAAGTATAATTATTATTATGAACTTAATGCGAAGAGACTTGAAAAGAAATACATATAATTTCGCTTCGAGTACCTATTTATATGATAAAGTTTGTTATTGAAATTTTTATCAATAACATCGAAAACAATAGGGTGGATTATTATACACCGAAGCGTTGAAGTCTAACTGGTTTAATCGTCCTAGGTTGAAGTAGATTCATCATCGTTGTGGTCGGCTTCCAGTCTAATCAGATGCGGCTGAATATCTGTATTATACACGAAGTGACTGCCATCAGACCTCCGCTACCCAATTTCTGGGCAATACTGATATCCTGAGGATAGATATATCTAATAGATAGTTTGTCAGGCGTTTTAGACTTCTGACTACTAGATAATTACTAACGATTGTCATAGGTGTTCGCAAGACAAACGAAACCGACGGTTTTCTGTGCTCTTTGAGGCACGGAGGGGTTTCGATGTGTTAAGAATGGAAACACATCCACAGACTGACCGCGACTAGCGCAGCTTAACCGTGTAGAACGGTTGATCAGCGAAGTTATAACTTAGCCACGAGCCTCTTAACTTTGAGTTGAAGTAGATTGTACCTACTCTAATCTAATAATACCTTAGGTATTAAGAATCACTTGTGAAACTACCACATATATAGAAAACTAGATATAGGTAAGTAATGGGATTCTTTACAGTTGTTATCAAAATCGGTCAATAGGAACAAATATATTTCGAGTACGACTGTCGTGTGTGATAACATTAGTAGGTATCTATGAGGTCGCAGTTGTATGGCTACTGCGCACATCATCATTAATCGAAAAGACCGCGTCTGTCGTAATCACGTTTGGGTAAAAATCACACTGTGACCTCTAGTACCTACGTGCCAATGAGATCAAGCGGACCCAATAGTTTCATAGGGGTTCTAACCCATTGCTAGAAGATTTTGACGTCTGTGGTCTAGTGGTTCGCGTGTCGGACTGCTGATCACGAGGTCGTGGGTTCGATTCCCACAAACCACAAATATTTATGTGATGAACATAAGTGTTTGTGTTTGTCTGGGTGTTTCCTATGTATTATAAGTATGCATTTACAAAAAAAAAGTATATAAGTATTATATTCATTGTCTGGTACCCATAGTACAAGCTCTGCTTAGTTTGGGACTAGATGGTGCTGTGTAAAATTGTCCAAGAATATTTATTTATTATTATTATTTTTATGTGTTTTACTAATCATACCGTTGGTACTATACCGTTCTATTATGTAGATACATAGGTATAACTATATTTAATAAATTATATAGGCACGTACGACGGAGCGTGCAAAAAGTGAGGGACGCAGACAAGAAATTAAAGTGGGCAGGTTACCTAGGTCTTGTTTACCTACTTAGTTTTTAGGTATACAACAAAATTAACAAATGCCATAAGTACCTAAGTTCAACTGCCTGTTCTCCGTTTTCTTATAATACTCTTGTCCATCCAATGGTCGTATGTAAGAAACTGTTTTTATTATTTCAGTTTCCTTTGGTGTACAATAAAGAATAATAAAGAATACCTTCTTTATATAAATATAAACTTCTCAATTTTTGATCAGACAGTATGTGATGAAGATAGTGTTTAGCGAGTTAAGTGGCGCGTGTGACGTTTGAAGTCTGCCAATTGATTATCAGCCTGGGGGGCATATGACGTAATATCTAGAGACAGTAAGCAATCTGTAGTTGTGTGGTATTTTTCCTACGTTAGTAGTCTATATGACTGTTTATTCAGTCGTTGGATAATTTTGGCCGCAGACACACCTCTCCCGGGTTGTCCACTTAGAAGTTTTGTACCCACCGTTATTAATCAATCGAAAGGTTAGATTGCATCAACAAAAGTTTATTTTTTAATTAAACTTTCATTCAGTGTAATTCATCGCACTTTGTTTTCTTAACAGAATACTTAATTATTTATCTACCCATTCACATATACACACATGAATGAAATATTAGTTTATAATTGAAATGTATTGACTTTGAGTGAAAAATGAGTTTACCGACTCCTACGTAAATAACTATTTAATCTTTGTTTATGGTATCGTAAACTAGTTTTCAGTCTTTTAATCAATTAATAGGTACTTATAAGTCAATTGTAAGTTATCATCGGGCACAGCATGATTAATAATATTTATTTAATTGATATCTTTATGCAGAGGCTGCAACCTAAGCTCTTTATTGTGTCTCATCTCAGAAACGAGACTATATAAGTCACATTATCATAATTTTTTGTCATTATTGTAGAGATACTCATCGTAGTAATAGCTCCAAACAATAGACACAATAATAATGTTCGTATTACATTTAAATTAATTTCTGCGCCAAACATTTTTTTTTAAATAATGTCACACGGTTTCAGCTTGTTTAAAGTTTTTATATTAATTTAATTATTTAAATTTTCTTATTATTTGTGCAGCATGGTCGGAAAGAACGCGCAACTGTCTTCAGAGGAGATCTTCGCACTGGAGGACAAGTATGGGTGCCGCAACTATGCCCCTGTGCCGGTTGCAGTGAGCCGCGGTGAAGGTAAGTTCAGCCAACCAGTATTACCTACACTGTCGTTTGATGATCTTAATTTTTAGGATCATCTTTTTAGATGAAGGTGGGGACTTCGTCGAAGAAGATGAACCTAAAAATTAAGATCAAACGAGAATCTAGTCTAGCATAATGAAATAGGAAGCAATCTTCATTATACTTAGTTATTCAATAAAGAATGGAGATGGTCCAAGGAGAGGCTTTTTTAGAGTGACATTTGTATTTCTACTGTCTGCTATTATTATTCATTGACGGGTTATTATTTATAATCTTCCATGATAATAATTAAGATGATAGCTAAGAAGATTAATGTTTTTCTCGTAACTTTTTCCAATTAAGTTAAATTTACTATTAGTTGAGTGTAGAATTTCTAAGACTTGGCTCATTAGACTAGTTAGTCATAAGTGCAACTGCTGAGCAAGAGGTCTTGGGTTCGATTCCCAGGTCTAGAAGTGTTATTGGGTTATTCCATGAAATTCTTATAGTAGAGTTTGGATTTGTGGGCGACGGTGAACTTTTGGCATGATGGAATGGGTTGTGCTATAAATTGAAGTAGGCAGAATATGAAGAACAATTACTATTATTATAAGATCTTGTAAATTACTATGTTTTATGCAAATAAATTGTCATTCTTATTATGCACAGCTTTAAATATTATGAAAAGAAGTTTTTAAGGAACAAGAAATTAGTTGTGAAAATATAATATTGAGTCACACATATTATTTAATCGGTTATCGGTAGTATAATCACACTATAACCTGACTATACAGTACGTATAAAAGCAAGTTAAAGTCAAAATAAGTTTCTTATCGGGCCCTTAAAATATATCATAAATTATGTAGGTACTCGTAATTATTCCATACTATCAAACTCCATATACTTAAATACGTAATTTGCTTTCTTTGATGATAATGCACTTGAGATAATACTTGCGTAGGAACATGATTACGAACTCTACATCTCTCTATCTGCTTTATATTTTTATTTATGTACCATACTTACTGCTGGTAAAGCGTCGCCCCTTCCAAAAACTGGTAAAAAGTTTTCTTAAAATGTACTACTTTTGGTCAGTGATAGCCTAGTGGCATACCACTCTCTCACTCGAGAACTTCGACTTCGAATTCGAATCCAAAGCACGCACCTGTGACTTTTCGAAATCATGTGCGTATTAGAACTACTGAATTACCATTCGCTTAAACGGTGAATGAAAACATCGTGAGGAAACCTGCATGCCTGAGAGATTTTTCTCTATGGTGTGTGGTCTTCCAACCCGCATCAGGCCAGCGTGGTGGACTTTAGCGTGATGCCTCTCATTCTGTGAGAGGAGACCCGTGCCCAGCAGTGGGATAATATATGGGTTGATGATGATGACTGTTTGGTTCGGCATAGCATCTATGAAATTTTCGCTTTCTGCACATTGGGATAAGGAGAGTGACTGTCGTGGGAATAACGTCTCCCATTCTCCCTCCTATTTCCATAGCCTTAGCGAGCATAACTACCAAATAAAAGGGGTGTTTTGTTTACTGATATTTAGTTGTTAACTGGGTTTCTTTTTGTTGTAATTCTTCAGTATGGAGTATGGTATTATGGACTGCCATAAACAGTAATTAATTTATGGAACTCTTATTGTTTGTACAACAATCACATTTTATGATTATTATCATAATCGTAACTCAAATAATAATAAATAGAGCATGCATTTGTCTGACAAGTAATCTCGCTTAATTAGTAATACAATATGATAGCCTCGACGCAGTGTTAGCCTAGTTAAATAACCATTGAACTGCCAATTCGTAGGTCTCAAGTTTGAGTCCTCGGCACGCACGTCTGACTTTTCGCAATCATGTATCATCATCAACCCCATATACTTACTGTCCCACTGCTGGGCACGGGTCTCCTCTCACATAATGAGAGGGATTAGGCTATATAATAGTTCACCACGTTGGGCTAGTGTGGGTTGGCAGACTTCACACGCCGTCGAGAAAATATCTAAAGCATACAGGTTTGCTCACTATGTTTTCCTTCACCGTTTAAGCGAGTGATAATTAATTTCCTTCACCGTTTAAGCGAGTGATAATTCGCACATGATTTTGATAAGTCAGAGGTGCGTGCCTTGGATTCGAAGTTGAGACCTTCGCAGTCCAATGGTCTACCTATCTAGACTATCACTGCTTAATCGCAAATTAATTATAACTCGCTTGAAGAAAGAGAAGAACGGCGAAGGAAAACATCGTGAGTGGAAACGGCATGCCTGTGTGAATTCTAACCAGCAGTAGGCCGACGACGTGTTGGACTATAGTCTAACCTCTTTCATGCCAAGAGGAGACCTGAGCTCAGCAGTAGGACAGTGAATGGGTTGATGATGAACAATAACCGCTGAACTTACTACCTACCATAATTTTAATGTGCTAATACTTATCGAGTGTTTTCGATATCTTCTATTAACGGCATGTTATGAAAAACATGGACGTTATTCCATCTTAGTACCTACTTACTTACGACTGAGTTTGTAGGTATTTAAAATAACTAGGTAAATGATGAAATATGACCTACGAATGTGTCACATACGTACCTAGTGACCATGAATTTATTTTTGGACGTCGTAATTTTGATAAGTAATTAAGATAAACTTATGTAAATACATACCTAGGGATGTTTTTTCAAATATGTAGGATTTTCCAAATTTAATCTACATTTTATTTTATACACCTTTTCTAATCGCGTATGGGTTTTTAGAATTCCGTACCCAAAGGGTAAAAACGGGACCCTATTACTCCAAGACTAAGACTCCACTGTCCGTCTGTCTGTCTGTCACCAGGCTATCTCATGATCCGTGATAGCTAGCCCCTTTAACAAACGAATACTAAAAACAGAATAAAATAAATATTTAATATTCCCATACAACAAACGTGATTTTTTTGCCGTTTTTTGCTCGATATTACAACATGTAGACGCTTGAATTGCCAAATATTGGTACGGAACCCTTCGCGCGCGAGTCCGACTCGCACTTGTTTATGTTTTTCTTCATTCTCATTCATTTCAAAATAGGAGAATGTTTGGTTTCTGGTCTAGGTATTATTCAAATTTCATTTCGAGTCATACAAACTTGACTGGCGTAACATGGGTTGCCGCCCGGGGCGGTTTCTATTGAGCACCCAAAAAAAAAATCATTTGAAGAAATTTATTTCTTGGAGCCAAAATGGAAAATTATTGGTTAAATAATTTTTTAATCCACGCATATATTTTTTTCTTATGTCAGCCATATAAGTATGATATATCTTAGCACGTCAAGTAACAAATCAAAAATTACAAATGCATTTTATGAGTTTTTTCTGGGTTGTGCTGCAGACGGTTTTCTAATTTCTTAGACAAAGTGCATGACAGTGGCTCTCTATAGAACCTGTCATCCTTTGGAGCTTGGCACCCGGGGCTGACCCTTTACGCTAAATAAAGGGTCAGGTCAGCCAGGTATATCTCAGTAGAGGTATATATTATATCAATAATAAGAAATATATGAAACATTTTCACAAGGCACAAATATTTTATGTGATGATCATTAAGTATTTGTGTTTGTCTGGGTGTTTATATATAATTTAAGTATGTATTTACAAAAAAAAAGTATATAAGTATTATATCCACTGTCTAGTACCCATAGTACAAGCTCTGCTTAGTTTGGGACTAGATGGTGTTGTGTGAAATTGTCGAGGAATATTTATTTATTTATTTTACACAGCAAGATTAGTCCCAAACTAAGCAGAGCTTGTAGGTAGGTACCTACTAGATAATGGGTATAATACTTACATACTTTTTTATTTGTAAATACATACTTAAAATGCATAAGAAACACCCAGAAAACAAACATTGTTCATTACATAAATATTTGTGTTCTGTGGGAATCAAATCCACGACCAATCCAGTAACTTTTTATAATTAAATGTGTGAAGATGCGACTTTTTAGCTGTCTTGGATATCTAATGTAGGTACCTAATGGTTTTATGGTGTTATAAACTTATTTGAAGGTAGATATAGATAAGGCGAGGACAATTACAAAATAAAATAACTAAATATTTACTTCTGTAATCTTGAAATTCCGTTAGCGAGCTTAATGGTTTACAGTGTTTTACCAAATACAATAAATATGAGGTACAGCACCATTAACTGACGAAATGGACTGCACAAATTCAATTTGTAAATAAGTAGCTAAAACAACGAAATAAAGGAAGGTTATTTATTTGACATGCATGTGCAAGCATTCAGCCTACCCCTACGTACTCATTTCAGAACATTACACGTTTTTTTTAAACTTTACAGGTGTATTCCTATGGGACGTCGAAGGAAAAAAGTATTACGATTTTTTGAGCGCTTACTCCGCGACAAACCAGGGTCACTGCCACCCAAGAATCGTAGCTGCTCTTAAGGCACAGGCTGATAAGCTGAACTGTATATCCAGGTAACCGACCCATATGTAATATAGGTACCTAAGATTTACACTTAACCCTATGGCAATAGACTTCCCATTTTAAGTGACATATCGGCGTACTACCTTTATCGACACCTCCGCCTAACCCTTCGGGGATTCCAGCCGTGATGGTATGTATGCATGTATAAGCTATCCGATTCTAAGCCGATTCCATAAATTTATGGAATCGGCTTATATTACACGAAATGTCTAAGTCGGAATATGGAATATATACTGACACTCACCCAGGGGAATATAATATATTAAAATAACTTAATAATAATAACAGTCACACACAATTTAAAATATTTTGTTATTAGGCCGCCTACGCGGAACACAGGCGAGCCATTAATAAATTTAAAATTATAAGAAATAGTGGTTGAATAGGGGGTAGGTCCTAAGCTAAAATGACATTGTGTTAAGGTGTTCAATGCTGAGCAAAAAGTAACATTTGGGTAATATACCTACCCAATAGTAATACTGCACGTGTGTGACTGTTTCATCATTGCGTTAACTACGTTGATACGGAATAATGTAGGTACCAACTTTCTTTCTTATAAAAGCTTTACTAAATATTACTAGTAAATTGTATGGTCGAATGGAAACTGCTGTTTGGAGCTCGCAAAAATAACAAAAGAAACGAGAATATATTAATGTCACTTTCATAATCGTTCATAATAAACAATTTTCTGACATTAAATCAACTCATGTAGGTAAAGTGGGTAGTGTCCAGTTTATAACTTTATATAGTCACATGCCGCTATGACCTGTGGTGTTAGCTTGTCTAAGTGTCATCTGTGTTGGCAGGAACAGGAAAGATAGTTACCTACCCCGGTTTTGGAAAACCGTTGGCACCACAATTGAGTATGACTGCCTTAAACTGATGATGATTCAAGCCATAACCATATTATGTAGTATATAGGAATTATAGGCAATAGATACGCCGTTATCATGAAATTTACTAACTATGTAGGTACAACAAACAAGTCGTCTTCTAACATAATTATGGTGTTTACTATTATTTTTCTAGAGCATTTTACTCGGACCAGTTGGGTAAATACGAGAAGTTTATGACCGAACTCTTTGGTTTCGACCGTCTTCTGCCCATGAACACCGGTGTAGAGGGCGGTGAGAGCGCATGCAAAATAGCCAGGAAGTGGGGCTATGACGTCAAGAAAATTCCAGAGGGACAAGCAAAGGTATGAACATCACCAGTAGGAAATAAAATAAAACTAAATAATTTACACACCACCAGATAGGTATGTTAGGTTGTTCAATGTCACGAATCCCACGGGAAGGCACGTGCGGTTTTTAGTCAGTAGATACCTACCAGACCGACATACCCTGCCACCTCCCCTGAGGTGATATCACACGATCCTTGAGGATTTTCCGTACACCAATAAAAAAAAAGATATTTTAGGGTACGTTTTTGTAAAAATTGCTATTAAGTAAAAAAGTATAAGAGCATCCACCAATGAAAAACTATCAAGTATATTTTTTGACAAAATCTATAAAAATATATGTTGTTTTATTCTACTTTAGATAATTTTCGCTGAGGGCAACTTCTGGGGGCGTACACTCTCTGCGGTGTCAGCTTCGTCAGATCCATCATGCTACCAAGGCTTCGGGCCCTACATGCCTGGCTTCCATTTAGTTCCTTACAACGATATTGCTGCTCTGGAGGTGGGTACATAATCATAATTATGAAATAGGTTTAATTTGGTATTTGGTGCTTTTTCAAAGCGTCTCAAATATTTAGTTGTTTTTTTTTTGGATGCTGATCGCAATAGTGATGTAGTGCAGGTGTAAATTGGTAGGTACGCCTCTGCCTAACCCTTTGGAGTTATGATTGCAATAGACTTGACGCAATTTAGAGCAAAGTTTATCATTTAGAGGTTTACTTAAAATATCGATTTCAATTGCATCCTTGATTGGACAAAATCTCAAATCTAAAGATACACACGTATCAGCTCAATAGCTGCTAGTGTGATTATATACTAGTAGGTATGTATATATAATAATAACAACCCTACATATTCAAATCCGTTAAAATTCTTATCCGTAGAAAAAACTTCAAGACCCCACCGTTGCTGCCTTCATGGTAGAGCCTATCCAAGGGGAGGCGGGTACAGTGATTCCTGATGACGGATACTTGAAGAAGGTCAGGGAACTGTGTACAAAGTACAACGTGCTTTGGATCGCTGATGAAGTACAGACCGGTTTGGGTGAGTACTTATGTTAGGGTCATAGTTTATCGCGCCTGTGTCAACAGACTATGAATGTGTTTACTTAAAACATTATATACAAAATATATAAATAAAACATTTCCATTGTGATATTTGGATTACTTATAGAATACGTGATAACACTACTGTTTTCACGTTATTGTTTATCAGGGTGTTTATGTTGCTTGTGCAAACCACTACATACCTTACATTACCATATTTTGCCTTGCAAGAATATTAAGTTTGATTTGCATCGAATGCATCATGCAAAATTATAAGTAGCTGCGAACTTCGCCCATTATTCTGACCGTATTTGACTCCAGGGACTTACAAATAAAATCAGTCAAATAGTTTTAAAGAATTATAAGTGTTACATTATGATTCGGTAACAGAATCAAAGTGAAACACTTAAATCTGTAAACCATAACACTTACAAAATTTAATAGATATAACAGTCGCCCCGGCTAGAAGCCACAAACGCGTCGCACTACGTAGGTACCATGTAACTATCTAAATCCTTAGAACTGTTACACTTATTAACGCATATATATTTTTATACTATATAACGCATATATATTGACTGTGTTAGGTACAGCATTGTATCTGTTACTTATACATATACCTAAACGCGTTTTTTATAAAACTGTTAAAAAAAACAGTGTTAAATACCATAATCTGGTTACAGTTTGAGACCTTGCTAAGTACCTAATCAACAAAACTATGTTATTGCATCATTGTTATAGGTCGCACTGGCAAACTGTTAGCTGTGCAACACGAAGGTGTAAAGCCCGACATCCTCATTTTGGGTAAGGCACTCAGTGGCGGAGTGTTACCAGTCTCCGCTGTGTTGGCCAACAACAGTATTATGGATGTAAGTATCGCTCATGTAGGTCTTAGGAGTTTAGATTGTAATTCACGTAGGTACTTTGAAGTCTTCCTAGGGAACTAGGGATAGAAGGAAGAGATGCCTATTGTTTTCCGAGATATCGGGAGCCAAAAATTCGATTATAATCAGGTTAACGTTTGTTTTGTTTTAGGTGATCAAGCCTGGTACTCATGGATCTACTTATGGTGGTAATCCTCTAGCTTGCGCCGTTGCCACAGAAGCAATTAAGGTAAATTTATGAAAATCTATTATTCTATTTTATTTTAAATTTATTATATTAATAAAAAAACGAATCTTGATGTGACATAAGAACGTAATTACTTACGTAATTATTATAAATGTTTCACGTCATTTATCAATATTATTCAGTTCCTGATTCGGTAGGCTGAGCACATCAAGCTACCACAATCTGTCAATTTTTTTTGATAGATTTTCAACTTTAACACATACCTGCTGACGTCTGTACAAATCTGAACTTTTACAAAAACTTGATTTTATAAAGATATTTTTATCTCAACTACCAGTAGGTGTAGAACCTGTCAGCGGGGACCCCGAAGACAGAATGACTATTTACCTATCTACTGTATTTTGTTTTATGGCACACTAGAAGGAATTATTTGTTACCAGGTACTATTGGGGGAGAAATTATGTGAAAACGCCGAGCGATTGGGTAAAGTTCTGCTTGAGGAGTTGAACAAAATCCCCAAGAACAAGCTTACTACCGTGCGCGGCAGAGGTCTAATGTGCGCTATGGTCGTCCATGACAGTACGTACCTATAACAAAATAGTAGCTAGACTTTTTGGAATAAGCAAATTGAAAGCAAGCTAAAATGCATTATCTATTTCAACTGAGGGATTTCTGTGCTACTGTAAGTAGATATCCACGTAATGTACGAAAGCCTCGTTAGTCTAGTGGTCCTAAGCGCGACTGCTACGCTAGAGGTCCTGGATTCTATTCCCAGATCAAGGAGTGTTATTGGATTTTTCTATGCAATTCTCAGTACCAGCTCGGAGTTTGGATATAATGTGCCTGGAAATGGTAATAGGCTCGACCCCTATTACATGGGACCTAAACATACCGGCGAACTAAGGGTCTACATTGGTGTACCCTTGCCTAACCCTCTGGGGAATACAAGCGTCATGCTATATGTGCTATGTTTGTATATATGTACGAATAATGTGCTGATTATGTTAATTGGCATATAATACAGTCAAAATGTGCTTTGTTTTGCGGAACTAATTGCTTTGAAATTCGACAGGAAAGATATAAGTACTTATAAACTGTGCATAAAAAGTGACGGAGAGCACTATTTCTACCATGTTGCCTACATAAAGTTATTGGGATAGGTTAAATTAACAGATCTACTTATTTGAAATCACTAAACTGCGGAGTGTTGCATACGCATATCAATTCGTGCCTCCACTTTTACGACCCACTATTATAATGATTATTATGTATTTAAAATATTATGTATATACATATATTATAATGATTATTACACCTTCCCACTACAATGTTTGTAAAGAAAATACCTACATAGTTGTTTGTTGTGCAGGCATCCCCGCGTACGACGTGGTGCTGCGGCTGCGTGACGCGGGTCTGCTGACCAAGACCACGCACGGCCAGACCATCCGCCTGGCGCCGCCGCTCGTCATCACTGAGCAGCAAATCAGGGACGGCGCCAACATCATCCGCAAAGTGCTCGAGAGCTTTGATAAATAAACTCGTACAACAATTACCTATAGACGAAAGACGCGTCCACTCCTGAGAGGGCTGTGTTACCACTTTTTAAGAATACGAAACTTATTCTATAATCCTTAATAGGAAATAATTTTTCATAGTCTAAAGCATTTCCGCATATATTCGAAATTATATTTAATATGTTAAATAAAATGCAGATATCTTTCACGGTAGGTATATATTTTTAATAGTAACAATTAACAACCATCTCACAACACACTAATAATCACAGTTAGTTGAGGTAAATACTGTACTTTAAGTAACTTTTATAAACGTGTATGAGCCGAATAAAGGTAAATATATCACATCGCATAGCTCTTTTGTTCCACTGGCACTTAGCATTACAATATAATTAAAGCAAATCTTTTACGTATATGTAATAATGTATAATGTTTAGCTAATTATGAAACTTTGACTGGCTAATATTTTTGTTATATTGTTATAGGTACTGGCATTTACATTTTGTTCCCTCAATTTAGTTCAGCTTCTAGGACACCTACTTGTGCTCGCATAGTGTCAGTCAACTTGGATAATAGGATGGTCTCATCTAAACTCATTTTGGGACTTTCCAACAAGCCTGGAACGAAACAGCGTTAAGTATTACGTATGCGTGAAAACACAATAACTACAACATTGAAAAATCGTTGCGCACAATCTTAAAATTGATTCCACAAAGAAAACGAAAAAGAATGAAATTAGCATTTTTCCGACGTGACGTTGTTACACATGAATTATTAAAACAAAGAATTGCGTAGTTATTTGCACATCTATATCCAGTTAATAGCTGCTTACATGCAAACAAAATTACACGTCGGAAAAAACGTGCTTCTCATGAATTAAGATGGTAAACATGGAATTATTTTAAATTAACAAGATGATACTGCGAGGTGAATTGTTTGTAAAATAAAATAAAGGAGTACGTAAGAGTGCAGATGTTTTTCATTTCTTGTCAGCGAACTGTGACTGCCCATTGCAATGATATTTTTCTTGGCAATGTTCTCACAATATGTTATTATGACGTTCTTACCTTTACTGATGCAGTCCCAACATTCTTGTATCTCGTAACTGAGGCCCGCACTGTTGTGGAAGTGGAACTTATATTTCCCTTTAGGTAAACTCCATTCTGTATTGTTAGCGGCTGATATTTGCAGTACTGTGGGACACCAGAAATAGTCCAACTGAAAATAAGAATACATAATCAATTATTAAGATTAGCATACAACTGCTAATAGCTTGGGCTACGTTGAATGTCTAGTCATATGTAAATACGAAAGCAATTGTGTAAAAGCAAGTGCTCGTCACTTCTTCAGACCGTTTTCGTAAACCTCTTCAGAAAAGTCCGACACAACACTACCGTGGTCCTACTGAAATAAATATCAATGTCGAGAAGCAGCAAAGATGGGTACCTACGGATGAAGTATACTTTTTATCGGTGAAGCCGAAATAAATAATTAGAATCTAAACGAGTGCCTTCATACATCCGGAATGGTTCCTTCTTACAGATCGATCTGAGAAATTCATAATCTTAAACTTTCAGAATGTGTGTGGTGCATACTGATACTGTATGGTATTCCGGGCTTTCTGAATTAATCATATGAATCCAGAGAGCCATTCCGGATGTATGAGGCCAGCCTAATACAACGAACGATCCAATAACTGTACTGTGAATGTACAATTTTATTTACCTATTTTAAAACAGTGTTTGTTGGATTACGGTAACGGTTTTGGAATATGTCAACCTTAGCAATTTTTCATTTATTTATATTAAACATATAACGGTTATAAGATCGTACACAAATTGGCTACAATATTGACTGTATGGGTACGTTAGGAAAGTCTTTGACTGCAGGCACGCAATATTGCTCATTACTCAAAATTTGCTGTTATTCGTATAAATATAATAGGGCTTGGTGCGGACTAGACTATCTTGTATCAACTATGATCTGATGAATGTGACAAGTCTGTTAAAAGGGTTTAAGGATAAACGAGGTTAACTAGTCCTCACAGCTATAGCTCCCTTGGTGCCCACGATTTCAGCTTTGTTGGTCATGTTGGCGCGGGTGTGTGCGGACAGCGTGGCGGTGCGGCCGTCCTTGTACTTGAGCGCGCACGACACGGACTCGTCCACGCCGGACTTGCTCAAGTGCCCCGTGCACACGATGTCCGTCGGCGGCTCCTTGTATATGAACTGTACTAGTTGCAACATATATATACCCAAATCTAGCACCGCACCACCGCCTAAGTCTTTCATTCTGAAATTATAGTCGGTTTTACATTAACGATGTAATTTTAAGTAAATCAGTATAATTATATGGATTAGTTTATAGTTTATGGACATGCGCAAAGTCTGTTAATGTTGAATCGTAAATAAATAACTCGGTAATATTAATTTAAAGATGATGATGGTGTTAGTATTATTATGAATTAAAAGCAGTGAACGATAATAAATATCTTACAAGTTCCTCTCAATGTCGTTAATTTCGACCCCAAATTGTATGCTGATGTGATAGATGTCCCCAAGCCCGCCAGAAGATATGTGCTGATCCAAAGCGTCGTAAGCAGGGAAGAACCTCGACCACATCCCTTCAAGGAGGAACAGTTTCTGTTCGCGAGCCAGGTCCACCAGCGATTTAGTTTGTTTGTAAGTCATGCCCATAGGCTTTTCGCATAGCACGTGTTTACCATTCTCTAACATTAATTTAGTTATTTCATAATGCTGCAAATTGAGAACACTCACGAATACAATGTCTGGAATCAAGAAAAATATTTCCGATAAATCCGAGAGCTCGTGTCGTGCGCATGAGCATGTTTTGCATGAGGTACTTATATCGTATTAGTGACAGTCAGCCGTATCTTGCCTTGAAATGTGACCTCGTATAAAATCTTATTCAATTCTAGAATAAATAATCTCCTATTACGCATAATGTAAGTTTGGAGGTAAATGGTGCAATGTCATATCACAGTGAGTAAGAGCGTTGGAGGACTGCTGCCCGAAACTTGTTTTGAGTTCTGTGTGAACTACCGATATACGGATCGAAGCGCCACTGAGTAGTAACTGAGCCGGCTAGGCATTTCCTATATAACAAACTAGTTCCTAAAAGTGCATCTAAACGTATCTTGTTTTCAAAAGTAATGAAGAAGAAGAATGATTATGAGAGTAGGAGGCAATCGCGAAACTATGATCCCGAGTGCAAAGCGAGCCTAATGTATAAAATAAATGCAAGCATATTCAATGGCAACCATTCAAACCTACATTTTAGATAGATATGGATCAGAAAAATATGTTTTATTATTCACCATTCTTGAAACATACATTTTTAACAAGCGTAGGAAATTGCAATTATTTTCATTGTTTTTTACCGTGTATTTATTTTCAGGAAATCATTCAATCGTGACTATTGGTGGTTTCCTCGACAGGTACGCCAAGTTTCGGAGAATAATTTTCTTGCAGCATACTGCGTTATTGTGCCAGTGCTGTACAACTACTATATGTAACTACTTCACTGACGTTTATGGTAGTCAACAGGATACATTTATACTATAATAAAGCTGAAGTTTTGTTTGTTTGGTTGAACGCACTAATCTTAAGTCTCGAATTGAAACAATCTTTTTTTTTGGATAGTCCATTTATCAAGGAAGATTATAGGCTGTTTATCATGTTTATCATCACGCTACGACCAAAATGAGCCGAGCAAAAAGGAAAAAAGGCGGGTGACACCGCAGGAGGCAGCTATATGTATAAGATAATATAAAGGAAAGTACCTATCTACTGTCTTATAAATATGAACCTAGTATCATTTTGTACCTAGTATCAAAATAAACTTCTGATATAATATAGTATATGTACATATAAGAGTCTGTTGCAATCAACAAAAACAAACATTTTTTAATCAGGCATAAAGCAAATCAGGCGGGTTAGTAGGTAGGCCGTAGGCTAGTTTTTCACTGTTTTTTCAAGTGTCGGAGTCATTCAGCTGTAATGATTTAGCTCGTTATCTTTTGTTTGTTTACTGTTCCTTGTCTAAACAATAGGACGTTTTGTTACCTATAGAGTCATCACGCGCGAGTGCCTCGTAGCCTTCATAAGCTGTGTTGATTTTGTGGAGCGTGGCCAATCTGTGGACACGATCTAGATCTTTGCCGGCTACTGCGATGACGGTGTGTTGGCCAGCCGGTAGTGTCCCCAGAGCGGTCAAAAAGTCGTGAGCTATCATACCCACTCCAGCTATTCCCCATTTCAGTTGAAAACCCATCTGGAAAAATACGTTATAGATTTCATAGACGTTTGTAAACAACGTCGACGGCGTGACTGATGGGCTATAATCTAAATCAGCAACGGCTTTTCAGATAAGATTAATATCATTATGTAGTCAATTAGGGTTACAGTCGATTATGATGACGATCAAAATCTTAATATGGACGCTTTATAAATTAATTTATATTCCATGCAAGTGTTACGCAATAGCTTAATGTATTACTTAACCCTGCATTACAGTGACAGTGACTATTAGAGGTCACTTGTGAGTATCACTGTTAGATATCAAGTAAGGTGCATTACTTTGTATATGGTATTCAATCTGTAGAGCAAGTTCTTAATCCCTTGAAATTTGATTTAAAAAATCGTGAATAAATTCGGAAATTTGTGGCAATTAAAATAAGTACGTTTTTTACTTACTTGTTGTAATGGACAAGAACGTGGTTGGAGTAATAATAAAAACTGTGGATTATTCGTAATACGAGCTTATGTTATTGAATCACAGTCTCGCACGGTAAAACATTATAACTGCTTATTCCACATTCATTATGGGTGCTTTGGGTAATTCAATAATACCGTAATTGAACGCCGATATGAAATACGACACTACCCAACAGGGAGAAGTAACTAAAAGAATTTCTATGTACATAAGTGTGCAAACATAACAGAGCAGAGTATTAAGTATTTCTTATCATTTAAGATAATCACGTAAAAACGTACACAATGTAGTTATCTCTACTTCACTGTGCGACTTCAATGTACTGTGATTTGTCCTCACATGGAATGGACTGGTACAACAACCTGCCTCTGCAGGCCTCTTAAATATGTGTGAATTGAACTGAGTACACACTACATAGGGTAAATGTATATGTATTATTCCATGATGTGTGTCTATTGGTCAACTAGGTTGATTGGTAGTCTGTTAGTGTTACAAGAGACAGGAGATCATAATAATGTTTATTAATGTTCATGAGCATTGTGACACACAGTTACAAGAGTTGCAATATATACTTGTCTGTTTCGTATAACAAGCTTGTTTAGTTTTAGTTACCTTTATTAATTGGCAGTGTGTAGTCTACTCTGTCAATTAAAAAGGTTACGTTTTTAGATGAGGACCTGACCCTTCTCATTCTAGCAATATACATTATGAGATATGTTCACCAATGGAATAGTAAAGGACTGAGTAAATAATATTGATTATGACGTCTGTGGTCTTGTGGTTCGACTGTTGGACTGCTGATCATTAGGTCGTGGGTTCGATTCCCAGGCACAAATATTTAAGTGATGAAAAAAGTAACTTTTCCACGCGGACGGAGTTGCGGCCAGAAGCTAGTAATATTATAAATGCGAAAGTAACTCTGTCTATCTATTGAGCTTACACGCCTAAACTGCTGAAACAATTTTGATGAATTTTGGTACAGCGATAGATTAGACCTTGGTGAAGGACATGGGCTATCCTTTTGTATCAAAAAACCCTTTGGAATGCGGGTGAAACCGGGCAACAGGTAGTTATTAATAGAAAGTATTTAACTTGGTATCAAAAACAGGTCATTCTTAAGGAATATTAAAATCGCATAAAATCTGATAACTGCTGGGTTTTTTATTCATGATGTAGAGAATTGTAAGTAATTTTCTTCTTTCTCTAACTAAACGCTTGTTTATTAATCAAGTATAACAACGGACAATTGGTTAATATTTTAAGGGCAGGGGATTTCCCTACTCATAATTATCTATAAATCTGGGTATTTGTGGTATATTTTTATTTATTTTTTCCTTATCACCTTAGTGTCTGGTGAGAAACCAGTTATAATATGAACAATTAAACATTATGATTTATCTCCCTTTGACTCTTGATTGTTGTTTACTTATAGTAATAAAATATATTCTCACGATATAGATTATGTAATTTAATTTAAACGTTAATTATTTTTATGCAGATAGGTCTCTACAGAACATGTACTATGTTTATTAAGCTGTTAATGGATAGTTGTATAGTTAATAAATTAATACTAATGAAGCAGTTAGGTAGGTAGAAATATATGATGATCAATTATTGTGATATCTTGTTTCTATAATTGTGTATTTATCACTAGGTACTTACATTTGTTTGGTCATGCATGGTGGGGAGATGATTTTCTTATAAAGTATTATATTTTATTTCATTTATTTTGCAACCAGTTCAACTAAAAATAAATAATTTAATATATTAGTAGATATCAATTTATGTTTTCAACTTATTTATTTCTTTTTAATATTATTATACTTAATAGCATCTATTGTTACTAATTAAAAAAATATTGTTTAAGCATCTGTAACACTTGTCAACAAAGAAGTCAGGCAGTAATAAAATAAAAATCTAGAGAAAAGAAGACAAAATTTATGATTGAACTGAAACAAGGACGGTTTTCTTACATCGACTTACTAAAGTTACAAAATAGTAAACAAATTAGATATGATTATCGGTCTGTTTAAATAGTAGAAAACTTACCCATACAATTCCATTCAATATTAGCTGTAAAAAGAAGTCGACTTACCGTATAGGAAATCAGCTGACTTGAACAGTTGGAAATATCTGTTCTGATAGAGACGATGGAGTAGTTCACCGGTTTTATAACTTGTTTAACTTTAAATTTTTTGTGTATAACATTGACAATAACTTTTATAAGTTACATAATATCTTCGTAAGTATCTTATCAGAAATAAACGAATAGAAGGAAAAAATAAGACAAACAGCCAGAACAAAGTACGAACTACGATCGTAGGATAAGCGCACAACTCAAACGAGCGTCAAAGATAATCAATCGAAGTCGAATGAATGAATGCGATCGCGTTGCTAGTGAAATATTTGAATGAAAGTGAACTTACTCAATGAACATAATGATAATGAGCTAGCTAGTGTGGGACTGTGGGCCCACTGACCTATAATATTACACTGTTGTACTGGTACTATAGAGGTCAGTGTGTGGAACTGAGAAAGTGAATGTGGGAATCTGTGGGAGTGGGAGGTGTAAGTTGTAACCTTGATCGATCGATATTGCCAGCGAGCGATGTAACTGTGCAAGTTTGTGTTCACTATAATGTGATTTTTGTATTTTATGTATTTGCAGAATTTAATGTTTCAATTTCAATCAAACTAAACTATTATTAATAGTACTTGTGCCACAGCCCACAATATCACATTTTTTTTCAGGTAATGTGCTACAAAGGCAACGGTAAATGCGAAAACGTCGCTGTACCTACTACTGTCGGGTGTCGAGTCTGATTCCAACTTCCAGCTCATTGAAGTATTTCCACATAATTTCCATACAAGTATTATAGAGGTCAGTTTATTACCTGTAATAAAGAGGGCTATGATATATATTCCTTTTCAAAGGCTAAACTTCTAAGTAAATTGTTTAAACTTTAAATTAAAATGATTAAATTACTCTATGCTTGTCACTTTACTTTATGACTTATGTCACTGTCACTGTCAGTGCCAGCCAGGCCAGCAAAAAAAAGTGTTTCATTTTCATTGTCAAAGATGTGATAGCACAAGATTTACTTTGTTTTACATTTTCTCTAATTTGCGTCTAATTTATTTATTTAAAACTGAATGTTTTGCAATGTCATTAGTGTTGAGAAGAACGTATTTGAAAGCCAAGAATAATATCCTGTCTTCCGGTAATGGAAATATTTCCTTGTCTGGTCCATTAATATCTTTTCCGCCTCGAACGTTCAGTGACGACAAATCTGGCAATAATCCACAATTTAGTAGCAGTACAATATTAATAGAAAATGGATTTAATGTTCAAGAACTTCCAGTTGTCATAAGAAAGTTAAGAACTCTGTCAGACATAGAGAACAAGCCAACTGAAGAACAAGCAATAAGTGCGCACGATTCTCTCAACTATCAGCTAATACAGGAGGAGTTTAGACAATGCTTGGATCTGAGGGAAGTATTCTCTTTACTCTCAAAGTGTACTAAAATAACTCCCAACATTGCATTAGGTGCTATTGAACGCATTTATGATATTGAAAAGAACCCAAGCTCATTAGTATTGGATTCCAAGACTATGCACATAAATTTAGCAAAAGGAGCTATTTTAGATAAACTGTTAAGGGTGGTAATGAAAACTGAAGACACAAGGACAATATTGAATATATTGAACACAGTTTCATCATTTATGGAGCCATACAAATATAAGTTCCATGATGAACTTCTTTTGAGAGTTATTGATAACAAGTTGTCTGTGGAACAACTTTGTGAGTTTATAAATTTTCTAATCAGAAATAAAAATGATGGCAAGTATGCTGAGACAATTGATAAACTGTGGGTTGGATTTGTAGTTAGAGAAAATGAAATAGATGAAACAAATATTGTACAAGTCTTTGGTATTCTGCATGGTTTGAAAGTTAGCAAAAGAATAATTTTGACATTACTGGAACAAAAATTATGTGATTTATGGTTTAAAATTAAAGTACCAGTTATGCAAGACATATTGACCTCTTTTGTCATAGAAAAATATTTGTCAATACAATCATTTGGTGTTGTTGGTAGTTGGCTTTGTGCCAATATACATAACTTAGATGATGATACATTATTAGATATTATTTCTAAGCTTACTAGGCTTAAATATACTGATGACCAAATTGAACGAGCAGTTCAAAAATATTTGAAATTCAAAGGTTCTAGAATAGACAGTTATGTTGTTATTGTAGGAATATTAAACTTTTGTATGCAATTCCAAATTTACAATGAAGAGATATTAAACTCATGCAGTGAATACTTTATCAGGAACTGGTACATAGTGCCTCCTAGTTTCCTCAGGTCATTTATATATCCATATGGATATTTGCATTTTGATCCTGCAAACAGCACAGCATTTTGGACTCTTATAGATAAAATATTAATTGAGAAATTTGATAAAATAAACAGTAGTGATCTCAGTTCAATATTATTGTCTTTAATTTACATTGGCAAATATCCTTCTAATTTAATATGCAGAATGTTAAGTCCAGAGTACCTAACTAAAGTAAGCAACCCTGAAATATTGAAAAGACTTTATTTGATTGATACTGCAATGACATTAGAATATAAGAATTATGCAGGTCCTCTCTTACCTAAAGATCAGTGGTCCAAACCTATCTCTCAAGATTTTCGAGTTAAGAACATTTTGGAGAAAATAATGGAGACATTGGTAAATGTTGCAGGTGGTAATGACAAATTGTCTTTATCTGTCTCTGTTCCATACTTGCCTTCTGATGAAACATACTTGTTGGATGTTATGTTACACCCTGCTGGTTTGGGCAGCAAAACATTCAACTGGAAATCAAAAACTATTCGCAATGAAAATACTGCCATCTTAATTCATTTGCCTGATCACTATTGTTCTAATAATGAGCATTTGATTGGCCCACAAGTGATGAAGAAAAAACATCTCAAAATTTTAGGACTCAAGGTTGTAAGCCTTAAGTATTCTTTACTTAGTAAATTTTATACATCATACAATAAAAGTGGTTTGAGAGAGTACCTTGTTGAAAGTATTAAAAATGCTGAACAATGCATAGAGATGTGATTAATCTTTACTATTATGACTATTCTTGATGATGACTTTTAATTATATAATTACATATATAGATTTTGTATACAGTTACATACTTGTAAATTAAGGTAAAACAATATTTTTCTAGTCTTAAGGTTAAATGCCTGACTACAGATAATAAATATTGTTTTTTAATCTCTAAAGGGGCATGTAACCATACCAATGACATACTTATTGATATTTGCCATAAGTACTTTGTACTAAGTTTTACAGCAAAATATTTTGCAACTTGATAATAATATTACTTATATAGAGAACAATAATTGTGACAAAATAGGTTTTGTTACTAACAATTTATTGTGTCTCCATTGTTCATGTTGATTTAATGAATAAAATATTTTTACATTATATTTACTATGTATCCATTTTATTTTATTTGATGCCTATGCCCACTAATTTCAAATAATATGTAAATATTTCACCTTTTCGTCGGAGTACCGACGAAAAGGTGAAATATTTACATATACCGCCCCGATCGTACAGTAGTACGATCGGGGCGGTGGTCTAGCGAACTCTTTCGCGCCAAGGAGCCTATTGCCATTAACCCAGCGCAAACTCCGAGCTACTTTTGAGAATTTCATAGAAAAACCATTGGGTTTAGTCAAACAGTGTCATTGAACACTGCTCGACCTGGGAATCGAACCCAGGATCTCAAACCAAGTAGTTGCACTTACGACCACTAGGCTATTGAGACAAAAAGTACTCGTAGTAAATATCAGGGAAATCATGGTAGGTAAGGTAATAAAGGACGGATATTTTTTTATTAGTTTATTTTATTATACTCGTAACATCTTTTTCTTATAATTACTCACTGACTAACTCTCTAGAATTATTATTTGAATATTTTAATAATTTCTTAAACAACTGTTACACTTCGAAATATTTTTATATCGAAAAACTCGTTCCAGATCAAAATACATAATATTAGTAGTTAAATAGCATACCGCCCAGCGATCACTATCTATACTTTTCGTTATTGCTCAAAATCTTGAGAATATAGAATGTTACAGTTAAGAGTAAGCTATCTTTGTTCGCTTTAATTTCCAAGACCAAGAAGAGTTTTCGAATAGCTCTGTTTCATTATTCGAAAATCTATGTAGTTACATTACTGGCTGTTTTTCATAGGCTTTATAAAATACAATTTTCAAAATAGATTCGAAGTAGGGACAGCCTTGTTTTTCATTATGTACTTTGTAATTTGCAATACGACAATTTTCAAGTCAAAAAAGGTGGATGAGTTCAGGAATTTGCTAGATTACGCGGGTTAAGGAGCATCTACATCAGTGAAATCACAGATAGAATATGGCGGTGTTAACGTGTATCCACGTTACCTCCCATTGTTACTCATAGCCAGAAATGACTACACTAATTTTATAGCCATAATGGTGTATCACAGCAACTCTAGCTTGAATATTAAATTGTAAAGAATGTGTTTACGCTGACTCACAGCTTAAAATCTAAAATAGGTAATTTAATAATTTTACATCAATAATAATTATTTGATACTCGTCAAGTACAATCGCCAAGCGATTTCAAATGACGCAACAACAGCGTATTCAACAATCGTGGCCGTGAATGCGTTGGCGACTGTAGATTTTATATTTTTTAATGACTTTTATAAAGCTAAAATGTAAAACGACTGGAATTACGAACACGATTTTAAATCTATCCGGAGTAGAACTATGTATGTGCATGTTGTTAAATTACAGCTACATAATTATGTTAGTACGTGACACTGCTAACACATAATGAATATAACTCCGAAGCTATTTTTATAAATATTACACACATTACTGATAGTTCATTGATTTTGTAGTTAGTCTACCAAAGTATGCAAATAGGACAACCTACGCTATAGTATTGCCACCGTCTCATTTACTCACTGAAATAATGATGTTTGGCACATGTATGACGTTATCGCGGGCATCAATTAACTAGAATCCTACTTAATAATTCGTTCTAGGTACCTACAGTGTCGGTTGTCAAGTAACATATACCTAAGTAGATAGGTGTATGCTATGTGGAGCGTGCTGTCAACGAGGGTGCTTAAGTTTTGCTTAGAAAGCTCTTGACTCTTCTCAACACGCACAACGTCCGTCCGATTGGATAATGAGCTTCTAATCGACAGTTTTCTAACAAAATCCAAAAAATTATAATAATTATTATGTCCTTACAGAACACAATCTAGTTACCAATTTTATAATTTTGACTTAAAAAGTTATGAATACCTAATGTATACATATATTAAAATTTGATTATTTTTTATCAATTAGTAAATATATTTTAAAATAAATAATTGTCCATTACCTATTAATAGGCATAAATAGCTTTATACGTAGATATATTTTTTCTATGTGAAAAGGAAGATATGTGATCACTATTTCATTCCATCCGTGTATTTAATATCACCAAGTGATAGAGAACACATTCACAAAATGAAAACGAGCGGTTTTTAAACACGAAATAGTCGTTAAATGTTGATTTATAGATTAATATAATTTAGAATGATTTATACTTAATCTTATTAAGTGATTTAATTTTGTTAATGTCGCTATGCTTCAATGTGGTAGACAGAGCGGTGGCCGCGGGCCTCGTCTGGTTGCTAGGCGACCGAGTGGTCAGTTACTGCACACTGGTATTTTCATAGACGGTTATTCGACAGTCGATTTATAGAATAACTAACATCTACTTACTTAATTTATTATTATGGCATCTACAACCATGACAAAAAGGAATACTTAAATGTCTTTGAAGTTATTCCTACTTTGTTCGTAACGCAGAGGTGCGCGAACGTTTACTTGAAGTTGTGAGTACGAGTAATGAAAAGGTTACGATATTTTTTATTGGAGAAAATCTTAAAAATACCAACTCTTATACAAAACTCGAGTTGACGCTATCGTAAAATCTTAGGACATTATGTAGGTAATTGATAATATTTTTTAATAGGTAATCTTTACAGATAGGTTCATATGATCATCAAAGAAATATATAATAAATATAATAAACCCCTTAATCAAATAGGTTTGTAAAAAGAACGGAAATACAGTTATCTATTTCACCTACAAAGTGTAGTTAGCTAAATATCTGTAAAATGGTTTATTAGGTATAATATATCTAATTGTATTTGATTTCATAAACGAAGTTAGGTAAGTATTATTGAGTAGATGGTAGCTCACTTACGGACTAGGTTATTATACAACACCGATTCCTATTTGGCAGTTATCTAACACTCTTTATACGAATAAGAAATAGTTCCTTACACTAATGTGGTGTAACGGTAAATAAAAATTGACAAGTTTTCATCATACGTACGTAAACGCAGGTTGCATCTTTGTAACTTAGTTGTTGACCGTTACAGATGTCTTTATCCAAAATTAACTAATTATATTATTAATATTTAATATAATACCTACGAATGCTGAACATTAGACAATCATAACATTTGAAAATACTCGTTCTTGGTGTTTCAAAGCTAATGCAGATGTCTACATGTGTGAACGACTAGTGGTTAAGTCGCAAGAGCAAAGCTTGCACTCACAGATGTCCTTTGGAAGAATTGACTTACTCATTAGATACCGTTGTTATTTTAAGTTGTGAAGTGTATCCACGGTATAGCATTATGTTATTACGCGTGACGCACTTTATAAGGCAGATGAATCGACTCTGAAAATGTAGCACGAGCTGAGCTACAACGGAACAAATAATTACAATGAGTCCTACTCCACGTTATCTGAATATATATTACCGCTACCACTTAAGTAAAACTAAAACAATAAACCTTTATATAAACGATCACAGTAAGAAATCATCTACCTACGCGAATGTGCGCAATAAGTTTCCAAGTTAGTCACTAAGTTAGTTGCGACGGGGGATCGCGTTTAACTATTAAATCTTCACGCTAATACTAAAATACGAATAGTTAATAGTGACCTATGTACCCCTCTCAGCACGTTCTATTTACTGTTCAATCTACTCATCATAAAAACTCGAGGGTTCGCCCTGTTATGTCTACTAAATGACTATGTTTTTGGTATAACGAATGATGTATGAATCAGATATAGCTACTATCGAAAAGTGACTAGAAATGTTCTCTTTTATTGAAACTTTCTCAAAATCTATCCGGTAAGCGTGAGTTCCAATTCGTAACTTCTTAATTTCTTGGTTCAGTCCCACGGTAAGTTTTAAGTTGAGCAGATGTAAAAAATCTTAGAACAGAATATTATTTACAAAATACAATTTTTATATAGTTAAAAATCTTTATGGTTTTTAGTAAATGTATATACTCTTATAAAGTATATCTACGTTGTTTTAACAATCATAAAAAATAAAATGATGTATAAAAATGATACAAAGTAACCTCTAAATGCTAAACCATTTACAGTAAAATAAAAGCTATATGGCATGTCGATAAACAAGAGACCTCTCGGGTGCTTAAAGTAACTCTTAGCTAGTCTATATAATAACAAAACAACAAACTTAGAGCTAACGTCCGACAGATAAGGCTCCTCATTAGATACATACATTGTATCCATAAATATCTATACAACAGTGAATAAATTTCAACACAACGTCACTCTAAACCGCAAATTCAACAAAACGTATCGTAGAATTAAGCTAATTTACAAGTAAAACGAACGCCGAATACAATCATCGTAAGAAAATACATACAATATTTTTGAACGAACCGGAACGCGACGGTCGTGTCGGCAGTCTTAGAAGTGCGCGGGGGCCGCGGAACGGTCCGGAGCTTGCGGCGACCGGCGCAGGCGCAGGCGGCGGGGGCCGGAGCAGACGGCGGGGGCCGGCGCAGGCTGCGGGGGCCGGCGCAGGCGCAGGCGGCGGGGGCCCGCGCCGCTCACGAGTAGATGGTGATCACCTCGCGCCCGCCGCCGCGCACCATCAGCACGCGCTCTAAGCCCTCCGTCAGCACCTCCAGGAACTCCATGTCTGTAGAACATACGACATGGCGACTCAAAACTTATCTTCTTGTAAACACATTACATTACATAAAATTCTATATAGTCGTTGACATTTGTTTAGATTTTTATAGTGATCCGTTGACGATGTAAATATTTTTCTTTGTCGATGGTACGAAATAAAAAAATATATGTATAATATTAATATAATAATTATGGTAGGTGTAATATTAAACTATGATCGACAAACTTTCTATATACCTACATCAAATTTACTGTAGCATTTCCTACGCTCTGGACCACCTACTGTAAACTATGGGTGTTCAAACATAGTAAGTGCTACGGATTGACTAGCGTAGCAGTGCTACGGTTGGACTAGCGTAGCAGTGCTACGGTTGGACTAGCGTAGCAGTGCTACGGTTGGCCTAGCGTAGCAGTGCTACGTTCCGCTACGCTATATCCACGGCAAATCTGTGCTCTCTTACCTCTGTTGGATATTGTGTGTGACGCAGTGTCATGATATAGGTAGTAGGTACTACAATATGCTTACAGTTGGACTCGCGGTCGATGTTGGTATCGCGCGGCGGGCCGGGCAGGTTGAGTATGACGAGCTGAGCGTCGTGTGACCGCGACACGATCACTTCGTTCAACTTCACCGCCGTGTGCATACGTCGCACCGTGCCCTCGTCACTGATACACATGATTCACATTTATATCAATGGGCTTATATAAAATAACTGTATATTGATATTAAAATTAGTTATGTGTATAAAAATTACGATAAATTGGCTCGTGTTGCTTAATCTGTATTTGTTTTTTATAAATTCAAGTGTGAAAAGCAGGAGGCTTTTCATCAACTCCTAAACAGTTAACAGTAATAGTTTATACTTACGGTGTGATGTCGGACAGGTTGGGCTTGGGCTTGACGGCGTCTCCGTTGGCGCCATCCTTGTGCTTGTTGTCGTCGGGTGGTGGGCTCGCGTCCTCGCACTGCGACCGTTCATCGGGCGAGTCCCACATTGAATCGATTATGTGCAACAAACTACTTCGGAAATCGTCCTATTCACCCCAATTTGTAGTATTTCCATTTCCAAAATTAAATTTTGAATCGCGAATTGTTTTTATGTTGCACATGACGGATTCAAGGCGAATGAAACACGGGATGTCATATATTATATTAATTGTTAAACGATAACTCACTACTGACATTCAAACATCCAAACTCTTATCTAATGTGGACAACGAAACAAACTAAAGTGAACAAATCAACGTGAATGAATTCATCGCAAACATATGACCACCGTGTGTAAATTCGCTAGGACTCATTGGTGACTTTATTATGAGGGTGGGGTTCAATCATGAGTAACTTAAAGAAAATGTTAATTAAAAATATGGCAAAACGTGATCGCAGTGCAATAGAGTAACACCAGCATTTTTTAATAACACAATATTGCGCTGAACAATGTCTGCAACCCAATCCTCTTACCTTGTTGTTGCTCTATAAAACTATGGCCGTATCATTGTAATTGAGACTCGAAAGTTAAAATAATAAAGTAATCGTAAAATATAGGTTTATTCCCGCGAGCAGCTTAATTCAAAATTTTATCTCTCTAATGCAGAGATATAGCATTTTTAAATTATAACATCAAAGTAACAGGATTAGGCTGCCTGCGCAGATAAAACGCGTCTTGAATCTGTCAGTTGGACTGTCCATCAAGAAAAGTTTTAATCTTTTGACAGCCACGTCAATAACGAAAATCCGTGTTCTCTACGCCTAGCGACAAATTCTAGTATTTAATAATAGGTAAAAAAACAACAAATTTTTGTATAGGTGTGTAGGTATATTGAACTAAAAAAAGTGGTATTTTTGACATGCTATGCCGTCGTTGGCGTGGTGAGCAAGTTTTCATTTGACGTCTATACACGTCCGTGGCGGTCAAAAGGTTAAAATATAAATTAATATACTCGACTGCGCTATATAAACGTAGGTGAAAGTTGTCGTGCATATTTATGCATGTCAAATTCTTAATTGCCTCGTATCTTCCACGTTTGGGGTAAAATATTGATAAGATTGCATTAAAAAAAAATACATTTCTAAGTTGAGAAATGTTGAGAAATCCACAATTAAAATCCACATTGACATTCAAATTAATGCACAGAAATATTTAATTATAATGTCAATGTGGATTAAAAAAAATGACGTGACGTTAAAACGCAGTCGAGTTTTTAATTTTGTTTGTGAACATTTTATTGAATGAAAAATTAATGAAATGAATAATGGCAATGAATTTGTTGTCAAATTATAATCAGATCATGAAAACTTAACTAGCTGAGAAAATAAGAAGCTTGTTAATGCATCATAATAATTAATACAGTCAATACTTTAAACAAAAAATATGCACAGAATTATTTATAGTCATTTTAATTATTGGTGTGCAAATTGCACAAATTGAGACTAAGTATTATATTGGTCGATTGGATACCCAGTTCAGGATTTTAAAACATTCCTTTCGAACTAGTTAATTAAATAGATGAATATAAATACCATCAGTAACCTATACTTCAGTTCCCCAATCTAATCTAGTTAGTCAGAAATTAATAAATTACTGGCTCAATATTACAAGTTAGTTCAAATCTTTGATTTTTTTTTATATTTAACTCTTATCATAAGTCTGATAGTGTAGTAATTAGTATTATCTCTTCATTATAAAAACCCGTAAGTATGTAAGGTTAGTTATTAAAAAATGTAAGCCATTTGTCTAATTTGCTCACGTCAGTAGACGGCTAAGTGCATTATAAACAGTTACAGGCAGTATATTGACCTTCTCGTCCTTGTCTTTGTCGTCGGTGTCGGCGAGTGGCGGCGAGGGTGCGTCGGCGGGCGCTTCGTCGCCAGGCTCCGCGAACCGCACCTTGCTGGCGGTCTTCACGTCCGCGTGGTGATGGTCCACGATAGCTTGAACCTGTACATGAGAATTACTTTTAGCGGTTGTTGGCGTTGGTTGCTGGTGTTGCCGTGCCGATTGTTGCCATGTTCGTTGGTGATTGTTGCAACGTAACAACAGCATGATCTGAGACGAGACCCAATAGTTGGAATTTTGAGATTTAGTATTGGGTCTGGGCTTAATAAATACTCAAAAAGACTTATGTATCACCAACTATTAGCTATATTAGTTTTAGAGAAAAAATAGGAACATTTTGATCGGTGCAGTTTCATTTGGAACTAAAATAAGTTACAAGATTCTTGCCGTAACGGAGAAAACAGTCGTATGGTTTATAAATAGGTATAAACGCTGATTATCTACTTCGCCGTGAGCAGCATTCACTATAATTAAGTTACATAATATCTATCTGAAAAATATTTGCAAAAATGGAATATTTGTCTCGTTGATATAATTAGGCAGCGTTCAAAATATACAAACATTAAATTTACCAAAAAGTCTGTAATTTTAGTATTTTTTATATAATTTGTATTGATATCTATATTATAAAAATAAATAGATATAACATATTATATAAATGCAGTAACAATATTAATAATAAATAAATATATATAATTAACACCAATTAGACAAGATATTCGTATAATGAATAACAGGGCTTGCATGCTATCCTATTAGTTAGGACTTTTACTTTAGGAACACTTAGAGGTTATAATAAATGACAGGGACTTAGTTTAGAATGATAATCATGTGGGTATTAAAAACGTGCTAATAGTGATTATATCAGCCTAGTTTTGTCCAGTGAAGAGTGACGTACATAGTGTGTGTACGAAGTGTATAGATTCTATTATACATATACGTGAAGGTAAAATGAAGAGATAATCTAAAACATCAAAAGCAAACATTAAGTTGTAGTTAGCCAAATTCATGTTTTACTGAACTGGTGGATATGTGGTGACAGAAATGTTTTACGTACCTATATCATGATGAAATAGCAAATGTTGGAGATCGTAGCTATAGAGAGGACAACATTTAATCTAATATACACCAAGAATTCATTAAAGCTAAAAAGAAAACTCATCTACACATTGCTTACTTAGATCAAAATAACAGCAAAAATTAGTGTAGCCTTCACAATGCGGGAGATATTTGTAAATCAACGAATAGCTAACAAAATGCTCTTAAAGAAAATAAGTGGACTCAAATCAGGGTTAATGTATCCACTTTACCAAAGGCAACTTCTCCTCAGCGTTTTCACGATAATCCACGAAATTTTGCATCTGTATTGTAGCGACAGACAAACATGTTAGTTCTAGGTCAGAGTAGAGTTATTAATATATAAAGCTTTGTACAGTTTGAACATTCATGTCGTGAACAATAATTGAATTAATTTCATTAAGATTCTGTGTACGTGTATGGGACTCACCATGCCCATGGTCTCCTTCTTGTTGAGCCGGAGCTCGCGCAGCATCTGGTTGCGTTGTTCCATCATCAGGGTCCGTTCGTAAGTGTATGCAGATATGTCACTGTCCGTCTGTAATATTGTGACGATTATAATTAAAGTTAGATTTTCATAATGGGTGTTATTATACTGGACGATAACTGCAATATCATTTCCCTATTATTACACTTCGACTCAGCATACTTTCTAAGACAATTTGATACTTGCGGGAAAAATAAAAAAATCTATTAAGTACTCACCATTTCAACAACCTCCACCTCGGCTTCAAGTCGTAGCTGGTACAGGAACATCTTGAGATCTTTCTTCATCTGGATGGAGTTATCCTCCATCTGCGCAACGGTGAAAATGCGCATCTTGCAGTTCTTCCAGGTGCGGTGTTGTTTCAGCAGGAACGGCAACAGCATCAGCATACCACCATCGTGTACGATCCACCAGATGTCAATGTTTCCAGATACCTAGTACGTAAATAATATTAGGTTGTAATGTTTCATATTTCAAAAAAGTTATTATTTAGGAGGTACTGGAGAGAAGAAAAGACAATCACTAATTTGAAATATTTTTTTTTATTCTACTTAGGTGGCAAACAAGCATACGGCCCACCTGATTTTAAGCGGTTACCGTAGCCTATAGACGCTTGCAACACCAGGAGTATCACTTGCGTGTTGCCGACCCTGTATTGAAAGAGGAATACTTGGGTTGGCAGTATAAGGGTCAAAGTCCCCCCCACTGCTAACACAACGTTTCCTCGTGGAGCACTGGAACCTTGCTCACCGTAAGAAACACATCACAGCTCAAAGCAGTGTTATTTTACTTCGATTTACTGCAAGGCGGAGGTACTTACCCAGTCGGGCAGCTCCAATTTAAGTGGAATTACTCACACTACGCCCTACCTCTCTTTATTTACAAATTGCGGTGTCACAGTACTATTTCATCTTAATTCAGGTATGTGCAAAGACAGTCAGACGAAATTAAAATGACAGAATCAGTATCAGTGGTGCATTGACTTTAATATTTTTTACCTTCTCTGTAGAGTCTGGGAAGAAGTTGATTCCCTTAGGCACGAGCATGGCCATGCGAGCGGCGGCAACGGCGCGCACGGTGTGCAGGAAGTGCGCCCAGCGCGGCGCCGCGCGCTCGGCCTGACGCCAGCCGTACGGCCACCCCACGATCACCGTGTTCGGCTTCAACCCGCCCAGCCCCGACGTTTGGACGCTGGTAGTAACACACATGGACAAATGTCACGTGACCATGATGCTTAACTTATAGCAAACAAATCCTTAACTTATAGCAATTAACGTTCTCTTGGATATATTTTGGTGGTGCTTTGTTTTCACAGTAATTTATTTTGAAACTTTTTTTATCTGCTCTTGAATGAATTTGAATCAAACAACGCAGTTATAATTAAATTAATTAATGTTATTCTAAACTTTATTAATAAGAATTTGTTAATTATAATTTAAACACCAGCCGGTCAAGTTATCCAAAACTGTCAATTTATCCCAATTGAACATGAACCTTATAATTTTGTATTAAAGTTGAAATTCTATCAAAGAAATTTGACAGATTGGGGTAGCTTTTTGCTCTGTAAAAGTATTAAATACCACGGCAGGGTCAAGAGTACTCAAAAATAACTTACAAATGGCTGAGTCCCTCAGCGATATCAGGCGAGACGAGTACGTCGACGAAGCCCTTGACCTTCTCGTCGTCCATGCACTTGCGTAGGTTGTGACGCGCGGTGGACGCGTCACCGGAGCGACGCGGGAACTCACCGCCCAGCACCGACACGCACACCGTCAAACCTTTTCCTGTATACATTATATACGCATGTAAAAATCATATAATTTTGAAGAAAGTATTATGTATAAAATAATTGTAGTATTCTATTGACAGCTTATACTAACCTAAACAACATTATCTAACTACGAAAAAAGTAATATAAAATTATGTTTGCACAAAATACATATTAAAAAGTCTGAATCGAGTAAATGGTAGCTAATAAGGTGTGAAATCTAGGGGTCCATGTAGTATTTAACTGATCGACGTAAGTTTATATACTACATCTATCATCATCAGCCCGTATTCGCCCACTGGTGGACGTAGGCCTCTTTCAGAGAACGCCACTGAGCTTAATCTTCAGCTCTTCAACCAGTCGTTACAGTTGCCTTCCACATAGCGTCACTCCACCTAGCCGGCACTACGCTTGCCTAGACGCGATCTCCACTCATTTGTTTTTTTTTTTATTGTACGTACTTATGTAGAATCGATCGTCTTTGAAAATATCTGTACAGTTTTTAAATCAGACTCACCAGCTTTAAGTTGGTTAGCGAAGGCGAGCATCTTCCTGTAAGTGGGCATCAGTTCGTTGTTGAGCTTGGCGAGCACGAGCACCTGTGGGCGCCAGTTCTTGGTGTGTGGCGGGCCCTCCTCGAGCCGCAGCAGCGAGTAGCGAGCCGCCGACAACGCCAGACCGCGAAGACCGTCACCCCACTCTTTCTCAGCTCTATAAGGCGCAAGGTGGCAATATTATTGATGATTATTGATTTTACATTAAATAAATTAAAAAAAAAACTTTTTGGCGCTTTTATCATTTGATTGAGTGGTGTTTTAGTTAAGGCAGTGATGGTGATTTTAGTTTTGGTTGTATTGTATTTATTACTTTTGGGTTTGGTTGAATATTAGGTTTTGAAAATTAAATGTGTAAGTACCTAAAATTTAACAGGTTTGAAATAAATATAAATTATTGTTAACTTACCCGCGGTATTCAATGTATTTGTAGATGAGACCGGCCATGCCCATCGCAATGAGGGCGTAGAACCATGAAGTCATAAACATGATGGATATGCACAGCGTGAGCCCAGCTAGGGACAGAGACCTGGAGAAAAGCGAGAGTTAGGATTCCCCAGAAATTTAATCATGTACATAATGTTTTAGCATTCCTTATGTAAGTTCGTTTGTCTCTGGCCTGTCTATAAAAGTTTAAACAACTTTAACTTTTAATACAACAATACTTCTTCTTCACTTGAAATGCGAACATGGTTGGACAAAATTTGAAATAAATTAAATCCTGAAAATACTAGATAAAACAAAATTGTTCATTCTTACCAATGGTAGTATTTGAAGCGGGGTCTCCAGTTGGGGGTCTTGAGGAGAGTCTGTAGGGCACAGGCGAGGTTAACGAAGCCGTAGCACATGAGGAAGAACATGGACAGTAGTGGCGCCAGGATGTCCACGTTGCCTAGCAGGATGCCGCACTGGCAGATCACCATCGTCAGGAGCAGGGCCCTGGGGAAACGCATAGCTATAGGTCTTGGTTCTATGCTAAAGTTGTGATTATATCTGATAAAGTATCAGTGTCCTGTTAAATAAGTAATTATTTTTTCACGTGATAATTAGGACCTAGCAGTAATCCTAGCAAAAACTACTTGTCAATATCTACCTCAAAGGTCATAGGGATGTCACGATGTTTGAACCCATCATATTACTCGTATATTTTATTTATTTGAGCTAAAACACAAGACAGTGTTGTCACATCAACTGAGATTTTGTGGTTTTCTTGTCGCCGAAACTAGTTATAATAATTGTATTTATTTCTAGACTGATTCCTTTGATTAATTTGGTTTCTATGGGCAAAGAAATGTTCCTGTTGAAAATTGAACTATGAGTTTTTGACTCACCTAGTTGGTTCACCCCGACTGGACGAGACGGCGAAAGGTGCCAAGAATGGTATGATCTCATCTTTGGCGATAGCTTGCAGCAGTCGTGGGGCACCGGTGAGAGACTGCAGACCCGCGCCCAGGGTTGATAGGAACGACCCGATTAGGATCACCCATTGGTTCGGCCACGCCATGTTCGCTACTACTAGCTTACCACCAATGGATTGACCAAACCTATAAAGTAAGAAACACAATAAAATTATTGGATAAACATTTCTTCGAGTTTTTTGTTATTCAATATTTTGTTACACATTTTGAAATCCAAGTTCTGATGAACTGAAGGTACTTTGAGCCTCGGATTTTAGAATTGCGCCAAATTCTAACTTATATTGGAAGATTATTAGAATATTGGTGAATATGGGATGAAATCTGTGTAAAATCAGCGTAGGATTCTAGAAATGAGCTCATGATGTTATGAGATAATCTAAATACCTACCATGAAGGTTCATAATAATCTATAACAAGTACTTACTTATCTCTGAGTAGCAGATTGTCGACAGTGCCAGCAAACAGGAGTACGCATGATAGGTAGACAGTGGATGTGGTCAGAATGGCGCAGATGGTTCCGATGGGGATGCTCTTCTGAGCGTCAGCCAGGTCGCCGGAACGGTTGGAGCCGGCCATTATACCTGGGTACAAGATTATTAGAAGTAGTAATATTGACACCTTTGACTTCTGATGTCATTCAGAGAAACGAGTAACGTGTACCAAGTATAACTCGGATGGGAGAGAGCATTTTCTTTCTGCATTAGGTACCGAGACCAGCACATCAATCTATCACAATCTGTCAAATTTCTTTGATTGATTTTCAACTTTAATATTAAGTGATAAGGTTCATGTTCAATTGGAAAAATTTGAGAGTTTGGAGAGCTTGACCTGCTAGCGTCTGTACACGATGACGTGGCGGGCGAAGTGTTGGATCAGTTCCTACCCGGAACAAATATTTGTATGCCCTACAAGGGATGGGTATATGTCAAAACATATACTGTATGTATACTGTATGTATACTGTATGTATACTGTATGTATACTGTATGTATACTGTATGTATACTGTATGTATACTTATTATATCGTAATATCTTAATTACCAGTGACAGAGGGGAAGAATATTCCAATCAAGATGGTGAAGGTCGTGGAGAGGTCAGCATACACTTGGTTATAGGTGGGCCTTTCCATCTGTTCAATGTCATCGGGTTCTTTGCCGTACGCGATGTACTGGCCCAGCTGCAGGAACGAGTCTTGTAAATTGTCGAAGAACACTCCGCTTTTCAATCCCTAGAAAATAATCATGAATATATTTACGTTTGTTGTTACAGAAAAGAGTTATTGCGTAGTTATGGATTACTTCGAAATTAGGAAGATAACATCATTCTATAATGCATTTAATGTTCTCCATACCTTGATGCCCTGTACGATAGACACGTTGTGCGCCAGGTAGTATGGATCGCAGGTGTTGTTGGGGCAGAACAGCTGGTGCAGCGGTGCGCCAACCTCCTTGGTGCAGTTGTTGATATTGATGTCCTTCAGCAGTCGCTTGCCCAGGACACACATCCTGCAAATTGTATATTAGGAGACAAGCGAAACGAACATTGGAATTATTGGTCTTTTGATGTGATGATAAAGAGATTGACAATTATTTCCACATTGTGTCGTAATTCTGATGCAATATAAGTCTGGCATTTTAGTTCATCTCCTCTCAGAATGAGAGGAATTAGGCTATAGTCCATCACACTAGCCTAATAATAACAGACTAAATAGCAGACTTCACACACCGTCGGGAAAATCTCTAAGGCTTGCAGGTTTCCTCACGATGTTTTCCTTGACCGTTTAAGCGAGTGATAATAAATTATTAATACGCACATGAATTCGAAAAGTCAGAGGAGCCTTGGATTCGAACTTGAGACCTTTGACTTGGCAGTCCAATGGTCATATTATTAGGCTATCACTGCTTTTATCGCTGCTGCATTCTAGTTAATTCGTGTCAATTTTTTATACCTTATTATAAAAACATTATTTTTAAAATAAGGAGGTAATGTATCTTTTCTTTTTGTAGCTTAAAATAAACACTGAGCAATCACTGTAATTGGCAAGTTTGGCAAGTAAAACCAATCTCTGAAAACTCTGTTAAGCTAAGGACGTTAGGCTGCGATAAAAAATACTATCTTATCCTAATGACTTTGCGAGATTGATGGCGTCAAGTTTATTCATACTTTGAAACTTTTGCAGCTACAGGCATGTTATAAAAGCCGGCTGATGTTATCTCTGAAAGCATCTCGTGTGTGCCATTAACAGGCGTTAATGACTCATGAGACTATCATAGTCGCCGCCTTACCCATGCTTGGGGTTAATGTTCTACGACTGATGTTCCTGTACTAAATTATCAAATTTTGCTCGTTATGGCCAAAAACTGGCTTCCAGTGGCAACTGTTATTGTGACGGATGTATACATTTTGATTGTTCTTTATTTTAACGTTATACATTACATTTACACAGATGTTCTTTTTACCAAAACATTGCACGTATTTTTTTGTGTGAGTATTCTCCGTAGATCTGAAATTTCCTTTATTTGAGTGCCGCAGGGAACATTTTTCCTTGAGTACTAATTAATCCCCAGCTGTTGGATCGCGGAGACCGAACGGTAGTTGCTCCATATAAATCAGTGATATAGATAGTTAGCCACAGCTGGTATATAATAATACTTACTGCAACTTATCGTTTCCATTAAAATTGACAAAGATTCCAACGTAGACAGCGGTGATGGAAAGTATGACACAGGCGAGCGCGATGGTCGCAAATTTATTGACAAACTTGACGCCCACGAACACAACCATGCCCATGATAAGCAGGAGCCCGGTGCCATACACGCGGAAGTTGTTGTACATCGCCTCAGGGTCTTTTGTGAAGTCCCCGAAGATAGACATCCACGGCGCCATGTACGTCTGTTAACGAGAAGATTTCAGTGTCGTAAGAAAAACGGGAAAAAAAAATGGTACCAGAAATCAATTGCATGTTTCTTGTAAAACCAATACTTTCGGAAATGCTGGACGTAATATTCCTAGTTTAAGAAAAAAAGGCATAGCAAACATATTTAGTTTCTCATTCGAAGGTACGTGGTCATAGTCATGGCTAGATTGGAGAGATGGTCATGTCAGACGAACGAAGTACGAACCTACGAATTGCTCCAGATACCGTCCTAATTGCCAGCTATTTGCATATTACGGGCTTGCGGCTGCGTTTATACATTTTATGTATTCTGTATTCACTGTTTTAGTTCGTGCTTGCTCGCTGCCTGTGAGTGCAAGTAGAACGCAAATTGTACGAGTGTAAAGTCGTTTACACACGGAGATACATATACAGACACAATATACTTTTCTAAACTAACAAAAACCAATTCATCAAGATGTTTTCACGTTAAACTATACCATACTTAAATCATCCTTAAATGTCCCACTGTTGAACTTCCAACAGTTTTGACATGCTTTTTCATTTTATGTTTTTGTGTGTTTATAAACATAGTTAAGAATACAATTTGTTCTCTTTATCTCGACGGCAATTAACGTATGAAATGCGAGCATTACATACTCAGAGAACCTAAATAATAAATAGTAGTGTCGTAACTCGAGTTAGCTTTGTATACGTTCCGCAAACTCAGATAAGAATAAAAGTTTAATTAGCTCGTTATACACGGTTCAGTGTTTTTGTATATTCTGCGAGTAATCATATTTTTGCATTTATTTGAGTTTATATTCACTTTTATGTTTACTTGTGTCATACAATACCTTTTCTAGAATGTTTTTCTATTGTTATTCAAGGTAGATAAACAGTGAGCATTAAAGTACATACAATTTGTAGGTTACGGTCATTTAACAAAAAACCCGTAATATATTGTGGAAGTAGTCTTTGGTCAAAGTAATGAATGCCGCAGAATAAAATAATATATTATACGTTTCCCTTTATGTTGATTAAATAATTGAGACGCACCTTCCAGAGCTACATAACAATGATTTTTCTATTGTGTCTGATAATTTTTCTTTGACGACATGAAGGGTAATCGCGGTAAGTATTTTAAAGATCACAGTTATTAACTATCGAAAGCTTGGTTTTAGTAAATTACTAATGACTGAGTTGTAAGGATGATGAATGATTTATTATATATTATCATAAGTATTATTAATATTTAGGTGGCTGCGAAGTCTTCTTGTTCTAAATTATTAATGCTGGCTGTGTCGCGTCAGCACTAAGAGGCCGACCAACCGCATCCCTGCGTCGGATCGGGCCGCAGAGACTAGTGTGACGTATGACCTAGCTACTCCGCCTCTACGATGTATGTTACATCAGCATTGCTTGGCTACAACCAGTTTCTAAACGATTTTAAGGCTTTGGAACCCTCAAGAAATTTATTTTATTTTATGGAACCCATACCTATGGATAATAATTAATAAAAGATACTGCAATTTACAATAAGTAATAGTAAACGGTTACCCCGGTGACTTTAAACCTAAGGTTCTGCGGAACCAACTTTAGGAATTGCTGGTCCAGTGCATACGCGGGACTTTTAGCTTTGATGACGTTACCATTGCTACGGGGTTTGGTGTTTGTTCATGAAAGTTTCGTGATCCCTCTCACAAATTCTGTCGCAAATACTTACCAGAACTATTTCAACAGCTCCAACGATGTACATAGCGGCTGCGAGTGTGGTGCCCGTGTAGAACAGCATGCCGACGGCACCGCCACACTCGGGACCAAGCGCGCGCCCGATCATAAAGTACGACCCGCCCGCCGGCACCACGCCGTTCGTTGCGATCGCCGACATCGATATCGCCGTCAGCATCGTCTGTCCATATAAATAATATAAATAGAGTCAAACAGGGTACTTATATACAGTAAAGTAAGTAAGGGGTAATTGCTAACAGTAGCCACATAGTCCTGTTTCCCCTATTAATTAACCTTACGTTTATTGTTTACAATTACCCTGGTTCGGTATACTGCTGTTTGGTTTTACGTCTCATGTGTGTGCCGTAATTTGCCTTGTGAGTTACCATTGGGTTATGAAACCGGTCATAAAAATCCTATAAAGTCGAGATTTTTCTTTTTGCGTAAATTCTATCAGTTATAGCAAAAAAACCTTGTTTTAAATTGCGGACCGAACAAACATAACTTTTCGCATATTATCTGATACATAAAATGAATAAAAGAATGTTGCCAGGGGACCGGACAACGACTCATAACATAAAAGTCACAACAAAGGTCAGACGTTGCTGTTTGTAGTCTAGATTTTATCAAAGAAATTCAGCATTAGCAACAAAAGTATAATACAGTTAGACCGAATAAATAACCTAGTTAGTGCCTAAAAGATTTAATAAGCCGTCGGCAACTTAAATTAGATAAGTTGTGGGATCAGCCATTACTAGAAGCGCCATCAATGTATAGCTTTAGAAACGAGGCTCGGGCAGACCCCGGGGAAATTCTACGTAACAATAACGTAATCAAAGAAAATATAGGCTGCCGAGGGAACAACGCGGTCGATGAGTTATTTTCATTCTTCTCGTAGTTTTATGCCGCGGTACAGCGATAAATACCTATGTGTATTTGTCCTTTCCAGTTATTTTCTCCCATGCGGGTTGTTATTCGTGCGTCATCGCCTCCCTCGGAGAAATATGAATAGCTACATGCGTAAGTAAGTAATTTTAGTGTTCAGAATAATAATACCTACACAAAATTATCTACTTAAGATACTTGTATAAGCTTATTAAAGAAAGAATTTCTTTCTTTAATAAGCTTAGCACCACATTACATATGAAGATAAGCTCTAGACGATTCATGGAGACTGGTTTTTCGTAATCATAGAAAACTGTTTTAACCCCCCTGTTGCTTCGACTCAAAACAATAGCAAGGAAATTAACAGAGAAGTATATTTAAAACTTACCGTACAACAACAAACAAGCACAATCAGAAATCCTTGTATAGCTCCCGCCGTGCCGACGACCCAAGTGAGACGGATGAAGAGGATGACGCCGAAGATGTTCTGTATGCAGGGCAGGTAGACGCCGATGAGTGTGCCCATACGGGCCGGGGGCGCCGGCTTCGCGTCAGGGTCCGCGGCCGACGCCGTTGGGATCGTGTTGGAGTAGTTCGCCAGCGAGCTGAGGAAGGTGGCGGCTCGAGGCCGATCTTCCAGCTCTTCCTGTTAACAACCAATAAGATTTTTATGCGTGTTGTACAAAAAAAAACATTAAGCTACATTCCGTTAAGAGTAAGTTAAATTCTTTTTTTTAATGTAAAAATAAATTTACTTCACTACTGCTAACTGTGCTAATATTAAAAGGAGAAGAGAAAAAATGAAGAAAGATCAATTTCGCTATATTTATGTGAACATATTATTATTATGTTTACATTATCCTTCTGATAATTATCTGTAACAAATATCTACATAGCCTTCGACGTATTCATACGGTTAGCATAACTTATAACTGACACGTTCAGTATTTAACTATCGCTTATACACTTTATCGTACCTATGGCTGCACATAATATTATGTAAAATACGACTCCAGCCTCATGTAATATTGTAATGAAACATACGATGTTATACACTATCGCTTCCATTTTATCGTCGTCAGGCGAGCGAGTTATACCTAACGTATTCAAATCACGTAGCAGACTTGAAATATGTTTAAATCCACATGTAAAAGTAAGACTGAAGAAGATCCCAGCGGTTTCTACAAAGTCAGACTAAGTCAAGGTTACATAATCATTGTTTGACACCCGCCTGTTCTCCCCCGCAATGTTGAAAGCGGTTATGATAACGTTGGAGAGAGTGACGTTTTCATGATAACGTTCTCGTTGCCGAGATTGGACGCTTTGTTACTTCCATTATGATTACCGTCTTTGCTCCAATGTTTTGCTGGAATTTATAGCTGTGTACAGCACTGTGCAAAAGTCTTACGAAAAGGGTATAGCGACCAATAAAAATGTGTAAGAATTATTTATTGCTGAAAGCTTTTAAAGATTTTCTTAATAATGCCAACACAAAGTTCTTTATTTTAGGGGAGTTGTTTATTATTTCAATTGAAATGTTTTTGTTTTTATTTATTGTACGAGACTGAAATTAATTAAGAACCACATTAAAGTTGAATGTGCGCGCAATATTCGTATGAGATAGGATTTAAATTGTGATCTATAGTAGGTATAGGAGTTTTTAATTCCGCGTATGTAACACGATATACGCGTGCCGAGTGCCGAAAGCCGAGACCCGAGAGCCGAGTTGGTGGAACGGGTGACTGCGCGTTCGTCTCCGATTGCTCCACGCTCGTATTTTATTTACGCGCCATTTGCATCGCATCGGCGCGCACCGCTCACCGTGGTTCCCAACATTCCCGTCACTTGCGGGGACCGAATGTGTTGCTTCAGCGTTTCCTCTAGGGAATGTAGGTAAATCAGGATTTACATCGCACAAAGAACGCAAAGGAACGAATTAGGTAATTCAATTTAAAATGGATTTACGATCTATCGGATGAATTTGGTTTTGTGTTCACAATTCGAATTTAAACATTGGTGACTTTATGTCTCAATGCTTTTTTCTTTTTCAACCACCGTAGCATGATACAAAATATATTTTTGCAATTATATTCCAATTCAAATACAGGTTCCACCGAGCCACCTAAACATTTTAACCGGTGTAATCAATAAAGCCACGAAAGATCAAAGTCAAAAGCAAATCTTTTAAATAACAATAATAGTCCTAAACGCCGCGTTGTGAATTATGTTGAGCAATAAAATAAAGGCACACAACACGAGCAATTTATCTCTGGAGCTCTTTTCCTATTTGTTTTCATTTGTTCCGTCGGCATTATTCGGCACTTTATTTGGTATCCGGGTGGCTCTCGGTCAGAATCGCAAGCGTAATGAAGTTCTTTGTTCGTTCACAGTAGATTGTAAGGTTCTACAAAGTCAGCTTCAGAGCGGAGCGGAGCCCTTGACATATTATTAACGTTCATCGACAATGACACTGTTATAGCGATTGCTTTCGTTAAGGCTTTGTACCTATATTTTATTTTGTTATTGAATTAATTTTTGTGACAATTCAGATAACGGTATCGATTGGCGACTGAGAGTTAATCCATATTAATAGTAATATGTACTATAAATGCGAAAGTAACTCTATCTGTCTGTTACGCTTTAACGCCTAAACCGCTGAACGGATTTTGATGAAATTTGGTACAGAGTGGTTGAGAACTTGGAAAAGAACATAGCCTACTTTTTGTCTCAAAAATTCTTTTTGAGAAGTGAATGAATAATTGTTATAAATTATAGCCGATTATGAATCCCGATGTTTCGGACCCTTAAAGCATCCATGGGTCCGCGATAAAATCCGTAAAAAGTAGTTTTATTTCACTGTATAATATTGGCATAAATGTCAGAAATCAATATTATAGCCTATATGTTATTCTGATGTAAGTATAAAAATGATAATACTTTAAAGTTTCATCAACATCCGTTCAGTAGTTTTAGCGTTAAAGACTAACAAGCATCCAACCATGCATCCTCACAAACTTTCACATTTATAATATTATTAGTAGGAGTAGGATACACAGTTACAAATAAACAACACTAATTTAGGATCGGTACAGCTCGAAGAGACAATATTGGATTAAACAACCGCGAAACAGCGCCTCAAGTAGTTATAGCTTTTCAGTCCATTGCCTAATACTTTATTAAGCCGTTTATATCCGGATTTTATACCTTAAACACGAGGACCTCGTAAAAATGAATCGTGAGAATGTAAGTTTCAAATTGCTTTAATTTAAGTACCTACTTTTGGTTTTCTTATCATCAACCCGTATACTGTCCCACTGCTGGGCTCGGCTCTCCTATCAGAATGAGAAGGATTAGGCTATAGTTCACCACGCTGGCCTAGTGCGGGTTGGTAGACTCCACACACCGTCGAGAGAAGTCTCTAAGGCATGCAGGTTTATTCACGATGTTTTCCTTCACCGTTCAAGCGAATAACAATTAATTATTAGTGAAGTAAATATGAGTTGTGATAATTAATTAATAGAGATGTAGTATACAATTTAGATGTCATAGGTAGGTATGGTAAAGTATTGGGACTTTTAGTTACGAGTACTCTTGCAGGATCATCCTCCTAGCCTGCTTCCAACTATGTTGGAAGGCTTCCAGTGTAACAAGATGCGGCTGAATATCAGTATTTTACAGGAAGCGACTGCCATCAGACCTTCGCAACCCAATTTCTAGGCTATACCGATATTCTGGAGTGACCTCTAGGATAACTAGTTGACACTAGTTATCATGTTTTAAGGGCTACTGACAGAACTGTAATCCGGCGCGGAGTGCACGCACCACGGCTGTTCCTCACAGATATGTGTAAGACATATAATAATAATAATTCTTTATTGTAATCCATTAAAGTCACAAATACTCGTACATAGAAGCCCTGTCTCCTGAACTAGGCCGATAGCCTGTATCTCAGGAAACAGTTCCTTCCCTAATTACATGATTCAACTAATGATAGGATACAGATGTTACAAGTAGGTAGATAAAGTAAAATAATATAAAAAGAAGATATTGATTAGTAAAAAAACCCTGTGCGCGAAGTGTGCACTTTTGTGTTTGTGCGTGTGTGAGTGTGTGTGTGTGTGTCTCTGTGTGTGGGCGCGTGGGTGAGTGAGCAGGTGTGCGTGATAGCGTCAGCAGAATGAGAGAGCAGATTCAACTTTATGAAAATAATAACAATAAATATACACACACTTCATGGACCTATATATTATATTCTTTCTGTTGATTTCTGACATTTACGCATATATTATACTTGTACATTGAAATAAAACTACTTTTTACGGATTTTATCACGTTATATTGATATTATTCCCTTTACGGGTAGACTGTCTACCCGTGACCATGGACGCTTTAAAGGGTCCGAAACGTCGGGATTAATAATATCAATATAACGCGATAAAATCCGTAAAAAGTAGTTTTATTTCAATATATTCTTTCTGTCTAAACAACAATTTAGAAATAAAGCTACACATAAATCTAAGAAACTTTAAATTGATTGATTTGCGAGATGACGATTTTAGTCCTTCGCTACTTTTCTTTCTTTTTTTTAATAACTCGAGGACAATGGTGTGGGACATGTTTGCTATTTTAATGTGTTTATTACTTACTTGTAACTCTGTACTGTGTAACTGTTTATGTCCCTAATAAAAAAACAGATTAGGTACAACCTACGAACCCAGTATCGAAGGCTTTACGTGACGGTTATACACCCCCAGGCTCAAAGAGGAATCACAAACAAAAATCGAACTCAAATTTTGAACAGATGCTTGTGAAAGTGTGGCAGCCTCTTAACCTCCGTGGAGACGTTATTGAAGCCCTCACATTGATTTCGGTAGAGCATTCGGCGTCGGCCTTGTGCCGAGGGCGGCCTCGGCTGTAGGGTGCTTAGTGCCGCTTAGACAACGAGGCCGCACCGCGCGCCACACCAATATCCGATGGATATAGGTGCACGACGTTTATTAACGCTGATGAATGTATATTCAATTTCCTAAACAATAATTAAAGAGACTTCCGACGGGGTTAGGCAAAGCTTGTGAAATGTCAATTGTGTTTGTTCTTTTCTTGTACAATTGTTCTTAGACAGAAAATAAGCCAGAGTAGTAAATGATAGCGTTTTAATCTACGATCACTAACGACGTGATCCGCCTACGCTAGACCATTTTTTTATGAATTTCTGCTAATGACTTAGTCTTAGACCTAGACGGATTAAACGTATTATTGCTAGTAAAACTAAGAAAAAACAAAGAACATGTTAAAATAAAACAGCATAAATGTATAAGAGTAGTAGTTTATGCTATTATGGTGTTAACTACAACAGTAAGTATTTAATGTACCTACATTTTATTTATTAAACACTAATTTATTTATTTTTATCAAAAAGAGATATTTAATAATGGCAACACGGCAGTGATACAGGCATTAAGTCCACTCACAGATAGTACAAATATTATGTTAATTACAATGAACGCGTGTAATTAATTATACTGCAATTTCATTTGCACGGGAATGTTTAGTGTAATAATAATTATGGAGCCAATTTGGAAATGCTATTTAGTGTTTATTGAAACCTGGCTACACAATGAAGCCGGCAAATGTTAGCTAATACATTACTAAATAAACACGTTATACGCAGCTACCGTTGTACCGGATGTCGTGGGTTCAATTGCCACCTCAGACAAATATTTGTGTGATACACCGATATTTGTTTCGTTTCTGGTACCGTGTTCTTGTACTTTGTGGATAACGGATGTTAATAATATATATATAAAGTCCCCCATGACACAGAGCTTGTTCCCTAATGCGGGAGCTGTCTTTAAAAAAAAAGAAAAATAAAAATCTGCAACTCAAAATCGGGGCCGTAAAGAACTGAAATCCTAAGGATAAGGCTTTTTCGGCTCCCTTCTACCACAAATGAGTGTGATTATTATTCATATGACAACAGGGACAGATGGCTTGCTCGCCAAGACTGAGATGATTCTTGATGTGCTAAGGAGGGAGAGTCAGCCATCAATAGATTTACTAGGGCAAGCGCAGCTTAACTACGCAGATCGCTTCTCAGTTCTCTAAATGTTTCTCTGTTATGTTAAGTATACATATAATAATTAAATAAATAAATTCTAAAGTAAATTTATAAGTAAGCAGCGATAGCCCAGCGACTACCAAGTTAAAGATATCGATAGTTCGAATCCAAGGCACGTCTGTCTTTTCGAATTCATGTGCGTATCAATTTATTAATTATTATCACTCGCTTAAAGGGTGAAGGAAATAATCATGAGGTGAGTTTGCGAACCCACATTTGGCTAGTGTGGTGGACTATAGCCTAATCCCTCTCATTCTGAGAGGAGACCCGTGCCCAGCAGTGGGAAGAGGGGTTGATGATGAAGTAATATTTATTTGGTACTTAAACTAATTCCTCAACATTTTTAGCTACCGGCCATCGGTGTACTTGTACTCGTTTATAGAACCAGCTTGTGTTTCGACAATTTTTTTAAATCTTTAGAGGAAATATTTAGAATTCCACCAAAGATTTCCACATTCTCTGTCGTTCGCTTTCCGAATCCACTCCGGGCCTTGTTCGATTATAAGAACTAACGTTTCATAGGAACTGCGTATCGCGGATCCATTTATACCGAGCGTATAAAAATTCTATTGCCATCTTTCCCTCGCCATCACTACACGTAATGGGCAGAAGTCAGGAGGTTCGCAAATGGTGCGTGAATTATATACGAGATTGCTCTCCTGGATAATTCCGGCGTACCGTGCGTACCGCAGGTGTGGCCTCTCCTTTATATACTAAAGAGTTTTTTTTATTAAGGATTATTTTCATCACGTGAAGTGTGCCTGCGTTTGAGGTTTATGTAAATAACCATTTTTATTGTATTGCGGAATACAAATGTTTTTCTTCCTCTTCCATTTTGCGGCGGCGCGTTTGTATATTTTTAAGGCCATCTGCAGTCTCTGTATTAAAATATTCATTGTTGTATTTTTTTTATTTTGTTGATTAATCTGTTACCATGAAAGCATGTCGATAGGCCATTCTCTTAATATTGTTCTAAATAATATAATATTGTATTAATTCTAAGGGATACCGTGAACTGAGGTTAGTCTGGAGTTAGTAGCGACAAAATATAAAAGAATACAAAAATATTATTAAACAAAATATACCTACCTATATTATAACTACATGGATATGAGTTTTGAGTTTAGTTACATTATACGCCAGGCATTAATATTATCTATTACATTATTATCTACTTAAACATTGAGCTAACTAAAACTGAAACTAAACTGTGACATTAAATTGGCAAGTATTCGAAACGAAAAACAAAAAATGGCAAAAAATCGAGCCAATAGCGTAAGAGATTGAAGTGCTACGATCGCACTGTAACGAGCTACGAACTAGCTACGAGCGCTACGAGGACGCTACGATCTATACGGGTCATTGAAAACACCCGTATATGTGCGCCTCTCGTAGCAAGCGTAATACGTTCCTAACTCAATTTCAATAAGCCGCTCGATTTATACCGGTACCTCTTCGGATATTACTTACGTAATCCAGGTCTTAAATTGGCCCACATAAATATTATTTAAAATAATTTATGTCAGGATATTGGAAGTTAAGATGAATCAACATATCATTATGTGATCACACCTGTATTCCTTGTACCAATGTACACCCAAAGTTCGCTGGTATGTTTAGGTCTTATGTAATAGAGGGTGACCACACGGGCACAAATTTAAACTCCGAGCTGGTACTGAGAATTTCATACAAAAACCCAATAACACTGTTCGACCTGGGAATCGAACCCAGGATCTCTAGCGTGGCAGTCACGGTTAGAACCATGAGACTTACGAAGCACTTAAGATAAATAAGAGTGGATATTTAGATTAAATTAAATTAAATTTATTTCAGAAACATAACACAAATTAATTATTTGACTAACACAGTATATGAAACGATTTCATGAGTAAGTCAAGTATAATTAGTAACAGCGAAACGAAACAACACGTAACAGGATATGATTTTTTAATCTCGAGATTTCCGCTGGGATGCCGTTGGGTGGAAGAAGATTAAATGAATTAATTATTAGGTATTATCTTTCGTGATGAAAACTCTGAGGTACGGCGGAGCTGAGAGAAAGGAACAGGTAAACCTCATTACGTGCTTATTACACAAATAAACCATAGGTTATTTTTGGAAATGTACGTTCTTAACACTTTACCATGATAAATGATATTTATTTCTGTAAATAGATCTTTTAAAGACAATATTTTACATATTTTTTTAAGCTAGATGGCTCCGGCATTTCCTAGCTGACGACCTCTGAGAAGAAACGCCGAAACAAACTCAGAATCATAGTCTCTTTTAAAGTCCAGACAATGTATAGTAACAAAATATGTGTCTTACAATGTTGGGCAAAGTCTGAAATGGCCTTTTGAAGAAAGAGCCATAGCGGCTTTGAGTAGACCAGTCCCAACTGACGGCACACATGTCCAGTGTTATTTCAGTAATTTCATGTTACAGCTGCTTTAGAAGAGTAAAATATCATCATCATCAACCCATATACTGTCCCACTGCTGGGCAGGGATCTCCTCTCACATAATGAAAGGGATTAGGTTATAGTCCACCATGTTGGCCTAGTGCGAGTTGGCAGACTTCAAAACGTCGAAAAAATCTCTAAGGCATGCAGGTTTTCTCGCGATGTTTTCCTTCAACGTTTAAGTGAGTGATAATTAATTATTATTAATACGTACATGATTTACAGAAGTAAAATATTAATTATCATAGCTATTTAAAGCATAATTCACAGCATAAATTTTAGTGTAAAGGCAATTTCCCGAAAAGATAAGAGGTCTGGCAACTACTAAAATGCGGTGGGTAGGCCGCATTCAAATTCAGCGGAGTTTGTAGTGTATAAAATAAATTCCCCCTACAAACTGGGGCCGTAACTTTCTCAAGACTTTTACGAGTGTCTCGAAAGTGCTGTCTCAGTCACACTAAACATATAAATGAGTAAGTAGGAACGTGTTAATGTGATGATTTTTAGGTTGTGAGAAAGGGATGGCGCTATTTAATTTATAGAGCGACATCCCTCTCTTTCAATCCGAAAACGATCGCAATAATAGGTGCTGGTACGGCCCCAGGTTCTTGGTTCCTAATTCTCAGGAGCAGCTCAGAGTTGGGATTTGTGCCGAATTAATACGAAAAGGATTGCCTCCTACATCCTAACTAGGACCTAAAACATGTCGGCTATCTGTAGGTGTAGGCAGTTACACCGATATACCTTAAATGGAGCACCGGATTCAAGTCACCCTTTCGAGCTCTTTCAAATAAAAACAGTACCTGTTTGGCACTGGGTGGCAGGTATACAGGTTGATCATTACACATTACCAACAAGTTTGCGGTATTTTATTGACTTTTACCACACGAATTAATTCCTAGTGTGCGGAGAGGCTTTGTATTCTTAGCTCCCCCCACTACGGGCGAAAAAAAATCAAATTTAATTAAAATGTCTTTATTGTACATCACAGGTACGTCTTGCCGTACGGTACGTCTCGTTTTGCTTATATTTCTGGCAAAAACATATAGAAAAAACCCAACTTATGGTTGTTGTGTTGTGTTTGTGTTTGTCTCGGTGTTTTTAATGTATTAAAATTAGTATATATTTACAAAAAAAGTATATAAGTATCATATTATTATATCCATTGTCTAGTACCCATAGTACAAGCTCTGCTTAGTTAGGGGCTAGATGGTACTGTGAGGAAATGTCCCAAAATATTTATGATTATTATTTCGCAGGATTTAGTTAGTGTCTTGTTATTTAAGTAATCTTTAGCATCTTTCAATCAACATTTCGTTTTTTTTTTAACATAATACCCCTAAAATAATACGTAGTCCTTTCTAAGAGATTGACTGTAACTAAGAACTGATCCATTGGATTACAGTTTACGCAAACGCTATTGTTATATAACGAGCCTGTCCAATTCATCTCGTAAATAATGAACAGCTGTTTCGGCTCACCTTTGTGTCCAAATATCCCGTAACTCCGAGGATACACTGAGGAGACCGGGCTAATCTCCTTTAGCCGACGTGAGACTACGTACTTGTGTCTATTACATTATGTATGTTATACCGTGTAATGTGTAATAATTTCAGTGAAATAGTGCTATTACACTGTTACGAGAAGATGAAATTACTATGTTACAATTCCGATTTTCGCTCGTATGCATTTTGCTATAAAAGTGTTTGTTACAACTTTCGTCTTTATTATCTTTTTAAATTATAGGTTTGTAACTGTTGCCCGCAGTTTCACTCGCATCCAAAAGGAGTTTTTAGGACAAAAGGTAGCCAGTGTCTTTTTCCAAGGTCTACTATCTCTGTATCAACAGTGTACTCTGTACCAGGTAGTCGGTAGGTTAGTTGGAGACCGTACCTGAGATAGATTTCTCTAAAATGTATATCTTTAAAAATGTTTAGCATGAAAAATAACTAGGTATGTTGTTAAATTTTTTATGTGTAGCGAAGTTTGGAGAACGCTCCCTCAGTTCCCCTATTCAGGAGCGGCCTTTTACGCCATTAAAAAGGTTTTACATAACTTTACTAAAGTAAACAGGTGTTATAACTTACGTGGTACAGGTAGAGGTTGGTGTCGCATCCTTTGTCCTTTTCTGTGGGTAAGCCATGTTCGTCGGTTTCACCTGCAATTAAAACAAATAGCATTTAGAAACATTTATTTAAAACAAAATGGTCTCTTCATCTACCATATTATGTACTTATGACGTAATAAGTATGACGTTATAAAAAAAATGGTAAAGACGCTGAAGAACAACGCTCTGCAGGAAATGCGTAGTATTTTTTGTTGATGATGACGTAATTTATAATGATCAATCCATGTCATGACATCCTTCGAGCTGAAAATAATTGTCCTATGTTTGTGAAATAAAACTGAAGACCGCGAGTGAGCCATTAACAATAAATAATAATAAATAAATAAATTGTTTATATATATTGAAATAAAACTACTTTTTACGGATTTTATCGCGTATATTGATACTCTATATATTAATTCAATAATACGCGATAAAATCCGTAAAAAGTAGTTTTATTTCAATGTATAATATTCGCGTAAATGTCAGAAATCAATATGTTTATATATATTTAAAATATATATATTTAATCAACTTAATCAAGTAATAGAACCACCTTTGAAGAAGGCATATTAAGTTGACAAGAAAACAGTTTTGTGTGTGTGTGTGTGAGTGAGTGTGTGTGTATGTTCGCGGGTGTTGTTGTGTGTGTACGTGTGTGTGTGCGTGACCATGCGCGTTTATGTATGATTAACATCCTAGGAATATTTAAAGATAAAAGACACAAGTTGTTTATGATCACGCTACTTGCTCATGGCAAGAAACCACATCATGTATTTATTAAGATGCAGAGCAAAATTAACTTTCTAACGTTAGCATAGCATCGATCACATCGATGAAAAGTGGTTTATAGGAAATGGAATTACACGTGCCGTGTTCCAACAGAGTTATTACGTCACGACGCCAGTGATGCAGCCGATGTGATGTTGTCATTGTAGCTATCTTTAGAATAACCGCAAGGTTCATTTACCTATAGAGCGCAAACGGAAGAAGACTTAAAAGGGATGTAATATAGTCCCTACTTTATTGCATCCCTTTTACTAATTAGATCGCTCTTGTATAAAATAATGTGTTCTTTATTGTTTACGCATTCAATGTAATCAAATTATAAAATATTAAGTAGGTACGATCTTCGGATAGTATTACGGATATTGTATACGTTGTATTTGTCTTAGTATCAGAAGTCACTCATCTTGTTGGCGTAACAGTGGAAAATGCTGATGGTGTTTGAGTGTTCAAACAATAAATAAAATTCATCTCATTTAATTAGCTTTCAAGGAAGTAATTTTCGTATGTCAATGATATTTGCAATACAGATATCCCCAAAAAAAGCCTGCACGTTCACTTCAAGACGTGCGCACTGGTAGAACTCCAAACAGAAAGTGCCACAAATTCTCACGTCATTGATTCCGTCTTGTGCCACTAGGTGGCGCTGGCATTCGAGAAGTCAACAAGTCGTACGTGATCATGACATACTCTGCAAATGTTGATTACAAAATATTTGGTGCGTGAAGGACACATCTTGTGTTACGAGCACAAAAAGAAAAGTCGTAAAATCTACTATGGGAGTTTTAACTCAGAAATTTGCCTAAAGTACCCATTTTTGTGCCACAAGAATTTTCGTGCAGTTCAAAATTTACGTGGATATTTTGATTCTAAAAAGCTTTCAGGATTACCCGCCTCCCGCCTTACAAAACAGGTTCATATTTATAGGTACGGCATATTTCTCGCTTGAGTCGTAATGTATTCCCTTCAGTAAATATGTACAAGGAGGTGTATAAACACATTGTTTGCACGGCCCCGTGCGCTCGGCAGCGCGCCCGTTTGTTTTGTACGCGTAACTATACATATACACGCGCTAAGCGTTGTAATTACGTTAGTAATATGTTAAATAACGAGGTGTAAGAATCAAGGCACTCTAATTGGTAGAATACTCATACCTCAGATTGTACATTTGCTGCGTGATTCAAATGTTTCTCAGAATTATAAATTTTCTCACGCAACGCAGATTATAAATTGTCACTTGGCGCCATTTTAATATACATATTTTGTCAAAAATTTGAGGTGTTTTTCCTTTGGCAGATCCCGTGGCTCTACTTTTTTCCACCGAAGGGTCCTTCATTTTATGCTAAAAACAGCAATCATTTTTAATTTACGATTCATAACTCAAAATGTTGACAGTAGTTAACGAGCACATACGTGTCACAATAAACAATTTCGATATACAGTCGCTAATTAATTTACTTGCAACCCTGTATCGCATATAGGCGCTGAGTAATAAGCATCCATTTTTAAATTTTGATCTGGGTATATCCAGTCAAGTGTAAACCATAATTCGTGTTTATTTTATTGTTTTTCACGGAGGTACCTATTTATTTTTTTATAGCTACCTATACTGTAAATAAAGTACGCGAAAGTCTATTGCAATAACATATAAATCGTCATATTTATAGACTGTTTGAAAGGCCGCGGAGAACTCAATCAGAGAGAAATTTGCCGCGAGTTTACACACACGAATGTCAGAGGGCGACCTTTATCAGATTGTCGCTCCCCTAATAATATCCTATTTCAAAGAATTTAAAGGTCAATAGTTACTTCAAAGGCCGTCGAGATCTTGTCTATCTAACAGTGCTGTTTATAAATCTGTGGTTTGGCGGTTGTTGAACTGACTCAACTTAATATTAGCCATTGTGTTCAAAGTTGACGGTATTAGCAGTTGTATATCTGTTTACCTAACAGTTAAGAGGCTTCTTATACCGTTTTAATCGCGGCCTTGCTTACTGAGGATTTAAACAAGATTTTGGCTTCACTTTAGTATTGTATTTGAAGCAGTTTTTCCATTGTGTTAGGTGCTCAATTTTTTGCATTGTGTTTACAAAGAATGTGATAAGTAATAGTCGAGTAAATTGTGGTAATTTTAGATCAATGAATAATTTCAAGCTCTCAGGTAAAGTAATTCCTTTATTTTGATACAATTGCGACTCAAATACCCGGATTAATTCAATTTCCTCAAAGAAACAGAAACATTGGGTAAGTACATTACCAGTTACGAGCACAGGTACAGTTTATCGATAACTCGTTGAGGCGTGGACTGGGCGTATACCTGCGAACGCGGTTGGTATATCAACGTCGCTTTCATTTGTGCGAGTATGCAATCCTCGGGGAGGCCGCGCACGTCCCAATTCACACGGGCTACGTGCCGCGCAATTATTGAAACTTTTTCAATAACTACACTTTATATTTCCACAACAGAAGCATTTTATAGTGGAAAACCTTTATGGGTATGTCGGACTCGTACAAGCTATAAACCACAAATGATAAATTATATTTATTTCTGTAAATAGATCTTTTAAAGACACTTTTACAAGTAAATGATTTTTTTAAGCTAGATGTCTCGGGCATTTCCTAGCTGACAATCTCTGAGAAGAAACACCGGATTAAACTCAGGGAATCATAGTCTCTTTTAAAGTCCAGACATAGGATATTAGCAAATATGCGAGTGTTACAATGCAGACCAATGTCTGTAATGGCCTTTTGAAGAAAAACCATAGCGGCTTTGAGTAGACCACTCCCAATAGACGGCGCGCATGCATCAGTCATTGTGTACCTCGATCATAACTTACACGTCTATCGCATGTCAATTGAGCTGTGGGCTAAACAAAGTACCTAATGGGTTCCACAAAACGGCAGATGACAGCGCGGCAGGCCTAGACGGAGTTGGCAGGATAAGCTTGACTTTTTCTGGAAGGATTTGCCTTGAGGAATGGAAAGAGGGAAGGGAGGTATATGCCCTGCAGTGGGACGACAACGGCTAAATAATAATAATAACATACTTCACCTTCGCTGACCCTATGGTCGGAACTATGGGACTTACCGCGGCCCCGACAGGCTATGAACCAGTGCAATCGCTGAACCCTTTCAAGGGCGAGGCCCTGACTCTAACTCAAACGTGTTTGTTACACGTGCGCGCAGCAGAATTCTAAAATGCAAGCTCTTAATAAGGTTTCTGTCTACAGTACTGGATAATGTTAATCCTATATAATCTTGATTAAAGAGCTTCATGTTTTCGTTATGGTTGGCAAACATTTGGGTACAATTCAGAACAAGGAACAGAGATATTTTAATCACGAAATTTAGGAAAGAACTTATGTTTATAGAAATAAAAGCAGATTAGCGAGTTCCGAGCTTTTAAAAGGTACAATGTTTGTAAAGTCGTAATGACTGAAGGTAAAAGGAATTCTTGATTCCGAATCGAGTTTCAATGTTCGGAGCGGTTTATGTTTTCGCATTTATGAAAATTTCTTTATTACAGTTGTTTGTACATATCTATGTTAAGTAGTTAACTTTTGAACTTCGGGCGTCCGACCCTTCATAATAAAGTTACGTAAAACTTGGTTGTACCTTTTTACCTACTTCAGGCTTTTTAAAGAGTGAGTAAAGGTACGCCAAGAGGTGAACAATAGGGTTCCTTTTATTTAATGATAATATCAACCAATTATTATTATTTCCTTCATTTTCTATACACATAATATTTGATTAGGTATATTTTTAAATGTTTTCATAAAAATAACATAATAAATAATAACCCACCACCATTAGGAGCAGGACCGGGGGTCAGGGCCCCAGATAAAGAAACCTAACAATACGGGTGGTGTCCTACCTGTGTCTGTATCAAGCCCTTGATCCAGCCTTTCAATGAGAGCTTTCTTAAATGATGGTCGAGGCTCTTGGCTTTTAGACTATTGGCTGACACATCGGTACAATTATCGCTGAATTCACTTCTCACATGTCGACAACCTCGTGTCCCAAATTATAATTATTATATAACGTCGTGATATCATTTTTGTTATTGTTAGCGGAGTCACCTGTGTGTTTCGGGGAGGCCGAACTAGTTCCGGACTCGAACGAAGTCTAATCATCGTGAAATGATCTCGTAGCGAGTACACAAGGCACATTGCTACTGTACATATGTCAAAATTATGAATGGGACTCACAAAAGTTATCATGCAAACATCGTACCAAGGAGGAGAGACGTCATCCTGCAACCCGATTACAGCTCCTCCTACCGAGTCCAATTGTGAATTTAAACTTGCTCAAAAATTTTTTGAATTAAAATCGGTTAAGGTGTTTATAGAGTTTTAGAGAGACTACGAAAAAAATTGATTTTTATATAAAGAGAAGATATAGATAGAAGAAGAAGATATATATAATAAGATGTTAATTTAGAAACCTTTGTTGAATTTACGTCGTTTACAGGTTTATTATACGACGATGACCATCTTGCGGCATCTAACCTTTACAGAATAGAAGGCTACTTTTAACTTTATGGGAACATGATAAGGTTTATTATGATTTAACATTTCCTCACGGGATTCAATGTTTTACAGCCCAATCTAATAAAAACGGCACATAAAATGGTTGTTCATTTTCGTTCCGAAATAATGTGATGTTATTAGTAGATAAATAAATTAAGCCCAAAAATTTAATTAATCATCAATCTATGAAAGGTTTTTTTGGCAATAATTTCATATAAATATTAATGTTGAGACCCGAAACGATGTAATTAGAAATATTTAAACAAGACGTGCTTACAAATACATCAGTAAATAATTATATTCGTTATTTCTAAAATGCTTTGCCATTTAATACACCATTACGACAATATTCCCTGAGTTCGTGGTATGCTTTAGGTCGAGAGTAGGAAGCTAGGTGGCTATTGACCGAGCACAAATCCATGTTCTGACCTGCTACTAAGAATTCACTAATGGCCCAAATAAAACTTTGTTCAATCCGGTAATCGAGGAGGACGTCAGGTTCAGCAGCTGCGCTGGCAACCACAAGACCAAAAAGAATACTTCCACTTCATTCCTTCAGCTCACAGGCTTAAAATAAATAATAAATATTTGGGCCACAGCTCCATCTAGTCCCAAATTAAGCAGAGCTTGTATTATAGGTACTAGTCAATGGATAAAATACTTGTATACTTTATTTTTGAAAATACATACTTATAATAGATAAAGTACACCCAGACAAACACAAACGCTTTATGTTTATCACATAAATATTTGTGTCCTGTTAGAATCGAAACCATGACCTCGTGATCAGCTGTCCGACACTCGAACCACTAGACAACAGACGTTTTCGCGAAGGCGCAGTCTTTTTTTTTTTTATGACGGACATAGTTTTTAGCTCGAGGGAGCTTTAAAAACTTAACCGGACTAGGTGGCGAGGCACCAAATGCCTCCAGCCAGGGGCAACTTATAAACTAAGCAACATAGCTAAGGGTGTCCCCTGCGGGACTCGGACCTCGGCTTAGGGCGTTGCTGGGGGGGCAGATAGGGACGGCTGGATCTGGGTTTAAATTATTTAGGGGCGAATTTAAAGCTACTGGCTCGGCACGGGCCGGCTCGAGCAAGGGACGGGGAGGATTACCGTTAAAGGGTCTTCGCGACGGGCCTCGCCGGCGAGGACGGTATATCGGGCGGCAAAGGCGCAGTCTATTAATTTATTCCTTATAAATAAATCTGCGGTAGTGGAAGTAGTGAGGGTATTACCGCATTAGTGGGCACATTAATTGATGCGACCCCAGGATTTCATTACAATGCCGCCATTAAGGCTTTGTGTGCGTAAACACTTTTAAACACTATTGTTCACATGTTGTGTAACCTTATTTGTTTGTTTGTCTGTTGGGCGGTGATGGCTTGACTTTTGTGTGCGGATAATAGATGTAAGTGAGACACATTAAACCCTGTCCACGGTAGGATACATATTTGGCCGTAAACATAATAGGTACCTACCTATGCATGCGACCACGCCTTTATCTCTCAGAGATTAGGGTTAGGCATAAGTGTAATTTAATCCCCACAGTTCGCCTGTGTATTTTAGAGCCCATGTAATAATGACCATTCACCGGTTACAAGTCTAAACTCTGAGCCTGCTACTGAGAATTTCATAGAAAAATCTTTCAACGTGGAAATATAACATAGAACGTCTTGGTCAGCGGCTGCGCCTTCCACCACAAAGCTGATGAAGCAGTTGTTAATGTATGTATTATAAATTATAACACAATTTTCCTTTTTTTTTTATTGTGCCGTAGTTTTGTGCCAAAATAATGCTAATGTGTGCCTATCCAGCTACTTGATTTGCTTTTTGCTACCTAGCTAGACCTATTCTGGCATCGCACAGGATAACGTACTTCCTTAGTTTAAGACTTGAATATATTGTTTCGTTGTTTTGTATTTTGTCCTGTGTTCTGGCTGTCAGAATAAATTTTCTTTATATCTTTCTCTTTCTACTGATGTAGTTCTAGATGAAAAAATAAGCAATTCACAAAAGTAAATTTAGGTAGGTTGTATAAGTCTGCCGGCGGTTGATTTGTGGTTGTACACAGAGGCCAGCACATCAAGCTACCACAATCTGTCAAATTTCTTTGATTGATTTTCAACTTTAATGCAAAGCAATAAGGTTCATATTCAATTGGGAAAATTTGACAGTTTTGGATAGCTCGACCTGCTGGCGTCTGTACATTGATACACCTCAGCCTAACCCTCCGGGGAATACAGGCGTAGTGGCATGTTGTGATAGGTTGAATAAAAAAATGTAATATTTAAGCTAACCTTTTTAGATATTTAGATATAGTTACAAGTAAGACAAGACTTAGATTTGATACTAAGTAGGTAGATATTATATTTAATCTGAGAGGAGACCCGTGCCCAGCAGTGTGACATTATATGGGTTGATGATAAAATATTATTTTTCACTAGTCTGAAAGCGTAAATGGAAAATGTATTAAGTACATAAGTACATAACGATGCACAATATTAAGTTGATAGATAAAAGTTGAACTAAGCCGGCGGGCGATAATTACATTATTGGCTCGAAGCCAGCGTAATATCGTGGGGGATGAAAAAACAAACTTCGTGACCCGTATTTCATAGAAATATTTTCCACTAAACCTATTTCTACTCGGTAGTGGGCAGGAGGGTGGGATGCTCGCTAACTTAACTTAAGATGAAGTAGGTAAATATCTTTTTGTATTGATAGTTAATAGGTAAGATGGCATCGTTCGACATCGAAGTCAACTGTAAAGTGAGTCATGTCGGTGGAGAAGCAAACTTGCTTTTTAAAAGATGAACGCGAATCACTGACGTCACTTTACAGACGTCAATTCAATGTGAAGGCAAATTTCCACCTGGCTAGTAGGTGGGACAAAGGTGGGACGTGGGCATAGCGTTAGGTTTATATAACCAGAAGACGCAGGATTGAAACCTGCCGCAGTCGAATTTTTCCTTCGCGAAAATAATTTAATAAAAACACTAGCTGCCTCCCGCGGAGTCACCCGCCTTTTTTCCTTTTATTGCTCGTAGCGTGATGTTATAGCCTATAACCTTTCTCGATAAATAGACTATCCAACACAAAAATATTTTTTCAATACGAACCAGCTCCTGAGATTAGCGCGTTCTACCAAACAAACAAACTCTTCAGCATTATGATATTTATAGATAGATAAGTATTCATGGCCTACTCATAATTGAAGTGTCCTCGAGTATCGCCAGGACTTCGACACCTAATAACAATACATTTTCGCAAAGTAAGTAAGTCATAACATACACCATGTGACTTACGGTTGGCCGGTATGTTTCATATTAAGTTTCATGTAAGCCTATTGCAATTTAACCACGAATCAAAATTTCGAAATGTTGATGAGGATTTTATTAGCTAAACGTAATTATACATTTCCCGACCTTTTTTTTTATAATCCTCATGGATCCTCCGCCACCCGGGGAGGTGGCAGGGTATGTCGGACTCATACCGACTAAAAACCGCACTTGCCTTCACGTGCCCTATTGTCATGGCCATGGGATCCGCAAAATTCGCCACGACCATGAATCGAACTCAAATCTCACGGTCACCTTGAGTTATAGGTACCCATACGACTCCTCGCAGACTGCGAAACAAAAGTAGATCGTATAATGTCCTCAAAAGGTCAAATTGTCATTTCAGACTTGCCCATTTCCACTGTCTCCGTGTAATATTCCCTCCACATACATTCCGTATGACGGATGGCACATAAAGTGAAACCATCACTCATTGGAATCTCCTAAAACATTTGTCCGAACTAAGCCGCGCAATCCAATTAATATTTTAACCAATGTGATCGCTCGATGTGGCATTGAATTAATTGAACAGACAGAACATCAGTGTAGGATTATTTACGTATTCATTCACTCAGGGAGGTCCGACACTGTTTTAATTAATTTTTAATCAGATTTCTCAACACAATAGCTTGTTTAATGGATGTTCAGTGGCAATCTATCAATACGGGGATTAAGTCTCTTCTTTTGTTTTACTATTTCACATTTATTTGCATAATCCTAGTAATTGAATACGTATACTTAGTTTTTTCTGAAATATACATTTCTGTTACAAGATATCGTATCGTCAATGTATAAATCTTCGTCCGGCACACCCTGGATAGGAAGCCTTGTTATCCACTTACCCCATCAGCACGTTACGTTAAGAAATAATTTTGGGAACTTCCCACGGCATTGGGAAATATGACATCAATTCGAGTAAAACCGCGGGGCACAGCTGGTATCTTTATATACCTACCTATCACATGGTATGCAGCAATTTATCTGATGTAAACCTATAAAATCCAGACCTCCTTCTATCTAGTTACGAAGTTTTTCGATCGTGCCAATTTTTATAAATGTGCCATCATTGCCTTAGGAAGCGTGAGATCAGAAAATCGACGGCCCCGGGCGACACGAGCGACACGAGCGCTACGAGTCGCGAGGTCGGGTGTGGTTACCTTAATCGTTTAAGCCTAACGACTGGAAAAGATGTACGAATCTGTAATTCTATCTTACGTTAAACTTTTTGGAATAATTTTAGTAACAAAATACTACTATGGTAACCTATTAGATTACCTACTTGCTATTATAACTAAAAGGCTATGATAGTCTACTGATATGTCTCCAGATCCTATTTTAGGCATGCACCTCTGACTTTTCGAAATCGAATCAATCACTCGCTTAAATGGTGAAGGAAAACATCGTGAAGAAATCGTTTCTCGACGGCGGTATGTGCAATCTGTCAACCCACATTAGTCCACGGTGGTGGTCTATAGACCACCCATGCCCTTCAGTGGAACAGTAAATAAGACAATGATGATGAAAAATACCTGTATGAAGGTTCGAATAGTATTGTTTATCAGAGAGAGAGAGAAAGGGTCCCACAGACCCCCAAAATAACATATAGGTACATATTACTAAGGCTTAGCTGTGAATTTGATCTCAAACACGTAAAAGCAGCCATGTATAATTTTGACAGCGTGATGAAATATTACAGGCTCCACGTTACACTACGGTTTAAATATAGTGCGGCCCCTATGAGAGACGTCAAATTTTAACGATGCCGCACCAACTGTTTAAGGCAGCACTTTAATCCTAGCTCATACGTGGCTCTGTGCCTCACATAAAACCGGCGATATCATAAATTGTGTGCCAGAATAAAAATATAATTCAATTTGCAATGTTTTCTTTATAGGTGCCTACACGGCTAGGAGGCTCGTTGTGTACATGAGATGACGCGCCCAGACTACCAACGATAAGCTTTATTGATGCCCGACCCAGAGAATAGAGGGGGTGGCTGGGGACAAGTCTCCGAACTCCAATACTTGCCGAACTCATTTAGACGTGTCCATCAGCTCTCATTGGAATACTAAGATTTCATCTGGTAGGATAACTTTAGTTTTCTTTTTCATTACTCTTTTGAGAATTTCCAATTCTTTCTCTCTAGTCATATTCTAGAATTATTAAAGTATGACTTGCAGGAATGGTACAGAAAACTTTCAATAAATCGCAATTCAAAAAATACTACCTCCCTAGATAACAGAGTCGAAGTTGAACAGCAATACGGAAAGAAAGCTTTGGTTCAACAAAAAAGAAATAGATGATCAACAATGGCGGGATTGCTTTTTTCTCTGAAGTGTTCAAACTGTATAGATAGCAATATAAATAAGCGGTGTATTTCCGGAGGGAAGCGCATTGTCGCCGAGCCACGTTTCCTGCGCTGTTTTATGTCATAGATCATTATATATTTGTAGAATCTATGGATAGTTTTTGTACGTCCTGAAAGGCAGTTGAGAAATATATGTATCTAATAAAAATGTTTCGCTACCAAATTTGTCAACGTTGAACAAAAGTTTGGAACACAGATGTAGGTTTTTTGGGGTATTCGGTCGCGGCGGCGGCGGGTAGGATGATAACTTTTATTGATGACAATTCGGCCGGCTAACGTTTTGGCGGGTCGCCAGAAGGGATAGTTTAGTCTCACTAACGATACGGTTGTCGAGCGATTCATATTTTCACTATGTTATCCGATAAATCAAATTTATGACGGTGGTGTCAATATAAACAATATCTAATGTCACATTTGTATTAACTTAATGTATTCTGTCAAATATTTGGAAGAACTTTGATATTATTATTGTTTGGTAGTAGTAAAAATAATCAAATTCAAATGATTTATAGATGAAGCCATTTCAGCAAAATAATTATGTACCTAAATGTGTGACGGTAAACATTCATTTCATTAATATAATCTCAGCTGGTAATAATTTAGACTAGGCTAGGGGCAGCCTAGCCTATTAATGCTGAACCTGTCAATGATCATATCCAAAATATGATTAACTGTTCTAATCGTAGTATGCAAAGTATGACTTGGAAATGGGTTATTAGATTTTCGGCAAAGACAGTGCTTGCTTTAAAAGCCATAATCGTAAGTGAAAACTGCGACTCGAAGTTGGCAAAGATAGACACTAACGATTAGGTCTGTCATTTATTTAAAACATGATGTTTAAAATGATTTGCTACAATTAATTGATTGCTAAGGGTTCCATAGTAAAACTATTCATTCATTTATCTTTCGCAACTTTAGGATAGTATAATTTATCATATTTATCTAAATGGAATTGGTAAACGCTGAAACTAGTTTCAACCAAACACAGGCTTATTTCAAAAACAATTAATCAACAATGTTACTTTGAGAGTATTGTAGTAAAGTATTTAACTCCACAGAAGGATTAAAACCTTCCAACTGAGGTCTACTGTTTGTCTCGTTTCGGTTGAAATCCCGCATCCTCGAGTTCATTTAAGTATGTCGAGCGTACTTGGGTCCTGTCGCCTGTCCACACTCCGTACTCTTAAATCCCGAAAATGTGAAATTTTCATTCTAGTCTGGTAGGTACTGACAACTTTCGGTCGACAATGCTCTGTGACAGCATAAGCCAGTGTGGTCTGAGGTTAGCTGAGCTTTACGTGGGTATGTCTTTATTTACATAGGAAAGTTTTGGGTCTTGTGTCCTCGCCGTATACAATTTTTGCGTCGAATTGAAACGTTTAGCTTAAACAAAGTATCGGAGACTGTGAATAAATTTTGAGCTCTTTATGGGGAGTCTGTGAACATAATTAACAATGAAACTGTTCTGAATTGCTCACCATAATCTTGATAACACTATTATATAATTAATTTTCATAAAGTTTTACGACAAATTCCTAGTGCTTACTTAAGCTTGTTAGTTTGTGAAAGTAAAAAAGTTTGACATTCGCCGGTTGCTTGCTTTAACTAGGCGCAAGTTTTAATTAGAAATGTCCTTGCTAGTTAGTGCGCCCGGCATAAGGCGTGTGTTGTTAACAAATGACCACACGCTGACATCGCGGGTAAACTGGGGAAGTTTCAGCGCAAGACGACAACTTGACGCTAACTATGCCAGCGAATATTGCTTGGACGTGACTTTCTTGTATTTATTTCATAAGACAAGTTGTCGGTGAAGTTATTCGATATTTAAATGAGATGTCTAATTTCTGATTTTGCAGTACCTACATGGTACACCTGGGAGATGTGTACCATGTAGGTACACTTCACCCCCAATCCTTGAGTCGATCTCCTCACTGATGAGGGTCGCGATCTCTATGTAAAAGCTTCTTGCCAACTATTTTCCTCCATTTTGCTCTATTCTCTGCAGCATGAATGGTGTCGTTCACACTGGAGCCGAGTGTCCGCTCAAAGGCTCTACGAGATTATGAAGGAAAGAAAATCTAAATTATTCCTGCTGAGGTTCTATCCTGAATATTAATGAAAAATTTTAATAAATTATAATAATTTTTGAGCGTATAGACCCAATTTCAATTTTCTTAGTACACGGGCGTTGACGTTTCGAAGGAAATGCTAATTTCGCTTATGAGAAGTTTTGATTAATAAGGTTATGAAGTTTATATCTTTGGAGAAATTGAATAAAAGCAATATATCAGCGTTTAATACTATGATATTACATTTACTTAAGGAAACAACCCGTAAAATGTGTATGTAGGTAGGTATGTAACCAAGTAAGTTAGACGTTTGTTTACACAATAATTAAGTGTATTACAATTTACTTAAGAACCTATTAAGTATACACTCGAGGGTAATAAACACTTTTTTGAAATCATGTACTTCTAATGGACGCGTAAATAAAAACTAAAGAGATTCTGCGATTAGTTTTAAGGTTTTTTTAGATTTACTAGTAATTACAAAAATACACTGTCGCGTAAAAAGATACAAGCGAAGTTCATGCATATCGGTAACGTCTTTTATCGATATTATGTTTGCGAAGCCCCTCTAAAGATCTCTGGTGTTTGCCCACGCGCCGCCCCGTCGCTCGTCACCCACGACTGTAGTAGCTATCCACGGAGATTTTATTTGAGGCTCAGATCGTCACATTTTCTTTTTTATTGCCATCTTTATCCTTATACTCCTGTTTAACATGACGTGTCACGTCTACTTTCACCGTAATATAGAACGGCGACGGTGGGATGAAAGGAGTATTCTTTATAAATGATTTACTAAAGTAGAATATTCAGAAAAAAATACCCCAAAAATGACTCGAATATTTCTTTATTTTTTTTAATGCAATAAAATATTTACAGAGCGTCGGTATGTTTAGGTCCCATGTAATATCATACCTTCGGCCTCCACGAGCTGAGGTCTGCGGGCGGTGGAATTGGGGGATTCCACTGCCCGACCAGACAATGGCCACAGTAGGCAGCACGCTTGTGGCGTACCTTCAATCAGGATGCGAGGAAAGACCTCGCTAATTGATGGGGTCCAGCGACTGCTGGACGGCAGCCTGTCAGGGTCGTGGCGAATTTCACAGATCATGAAAATTCATGCCATGACTATAGGGCAAGTGAAGGAAAGTTCGGTTTTTAGTTGGTACGAGTCCGATATATTCCTCCACCTCCCAGGGTAGCGGAGGATCCATGAGGATTTTCCGTAATATATAAAAAAATGGTCCCATGTAATATGGGGCGACCCTATAAACTATTCAATCAAAATAATTATATAAGTTAAGTATAACTTAGGGCATATTACATAACAAGTTATTTAAGTTATTATTCTGAAACGGGTTTCGTCTGCGTTACACAATAAATACACAATACTTATGTATTCTGCCGCTAACTCGAAGTGGAAGTGGGTAAAGTTTGAGACAGCTAATTGCCTACGTACTCGTACCTCTAACAGAAATTCCTTCCATTAAGTCGGTAGTTGATTGTATTGTTTAAGAGTAAGTTATCGTACCATGTACCTACTTAATTGTGTGAGTGATGTTACCAAGTTTAAAGCATTACTCGCATAGTTTGGAGAGATCAATTATAGATGGATAAAATAATCTATATCACACACAAAAATGAATTCTAAGTACAAGTTTATAAATCATAGAGTGAAATTGGCGGTTATTGGTTATTATAGCCTTATATAATTCTACACGAAATCGATTCTTCTTGTAAATAAAAAAATATCACGTTTGTGTTCCTCGTAGGCTGAAATGTACTTATATACACACTCAGGTCTACTACTGGGTTTCATAGAATATCATAATACTAGCGACCCGCCCCCGCTTCGCACAGGTGCTATGTACTAATAAAATACATGTATTATACATATAAACCTTCCTCTTCAATCACTCTATCTATTAAAAAAAACCGCATCAAAATCCGTTGCGTAGTTTTAAAGATTTAAGCATACATAGGGATAAAGGGACAGAGAAAGCGACTTTGTTTTATACTATGTAGTGATATAATAAAATAAACTTTGCTCGACCTGACTATAACTTTGAGGCCCTATACTGCATTTTTCTACTTAAAATAATACCTTTTGTACCAGATATACTATGTAGAAATTGATGATTAAATTCCCCAAAACTATATTAATACACATATACAAGCGACAAATTAATTGTAGTTGATATAATTAAACGTTTAGCAAACTTTGTTTCTAAATATAATCAGAGCTAAAATACGCTTTGTATAAAATTAACAACCAAGAGAAACCAAGTACTTTACTATACGTTATCTAGCTAATACAACGTAGGTGTGTGGAGGCGATTACGTGCGAACCATAAATTATATCAATTAATTAACGCCTCGCACTTGTGATGGATCTCCACCTAATATAAGAGAAACGAGCTTTCACCAACATACATTACGTACACTTTACTTTTTATACATATTTACTTCAATCTTGTTTATCCTGCTAGTATTATGCAACAGTTTTGTGGTTCTGATGGCGTGAATAACTAAGTTTATTTTGGTTCAACTTTATAAAGACATAGAACCTTCCTGGCAAAAGCAATTGATTAAAGTGATGAGTATTATATATATTTAGATGTATTGATATTATAATGAATAGTCACTAAAAGTACAACCATTTTATGACAATTATAAAGTACCTGTAATAAGTGGTCAAAGTGAAGTAAAACAATTGAGATTTTCTTTCAAAAAGAAATTTGAATCTTATATGTATACTAGCTGACCCCGCAAACGTAGTTTTGCCATAAAAAATATATTTAGGGGTATGAAAAATAGATGTTGGCCTATTCTCAGACCTCCCCGATAAGCACAAAAAATTTCATCAAAATCGGTCAAGCCGTTTCGGAGGAGTATGGCAACGAAAACTGTGACACGAGAATTTTATATATTAGATTGATCTTCTAATCGTTCCGTATTGCAATAGAGCCACAATATTTCCATAAACTATATTATCAATATTCAACGTTGAGTGTGATGACTATCTTGAAGTAAACGATCTTATACACAAAGGTTATTAATTTAAGCATAAACCAACAGCCAACCGGTAAACTTGTAAATTTCATATATTTATAGTTTATACGTACCACGGACAAGTTTCTCGTCTTCAGTGATTAAACCGAAAAGTACTTAACATCAGGAAAGTGAAAATAGCAAAGTTATTAATTCTTTCGGAGTCGCTATTACGTTAAGAGCAAAAGTTGTTCCAAAAGCTCGCTCTCAAAAGCTAATCAACTGAATTTACTTTTCAAAATGACGCCGCTTCATCACATGCCGGTGGTAAATGAATAACATTAAGAATTCATTTTCGGAATTTAAATGGGGTTGTTTATTGCACTCAGTACTGTGCAACAGTAAAATATAAAATAAAAAAAAAGTCTATTTCTTCTTCTTGCACAAAAGGTTTTTCTTAATTTAAAAACGAACCAAAGAAAGCATATCTTTAACTTACTGATGAAGCTTTTAAAATAAATGTATTGCATGTCAGCAGGGGCGTTCCAGTAGAATATAGTACGTTATTATTTTTAAGGGATTTCACATTTGTATTGCACTAGGAAGGAACACAACTAGCGACCAACAGCCCACGGTATTCCTTGCATTTATATTATCCCTTTTTGAGACAAAAGGTAGCTTATGTCCTTCTCCAAGGTCTAATCTATCTCTGTATCAAATTCCATCAAAATCAGTTCAGCGGTTTAGGCGTGAAATCGTAACAAACAGAATAATAGGGTTACTTTCGCATTTATAATATTAAGTAGATATTTGTAGAATTTTGAAACGTCTAAAAATAAGATGTTCTCAATTCGAAATATTTTTTTTCTGTAATAGGCAGGTTACATTAACCTGCCTATTACAGTTAAATCGACATTTCACATAAACAGCAGAAGGGAAATACGTTCTTATAACCGTAGGAAAATATTTTAAAACCTAAAATGAACAAGAAACCTACGTTTCTAAAAACTCCTTTCGTGATATATTATTTTCTATATTCTTAAGTAGATAAGTTTAATAAGTTTTCTGGAAAGCCAAAACCATGTCATGATTATGGTACGGTTTTCTGACTTTCCATCGGAAAGAAATGAGAAAAGTTTCGACAGTACGAGGAATGGTCTTTTTTTATTATCAACTTTAACAATTAAACCGTACTGGCAGCTTATAGAACGTTTGAGATCATTCTGAGTAAATGTTACGACTCCAATGACTACTAAACGAAACTACTTGCCATTATTTTAGATTATGATACGACTACGTAGACAAAAGGTAAGCCTATGTCCTTCTTCAAGGTCTAAGCTATGTCTATATCATGGTCGTGGCGAATTTCGCGGATCCCATGGCCATGACTATAGGGCAAGTGTAGGCAAGTACGGCTTTTAGTCGGTATGAGTCCGACATACTCTGCCGCCTCCCCAGGTGGTGGATAGACCATGAGGATTTTCCGTACTTTAAAAATCTAAGCTATCAAAGTACCAAATTTCATCAAAATCGTTACAGCGGTTTAGGCGTGAAAGTGTAGCAGACAGATAATATCATTGGGGTTTAACTATTTTATACGATTTCCAATTTTCTAATTAATAAACCCTTCTCATGATCATCATCAACCCATATACTGTCTCACTGCTGGGCAAGGGTCTCCTCTCATATTGAGAGGGATTAGGCTATAGTCCACCACGCTGGCCTAGTGCGGATTGGCAGACTTCACAAACCGTCGATAAAAATCTCTAAGGTATGCAGGTTTCCTCACCATGTTTTCCTTCACCGTTTAACCGAGTGATAATTAATTTTAATACGCACATGAATTCGAAAAGTCAGACTTGGCAGTCCAATGGTCATACCACTAGGCTATCACTGCATTTCTCATAATCATGATAAGTTGAACCTCGATAAGTTTTTTTGCTTCTTTTTCAATATACAACCGTCGGGTTTGCCGGTCCGGTCTGCCTATAACCGTTAAAGTTAGAAGACAGCTGTTGGCGCTGACGTTAAGTGGAGCAATCTCACAAACTTGCGAGTGTGTAGTACACAGCCCAATGTCCCGACAGTCTGAGTATCTACTCGTGAAGTTTCCTTTGCCAACCGAGGTAACGGACTGCGGGGTAGGTATTGTTTAAAATGTTGGTTAGTACAGGCACCATTTTTATCTTTAGGCACATTTATTTATTTATTTATTTATTCATTCATAAGGTACACCAACAGCAAATACATACATAGTGCTTAACGTCTCTAAAATAAGGTATTTTCTCTCTTTTCTTACATTCTTGGCATTTTGAATTTAGCATTCAATAATGAGCCGACGCCATGTTTTGTATCTAGGCTATAAATAATTAAATAATACTTTCATTAATTTGGAGACTAAATATTAATGTGCGATTTAAATTCAAGACGGCGAAATCGCAGTTTATATATTTCCATATTTCTGAAAAGTATGAAAAGCGGTCCCAATGGGATAATAATGTAGAGAGTAATTCATTCAACAAATAGTGTTGCCATCGATACGGCAATTGCCGTAATATAAGGCATTTTAAGCATTATTTAGGAAATATTTGTTTAACTAAAGCAAAAATTAACATACATTTATCAATTATATATTTTATGGCAATTTCGTGTATTTTGTACATATATGTATACGGCAACTTTGGTAACACTGCAATGGACTACTTAGCACATCAAGTAAAGTTAAATGTCCCTACAAGTACGTCACAATAATGGCCTTCATACAAAAGAACTTGAACAAAGACTTTTCCGTTCTGTTTTTCTTTTGTTTCTTTTTTCTTCAAGTTTATTTTAATTGTGCAATGTGCGGGACGAATGTAAATTGTTCGGCCACAATAATTAATAGGCGTAGGCTTCTTCTCCGCTCCACGAGCACTGTGGACTCCGGATTTGCATCGTAAGGTTCGTGCGAGACTTACATTTGAAATTCTAATACAGTATCTCTTTATTTTTCTTTAATGTACTTACTACAAATAGTTTGTAAGTCGACTAAGGCTATTTAAATGTTTATCTCATACTTATGTGCATTCATTTGCAACTTTATTATATAAGTAGTTGGTAAAACGTTTAAGTATAAACTTAAAAGGGAAAAGTCTTCTCTTTTCAACTGTGAAAAGCTCTTTATACGTTAGAGAGGGCTTTTAGTTTAATAAGTGTCGCTAAGTCCTTTTGAATAAAAGACTCATTTATCAGCAACGAGACAGCTGAGCAATTGATATTCATGCATTATCAATCATAAACCTACATTTGGCTGAGTAAGCTCCATCACGTGGCTTTAGTTCATAAATCCGAATAAATACATAGCGACGCTTCCAATTCAATATTCTTTCAAAGACTTCTCGTCGGATCCGGGGCTCCATTTGAAATTATAATCAGAGCAACGCTTTTTTGCTTGGATAGGCTACTAGCAGCTTGGAAGTCAACTAGGTCTGATAAATTGGACACGTTACCACAAACCGCGCTCCGGCCCTGCACCTGATTAGTTTAAACCCTATAAATCAGCTTCGAGCGACGTTCGGTGAACTTTTTACTTGGTCGGATTAAGGTTTTGGTTTCCAGCAGTGGATTTGTCCCCAAATCCACTGTAATACTGGTTGGCTCACATCCAAATGGCGTTCGACCATTAACCGTGCCCTAATTTTCTTTTCGAAATGATAGAATCCATGATAGAATCGAGTAGTTTTATCAAACTCATTTGTCGATATACGGCTAGTTTACTAATGAGAATGCGTCTAGGCGTTAAGTGATTTTGCTTAAATAGATGGGAAGTGGAAGGAGAGTGGGGGGAGCCTATGCCTTGCACTGGGACATTACAGGTTGTTAATAATATAGGTGTCGTGCCAGAAACGCCTGAATGTCTGTCGCGATACGTTGCAAGTACAAATTACATGGAAAGGGACTTAGTAAGATGGGGTAGCAGTAGTTTGTGTATTAAGTTTCGAGACGAAAATCAGTGCCGTGCCGTTCACACAGTAAATACTGAGATAGTTCCCGTGCTACCTATGTTTATTATGTATGTAAGTTTTTAACGTTTAAAATTAGTTTAATGACGACTGTATTGTGATAGGTATGTGTGGCAAAATAAACTGTTTAAGTTGCGTAGTTGTCTCGTAAGGATCTCCTATAACAGTTTTCCGGGAAATTCCCACATAATTTTGGGAACAATGTAGCCTATTTGTTATTCCAGATCACATACTATTAGTGTATCAAATTTCATGCAAATCGGTTTAACCCTCGAGTTAAAATGGTATAAGTAACCCAACTTCGTTTTATATATATAGATTATACAAATATACAACATATGCTCCATGCCAAGCAGTAATATAAATATGTACTGGCATTATTTGCTTTTAGGAATGCTTAAATAAAACAAACAAACTAAAATAAATTGAAATTCTTTCAAAATAACTCGGGTGAGATCTAATTATTACGATTGCTATTTTTCTTTGACACTTTGCAGCTCTGTTCTTGATAAGTGAAACGACCGGAGTTATCTCTCATTTTATTTTTTGGAGTACAGAGGCCTGTACATCAAGCTACCACAATCTGTCAAATTTCTTTGATTGATTTTCAACTTTAAAACCAAATGATAAGGTTCATATTCAATTGCGAAAATTTGTCAGTTTTGGATAGCTTGACCTGCTGGCGTCTGTACATATACATTTATTTATTTCTTCAGTCCTCGTTATGGATTTTCCAATGAATATAATTATCATGATATCATCACGTTTATGAAACCTGTAGTAGGTGATCGTTGTTGAGTATAGTAAGTAGTTGAGTATCCAGACTTCTTTCTTTGCCGCAGATCATCAGGAGACCTGCATCTATAGCGGTCAAGCTATAACATTAATTATTCTGATTTATATAATGGAAACCAATATTATATTCTAAGACATTGAATGAATACCCATAAATTTAACTATCAATGAAAGTGCGACTAAACTAATGAACCCACAGTTAACATTAAAGTTTTGATTCAATTCTAATGTACTCCTACGACATTGAAATGGGGACAATTAAGTCAACTAAATGGCGTATAGTATTATAAAGTTTCTACATAACTTTCATTCAATGTAAAATGAATTCAGTTCATAATAGGCGATTTAAATGATCAAGACAACGTTTTTTAAGAAAATATTTAATAACGACGAAGCCAGGAAAGCGTTGGGAACAAAGAACTTGTAATATTAATTGTCATTTTAAAGGGACGTTACTAAAGCTCATAATTTTATTCCATACTAAGTATTAAATGATAATAATTCGGGGTTCATGGCTACGTACATAATAACTACGCCGATCAAACTGCAAGGTTAAGCTGCGCTTGCCGCGGTCGTTCTAGGGATGAGTAACCAATTTTAGAACATCAAGAACTCTCCATGCCTCAGAGAGTAACCTATAAGTCCCGATTTTCATACCTATCGATCGATAATAGTCAAAAGCCCAATCATTGTTAGGTATTATTGGCCAAAAATTGAGTTGCAGTGATCTATTGGTAGTCGTGTCGTATAAAATACTGAAGTTCAGCCGCATAGTAATGATGACCTTTAGTAACGGCACTTTAAAATAATATTATGACAAGTAGAGTAGACCAGACGCGGTTGATTAGCGTACGTACTTAAAAACAAAGTGATTACTATGTAACAAAAACAGGTTTTTTGTTAACATTAAATAAATGAGGTTTGAATGTTCCCATTATATTCCTATTACTTTAAACATTTTCGAAATAAGAGGTGAAAAATACCCGGAAATATATTATGGAAATGTTATTACACAAAGCGGAAGTGTTTTTATATTGCTACACAAAAACCCACAATAATAGCCACCTTTTAACATTGGATCAAAAGAAGAAAAAAGCTGTTGAAGTCTATTTATATTTTCCTTGTTAAAAAAGAACATAATACGTACTCGATCTCTATTTTCGAGTTTATTTTTCTAACGAGTGAAGAAGAAAACATAATCAAAGATTACACTCCAACAAAATTCCAAGTAGGTAATTATGTTCGTATTATATAAATTCAATGCAAAAAACAATGCTATTTCAGACATAGCCCTGCATATTTCATATATTTGATACTAATTATAACACCAAGAAACCATGATTCTCTGAGTTTGGTTCGGCGTTTCTTCTCAGAGGTCGTCAGTTAGGAAATTGCGGCGCCATCATTAAAAAAATCGAAACATTGCCTTGCAAAAGCTCTATATATTGCAATTTATTCCGAACAAAAAAAAAAAAAGGTACTGTGTCTATGTGCCCGGGTAGCGCCCTAATGTTACACGGTCTCATTACCAAGGTGCAATGGTGGCAAGGAAGAACGTCGCGGTTGTTTTATTCAGTACTAGCGACCAGCATCGGCTTCGCACGGGTCCAAAGTATTAATTAGATGCATGTATTATACATATAAACCTATCGGAAGAAATTATCTAAATGGTAGTGAAAACCGCATTAAAATCCGTTGCGTAGTTTAAAAAATCTCAGCGTAGAGAGGGACACACAGCGGGAAGGATATATTTTTTTTTATGACCACTAGTTCGCCTGATATTAAGCGACACTGCGATCTACGGTGGAGCGCGCTTGCCTAGAAGAAACTGATTCACTCGAGATTTAAAGGCACACAGATTATAGTTATTAGGGAAGACCCACTCAGGAAGCTCATTCCACATTTCAGCGGTACGCATGATGAAACTTGATTTAAAGCGTTTCGTTCGGGTTTTTGGGATGTCCACTGGGAATCGATGACGCTTTATCGTGCTTCTTTGTTTGTTTGTTTTAGACTATGCATAAAAGTGTCTGGGTGACTCCGTTCGCTTTCCCGGGCGACATCCATGAGGATTTCTATCACGAAAAAAAGGCGTTGTGCTCTTTCAGGTTTGTGGTAAATTTGGTCAGAACCCGTGATCCCGACCATACAGCAAGAGAAGGCCAGTGCGGTTTTCAATAGTACATGTAGGGGTTGAGTACGAGTACCTTGAGAGACATACCTTGCCGCCTCCTGAAGAGGCGTCATGAACCTATATCAAAAATACAATCAAATTGAGAAGCTCCTGCTTTTTTCAGAGTCGGTCAAAATTATCAGTAGGGGACTCGTAAAGGCACATCCTTCAACATTATGATAGACCCTAAACAAAAAACTTCCCGGTAGAGGAAGTACTTTAGGGTACATTTTGAGCACTTTGTAATCTCGACTTAATTCTGGTCGTCAGGAGCTGAGTGCTTTCGTAAGTATTTGTCTTACTTAACTAAATGGTGGTTGTACAGAAGGAATTTATTGTGTTTTATTATCTCAAGTTACATATTCAATGTTAATCTTAGTTTTAAAAATTACTTGCTTTTGATGATGCGCCTAAGATTTTTGATATCAAATGAAAAATCATTGTATTTGGATCAAAATTATCAATTATCACATTATCTTTTTGTATTTTTTGACGTCACCATAAAGACGTAAATTCAGAATGTGAAGGCACATTTCGACATGGCGGGTGGGAGTCGCGGTGGCTTAGTGGTCATAGCGTCTGGTGTACTTAACCAGAAGACGCAGAATCGAATCCTGCCCGCGATCGAATTTTTGCTTTCTAAATAACTTTAAAAATTCACATTATTATTACTAACTGTACAGTGAGACTTTAAATATGGAATATCTGTGGATGACTGCTTAACACTTTGCGGAATACGGGCGTGAAACTATGTTATGTTTTATGTATGAATGAACTATCTTACAAATGTCCATTGTGGTATACAGAGGCAAAGCCTTTAGTAGTTTAAACTGAAATTAATTTTGGGGTTGCTCTCGAAGGGGCTAATAATCGCTGCGGGTAGATTTACATAATTATGGCTATAACAGGGCATGCAAGACTTTAGGCAATATTGCCCCTGTCTTGTAAATTGCCTACATTACTAGATTTATTACAGCAGTTACCTCCGACGCTTGATTGTAGACATGTTTTTTTTGGAGAAAGGGTTGGATGTCGTCGTAAAAAAGGTGAGTGATATTTATTCCGCTTATGTTCTTGATGACCATTAAAAACATGTTTTTAATATATCTCCAATTATTTACATACATACATACATACCATCACGCCTGTATTTCTCGAAGGGCTAGGCAGAGGTGTACTAATTAATGTACACCCACATTTCGCCGGTATGTTTAGGTCCCATGTAATAGGGGGCGAGCCTATTGCCATTAACCGGGCACAAATCCAGACTCCGAGCTGCTACTGAGATTTTCATAGAAAAACCCAATAACACTTTGCTCGACCTGGGGATCGAACCCAGGACCTCTAGCATAGCAGTCGCGCTTAGGACCACTAATGAGGCAGTCCAACATTATTTAATCATTATTAAAAATAAACTGATTAAGCTGCTTAAAATGTAACAACATTATATAGAATCACCATCTTAACTACCTATACGTTCGTTATATAAAGAAGAAATAAAGAAAATAAACGTATAAAATTCTAAACAAACGATTCACCCTACATTTTAAAATCGATGCATGTGAATTGAGAATATTCCATATCTTTCTCTAAATTTACATACAAGATAGATAAATTTAAAACCAATTCGGAAGTTCAACCGAAAAGCTTTGGGATATGCCCCGTGTTAGAGCGCGTAATCTTCTTTCATCGCTTCAGGCAGATTTACTCCGAAAACTCGATGAGGTTTTGCTCACCGGTATTATGTTTGTTCGAGATTAACTCGGGTTTTTTTTGTCTCATAATCATTCTCATTTCGGTCAGTGCAAACTATAAGAAAAATTGCAGTGGAATACTTGGGGTCTACTCCCTAAGCACGAAGTCCGTAGTTTCGACCTTAGTTACGGGCGTTTTCTACTCCGTATCAGCTACGGTTGGATGATTCGTTAGGGGCCCGATGAATGACAACATAATTTGACAGTTGTCCCTACTCTTGATGTGTTTTTACCCGTTCGAAAAATTGAATTTGACACTTGTTTTATCGGACTCCGAAGTTTCGGAGAACTTTCGTACGGCTCGTAACTTCATTGACGGAGATAGGGAGTAGACCCTCAGCTAACATTGTTTTTCTTCACGGCTAACCTTCCCGTTGCGGATGCCCAAAGTGACGTAAAGAGAGCATTTGTGGTTAAAAAGGAGGAGTTCAACCAAAGAGATTTAAAAGCGTTATAAAGCGGATACTGAGAACATTTTCACACAAAGTTCGCCATTTGATTTGTGTTCTCTCTTTATCAGGCGGACATATGTTACTTCAACGGAGCGTTTTGCTTCCAATTGGAAACAAATAGTAGATTGGAATTTTGTTCATGACGTCCCGTTTATTGCGAGTAATATTTAAAATTAAATGCCTGATTCCAACATAGCTTTAAAAATTGTAAATAAAACCAAGCAAGCAGACGATAAATATTATTTTGCTGGTGCAGTTTATTAAATGGGGGCCGAGGCCAGAGGTGTGTGTTTGTATTGATAAAAACACACGGTCGAACTAGCTCCGTGTGTCAATAGAGAATCGGAACCGCGGTGACATCAACGCGTTCACGTGATTTTTGTTCTTGCACATGATAAATACGGATGTGTTTTTCGAGTTAAACCAACACCAGGGTGTTATTGGTGGTCAACTTAATTGATACAGCATGATGTTTTTTTTTCAGTTTTTATGAACTATTTTAATATCTTCAATAACTTTTATAATTTATCAGTGTAAATATTGTTTAAATAAACTCTAGTACACACCCTTGTTATTATTATCACACACTAAAACTAGGTCAAACCCAAAAACTAATCTCATAGAAAATTTCGAATATCAAACTCAGCGAGGGAGTCATTAAAGCGAGTTCTGTTGGTAACACAATGTTCAGTGTGCGCTAATGCAGATCTGTGCAGAGCGGAGTGGAGCACGAGCACTTTTATAACGTAACGAGCACAGCCGGCTTGCTCACGTCGCCTTAGCTATAAGAACAATGCTTTTCTAACTCTTTACCTGTGACTGCCGTCGAGTGCTTAGCACTGTGCTTTAATAATGCGTTCAAGATTAAGCTTTTATCTTTTTTTTTATTATGAAAACGTAAATTGTCACTGCGGACATAGATATTGACTTAGGGCTGTGCTGGAATACAGTTTTTGACCATGCATGTAGATCTATTTGAAAATTATGACTATTTGGAAGATATTTTTGTAAAAGTAATCCTCTGGCTAATATATCATTGGTATGCAGATAAAGCTGTTAAATTTTAATTGTTTCCGCTACCCCTATTAAAGTAGCGAATAACTCAAAGATAGATTTGCAAAGTTTTGGTACGTCGCATAATTTAACCCTTAAACTTTGAAATATTAGCAATAGGCAAAGGCCGGAGAATTTATTATGTACACAAGTAACTAAGGACAAACCCGAAGTTTCACAAGGATTCAGATTAAATTTAAAAAGTTTAGAGACTTGTAACTTGGGCGACCCATCCTAAATTTACGCTTGAAACTGCGACGGTCTTACAGCAAACATTAAGAAAGCAAGAAGTATCCTCCTAAGTGCTCGTCTTTAAACTGTGCCGATAGTAGTGAATTGGAAAGTTTTATCTTATAAGGGAAGCGCCGCTGATGAAGGATAAGGGTGCAAAATATATGAACTTCTCCGTTCTACGAGTACAAAAAACTTACCTGGACTTTAAGGCTTTTTATATTAATGGGTTTTTCGATACTCGACGAAATAACAGAAGACCACAGCCGCGTTTTACGATGTTATATAAGTTTCTTATACAAGATCCTACAAAATGAAACCCTTTTCTTACTGTAGTGCCTATCTGGGAGTTTTTTGGCACGTCCCATTATCTTGGAATGGCCCAGCTATCGCAGAGTAATCTAAATGTGACGTAATCGAATTACTTTCGGAAAAACTGGTGTTGGCAAAGAGTACAAGCATTTAGCTGCAGAATCAAGCTAGACCAGTTTACAAAAGCGTTTAGAGGATAAACAAGTATATCAAGTGTTGAAATAAAATGTCCATACTAGTACTGGACGCTGTAAAGAGTGTAAAGGGTGCTAAATGTCGGAGTTAATAATCCCTACTAATATGAAATGTATAATATCCCTAATAATGTGAAAGTAATTCTGTCTGTCTGTTAAGTATTTAAGATTTGAAAATTGCTACAGAAATTGATTAGACCTTTTGTTTAAAAAGGTCTTTGGGATCCGAGTGAAATCGCTGGCAACAGCCTGTATCAATAGAATACGATAAAATTCTTAAAAAGTACTTTTATTTCAATTTCTAATAACTATTCGCGTAATTATCAGAAATCAATATAATAAACCAAATTAACATAATAATAATTTCTTTATTCATTAAATAGATTTGTACAGTTCATAGTAATCTACAGCTAGATTGCTACAGATAACACGTTGGCGAGCACATCAAGCTAACCCATACCGCCAAAAATTTCCCTGATTGGAAGTTCCTAACTTCAGTACAGCAGACAAAGCCACTCGATATACATCAACCCACAGTCATCCATGTGTTGCTGTACACCCAATAGACCCATACACTGTACATAATATCAAGGTTGGCAAGGTAGTAGATGTTCTGATGGGAAGAATTGACAGTCTCGGATAGTCTGACCTGCTGGAGTGATATTTAAGGTGTTGATGTGCATTTGTGCCATATGTATATACCGATTATATTGAATACATCAATAAAAAAATTATACCAATATTTTTTTAGGCACACAGACAAAAAAATCGTAATATAAACTAAGAACCCTGAAGTTCTTAGTTTATGTAACGATTTTATTCTTAAACACTCGCTAAAGCTTCGATGCGAAAATTAGTTTGTTTTAAATAATCATTGACTTTTGAAACTAATTTGAATTTTTAGAATTTAACCTTGAAATATGGTGGCACGGGTAGGCCAAAATGGCTCTCGTCTTAAAGTAATTTCCTTAAATATAATATAATAAATGTTATCATATTATTTTCCATTAAATACAATTAATTAACGAAGAAGGTGAAATCTATAATTACGTATTTTGCGTTTTATCATAAAAAAACTTCGTAATTTATCGCTAAGCGCGGATATTAAATGCGGCCTATTGAGAGAGCTTCGCAATTAAAGGGTAATTAAGGTAAGTATAAATGTAATATTAAGCTAGCTTTTACGTTGTTTGGTAAAAGTAATTGGTGTTATATGACAGGTCGCGATTGTTTACTGCCAACGGCATTACATAAAAGTTAAATGATTAAAAAGGTTATATGTGTATAACTTTCACAATTTCAACTTATAATGGTGAGAACTGTATTATGAATTTATGAGGTACAGTAGTCATTTAAGAGATCTTTGTGACGTATGTGGAAATACGGATCCCAAGTATTTACGCATGCCGCGGAAGGAGATTGTAATATGATGAAAAATTAATACCTAAATATATAAAAGACTGCCTCATTAGTCTAGTGGTCCTAAGCGCGACTGCTACGCTAGAGGTCCTGGGTTCGATCCCCAGGTCGAGCAAAGTGTTATTGGGTTTTTCTATGAAATTCTCAGTAGCAGCTCGGAGTCTGGATTTGTGACCGGTTAATGGCAATAAGCTCGCCCCCTATTACATGGGACCTAAAACATACCGGCGAAATGTGGGGAATACAGGCATGATGGTGTGTGTTTATAACAGCACGTTTTGCGTAGAGGGACTAAGCTATAACTACACTGATCAACCAATCAGCAAGGTTAAACTGCGCTAATCGGGGTCAATCTGTGGATAATGACCATTCATAACACATGGAGACCCCTCCGTGTCTCGGAGAGCACGTAAAGCCGTCGGTCCCGGTTGTCATGTGAACAACATCTATGACAATCGTTAGTGGTAATCAGAAGCCCCAAAAAGCTTGATATCTATCCTCAGGATATCGGTATTGTCCAGAAATTAGGTTGCGGATGTCTGATGGCAGTCGCTTTGTGTAAAGTACTGATATTCAGCCGCATCTGGTTGGACTGGACGCCGACCCCAACATAGTTGGGAAAAGGCTCGGGAAATGATGACGTTTAGGCGTAGCAATTAAGCTCGCTACTACCGTAGAGGTGTCGATTTTCCATTTTTTTTTCTTCTTCTGGTGGGGAAATGCTCCTTATGCCTGCCGCCCCGCTCGGGGATGCGGGACGGTTATGTCGGGCTCTCCGGCCAGGTGGCCAGCATACCAACTTAAACCACCACCACCACCACCACCTTCCACATAGTGGTGGGATCACGAGAATCGCTCTCGCATGATCCGCGACTCGATTCTCCCCCTAGCCAAATCTTTGTATGATCCACAGAATATTTATTTGTAATCTTGTGTCCTTTGTATGTTTGCAAAATCCCTCGCGGCACAGGGATTGTTACATATCGCTGGCGTTGTCTTTAAAAAAAAAACGGATATTGGATCGGGGCAATTTAGATCCATGCATCTCTTCATCAAAACTGGTAACTGTTGTTAGAAATAACAAGTGACTGTATGAGCTGCCGTCCAATCCTGACAGCCATCCATTGGAGGCTTTGTGTTGAAACAAAGGAACTTTAGCGTTGGCGGAGCCGCCACCGAGCCGCCCGGAACAATAAACGCGCGATAGATAAAATAAACTTTGACAATTGCGCAACGACGTGAAAAATTAACAAGACCCTTCGGTTATTGTTCAGCACTGAATCAATTTGATTGGGGTACTACGTATTACCTCCTTTGAGTATCAAACTGGTGTATACTTCTTGTCTCATCACTGCCATATGTTGTATAAGTTCACGACATTGTACTAACGACTTTAGTCTTCAGAACTGTTTTATACTTTCAGGATGTTGTTTTGCATTGCAATTGTATAATCTGGTCTTCCCCAATAATCTGGGTGTTTTTAAATTTCGAGTGAATCGGTTTTTTCTAGGCAAGCGGGCTCCACCGTAGATAGCAGTGTCGCTTAACATCAGGCGAACTTGTGGTCAAGCGTAATCCTATCGTGAATATAAAAAAGCCATCGTTGGAAAATACCAATTAATTTTGCTTTTATCTGATGATTATTTGAGAGATGAAGCTATTCAACAACCCATTAAAACTACCCGAATTCTTCTATACTACAAAATCTTAAGTGGAATTTGCACTAAAAGGATCAAAGGGTGAAGTGGCCCTTAGAATTAGCAAATTGAAAGTAGCTCCTTATCCCCGAGGAGAACCTTATCTTGAGAGTGGATAGTTACTCTAGTGGCAACGATAGACGGAGAAGATAAGAAGTTCTCCAATAGACGGACAATGGACGGAATTTAGTTCAAAATTAGTCTTACCTAAGTAAGTAAACCGAAGTCCTTATGTTCCATTAAGATTTTGATATTTTGATTTACTATCTTTATAACAAAAAGTTTGTACGCAAAACTCGAAAAGTAGTCGAGGATTGAAATCTTTACACAACGTCGCTCCAATCTACATCTCTCCAATGTAATTTAAGTTGCATTCGTATATGCAATTGTTTTTATAGAAAAATATACAATATTATAATGAAGATAGACAGATAGTATTGTATATAGTTTTATTGACGCTGGTTAATGCAGAAACAATAAAAAATGAAAAAGAAAAAGAAAATACAAAAACTGTGCAGAAACACTTATCAAATACGTTTACATTCTAGACTATTATAAAAATTTGCTCTGAAAGAATCGTAAGGTGCTCGCTAGTGAATACATAATTATTCAAACCTTAGTAAATCGGACAACAAAATTGAACATAAAATATTTTTGAGTTAAGTTTCGCAAGGCTGGGTTATTATTGATTGATAGTCCTCATTATATTCAGTAATTGGATAGGTGATTATATAAAGGAGTTCCACTATGCTTTAGATTGCTCTCAGCGTTGTCATCTAGTAGAGAAGCCGACGGCTTTCAGATAAACTGAGAGCACGACTTTCGGTCAAATGTTCATTGTTAAAGATTTTTAAATTATAAGAAGTTTTAACGAATTATTCCTGAGTGTGACTTTGATATCGAATTTTATTTCTCATAAGACTATCCTTATTAAAAATAAATAAAATGTATTCAGACCTTCGTTACATAGACATACACATCTCTATCGCATGCAGGTCCCTTACGATGATAATTAATGTAACAACGTATTTAATGGAATAGCTATTATATACGCCAGTAAATCACACTTCTGCCTGGCTAGATATAAGTTGATTATGCGTTATGATTGCATCTATCTATAGGCAAGTATCCGAGTTGCAATCACGTTGCCCTACACCGTTAAGCCGATCGGGCTTCGACACCAAGGCGTGAAGCCGGTCAACTGTACCAACTACTTAGTTTATATCCGTATTGTCTTCCCTTCGCCTTGCTACCGCTGGCGAGGGGTTAAGGTTGCCTATGAATTATTGATCTCAAGGGTATTTTCTATTATAAATAGCATTTAAAGGTTGTGCTTTTAATACGTAGAAGCGTTAATTAAACGAATTATTTCCTACGAAATCGATTCTGATATGTCAGGCTTTGATTTTCTTGGCAACTTTAACTTTGATTGACATAAATCAAGTTAGTTTAATAGTAATTCAAGTAGTATAACGGCTCTTTATTAAACATGAAAATATTTATTAGGTATCTGCAATATATTTAGGCGGGGAAGCGCTTTAATTTTTTTTAAATAAAAGTTGTGTTTTTTATTCAAATCCGTGCAAAAATATGAAAAAGTAAAGCAGTAAGTGCCGTTGCCTTAAAAATTAAGAAAATATAGGTAACTAAAACCTATTTAGATAAAATTTGTTAATATTGTCTAATACAGATGGAAGAATGATGGAATATTCACCTTTCTTCCCTGGGGAGGTGCAGTTGCTCTTGTTAGAGGGAGACTTGGTCTCGGCTGCCGCCATCTTCTCTTTTTCGGAAGCCATTCTTAAGCGCAGTACACACTAGACGTCCGAAATTACGATACGGCCACTCCGCTGCTCATACCTGTCTTTACCGTAATAGTACGAGTTTATAACGGGCTGCATACGACCGCACCCAAGGACCACAGAAATGACTATTACCGATAATGAACGATGAGCGATATGTGATGACTAAAATTGGCAAACAGCCAACCGAATGTTTACTCTAAAATATAAAAAAAACGACCATAAGTTAACCAATATGATAACTAATATTTACGTAAATTGACAGTCCGCGTACTAGTGTACTAAGAATTTACTTAATGTATGTTGAGCGCTTGTTAAGTTTTACTTTTAAGTATTATCTTGTACGTGATGGTTTAATTGGTAAATGATCACGTTGCGCCCGCGCCGTGACTTGTCCAGGCTGTTTATACTGAGATGGTTACTGGAACTGTCAACGTATATCAACATACTAGCTTAGTTAAACCACGCTAATCGGATATTAAATATGTTACAACTAATTAACATGTTGGAAAAAGGTCAAAGTACTTACATACTCACAAAGTAAGTGTTGACATAGGTAGTTAATATTTAGTTCTGTCGTGATTTGAATTAAGTGTGTCAATATAATAACAATTAGATTTTTCCGCCATGTGACAAATTTTTCCACAGTTGTTTGCGGAACTTTTATATGTTAGTTATATAAACCAGGAAGCAAGTTTCTGTTACTGTATGTGTTAAATGGTGCATTGTTGCTATTTTAATACGCGTTTGCAATTTGTTTTTTAATTGAAATCGTATTAATAGGGCCTTTTCCGACGGCTTTTTTAAATCTGTGTATAACAAGACTTGACAAAGAAAAATACAGAAATATACATAGTAATTTCTTATACTTTCATTTATTTATGAATATACGTGTGTAAGTTTTACATTTAAAATTAATATATTCTAACTGTAAGACTTCATTAATTGAAAGAGAACATTTTAATGAGAATTGATATAATTTTATTAATTATTAAAAGTCTTAGTATATCTGATTGCTCTAGAGGATTTATGTTTTAAGTTCCTATTTACAAAGGCAATGAAGTGCACAATGATATAGATACATAATAATTATGTATTACAGTAACGTATGAACACAAGAGATTCTACAATCTTTAATAATTTGTATGAATTTCACCGTAATTTATTAGAATATGGCTGAAACTATAAAATGAAACAGGCAATGGATATGAAAAATGCGCCAAAACATATTTTTAGTTATATCCTTTACATATCGCTAGGTGCCGTCTATTAATGGTACTAATAAACAACGGAGCATTTAAAAGTTCTATTTGTAACCGCTTAATTCGCCTGTTAGTGAAAGAGAATTTTATTTCATTCCTTTCTCGACTCTATTACTTAAGACTTTCAGTCGGGATTTCTATGAACAGGTATGAACACTACGGACGCGACGGACGGCTCGTTCGCGTAGTCTGCAGGCTATGTGTGTAGCAGTGTTCGTAGCTAAAATATTCACTTGCATAGAAGGAACGTTTTGAGATAAATGTACCATATATTACATTTTATTTATTCAGAACTTTCATGTCAGCGGTTTCGCAGCACAATAAAACTAAGCGCTGTACTGTGACATATACATAACAAGTGGAAGCCTTCGCGAATGTCACGACAATTCAGACGAGGGCCACTGACACACATAACCTGTCAATACGCACGAAATCTTCAACGTTACGTAAGCCACGATTATAACCTGCAACACTGGCGATTACTGTTATTGTTGTGGGCGCGGGATGAGATGCAGGGGTATGTGGACCTTGGGGCGTGCGGCTGGCGAGCGCGGCGGGCGCGCGGCGTGCGGGCGTCGTGCGGAACGCGTGGAGGTCGCGTGCGGCGCGCGTTCGGGACGCGCGCGTCGGGTCCCGGCTCGCCGGAGGCTGCGGCCCGGGCGGGATCGATGCGGGCGGCGGGCGGCGGCGGAGTGCAGCAGCTGGGAGGCTGCGCCGCGCCCCGCCTCCCCCGCGCCCCGCTCGCGCCGCGCACGCGCCCGCCAGCTCGCGCCCGCCGCCGGCCGCCGCCGCACCGCGCCGCCGACCCGACGACGCCGCACACCACGTTTCAATTCCCTCTTCATCCCGACTGATTTACGATATGTTCTATCTTATAATGTCATTTTTTCAAATCGGTCTGCCAATTTTAGGCTATGATGAATTTTAACGTTGAAAACGTTTATTAGGCTCAGGCGAATTCGGATGATACTATAAAGGGAAGGGAAGGAGGAGAAAGCAGTTGCCAAATTCTCATTTTTTGGGTCATATATTTGTTGTTATTTGTAAAAAGTTTCCGCTAATTAAAATTTAGTATCTATTTATTATTATTGATACCATTTTAAAATTCTTAAAAAAAATTCAGTCGGCAGTTACCTAGTTTCTACCTAATTTATAGATATATATAGATAAGAAATTATATAGCTTATAACATTTTTATGACAGACTAAAAGCTTCATGGTGTATTTTTTGCTCTCAACCAAAAGCTATTTTAGTAAAAATCCGAGATCAGCCTTTGCGATTAAGCTCGACGCGCGATAGCTTCTGTCCGCCTACTGTCTTGTTTGTCAGGCTTAGAAATAAAACATTTTCATTTCAGCCGGTGTAAGGTACTGGAGCACGGGGACGAAGACGTCAGTATGCTGACTTCTGATCTTGATAGCCGCGTGTCTTATCAGTCTTAATGGAGGGCCCCCACTTAGCCACCCTCGACGACGGACGCCCGAAACTGTCGGCAGGTTGTTTTTGTTAAGGCAGTTTCAATTAAATACCTACTATCCCTACTAATATTATCAATGCGAAAGTACGAGTAATTCTGTCTGTCTGTTACTTTTTCACGACTAAACCGCTGAACCAATTTGGATGAAATTTGGTACAGAGATAGATTAGACGTTGGAGAAGGACTTTCCTTTGGGCGATTTGATAAGAGCGAAACCGTGGGCAATAGCTAGTATTATATGTATAACTTGCATTATACCATGGACTCAATGTTGGATTCTACGGACCAAATTCTCGATATTAAGTTTGCCTGGTACCTCCTATGTCCGTATAAATTATCCGCTCGAGTACGGTAACTATTTATTCTTCTTAATACAGCCTTTATCGTTTAGGGCAAGTTGGCCTTTAAGGGTCAATGGGTTTTCATATACTAACGATGATCATCACCAAGGGTTTAGAGACCCGCATTGTAGCTATTTATTACAAAGGAAATGTATCCTTAATTCATGTATTGTTGATTTCTGTTTCCAAATTCTACAAAGGTCGTTACGGATGAACTACTGTATTACTTTGTGAAACAACTATCGGGAAGATATTATGGGTAATGCTATGAAGGCAATTTCCTATTTATTTTCATTAAGTTCAAGTCAGTAATTCCAAGATTATGATTAAAATAAATACGACATTTGGAATGGAATCAATTTTGCGATGAGATATCGATAATGAGTTTGATCATTTGCAACATTCCTTTGTTCTTTGGACGAAGGGAAAGCCTGTTTTATCTGTTCTATTAGTAATGTTTTTTTAATCTATAATGTAACGTAATGAGGGGCTCGTCACTAAGGAATAACTACGCTGATCAACTGATGTGCAAGGTTAAGCTGAGCTAGACGCGGTCATTATGTGGATGGGTGACCATTATTAACACATAGAGCGCTCCCCTCCCTCGGAGAGCACAGAAAGCCGTCAGTACTGGTTGTTATACAAGCACCTAAGACAGTTAGTGGTAGTCAGAAGGCCAAAAAGCCTGACAACCAGTCTATCGTCAAAATATCGGTATTACCTGGATGTCTGATGGCAGTCGCTTTGTGTAAAATACTGATATTCAGCCGTGTCTGGTTAGATTGAAAGGTAACCTCAACATAGTTGGGAAAAAGCTCAGTGATGATGATGATGAACCTATCAAGTAGTTCACCATAAAAAAGTTACATACACTTTTTTATGGTGGACTAATTGATAGGTTTTCTACTTTGTGTAGGGGCAGTATAGTGTTCGCTATCGATCTTCCGAGTAGTAATAACTTCTTTACGTAGTTGTACAAAGTTTGAAGTGGGTAGAAACCTTCTTGTTGAAATCCAAAGTGCTATGATAAAGTAGGTTTCAAGTATAAATCTAATTGTACTTAATCACGAGCAGATCTGTCGCTGAAACTTCGTTGCACGTTTTCAGTTAAACTTTTCGGTTTGATTTACAGAAACGCTTGGAACTAACAATACTCTCAAAAGTCATTGTGCCAACAGTTATTTCGATAAAACATACATACATACATACACTCATGCCTTTTTCCTATAGAGGTAGGCAGAAACTAAAGAACGCCACTTGCTACGATTCTTGCATACTGCTTTCGCTTCGACCACATTCATACATCTTGTCATAAATACACGCCGGTTGCGAGTACTACGCACCTGACCTTTTTGAAGAACCTCACCAGTAAGGTCGGTATTAAGTTTTTCTAGGGCGTCCCCTCTCGATAGAAATTTTTTCGTTTTTTTTCGCTTATCATTAACTAGCTTCTGCCCGTGGAAAAGTTACTTTTAATTTTATTATCGTCGTAATTTGGCATATAACTCAACATCGTTATAAATTATAGCTTATATGTTATTCTGATGTATAAATAATAATACTGTAAAGTTTCACCAAAATTCGTTCAGTAGTTTTAGCGTGAAAGAGGAACAAACATCTATCCATTCATCCTCACCAACTTTCACATTTATTATATTAAATAGGAAGTAGGATGGCATCAAAAAATTGTCTAGAATGAGATCTTATCTACTGTTTGTAGTTCACGGTTAAGTAGATATGTAGGACAAACCCTTCATGTTAATTTAATGCAACTGGTTCTGAGAGATAAAGTTTTGAACATGGATCTCGAATGAACTCTTTCATCCCTACAAATGCGAAAGTACTTCTGTCTGTTTCTCTGTTACGCTTTCACGTCTAAACCACTAAACCGATTTTGACGAAATTTAGAAAAGATATATTATTTTATACTACTAAGGTGGCAAACAAGCGTACGGCCCACCTGATGTTAAGCGGTTACGGTAGCCTATAGACGTTTACAACACCAGGAGTATCACTTGCGCGTTGCCGACCCTGTAAAACGAAAGGGGAATAGTTGGGTTGGCAGTTTAAGGGTCAAAGTTCCCCCACTGCCAACACAACGTTTCCTCGTGGAGCACTGGGAACCTTGCTCACCATAAGAAACACAACACTGGTCCAAGCAGTGTTATTTTACTTCGAAAAAGGAAACGTTGTCCTATATTATTTAAATGTTACTTTTTACACAAATGTAAACGGGGCTTCTCTCTCTCTCGCATATAGAGATGTCCCTCTCTCTCATATAGAGATGTCCCTCTCGATTCGGTGGTAGTTAATTAAAAGCAGGTGGATTGCTATTTCCCTAATTTAATGAACTTAGTTAAACTATGCAGTATTGTATATAGTGTAGTGTATCACAGATAGTGTGATACTTACTGTTACTTACTTACTGATACTACGATAGATACTTATTGTTGTTAAAAATATCCATTATGTACACAGTTTCAGCAAAATACCTGCGTTTATGGCTTCTATTTCGACGGCCTAATATTGGCTTATTTACGTATCGACGCGGCGACACGAGGAAAAAACAGAGAAGAATTAATAAACAAAAGAGGAACGCTCGTCAGATTTATTCGCCACTACACACACACCGGGTATCGCGTATCATTTCAGCAACAAAGCGAAGGATATAGTTTTGCGTAACAAAAGCTGGATGTTTGTCCAGAAAGTTTTTGGAACGGCTCAAATCACGGAAGCACTTTGCGTCCCTCACGTCCTCAGCTTTGAATGTGGAGGCTTGACGTTTTAATTTTTCGACGTTCCTTAAGTGAAGTGAAGATTCAAACGCACCATTTTTAAAGCATTAAAGTGGATACCCTGAGTGCCGATATTTAAATTATCTACTTTGGGCAGTTAGCCTTTGTAACCATGACATAATGGTCAGTTATTCTGATTTGGTTATTAAGTATTGAGTTGCTCATGTTGATACGAAAGGACAAAAGAACATCATAGAGGAAAATGTCATTGAATGGTGCTGTTACAGCTGCTTTAAGTTGCCCAGTGGAAGCAATAAATTATATTTTTATAATATGAAAATACGCGTGCGTATTTATAATTAATTGTCACTCGCTTAAACGGTGAAGGAAAACATCGTGAGGAAACCTGCATGCCTTAGACATTTTTTCGACGGCGTGTGAAGTCTGCCAACCGGCACTAGGCCAGCGTGGTGAACTATAGCCTAATCCCTCTCATTCTGTGAAAGGAGATCCGTGCCCAGCAGTGGGACTATTTAAGGGTTGATGATGAATATGAAAATATAATTTAATAAATTATATTATAAAATCATGTGCACGGCATATAATCCTTATGTAAGAGCTTTAAGCTATATTCGTCCACTATATCAGCCATAATAGCCAGAGAAGGAGACATTTAAGGACCAGTTGATAATATTCTGAATTAGACTAAACATATCGGCGAACTGTGGGTGTAAAATTAGACATCTCTGCTTAACCCTTTGAGGAATACAGTATGTAATATTCTAGCCGGTATGTATGTAATATTATTAAAACTAGCGACCCCCGCTTTGCACGGGTGTAATGTCAACCAATAACATACATGTGTTATACATAACCTTCCTCTTGAATCAGACTATCTATTAAAAAAATACCATCAAATTCCGTTGCCTAGTTTTAAATATCTAAGCATACATAGGGACAGACAGCGGAAAGCTTTGTTTTAGAAACTTTGTTTTATACTATGTAGTGATGTAATATAAGAAAAAATAGCGCAAATCTCATGTTCTTCCTATACACGTGAGAAACACTGACAATTGAAGACTATTCGTTAAATTTAGGCCCAGAACGAAGTCCGCTCGAGACCTTAAACACAAAGTTTTTAGTTTAAAAACTCATTTGCTAACCTCGTTTATTTGTTTTTAGAATTGACATCGAACTAAAAAGAAACTGGGGAAAGAGTTCAAGAGGAATTACTTCAGGAGAGTTACATAACATGCCTTCAGGCAAGAAAATGTTGACTCGATTTTTTATCTCCTGGACTTTTAACTTATCTTAACTGGAGTTAAAGTTTTCAGTCGTGTCCGAGTTAAAGTGCTCTTCTACTTCTTTACTATGTTTTAGTTATAGTAACTATACTTGTAGTGACTTCAACAAAACATTGGCGTTGTGTTTTCTTACGATTAGAAATAATACTCTTTTTCTCTTCTCTTTTGTATTGTTTGAAACAAACATACGCCGCATGATGGTTGGCGGAAATCGCAGCCTATAGAGGCCAACAACACCAGAAGTATCTCTAGCGCGTTGTCATTTTGAGATCTCAGTTGTTAAGTATCATAATATGCAGTATGCCCCGTAATTTCACCGGCTACATTGACCTTCTAACACAATAGGATATTTATTTCCAAATTTTTGAAAACTGCTTATATTTAAAGATTGGGACGAACGATTTAACAGCAAAATAAAAATAAATAAATTAAGGTCTTTTTTTCTCCATTAAACCAATTAAAGTCAAATTATTTTTTAATGGTTTTGAATTTACTGCCAAAACGCTCGGTTCGTCGTCTCTGTGACGTCAACTTTGTGTAAACAATTTTAACACTCTATGTAGTCTGTGGACGATCTTTGATGATGAGCCGATTTTACTTGTTGTTCATTATATTTTATTTATATTATATTTTATTAATGTTAGCACATAATGTAGGTACAGAGGCCAGCACATCAAGCTACCACAATCTGTCAAATTTCTTTGATTGATATTCAACTTTAATTCGATTTACCTTAAGAAACCAAGAACCTTTAAGTGGTTTAATGAGAAATTTGCGAATTGTTAGAATCTCCTATGACGATTTCTCACAAGCATCAGTTGCCTTGCCTAGTCAAGTTACTATGGCGTGTATACTCTGTGTTCAGAGGCTGACACCAGAGGAGGGTACCTATAAGATACTTGATATACTCATGGGAATATTTCTTGTCTTGGTCACCACTACACAGTTAATTAGCTATATTATATTACCATTCTGCCTAATTCGTTTATGCGTGGATGTTAAGTGTGAGAACCCTGGGTTCGATTCTTTGGTTTGGTGGTGGTGAATCGTTAAAAAAAACAAAATAAGCATCCTATCACTGGCAACCTTAGAGGTTGATCACTTCCACTACAATCTTAATACTCATTATTTTTAGAGCCTTAGCCACTACTGAGCAAAGCCTCAATTAGGTACTTAGAATCGAAAATTAACCCATCATTGTTATTTAATGATTAACGATTTTATAAGTTAAGTAATCATACCTACAGATAGGTTAGAAAGACTAATAAATTAAATTTCTGACATTTACGCGAATATTATACATTGAAATAAAACTACTTTTTACGGATTTTATCGCGTATATTGATTAAATTTCTGACATTTACGCGAATATTATACATTGAAATAAAACTACTTTTTACGGATTTTATTGCGTATATTGATATTATTAACGGTCACGGGTAGACTGAGACGAGAGTCTACCCGTGACCATGGACGCAGTAAAGGGTCCGAAACGGATTAATAATATCAATATACGCGATAAAATTCGTAAAAAGTAGTTTTATTTCATTAATAAATTCATCATTAGCCTATATTGAAATTCAAGGTTACTAATAATTGTTCAAGGCTAATACCGATATCTATAGATATAGATTGAATTCGTGTTTCTTAAATGAACAGAACACGTCCATGTCACATTACATTTCGATTTCCGAGCGGCCACTTAACTGTAACCTTTGACATGATGACTGGAGGTAGGGTTTTAGTCGATGCCTGGGGAATTATTCCGTACAGTAAAGGCAAGGGTCGAATCGAATTCGTCTGGCTACGTGACGTCACGGCTTCCGTGTTCATGTCGTGTCGCGAACAGGTATTGGTATTTTATTGGACGCGATGAGCCGATAGCACGGGTCGATTCGATGTGTCCTCAACTCGGGTTGGCGATTTGGGTACGGACTTCTTATGTGTAGGTATGTACTCATATTTTTTGAATATTACTGGCATTATTATGATTATAATATCGATTTTTAACGAAAGCATTAGCAATATGTACATACACAATTTCACCGTGGGAGAGCCATGCTTCGGCACGAATGGGCCGGCTCGACCGGACTTGATACCACGGCCTCACAGAAAACCGGCGTGAAATAACGTTTTCGTTGTGTTTCGTCGAGTGAGTGAGGATATCGGAGGCCCAAACCCCTTAAAAGGGCGGCAACGCACCTGAAACTCCTCTGGTGTTGCAGGTGTCCATGGGCGGCGGTAATCGCTTACCATCAGGCGATCCATCTGCTCGTTTGCCCACCCTTTCACATAAAAAAAAAAAAAAAACACACTCACGCGTTGTTTCCATAGGGGTAGGCAGACACTGACGCCACTTGCTACAATTCTTGCATACTTTACATACACGACGGTTTTGAGTACTACACACCTGACCTTTTTGAATAACCTCAATAATAAGGTATGTCTAAGTCTTTCAAGCAAAAGCATAATTAAGACAGTTATAATCTTATATAAACAAGAATTTAATAAAATAACTGCTTCATTGGTTTAGATAAGGGTGGTTGCTGTGCCGGTCCTGGCTTCGATTCCCAGGTCAAGCAGTGTTGTTGAGGTTTGATGGTGAGGAAAAAATAAGCCGCCGAAATTTGGGTATAAATCTGTCTAACTCTTCGAGAATACAGGTCAAGATGTTTTATAAGATTAAAAACCAATCTGAAGATTCCAAGAATATTTTTTTCCCCCAAGAGTCATGACCGGAATTTTTAATAGCTCAACGGTGGTCCGATTTAGGTAATCTGTTGGTTAAAATTTCGATTTCCTTGCAGAATAAATTAATTATACAAAAAACATTGGGAGACCAATTACTTTTTTATTCCAAAAATTTTCAGAAACTGAAGGACGAAATAATAATACTTAAAATTTATTTATTTGCTTGAAATAAAGTACATTGGTAGATCTTAAAGTAATAACATTTGTTCTTCATGTTTCGCCTACTTTATTCAGCATGCAAATATAATATAATTTGAAATTGGCTATGTACCTAATATCTGTATACCTACATGTTTTTACTTTCCTTATATCTTTAAACAAAATTAACCTCTTTACTTACATTATACTAGTATAATTATAATAATACGATGTGGAAGAGCGGAGTCTCCTAACACAGGCATTGTTTGTCTAAAAAGAGGCTCCACATACAATCAAATGTACTAGAAACTTTTTGTGAAATAAAGATTATTATTATTATATTATTATTATGTGGATATAATATGTTTAAATAAAATCTGTTAATCTAAATCATAAATACGTACAAATAGTAATAATTAAAACAGTTTCAAACTGTCTCTTTAATGCGTACTTTTCCTAAAGCTGTTTTACTGTTTATCCAAAAAGCATGCTAGAGCTTTGTCGCAGAAATATATATTACTAGCTTCTGCTCACGACTTCGTCCACGTAGAAAAGTTACTTTTAATTGTCGTGAAATTATAGCCTATATGTTATTCTGATGTAAGTATAAATAATAATTCTGTAAAGTTTCATCAAAATCCGTTTAGTAGTTTTAGCGTGAAGGGTTACAAACATCCATCCATCCATCCACCCTCACAAACTTTCACATTTACAATATTAGTAGGATAGGATTTCTTTTTCATTATTTTGCATTCGAGTTTGTTAAAATAATTTAAAATAAACAATCTCACGTTACCAAGTAATTCTAAAATAAATCAACTCTAAAACTTGTTTAAAACGCGAGAGTCTGAAATCATTTATCAAAATGGGGTTAGTAAGACGATAAAGATATTGTTCCGTCAGAGAGGTGAAGGTCTATAGGAATGGCGCGGTCCCACAATCGGTAGCATCGTTCAGGCTCCGGGGCTGCTGTTAATGAATTTTTAATAGACGTTTTGTTTCAGATCGAAGAAAGAAAGAAAGAAAGAAATAAACGAGCCGAATACGAATAATAAATATTAATAATGTTTAATGTTGTTTGTTTGTCTGGAGTTTCGTAATACATTTTATTTTAATGCATGAAAATAAAATATGGCGACGCATTTATTATGTGGTTAGCTTTCTTTCCTATTCCTTTTATTTCATTGCGAATGCCAAGGCAGGAGAAACATAGTAACTCATAATTGTTAAAAATTGTAGTCGGGTTTGTGGTTGAACACGTGCCATGATATATTTGTTTAGTGCCTAGTTGTTTTATTTTAAGACAAGTTAAAAACCATCTTTACCAGATAAAAAAAAATGTGGCCCAAAGTAAACTCTTTTCAACGATACCTTACACGTAACACGATATTTAAAAATTAAGAAACAAAAAAAACTATTCCGTAAAAATAATGCATTGTTATTTATACTTACAAAATATTTCATACCTGTTATTTTTTTTATTTTGCGGCAAATATCACAGAACGCATCGGAACAACAAAATATACAATGTATGTCAATAATAACTAAAGCAAGCAACATTACGTATGTATAGTTTTTCAAACAATATTATCCGTAGAGTTTGAATGGGAAAACAAAAGCCCGAATGTGATTTGCAGTGACCCGTTTCGGAGTATGGTCGGTCATAAAACGGAATGAGATTAAAATTGGTTTACTTTTCATCGCCAGTCAACCAAATTTATCTAAGTTAGAAGAACTGCTGACTTGTGAGTAAATCTACGATATATTTCATGGTAATGTAGTACATAGATAAGTTTCTGATAAGTCTATATTGACTGATTTCAGATTTTCGTATTCTTAACTTATACCATTTCGCATTCATTCATCGAAAGTTTAGGTAGAGATGTAGGTACTACACATTATACACTCACAGTTTGACGGTATGTTAAGGAGCCATGTAATAGGGGGCGAGCTATACCATTAACTGGGTATAAATCTAAACTCCGAGCTGCTGCTGAGAGTTTTATAGAAAAATATTAACACTGCTCGACCTGGAAATCGAACCCTCAGCGTACCAGTCGCGTTTATGATCAGTAGACTAATGAGGCATTTCTTATCCTTATTCTGAGACCACTTACTTACTTTGATCGAATTTTTCTTTCTCTAAAATGTATATCTTTAATATAAATAAGCCAAATCAAGTAATATAAATGAAGAAACAAGGAAATAACAGAAGGATAAAGAAGCTTCAATTACGGATATTATTGTCGTTTATGATTTCCTGAAGAGTCACGTAAATAAACCGACGCAGATTACATGATCCGTACCGGATTAAAGAAATAATATCACATTATGTAACATTACGGTAGGCATAGCTGATTAGGAGAAATGATTACAGTACTTCTGGTTGAGGTCTTAATAATCTGGAGATTGATTAAAGAATTGATTGATTATGTTCATTGATTACTTGATGTGTTTAGTCTTGTAGTTTTCTTCATATTATTTATGTACTAGCTGTTGTCGGCAATTTCACTGTATCCCAAATGATTTGTTGAGACAAAAAAAAATAAACAGCCGAAAAAACTGAAAAGTAAAAAATAATTACATTACATAAATACAATATAACCTTTTTTATTTAACCTTAATAACTAAGTCCTTAAACTAACGTTACTTCGATTAGTTTAAGAACTACCTAAGTAATTTTGAGTCGGCGCCAAATTATCAAAGTTGGACTACTCTGTAAAAAGTTATCACTATACAAAACAATTACTGAATGTTGACTAACGTTTATATTTGTCACACCGCTGTTTTAATTAAATGTTCTCGTCATTTAATTAATCCCAGGATCAGATTGTGAGCCAACATGTTAATGGCTGGCCGTTCATGAGCCTTTGTCAGTGAGTCTAGGGGGCTAAAATAGCTACATTAAGCAATTCCTCTTTAAAATTTCACCTCATAAAATATTATAAGCAATTTTCTCATGTGAATCATACTTGGACTCAATAAAAGAGGTCATTTTAGCTTATCAACAGAATAAACAGTCTGAAATGTTGAAACAACACTATTATTTACGGATTTTGTAATTATAAAATCAGCATTATTATAAAATGTTTTTTGTTATTATAACATCAAGACGCCCACCATCTCAGTATACCCGCGATCATGGATGCTGTAAAGGATCCGACACTTCGGGATTAATAATATCAATATAACGCGATAAAATCCGTAAAAAATAGTTTCATTTCAATGTTAATTATTCGCATAAGTGTCAGAAATCAATAGTCTGAAATGATTTCATCGATCAATAGAAGTTAAAGTGTAGTTGATTATTAGTACATTGAGATAAGACGTGTATAAAAGATATTCACGTCTTATCTATATACCGTACATATTTATTAAGGATTAAAGATCATATCAGCTGTAGAAAATCCGTTCAATAATAAAATTATTCAATGAATTCTCACTAGTTTCCAATGTATTGTAATCGAATTTTATCAATAACTTAGTCACTGGTAATGCTCTGACTAATGCAAGTTGTCAATAGATTAATGTAGTTCACGCTTGATGACGTAGGTGGCGCTAGTTATCGTAATTAATAAATAAGTCGAAAGCAATCGATAATTACTTCTGAACAACAACAGTTTATTCCTTTACGATGATGTTCACGGTCACTGAGCAGATTATCGACGTATCACCTTGTTGACCACGTGACTCTCAATAGAATTAACTTCGTCATTGACAGGTTAGTCGGTTACGCTTTACGCCCAATTTGTTTGTCTACATCGAGTTCATGTTGGAGGGTTGACAGGGCGGATATAATCCTTATGTTTTTCAAACCTATTACGTACAAATATTTCTGACATACCATGTTAAGTGTTGAACTAAAGCTAGTACTATGAAAGAATTACCATGAAACCCGTAAAGGCCGTGTTGTTAGTTTCAATAGCCTTGTGGCCCTAAATATTATGTACTCATTAGTAATTAGATTGGGTAGCTACTTACAATAATTGTTATCGAAAAGTACATTAAGTTTGTATTGATTTCAACAACTATTAAATTAAATTTACTTAACACAATCCTACTATCCTATCCTATCCTATTATATAATATTATAAATGTGAAATTTTGTGAGGAGGATGGATGGATGTTTTTTACTCTTTAACGCTTTAACTACTGAACGGATTTTGATAAAACTTTACAGTATTATTGTTTATACATCAGAATAAGATACAGGCTATAATTTAACGATTTTAATTTAATTAGCTAAATTACAACAATAATTAAAAGTAACATTTATCATGCGGACGAAGTCGCGAGTAGAAGCTAGTTATTTAATAAAACTCAAGTTGCATTAATTGAATGTTATGAATAAATGTTATAATCTTATTTGACCTTGACCTCATAAACAGACATAGGTTCATATCGAATTGAGACTATTTTTTTTAAACTTAATGGACTTCTATCATGGCTCTCCGTAATCTGGTAGGGAACTTGGGAATCTAAAAAGACCACTTAAGCTAATTTAAGACCCGAGAAAACCTTTTCTGTAGGATATATAAGTACCTTGTGTATTGAATTATTTATTTTATCTTCCATCTGAAAGGGAATCGATGGGAAATTGGTTTTTGTATCCTGTAAGATAGGAATCGGTACGTTTGTGTTTAGTAAGAACGTGTGCTATACTAATGCAACCAATAAAACGCCCTCTATAAGCGAATAAAGCAACTTTAATTTGGACAGATCGAGAACATATATAATAAAATGTCGCTTTGACCTAGTGAAATTTTTGAACGAAACCATAGCGTGATTCAAAGAATGACGTCATCGCTACGACGCCATCTAGTTTCGTTGTATCGAATTAAAACTAATTAAATATATTGGACACCTTTCATGAATATTTTTCCATTAAAAAAATGTGCAATCTGGTATAATCCGGATAATGTCACTAATAAATTTCAAGAATAAACGGGAAGCAGGAATAAATTAATTACTTGATAGCGCTAGCCAATGTGTCTAAAAAGTGTCATAGTTATGAACATATTTTATCCCGACCATTAGCTTTGAGTATCGCCTCTCCGAATAAATATTCTATTACCCCACAGAATTTTATACACTCGGCTATTACACAGTCTGCATAAAAAGTAACGTTAGTGTAACTTTGCATAATTAAAGCGTTCCTGAAAGTCAATTAAAATTAAATATCACTGGCGTGGTTCGGAAAGCGTACGGAATATTCATACATATAACGTTTCCCAGTAACCGAATCAATACAGTCGGGGTGTGGATGATAATATCACAAGTTTTTACGAGGATTCATCCCTAGATAACACTTGCGAATGAATACAATTTTGCGCAAGTAAAAACTTTGCCAATTAAAATTCAACACACGACCCAGTGGATCAACATCACGGGATTGGTGCGTTTGTGGAACTGCGTATCTACTAATTTCAGTCGTTTTCGAAAATACAACAAAATCTCAATTTTAAAAATGCATAATCCGCTAGGTCTAGATCCACTGTTGCCGTAACAAGATGGCCAAGTACCTAATACGAAAATAAGTTGCAACTCACTTCTGAACTTACACAGGTAACAAATTAATATATTTTCGTATTATAAATATATAGATGGAAATAGAAGAAATTAAATGATTTATTTTTGGATTAGGTACCTCTTCGATGTAAAGAATCAACTAAGCATCTATAAATGTTTTTATCATTAGATTAATTTACTTGTTTTTATCGTAGCTTTAATTAAATCCGCTAAGTACACAATTATCGCGGCTATCACGTTGGATTATCGATGGCTCTTATATTAATTAGGTACATGGCGGAAACCATGTTGCCAATCAGATCATGTTCTTTAGGAGACTTATTTTATTTTAAGTGATAATTAATTATTAATACGTACATGAAATTCCTGTTTCGACCGGACCGGGCGAAAATCAGCGGCCGAAACGCCTACTAAGCCATTCGTCAGAGGTTGACTTGGATTTGAACCCTACTGACTTGGAAGTCTATGGTTGTCTCACTATTGTTGCTTAGGTTGCGGATGATCAATAAGGTTTTTTTAATACTGTAACTGTATCAAAATGGATTCTAAAACTCACGATGAAACGGAGAACCATCTTCATACGACTGCGTAAAAAAACAACTTGTGAACATATTACTAGTATCACACTATTCTATAATAAATACCAGCAGAACATTAATAATTAATTTTCTTTTGTCTTATTATAATTTTGTGGACATAAATACATTATTATTATTATTTAACACCTTTGCGGTTTCAGTAATTATTGTACAGAATACTTTGAAGAGGAATAGACATTGATTATTATTTGCTCTAAATTGCTCAGGCAAGTATGACGGCAACTGTCTCTATGAGGTGTCAAATACGTCGCGCCAAATTGGAATACCGTCTATTAGCTAGCAGTGACGTCATCGGTTTGCCGTGTTGCCGCGAGAATAATGTCTATAACAGCCCCTGTCTGTGGGGTGATAACGATTCTGTCAGTCACCGGTGAACAAACATGTACATAAAGATCTTTATTCATGAGATGTTCAGCCATATTTATTTAATCTTAAGCAGATCGGTGAATTTTTATTTAGCGGTGCGATAAAAAAGTTATCACAAAACAGCGCCTGTAGACAAGTTGCAATCTGACAATCGAATCGACGAACGAATAAAAACAAAATGTTTGGGAATGACATCTATGATCGCCCGATTTGTCGAAAGCTTATGTCATTTCCATACTTTTTGTTTCTATTCGTCCAGATTTTACTGTTATATCGCTTTTTTTTCTTTAGAAACTCTTACAAAAAAATAATGTCATGTACCTTATATTTTTTTTTTACCAAGGTTCATCACATTTTTAATTGACGAAAAAGGCTCAATATACTGTCGAAATATTAAAAGAAATGAATGTTTTTATGACAGCCATTGGGCGTTTTATTGGAACGTTAAATAAACATTGGGTCGCCTCGCCGTACTGAATCAAATCAGTCCCTATTTTAACGTTTTATAAATGATTGAGCATTTCCTTCATTTTCAAATAAACAAGTAACAGTTTCTGAATTACAAAGGTCTGTTTGAATTATGTAATAAGTTTAATATTAAACAAATATATTAATTATTTCGACAATTGTGGAATATGTTTGAAATTAACGTCAAAGGTGCACACGAGTTCTATAAATGTAACACATGTATGTACGACGTTGATATTTCGATGTATTTTACCATTCAGTTCTTGAGGAATTTGCATGGGAATAGCACTATCTAGTCCCAAGTTAGGCAAAGCTTCTGTTATCAATGGATATAATACTTATGTAGAGACGCCAGTAGCTCAAGTTATCCAAAACTGTAAATGTTCCCAATAGAAAATTAACCTTATAGCATTGTACTAAAGTTGAAAATCTATCAAAAAAATTTTACAGTTTGGGGTATATTGATGTGCTGGCGTCTGTACATATTTTTTTAAATACATATGAAACACCCAGATAAATTACAATCACTTATGTTTATTACATAAATATTTGTGTCCTGGGGAATGGAACCCACGACGGCGACGGCGTGATCAGCAATCTGACACGCAAACTACATACGTTGTCGATGTCTATGATTCCTATAATTATAATAATAATAATAATTATTATTATAATTATTATTATACTTATATATTTTTGCACTGAGACATAAACATTGCCACACAAACGTCAGCCTATTAAATATATAAACACAATAAATGCTGTACTTGAGATAGATCCTTGATGGTAATGTAATATTAAGACATGAATGTATAAGTTACATTACAACAAGCATGTGTAACTGCCTTTAAAGTTGGCAAGAAGCTAGCTAACTGTTCATCAAGTTCAAAAGTACAAAAGTAAACATTAATACAAGCTTTTGGGGTAACAAGAGCCGAAGGCTGTAATTTTCTTTGTAAGACAACGAGTGTAATACGCGGAAATAAGTAAACTTTTGAGGTGAACACGACGGCGTGGCTGGATCTGCGTGAAATTGCTTCATCTCCTTCAAATTACTGCGTGCTAGCTTTAGTTTCGTTTGACATCAGTATACTTGAAGCAGCAAGTTTACTCTCATCATCATCAATCCATATACTGTCCCACTACGGGGCACGGGGATTGGCTATAGTCCACCACGCTGGCCTAGTGTGGATTGGCAGACTTCACACATCGTCGAGAAAAATCTCTAAGGCAGGTTTCCTCACGATGTTTTCCTCCACCGTTTAAGCGAGTGATAAACACACATTATTTCGAAAAGTCAGAGGTGCATGCCTTGGTTTCGAACTCGAAGCCTCTAACTTGTCAGTCCAGTGGTTATATTAGTGGCTATCACTGCTCTTAGTAGTCTATCACTGCTTTTACTCTAGGGTAGTGCTAAAGCAGTAATTTATACTTGAGAATAGTATTGACAAAGTTATTTCACAAATACCTCATTACTCTAGTAGTAAGATCCTGGGATTTTCTAAGAAATTCTCATCAGCCGGCGTTTGGATTGCTGCCCGGTTAATAGCTTGCGAACTGTGGGTGTACATCGGTACACCACCTTTATACCTTCGGAGATAGCGTGATGATTTGAATTACATACAAAAAATCACCCTGTATCGGACGGATGGAGTGATCACCCACTCTCCACCACTATACATCCCAGAATAACTGCCTCAGAATACATCAGTTAAAATAGCTATCGAGTCATAATAGTGAAATAACTATAAAAACTCTAACATTTTCGTATGTAATATAACATTACTTTGTCCTCGTTTAGAGAGTGTCGGCAAACAAGATTATTATCTAACCTCATATAAATTTAGAGAAGAAAGTTTATACTGGGTACAATGTTCACGTTTAGAAATATCTGCTATTACCTAGGAGCTCTGTTTATACGCCGGGAGCGTACCTATTCTGAATATCCAATCACAAGCAATCTCCTACCTGCTATAAGCCTTCGATGCTGTGTGCCGATCGATACATTTGTGTTAACATAGACCTATTGAATTACGTCAGTGACACGTGAGTGAAACCTCTAATAACATCATCTGCGTATAAGCAATATAATAATCAAAGAAAGAACAGCGGTATATATTAAAGACTTATTTTCAGAATCTTTTTCCCCCAAGGTAACAACGTAGGCCCAGATTTATTAAAGATATCCCCGAAATGTCAAGCGTAATCGTAATAATTTACTTATTAAATATAAGTAAATTATTACGATAATTAAATTAATATTAATTAATTAATCTCTCTTAATAAGACGAGATTTCGAAAAACCGACATCCAATTAGATATATTTTTGCATTTAGTATCATTTTACAGACCGCCGAGTTTATTTTTTAATTGCATGATATTTATATAATCGTTATCGATTTCACATCGTGCTGCCAATCAGTAGGGCTAGCGAGTGGTTCGCTTTAATTAGAGGGCACAGACGGAGTAGGCGGCCACTGAGGTAAAGTTTTTGTAGCGCTCTTCAAAGACTTTCCGTTAATTAGGGTCCCATCTAAACAAAGGACGATGTGGTGAAGTGGATGGCACCGGCTTTGTACCAATTTGTCTCAATGAACGAACTGGGCGGTATAAACGTACAGCTCTAGTTAAGTACTACCATATATTCTTCTAAGCACCAGAGTGTTACTTCACTAGTAACGTTGACAGTGTCCGGAATTGTATTTAAGTTTAAGCGCTTAGGTTAGTTACCCACTCAGTATTATGCCCTTTTGCTAGTGGGGGCCGGCTACAAAATATATAACAAAACTTCCACGGTGGGAATAAACGCTGGTTGTAACAGTCAATAAAACCCAGCATGGTGGTAGCTAGCTACTGACTATCGACTACCGGCTACCGGCTACCGACTACCAGCTATCGGCTATCAGCTATCGGCTACCAGCTACCGACTACCGGCTACCGGCTGCCGGCTATCGGCTATCGGCTTTTCTCGATGGTTTGTGCAGTCTGCCAACCTGCACTAGGCCAGCGTGGTGGATTTTATTCTAATCCCTCTCAATCTGAGAGGAGACCCGTGCCCAGCAGTGAAAGTGAAAAGGTCTTAGTCTCTGTTTATGACTTAGACCAGGAAATATGTACTTGAACAAAACGCATAAACAATGGGAATTAACTGAAACCAACCATTATTGTTTAATGAATACGAGTAGCTTTATCTGCTTTTCAGATAAACATTGTAGCAATCAAATATTCTATGTAAACGAAGCTTTCATAAAATATGTAGGGAGCTTGAAGCTCGCACCCGCATCACGTCTAGTTTATGCATAAAATTTTATTCAACGAGTGATAATGCGCTCAGATACCGTGAAACATGGAGCGGAGAGCCAGCAATTTTCAAAGTTTTATGACACAAACACGGGAACATGAAAAATTGGTTATACCTGAGCCAACTTTAGGTAATGGCATGATAATAATATAAAATTATGATGTTCGCTAATATATTTTTTTACCAAAGTGCGAAATCTATTTCCCCATGTCATTCCTAACATCACACATACAAACATATAACATTACATTCTCTTGTATCCCCGAAGAGTTAGGTAGGAGTAATGTGGGTACATCTATTCTATTAGTATGTTTAGGAATCCAATCTCCGCTTCTTCTACTGAGAATTACGCAGAAAAAACTCGATCGATAGATCGATGGTCCACCAAAATAATATTTTGGTGGACCATCGATCTTGGAATTGAACCTAAGATCATAGGACCTGACACTCCGCAAAAAAGCACCGAAATCCTTCTGCAATTAAAAAAAAAAAGAAGTTGAGCAAAATCTTTAAGTAAAAACCGAATTAGAGATATAAAACCAATAATAATTATGCAAATCTATATTCGGAGGATCTTCAAAATTCAATAAAATATTATTGCCCTTAATATTGGCTTCCCAAACGAACTGTCATCCTTTTGTTCGTCTCACAATTTCGGTTTGATTTTGCACGCAGATAAAACATATAATAATATATAAGATATACAGATCCATGTTATAATTCATAAAATCTATAGACATCTGTATGTGTCATATTTGTAAATACGACAACAACCTACAGCAACACAGATTGGACGATTTAACACCAGAGAAAACAAGGAATAATTGCCTCTATAGTCTAGTTGACCCAAGCGCTGCTACGCTGGAGGTTTCGTGAATAGTGTTATTGGGTTTTTAACTGAAATTCTCAGTAGCAGCTCGGAGTTTTGAGAGAACAGTGGCGATTGCTCCACCGACAAGAGCTGAGCTCTTAAATTGAAGAAAAAGAATGGCAATAGGCTCGCCCCCTATTACATGGGGTCTAAACATACCGGCGAACTGTGGTTGTACATTGGTACACCTCTGCCTAACCCTTCGGGGAATGCAGGCGTGATGGTATGTTATGAATATTTCTTTATCTTATCTTATCTTTACCCAAATACGATGAAATTTTGTGTAGTGTGCACGCCTGAGGTTTCTAACAAAACAAGATTGCAAAGCATTGTAAGGTCATATCTATTATCTGATAAATTGTTTTTTTTAACATACCAGCGAAGTGTGGGTGTACATTGGTACACCTCTGACTAACCCTTCGGGAAGTAAAGGCATAATGGTATGTTAGGTCAAGGAATGTAACAGTATTTTCTACATGTGAAACGTAAGTACCTATATAACGATCTGCCCTGTAGTGTTGAGGGAGTGTACCTACGTGAATGGGTGACCATAGGGGCTAACAAAAGTGCTCTTCAAAAGCGACAAAAGAATCCCAATAAAATTCATGTACACTCGACTACATAACGGGTATACATTACCAGTAATAAGCTGACCTCGCATTCTATAAGCTTTTGGTAGACTTAGAGATCAGTTTATACTGGATTGTTATAAACAGATATTGCGTAGTCTGCCGGTGAATCAAAGTGCGATGATGACGATTTTAGACCCCATGATTCTATGGGGAATTTAAAATAGCCGCTTTTAATAAATCTAGACCCCTTGGCATTAGGCGCACCGTGCTTGTCGTTGTTATTGACTATAGTTACAGGAAAATAAACACAAAAATCTAATATCTATCATTTTTAATTAGTATATCAGTAGGTACGTATCATTCGACATGACATGTTTTATCGGATGTTCAATAGTGTAATCCTTTGATTGATATTGCTGGTGTTCTATGTGCAGTGTACACAGCACTATTATTATTATTATTTAAACTAATTTCCTTTCATCATAGTAAAAAAAAAAAAAAAAAAAAAAAACTATTACGTTTCGTTTCAAGCAATCTTAATAAAAATGGAGGCACAATTTCAACTTTTGTTTGACAAAATGAAATTAGAAATGCAACATCAATCTGAGGTACTTACGGAATCTATCACAAATAACATAATGATTAGAATGGATGAAAAGTTAATTCCAATCATGGAAGAAAATAAAAGCTTGAAATTAAAGGTAGAAATCATGGAAAAAGAGATAGAATATTGGAAAAGAGAAAGAAGGAGTAACAATATTATTATATTTGGCGTGGAAGAAATAGAAAAATCAACATTAGAACTAATACATAATATAAAGACGATCTTTAAAAGCGACATAAACGTTGATATCGATGAAAATGGAATAAATAATATATACCGAATAGGGAATAGAAATGGTAATAAACCAAGGCCAATCCTCTGTGCATTCGTAACCGCATGGAAAAAGAGAGAGATAATGAAAAATAAGAAAGATCTTAAGAAGATTTATATCACTGAAGACTATCCAAAGGAAGTTCTGGCTAAGAGGAAAGCTTTACAGGCGGAGTTGGTAGAAGAAAGGAAGAAGGGGAAAATAGCGTTTTTGAAATATGATAAGCTTGTAGTGAAGGAACATGAAACAATTAATGATAAAAGAAAAAGGGAAACTTCTTCTTCACCACATTCTTTGAACAGTCAACATAAAAAACATCAAACTTCTACATCCTTTAAGGCCAATAGAATTAACGCATTTGATGTGATGAGAACCAGATCCAACTCTCTTAACTTCCCTATAAACAAGGAACAGTAGCAACTAATTCTCGGCAAACGGAAAATACAACAACACAATGAAACAAAAATACTTACAACAAGAAAACAACACCCTCCCCCAAGCCGACTGGTCATCGTGGGGGAAAACGACCAACACCCTCTAAGGATGAATAATCATAAAAGAAAAAATAATAGCGACATATACATAGCGTCATTTAACACACGATCACTAAGAACCCCAGAGAAACTCATTGAACTAGAAACAGCAATTAAAGAAATTAAATGGGATATTATTGGAATAAGCGAAATGAGAAGATTAGGAGAAGGAATAGAAGATCACGGAAAGTATATATTACATTACAAAGGAGAAACACCAGGGCAATATGGTGTTGGTTTTTTGATAAAAGGGAAATATACTGACCGAATAGAGGAATTGAAAGGAATATCCGAAAGAATAGCAATTCTCAACATTAGACTTCCAATACAAAATAACAGAGATCAATCTTGGTCAATAATTCAGGCATACTCACCAACCGAATCAGATAAAAAAGAGGATGTAGACAAAATAGAAAACTTTTACCAAAAATTACAAAGAACTGTTGAGACTGCTCACAAAAATATAATAATAATGGGAGATTTTAATGGACAAATTGGGGAATGCCACAGAGGCGAAGAGTATACTATAGGAAGACACAGTAATGGCAATAGGAGCAGAAATGGAAAAAGATTAGTGACCTTCAGTTTAGAAAACAAACTAAGTATCATGAATAGTTTCTACAAAAAGAAAAAGAATAAGAAATGGACGTGGACTTCCCCAAATGGACTGTATAAAAATGAAATCGATTATGTTATGACCAATAAACCAAAAGTATTTAAAGATCTGTCAATTATACATAATTTAAATTTTAACTCGGACCATAAAATGATTCGTGCGACTTTACGTGGGACACATATAAAGAAAAGTCGAAGTTTGCAAACAAAATCGGTACCTTATTTAAAAATTAAAAATAACGAGACGCTAATAAACAACCTAAAAGGGATTCTGGATAGAAGAGAACAAAAAGAGTACAACAAATCAACTCAGGCGAAATACTGCGATTTTATAAATATCCTCAAAACTGAAGCCAGAAAAGTACATACAAATAATAAAGCAATACTATCCATGGAAACAACTCAACTACTTAAAGAAAGAAAGTCGCTTATACAAGGCACGAAAAATAAAGAGAAACGTAAAGAGATTACAGAAATTAGTAAAAAAATTAACGAACGAATAAGGAAAGACAGAAAGCAAAATAGGGCATATACTTTCCAATATCATATTAAGAAAACAGGCGGAGTCAAGCAAGCGTTTAAAGAATTAGAATCAAAGAAAAATTGGATGCCAAATATAAAGAATAAACAGGGAAAATGCACTAGCAAAAGACATGAAATAATAAAGATTGCTACGGGTTACTATAAGGACCTGTATAAAAGCAAAAATGAAAAACCTACACCAACTATGATTGACGCCCCGCAAGAATCAGAACCTATACCACCTATTCTAAAGGAAGAAACGGAAAAAGCTATTATTACGCAGAAGTTAGGAAAAGCACCCGGTCCCGATCAAATCACCAATGAACTTCTTAGAGTATTAATGCCAGCGATAGTCCCCAAACTAACCAATTTATTCAACGAAATATTAATAACAGAAAATATTCCAGATGATTGGACGAAATCAGTCATAATTCTGTTACACAAAAAAGGAGACAAAGGAGACATTGGCAATTATAGGCCAATTAGCTTAATGTCTAATATATACAAGATCTTTTCAAAAATACTACTATTTAGACTAACTAACACCTTGGATGAAAATCAACCGAAGGAGCAAGCTGGATTCAGAAGCAATTTTTCGACTATAGACCACATTCACGTCCTACGACAAATACTTCAGAAATACAAAGAATACAACAAAATATATCATCTGGGCTTCGTAGACTTTAACAAAGCCTTTGATTCCTTGGAACACCGCTATATATGGGAATCATTAGAGCGACAAGGGGTCCCTAGAAAGTACATACGCATACTAAAGAACATTTACGTGAAAAGCACAGCACAAATAAAACTTGAAACTACAGGTAACGAGTTCCCAATTGAAAGAGGCGTCCGCCAAGGCGACCCTATTTCGCCTAAGATATTTTCAGCTGTATTGGAGATGATCTTTATGAGACTGGATTGGGATAATTTTGGACTTAACGTGAATGGAGAGAAATTAAGTCATCTGAGATTTGCTGACGATTTAATACTTTTCTCTGAATGCCCGAAGATCTTGGAAAAAATGCTACAACAACTATCAGACGAAAGTGCATATGCAGGTCTCTCAATGAATATATCAAAGACGAAAATAATGAGCAATTCTCTACAAAAAGAGACTATCACCATTAATAATCAGGAATTAGAATACGTAAATGAGTATATTTATTTAGGGCAATTAGTATCACCAATACAGAACATGCAGAAAGAAATTGATAGAAGGATAGCTAACACTTGGAAGAGATTTTGGTCGTTAAGTGAAATAATGAAAAATAAAGAAATGCCAATGTCGGAGAAGCGAAAGGTATTCAATATCTGTATCTTGCCATGTTTGACATACGCATGCCAAACTTGGGCCTTAACTGACCAACAACAAAATAAAATCAACATATGCCAGAATGGGATAGAGAGAAGCGTATTGGGCGTGAGGCGGAGAGATAGAATTCAGTTGAAAACGATAAAAGGAAAGACTAAGTTCAAGAAAGTTCAAACAGTATGCAGAAAATTGAAATGGCGCTGGACGGGACATATGTTGAGAGAGAAAAAAGATAAATGGACGAAAATTATAACTGAATGGTACCCTAGAGAAAGCAGAAGAAATAGAGGAAGGCAGTTAAAGCGATGGGAAGATGAGCTTAAGAATATAGCAGGCCCAGAATGGTTACGTACAGCAAAAGACAGAATCAAGTGGAAAGCCTTAGAGGAGGCCTTTGTCGAAAGACAAGCTGTTAAGAGGGAAGACCAACCGAATGCCGAGAGTATGATTTAGTTTAAGTAGATTAGTTTCTTACCCTATTTTCCAACTATTTAAATAACTGTTTTATCACATAAGTTATGTATTAACAGTAATAAAGGCTTATATTATATTATATTATCCTTTCATCATCAGCCCATTTTCATCCACAGCTGGACGTAGGCCTCTCTTATGGAACGCCAGAGGGTCCGATCTTCGGCTTTCCTCATCCAGTCACTGCCAGCTGCGTTTCACAAGTCGTCACTCCACCTGGCCGGGGAACGTCCTACACTAGACTTACATAGACGCGGTCTCCGATATTTTACTTCAATCATAAATGTTTTTCTATAAACAAGGATGCAAGTAATAAGACTACATAAGGATGTAATTATCTACTTTTTGGTACAAATTAAAGTACCTATAATTATATTTTGATGCATCCCTTGTAGATCCAATAAACATCCAATAATCATTTCTTCAGATCTAGTAAAAATAATAAACATTTATTCTACAAAAGGAGAGGAATCTATGGCAAATAATGCCTTCATATAGCTTTTTATTTGCATCTTTCCTTTACGGAAAGAATAGCTTGGCAGTACTAAAGCGAGATTTGTAGACTTCCCTATGTCTGCAGAACGGAGCTTTTCTGTAAAACCTTGATCAGAATCATTCCGGTGCATCTGCTGTATGCCTTTGTTTTGTTAGAATGTTTCGCCTTCTACATATACAGGCTCAATCCTGGTAGAATTATTTATGCATATGCCAGGTTTTCTTTGCCCACATTAGTACGCGATGACGTCAAGAAAGTCACGGCTTTTTTGCCGTTGCTTGATACGAGTATCTTCAATACAATTAAGGTAACTTATAATTCTATAAATAAATGCGTAGCCCACTAATACTAAGCAATTCTAAATTTTTAAAAGTACAGTTTACTATACTTTTAATAATTTAGAATTGCTTCATTATAGAAACTAGAATTAATAATACTAAGACTAAATATTCATTATAGAACAATAAGGTAATTTATTTACATAGTGACATATCACACGTCAGACTGTCGATGACGTCACTACGTACCTACCAATCACGTGTTTTTTTTATATGGTACGGAAAACCCTCATTGATCATCCGCCCACCGGGGAGGCGGCAGGGTATAACGGACTTGTACCGACTAAAAACTGCGTTTGCCTTCAAACGCTCTATAGTCATGGAATCCGTGAAAATTGTCACGACCATGGCATGCTGTGGTCCAGCTGTTGACCCCTTTAATCACGTGACCTAGCTGTCATAGGAAAAGAATACCTGGTATTATTCTACCATGGGCGCAATAATATAAAGGCTACTTCAGGTAATTAAAAATGTATCTATCAAAAACTGTCATAAACGTCAAAATAGTTCCTCCCGCTTTTACAATTTTCTCCACTATTCGAAATACGAATGAATTTATTCACGAATCCATATTTCCTAGTAACCATAGTTCCAAAGATTTATTAATCAAAACCTCAACTGGAACGGAAATGAATGAGCGAGCTCAAAGGATTCATATCTAAGTGGATTCATACTCGGGTGTACCTACCTCGGTGAAAATACTTTATTAACATTGTGTGTGGTTTCATTAAAATTGAAGATTTACAATTTTGCGGGATTAATTAGGTATTATAGCTGTTTGTCCAGATCCGAGAAGGTAATTTTGAATCATATTTCGAAAGTAAAATTTATGATATTGTGTAACATAATCCTGTCGGCTTATGTAGGCACTAAAATGGTGTAAGCCTACCTGTGCTCAGCATGGATTTAACACTTTAATTTCATAGAAAAATACACCTTAATCCTTCATACCTTATTAACAGTTAAGTATAATGCTACATTAAAGATAAAAAAATCGATAGATAAGATTCATTTTGGCACAGACATTTGCTTCTTAAAGACCAACAAACCAACAAACAGGCGGATCATTATTATAAAAACCTCGTAATAATACGAATAAATAAGAAAAAATATCATACCTTCACGCCTGTATTCACTGAAGGGGTAGGCAGAGGGGTACTATATCCACCCATAATTCGCTTAGGTTGTTGTTCCATGTTGGTCCCTTGTAGGCAGAGCTGTACTGCTGTACACCAGTTCGCCGTTATGTTTAGGTCCCATGTAATATTGGGCGAGCCTATTGCCATTAACCGGGCAAAAATACGAACACCGAGTTGCTAATGAGAATTTCATGTAAAACCCAATAACACTGCTCGACCTGTTAATCGAACCCATGGCCTCTAGCATAGCAGTCGCGCTTACGACCACTAAGCTGATGAGGCTGAGATATTCGAAAATAAAAATATGTATATTCATTGTAGTAAAGTAATATTATTCCTACAAACTAACATTAGTTCTCGGCATATCTAATGTACCATCAACAAATGGAGAGCGCTCTCATATTATAGGTAAGCGGCCGCCGCCCGAAGATGTTATCCCAAAAGTTTGCAGCCCCTAGAAATTTATTCAGCAACCCTTTACAAGGTTAGCGCAGCCGGAGCCGGGGCCACGGATGTGTATAACCGCGTTAACTTACCGCTAGATGGGTTTCCCGGCTTGCGATATTCGTAATATAAAATTCAAGATTGTAACGGTAATATAATTTAGATATTGCGTTCGATATACTTTGTTAATTTAAAATAACGTTACAATGTAGTGTACTATACATCATATTTATTATACATGTTACGCTCAAAGATCGAAAACGCTCATTGGACAAGAAAACAGCTCAACGCGTTGTAGTCAATTATATTAGAAATTAGCAGCTTAATAATCAGTTGTTAGCTTTGTTTTAATGTAAAGTGGCATCGAGTTTGTGTTATTTGTAACCTGACCTAGTAAGTAACACATCTAAGTAAGTTTTTTTTTAAATTTTATTGCATTTTGAATGAAGCTTAACTAATATAATTGAGTAGGTACAACGCGTTGTGAGCTGTTTTTAAAATCTTTGAGCGTAACATACACTCACGCCTTTTTCCCATGGGGGTAGGTAGAAACTAAAGAACGCCACTTGCTACGCTTCATAAATACCTCTTTCGCTTCGTCCACATTCATACATCTTGTCATACACACACGCCATTACGGTTGCGAGTACTACGCACCTGACTATTAGTGTACAATACGTACGATAAATGACAAACTGATCCATTAGGCCATAGTTCTACTTATGTACTGCCTTCTGTATTAAACTACTGTACTGTACTGTATTATATAAAATCATAATAGGTACTACCAGAATGCTGTGGGTATTTTAAGGAATATAATAAACCGCGCATCAAAAATACTGATTGAGCGACAAAATCACTGATTGAGTGACAAAAATACTGATTGAGCGACAAAATTACTGATTGAGCAGTAAAATTACTGATTGAGCGGCAAAATTATTGATTGAGCAGCAAAATACAGATATCGGTTAGGTTAGGTTAGAACTGTGACCACACCTGAACCAAATCTGAATGTTTTGAGAACAAGATAGAGTATATAAAATTATTTTGAGGTGACTATTTTGCAGTGCAATAAGTATTTTCGCTGTGCAATAAGTGATATTGCTAAGCATTGTAATTATTTTGTAATACATAACGTCATTTTTTTATTTGTTGTTAAATACTAGCCGTATTTTAATGCCATTTACGATTATAAAAGCACAGATGGCCTTTATAAAAGGCTGTATGTTGGTATAACTCGATTCTGGTTTAGTGTGCGAATAGTGAATATTATAGGTAGGTACATTGATTAGGGAAATTGTTGAGTAATCAGCTTCTGAGCAGTGGACCGTGGAGACAAACATTTGTATAGCCTACAAACAGTAAATTGTAGTTCCAATTATATAATATGTATGTACAAGTACAAATAACTTTTTATATCAGTATTTGTGTTTGCACACAATACGGGAGATCTCTTACGTCTCCTACGCCTAGTGGTCCCAAGCGCAGCTGTTGAGCGTTAGTTCCTGGATTCAATTATAAGTGTAGTGGTTTTCTATGAAATTCTTAGTAGCAGCTCGGAGTTTGGTTTTGTGCCCGGTTATTGGCAATAGGCTGGCCCTAAATACACTAGACCTAAAAACATGTCGGTGAACAGTGCGTGTTGGTATATATAATGTTCATATTTGCGTAAACCTTCGGGTTTATCATACCATCACGCCTGTATTCCCCGAAGGGTTTTGAATTTCATAGAAAACCCAATAACGCTTTGCTCGAATAACACTTGGAATTGAGGTAGGACCTCTGCCGTAGCGATTGCGCTTACTACCACTAGGCTTATGAACGAGTCAGAACATTCTTCGGGCTAAAAAGACAAGATATTATGTAACCTAATGACAGATTCAACGATCGATCAATAGGGCTGTGAATTTAATAAATGGACGAGTCATTTCAATTAATTACGAAGGAGGGAAGGAGTAAGGAGACGTAGAAGACCTTTTAGTAGTTGCGACCTAAGCGTTGAAGTTGTTACACACACACACGCGCGCGCGCACACCTACACCCCCCACACACACACACACACAAATACACTAGTACACACACAACCACACACACACACACATACATACTATGCGCAATGTTAAAAAAACTACATTTTCCTTGATTTGTTTTCTCTTTTTATTTTTCTATGCCATATAATAAACTTATTGGTCAAATGTAATAGGAGGATACTGGCTCCTGCAACACAGTTATTACTAGTGCAGGAGTCAGTGAATTCTACATTTATGAACAAATTTATTTTGTCAATAAAGTATTATTATTATAATTATTACTTTTTTCTTTAAACATTCATTTTTTTTTCTAAAAACAAAGATTATATACCTTTGTCACAGTATAAACAACAAAGCTACTCTTTATTAACGTAAGTACTAGAAAATAAGCAGTTTCCGCTAGACGACGTTTATATCTCGCTGTAAACATCGAGCCAGGATTTATTCTACGCTTTTCTTTCAGTGCCGGATCAGTACAGTCTTCTTAGCCATAAAAGTTAAATGGCGTTAAAGTAGGAATAATGTTATCGCAGTAAATGGCTTGGAGTCGTCTCGAAGAGTTGCGCAATGCATTTTACATAGACGAACCTGTTTAACGTTTGCGTACGAGTATTTTGTTTTACGGGAATCTTTCTATCAATACATGCTAAGGTGTGTTTGTGTCTTATCAACTTGTCTCGTGCCTCGGAGAGCACGTAAAGCCGTCGGTCTCTGTTGTCATTTGAACATCTATGATAATCGTAAGTGGCAGTCATCTTCATCATCAACACATATCCTGTCCCACTGCTGGGCACGGCTCTCCTCTCACAGAATGAGAGGGATTAGGCTATCGTCCACCACGCTGGCCTAGTACGGGTTGGCAGACTTCATACGACGTCGAGAAAATCTCTAAGACATGCACGTTTCCTCACGATGTTTTCCTTCACCGTTAAGTGGTAGTAGGAATTCCAAAAAGCATGAAAACCATTATATCCTCAGGATATTGGGTTGCCGAAGTCTGATGACAGTCGCTTCGTGTGAAAATCTCTTAGGCATGCAAGTATCCTCACGATATTTTCCTTTACCGTTCAAGTGAGTGATAATTAATTATTAATATGATTTCACAAAGTCAGAGGTGTGTGCCTTGCATTCGAACTCGAGACCTGATGAGATGAGGCTGGCTACTACTATAAATGCTTGAGTATTAACTTCGATGCAAAACATGTGCAATAGCTGACATATGGCAATGGAAAAGTAAATCTAAGCAACATTAATATTTTATTCTATATAAATTTTACCGCTATTTATATGAGTAAATTACAAGACAAAAATGTGTTGCTGGGGACTTCTTGCCTGCACAAGGAGGGAAATATTTATTAATTTTTAACTTCACGTGTGTGTCGGGTCTCGTTAACTTAAAATGAATATGTCAACGTGTTACATCCCAGTTTATACGAGTTGGGAGGCGATTAACCGCCGTCCTTTTTCACTCATTACTCTTGCTGCATTATAAACCGGTAAAAAGATGTCTATATAGCATTCGCAACATTGGGATCAGATGTAAGTATATATTTAAACTTCCATCGTTATTTAATGACGGCTAATATTATGGAAACTTGTTTGAATTTGATATTAAAGCGTTATTTAAGCTTTACATAATTATTTGATAAGTATTCTAGATAGTTTGTGTTTACTGAAGAATTCTTGACATAATTTATTTCATGAAAAGGTAATGCCAATCTAGGTAGATATTAAAAAAGAAAAATAAAATTTCAGCTTTTAAAAACCTCTACGGCAGGAAATGAAATAAAAATACTATAAAAATAAACCTCAGCTATTATAAAAATCGAGTCAGAATCCATAAAAACGTAAACCAATTACGGCACAAAACGTTTACGTTCCGTATCAGGCCAATATAGACCGTTGTACTAGCCAGGCTCTGCTAGCCCCACGGCTTTTCAATTTAAAGACTTCACCTATTATGGTGTAACGTTTTTTTTATCGAGGATTAAGCTGCGGAGTATGGCGGAGGGCTGTACTTCATAGAGAGAGATGTTCACGTGCTGTGATTTTTTTCTAAGAGATCTAAGAATATGAACGATACCTATCCCTTTTTATTTAAATTACATTAGGCCGGCTAGAATTCACATACAGTGTTCCATTTTGTGAATTTGTACAGTCCCATAGGTTTCTAGTATAAATGGTTTTCACGACACATTACACTAAACACACGATCTACAATTCTGTTCATAAAAACAATACTTTGCATTGCAATAACAACAGTTTCTATTGCGGTCATGATACGCCGTACTGGATAAAGACCTTTAAAACAATTTGCGCAGTTGAAACGTTCATGGGCTGCCTAATGACATTCTTAACAATAGAAGGGTTACAGCGGACTGACAAAAGGAGATTGTTTATTTTAGATTTCGTTAACGAAGCGGCGTGAGCGCACCGTGTGGCAATGGACGGTGAAATTCTATTGTTTAAATCTGGTTAAATTATATAAATACTTTGTAGTAACAAAAACAAACGTTATAGTATTAGAAGGAACTTATTTTGTAATTGTATGTGGTATGGTAGGTATATAATATCATAAAAAGTTGTACGATACATTATTTGACTTTTTTTACGTTTGACGAAATTGGTGGTATAGTGGTTCGAGTATCGGACTGCTGATCACGACATGGGCGTGGATTCGATTCCCACAGGCAACAAATATTTTTATGAGTGTTTGTATTTGTCTGGGTGTTTATTATATATCAGATTTGTTAGTATGTATTTGCAAAAAAAGTATATAATTATGGAGCTGCTCATATAAGTATTAAGTATATACTGTCTCCCAAGATACAGGCTTTAAACCTAGTTTGGGAGACAGCTGTTCCTAAATCTAATATAATTATATTATGCCTTGTTCTGTGTACTACAAGTTTTTAGCTAAGTTAGTTTTCTTGTTGTTAATGGCTGTATTAAATAAATAAATAAATTTTTTAGTATTAAGCTTATATGGCGTTACAGAAAAAAATAATTGTGTAGTACCCTTAGTACAAGCTCTACTTAGTCTGGGACTAGATAGATTGTGTAAAATGTCCCAAAGAGTCATTTATTTATATTTATTTAATAAATAATAGAATAATAGATCCATAAAGGCAATTTGTTTTAGGTGTATCTTTTTGTGATTCATGATGATTCAGTAGGTTAGTTTTTGATTGAAGTCGATAATAAATACTTGATAATAGATAATTAACAGTTCAGCTACCTGATTATGGGATTACATGATGAATCATAACATGAGTGCTTCTACGAATACCGTTTGTTTAGCGATAAAATAGTCGACGATGCTCAGCTGTTTGTTATTAGCTGACCCGGCAAACGTTGTTTTGCCATATAAAAAAACTAATATCGCTATTAAAAACTGGACGTTGGTAGAAGGGAGAAAATTTAGGCAGGATTGTTAATGCCACATCACAAAAAAAATGTTTTGGGTGGACCCCCTTATCACTTAGGTGTATGAAAAATAGATTACGTCCTATTCTCAGATCTACCGAATATACACAAAAAATCGATCAAGCCGTTTCGGAGGAGTTTTGTTACAAACACTGTGATATGAGAATTTTATAATATATGTATATTATAAGATAAATCGTGACAAAGCGAAATAGTTCCTAATGTGAACTCCACTAGCAAAATTGATATACCTACTTAGGTCTGCTTACTATTTGTATAAGACTTCAATATGGTTCGATTTGAGTAAGGAACGTAAAGTGGAATTTGCGAACTCTAAGATGTAAAATCCTTCAACTATAATAATTTCAATCGCGAGGAATGCGGCATCTCATTTTAATTGTAGGAAATGTAATAAAAATATCTGTAGATTTACTTACTAAGATTGATGATGATTAGGTTTGCAGCAAATTGACATACCTGGAAAGAAAGTACAGATTGATTAGTAATGAAATTATTATAATATAATAATAATAATATAATATTTTTAAGACATTTTTTACACAACACCATCTAGTCCCAAACTAGGCAGAGCTTGTACTATGGGTACTAGACAATGGATATAATACTTATATAATTTTTTTTTGTAAATACATACTTATAATATTAAGAAACATAAATGATACTGATTACCGATCTGAATCTGGTCTAAATTATTAAAACTGTACAGTAAATACAGTAAAAAGGGGTTAACTATTTACTGTTCAATTTAATAAGGTTTTAAGGGATTCGCCCCTTTTGGAGATCCGGAAAAGGTTTTTTAGGCTGTGTCAAGTGAACCCTGAAGTTACGACTATAGATATAGAAAGGTAGATCATAATATCGGAAATTACATTAATCATATTACTGTAATGTTTTTCCAGAGTCCAGTATTTTTTTAATATACCGTAACGTTATTTAATTTATTAAATCCACGCAGAGACAATATAAATTTATGTTCGAAAGGAATCCATACAAACCGTAAAATATGTTTAATATATCCTTTCCTTCTACTAGTCTAATTTTGTACCTAATATTGGATTTTATAGCCAAGTAATGCTAATGAACAATTTTCAATTAGAATTTAGGAAAACCTATTAATTCGCGCGGACCCTTCAGAATAACGACTCCGGGTCATTGAACTAATTCAATTTGAGCTCAGTAAAATTACAGCAATATCCATTCAAAGGAACAGTTTAATTGATTTTGTCATGGATTGATTTATTTCTGAAATAAGGTTTTATTCGAAAATATATTTTTATTACACGAGTACATTATGTTGGAAGTTTTATTGCCTATACGATAGTTTCCCTAAGGAACTTGAGGGAACGGGTAACAATAATATACAGTATAAATGTTGGAAATAGCGACCTTAACAGCAGTTTGTAAGCCCGAAGCGATCCAAGCCACTATGGCGTTCCAAGCGTTTCAATTGCGGGGGAAATCAACCGGTAGTGTTTATTTTCCTTTAATTCTCTAAATCAACAAGAAAACTATTACTTAGATTCTTTATCAAATGTTATTTTTATCTTTTTTATATGATTAATTTTTATTATTGTATTCTAGAAAATACAGTCATAAATAAATCATATTATGAATACGATTTAATCCTTCCCGCTTATAGATTTCGGCTTATCGGCTTTGAATCAGAATTGGGGTTTTAAACACGGATTGATTGAAACTATAAATAGAAGGTATAACACCTTTTCGGTTCAGTCGTTCATGATCATTTGTTGTCAACATTTCAGGTGTGAGATTATCATCAACCCAGTTAATGTCCCACTGCTGAGCATGGGTCTTTTCCTAGAATAATAAAGAATCGGCTAATAGTGCGGGATGGCCAACTGCGCATGCCGTGTCGTCAAGAATTTTTTTCAGGCATGTAGGTTTCCTCAAGATGATTTCCTTTACCGTTTTTAAAGTACTAAGTTATTTGTTAATAAGCACATTATTTCGTGGATTTTATCAGGTGCAAGATAGTCTGATATTGAAATGCAATTAACTGCAACGGGTTATACCTTCAAGCTATCCCTCTGCTTTGTAGTTGGAATGCAATTACGATATTCTACTATCTGCATACAAATTGTATTTTATTATTGGAATAGTCCATCGAATGAAGTTAGGTATGTAGGAATGAGCGTTTAATGTTGGGGGTCCACATATAATATGCGTTTTGCATTTTTTAAAGATTAATGTCTCTCAGTCTATACTTTGTAAATGCGTCCTGTGAGTGCATACGAAACATCTGCCCTCAGGAACTATTTTCAGTATAAAGTAAGTAAGTTGGCTTTAAAGTAGCATTTCGAAGCAAGTTGTTAGCTTTAACTTGAGAGCTCCATTTTATATTTAAGTACATACTACGTTTTACAAGGAAAGGGGACATTCCGAAACGAAATTTGTCATCCTAATAAAGTTATTGCTTGTAAAAAGGTAAAGTAATTCGTGTTACAGTTGGAGAAATACACCGTACGACCCCGAAACCGCAGGGCCCCTGTATTTACCGCCAGAAGGCCTTCGTAAGCCGATGTTGCCGCGGCCATATTTTAATTGCGGTCACGCCTATTCAGTAGCTCTCTACGGCCCCCATGCGGGATGTTGGCCTGACATAGAGCGATAAATTGCTCACTTCGGCTGCGACCTACTCCGTATTGTACAGCTAGTAACAAAGCCCATTATCCTTAGCCATAAACCGGGAAATTTTTGTCCCAACACGAAAAATGTGCACACCGACAACGATCGGATGCGGAACAGCAATTTAGCTACCGAATTCAGAAAAACTTATTTAGAGAGTCAAATGCGCCGTACCTCTCTGAAGTGGGGTGAGACCACTTACTACTTTTTCTTTTTCTCAGGTAAGTACATAATCTGTTGGGACTTTGGGGAAATTCGCTAAGATCGGTAGGTACTTACATAAAGCTCGTGGATAGAAATATTTTACTCAAGCGTCAAAATTTCAATCAATTATCAGTTTTACTGCATGATTAAATCAATTCGTCATAGCTAATTACGTTCAAAGCGTAGTGGACATGATTGGAACTTCATTAAATTAACTCTAAATTATTGAATCGAAATTTATTGCGGCATATTGAAATTATTGGCTGAATAATATGGACTGTGAATATGGTTTATATGAATGGTTATAAATATTATTAATTGAATGTGGCTAGACCACTATGTACTATGGTATACGAATTAAGTGGTCTAGCTGAAATCTAGTTTCAGTTCAAGCTAGCAGCTTGATCAAACATCAAGCTGCTAGCTTGAACTGGAACTAGGCTGGACACATCTGCTGCATATCAATTGAGCTCTGGGCTGAACAAAGAAGTAAATGGGTCCCACAAAATGGCAGATGACAGCGCGACAGAACAAACAGAGATGGTTGCATAAACTTGACTTCTTTTGGAACGATCAACCTGAAATAGCTTTAAGCCACGAGGAATAGAAGGAGAGCAGGGAGGTCTTTGCCCTTCAGTGGGACGATAACGACTGAATACTAATTATAATAAATAACTATGTATATACCATATTTTCCGTATTTTGGTATGTTTAGGCGCAAATCCAAACACTGAACAGCAAAATCAAATTACACTGCTTTTCAGCTGATTCAAAGAACAAAGCACAATTTGCTTCGTTTATCTGTATATTTTCTTGAGGGCGTATGAAGTCTGCCAACCCGCACTAGGCCAGCGCGGTGGACTATAGCCTAATCCCTCTCAATATGAGAGGAGATCCGTGCCCTGCAGTGGGACAGTATATTGGTGATGATGACGATGAATAAGAATAATGTAAGATTTCTGACATTTACGCGAATATTACACATTGAAATAAAACTACTTTTTACGGATTTTATCGCGTATATTGATCTTATTAATCCCGACGTTTCGGACCCTTTACAGCGTCCACCCGTCACCAGTCTACCCGTGACCATGGGACGCGATAAAAACCGTAAAAAGTAGATTTAATTCAAGAATAATGTAATTATCATCGCAGGTTATTGCAAACTGTCTCATTAATCTTGTGGTTGTACGTGTGGTTAAAAATATCCACGAGTACGTAATATGACAAATTCAAAGTCAACTGTGATGAATGTTACGACATACGGTAATGATGAGAAATCAGCATAACTCGCGCTAACGAATCTTACACGATTTGATTATATATAATAACTATTACAGCAAGGTTTAAATACGTAACTAAAAGCGTGGTAATACGGTAAACCGTTGAATAATAAAGGGTGTTCTAAAATAGTGGAAGCGTTTAACCTTGAAATATTTTGGTGTGCACGTCGTGTTGGACGGACGCTACCGACCCTTGGGACGTCGACTAACATGCTGTATAGCACTTACATATTCCACGAGCGCTTGTCACGTGACTTTTAAGGATAGACATATAAGGTTCAAAATTCAAATACGAAACGCGCTCTTGTAATGCCCACCAACTTACTATGAACGTAGAGGTTATTGCTGTAGATTAAGTTAACGTACGTGACGTGAGATGGATGGGATGGGTTGCTAACATTACTGTATACTATTGTGTTATGTTTCGGGTAGGCTTACCATATTACATAACTAAATACCTTTATTGCAATACCTACGAAATAATAGGTTGTTGATCGTTGTGGGTTGTCAGTGGTTGTCGGTTGTCGGTGCTTGTGGGTTGTCGGTGGTTGTGGGATATCGATGGTTGTGGGATGTCGGTGGTTGTGGGATGTCGTTGATTGTAGGATGTCGGTGGTAGTGGGTTGTCGGTGGTTGTGGGTTGTCGGTGGTTGTGGGTTGTCGGTGGTTGTGGGTTGTCGGTGGTTGTGGGTTGTCGGTGGTTGTGGGTTGTCGGTGGTTGTGGGATATCGATGGTTGTGGGATGTTGGTGGTTGTGGGATGTCGTTGGTTGTAGGATGTCGGTGGTAGTGGGTTGTCGGTGGTTGTGGGTTGTCGGTGGTTGTGGGTTGTCGGTGGTTGTGGGTTGTCGGTGGTTGTGGGTTGTCGGTGGTTGTGGGATGTCGGTGGTTGTGGGTTGTCGATTGTTGCGGGTTGTTGGTCATTTTTAATTATTTCAATTTCTTTTGACTTCCTAAGTAAAAGGAAAATATAAAAGTGTTCATTAAAAATAATAAAAGTTCGTCGTAATGGCATTCACTTAAATTTTAGTTACTGTTGTAAAGAACAAAAGCTTATATAAACTCGTAAAACATTTAATAACTGTTATGTTTTTATGAAGACCGCTATTATTTTCGCCGCATTAACTCAAAAATTGTTTTATATATTTTGAAGGAACCATAACCACACACATAATTATACATATATGTATAATAGTTGATTACATTATTATCTTAAATCCATTTACATTATTCTGTCCAGAAGTCCAGACCCACGTCAAGTAGTGAGATATTATTAGATAATTTTTTATACTTAACTTATACATGCAACTCATAATGTATAGGTAAATATATATTTCACACATTTAGACACACACAAGCAAACTGTATCATATTTGTATTTTCTTTACATTTGTAATATGTATAATTAAATCCTAATGGCATAACAAAATGTAATGACCAGTAAAGGGGAGGACACTTCTTCAACTTTTTCTTCTTCAACACAGTTTTCATTAGTCCAGGAGCTAGAGAAATATTTTTATTTGTGAACCGTTTGTGTCCAATACAGGATTATTATATTCAAAGTTCGTAATAGTAGCGTGTGCTACGCTAAGATTTTTTTCAGCATCATGGCTGTGTGGGTGCCTATCCTATATACAAGAATTCTCACATAAGGCCATACAAATATTTGTTGCGTGAGGAATTCGAAACTTAAAATTATGTTCTATTAAGCTGTGATTTTAAAATGACAGTGCGCGAGTGATACCACTCTTGTTGCTGGTGTCTATAAGCTGCGATGTACGCTTACTACAGGCGACCTGATTGACAATAAAATTAAAAAAAAATATCAGGTAATAGGCATGTCCATAATTAAATGTTGCAATGCTTTTTTATCAGCAACCTTACGCGTGTCTACAGTACAACTTAGGTACAAAATTTCATCGTAATTTGGATGAATAGTATAGGAACTTAAACAAACAAATAAATAAATATTCCTAATATACCATCACGCCTGTATTCTCCGAAGAGTTATCCAGAGCTGTAAAAACTGCTGTACACACAAAGTTCGCAAATGTTTAGGCTTCATGTAAAAGGGGGCGAGCCTATTGCGATTCACCGGGCAAAAATTCAAACTTCGAGCTGCTACTTCTTAGCACCCCACAACCCACCTAGGCTTTTTCTATGAAATAAGAAATTCACAATACAAGCAGTATTGTGAATTTCTTTGCCCGGCAATTGAACCCTGAACCTCTCATTCAACTGTCGCAATAACGGCCATTATACTTATGAAGTTTAAGAAATATTCATTAGACACAAAATTCAAATAACAATCTTGGAAAGAGCTGTTCTACTTTAGCTTGGAAACTTCATGAATAAACTTGGCGAGGTGGAATTTTAAAATGAATTTTTTCAAGCGGTTACGGATGAATATTTAAAATCAGTTTTATATTTCAGGGAAAACGCGAAGTCGCACGCATGAAAGCCTTCATATTTATATTGATAGCTTCAATAGAATGTTTGCAGCAAGCTGTGAAATATGTATCGCGGCATCCTATTTTAAAATTGAATATATAAAAATATACTAATAAGAGGGGAAGGGCTCATAGCTGAGTAATTACTACGCTGATCAACTGATCTGCAAGGTTAAGCTGTGCTAGCAGCGGTCAGTCAGTGGATGGGTGACCATTTTTAATACAGCGAGCCGCTCCATGGTTTGTACAGCTCGCAAAGCCGTTGGTCGCTGTTGTCATACACACACCTATGACAATCGTTAGTGGTATTCAGAAGCCCAAAAAGCCTGACAACCAGTCCATCCACAGGCTATCGGTATTACCCAAAAACTGGGTTGCAGTTCCTCTGCTGGGAACGGGTCTCCTCTCGGAATGAGAGGGATTAGGCTACAGTCCACGCTGGCCTAGTGCGGTTTGGCAGACTTCACAAACCATCGAGAAAAATCTCTAAGGTATGCAGGTTTCCTCACGATGTTTTCCTTCACCGTTTAAGCGAGTGATAATTAATTATAAATACGCACATGAATTCGAAAAGTCAGAGTTGCGTGCCTTGGATTCGAACTCGACCTTCGACTTGCCAGTACAGTGGTCATATCAGTAGGCTATTTCTGTTTGAATTTGAATATAAAAAATATAATAATATGAGAGGAGGGGCTCGTGGTTGAGTAGGTACGATGATCAACCGATCTGCAAGGTAAAGCTGCGCTATCCATCATCATCATCAGCCTATACTAGTCCACTGCTGGATGTAGGCCTGCCCTAATGTGCGCCATTTCACCCTGTCCTCAGCTTTTCGCATCCTACTTCTACCAGCAGCCTTTCGGAAATCATCACACCATCTTGCCGGAGGGCGTCCTACACTACGTTTGCCGAGTCGCGGTTTCCACTCGAGAACACGTCGACCCCAGCGGTTGTCGGTTCATCTGTAGATATGGCCACCCCACTCCCACTTCAGCTTGCTAATCCGGTATGCTACTCGTATGTCGGTTACTTTGGTTCTCTGTCAGATAACCTCGTTGCGGATTTTATCCTTCAGAGAAACTCCAAGCATAGCACGCTCCATAGCACGCTATGCGACTTTAAATTGGTGGACTAACCGCACTGTGAGTGTCCACGTCTCAGCACCTTAGGTCATCACAGGTAGGACGCACTGATTTATGAATCTGCGCTATCCGCGGTCAGTCAACGGATGGGTGACTATTTTTAATACACCGACTCGCTCTATGCCTCCGAGAGCACGTAAAGTCGTCGGCTTCGTTGTCATACGCACACCGATAATCATTAGCGGTAGTCAGAAGCCCAAAAAAGCCTGACATCCAGTCTATCCTCAGGATATCGGCAATACCCAGAAACTGGGTTGCGTCGTCGGCGTCGAGAATTTTGCTAACATTTTGTTAGAACACTACCAAGAACAACCCAGAACTTCTATCTCAGCAGGCAAGCAAGGATACAACCACCAGGTTAATAAAAATGCATAAAAATGCAAATTAATAAAATTATTATATTATTTTTATTTTAACGTCATATATATATAGCCCCATCATACATAGCCATAATACCATAGCCCCTGTATTTCCCGAAGGGTTAAGTTAAGGTATACTAAAAGTAAACCTATGTTCACCGATATGTAAAAAAGTCTATTGCCATTAACCGAGCACAAATCCAAACTTCGAGCTGCGACTGATCTCTTAAAAAGCCCAATAACACTTTGCTCAACTTAAGAATCGAACTCAGGACCTCAAGCGTCACTCTTACGACCACTAGGTTAATAAGACAGTTTTATATTATTAGCATGAAAAACTAGGTCACCCCGAAAAATAGCTAATACCTAGTTCTGCTGAATCCTTCGAAGAAAACAAGTTTGATAATAATGTACATCACCAATATAACGTATATATATAAAACTACATATGTATATAAATCACCAATTTGCGACATCAGCGTATAAAAATTGTGAATAGTATAATTTGAAGGCTATTCACCATTTGCGAGCGACCTTATTACAAGCTCCCTAGCTGCTATAGGTGGCTCGGCTCGCCACTGTATCAGCAGCAGAAGATAGGTCGGTTCTTGGCCTATATTCCGTCTCGCTTCCACCTGGGAGTTATAGTATACGTCGTCTCGTTTCCCCGTGACGTCACCACGCAACCCCTCCGCTTGCGAGTGTGTGCATGTGTTGATTATACGCAGCCTATGTGCGTCGTTCGTCTGATTATGATAGTTATTTTTCTTTCACCTCATTGGTATTGAAAAGATAGATTTTAATATTGTCATCACTTAAATACTTTTGTAATTAGGGTTTAATGCTCGTAATTAATTACACTTTAATAAGTGATTGTAATTGTTATTATTTGATTATACCTGACTGCCCTCAAAGTGTGATAGTCGCGAATGAAGCTGCTGAGCGAGACGTGTTTGATTCTTAGTTTGAGTAAAATGAAATTCTTAGTTGCTGCTCGGAGTTTGGATTTATCCCCGGCTCGCCCCTATTACACGGAGCCTAGAAGTACGATGGCAGTATGTCTCTGCCTAATCCTTCGAATATCCAGGTAATAGTTAGTCTTCCATAATAATCATATCACCAGGTTAGTGATAAGTGTGCCAAGTCAGAGGTGCGTATTAATAATTAATTATCACTCGCTTAAACGGTGAAGGAAAACATCACGAGGAAACCTGCATGCCTTAGAGATTTTACTCGACGGTGTGTGGTCTGCCAACTCGCACTAGGCCAGCGTGGTGGACTATAGCCTAATCCCTCTCATTCTGAGAGGAGACCCGTGTCCAGCAGTGGGACAGTATATGGGTTGATGGTGACTTCCATAATATCAACACTGATATAATTAAAATGTCAACTATAGAATTGAATGATACAAAGAGCCTTTGAAAACATAACGACAAATGCAATTAAATGGGACCAGGATCGCATAATTAATGAACAGATGTTTCTCAATTTGTATCAGATTAAACGGTCCAGTTTAAAGTTTACAGAACTGAAAAGGTATTTATTTCATTATAATTAATGTCGACAGTCGTTGTCTTTTGGAGTACTTTGTGATGAATCAGTCCAATTTTGTGTGGGTGATGAAGATTTTTTTTTATAAGTATATCATCATCATTATCAACCCATATACTGTCCCACTGCTGGGCACGGGTCTCCTCTCATATTGAGAGGGATTAGGCTATAGTCCATCACGCTGGCCTAGTGCGGTTTGGCAGACTTCACAAACCGTCGAGAAAAACTCTAAGGTATGCAGGTTTCCTCACGATGTTTTCCTTCACCGTTTAAGCGAGTGATAATATTAATATTAATTATTAATACGCACATGAATTTGAAAAGTCAGAGGTGCGCGCCTTGGGTTCGAACTCGAGACCTTCGACTTGGCAGTCCAATGGTCATACCGCTAGGCTATCTGCTTAATTAATAAGGATATAAGTATTATATAATAAATTTCGGTTAATAAGAATATGCTATGGTAATAGTTCCCGTCTTACATTGGACTTATATTTGATATCCATTGTCTAGTATCCATAATACAAGCTCTGCTTAGTTTGGGATGCTGTGTAAAAACGTTTCAAAAATATTTAATTACGTCTTTGTGCTACTTGCATATTTTTTATTATTTTTAACCGACTTCAAAAAAGGAGGAGGTTCTCAATTCGACTGTATTTTTTTATGTTTGTTACTTCAGAACTTTCGGCTGGGTGAACCGATTTTGATGTTTTTTATTTGAAAGCTGATGCTTCCCGGGTGGTCCCATTTCAATGTGGTCCAGTTCTGACAATGGCATTCATAAGAAAACCATATAATTGTTATAAAAATAAGAATTATAACCGACTTCAAGCATTGTGTGTAAAAACACACAATGCTTGAAGTCGGTTTTCTTTCCCTAAAAACTTATTGATATATGATAATATGAGTGTCACAACTATTTAATCACACTTCGACCATGATTCAAAATCCAGATACGTCACACGGTATCCAATTTATAAATTCCATTCACATAGTTGTTCGACTGTTGTGATCGTTTTACCGTTGAAGTTTGATGAATTTCAGTCATTTGTACGTTTGGGATGGGTTGATATGCAGGTTCCCGAATTTGATTTGCCGAAACAATTGTTTCATTGGGCTTGTGTGATAACGTGTGTCCTATTTTTTCGTTGAAACAATAAAAATAATGAAACAAGAAGGAATGTCGCTCATTATTCTATTTTGTTTTCGAGTGTACATGCTAATGTAATAACCTAATGTACCTATCTAGTGAATCCTCTAGATGTACTCTCGCAAACAAAGTGTTTTCTTTGAATTGTGTTGACGCGTATATTCAAGTAGTTACCACTTTAGTAAACTGGAAAGTTAATTTTGGAAGAAAATTTTATGTAAGATTCATTTTTATCCTTTAAGACATATTATTACATTTAAATTATCTATCAATGGATTATTTACTGTTTCTTTTAATTGAGATAAGTTGTCTATGTTTTAATTTTTTATCTTTCTCAGGATGCAATCTTTCTCCGTGCCAAAATTTCTTGAAATCTGCTTAGCAGTTTAGGCGAAAAAATAACAAACAAACAGATCGCTACTATAATATTCGCATTTATAATATTGGTATGGATTTTTATTATCTTCACTATCCTTAGTTCGTATTTTTTAAGGAAAATTCGTCAAATTTGTTCTGAGAGCTGCTTACTCTAACAATTTGTATCGGAGTCGGGTCTCGGCATAATTGAATTTGGTACACCAACTAAACTGCTCTTTAGCAGAGGGACGAAGTACTTGAATTTAATTGAAGATCGCTTTTATTTACTGTTGCTTTGCGATTCAAATATTTCAATTTGTTAGCTGAAATAGCAGTGGCTGTGAGATCGGATTTTGATATACCTACGGGTCGTGGATTTGGACTTCACATGAAACAAAATTTATTAATTATCAACGGAAAATTGTTTGGGTGTTTGTGCATACGCGGTCATGATACAGGTGAACATCCTATAGTCCAACTTATATGTAATCTTTACAAAATAATGATAGGTCTTTATATTTGCTAACTAAAACCTACGGTTGGTCTCTGACCGTACACAAAACATATTAGACGTAGATCAGTTGGCCCATAGGATTTCCTATAATTTCTGTGGCATGGGAAGTAGGTACCTTATTACTTCGTACCTAGGACTACTATTAAATAAGTATGAACGCCAAATAGAGTAGCTGCCTCTGCCGATGACACAGCCATGTTTTGTGAAAAACTTTGGAAATCTTAATTAAATTTCATCCGCTTTCATCTATTAATTAAGTAGCAAACTTTGTTGGTTTATTTCTGTCTAATATTCCTGATTAACTTTTAACAAAATGAAGTAATTATCTAAGGAAGGCGAAAATTTATAATTTCAGCTATCACTATGTCAAAGTTAAGTCATTAATCACTGTGCTGTGCGATTAATATTACCAAAAAGTATTCTGTATTAGTTCAGTATTTGATCTACTACAAAAAAAGTCATAATGTCACTATTTATTTGGAATAACTTATTTTTAAAATAAAAATATCTCAGCCTTCTTTTTTTTTCATGTCGATACATACAACAACAACAAGTGAATATCTTAACGACAAAAATATTCTACTTAATTAGTAACAATGACATTTTACATTATATCATTTTTAGGGTTCCGTACCTCAAAAGAAAAAAACGGAACCCTTATAGGATCACTTTGTAGTCCGTCCGTCCGTCTGTCAAGACCCTTTGTCTCAGGAACGCGTGGAGGTATCAAGCTAAAATTTATATCAAATACTCAGGTCTACTGTCCCTTGAAGCTGTGAAAAAATCATACTTCTAAGCCAATGCAATCAAAAGATACAGCCGTTTATGCCGCAAATTTTCGAAACTCGCAAGGGAATCAAAACCTACAGGGTACTTCCCATGTACTCAGAATCTTGAAGTTTGGTCCGAAGCAACGACTTATAGCACAGATAAAGGAATAATTGCGAAAACCATACATTTTTATTAACATCATATAATCAAAATATTTTTAATAATTTTACAGTTACTACCCCTTTCCTCATGAACGCGTAACAAAATCAAACTTCTGATGTCAACGCAATCAAAATTATACCTACAGGTTTGTACGGAACCCTCGGTGCGCGAGCCCGACTCGCACTTGGCCGGTTTTTTTTATATTCCTGTGGGGATAATTACTATTTTCGGACAAAATAAAATAAAAGATTTGGTATCGTTGAATTTAATTGTTTTCACCTTACGTCTCTATCTATCGTCTTTACGTCTTGTTTCATGCCGTCTCTCTCTCTCCCCTGTCAAAGTCATCAAATCGTACGTCATCCTTAAGATTCACTCGTTCTCTTTCTCACACCTCACACGTTATTATTCCTTCTCTTTCTTTCATCACGTTCCATTCCTACATTCCTGTACCTAAAAGTATTTTTTTTGACAGTATCGTAAATCATTACTTGACATTAAAATAGTTGTATGTGACTATTTATTTTTACGTTAAAATAATAATATCTGTTTTGCATGCTGAATAGCAGAATATAGCTGCACGAAATGTATTAAATATAATATATCATCCACTTTATTCGCAAAAATAAATTGATTATATTTCATTGAAGTCCCTTTCAAGTATTTAACTTCCCCGGTGACTGGGAAATGTTGAATATTATTCGATAAAACTTCGACCATCAATTAAGTATATATTTAATTAATTACATCCTCTGTGAAGGTATCTATCGATATCTTTTTCACAGCCCGCTGTTTTCGCAGTTCGAAGTTTATGGAAGTGGCACAAGTGGTTGTATTCATAGCGTGATCAAATCATACTCTATATAAATTTGAATTATTCGTCCGTTCTAAAAACACCGGCAATAGATAATAATTAAGATAGAGAGAAAGAAAGAGAGAGAGACAGAGAAGGAAAAAGAGATAATGGATCGTTTCATTTGTAATTTGACTGTAGGTAATTATGTTGCAGGCAATATTATTATTTGTATAAATCTTTAGATTAAATCAAAGGAGATTTAAAAAACGGTTTATTCCGTAAGAAGCTCATCTGCAGAACAGTCTTTTGATTCTAAGGTTTTATGCTATTTCACTTGCATATTTGTGAACTGTGTTTAATATAGGTAAATGAAGCGTTTCCATTAAGAAATATACTGGTACTAAAATTATTTGGTTGGTGTTCGCTATATATAGGGGCTTGTGGATATATTATAACTACGCTGATCAAACGATCTGCTAGGTTAAGCTGCGTTAGCCGCGGTCAGTCTGTGGATGGCCATTCTGTACACCTCGAAACTCCTCCGTGCCTCAGAAAATACGTAAAGCCCCGGTCCCGGTTGTCATTTGAACCCCTATGACAATTGTTAGTGGTAGTCAGAAGCCCAAAAAAGCCCGACAACCAGTCTATCCTCAGGGTATCGGTATTGTCGAGAAATTGGGTTGCGGAGGTTTGATGGCAGTCGCTTCGTGTAAAATACTGATATTCAGCCGCATCCGCATCAGACTGGAAGCCGACCCCTACACAGTTGGGAAAAGGCTCGCAAAGTAGAATAAATAATTAATACATGAGAGAATAGGCAACAATAGGCAGTGATAGCCTAGCGGTATGACCATTGGACTGCCAAGTCGAAGGTCTCGAGTTCCGAACCCAAGGCACGCACCTCTGACTTTTCGAATTCATGTGCGTATTAATAATTAATTATCACTCGCTTAAACGGTGAAGGAAAACATCGTGAGGAAACCTGCATACCTTAGAGATTTTTCTCGACGGTGTGTGAAGTCTGCCAACCCGCACTAGGCCAGCGTGGTGGACTATAGCCTAATCCCTCTCAATATTAGAGGAGACCCGTGCCCAGCAGTGGGACTGTATATGGGTTGATGATGATGATGACATGAGAGAAAACTCAGTTGTCCTTCATTTGGAAAATCTATAACATTTTAATTTTAAAAAGCTGTCCGTTAATAAGCTCATAGCCGTTAGCAGTACACAACTTAATTAAGTTTTTTTAACTGCAGCGTGAACAGTTTAATTAGTGGCAACGCATTGCAGACGATGCTCATTTGTTACCAAAGCGTTCTGTAGGTTTATTTGTTCGGGCGTTAGTGTTGTTTTTTCCATTGTGAGCTACATACTTTAAATAGTTATTTAGTGGTACACACGCCAGCAAGTCAAGGTATCCAAAACTGTCAAGTTTTCTCAATTGAATATGAACATTATTACTTTGTATTCAAGTTGAAAATCGATCAAAGAAATTTGACAGATTGTGGTATCTTGAAGTGCTGGCCTATGTATCGTTCGAAATAAAATATAGACTTGGTATTTAAGCAATACGAAAGTGAATGTATATACTTCATATATTGAAACGGTTTTTTTTAATAAAATTCTCAGTAGCAGCTCGGAGTTTGGATTTGTGACCGGTTAGTGGGAGTAGGCTATAGTTATAGGAGACCCCTTATTACATGGGACCTAAACGTAACCCTTCGGGGAATACAGGCGTGATGGTATGTTATGTAATACGTAATACGGAAATTAATTAATAAATTTTATGACACTTTTTATAAAAAATATGATAGCTTGAAACTGAAAAAGTTTATTGTGATAGTTTCCCAAGACGCATTACGTCAAAATGATGAGCAAAGACGCTAAATTCGACTTACGAGAAAGTGGAAAAAAAAGAATTAATGATAAATTTTTTAGAAAGTAACCTCATTGTTATTTGAGCTTTTGTTTATAGTTCCACAAACAACTTCTGGCAATAAACGCTAGCCAAGGATACCTAAACCTATTTTTAGTGAAAAGAACAAGCAATAAATAAGGGGAGTGCCAGCTAACTGCTGAATCGCACTAATTCTTAGCTTTTCTGTACATAATATCGCTTCGAGGGAATTTGCGACGCTTAGCTCAAAAAACATCGTCATTTTCAACGAAAAAAGTTATTTCACTGGGCTAATAGCGAATGTTTATTGTGCTAAAGCTTCTGTTTAGCAGTAATCAATATTAATTAAGCCCTCGTCAATTTGTGCGTTAATTATTAGTTGTTTGTTATCTAGTCAACAATTTCCAAGTTCACCATAATTTATTACTTACGTAAGTGACACATTTAGACTATACAATACTTGTATTAAGTATATGTGTGCGAGTTAATAAGTAATTGAAATGCCTTCCATTAAAAGAATAGTTCGAATATTTAAGAATAATAAGACAGTATTGTCAAAACAATATCCTTTAACCCATCAAGGAACAATTTAGTATATAGAATACGACCCTCTGGAGGGTCATCGTTCTTTAAAAAGAGTAAGTATTCCGTATTTCCGTAAAATTTCTTACTTTCTACTGATTGTATTCACTATTAGTTGTTAATGAACACTGTCATGAACTGTGGAAAGCTTGTTTTGTTGAAAGAAGAGCACAGATATAAGGCAAACCTTGGTTAATCAGTGACATGAAGTTATTCGCTGATAGTTTCATATCGTCTTAGTAATTTGGTACAGTCGCCAGCACATTAAGCAACCACAATCTGTCAAATTTATTTGATAGATTTTCAACTTTAACAGAAAATAATAAGGTTCATATTCAATTGGGAAAATTTGATAGTTTTGGATAGCTTGACCTGCTGGCGTCTGTACATTATAAATATTATAATCAGAAGTTCAGAAATGGTAGACAAATTCATCCATTTTTACTTAGTACCACTTCGAAAAACAACTTAATAGATAGGTAATATTATATTGTCAATAAACTTAACTATCACCGATTAACCAAAGTTTGCCCTACATAATGCACCCTGAAAATCTGCGGATCGAAGTATTAATGCTGTGTCATATTATATGAGAAAAAAAAGCAGTGATAGCCTAGTGGTATGACCATTGGACTGCCAAGTCGAAGGTCTCGAGCTCGAACCCAAGGCACGCACCTCTGACTTTTCGAATTCATGTGTGTATTAATAATTAATATTCACCGCTTAAACGGTGAAGGAAAACATCGTGAGGAAACCTGCATGCCTTAGAGATTTTTCTCGACGGTTTGTGAAGTTTGCCAACCCGCACTAGGCCAGCGTGGTGGACTACAGCCTAATCCCTCTCAATATGAGAGGAGACCCGTGCCCAGCAGTGGGACAGTATATGGGTTGATGATGATATTATATGAGAATGTCCACAAGGACGAGTAATCCAGTTTGATTAAATTCCTGAGTAAAAGAAAAAAAAGTCTGTTGGTTTTTTACATCATTAGGGACGAGATGAGAATTAACTATCTGTCATATACAGTGTCGTAACACATTATCTTACACCTAATACCCCACTTACTCATACCTACAAATATCATCCCATTCCCCCCAAATCCCCGTAGGTAATATAATCTGAGAACAAAGTACTCTGTTCTCTATTGGAATATCCCCGAGCCTTTATCTGTGGTATATTCTTTGTAAGTAAGCTTTGAAGTACCGATTGTCTATGACGTAACAAAGGACGTACATTTTTATTTTGACATATTCCCATGTGACCAAGTGTGTAGGGTTTTTGCAGATTCGATATCTGTACCTAATTCGTATATGCCTACCTAATATTTTTCTCATACCGTGTTTGCATGAGTTACTGGCTCTTATATTAGTTAAGGTTAATGCCATGATGAAAAGATTAGGCGGAGATCAGAAGATTAATTTTGTTAATTTGTTAAAATTAATATCAATCTAGTGTCAGTTTTGTAAATTTCAAATGCAAACGACAACAAGTTAGTTTGAAAATTGACACAAAAGGTGACATTGTGAAATTGTGTTTGTGTCACTAAAACCAGACCGAAATTACATTTTCAATGTATGTTATGTACAGACAGTAGTAGGTCAACCTATACAAAACTGTCAAATTTTCCCGATTGAATATGAACCTTATCGTATTGTATTAAAGTTGAGAATCTATCAAAGAAATTTGACAGATTAGGGTAGCTTGATGTGCTGGCCTCTGTACAGTGAGTAATGAACGTCGGTAAATATGTTACAATCTTCTTATAATGAAGGTTATGTGAAATCATTGCATAGATGACCATTGAATATTTACTCTACCTTCATAATAAAAAAATCTCTTGAAAGTTTTGGAGCTGTCATGTTTTTAAAATTTAGCTGTCTTCAGCGACTTTCGTTGCTGACCGTACCAGAATTACCCTTCTCGTTGATAGTGCACTGCCCACACTGGGTTAGATAAACGATCTTTTATACATATAATCATTTTTTGTTTATTCTATTTGGCATTAATACATGCTAAACATCTCTAAAGATATCTAGTGCGAAAGAATCTTTCGAATTTCGCGGATCCCATGGCCATGTCAATAGGGCACGTGAAGGCAAGTGCGGTTTTTAGTCAGTATGAGTCCGACATACCCTGCCATCTCCCCGGGTGGCAGAGGATCCATGAGGATTACTACGTGTACTATAAAAAAAAAGGGTTTAAGCCGACGTTCTTGTTAAATATACCAGACACTTTAGCCAACAAAGCTCCCGAGACCACTGACTGATTTCGAATTTTTCTTTCACTTCTTAAGACAAGAACAATGACAATATAAAATAGCTAATAAAAAGGAAAGGTAATATCGTTCCACATTCAATTTACTGTAAGTCATGTCGGTTGAACGACATAGTCATATGTCATCAATAGATGTCGCTGAAGTATTGTACAAGTTTAAATACTCTATTTATGTAATTATTTTCTGAAGAAATTTGATATTCATATATCAAAATAACTAACACAATAAATATATTGTACCTTTAAGTGCAAAAGTAAACATACCATTCCATACAATTTATTACTACTTACATACAATTTCATACGGCAGGTGTATCAAAACCGCTGTTCGCACAAATATAATTTATTAGTGTAATAATAACTTTGTTGGTTGTGAGTGTTTGTGAAACTGAGAATATCGCTAGTAACACATTTCCCCCTACGTGTAAGGAGAAGGAAAATAAGAAAGTACGGATATAGTGACCGCCTTAATGGCGCCCACCGTGGGACTAGTAATAATCTTGGACAATCCCGATGTAAGGTAAAAAATAACACGTATTTAATGTTGAAAATGCTTTGATATAGAAGATACTCCATAATGGGGACTACCTTGTCATTATGACTAAATTTGTTTATTGAAATATTTACCCTAAGGGACATACTGTATCATATTACAAATAATTTATTAAACACGTTTAGCGTAGCGGCTGAGCAATCGGCTTCCGTGCCACGGGTTGTGGGTTCGCGTTGGGGTGTTTGTGTATGTGAAACTTTGTGTTTGCACCCACGATAAAAGCAGTAGTAGAAGGCGATCAGTAGATTGTATAGTTAAAAAAATGTAAGTGAGTTTACAAAATTGAGTTAATTCATGGATAATTTAAATTCATTAATTAGTTTATTGACGAACGCTCAACGTAAAAGTGAGCAACTAGAATTATTCACTGCTTTTGACGTTCATTAACGATCGAACGAACCAATTACCTTTTTGTCCAGTTCACGAATCGAATGCAAAACCACAGATCGTTAGCGTGAAGCTGAGTTCATTTTAATCATTCATATTTATTTATATTTTTATGTACCACATGAGCACGTAATGTGGACTTAATGTCTTATGGATTTCTCTACCTAAAATAATGTTGACTCATTTGGGTTAAAAAGAACGACTTGAAAATAGGCACAAGAATCGATGCAAGAGTAAAGCTACTATATATATTTATAGAGACTTATTGAACAGAAAAATCTCTAAGGCAGGTTTCCTCACGAAGTTTTCTATCACCGTTTAAGCATGTGATAATTAATTATTAATACGCACATGATTTCGAAAAAACAGGCATCATAAAGAACTAACAAAAATATAGAACATAAAAACGAGTGCATAAGTTTGCTTCGTTGCAAGTTATCTAGTTAACCCTTGCAAAGTCGGGCTATTTCTTACACTGCCCCGACTGTCAGCAGGCCAGCCGTGCTTATTTACTGCACGAAGGGTTAAGTTGATCATTAACCCTGCATTTGCTCGGAGTCCGACGCCATATTATTTTTCAAGTCGAGTAGGGAATGTTCTCGTGTGCTTGTTATAATAATGTAAATATAGTCATTAGAGACTATGTTCCCGTTTTTAAAAACTGACTGCGCGATGCTAAAGAGGATAATGTGTTTATCAGTCTATGTGTGTATGTATGTTTTTTCTTTTGTGGCACACTAGAGGCCAAACGCGTGGGCCAATTTTGATGATTCTACGTCAATGGTTTTGTTTTAACCTTGCGAGTGTCACTAAAGACATTTAGTGGCACTCGCAAGGTTAAAACAAAATTCAATATGGCGACAACCAGGCGCCATATTGTGCAAAAGAAAATAAATAAAGTTGACGAACTATTTTAAGTGGGGTATCATTGAACAGGTATTTGAAAATAATCTTTAGGTTTCTCTTATCATTTTTAATTTCGAATGATTGTTTAGGATCTTTAACTTTAAAGTTGGTTAGCAACTATTCTCACTGAAATTTTAACAAAGCCAAACTAAATACAGTATACCAAAGCCGTGATAAAGTTCTTATGTAATCGGTGAAAAATAATTATCACAAAGTGTAAAATAAAAAATTTTGAAAACTCGACTTAAAAGAAATGTCAGGAACATAGCGACTTCAACAGTCTCGTGTAGCAGTAGCGAGTTAAGCCATTGCCCAATGCTGTAAAATAAAGTGTGTGAGTTTGAATAGAGCTTGTTTTTCATTTTTAGTTTTCATTTTTAACGCAATCGCGTGTTTGATTAATTTAATAATTTATTTTATTTTCATATATAATTGGGAAAAACGATAGAGATCATAGCGGCTAGCCCAGCGGGTATATGACTTCTGTCTAAGTCCTGGGTAAAAGTACGATATGCTAATATTTCTGGGATGCGTAGAAACAGGCTAAGTTTGTTCTGTTGTTTATTTAATAGTCGTCGCGGGACTTGCGTGCAAGTAAACAGAGCGGGCGACCTTTTGTGAGAGTTGTTGTCTTCGAGTTTGTATGAGTAGGTACTTGTTTTCAATAAAGAATTTAATTTTTTGTATAAGTGAGGTAGTATAGTGGGAGTAATTTCACTCAATTGGAGCTGCCCGCCTGGGGAAGCACCTCCGCCTTGCAGAAAATCGACGTGACATAACAAACCTTAGAGCTGTGTTGTGTTTCTTACGATGAGCAAGGTTGCCAGTGATCCGTAAGGAAACGTTGTGGCAGTGGGGGGGACTTTGACCCTTATACTATCAACCTCTACTATTCCTCATTCATTTTAGATGCTTATTAAGAACCTCTCCTTAATATGTGTTTATATTTATATATAATAAAACAAACATACACATATAAATTCTACAAAAAGTATAAAGAATAATTATGTTCGAATATTTTAATCGTCTTGAAATTTATCTTTGATCACCACGGACACGATAAATAAAATCACTGTTATTGCTACGAACGGAATAACAATTGGTTCGGAGGTGGGTCAGCTTAATTTGACAGGCGGCGTTCCCTTTGTTGGTCACTCATTAAGGCCGTCTTAATATACCGGTTAGTGTTCCGGTACATAAAAAGGAAGCTACTACAAACGTTACTGATAAATAAAATATAGTTAGTGTACTACTCTTAGACTTTGTTGCTTACTTGCGACTAAGTTATAATTACGCTGATCAATCGGTCTTCAAGGTTAAGCTGTAATTAATACATTGAGACCCCTCCGTGTCTCAGGGAGCACTTAAAGTCGTCGTCATGTGAACACTTATCTGCTAGTCAGATGCCCAAAAAACCTGACAAGCAGTCTATACTCAGGACATCAGTGTTGTCCAGAAATTGGGTTGCGGAGGTTGGCATAAAAGAAAGGAGGTATATAGATCTCCTTTCTCCCACAGTGGGAGAAGCTATAAAATTTGATAAAGGACTTGTTTGATGAAATTTATTTATTTATTTAATTAAGTATTGGAAAACCAACAGCTATACAGGGCGAATAAACAACTAGGTTATGTTCCATTGTGCCAATTATATAGCATAAAGACATTATATTAACGAACACTAGTAAACACAAAATATAAAGTAACCAATAGAAGTGTGAAGTAAAAACTAATCATGCTACGAAAAGTTACTTGAACAAGTCAAGTGAAATACTTGTAAAATATTGACATAAATATAGCTGCATCTGATTAGAGTGGAAATCTACCTCAACATAGTTGGGAAAAAGGCTAGGAGTGTCCGTGTAGACGAAATAAGATTTTAACCCCCTCTGGATACGAGTCAGAAGATCACAGGTTCCTTCCTCTTAGTGGACTAGCCGTCTTTACGAACCATGTCTTTGAAGAGTAAGGAATGTAAGCAAGCAGATCAAGCTACCCAAAACTGTCATATTTTTCCTGTCATAATTTGTTTTAAAGTTGAAAATCTATTAAAGTAATTTGACAGATTGGGGTAGCTTGATGTGCTTGCCTCCGTACCATGCTGGGGTCAACACAACAGATCATATTTGGTCAGTGTTGCCCACATAGTAAGATAAGAACCCCCTCTGGGCCATCTACCAGTTCTATTCAAAAAACTATGACATTTAAAGGTTTAAAATTATATTTTTGTGTGATATAAGATTCACAATTTATAACACAGGTACCTAACTAGAATTTATGTGCGGTAATGTAGAGAGTAAACCACATAAGTTTTGCACTGCAAACTTCGGAACTTACGAAGTCGCTGTACATTAAGTTCATGTTAAGTAAATCAAAGTGCATTGTGTGTAAGTAATGCACTGTTAAAACAATACTTCGTAAGTTATTGAAACCTGAACAAAGGAACGGAAACGCTTTACTGGTATACGTCACAAGCATTTTTCATTGTAAAATACTGAGGTTAAAGTAGGGAGTGTCACGGAAATGTTCTTGAATATATTTCATAATTTAAAAGGAACATTCAATGAAATTACGAGGAATGAATATGGACCTTAACTTCTAAGGAAAACTGTTATATTTTGAAACAATAAGAGATGAGCTTTTCATCTTATATAAATTAATTGCTACTTAAATTTTAGTTCTGCTAATTTTTAGGTCATTTGAGTACTAATATTGTAACATTTAGTGATTTATTTCATACCAAAATTATTTTTAAATATTTCATCGGTATGTAAAAAAAATAAAACAAACATTTATAAATATAAGAAATAAGTAACACACAGGCATCGGTTGCAGGATCCAAGCTACCGGTGGGTAGTCAGGGCCCCAGAGAAAGAAACCTCCTAACAATAAAAGCCGTGTCCAATATTATTATTATTATATTACACTTAATATAATAATAGCTATGATTACATATACGGTATGACCATTGGACTGCCAAGTCGAAGGTCTCGAGTTCGCAAGGCGCGCATCTCTGACTTTTCGAATTCATGTGCGTATTAATAATTAATTATCACTCGCTTAAACGGTGAAGGAAAACATCGTGAGGAAACCTGTTTAGAATTTTTTCTCGACGGTGTGTGAAGTGTGCCAACCCGCACCAGGCCAGCGTGGTGGACTATAGCCTAATCCCTCTCAATATGAGAGGAGACCCGTGCCCAGCAGTGGGACATTATATGGGTTCATGATGATGATTACATATTCATGTGATGTAAATTCATCATGTAAAGTACAAGTAAGTAAACATGATTACGTACGTATTTCTTACTTACGCAGTTCTTTGACTTAATATTAAATTTACAAACTTTATTTAAGCATATCTAATGTTCTTTATTTTTCCAAACAATTTAAATTTACGGCTGCCTCTGAAAAAGTTTGTAGCACATTTTTGTTTTAAATTATTGCACCCGAGGGTCCCGGGAATATTCCAGACACTCTAACTGTAATTTTAATTATAAAACCGGGTTTTAGTCCTTTCTTAATTAAGGTGTAGACTTGGGAATGCCATTAGAAGCATATAATCTTTCTTCTGTAATGTATAACTACGAGATCTTTTAAAAAGTAGTATAAATAGTAGTATAGCCTTTACCCAAAGGTGTTGAGGTCGATTTCCTGTCTAATCTAACCAGATGCGGCTGAATATTAGTATTTTAAACGAAGTAACCAATCAATGAGCCGACCAGCATTAGGCCAGCGTGGTGGATTATTGCCTTACTGTTCTCATTCTGAGAAGACGAGTCTCTTCTCAGGATGTACTTCTTATAGTAACTGAAGAAGCAGGGAGACTGTAAATGGGTTGATAGTGATGAAGGACACGATTGCTTTCAAATCTTCGTAACCCATCATCATCATCATTTCAGCCACAGGAGGTTCACTGCTGAACAAAGACCTCCCCCATAGACTTCCACAAAGACCGGTTATAAGCCGCCTGCATCCAACGACTTCCAGCGACCACGCTGCACTTTCCGGAGCGTGGTCTCCACTCGAGAACTTTTTTATCCCAGCGGCCATCAGTTCTACAAGCTATGTGCTCCGCCAATTGCCACTTAAGCTTGCTAAGTCTTTCAACTATGTCGGCAACTTTCGTTCTTCTACGGATCTCTTGATTTCTGACCCAGTTTCGAGGCAATTCCTCGTAAGGAAAAACTGGCTGATAGGCTTTTTTAATTCGGCCAGTATTGATTGACCGAGGTTTTCGATTGTTGTCACCCGTCCACAGCCGCGCAGCAAGCGCAGTTCAACCTTGCAGATCGATTAACTATAATTATTAATAGCCATAATTCCTTCAAGTCTAGTCTATAAGTAGGTATCTAGTTTATAAATAGAAGGATAAGTAGCGACAGCATAATACATTACTCCCACAGAGGTTCTCATCTTCCAATCTATTAGTTTATAAATAGCTATATTTCTGTTTATTTTCAGACCATATTTTCATGCTTCATATAGATCGGTGTATGGTGTTTACCTCATTCAGTTTGTACTTATGTATGTAAATTGTGTGGAATTAATATGATAGCATGATATGACTGCTTTATTGGTTTAGAAGTCGCGAAAGGGACTTCTGAGCATGAATCCCTATTTTCGATTCCCGGGTCGAGCAAAGTGTTATTGGGCTCTTCCATTAGGAAATTTTCAGTAGCAGCTCGGAGTTTGGATTTGTACCTGATTAATGGTAATAGGCTCGCACCTTATTACCAATAATGGTACCATAGCAGTGATCTGCTTTTGACGGGGTTGGAAATACTTTATGCACTACCCACCACTCCAGGGAGAGTAGTGGCGTTACGCGTCACCACTTTAGTGCTGGGACTATGGGAGCGCTGTAGCAATCATCCGCAATCTGTAGGTGTACCTACATCAACATAGTACACCTCTGCCTAACTTTTGGGTGAATGTAGGCGTGGTGACAGTTATGTACGATATCAACATCCCTACTAATATTATAAATGCGAAAGTAACTCTGTCTGTCTGTTACGCTTTCACGTTTAAATCACTGAACTGATTTTAATGAAATTTGGTACAGAGATAGAGTTGACCTTGAGAAAGAACATAGGATAGTTTTTATCTCGGACTTTTGAAGAGTTCTCTTGGAAACGCGATATAACCGAACTCGACGCGGGCGAAGCCGCGGGCGGAAAACTATATAAAATATAATGATACAATACCCAGAAATCTTATATCTATCGTATTTTCAAAATCTTCCGGATCCGACGACACATAAACGATCATATTTTTCGTGACGTAACGAACTTCCTCAGAGCCCGGTCCCAAGGAACCTTTATAATTTTGTAATTTCCGCCGTGTAGACCTTTTGTTATATCTCTCATTTATTACCGATTTGATGAAATTTCAGGGAAGTGTGATTTTTCAAAGGAAAATGACGTCAAAGGAAATAAACAATAAGGAAAATACTGAAGAAATTACTGACTTATATTTACTGTACGAGGCTCAAGATTGAGTGGCGGAGTATTCAGTACCATCTGGTAAGACTGGAACCCGACTCCTTTACGGAAAATGGGTAGAAAGATGACGATGAATATTCACTGATTCACTGTAAGTATTTAATAAATCAAAATCTATGTGATTCTTGGTAAAGACGTCAGCCGGTCAAGCTATCCAAAACTGTCAAATTTTCCCAATTGAAAATGAACCTTATTTTTTTTTCTATTAAAGTTGTAAATCTATCAAAGATAACAAGTCAGCAAAATCTGCCCAAATGATGTACTGAGGGTACACTTATTGGAAAAAATACTCTGTATTACGCTGGTTAAAACTTTACTCATATTTTCTTTTTAAGCTCACTATGATGGAAACTAGGATGAGAAAATATAACTTTAAATTTGGAAAAACGCACGCCATTTAACACACTAGTATCAGTTTCATAGTGTTTTTATAATAGAAACTGTCAACTTGATAGCTCTCATGTACCTCAGGTACAAAGTTGTATGGACTTTTGATGACCTCTTTTGATAAATTGCGGTAGCTTGATGTGCTGGCCTCTGTACTATCTACTGTAGAGGATGACGCAATAAGGTTGCTGCGGAGTTTTTTAGATATACATTAATAATAATATTGAACATATTTATTTAGAAGTTTCATATTTTTTTTATTTTTTTTTTCTATTTTCTTTAATAATTTGTACGCCATAGAGGCTAAACATGACTGTCATTTGTATTTTTTCTCTATAACATCTTGCATGCATATGTATGTATACTCATGTTTCAACAAATAAAACCATCTTTATCTCTTTAAGTAAGTAAAAAAAACAGTAGTACATTATGTGTGATAAACGTACCTACAGTCAATTTGTTTTCAAAACCATTTGCGCAGTAAACACTGCATCTAATAACCGGATGCATTAGACCACAATAATTGGACGAGCTCAACTAACGCCGAGTCTATTAAACTGTTTCATTAGCTTCAGTGCAGTGCGTCACCCAATGAAAAAGCTCCGTTCTGTAACTTTTTAATCAAATTAAAGCATATTCATTAGGGTATAGGAAAAATGCAAGTGAAATTAATTACTCTACAAAGTTATCATCATCAACTTACATACTGTCCCACTACTGGACACGGGTCTCCTCTCAGATTGTGATGTATTAGGCTATAGTCCACCACACTGGCATAGTGCGGGTTGGCAGACTTCACATACCGTCGAGAAAAATCTCTCTTTTAAGGTTTCTTCACGATGTTTTCCTTCACCGTTTAAGCTGAATTTCTCCCTCTTTACTAAAAGAGTATAACACTATATGACTGCTACTAATTCCGTAAAATAAGGGTAGGTATTTTTTAAATACCTATTACATACAGGTATTTAAAAAAATACTTAATTTGTTTCGTCGAAATCCAGCATCGGAACTGTTTGAAATACTAAGTCAAAATATCTACCTTCTAATAAAAATTAAGTCATATTTATTTCATCAGAACTAAAATTAAACTAAACTTTCTTTCTCTTCGTCTAAGCCTACTTTGGAAAATCATTACTCGAGACTAGGAAACACAGTGTCGTAAAATATAATTTTTAAACACAAAAATGACACTTATTACTATGTTACTAGCGCCGTAAGTTTATAATTATAAACCTCATGTTCAGACGTACGAAGACCAAGAGTCAAATGGAGCTGACAACCAACAGTAATTATATGTGACGAACTGATTGCCATCAGTCAGATGCATAGTGGGTGCAGCCAGTCGACCTCTGAAGTAATTAATCATACGCGACACGAATTCAAGTGGCCATACTAATTACTTCCAACAATATCACTTATTTTTTTATAAACACAGTTGCTTTATTACTTGAGAGAGTACGGATGCTGAGTGAAAGATCCTGGGTTTTATTCTCAGGCCTAGATTGCACAATAGTCACGCCGCCATCATGAGACGAGTGTTGGTTTTTTTATCATCAAAGACAAACATTTGTATCATAAGATACCACCAGCAGGGATCCCGGCGTGATTTGTTAATGTGTTCATTTATTTAATAAGTACTCCAACAACTTATCCACTAAAACATTGCATAAAGAAGGAACATTTACATTAGATTAAGTGAATTTGTCACAGCGCTTACATAATGTACAAGCTATTTTTTATTGTAATTATTTGAAATACATTGTCTTAATTTAGAGACTATGGAAAGTAACATTTCTATTTCTAATGCGTACAATTATAATAAATCTAGCAGAAATATTAATTAATTTGGTGTAAGCTATTAGCGACTGCAATAAATATTATATCTGAACAGTATATAATCGAAACGGTTAGTGATGTAAGGTAAGTGATAGAGAAGGACTTAAAACCTTTTTGCGAAATTGGGAGAATGAGTCCAAAAAGATAATCAACAAGCATACGGATATCGCAGCCTATAGACGTCAGCAACACCAGTGGTATCACTCGCGCGTTGTCATCTTGACAGTTGATTCTCCTAATAATTTCACTGAGAACGAACACAATAATGTAGCACAGTAGCACATTATTACTCCTATGTAAGCAGAACTAGTGCTTCCAGATTATGTTTGACATTTGAAAGCATAAACTTATGCTTAAATTCATCTCCGAAACCTGAGTCTCCCCAACAATGTGCTTAAAACGACCACCAGTGTCTGCCTGGGGTATTCGGATGGTCTTTTAAGATGGCACAGTGCCCATCTCCCGGTGACCACCGGGGAGGTAAGATACCACACTCCACGGTCTTATCTGTCTATGGAGTTTCTTACTGGTTCTTCTCCATAAGACCCACTTTTTGGAACCGTGCAACTAGTTTTGACTTTTCAAAAGTACTATTTTATGGTCTTATTGAAATAAATTACTTGACTTTGACTTGGACTATCCGGCCGGCTGCATTTTGAAGATTCCCCTCAAAAAGTTGCGGAGTTGTGCGGAAGTTGCCTCATTCAGATACTCAATTCGCACGGAAAATAAAAATAAGCTAGATATCGTTTTCAGTTCAGTTATTTATTTTTCGTTTTAGTTTTAGTTATAGATTAATTATCCAATACACCAACGAATGGTCTACATAGATAAGACCATAAGATAAGGATAACTTTAAAAATAATTGATTTACAAACAGTAATGGTTTTACCTGAGGACGTGGTTGGCACTGAAGCTTCTAGATCTGATACCCCGGGGATTGCATCTACACCACATGAGAGAAGAAAAAGTAAAGATAAGAAAAGGAGTAAAGATTATAGGTAGAATATAGATCATAAGCAGTGATAGCCTAGTGGTATGACCATTGGACTGCCAAGTCGAAGGTCTCGAGTTCGAACCCTCTGACTTTTAGAATTCATGTGCGTATTAATAAGTAATTATCACTCGCTTAAACAGTGAAGGAAAACATCGTGAGGAAACCTCCATACTCTAGACATTTTTCTCGACGGTTTGTGAAGTCTGCCAACGCGCACTAGGCCAGCGTGTTAGACTACAGCCTAATCCCTCTCAATATGAGAGGAAACCCGTGCCCAGCAGTGGGACAATATATGGGTTGATGATGATAGATCATAAGTACATAGGTACTTTTTATTGATCCTATGTAGGTTGACTATATGACTATGATCCTATGACTGCTAGAGGCGAGGCTATTGCTACTAATCAGAAACAAATTCAAATTCCTGCTACTGAGAATTTCATAAAAAAACCCAACAACACTTTGCTCGCGCTAGGTTTTAAGCCCGGGACTTTATGTTCAACAGACGCTACCACTGGACCATTGAGGCCGTTCACATTTTAATCAAATAATTCCATATTGCTCTTGTTATCTGAGTTTTTCGACGCCTAAAATCGTTTCGGTTGAAAAGGTACGTCTTTGAATTTTCCAATAACATTTAGTTTTAATTATTTTGACACACTCCAACTATCCACACAAAATATTGGAATGTAGTTTAATCAAAAGTTATAAATTTTATGAAAAAAATGCTTTGTAGCGCAAAGGCGTGAAAACAAAAACAGTAATAGGTTTCTTGAAAATCATTGTTCAATCATGAAACTGGCTTTTATTTAACAATTGTAATAAATATGATTTGGTTTTAACTATTGGACGTTTCTAATAATCTTAAGTCATGTGAAAGAAAGTATCTCACGTTTATCTTCTCTTATAATATTATCAGCTAAAATACATGAACATTTTATTTGGAGCTCACATATTATGTTAGGATTAGGATTAAGTTCGCCATTTATATGTAAGAATATAATATTTTGTTCAAACATATTGGAGCTCGGTATTCAGTATTGTGAAGCTAATACTAATTTTTGTTCTAGTACTGTTTCTACATGGTCTTATAGAGCGTGACTTTATGATAAGAAAGAAGCCACTGGCCCTTGTGTACGTAAAACCATAGAAGATGCAGCTCATATAACATTTTATATTAAATTTTGATGTCTTTACATATACTAATGCAAGTCGATTTTCGGTATTTACTTTGGTTTGATTTAGCAACCGTAAATTGAGTCTCAAAACACGAAAGATCACTGACCTCTCATAAGGCCCTGTTCAGCAGCTCCACCATCCATATCCTGTCCCGAAGGCAACTTCATTTTCACACACACAACAAGACACTAGTATTTGATAAATTCAAAATAATAAAAGAAAACTGTCGGTATTCGTTTTAAAAAATCGTATATATACAAGTATAAAGTAGGTTATCCTTTATCGATATTGATCCTCATGTGACTGATAATGAATAAGTAAACAAAAACAGTAAAAAAATAGTTAAATATGGATTCCAAATGTTTGGAGCAGAGTAATCCACATACACTTGATATGAAGAATATTAACGATAAGTTTGTACTCGTCATTGAGATACACGGTACGGTAATAAAAATGTCATGTATAACAAATAAACAAAGGAATTGACAGTCGTAAACTTAGCTCACTATAAGTGAGATGCCCTTGTCTTTGCTTCACAAAATGTAGAGCAAGCCAAGAAAGTGACAAACTTTGCGAGAAGTGAGAGACTTTATCAGTTTTGTCAGTGACTCTTAGCTAGTAATATCTGATCAAGTGGTGTCATTCCACTGGTGTAAAATTACAATTTAATTTTCAGTGTCTATTTGTATAATTGCTTAACAAGTCAAACGACTCTTTTTTTTGAAGTCCAGTTTCTATGAATCACCCCGATCATTGTCAAGCAGAAAATGACCCTGTCATCATTGGGGTTTAAGACGATGAGAGTGACGTCGGGTTTCTAATTTATATTTTCTTATGTCGATTTTGACCTGGTCAGTGTCAAAAATAGTTTCTTGCTCCATTGAGCGTATAACATACTATCAAAAATATTCCCTATATGGCTAGGCATATTACACTAATAGTTCACCTATTAACCGGGCTCAAATTTGAACTTTTAGTTTTTAATTAAACTTTATATTTCATAAATAAACTGCTAGAACCATCCCATCAGTCGCGATTATGACCATTAGACATTTTAAAAAATAGGCAGTTAAAAATATACATCGCTGTAGATATAGTGAAAATTAACTCCGAAAATTTCAATAAATTGAAAATCGACAGTATAAGGGTCATAGTACAGACGCCAGCTGCCAGGTGAAGCTATCCAAAACTGTCAAATTTTCCCAATTGAATATAAACCTTATTGTTTTGTATTAAAGTTTAAAATCAATCAAAGAAAGTTGACAGATTGTGGTGGCTTGATGTGCTGGCTACTGTAAGAGTTTGGAACAATAAGTTTTTATTGTTCACATTCTGGCTGGTTAAATATGTGGCGAACAAAAAAATAAGTAGATTTTGAACGATGTCTAGAAATGAATTGACTTATTGTCAGATGATTTAGGAATTTGCTTGTGGAAACTAAAATAGAAGCCTTATAATTCCTTAATTGCGTTTAAATTAAAATACCAAGAATAGTAACCCGGGTACCACAGTACCTAAATCATTTAGCACACAATAATTCAAAAACATGAAAGACTCAAATATAATGCCTATTATCAAGTTTCTTCCGGTGTTGAATGGACTGACTAGTTATAACTCAATGCACAACGCTTTCAAATTTAATTATGTTGGCTCGTGTCGGAATTATTGCAGTCCAGGTAGTAAGTAGGTCAATTATTATCATAAATTATTAACACCAATCCCTTTGAGCTTAAAATAAATGATAATATTGCGCATTATGATGTCCCATCACGCTTGTATTTCCCGAAGGTTTATGCTTCAGCGGTCTGTAATCTACCGGGCGATCAAACCAATGAATATTTATAGTAAATAGACCTTTTAAAGACACCTTTAGAAAGTAAAAGAACAAAGTCAAACTCATTGTCCTTGTTTAAAAATCCAGACGTAATAGTATCAAATATATACCAGGATAGTTTTGAACATGAATTTGGATGGATATAAGGGAAGAGAGAGACCAAAGAAACTAACAACGGCTACAAAGGAAGTGAATGATATGATGACGGCTAATAGAGATGTATGGAAGAAAAAACATACTGCGTCAACCTCAAGTAATTTGGGATAAGGGTAGGAGGATGGTGATGATGATGTCACAAATCACAATGTAGGATAAAAGGTGGGATGGCCTTTGGAAGAAAATGTATGAAATAAATAAACGGGAAGTATGAATCGGTCATAGTGTATCTCAAGAAAATTCAAAGGGAGTTCAACGACCGATGATTGTTAAAGAAAGATATGTAACATTATACTCGATGAGTAGGTTTTTCACTTAAGTTAGTTAATTGACTTACCATTGAACTTAAGTATAAGGGGTGCATATCCGTCGTTTCTTTTTCCACAGTTATCCTCCATTTGTTGTCAACTCACTCAAAACATTGGCTTATAATTTAGATTGTGTTAAGATAAATATACTATATTCAAACAAAACTGATACAATACTTAAATTGATAATTGCACTCTAAACTATAATTTTTGAAATTATTTTTTTTTAGAAAACTTGTCCTACACAAAAATTCATACAAACATAGTGTAAGTACCTTGGTAATAAGACGCGAGAGTTTGTATGATACATAATAATCTTGATGTTGTTTAATTAAACGCGTTTATAGCGCGGTTTGAGATGACAAACTGCTAAGAAAGTGAAGGATTTATTCGTTGCACGATATCTGTGTCAATATTTATTATAACATGCATGTTCTTTGCAGTGATCTTGATTATCGTGTTATGTTAACAATTACTTGTATCTATACATATAATAGGTACATTTATATTAATAAAGAAGGTAATAAAATAATGATTATTATGCAGCATAATCTGAAATACGTTTGTACTTTTTACTGCACATTACTTATTTATTTATTTATTTTTAGAATAAAAAAAGCCTTAAACCAGCTTTTATGTATCTATATACAGTATAAAACAAAGTGACCGTTGCCTGTCCCTCTGTACGCTGAGATCAAAAGATATCAGCGGACATGGAAAACTACGCAACGGATTTTAATGCGGTTTTCACCAACATTTAGATATTTCCAGGAAGATTTTTATGTTAACATGCATGTTATTAGTACATTGCACACGTGCGAAGCCGAGGAGAGTAATTTTGTAAAATGATAAATTTGTGTAAAAGCTTTATACTTTAATAACTGTTCAACTTCAGTTTCAATGAATCACTTATCTAAAGGCTAAAAATTAATTTAATTTATTGTCAATAATAACATTTTTTTTATTTACGTCTGCTTTTTCACCTTATGTATGGTTTTTTCGAAAAACATTTATTTCTGTCTCTTTCCTTTATAATAGAAAATTAACTGGTTTGACCCTCTAAAGTTATCGCCTCTACAGTCTCTTTAATGAATTAAGAAAAGGGTGTTTGCAAAAAAATCTACAGCACATTTTTGTTATTCCCGTCTTCTGCTCTCAGCTCAGCAGCGTCATACGATGATGATGATGATGCTAGACACACAAAAATAGAACACCTATGTTCTATTTTTGTGCACACAACTTTAGATCTAAATTCGTTTACCAGTTCTTGACACCTAGCACAAATTTATTCAGACCCTGCAGACCTCCTGAGAATTTCCTGAAAGGGCAGTTCTCTACAATGTGTTGTGTGTTTTGGACGGGAGCACCGCAATCGCACTCAGGTGAGGCTGCTATGCCCCACCTGTGCAGCTGGTATTTGGATCTGGCTACCCCTGTACAGATTCGGTAAAGGGTGGACCAAACTTTGCGTTCTTCTGTAAAACCCGGCCACGCGATAGTTGGGTCGCAGATATTGGTGCTTCAGCTCAACGTAATGAATTATTCAGTCAGTACACTTCTGTTTATAATGTAGATAAATAAAGATACAATATCTTTGATATTCGTTAAAGAACAATATTAATGATAGGCGGTGTCCGATAAGTTAACAGTCATGTGACATACAGTCATTGACCGAGTTTGCTCATATTGTGTGGATCACTATGATATCAGCGATTGATTGTTATCTAAATAGGTACTTACTGACAAGGTGGCGGCGTAATATGGAGTTTGAAGTTATGACAACTGAACACGTCAACGTATTGTATTTAAATGGCCTTTTTTTAAACCACTAAGAATGGCGTGGCAAACAAGCATATGGGCCATCTGATGGTAAGCAGTTACTGTACCCTAAAGACGCTTGCAACACCAGGAGTATCAGTTGCGCGTTGCTGACCCTGTAAAACGAGAGAGGAATAGTTTGTTTGGTGGTATAAGGGTCAAGCCCCACTGCTAACACGTTTCCTCGCGGAGCACTGGCAACCTTGCTCATTTTCTGCAAGCCGAACGTACTTCCTCAGTCGGGCAGCTTCAATTTGAGTGGAATTACTCCCACTATACCCTACCTTCCTTAAAAATATACTAGATTGTGTTAAATAATTTACTTAATGAGTCTCAGGAGTTGTTTCAAAAAGGTTTTCATATCAGTTGGATGTCAAGCACAAAATACCTCTCATAAAACAATTATTAATTAATTGGATAGAGCAATTTTTATCATTACTATGCCAAACAGAAAAATAAAATTCATTTTTGCAAAAAGGGAGTTTTATTTTTGTAAAATCCAATCCATCATTGCAACTTTTAAACTGTATGAAATCCAATGGTTACATATGGTAATTTGGATGTAGCGCGATCTTATCAATTGGAATAGAGTGCAATGAATATTAAGAGGGTGTTACCAACAGCACTGGAACATTAGGCATGTTGCCATCGACGTGTCGCTGATAAAGCCCGTTCATTTTATTAGTAGCTTTCATTCAATGTGATCAGAGGTGGGGCTCAAGGTTAAAAGACACGCCGCAAATTCAGGACATGGCATTATAGCTCAACAAGACGTCAGACCTTTCTAAGCCTTCAAGAGTACGTTAAAGTAATTTTGTAGTCTTTATGGAGTTGCTTTAATGAATATAAAGTTATTTAGAAAAGGAAAAATACGACCGCGGGCAGGATTCGAACCTGCGTCTTCTGGTTACTCTTCCGTTCGAATCCTGCCCGCGGTCGTATTTTTCCTTTTCTAAATAACTTTAAAATCTTAGCATGGAAAATGCCAAAAATATACAAAAAGATAGTTTAATGAATATAGTTCATAAATTGCGAAGTTGGGGTCATTTTTTCACAATCATAATAATCCTTATCCTTTGCCCAACTATATTGGGCTACCCTTTCAGTCTAACCAGATGCGGCTGAATATAAGTATTTTACACGAAGCCTGTAGTCCTGAAGATAGACTGGTTGTCAGCCTTTTTGCGCTACCACTAACGGCTGTAATAGATGTTCGAATGACAACCGGGACCGAAGGCTTTTCGTGTTCTCCGAGGCACAGAGGGTCTCGAGGTGTTAAGAATGGTTACCCATCCACAGGCTGACCGCGGCCAGCGCAGCTTAGCCTTGCAGATCGGTTGATCAGCGTAGTTATTATTTAGCCATGACTCCTAAATATAATATGATATCGCCAAAAATATGAGATATGTAGAAGAATATCACAAATTCTTTCCGCGACAACCAGTTGACATGTAACCTTAACACCACACTCGGAATTTTTGTGTCATATTGATACAAAAACATTATTAAGAAAATAAACTGGGGTATCCGTAGCACACACACACGCAAGCACGCATACACACAAACACACACTCACGTATGCACGCACACACACAAAGACACACACTTAATTCCTTTAGGTAGGTATGTCTGTAAGTTTTTGTTTATTTATTTTTGTTTTCTTTATTTTATTCTATAACAGTGATTGTATACAGGAAGAGCGAGTTTCCCACGACATAGGGTAACCTAATATGGGACCACAGCTTACCATATATTATTGTGAACCTATCTACGGAATAAATACTTTTTCATTTTTATGCATAGCAGAGCTCCTATACGGTATCTGACATAACATTGGTCGTAGTCATCATGCATATGAAAATTAAAAAGATAAGGTCGTTACCAAGCAAATTATTGATACGGTTGAGTACATTTATATTAGAAGGACATCGAATTAAGCATCATCTTGATGGTCAAAGTAACTGCAACATTAGTCAACAACCACTAGGTTGTAAACGCGACTACAATGCTTAAGTGATTTCCAAGTCGAGTATTTTCTAAGATTAGATTTTCTGAGAAAATTTACAGTAGCTCCGAGTTTGGATTTGAAGATCGCCTCTTACATAGTACCAAAAATACCGGCGAAATGTGGATATACTTAAAAAAAACCGAATCTGTGTATGCTATTTCTTCACATATATATAAATCATTTCCCAAGGGGGTCGTAAGAAACTTCAAGGATATAAAGGTAGTTAAGGTAGCGGTGCCTCTTTGTGGCGTTACGTTGATAAGATCATATGAGAAAACCTAGTTGCCCTAGGGATTTCGTAGGCCAAACGGTGGTAGTTACATCATGCACAAAGAAATTAGATTTCGCTTATAGAGTTTTTTTCAATACATGCTTACAAAATATATATATATATATTATTAGGTAACAAGATTTGACATTTTGTTTTATTTTTCAAGGGATAACATAAAAAAATACTAAGCCTATTTTTTTAAATTCTTGCACATATAGAAAGCTATATTATCAACGAAACAACGTAACAGGGTATAATTTATAATCATACTCGCGCGCCGCAGGGGTAGGTGACATATACATACCATCACGACATCACGCCTGTATTTCCCGGAGGGTTAGGCAGAGGTATACAATAGACCTACTGTGTATTGCCATAAAGCGGACGCAAATCCAAACTCCGCGCAACCATCTATTCTGAGAATTTCATAGAAAAATCCGATAAGACTTGACCTGGGAATCAAAACGTCACGTTTACGTCACGGTGTAGTGGGAGTAATTCCACTCAAATTGGAGCTGCTCGACTGGGGAAGTAAGTACCGCCGCCTTGCAGAAACTCGAAGTGAAATAACACTGCTTTGAACTGTGTTGTGTTCCTTACGGTGAGCAAGGTTGCCAGTGCTCCGCGAGGAAATGTTGTGTTGGCAGTGGGGGACTTTGACCCTTATACTGCCAACCCAACTATTCCTTTTTCTTTTTATAAGTGGTTTACAAGCGTCTATATGCTACGGTCACCGCTTACCATCGGCTTGGCCGTATGCTTGTTTGCCATCTTAGTCGTATAAAAAAAAGTGTATCAGTCGCTCTTACATACGAGGCTAAACTATATAAATTGGAATATTAGGCAAAACAGTTGAACCTTTACTAAATAACAATATTATGATTATCAAAGGACCCTGTGTTAATACGCTTACAGTTTCGCTAACTGCTGGATGCCACCAACACCGAATACGAGTCCAATAGCATTAGTTAGTGGGCCACTATATTCCTACTCAATTATAGGTAAGGTCACTGAAATTTCAGATAAGAGCAGAATGTCGCACGCTTGGAATACTAATGTTATCCTCTGCCAAATTGATTTATATCTGCACGAAGTCACCCTGTATATTTTCACAATATTCTGTTCGGATAAATATATTATGTTGCTTGTGAAGAAAGTAAAATGGACTAGGCGTGGCGAAAAGGCACACGTAATTTATATTTTCTTAATTCCTAAATCACGATACTAAACTACGAAAATGCTTTGCTTGACCTGGACCTCGAACCTCACACAATTTAAATTAATTAACCAAACATTTCATTTGCGATGAGATATGCCATATTAGTCCAGTTTTAATCTAGTTTCTAATTCAAATAAAAAATATATTGAAATAATGAAAAAGTTGTTCAAGAATCGTTTGAGTGCCTATATTAATATCCAGGATTTTAATATAAGTCTGCTGAATTTGCTACGGAAAAGCGCGAGTGTTTGGGAATCAAATATTGCAATATTAAATCACGTAAAGCTAATACGTTTGAAACTTATGAGATTCACGACTTTCACACACAGACAGTTTTTTATAACTTTTTTATAAGATTTTTATTCTATTTAGAACTTGCTTCTTTGTACCTATGAACTTCTGATTTCTTCAATATTAAATGGAATCTTGGAAATAGGTTGGTACCTATTACTAGAGAAAGGAAGAAAGAAAATTTATTTGGAAACAAAACAAAGAACACATTTTTTTTTCTTAGGTGGCAAACAAGCATAGAGCCGACCTGATGGTAAGCGGTTACCGTAGACTATATAGACGCTTGCAACACCAGGGGCATTACTTGCGCGTTGCCGACCCTGCCGACGAAAGAAGAATAGTTGGGTTGGTAGTTTAAGGGTCAAAGTTTCCCCCCTGGCAACCTTGCTTACTGTAAGAAACAAAACACAGCTCAAAGCAGTGTTTTTCACTTCAATTTTCTGCACAGCGGAAGTACTTCCCTAATCGGGCAGCTCCAATTTAAGTGGAATTACTCCCACTATGCCCTACCTTTCTTAAAAAATATACTAGGTTAGGTTAAAAAAAATACTTATTAGTCTCAGGGGTTGTTCCAAAAAGGTTTTCATATAAGGTAGATGTTGGATGTCAAGCACAAAATAAAGCTGGTTTTCATCTGGAACCTTTTACTCAACGGATAAAACCATATTTTCTGTTCGTTTGACTTTTCTGGAATTGAAATGTATTGTACTTATATCCTTACGAGTACTTAGTTATGTTCAACTGAATCGCTCAGTTCAACTGTATCATAACATAAGATACCATCACGCTTGTATTCCCCGAAGGGTTGAGCAGACCTGTCCCAATATACACCCACAGTTCACCGATATGTAAGCCTGTTGCCATAAACCGGGCACAAATCCAAAATCAAAGCTGCTACTGAGAATTTCATAGAAAAACCCATTGCTGGACCTGGGAATCTAACTCAGAACCCAGTCGCACCTAGGACCACTAAACTAACGAGGCAGATAGGTAATTAAAGCTTAATAAATGAATAACTACGACGGTGCTAGGGAGCGGCCTTCCTTAATTAGCAGGTTGTCTTAATTACGTTTATCTCTAGGGAAGTAAACGTTTGCACGTCATCCGGCGGATATGATATTTATATCTAACATACATCTGGCGTTATTTCTTATACGTTAAATAAAAGTAATAGACAAAATCAAACGGGTAAATTTGAAGAGGGAATTATGTGAAAATTATCACCAAAGATGACGATAACGATACATGATATTGAACGTGATTATAAGGATATGAGGTTGTCTTCAGATTAACAAACAGATCATGATCGTGTAGGGGCAAGAAAGGTCACACAGAATTTAATGATATTGATTGTTTTGTTTTAATTAGTGAAGAGCTAGATAACTTTAAAGTTACATTGTCCCTTTGACTGATAGCAGGACTATCTTCTCCGAATCAATAATTGGAAGGTTGTATATAAGCAGCGCAGGCAACCAAGGAAAATAAGTAAACATTAAAGAGTGCATCATGTTCGTTCTTACTGTAGTACTGTGTTTAGCTGGTGCATCAGGTAATTCTTTTCATAAATAATTGGTTACATTAGCCGAGGATGACCCAACTACCAGAACTTAGTTAATAAGAAAAAAAACATTATCATCATCAACAGATATTCTGTCCCACTGCTGGGCACGGGTCTCCTCTCAGAGAATGATATGAATATAGGCCAATTATGTTGAACAGACGGTAAAGCAGTGACAGCCTAGTGGTATGACCATTGGACTGCCAAGTCGAAGGTCTCGAGATCGAATCCAAGGCATGCACCTCTGACTTTTCAAATTCATGTGCGTATTGATATTTAATAATTAAATATCACTCGCTTAAATGGTGAAGGAAAACATCGTGAGGAAACCTGCATACCTTAGAGATTTTTCTCGACGGTTTGTGAAGTCTGCCAACCCGCAGTAGGCCAGCGTGGTGGACTATAGCCTATTCCCTCTCAATATGAGAGGAGACCCGTGCCCAGCAGTGGGACAGTATATGGGTTGATGATGACACGATAGAATATATTAAGCCTTTACCCTGCAGAGGGGTTCTCATTCAAATAAATAAACATTGCAATTACATTATTTAAATTGTTACCGTAATTAGTAATATAAAAAAATAAAAAAAAACTATTATTCAATTATTAAAAATAACTTTAGGTATTAATATCAAATTTAAAATAATAAATACTATACAATACATATAAATAAATATTGTAAAAATCGCATGAAAAATGAGAAATAATAAAAGCTTATTTATTATTATTATTATGATAACACGATAATTTTGGAATTAACCATGGTATAATAATAAGCTTGCAACATGTCCTCTCTGTTCATGTTGGTTCGCGGTAACGACACGATCTGTGACGTCATAAATGTCAAAATCTGTGTTGCCATTGCTTGAAATCTTCAATACAATCAAGGAGATTTATAATTCAAGATAAATGTAAAATACATTGCTTCATTATAGAAGCAAGCAAGTGAATGCATTTTGCTCAGGTAATTTATGTATCTGTCATGGTCGGGGCGAATTTCGTAAATCCCTGACTATAGGGTAAGTGAAGGCAAGTACGATTTTTAGTCAGTACGAGTCCGACATACCCTGCCGCCTCCCCAGAGGATTTTCCGTACTATAAAAAAAAGGAAATTTTCTACACATAGATGATAGTGAAACGTATCCAATGACAAACTGTCGATGACGTCACTACAAACCAATAGCGTGGCCTAGCTGTCACAGGAAGATAATAACTGTTATTATTCTACCAACTCCCTTTTTTTTCTTTTTTCGTTTAGTTCAGAGCAATACAAACCTTTTTTATAGATGTTAATCCTTTTTTGTTGTGTTTTGAATATTAGTTGATGCAAATATTAATATTTAAGAAAAATAATTTCAGTATTGAAAACGGCATCTCTTGACTCTTGCGTTTACCTGTAACAAAAAAAAAAAACATCAATCAACTGCAAGCAAGAGCGTAAACTTGGAATATTTGTGTCTTCTTATTTAATTAAGAACTCACTTTTTTCGGTGGAGCAATTGAAATACTTGCTAAATTAGTTTTATCCCCTATAGACCTGCTCTAAGGTGACTATGGTATGGACTTAGATCTACTGCTTATGCCAAAGACAAATTATAATTTAAATCTCTTTGATTTATGGTACGCAAAGACATTTAAAGCGCCTAATAATTAAATGTCTTTGATGGTAAAGCAAATCCTTCGCTGCTAGATCGTTTCACTGCGGCTATATCCATTTATTGCTTTTGTGCGTATTTATAGCACAGTATCTAATACAGAGGCCTAAGGGTGCTACTGCAATTGTATCAGAATGATCGTCCATTGCCAATAAATGACATAGTCAGACAGATTTCTTAAAGAAAACTATAAAAACTAATACTACCGAAGTCATCGAATAATCATTAAAAAAAATTAACGCAACAAAACAGCAGATTTCTAAACCAAGGTGACAGCAAAGAAATACTCAAGTTCCTGACTTACACATCTAAGTCGAGTGCCTACATTAATTTTAATGCAGTTCACTTGCGATCTATAAAATATCGTGTATTATATCAATCAGGCGCATGAATTGTACCTTTATGAAAATTTGGTGCTGTCTCTAGGCTTATAATTATGACATCATGCATTGAACTTTGTAGTAATATGGCCTAAAATATGAATCATATGACGTGGATTGGAAATAGACACAATGTAGAACTGGTTATAAAGGTCCTTTAATGTTTTACGGTAAATAAAAACAATTGGCTGTATATCTTAGTTTACGTACAAGTACACTCTTCTATCATATAAAAGAAAGAGATGGCATGAGATTTGTCGGTGACGCTTAATAGTATTCTTTATTAGCATGCGTCATACTAGTATTTAAGTATAAACTTGGTCCAACGATCCGCTCTATCATAATTAGTAATCAACTAATTGATAACACACATATCTTCACAAGAATTCCAAATAGGCTTATTATTTTTCAAACGACAAACAACTTAAAAGGTTAATTACTGTTTGCAACCAATAAAATTATTTGTCAGAGATTAAATATTTTGGCGACAATTATAATTAAATAAAAAAAAAACTATAGGTATGATATAAACTGAAAAATGACAGCTAATTTAAGGCAGTGAGAATATAATAAACCAGTCATTTGAAATCATAGGCGAGGAACAATATTAAATAATAAAATATCGATGACGTCTGTGGTCTTCGTGTCGTACGTACTGCTGATCACGAGGTCGTGTTTCGATTCCCACAGGACACAAATAATTAGCATTAAGTGTTTGTGTTTGTCTGGGTGTTTCTTATTTATTTTATGTATGTATGTATTTTTTAAATAAAGTATATAAGTATTTATATCCGTTGTCTAGTACCCATAGTAGAAGCTCTGCTTAGTTTGGAACAAGATGGTGCTGTGTAAAGTTTTACAAGTTATTTTAAAAATTAAAATTAAGCTTACAATTCGTTTATTAGACCGCTTCTTTTTACGTATTACGATGCTCCCTATTAGCTGCCAACCCATTATTTTTGGTACGCACACAAATTCAGATTAAGTACTTTGTCGCCGCATTAAATACACGTCTGTCATACTGTGATTGAGAAATAAATTTATAATTAATCATATTATTACGAATTCATGATCTTGTTCTACTTTTCCAAAATTTGATAAGTTTGTGAAGGTAATGATAACGTTTATAGGGTGAGATACTGACAATTAAACCACTGCACTGGTAGGGCATTTTGTAATTGCAGGATAAGGTCAGGTAGTCATTCTTTACACATCGAGACCCTTCCGTGCTCCGGAGAGCACGTAAAGCTGTCAGTCCCGGTTGTCATAAGAACACCTATGACAAATCGTTAGTGGTAGTCCGAAACCCAAAAATCCTGACAACCAGTCTATGATCAGGATATCGGTATTGCACAAAAAATCGAGTTGCGAAGGTCAAATTGGTTGCTAAAATACTGATGTTCATTATTTGACCACCTCTGTGGTCTAGCAGTTCGAGTGCTGGACTGCTGATCATGGGTTCGATTCCCACAGGACACAAATATTTGTGTGGATAAAACATGAGTATTTGTGTTTGTCTGGGTGTGTCCTATGTATTATAAGTATGTATTTACAAAAAAAAAAGTATATATGTATTATATCCATTGTCTAGTACCCATAGTACAAGCTCTGCTTAGTTTGGGACAAGATGGTGTTGAGTAAAATGTCCCAAAAAAAATATATATATTATTATTATTCTCGTATTTATTTAATTTCTTATTTACATTATATTTTTAAATATTTTTACAAAAAAAGAAAACAAAAACATTTAAAAATATAAAAAAATAGTCAGACCACCGATATCGGGAACAGGGTCCAAGTTACCGATGGTTAGGGCCCCAGAGACAGGAACCTCCTCACAATACGCGCCGTATCAAGGAGTACTGCCTTTTGAATCAGGCCCTTAACCCAGCCACCCAACTCGAGCCTCCTGAGGTGTTGGTCGAGGCTCTTGGCGATAAGTTCATTGACCGTAACGACTATAGGCACAATGATGGCCGAGTCCACATCCCACATGGCGACCACCTCGTGAGCTAAGTCGAGATATTTTAGCTGTTTCTCTTTCTCAGCCTTCACGAGGTTCTCGTCATGCGGGATGGTTACATCGATAATCAATGTGCGGCGCGCTGATCGATCTATTACCACTATATTAGGCTTATTGGCTACAATAGTCCTGTCAGTGATAACAGATCGATCCCAGTACAACGTGACATGGTCATTCTCAAGAACTGGGTCGGGCGCATATCTGTAATACGGTACCTCAGAATCCACAAGGCCGTACTTTAAAGCAAGTTGCTGGTGGATAATCCTGGCCACTTGGTTATGCCTGTGCAAATACTCGCCGTTAGCCAGACGAGAACAACCAGAAATAATATGCCTGATAGACTCACCGGGACAATGGCATGCCCGACATATGTCGATCGTCCCGTCTTTCATGATATACTTTTTTTATTATTATTATTATTATATTTATCATAGGCTTCTGACTTCTGATAGCCTATGATAAAGCGAACGCCTATGACAATCGTTGGTGGTCTAACGATTGTCATAGGTGTCCGCATAACAATCAGGACTAATGGCTTGTGGTGCTCTACGAGGCACTGAGGGAACTCGATGTGTTAGAACAGTCACCCATCCACAGACTGAGCGGTTACCGCAGCCTATAGACGCTTGCAATACCCTGCAACCACTTGTACGCGCTTTGCTGACCCTGTAAAACGAAAGAGGTTGGGTTGGCAATATAAGGTTCAAAGTCCCACCAACTCTCAAAACAACGTTTCCTCGCTGAGCACTGGCAACCTCGCTCACCGTTAGGAACAAAACACAGCTCATAGCAGTGTTACATATTTCACTCCGATGTTCTGCAAGGCATAGGTACTTCCCCAGTCAGGCAGATCGTAATTTGAGTGGAATTACTCCTACTGTGCCCTACCTCTCTTACGTATACTTGTTTTGACATCTCCGGTTATCCATCCTCTTTAACCTAAACATACCTAATGTGAGTACATTATTATAAAAATAATTATATGCCACACAATAAATCTAACGAAAATCCAGTATTATTGCACATACAATTCAGTAATATCAAGGTTACCAGATAAGATTAATTGCATATTAATAATTCGGTAGCAAAGTTTTTATCATTGTGTTCTGTAAAACACTAAATAAATAATAAAATACTGTTTACGATAACCCAATAATATAAATTATCTTAGATAAGTACCTACTTATGAAATTATCATCATTTTGATAAATGCATTTCTTAGTTTTCATAGCATAGCATGATTCAATTATACATAATTATAAAATTATCACATTAGTATATAAGAAAACCATTATTCCTGTAGTTGGAGCGGGTTAGGCTGGCCACCGGGTTGCTAACCTAACCTAAAAGGGAATTAGCTTATTCCCATCAACTGGGCACAAAATAATCGGAATTGCTACTGAGAATTTTCTATGAAACCCAGTAACACTACTCAACCTGGGAATCGAATACAGGATTCCACAGTTAGCAGTCCCACTTGGAGCGACTAGATAAATGGATAGGAATCACAACTATTGCGCGTATAGCCGTGGTAAAAAATTGACTTGGTGTGCTTAGAGTGGTTACCTATTCTCAGAGGGCCGCAAAAGCAACTTATCCCTGAAGATCAATTGATCCGTGTACTTATTACTTAGGCACGAGTTCTTCACCACACTGATACACATTGTGAGGCAGTCAATAGCAAATGGAGAGCAGGGCACTTGGCGAGACGATAAGTACGAATATCTTGACGGATCAAAGCACTTATTAGAATGGTAGCCAAGGGATATCAAAGAATCGCAGGCCAGACCAACAACCCGATAGTTGGACGATATCGTTAGGGAATCAGTTGATGCGACTTGCCCAAGATCGGCAACAGTCGCGGAATAGAGAAGAGCCCTTCGCTCAACAGTGCGTGATACCGGCTGATTATTCAACGTGTTACAAAATACCCCGTAAAAAATATAATTAATCATCAAAGCCAGCTATCATGTCAGGGAAACATTATTTAACAGAAAGCCTACATACCTATTTAACCTAATAATTGTCTACTTTAATAGTTTTTCTATTTTTCATTCATAAATTTTGTTGTTTTCCTTTTTTGGGGTATGTTATACAGCGTTACTACGGTTCTTAAATATTGTGAATGGACTCGTTATAAGGCCCCATTTAACCTCCTTCCTTTACGGGAAGTTTTGTAACATCCTGTATAGATTAGATAGGAACTCCAAAAGTCGCATTGGATTTATCCAGTAATTGTTCCTTACTTGTTTTTTTTTTCACAGCGGTGCCTGCAAACCAGCAGAGGATTGTGGGTGGTTCCGTTACTACTATAGAGCAGTACCCTACCATTGTGGCTCTTTTGTACTCATGGAGTGGTATCGCTTTTTTTAACCAAGCTTGCGGTGGTACCATCCTCAATCGCAGAAGCTTGATCACCGCTGCTCACTGCCCACAGTAAGATTACATTTAAGTATTCAAGGCACTTCCAAAAAGTTTTGTTAATCGGCCTGGAAGAACATCTTAATTATAATTGTTGTTGCATATGAGCGAGAGAGAGAGAGAGAGAGATTTGGCACTACGAATGAAGCAATCGTTGAGTTTTCCTGCACGCAGTAATTTTTCGTGAAGAAAAACCTTACGTCGTGTATATGCTTCTGAATATTACTTATTAAAGTTATTTCTTATGCAAAGAGGTGAGGTTTCACAAGGTTTCTATCCAAAGATTTTATTTATTTGTTTTATTTTTTATTCTGGATTAATTTATTAGTAGGTACACATGAAACTGCATCTATTCATAACAAACATTGTAAACCAAGATTAACATTGTAATCATGTTGTTTTTAAAAAGAGTGTCTACGGAGTTTCTTGCCGGTTCTTCTCCATAAGATCCACTTTTTGGAACCATACAACTAGTTTAGACTTTTCAAAAGTGCTATTTTAATGGTCTAATTGAAATAAAACATTTGACTTTGACTTGACTTTGAAAAAGAGAAGGTCGTTCAACCAGTTTGTTAACTTTTGTTTGAGCGATAAAAGTTACAAATTTATAATTCCCAAATGGAACTGAAAAAAAAGTTGTTTACTACAATCTTGTAAAACTAATATTTATTTTTTATTTTTTAGTGGTGACTCGGCCTCTAAATGGCGTATCCGAGTTGGTTCCACCTGGGCGAACCGTGGCGGTACAGTGTTCGGCGTCCAATCTGTTATCACTCACCCCAATTATAATACCCAAACCCTGGATTCTGATATCGCCATTATGTGTATCAGTGGAAGCATGACCACCAGTAGCTTTGTTCAGCCCGCTTCTATTGCTGGGCCCGAACATATCGTTCCTGACAACCAGGTCGTTTGGGCCGCGGGATGGGGTACAGTTTCTGTACGTATATTCTTAAAATGGTCGAAAAGTTTACATTTTAATACAAATTAATTTCATTAAATATTATATTTTCTTCTGCAGTATGGTGGTTTACCGTCCGAACAACTTCAACACGTTCAGATTTGGACCGTGAATCAGGCGATCTGCGCGGAACGATATGCTGCTGTTGGTGCTAAAATAACTGCCAACATGTTGTGTTCCGGCTGGCTCGACGTCGGCGGTCGCGACCAGTGCCAGGGTGACTCCGGTAGTCCTCTCTACCTCAACAATGTCGTTGTCGGTGTCTGCTCATGGGGCTGGGGTTGTGCAAATCATTTTTTCCCTGGTGTCAATACCCGTGTCTCTAGGTTCAATACCTGGATCATGGCTAACGCTTGTACAGAGAATTAAGCAACTTTTATAGTGTTCCCATATTTATGGCAAAAAAAAAATATTATTATTACTATTCATTCAATTATGTCAGCATCTTTTACCTGGGTAACTCAAGTATTGTCCATATATTGTGGACATAGTTATATACATAATATGGTAGGTTGTAGGTATTGTGGTGACTATTGTCAACTGATAAAGATAACGAATCTTAATCCATTGAATTATTGATATATGTGTGTGTGTGTAGCATTAATTAGAAACACTTTGATAAGCTACTGACGACGCTGTGCAAGTGCCAAAGGTCTGCTTGCATTTAAAATTCGTACCATTCGACACGAAGAAGAATATTTTGATAACAAAAATATCGGCACTATATGACTATACTACAAGCAAGCCTCTGCCTCACCTTTCAGGAAAGACAGTCGTGTTGGTATTTTTTTTTTCATTTAATAAACAAAAGCACTACAGTTCACCTATTTTATTAGTTTGCCCAAGATAGGGTGGGCATTATTCATAATGGCCGGGAAAAGTGATTAATCATGCTGTTTTAATCACATTGCCTAATTAAGTCGGGCATTATGAATACAGACCGGCCATTATTAATAGTGCCCGGACTTATCAAATTGCCCGTAACATATACATACTAAAATTATAAATGCGAAAGACTTGAAGATAGATAGCATCCTGAAGTAGGATATGATCGCAGAATGTTCTTTGGGATGCGAGTGATACCGTGGGGTACAGCTAAGTATCTACTAATGAATATGGACCTAAAATATATCTTATCTATTATGTCTTGAATTCATTTTGGAATTTAAATTAGGCATGTATTTAACGCGTCGTCAAATTAATCTGAATTTGGGATTAAAAAAAAATTAAAGCCGGTAGCAAAAATATTAGGTTGGCAGCTACAGCAAAGAGTAATTTTCAGTAGAAAGTGGCAGCTTAATCAGTAGTTGTTAGCTTTATTTTAATTTAAACTGGCATTGAGTTTTCAGATTTATTCAAAAAAACCTAACAACCTAACCTATGTAGAAATTAGGTTAGGTTATGTCAGAAACTGTAGTGTCGAACTATTAATTTTAATCGCCATGCCATTATTTATAGTACCTCGCCTATTTAATAGACTAGCAAATAGTAAGTCAACATTTAAGTTGTTAGTCGTTTGGAAAATAATTAACCTTTAAATTATCAATAATTGATAATTTCCCAATAGGGCACGTGAAGGCAAGTGCGGTTTTTAGTCAGTATGAGTCCGACATAGCCTGCCGCCTCCTCGGGTGGTATAGAAGCCATGAGGATTTTCCGTAACATAAAAAAAAAACGACTAACAATTTAAAAGGTGACTAACTATTTTTTTATCCCAAATTCAGAGTAATTTGACGCCGTGTTAAATACATGCTCAATTTAAATACCAAAATGGATACAAGACCATATTAAGCAAGATATATTTTAGACCCATACTCATTAGTAGTTAGGGAGTTACTAACTTGGTACTAATCATTTATACTTAATTATGATGATATTAATGATATTATTATAATAAAGAACTGTCGGTTAAACAACGTGGCTAAATTAATTAAGAAGTAGAGCTAGATAGCTTTCAACACAAATAAATAATTTATAACAATATGCTTTAATTTATGCATGTGTTTAATTTATCTCATATACCTACGTAATTAGCAGCAACAAGCTATTGATATTAAATCGAGTAGTCCTTTACCAACATTATAAAGATTAATGCTGTATTCCTTTCTATAAATGTGGACATTATTTTATCATTACTCTGATTGGATTAAGTGATAACTTTGCATATCAATGATAAAAATAATTGTGATAACAAGACTTATGTATCAGAGGCAACATTGAATATTAAATATTTTTTTATATTAATTATTTGTTTTGAGTCTGTACTACCTATCACTGCGAACATAATCGATCTATCTGATTTAAAAACTATTGAAGTTAATTATCATTTTATGGTTGACTACTATGTATTATGAGTATACCTAAGCAAGCAGATATATATATAATTTATTTAAAGTTGTATAACGCAGATATCTTCAAAAACATATAAAATTTCAAATTACTTGAAAATGGTTGACATTTGCACAGGGGTCATTTGGTTGCAAATGATATCGTCTACATCCCTTTAACGGATTGCCATTACATTACCAGTAATCCTGTAGCTATAAGGGTGGCCCAGCTAAAAAAAAATGTATGATGTGGTATTAAATAATATATCTATACCTACAACCTTAAATTTTCACCCTAACCTCCATTTTTTAAAATTGATAATATATGGCAAAACAACTTTTGTTGGGTCAGCTAGTGTTTTTATAGATATTATAATTCGCGTGGCAGGATCTTCATCTACACATAGGTATGTGGAGATGAAGATCCTGCTACTATTACAGGTATAATACCTACTACCGTCTTTTCCAGTGTGGTAGTAAGGCTAACCTTGGCTAATCGATGAAATGAAGTAATTTGGTGATAGTTTTTTTTATGGAAGAGAGAGGCAAGCGAGCAAGATGCTCAACTGATGGTAAGCGATCACCGCCGCCCCGCGACACCCACAACACCAGAGTGGTTGCAAGTACGTTGCGGGCCTTTGAGAAAAAAATAGACTTGCTTCTTGAAAGTTGCCATGTCGTACCGGATAATATATAAATACCTCCGCCGGTAATTGATTCCACGGAACAGTTTCTTATCGTCGTATAGTAATTTGGTACTGACGCCAGCAGGTCAAGCTATCCAAAACTGACAAATTTTCTCAATTGAATATCACCCTTATCACTCTGTGTTAAAGTTGAAAATCAATCAAAGAAATTTGACAGATTGTGGTAACTTAATGTGCTGGCCTCTGTACATTATAAATATAATCAGAAATTTAGAAATGAAGACAAATTCATCCATTTTTACTTAGTTCTTAAATGAAAAAAAAATAATCGATAGGTAATATTATATTATCAATAAAGCTAACTATCACCGATTAGCCAAGATTTGCCTTAACTACTGTTATTGTATATGGCTTCAATGCGTGCTAAATAGTTTCAAGCAGGGCTCGAACCTGTGTCCTTGCGGTTAAATAAACCGGACGCTTTAGTGTATTCAACTGGATAAAAAGAACTAGTAAGGTAAAGTAATACCTATCGTCCGCCATTGAACTAACTGTAAAATCAATCAACCAAGTTATAGATGTCGATTACAGCACTTTAAGGCGTAGAATGTGGGAGAAATTCGACATCCCAAGCAGTGGATAGAAAGTTCTAGTCTGATATAGACCTTTCTAGAAAGTCCTAGGCTCACCTTTGCCCTGCAGTGGGACACTAAAGAGGCTAATAAAAAGCAGTGGGCTCGGCTAGGCTAGCTTAGTTGTATGAAACGTCCGGTGTATTTAACTGCAAATACCCAGTAAAGTGTCACAAACTTCACATAATTTTAGCTTTTGCTTTGGCCACATTTAGACGTAATTATTGTCAATAAGGTTTTTCTGCTCAACTTTGTTCGACCTGGGAATCGAATTCAGAACTTCGAGCAGTCGTAGCACTCTTGCGTCCAATAAACTAATAAGGCAGTTTTGGGCCTTTTGTAGAGAGGGGAAAATAACTTAAAGATAAAGGAATACTGTGTACAGAACCAACAATATAATTATACCTCTCTAAAATTATTTGCAAAAGCGCTGCTGTATCTTGCGTCATATCACCCAGTTTCATAAATTTCGTCAATAAATTTATGTCTAGCTCACTCAGTGCAAAATACTTAGGGGAAGTTCAGAAAAGTCAAAGCGAATCGAATCACAGAAATTCGCCTCTTATATTTAAATAATAAATAAATACAGAGATAGAAAATACAATGAAAATTAACAATACAAAGGTAGAGATAGCCGTGGACCCCAAACTAGGCACATCCCGTATCTTGGTGGCCTATTTACTAAGAAACTGTCTCCATTAGCGACGAGATTTCTCCACCAACGCGTTTCGACTCGACACGGCGCGCCTCAGTTGTCGCGGGAATCGGATACGCACAGCAAGCAAATCTTGATTTTTTTTAATATACCACTATGATGGCTTACAAGCATACGGCCCACCTGATGGTAAGCAGTTAGCGTAGTCTATAAAGACGCTTGCAACACCAGGGGTATTACTTGCGCGTTGGCGAACCTGTGAAACGAAAGAGGAATAGTTGGTTTGGCAGTGTTAGTCAAATTCACTGTCAACACAACGTTTTGATCATTTCATTGATCAGTGATCAGTTAGCGTAGCCACAAGCCTAGATAGTTGTAGTCAGAAGTCAAAAATGTCCAACAACCAGTAGATCCTTGGGATATAGGTACCTAGTAACCAAAAATTGAGTTAAGAATGTCTAATTACATTCACTTCGTGTAAAATATTGATACTCATCCGCATCTGGGTACACTGAATCTCTTTACAATTTCTGTAAATATATTCAAAAGTGATATTATATGCTATGAGTACACAAATACACTGACAGGTAATAGATACTGGTGGTCTAACGGTGTTCGAAATGCGACCTTTTTAATCAAGTTTGAATGTTTTGTTTCTTTTGTCAGTCCATTTCAAAAGCAATGGCCTGTCGTGCTGCAAGAGTGCAGGCTGTATAGCGGGACATGCTAGCATTAATGACATTCATTGTCGTGCTCTTGCCACTGGCCACCGTCGGTGTACCGCTTTTGTCCTGAAAGATCGGCAGGTTGGCTCTGGTGTGGGATGCAACTTGTGTTAACACCCTTGCTCTATCCCTTTTTCCAAGCTCAGCTGGCTGTGCGGGCGCTACTGGTGCTGCAACAGAGGTCTGGTAACTGTATTTTTGAGCCGTTTGGGGTCCGGTGGGTATGGGTACGCGATGGAAAATGCTAATTCGAAACGCAGACGTACAACAAGCCTCGATGCCATTGCGCTACTTAAAACAGCTCACCACAAGAATCTCTTATAGCAGTGTGAACACGCAATGGAGTCACTAGGATGTTATTATTGGCACTGACACCTGGCTAGAACATTGACATTAGCGATGACGAAATATTGGATCAGGTAGGTTTATTATTACCGCAAAATTACACCCCCTAAATTTCTTAGTGACAACAGATAGGTGAACAAGTGGCTGTTTCAAAGTCAATGGTATCCATGTACTTACATAACAGCATATCGATATTTTGTACATTAACGTAGTTGTTACATGCTTGTCTCGCGTGGTAGTTCAGAACGGACAACCGACCTCAGTGAGGCACAGTTATGTATAATTATGGTCCTACTATGTTTATTTCATCGTAGTTATCAACGGGCAGAATAGTTACACGGAATCTAATAATCTATTATCCTTATCATTTTTGTACAGGGCTTAAAAACGGGTCAAGTGCGAGTTAGAGTTACGAAGCGAGGGTTCTTTCCAATATGAGAAGCAAATGTGCAATATGGAAAGAACGAACGGGCTTTGGGAGATATTGTTTCAGATTTTATTAGGTCTAGATTAAAAATACAAACATCCTTACTTAAATAACAAAATTTGTAAAGCGAGCGGAAAAATGGTGTCTGTATCTGAAGGATATATGTATTATGGAACTTGCATTGCAAATTTTGCTTGCGCGATTTAGGATTTACTTCGTCGAAGTTCCTCTGTAGCGCGTTAGAAGTCGCTATATGCTCAAGATGCACCATACAAATTCCCACCAAAGAGTTTAATCGTTATAATTATCTTAGAACTTATACACTTTATTAATCCTCTTAAGATATTATTGCAGTAGTTTTTAATAAATTCCAGCACATAATTTTTTACAGAAAAAAAATGGCAGAAAATGAGACCGTTTAAGAGCATCTTTGAATTACAGGAATTGGAACTGTAGAGGTTGTGGTAGAGTAACCAGTCCCATAAAAGATGTAATACATAATACAAATTTATTTAACTACTTGAGATTTTTAATAATAAATATAATACACAGGACAACCAGTGGAATGTTGTAACAATATCCAGAGGTATTCTAATATTTATATATTAGAATTATCGATAAAGAAAATAATATTAGAAAAGGTTTTAAAAAAATCAAATGAACCTAAGTTATTAGTTGATAAAGAATTATCAACAAATAGAGATTATAAAACAGTAACGTTAGTGTTTGAAAAGTGTTATCAACATTTTGTTTGATATAAATAGCAGGTCTGTAGTTGACACTGTTACAGTGACCAGTGGACAGTAAACATGCGGATCATCGCTTTGTTGGCTCTATGCGTAGCGGCGGTGTCAGGTATGCTATTATAATCACTTAAACTTCAACCAAGAACAAATTTTTCTTCAATTTCAAAAGAGTTGTTCTTCAGTTTCAAAGAGTTTGGCAAATAAATGTTTATCGATAAGAAACTAAAATCACTAAATTACTAATTAATAATTTATTTTTAGCCGTTCCCGCGAATCCCCAGCGGATTGTTGGTGGTTCCGTCACAACTATTAACCAATACCCTTCTATCGTCGCTCTTCTCTATTCATGGAATCTGTCCGCCTATTGGCAGAGCTGCGGTGGTACCATCCTTAACAACAGGTCTATCCTGACTGCCGCTCACTGCACAATGTAAGTATAAGTACATATGCTATCGTTTTTTTTTGTGATCAAAGAATTCGACAATTGCACAGATATCTTTTTGAAGAAGATGCAGGTTCGAATCCTGCCCGCGGACGAATTTTTCCTTTGCTTAATAACTTCAAAATTTAACAGACACTTTAAAGATAGGATACCTGTTAGGTACAGGTCTCCTCTCAAAGAATGAGAGGGATTAGTCTATAGTCCACCACGCTGGCCTAGTGGGAGTTGGCAGACTTAACATGCCGTTGAGAACATCTGTAACGCATGCGATGATTTCCTTCACCGTTTAAGCGAGTGATAAATAATTATTAATACGCACATGCTTTTCATGCATCAAAAGTCTGAGGTGCGTGGCCTGGATTGGAACTCGAGACCTTCGACTTGGTGGACTGGCAAATCGAAAGTCTCGAGTTCGAATCATGGATCAAAACCAAAATGGCGTACTTTATCACATTATCAGCCACTGGAATGATTTGGGGTAGTTCGCTTTCTAGAATTGCATAGCCCAAGGTAGTGCAACGCTTTATTCAGTGTGAGCTTCTTCTTGGTATATACTTTGGTAAGCTTCACACCATCGCTCTCTACGGACGGTCCCGGAAGGAAATAGATTTCAAGATTTATTTGAATTAGGTAGGTACTTTTATTACTTTGTATTTTGCTTTACATCAATATGTTTATTCTTTACAGCGGAGATGCCGCCAATAGATGGAGAACTCGCGTAGGCTCCACTTTCGCCAACAGTGGTGGCGTTGTTCATAATTCTGCCTCTATCATCAACCACCCAAGCTATAATTCTTGGACCCTGGACAATGATGTCTCCATCATTCGCCTTGCCAGCACAATTGGTTTTAACGCTCAAGTTGCAGCCGGTTCCATTGCTGGAGCCAACTATAACCTCGGCGATAATCAAGTAGTCTGGGCTGCTGGATGGGGAACTACTTCCGTAAGTAAAATAATTAATCGGTCAGTCACATCGCCTATTGAATGACAGAAATTATTCACAAAATTGTTTTTTTTTTTAATTATTTCATAGGCTGGAGGATCCGCCTCTGAGCAGCTGCGTCACGTCCAGATTTGGACAGTCAATCAAAATACTTGCGCTCAGCGTTATTTGACTGTGGGCGACACTATTACTGCCAACATGTTGTGCTCCGGCTGGCTCGACGTCGGCGGTCGCGACCAGTGCCAGGGTGACTCTGGTGGTCCTCTCTACCACAACAATGTCGTTGTCGGTGTCTGCTCATGGGGCAGGGGTTGTGCACAGGCCTTTTTCCCCGGAGTCAACGCTCGCGTTTCCCGCTACACTGCTTGGATCCAGTCAAACGCTTAATAAGTAATTTTTGAAATAAATAATATAAAATATTATTGTTTGTATGAATGTAAATAAATGTAAAGTACCCTCAATAATCTAAATTTGTATTTTTATCAAATTGATTCGTATAACGTTCGACTTTTCAAATGTAGAAAATTATGTTTTACTGTTTCAAATCAAATCAAAATTGTTTACTTGCTGGACTTTAAAAGAGACCATGAATCTCTGAGTTTGTTTCGGTGTTCCTTCGCAGAGACCTTCAGCTAGGAAATACCATCCAGTACTAAAATATTGAATTGTAAAAGTATCTATAAAAGATCTATTTACAGAATTAAATATCATTTATTATTATAATTTTCAGGGGGATTAAGGATATTTGTATAAATACGCATAATAATAACTGAAAGATTGTCAGAATCAGTATTTTTATAACCATCTATGAACAATTCGCTAATACTTTCGGGGGGAAATTAATAATTCGAAGCGTTTATAAAATAAGGTGATTGGCCTGAGATTTCCGAGTTAATAATAATCATTTTTAATTAACGCTCACATGCAGAATCCGCCTTGCGTAGTGCAATGAAATGGCTGAATAAGAACCTTCTGACACTTAATGTAGAAAAAACCAAATTCATTACATTTTCTACAAGTATAGCATCACAACCTCCCTTCCCCCTCACTCTGACTGCTCACAAATGTGGACCTTTACAAATGATTGTAGTGGTTGTGCTCAAATCACTCGCACAAACTCTATTAAATATCTAGGTGTTATAATGGATAGTACATTAACATGGAAGTATCAAATTGAGGCTTTGGTATCCAGAGTCAGAAAATTTATATTTATTTTTAAAAACCTTCGTACATCTGCTGATTTCGCTACACTACGAACAGTCTACTTTGCTTTAGCACATTCCATCATTACGTACTGCATTGTAGCTTGGGGCGGCTCTGGGAAATGCTTAATGCTCCGTCTGGAAAGGGCGCAGAGGGCAGTGTTAAAGGTTATGAACTACAAACCAATGCGCTTTTCAACTACTGAACTCTACGCTCTTTGTAATGTACCTACAGTTAGACATGCATTTGTCCTTGCTGTAGTGCTGCGCAAACACTCAGACCTTTCATTCGATCCTAATCCCATTTATCGGAAGCGTAGATTTGACAGGGTTTGTCAAGTGGAGTCTGCTATAGTTCATATTGTACGACGGCAATATTACTATTTGAGTCCCACACTTTATAATCGAGTTAATAGACAGCTCAATATAATTATATCCACTTACTATTAGAGGATGTCGAAGGGTCATGGACAGATGGCTAAATACACTCAGTTATGATGAATTAGAAACCCTCGTGAAAACCTAACCTTGCATAGAAATTGATTGGCATTGACACACACATACACACACACACACACACACACACAATACATTTTAGTTATAATTATTTTTCTTTGCTGTTGTTATTGAATTAACTAAGTTATTCATCTGTTTATAATAATTAAGACATAATTATTATGCTGGAACGCTTATGCCTCAACTTTCTGGAGGTGGGCGTTAATGACTGCGACACAGTTTTTAACTAATGCAGTTGTTATCGAACACAGTTTTTTGTAAATAGAGTTTTTTGTTCCCAATAAATGTTTTTATTATTATTATTATTTTATTTATTTTTTATATCTCCATAGATATTTTATTAGTAAATACAGCTTACGTAACTATGCTAATACTTTCATGTATTTTCCTGCAGCATTAGCAACGCAATTATATATGCGGGTTTAATAGTCCAAGAAAACACAGTCTGGACTATCACCTATCACTCTCAGGATGCTATTGGCACTCTCATGAATCCTGCGTAGCAAGGATACCAATATTTTCTGCATGATTGCTGAGAAACTATCCGTAGCCGTTTCAGCAAACATCGCTGATGCCCTACAGTACCGCGGTAACCCCATCAGTATCCTGAAAGCGTTGTTGTACTGGACTCTTGTTGTACTTAGTTGTTGTAGTCTCGTTGTAGTCCTTTTGAGTATGTCTAACCCACAGGCTGCAAGTAAAAGGATTGGCAGTAAGCCTTGAACAGTGTGATCTTCACAGGCCTTGTACATCTTGCAAACCTGCGAGCCAGCATATTGCATCGCAAATACGCATTGCAATTGAATCAAAACCAAACTATTAAATATAATAAAGATTGATTTGCATCATTTGTCTCAAAAACTTTGCTAAACTTAAGCTCATTACTAAACTCTTTCACGTTTTTTTTATAAGTTGTATAAGTTTTATACTCAGAAAGACCCAGTTTAGTCTAGGAGCCCATATTTAGCAGCACACATATTATGAAAGCAGTCCTCAATGCAGGGGCCATTGCTCTGGCTCTGGCTGCACTGAAAGGTTCTTTGATAATCCAGTACTGAGTTGCTCCAGCTAATGTTTTTTTAACATAGCAATGTTAAAGTCGCCACATACGATTTTTTGATTTTTTTTACACATTATATGATTTAAATTATCCTAACTAATACCCTAATTAGTATTACAAACGATAAAAAACTCTGTGTCGGTCTGTTTGTTACGGTTTCACGCCTAATCCGCTGAACTGATTCAGATGAAATTTGGTACAGAGATAGCTTAGATCTTGGAGAAGGTCGTAGGCCTTTTGTCTCTAAAAGTCCTTTGAGATGAGAGTTAAACCGCGGGGAAAAACTAGTTAAAAAAATAGTCAAGATATTTACTAAAGTGGTAAGGGGTACTCTACATTTATATAGACACACTATGATTATTTTGTGAAACACTAATTTTACCGCACAATGATCAATATGTTGGTGATATTGTACTTTTGAGGGACATAATTAATATTGTTTTCCACTAGAATACCTGTTCTTACTCTGCGCTTAATAAGAAGAAAATGTGTGGTTAAAATATAAAGTGAAGTGAAAAACATAACACGTCAATAGTCTGGCCTAACTCTGCCATGTTGTCATGTAAACTTACCGTAAAATAGTCCGATTAGCAATAAGTCTACTAATGTTTTGTGGCATTATGTTGGTACGATTACAAAATAATGATGCGGAGGTAATGAATTACGCAGACACACTGACAGATAATGGAAACGAGTGGTGTAACGTTGGTCGAAGTTTCATTTATTTTTTTATTCAGCTTAGACAAGCAAGATGGATACTTCGAAAATTCGAGTGATTTTTGAATACGAGTTCCGACGCGGAATTAACGCGGTAGAAACAACTCGCAATATCAGAACCCAAAAATGTCCGACAACCAGTATTCCTTAGGATATCGGTACTGACAAGAAATTGAGTCGAGAAGATCTAATGGCATTCACTTCGTGTAAAATAGTGACACAACCGCACCTGGTTACACTGAATCTCTTTCAAAATTATATAAAGTAATGCGAATGTAATGAATTACACAGACACACTGACAGATAATGGAAACAAGTGGTGTAACGGTGTTCGAAATGCAACATTTTTAATCAAGTTTGAATGTTTTTTTTATTTTGTTAAAGTGTATTTAAACAGCAATAAATTAAAATATTATTCACATTTATGTTTTTTTAATTTTATTGACATTGGCAGTCGTAACGTAAATAATGAATAGGTACTTAATTTTTGCTATAATGTATTTGTGCCTACTACTTTAATTTATTTTGTGTAAGGTCTTCAAATGAAGACCTAAAGGTTTGGTCTTTGGTACATTAATAATAATAATTATATACACCGTGGCAGGGACATCGACGCCCAAACTTCGTGAAAAGGATACCTAAATAAAATTCGATCACCATCAACGCTCTGCGGTGAACGTTTTGACTAACTACCTACTCTCACACACACATACTTACACACACACACAAGACTGTGTGTGTGTGTGTGTATGTATGTGTACACGCTACACACTGTGCGGCTGCTGGGTTTTCGGGATCGTCTCTACGACATATCGTTTTTTTTTTGTAGCCTGTTTTGTTTCCCACTGCAGGGGGATATCGCTTAAACAAATCAATTTTAATTAGTCTTGATAGTCATACACACACAGACTTGTGTGAGTGTGTGTGTGTGTATGTATGTGTACACGCTACACACTGTGCGGCTGCTGGGTTTTCGGGATCGTCCCTACGACATATCGCTTTTTTTTTTGTAGCCTGTTTTGTTTCCCACTGCAGGGGAATATCGCTTAAACAAATCAATTTTAATTAGTCTTGATAATCAATGATAGTTACTTATTAAGTAACGATAAGATAAGTAAGTAATGATAAAGCAAAAACTAACAATAAACTTATTCCCATAAAATTACGATTCGATAAATGACGATTGATGATGTTTGAAAGTAATAAGGTTCCTGTTCAATTGGGAAAATTTGTCAGTTTTGGATAGCTTGACCTGCACCTGGCGTCTGTACATAGCGATCCAGTAATGTAGGTATCAATTAATGAACTAACTCTCCTCACGTAGAGTTCAAAGTGCTCGCAGTGAAGTGAATTTTTCCGCCGCTAAAATAACTTAAAATCTTCTTATCTTAGCATGGAATAAGCCAAAAAATACAAAAAGATAGCTAATAGGTTAGTTGCCATCGTTCGACATCGTACTAACTGTAAAGTAAATCAAGATAAAGGAAAAAAAGAAGATAAAGACGTAAATTCAGAATGTAAGGCAAATTTCAACCTGATGGGTGGGACTCTGACCTGGCTTAGTGGTCATAGCGTCTGGTGTACCTAACTAGAAGACGCAGGTTCGAATCCTGCCGGCAGTCGAATATGTCCTTCGCTAAAATAACTTTAAAATCTTAGTATGGAAAATACAAAACAATATAAAAATCAGGGGCACAAATTTTTCGCTTCACGTATTAATAAATATGTAGATTTGTTTTGTCATTTACTTACTCTTTATAATATATAGTTTATTTGGTAAAGATACCTACAATTTATTAAAAAAATTCAACTAAAGGCCAGTAGTATTGAATGAAGCTCGGACATACATACATACAAAAAAACAACGAATGCTGTGGAGCGTTTGGAGCACTGCATTAACACGTTCTGTACATTTTATTCAACTATTTTATACAGATTTCGATTTATTAAGCTCACACAATATATATTTTATTTTCTTTCATGTGTCTCCGTAGCTGACCGGCGGCATTACAGCTGGACCTATCCGAAAACCAGCGCCGCGATTTAGTTTTGAATGTAGTAGTAATATGCTGACTTAGAGGCCTGTTTTGGGTTCATGCAGGTTTTTATTTTTTTATAATGTAATATACTGTTACTATACTACTATATACTATAATGTAATGTACCGTTTGTTAATTTACTGCGTGAGTTCAAAATAAATTATTTCTTCTTTTCTTTCTTATTTAAAACAGAAATAACAACTGCCTTATTACTCACTAGTCTAGTAATAGTAAGCGCAACTGCTTCGTTAGAGGTCTTGCGTTCGATTTGCAGGTCCCACAAAGTAGCAGTTTGGAATTTGAATTTGTGCCCCGTTAATAGAAATTAGCTCGCCTGTTATTATCCTGTACAGGAGCTAAATATACCGGCAAACTGTGAGTGTAGGTACTTTAGTACACCTCTGCTTAATCCCTTGGAGAATCCAGGCGTGATGGTATGGTATATTATTAAGCCTAAAGTAATAGTTTTATAATAAAATAAGCATGTCAAACGAAAAAGAGTCATTAACGGGACTGCCGTGGTCTAAAACATTGAAATCAATGGTGTGCACACGGGTACATATCAAACTATAAATTACAGTATAAGATGACCTCGTATTGAACAGACTTTCCGTAGAATGAGAGATCAGCTTATATTGAATGAAAACTTGGTAAGGACAATGTACAATTAGTAAATGCAATTTCGGGGACATCAAAGAAAGATATATTGTATTGGTTGTGAGAGTTAGAAAACTAGAGCCTGGAAAAAGAAACCCTAAAGTTACGGTTGCAATTCTGCACATTGCCGATATGAGGGATTCTATTCTGGCCTGAGTTATGAACTTCAATAAGGTAATTATAGTACCATGGTTCGAAAAAAAACAATTTATGTATCGGACACTTATCACCTCTTAATAAACAGAAAAAGGATACAAACACGTATGAGTACGCAACGGAAAATGCTTATTCGAAACACAGACGGACAACAAGCCTGGATGCCATTGCACTATTTGAAGCAGCATACCACAAGAATCTCATAAAGCAGTATCACAGTCACTAGGATGTCATTATTGGCACTGACACCTGGCTAGAACATTGACATTAGCGATGACGAAATATTAGACTCAAATTGTATTTTTACCTCAATATTAGACCCTCAAAAATTCTTGGTGAAAACAGAGTAGATATACTGGTGGCTGTTTCAAAGTCAATGGTATCCATGTACATAACAGCATTTCGATATTTTGTACAATGACATGTATGACGTGCTTGTCTCGCGTGGTACTTCAGAACGGACAACCGACCTCAGTGAGGCACAGTTACGTAAATGATCCTACTGTGTTTATTTCATCGTAGTTATCAACGGGAAGAAATGTTACACGGAATCTATTATCCTTATCATTTTGTGCAGGGCTAAAAAAGCAGTAAAGTGCGAGTTAGCGTTACGCTGCGAGGGTTCTTTACAATTTGCGAAGCAAATATGCAATATGGTAAGAACGAACGAGCTCTGGGAGATAGTGCTTTAGAAAAGTGTGAAGAGTCGCTCACTAATATTACAAATACAAACATTCTTACTGATTTCTTTTTTTAAATCTTTATTGATATCTATTTATTATAAATGTTACGCTTAAAGATCGAAAACGCGAAAAAACTGCTCACATCGCGTCGTGGTCAATTATATTAGAAAGTACCTAGCAGCTTAATAATCTATTGTTAGCTTTGTTTTTACTTAAACTGGCATCGAGTTTTTGTATTTATAAAAAAAAATACCTAACAACTTAACCTAGCCTAAGCAGGTTTTTTTTATAATTTAGTTTTTATAATTCCTTGCATTTTGAAGCTCATCTAATATAATTGACCACAACGCGTTGTGAGCTGTTTTCGATCTTTATCAAAATAATACTTACGATATTCACACAATGATTGATGATTAATGTACACACATTAAAAAAAGTTTGCGATGACTAGCATAAACTGATATAATTTTTTAAATTGAATTTTATCAAGAAAAAAACTTTGTTGTGTGTTTTCTTTAAATAGAAATACCCTGAAAGAATCTAAAAAGAAGAAGAAATCATAATTACTATGATCTACCGTAACAAAAAAGATTTCGATTTTTCAAAGTGATGCAAACTTTTTTTGATGTGTGTACATATGTCCGGACAGGATACTCAGGTTACTGAGAGGTCTCGAACCCTATAAATCTGGTGGACCAGACATGATACCTATTTACATAATAAGTTGTGCGAGGAGCCTAGTGTAGCTCGTTTGCGCGTTCTTTGAGCGATCTTTGAAGGAAGGAATTGTTCCTAAGATCTGGAAATCTGCATTCATTACACCCATTTTTAAAAAAGGGGATAAGATTTATGTGGAAAACTATATCTAAATTATGCTTGTTCTCTAAAGTTCCTGAACGGATGGTGCTGTTCAGAAGATGCATTTCGCGCGGTTCAAATCCAGCCAGCGATTGATTTTTTCCTTCGCTAAATAACTTTAATATCTTAGCATGGAAAATCCCCAAAAATATAAAAAGATTGTAACTTTTAATAGTTTACCATCGCACTTAGAGATTGATCTCTTTTGCATTAGAGCATACACACTCTTAAATAGCTGGTAAATAGTTGCTTTGTTGCTGTTGTTTTTTTTTTTTACTTGCACGGCTTGTCACAACATTTCTTACATTTATTACCTACTGTAGGTTGATTTTGGTTTTTGTTTTCTGTCTTTGACTTTAGTTTGGAAACCGCTGAAATTAATTAATTATTTTTTATTTATAATTTATGGAAAACTTACAGCTAATTAAACATAAAAGTGATCATTTTAGTATCTAAACAGCCAATTACTGAAATGAGAAACTTGAGAACTTTGGGAAACTTATAACTTAATCCAGATATATACACGTGGCAGCTCGTAATTAGCAAATGTCCCTACCTATAATATATGATTTGATTTAATTATTATTATTAGTCAGTAGTAAGCTTTCTGTAAAACAAATAAAGTAATAAATAAAATATACATACCTACTATTACTTTACTATAATGAATATTTATTTTCGAATATCTCACTTCATTAGCGTAGTGGTCGTAAGCGCGACTGCTACGCTAGAGGCCCTGGGTTCGATTACCAGGTCGAGCATATTATTTTTGAGTTTTTATATGAAATTCTCACTAGGAGCTTGGAGTTCGGATTTGTACCCGGTTAATGGCAATAGGCTGTGTGTGTACAGGAGTAGCTCTGCCTACATGGGTTGTTGTTACATGGGACCAACATGGAACAACAATAGCGTGGCCTTTGCCTACCCCTTCTGGGAATACAGACGTGAAGGTATGGTATTTTTTCTTATTTATTTGTACTGCGAAGGTTTTGTGATAACGATCAGCCTGTTTGTAAAACTTCTTTAATGAGGAAAAGCGTGCGCCAAAATTAATCTTATCTATATTGTTGTTTTTTAATCTTTAATAAGGATTATGCTATATTTTTCTATGAAATTAAAGTGTCAAATCATTGCTGAGTACAGGTAGCCTACAACAATGATTTGACACTTTACACCATTTTAGTACTACATAAGCCGACAGGATTATAATAAACAATAACATAAATTCAAAATATGATTTCGAAAGTAAAATTGAGAGAAGATTCTTGGATCTGGACAAACAGCTTTATTACCTAATTAATTCTGAGTTAAGCAAACCCTACAAAATATTAAATCTTCAATTTTAATGAAACCAAATACATTGTCAATAAAGTATTTTCACCGAGGTAGGTACACCCGAGTACGAATTCACAGATATACGTTCTTTGAGCTCGCTCATTCGTTTCCGTTTCAGTTGAGGTTTTGATTAATAAATATTTGAAGCTACGGTTGGTAGGAAATATGGATTCGTGAATAAATTCCTTCGTATTTTGAATAGTGGAGAACATTATCGACGCTATCGACTGCCACACCACAGTGACGGCGAGCAACACAAGGAGCACCCAGACGAAGACATGTAGCGAGCCGAAAAGTTGTGTCATCCAACAACATCGTCGAACCCGCAAGAAACTCCATAGACAATCTTTAAAAAAAAACACAATTACAATGCTAATCTTGGTTTACAATTGTTGATGTGTACTAAGAATTAATAGTAAATTAAGGGAATGTTGTTGCAGGGAATAAAACGACCCGACACACAACGCCACCATCAGCAGGACATTCAAGTGAGCATGACAAGCTCAGACCGCAAGGCAATCGGAAGGCATAATAGAATTTTAGCGTCATTTATAAATATGAGTATTATAAAATACTTATTTATATTTATATAAACTAAGCAGAGCTTGTAATATGTTATAGTATAAGCTCTGCTTAGTTTGGGACTATTTGATGCTGTATATAATTGACCAAAAATATTTATTTATTTTTAATGTTGTTTCTATATAGAAGTACCTACCTACTAAAAGGTTTTTAAAAAAACTTGAATGAACCTAAGTTATTAGTAGATTAATAATAATATTATCAGCACTAGATATTAAAACTCATAGATTTAAGAAACTGTTATCAACATTTTGTTTGATATAAATAGCAGGTCTGTAGTTGACACTGTTACAGTGACCAGTGGACAGTAAACATGCGGATCATCGCTTTGTTGGCTCTATGCGTAGCGGCGGTGTCAGGTATGCTATTATAGTAATTTGTTCTTGATTGAAGTTAGTATCAAATTGTTAATATAATAATCATATTATGAGAAACCATAAGTTTGCCAAATGTTTATACCTTTATATAATAAACACAAATCATTAAATTACTGTAAATGTATGAAATAATAAATTTTTTTAGCCGTTCCCGCGAATCCCCAGCGGATTGTTGGTGGTTCCGTCACAACTATTGAACAATACCCTATGATCGCCGCTCTCCTCTATTCATCGGATTTGTCCGCCTATTGGCAGGCCTGCGGTGGTTCCATCCTTAACAACAGGGCCATCCTCACTGCTGCTCACTGCACAACGTAAGTATAAGTATGCTAACATGTTTTTTTTGTGATCGAGGAATTATGATAAAGGAGGTATACTTGCAATAAATTTTAGTTTAATTAAAGTCATAGTGTACTAATCGGTAGGACTGCTAACGAAATTAGGATTACGTACAGCAAGGCATAGCCATGACGAAAATTAAAGGAAAGAACATGGAGCGCGAACTTCAACTGCTTTGCGAATCGTTGAAAAACATATTCAAAAAACGCCGGTGTACCTACTCTTTTTTATACCACTAAGGTGCACTTGATGGTATGCGGTCACCGTACCCTATGCTATGCTAGTACTTGTAAAACCAGGGGTATCACTTGCGCGTTGCCTATTGTGTAAAACGAAAGAGGAATATTTGGGTTGGCAGTTTAAGGGTCAAAGTCCCCCCACTGCCAACAACGTTTCCTCGTGGAGCACTAGAAGAGTACTATAATAATACATCACATTATCAACCTTTTAGCAACGGCTTTATAGCATAGCATAGCATAGCAAGGTAGTGGAACGCTTGATTCCGTGTGAGCTCCTTACTGGTACAGAGTGTCAGGGAAGGAAACAGATTTCACGGTGAAAAATATATACCATTTTTTTAAATTACTTTATATTTTGATTTACATAATTATGTTTATTCTTTACAGCGGAGATGCCACCAATAGATGGAGAGTTCGCGTAGGCTCCAGTTATGCCAACAGTGGTGGCGTTGTTCATAACTCTGCCTTTATCATCAACCATCCAGGCTATAATTCTTGGATCAACAACAATGATGTCGCCGTCATTCGCCTTGCCAGCACTATTACTTTTAACAATCAGGTTCGAGCCGCTTCCATTGCTGCAGCCAGCTATTACCTCGCTGATAATCAAGTAGTCTGGGCTGCTGGATGGGGAACCACTTCCGTAAGTAAATTAATTAGTCGCTAACAATTTACTAAATAACAGTAGGTTTTCCATTAATTTGTTTTTTTTTTTAATTATTTCACAGGAAGGAGGACCCGCCTCTGAGCAGCTGCGTCACGTCCAGATTTGGTCAGTCAATCAAAATACTTGCGCTCAGCGTTATGCAACTAGAGGCGTAACTATTACTGGCACCATGTTGTGCTCCGGCTGGCTCGACGTCGGCGGTCGCGACCAGTGCCAGGGTGACTCCGGCGGACCTCTCTACCACAACAATGTCGTTGTCGGAGTCCGCTCATTCGGCATCGGATGCGCACAAGGCTATTTCCCCGGAGTCAATGCTCGCGTTTCCCGCTACACTGGTTGGATTCAGTCAAACGCTTAATAAGTAATTTTTGAAATAAATAATATGAACCAATTATTTGATTGTAAATAAAGTACTCTCAATATTAGAATTTAGTATTTTTTTAAATTGATTCCTTTAATATTTAGCGAGCATTACATTTCATATATAGGCAGAGAACAGACTATTTCATACAAAATCTGGCAGTGCCCTCGCTAAGTCGAGGAAAAAAGTACCATCCTCTTCTAGAAGCAGTTCAGGACATTTTCGAGCCCTATAACTTTTTGTGGATAAAACTAGAAGCTTAAACCAAACAGGCATCGTATAAACACGATATATTCTAAATTTCATTCAATTTGAACCAGTAATTTAAGAATTATAACTAGTCAAAGTTTCTTAATTTTGTCACTCACTGACCGATCATCAAAACTCTAAGGCACTTCTAGCAGACATAGAAGCTTCAAATGAACAAAACCTAATAATATCTTATAGTGAACATAGCAATATTAAAAATATTTATGTTTTAAACAAATAGATTGACTTGGCAATCGCACTAGTCAATCTAATTGATTAGTGTGTAGGGACTGAATAATTAACCGACTTGGTATTACATGGATCTCACAACTCTTTATAGTAGAAGAACTGATTTTTCAGATTTGTTTTATTTACGTTATGTTTTTGATGGCATTATTAACTGACTTCCAAAAAAGGAGGAGGTTGTCAATTCAGGTGTGTGTGTGTTTTTTTTTGTATATATGTTACGCGATTACTCCGTTAATTATGCATTGATTTCGATGATACTCATATTGTTTGGTAGGTCATACTTCAGAGGTGGTCCCATATAAATGTTATCGAAATTAATTCAGAACTTTTTGAATAAAATCAAAATCAAGAATAAAAATCTGAACTACACAGATGACATTTTGTTTCTCTTCCGCAAAAGTTTTGACTTTAAATCGGTGTTTAATCTGTCATCAGAAAAAAAAAATCCCTAGAACAAAGAAGATTGTATATAAGTATTTGGAACGAGCAGTCATAATAATTATAAAACTGTTAAAAAAACTGTGTCTGTTGAGAAAACGTTTATGTTTGCTACAGTCATCTCCTATTACCACGCAATAGACGTAATGGTCGATTTATTGCCTTCTTTTTATTTATAAATTATGAAAGACAAGTTATAAAATAATCCAAATGAATCAAAAAACAAATTGAAAGCTTGATTTGCATCACTTGTATCAAATTTTACTTAACGTAAGCTTATAAATATACTCTTTCAGGTATTAAGTAATATAAGCTTTATAATCAGAATGACCCTGTTTAGCCTAGGAGACAGCACACGTTATGAAAGCAGTCGTCAATGCAAGGGTCACTGCTAGATCTTGTAGGTTCTTTGATCACCTGCTTAAGTTGAATCCAATACTAAGTTGCTCCAGTTCTATTGTACTTTCAGACTTTTTAACATATCAATGTTAAAGTTGCCACATACGACTTTTTTATTTCCAATGTTAGTCAAGAGGCTTAATATAATTCGAACTTTGATTCGAACGTTATATCGTCGAAACTGGTGGCAGACTGCATGGCTAGGTTAAACTCTATATGAATGATAAATAGAGTGATTTTAAGATGGGTTCCAGGTCATGTGGACATCATTGGCAATGAACGTGCAAATAAACTCGCCTAGCGGGGAGCGGGGGCTAGTGGTACGCAGCAGGGTCCTGAGCCCTTCTGTGGAATACCAAAAACCCTTTCTATAAGATTGATATGTTAAAAAGTCTTATTATTGCGGATTTGATTAAAGTCAAAATACAAAAAGAAATAGAGGCAGTAAATTCGGTAAAGTTTTGAGGACTACACATAGACCGCAAAATATCATGTCATGGAAGCAACACGCAGAGCATGTATGTAATAAATTAAATAGTTATTCCTTTGCCCTACGTAACTGTAGCAAAGTCGTGAATATTTCAACAGCGCTAATGGCATACCATGGATTTGTATCATTTACTCTTCGTTACAGCATAGTATTTTGGGGTAACTCCACTGTTATAGGCTGTGTGTTTAAATCACAAAAAAGGTGTGTAAGAGCCATTTGTGGCTTAAAACAAACAAATTCATGCAAACCTCACTTCCAGGAGTTAAAGATTCTTACTCTGCCGTGTCTATATATTTATGAGACAATATTATTTGTTAAATGTAATTTAACCTTTTTTGAGCATAGCACTGGGAAGCGCAAACAAGCTATGCATTCGACCTTCAAAGAGAACGCTCCTAGATAAAAGTATATCTTGCATGGGTCCAAAAATGTATAATAAAATGCCATCACAATTGCGACTGGTAGACAGTACCTATATCTATATTAAAGAAGAAGTTGCATTGTCTACTCGTCGAAAAAGCTTACTACTCCGTTAGTGAATAATGATCAAACTTTAAAATGAATGCCATTGTTCTAATTAATTTGTCATTTTTCCGTAATTTCTTGACATTTTCCTATTATTTTGACATTTAATTATTATTATATTTTTTGTTTTGGTATAGGTAAGTATGTATATTTTGTAAATATGTAATTATTATTTGGTAAGTCTTTTGAAAATAAATGTCTTAAATTATTATGTTGTAGTATTTGAGTTGAATTTGAATTGAATTGAATTGAAAATATTCTTAGTCGCCCTGTAAATGATAATGAAAATTGATATTTGTTTCTTTATAGATCTTTGAAAGATACTTCTACAAGTAAATATTTAATCCTAGATGGCGCCGGTATTTCCTAACCGACGGTCTCTGAGAAAAAGCACCGAAACAAACTCAGACAATCATGGTCTCTTAGAGAATAGCAGCATATTTTTTAATATACTATGTGTGGTGGGTGGCGGTGGATAAATAACTTACACATAAATTAATTTTACACTATACTTTGAACAATAGTAAAGTTATACTTTTCAATAACACCACTCTCTTTAATAAATATTTACAGTAATTCAGACATAACATTTGGTTTTTTATTTTATTTGTCATAGACAATAAATAGACAAACGATGTGGACCGTTTTCCGTACTGCTTACATTATTATACATAAATTCTTTATTTTGGTTTTTATAAAAATATTTATTTATCACAACACTTTCTGCACATTTTTATTGAACAGTTTATGTATATTATATTTCCTTTTATATAGTACACACAGTATTTATTTATTTTATTTCATGTGTCTTATTAACTGACCGTGGTATTACAACTGGAATGGACCTATCTGGAAAACAGCGCTGCGACATTTTAGTTTTTAAGAGAGATAGGGCCTTTTTTAAAGTCCAGCAAATAAACAACTTTAATTTTGTAAAACATATTTTTCTATGGAACAGTCTGTTCTATGCTTATATTTGAAAAGTCATGCTCGCTGAACATTAAACAAATCAATTTGAAAAAATACTAATACTGTTATTGAGAGAACTTTATTTACAATCAAACAATTGGTTCACATTATTTATTTCAAAAATTACATATTAAGCGTTTGACTGAATCCAACCAGTGTAGCGGGAAACGCGAGCATTGACTCCGGGGAAATAGCCCTGTGCGCATCCGATGCCGAATGAGCGGACTCCGACAACGACATTGTTGTGGTAGAGAGGTCCGCCGGAGTCACCCTGGCACTGGTCGCGACCGCCGACGTCGAGCCATCCGGAGCACAACATGGTGCCAGTAATAGTTACGCCTCTAGTTGCATAACGCTGAGCGCAAGTATTTTGATTGACTGACCAAATCTGGACGTGACGCAGCTGCTCAGAGGCGGATCCTCCTTCCTGTGAAATAATTAAAAAAAAAAACAAATTAATGGAAAAGTACTGTTATTTAGTAAATTGTGAGCGACTAATTAATTTACTTACGGAAGTGGTTCCCCATCCGGCAGCCCAGACTACTTGATTATCAGCGAGGTAATAGCTGGCTGCAGCAATGGAAGCGGCTCGAACCTGATTGTTAAAAGTAATAGTGCTGGCAAGGCGAATGACGGCGACATCATTGTTGTTGATCCAAGAATTATAACCTGGATGGTTGATGATAAAGGCAGAGTTATGAACGACGCCACCACTGTTGGCGTAAGTGGAGCCTACGCGAACTCTCCATCTATTGGCGGCATCACCGCTGTAAATAATAAATATAATTATGTACCTAATGCAAAATACAAAGTAATTTAAAAAATGTAGTATATATTTTTTCACCCTGTGAAATCTATTGCCTTCCCTGACACTCTGTACCAGTAAGGAGCTCACACGGAATAAAGCTTTCCAATACCTTGGGCTATGCTATGCTATAAAGCCGTTGCTATTCTTTAAAAGGTTGATAATGTGATAGCCTAGTGGTATGACCATTGGACTGCCAAAGTCGAAAGTCTCGAGTTCGAATCCAAGGCACGCACCTCTCTGACTTTTTGAATTCATGTGCGTATTAATAATTAATTATCACTTGCTTAAACGGTGAAGGAAAACATCGTGAGGAAACCTGCATACCTTAGAGATTTTTCTCGACGGTTTGTGAAGTCTGCCAACCCGCAGTAGGCCAGCGTGGTGGACTATAGCCTAATCCCTCTCAATATGAGAGGAGATCCGTGCCCAGCAGTGGGACAGTATGTGGGTTGATGATGATGATGATGAATGTGATATATTATAGTAGATACACCGTCGTTATTTTAATTTTTTTAACGATTCGCAAAGTGGTTGAAGGTTGAGCTCCATGTTCTTTCCTCTCATTTTTGACATGGCTATGCTTTGCTGAATGTGGTCTTTTTTTGTTAGTAGTCCTATCGATTAGTAAACTATGACTATAATTCAACTAACATTTATAGTAAGTGTAGAAAGTTAGTGTTCGGCGCTATGGTGACCTAACACTCCTTTCTTGTATTGATAGTGCGGTTTAGGGTAAAAGTCAAAGTCTCGAATTACAAGGTATAAATGGCTATATTAATTCACTACTAAACTTAACACAAAATGGTAAAAATGGTAAACTATGACTAAGGTACTGGTAAAATGGTTATGGTTTGAGAACGTGGTGTCTCTGATGAGATCTAGACGCGAACTGGCCCACATTTTGGTGGACGAGCAATGTGCATACTCGCGTTCGATGCAATTATGCATTTTTGCTGAGTGTTCGATCAAACTCGAACAGTAAGTATAATACCTCCTTTATCACAATGCTTTGATCACAAAAAAAACCGTGTTAGCATACTTATACTTACGTTGTGCAGTGAGCAGCAGTGAGGATGGCCCTGTTGTTAAGGATGGAACCCCCGCAGGCCTGCCAATAAGCGGACAAATCCGATGAATAGAGGAGAGCGGCGATCATAGGGTATTGTTCAATAGTTGTGACGGAACCACCAACAATCCGCTGGGGATTCGCGGGAACGGCTAAAAAAATTTATTATTTCATACATTTACAGTAATTTAATGATTTGAGTTTATTATGTAAAGGTATAAACATTTGGTACAAACTTATGGTTTCTCATAATATGATTATTATATTAACAATTTGATACTAACTTCAATCAAGAACAAATGACTATAATAGCATACCTGACACCGCCGCTACGCATAGAGCCAACAAAGCGATGATCCGCATGTTTACTGTCCACTGGTCACTGTAACAGTGTCAACTACAGACCTGCTATTTATATCAAACAAAATGTTGATAACAGTTTCTTAAATCTATGAATTGTAATATCTAGTGCTGATAATATTATTATTAATCTACTAATAACTTTGGTTCATTCGAGTTTTTTAAAAACCTTTTAGTAGGTAGGTACTTCTATATAGAAACAACATTAAAAATAAATAAATATTTTTGGTCACTTTTACACACCACCATCTAGTCCCAAACTAAGCAGAGCTTGTACTATGGATACTGGACAATGGATAAAATACCAACTTTACTTGCAAATACTTACTTGCTTATAATACATAGAAACACCCAGCCAAACACAAACACTTCAAATCAATAATATAATATATTGAGTATAATAAAGTATTTAATAATATTTATTATTACATTTATATGTATCTATGTTATATTTGATGATATATATATATATAGATTTAATTTATTCATAATAGGTATATATAATAAACCTTAATAAATAATTATATAAAATTTTATTCAACTGTATTTTCCTCCATCATTTGTACTCTACTATCTTGCTTTGTCTCTGGATCACCCTAAGGTTGACTGGGAGAGAATGCCTAATGGCATTAAGTCCGCCTTTGTACAACAATTTTGTTTTGTGCATGAAGTATTAAATAAATAAATAAACACTTATGTTCATCACATAAATATTTGTGTCCTGTAAGGAATCGAACTCTCGACCATCAGCAATCTGACACGCAAACCACTAGACCACAGACGTTGTCAAAAACATTCCACTAGTTGCTTGAATAATAAATGTATTATTGAAAATCTTAAGTGAATATATTTGTATATATGTATTACATCTTTTAAGGGACTGTTTACTCTACCACAATTTCTACAGTTCAAATTTCTGTAATTCAAAGATATTCTTAAATGTCTCCTATTCTGCCATTTTTTTGCTGTAATAAGGTGACTGGTGAAATTTATTAAAAAATACAAAAAAAAAGTATTTTGTGGATTAATAAAGTTTATAACTTATAAGATAATATAACGTTTAAACTCTTTGGTGGAGATTGAGAGGGCAAAACAAAACAAGTGTGGCTTGAAGCGATTTCTAACGCACTACATAGGAGCTTCAACGAAGAACGCGCAAGAATACTAAATCGCGCAATTAACATTTGCAACGCAAGTTGCATATAGGTATACTGACGTCCGAAATCTTTATTACATCATCATCATCAACCCATATACTGTCCCACTGCTGGGCACGGGTCTCATCTCATATTGAGAGAAATCTTTATTGATACACACAATTTCATACACAACTTTTCGGCTCGCTACATGTCTTCGTCTGGGTGCTTCTTGTGTAGGCGCCTAGGACATCATGGCCTGTCGTGCTGCAGGAGTGCAGGCCATAGCGCGACATGCCAGCATTAACGACATTCTTCTTCGTGCTCTTGCCACCGTCGGCGAACCAGCTGTTTTCGAACCTAATGGCTTAGTACGAGACGATGGGAAGAGACCAGATGGTATTTCGCTTTTGCCTTGGAAAATAGGTAGGCCTCTGGTGTGAGATGCAACTCGCTCCATCCCATTTTCCAAGCTCAGCTGGCTGTGCTGGCTGATATTGGCTAATAATAACCCAAGCGAATTGTGGTTGGACATAGTACACCTCTGCCTACCCCTTCAGGGAATACAGGCGTGAAGGTATGGTATTTTTTCTTCACAAAACCTTCGCACGAAGAGAAGGTTTTGTGATAACGATCAACCTGTTTGTAGAATTTCTTTAATGAGGAAAAGCGTGCGCCAAAATATATCTTATCTATATTGTTTTTTTAATCTTTAATAAGGATTAAGGCATATTTTTCTATGAAATTAAATTGTCAAATCATTGCTGAGTACAGGTAGCCTACAACAATGATTTGACACTTTACACCATTTTAGTACTACATAAGCCGGATTAAGTTAAGCAATAGCGGATACAGGTATAAGTTAAGCAATATCATAAATTTTACTTTCGAAATATGATTCAAAATTGGCTTATCGGATCTGGACAAACAGGTATAATACCTAATTAATTCTGAGTTAAGCAAACCCTACAAAATATTAAATCTTCAATTTTGATGAAATCACACACAATGTCAATAAAGTATTTTCACCGAGGTAGGTACACCAGAGTATGAATTCACATAGATATGAATCCTTTGGGCTCGTTCGCTCGTTTCCGTTCCAGTTGAGGTTTTGATTAATAAATCTTTGAAGCTACGGTTGCTATGAAATATGGATTCGTGAATAAATTCCTTCGTATTTCGAATAGTGGAGAAAATTATAAAATTATGAATAGGTACCGGCAGGAACCATTTGACATTTATGACAGTTTTTGATAGATACATTTTTAATTACCTAAAGTAGCCTTGGATTGTTAATATTATTGCGCCCACGGTAGAATAATACCAGGTAAAAATATAGTTATGAAAGGTCACTATACTTGCGCTGTTTGAAAGTCAGCCAGCACAGCCAACTGAGCTTGGAAGATGGGATGGAGCAAGGGTGTCAACACAAATTGCATCCCACACCAGAGGCCTACCCATCTTCCAGGGCAAAAGCGACATACCATCTGGTTTCTTGCCATCGCCTCGTACTAAGCAGTTAGGTTCTAAAACAGCTGGTACGCCGGCGGCGGCCGGTGGCAAGAGCACGACGAAGAATGTCATTAATGTTGGCATGTTGCGCTATGTTGCCTGCACTCCTGTACTCGCAGCACGACAGGCCATGATATCCGAGGCTAACGACTGAAGACCAGACGAAGTCGACAACAACAACAACGTCAATGTCAACAGGCGTGACACAGGAAGGGTTCCGGAAGAATACGTCTGTTCCCGGAGCCCCCCAATATTGTGCTGAAGATATCCACCGGTGGGATTTTTGTGCGGTAAAAATCCTACATACCCCGGCCTGTGGCAGCCCTTTGAAGGTTTCCTCCTCGCAATAAACAAGAAAAATAAAAGCCATGATGTCCAAGGCTAGCGACTGACTCGCCACAGTGACAGAAATGCGGAGCAACACAAGGAGCACCCAGATGAAGACATGTAGCGAACCGAAAAGTTGTGTCATCCAACATCGTTACTTAAATATGAAATATATCTGATTGTTGCTCGTTCTTCGTTGAAGTTCCTCTGTAGCGCGTTAGAAGTCGCTTCAAGCAAAGATGCACCATACAAATTCTATAGGTACTAACATTCGTTTTGTTTTGCCCTCTCAATCCCCACCAAATAGTTTAAGTTAAGTTTAAGCGTTACATCTCTTTTAAACTTTATTAATCCATTAAAGATATTTTTTAATAAATTTCACCAGTTACCTGCCTTATTACAGCAAAAACATGGCAGAAAATGAGACATTTAAAGGCATCTTTGAATTACAGAAATTGGAACTGTAGAGATTGTGGTAGAGTAACCAGTCCCATATAAGATGTAATACATAATAATATCATATATGTTACATATATTCACTTAAGATTTTCAATAATCATTTTATTACACAGGCAACCAGCGGAATGTCTTTGACGACGTCTGTGCAGTGGGTCGCGTGTTGGATTGCTGATCACGAGCTCGTGGATTCGATTCCCACAGGACACAAATATTTATGTGATGAACATAAGTTTTTGTTTGGCTGGGTGTTTCTTATGTATTATAAGTTTAAAAAAAAAGTATATAAGTATTATATCCATTATCTTTTTGTATTTTTTTGGCATTTTCCATGCTAATATTTTAAAGTTATTATATCCATTTTCAAGTATCTATAGTACAAGCTCAGCTTAGTTTGGGACTAGAGTAAAATTGACCAAAAATATTTATTTATTTTTAATATTGTAAATCGAAATAAAAAAATAAAAAAATGTATCGAAGGAACCAAAGTTATTAGTAGATTAATAATAATATTATCAGCGCTAGATATTAAAACTCATAGATTTAAGAAACTGTTATCAACATTTTATTTGATATAAATAGCAGGTCTGTAGTTGACACTGTTACAGTGACCAGTGGACAGTAAACATGCGGATCATCGCTTTGTTGGCTCTATGCGTAGCGGCGGTGTCAGGTATGCTATTATAGTCATTTGTTATTGGTTGAAGTTAGTATCTAGTTGTTAATCTGGGACCACGGCAGTGCCCCGCCAAGTCGAGCTTAAAAGCGACACGGCCGGCCGTACCATCCTTTTCTCGAAGCAGTTCAGGTCATTTTCGACCCTCCTATAACTTCGTTGTGGGTAAAAATAGAAGCCTGCATTATCAGTAACCAACCAGGCATTGTATGAACACGACATATTTCAAATATCATTCAATTTAATCCAGTAGTTTTGGAATTATAACTAGTCAAAGTTTCTTAATTTAGTCACTCACTCACTGACCGATCATCGAAACTCTAAGGCACTTCTAGCAGACATAGAAGCTTAAAATTTAGTATACAATAAGTGTTTAGTATCTAAATCAAGGAAAAATTAAAAATATTTTGCAATTTCGGTTAAGTTTTCTAGATACACCAACTGCATAAATAACTTTGTAATCCCTTATAAATATATAGTATTACAAAGTTACATTTGCAGTGAATGAATTAGTGTACCTGTATTATGTATAATGGCATAATAGGTGTAGGATAGGTATTTTTATTTTCTTTTAATTAGTTAACCTAACAATATCTTATAGTGATGATATCAATACTTATTAAAAATATGTTGTTTTCAATAAATAGATTGACGTAGCCATCTCATGAAGACAATGTATCTCACAAGTAATACATATTACCTATATTAAATTAGATTGTTTAGTGCGATTACCAAGTCAATCTATTTATTTAAAACATAAAAGATTTTTAATATTAATAATATGGTCACTATAAAATGTTGTCAGGTTAGATAATAAGAAGAATAGGTATCTCTTTATTTTGAAAAAAATATAAATAATGACGTAATAACTTAAGACAGAAGGACCCGTAAGTAGGGACTGAATAAATTAACCGACTTGGTATTACATGGATCTCACAACTTCTTAAGGTAGATGGACTGAGTTGCGAGACTTGGGTTTTTTTACAAGTTACGTTTTTGATGGCATACAATAATCATATATTATGAGGATACGTAAGTTTGCCAAATGAATGTTTATTCATTATATAAGTGTGTGAATATGTAAATGTTTATACAGTAATTTAATGATTTTAGTATAAATACAAAATCATTAAATTACTATAAATGTGTGAAATAATAATTTATTTTTAGCCGTTCCCGCGAATCCCCAGCGGATTGTTGGTGGTTCCGTCACAACTATTGAACAATACCCTATGATAGCTGCTCTCCTTTATTCATCGGATTTGTCCGCCTATTGGCAGGCCTGCGGTGGTTCCATCCTTAACAACAGGGCCATCCTCACTGCTGCTCACTGCACAACGTAAGTATAAGTATGCTAACATGTTTTTTTTTGTGATCGAGTCAAAGTCAAAGATATTTATGATAAAGGAGGGTTATACTTACAATAAATTTTGGTTAAAGTCATAGTGTAATAATCGGTAGGACTGCTAACAAATTTAGCACCACGTTCTGCAAAGCATAGCCATGTCGAAAATGAAAGGAAAGAACATGGAGCTCGGGACTTTGCGAATTGCTTTGCGGATCAGCGAAAAAATATTCAAAAAACGACCGCGAATTATATTACATTATCAATCGCTTTATAGCATAGCATAGCATAGCCTAAGGTAGCGGAATGCTTTATTCCGTGTGAGCTCCTTAATGGTACAGGGCATCAGGGAAGGAAACAGATTTCGCAGGTTGAAAACAAAAATATACTAGCTAATTTTTTTTAATTACTTTTTATTTTGCATTACATAATTATGTTAATTCTTTTCAGCGGAGATGCCGCCAATAGATGGAGAGTTCGCGTAGGCTCCACTTACGCCAACAGTGGTGGTGTTGTTCATAACTCTGCCTTTATCATCAACCATCCAGGCTATAATGCTTGGATCAACAACAATGATGTCGCCGTCATTCGCCTTGCCAGCACTATTACTTTTAACAATCATGTTCGAGCCGCTTCTATTGCTGGACCCAACTATTACCTCGCTGATAATCAAGTAGTCTGGGCTGCTGGATGGGGAACCACTTCCGTAAGTAAATTAATTAGTCGCTCACAATTTACTAAATAACAGTACCTTTCCATTAATTTGTTTTTTTTTTTAATTATTTCACAGGAAGGAGGATCCGCCTCTGAGCAGCTGCGTCACGTCCAGATTTGGTCAGTCAATCAAAATACTTGCGCTCAGCGTTATGCAACTAGAGGCGTAACTATTACTGGCACCATGTTGTGCTCCGGCTGGCTCGACGTCGGCGGTCGCGACCAGTGCCAGGGTGACTCCGGCGGTCCTCTCTACCACAACAATGTCGTTGTCGGTGTCCGTTCATTCGGTATCGGATGCGCACAGGCATATTTCCCCGGAGTCAACGCTCGCGTTTCCCGCTACACTGGTTGGATTCAGTCTAACGCTTAATAAGTAATTTTTGAAAGAAACAATATGAACCAATTGTATGATTGTAAATAAAGTACTACTTTGAATAGAATTTTTCAAATTGATTCGTTTAATGTTCAGTTTTTCAAATATAGTTTTTCAAATATAAACTGTTTCATCAAAGTAATCCAAATGAATCACAAAATAAATTGAAGGCTTGCATCACTTGTATCATAAACTTTATGAAACGTAAGCTCATTAACACACTCTTTCAGGTATTTTTCATAGGGTAAGTAATATAAGCTTTATAATCAGAAAGACCCTGTTAAGCCTAGGAGACCAGATTTAGCGCCATACATATATGATGAAAGCAGTCGTCAATGCAGGGGCCACTGCTAGATCTTGTAGGTTCTTTGATCGCCTGCTTAAGTTGAATCCAATACTGAGTTGCTCCTGCTCAATAGTAATTTCACCCTTTATAACATATTAATGTTAAAGTCGCCACATACAACTTTTTTATTTCCACTTTTAGCTAATACGCTTAATGTTTTATTTATTTTTATTTTTAACAGTAAGCACACGAACTGCATGCCAAAAGCCTTAGATAATATTATAATAATTATCAATGTATATCATAAAAGTATTTACACAAATCACAGGTATGCCATCACAGGTGTGACATCGAAATAATTTCCCTTTCTTGGATACTACAAAATGTACATTATAATTATTTTAATGTAATTTTAACAAAATAAGTATTTATTCATTCGGGTTGAAACGCTAGAGCCATGGGGTCGTCGTTTTTTTTTTAAGATATTGCCAAACGCCTGAACGACGCTTCACGTGACCCAACGGCTGGCCTCTACTTCAGCCAGAGAATAAGCATTGCCATTCAACGTGGCAATGCAGCCAGCCTCTTAGGTACGCTACCAGGCGATGGCGACGCGGAGCAGTTTTTTGATGCTCTTTTCCAGTCTAGTTTTAGTTTAGTTTACTTTGTAAGTAGTTTTATTTTTTAGTTTGTTATTAGTGTACATAAGTTTATATTTATATAAATGTCGAGAATTTATAATATCCTAGAATAAATATCATTTATTCTTTAAATATCTTACTAATGAAAGCCAAAAATATGAAATACGTATTTTTAAAATTACTTACATTTTAAAATTTTTTTAGTAACATGATAAGTTTAAGTATTTAGATTTTAGATTTTAATTCCTTTATAACTGTACCGTTGAGATTATATAATAAGAAGTGCCGGTATGATTCAAATTTCATAGAAAAAAGGTGAATGAATTGTTTGACGCTATGGATAAATCAATAAATAGCCTTGCCATATGTGTTTGGACTGTTGTGGTATTGAGAGTAGAAGTGGGTAGGTACAACAAATATACGATAATGGCTCATAATGCGTAGACTAAGTTTAAAGTTGAAAAACTTAATTAGTTGTGCATCTATGGATTCTTTATTACATTTAGTGTCATTTTGTTCTCTGAACACCATTGCTGGAGTAAATCCAGATCATTTTGAAGCTTTGAGCATTCACTAAGTTCAGTTATTCTACAATATATTTTCAGGTCATCAATACGCTAAGCAGTCAAATTTTAAAAAAGCTAGGAGATTATTAATAAATACTAGTAATAGCAAAGGACCTAATTTTGAACCTTGGAGAACCCCAGAAGCAGAAATGGCACAGTATATGCATGATGTGACCAGGTAGCGCCACAAGCTGCGAGCGATGTTGTAAATAACTCGAACCACCGTAACAAACTGCCATGAATTCCTGCATTATTCAGCTTAACTGAAAGTAACGCATGATCCACGTGGTCGAAGACTTTCGCAAAATCAGTGGATATAGTCAACTTGAACTCTATCCTCAAGTGTCAGTCTGTGTCAGTAATAAAGGTGGTGTAAATGAGTAAGTTTGACGTAGTTGAATGATTGGACACAAAACCATGCCGCCGAGGACTTAATATTTGTTGGAGATGGGAATAAACTACATTATAAATCAGGTCTTCAAAGATTTTTGAAAACTGAAATTATTGATATTGTTCTATGATTAGTTACGTCATTCAGGCTACCCGACTTATGAATAGGGATGATATGAGAAATTTTCCATAGATCAGGGAATATTCCATCTTTAAGACATTTGTTATATGTATATCTTAAGGAGAGGCTTGATATGCCATTTAAATTATCCTAATTAATACTATAAACGCGAAATTAAGAAGTCTGCCTCGGTAGGACTGTAACTCTGCAGAACTGATTTTGATGAAATTTAGTACAGAGTCAATGTCAAAGTCAAAATAATTTATTAATGTTAGTCTATTATGTAGTACTTTTTGAACGTCATTTTTACATTAAAAGAGCCCCCAACACGCCAACCCTTCACCGCTTCTTATTGTTTTAGCTGGGAAGAATAAGCGGCGCAACAAACTCCCCAGCCAAACATTTCTGTCTGTTAATTTATAACTTGTAAAAAATATATTAAACAACATTTTAATTTTGCATAGATTTACTTATTAATTGTTATATGTCAGGCAGTTCACACATTATGTTTTGGTATCGAAGTTAGTACTCAAGCATCATTACAGTAGTAGCAACCCCCCTCTTTATTTCAATTATAACGGTGTAATGGCGCCATTACACCATGCATAGTTTTTTTTATCATTACTTATGTGCGTATATAAGTAATGATAAAAAAACTATGCACGATTACTAAGACCTACAAGGTGATTCAGGCAACATGGGAGTGAAAATAAAAATAAAATTTACGAAACCACATCGCGCAAGTCGACCATTTACCACAAGCAGCACCTGTTCACGAGCATATCGCATGGATCAGCCATCACCCCCTCAACATTTTGAGAGATAGATTAGACCTTGGAGAAGGACGTAAGCTACCTTTTACCTCAAAAAGTCTTTTGAGATGCAAGTAAAACCGCGTGGAACAGCTAGTTAAAAAAATAGTGAAGATATTAACTAAAGTTTTTGTATAGTGGTCACTATCAAATATGTTGGCAATGTCGTGCTTTTGAAGGACAAAATTAACATTGTTTTTAAAATAATATTAGGAAAAAAAATAAATATTAAGTGAAGTAAAAAATATAACACATCCATAGCTACCTCTGCAATCTCATCTAAGCATACCGTAAATTAGTCTGATTAGCAATAAGTCTACTAATGTTTTGTGGCATTATGTTGACGATTATAGACGAAATAAATCATGTCATTTTGAGTTTGCTGTCAGGGTCCATCTCCAGAGAAGTAGAGAGAGGAGAGTGACAGTGGGAGATAGTGCCAGTTTTTGAGTTAATGTCCATCTGAGTGCCACTATCTGCAGATATAACAAGTCTTAAACGTGATTTATTATGATATATTTTGATTTTTTCGACGTCAGATCAAATAATAGTCAATTTTCATTAAAATCATATTTAAGCTCCGGCCCTACCGAGTGTTAAGCGAAATAATACTGTGTGAATTTGGTTGTTATGCGTCTAAAACTTTAGCATTAATAATAAACATAGATAGTGTCTATAGTTATGACCGTCACTTATTTTGTTACCCGACTACGGTAAAAGAAGTAATGTAACATGGAACCTTACGCTAGGTAGTCACTTCCCTCGTTGGTTCGCGGTGACGTCACAAATGTTGAGATCAGTGTTGCCGTTGCTTGATATCTCCAATACATTAATGTATAATTCAAGATATATATAAAATAAATTGCTTAGCGATATAGTTAACTGCAACGTTTTTCGTCAACTCAAACCTAAGAGGCTTAAGTGGCATTATAGAATGAAAATAATTGTGAATGTGTTTCTGATAAATAAATAAAAAATAACAATACCGCAGTGCCTGAAGATAAACGTCTTTAAACAGTGTGTTACCAGTAATGACATACGGCACAGAGACGTGGTACTATGGAGAAAGCTATGCTTGGTATTTGTCTACGCGATCAAATCAGAAATGAAGAGATCCGTTGAAGAACGAAAGTTGCCGACATGGTTGAAAGACTGCCAATGAGCGGGGCACATAGCTCGTAGAACTGATGCCCGCTGAGACAAAAAGGTTCTCGAGTGGAGACCACGCACCGAAAAGCGCAGCGTGGAACGGCAGGCGGCATTTTAGAACCTCCGAAATTTATATTAAATTTCGGATTTGCCTTGGCTAGAAAAGCTTAACCTTAAAGATAGATTGATCAGCGATCAGTCATAACTTAGCGACTAGCCGAGTTAGGTTTCGTCAGAAGCCAAAATGTTCGATTACCAATATAGGTACCCTTAGGATATTGGTAGGTACTACCTAAAAATTGAGTTGAGAAGATCTAATGGCATTCATTTCATGTAAAATATTGATACTCATCCCCATCTGGTTACACTGAATCTCTTTCCAATTTCTCTAAATATATTCAAAAGTATGATGCGTCGGTAGGTATTGAAGTACACAGACACACCGACAGTTAATAGATATTAGTGGTCTAACGGTGGTCGAAATGTGAGCTTTTTGATCAAGTTTGAATGTATTGTTTCTTTTGTCAAAGTATATTTATTGACATTTGTTTCTCTGTTTGACATTGAGAGTCGTAACGTAAAGTATATATATATTTTTTTAATTTCCTTTATTATATTTGTATCTCTTATTATACATAAATCTGCACTCCTTTTCCATATACAGACTTTAACTAAGCAAACTCCTCCGTTCGCGCAATATTCTTAGAAATAGGTACAGTTTTCGCATCACGTATTAATATATAGACTTATTTAGTCATTTAATTACTTACTCTTAATGTTATATTTTATTTGGTAAAGATTACCATTCAGATGGACCGACTCCCGACTACCGACCCGGTCAGACTGGGTGCGGAATGCGGAGAACCAGGTGTTGTGGTGCGATTTGGGAGAGGCCTATGCCCAGCAGTGGACTGCGATAAGCTGATTTGACCTACATCCCATGAACACTACGTACTAACTCGTATTGGGGCCCAGAATTAAATCCTTTACTACTTGTCCCCTGACAGCGTGATCATTTACACCCTTCATTATGTTAACCAAACAGTAGTGATAGCCTGATGTTATGACCATTGGGCTGCCAAGTCAAAGATCTAGAGTTCGAATCCAGAACACGCACCTCTGACTTTTGGAAATCATGTGCGTATTAATAATTAATTATTACTCGCTTAAAACGCTGAAGGAAAACATCGTGAGGAAACCTGAATGCCTAATAGATTTTCTCGACGGCGTGTGAAGTCTGCCAACCCGCACTTGGCTCGCGTGGTGGACTGTAGCCTAATGCCTCTTATTCTGTGAGAGGAGACCTGTGCCCAGCAGAAACAGTATATTACGGGTTGATGATGATGATGATGATAAGATTAACCTGCCCTTAGCACTGAATAGGTGTACCTAATTTATTGCGTAATTTCAACTAAATTAGTCCAGTAGAATTGACATGAAGCTCGGACATACATACACAGAAACACAGAGATAACAACTGCCTCTTTACTAGTCCAATAGTTGTAAGCGCGACTGCTTCACTAGAGGTCCTGTGTTCGATTCCCAGATCCGATAAAGTTCGGAATTTGAATTCTCTATTATCCTGATCAGGAGATAAATATAACGGCGAACTATGAGTGAGCTATAGTACACAGCTGCTTAATCCCTTGGGGAATACAGGCGTGATGTGATGGTATGGTATGTTAACAAACCTAAAATAATAGTTTCGTAATAACATAAGCATGTCAAACGAAACCGTGTCACTAACAGAACTGCCGTGGTCTAAAACATTGAAATCAATGGTGTGCACACGGGTGCACATCAAACTATAAATTACAGTATAAGATGACCTCGTATTGAAGAGGCTTTCCGTAGAATGAGAGATCAGCTTATATTGAATGAAAAGTGAGGACAATTGTACAATTAGTAAATGCAATTAAATAAATTAATATTCTTGGACAATTTTACACAGCACCATCTAGTCCCAAACTAAGCAGAGCTTGTACTATGGCTTGGACAATGGATATAATACTTATATACTTTTTTTTTGTAAATACATACTTATAATACATAGGAAACACCCAGACAAACACAAACACTTATGTTCATCACATAAATATTTGTGATTTGTGGGAATCGAACCCACGACCTCGTGATCAGCAGGCCGACACGCGAACCACTAGACCACAGACGTCGTCGAATTTCGGGGTACATCAAAAAAAAATATATTCTATCGGTTGTGACAGAAAACTAGAGCATGAAAAAAGCAACCCTAAAGTTACTGTTGCAAATCTGCACATTGCCCATATGAGGGATTCTATTCTGTCCTGAATTATGAACTTCAGTTTACACCGCTGAAAAATTATGGTACCATAATCTCAGACACAGTGGTTCGAAAAAAAAAACAGTTTTTGTATCGAACTCATAACACCTCTTTCATAATAAGGAGATCCTCACAGCTTAGCAGCACAGCGTATGGGTATGCGAGAGAAAATGCTTATTCGAAACGCAGACGGACTACAAACCTGGATGCCATCGCGCTACTTAAAACAACTCACCACAAGAATTTCATAAAGCAGTATGAACACGCAATGGAGTCACTAGGATCTTATTGTTGGCACTGACACCTGGTCTAAAATAGCCGATGGTCAGATAACGAATGAAATCTGCATCTTTACACAGATTGCGATATAAATAATTACCCGCCAAAGAATTTGGTATGTAGCAGCTAACAATACCTTTAAATGTATCACACAATATTTGACTTAAATATTGTGTGATACATTTACACAAGATTTATCAAAACATACGTTAAATTAGCTGCCTGTATACTTAACTTTACTTTTGTTAACCGTACATAACAGCATATCGATATTTTGTACTATGACATGTATTACATGCTTGTCTCGCGTGGTAGTTCAGAACGGACAACCGACCTCAGTCAGGCACAGTATATGGTATGTATATGGTCCTACTATGTTTATTTCATCGTGCATCGTAGTTATCAACGGGCAGAAAAGTTGCACGGAATCCAATAATCAATTATCCTTATCATTTTTGTGCAGGGCTTAAAAAAACCTGTCAAGTGCGAGTAAGAGTTATGCAGCGATGGTTCTTTACAATATGCAAAGAAAATATGTAATATGGTAAGAATGAACGGGCTCTGGGAGATAGTGCTTTAGAAAATTGTCAAGAGTCGCTCACTAACATTACAAATACAATCATCCTTACTCATCTCTTTTTTTAAATCTTTATTGATACCTGATTATTATATACCTACATAATTTAAAATAGGTTTATCAAAATAATACTTACATATTTACAAAATATGCATAAAAATATGCTACTAAGCGTCAAAGTATTCCTCGGCATCGCTGTCGTCCGGCAACGTACCCAGAAGACTGGCTGCATTGCCACATTGAATGGCAATGTTTATACGTTCCGCTAGAAAGAAGCCAGCCTTCTGGTCACGCGAAGAGTCGAACAGTCTCTTTGAGATTTCCTTGAAAAGGAGACAGGCACTCTGACCCCACGACCCGAGCTTTTCGACGACTATACTTGCGCTGTTTGAGAGTCTCGGCTGCCGAAGCAGCAGCGCTAGTACAGCCATCTGAGCTTGGAAGATGGGATGGAGCAAGGGTGTCAACACAAGTTGCATCCCACACCAGAGGCCTACCCACAAAAATTGGCAGAAAATGAGACATTTAAGAGCATCTTTGAATAAAGAAATTGGAACTGTAGAGATTGTGGTAGGGTAACCAGTCCCTTAAAAGATGTACCTAATATATATTTTAAATACAAATAGGTATTTCACTTAAGATTTTCAATAATAAATTGATTACACATGCAACTAGTGGAATGTTTTCGACGACGCCTGTGTTCTAGTGGGTCGCGTGTTGGATTGCTGAGCGTGAGGTCGTAGGTTCGATTCCCACTGAACACAAATATTTATGTGATGGACATAAGTGTTTATGTTTGTCTGGTAGTTTCTTATGTAAGTATTATAAGTATGTATTTACAAAAAAAAGTAAGTATATACACTGGCTAGTACCCATAGTACAGCTTTGGTTAATTTGGAGCTAGATAGTGCTGTGTAAGATGACCGAAAACATTTTTATTTATGTTTAATATAGTTTCAATATCTAGAGACGTACCTGCTAAAAGGTTTTTAAAAAACTCGAATGAACCGAAGTTATTAGTAGATAAAGAATAATATTATCAGCACTAGATATTAAAAAACTGTCTTAAGAAACTGTTATCAACATTTTGTTTGATATAAATAGCAGGTCTGTAGTTGACACTGTTACAGTGACCAGTGGACAGTAAACATGCGGATCATCGCTTTGTTGGCTCTATGCGTAGCGGCGGTGTCAGGTATGCTATTATAGTAATTTGTTCTTGGTTGAAATCAATATCTAGTACTTAGTTTTTACAATAATCATATTCTGAAAAGAGTTTTCCAAATTAATGTTTAATATAAGAAACTAAAATCACTAAATTACTGTAAATGTATGTAATAATAATTTATTTTTAGCCGTTCCCGCGAATCCCCAACGGATTGTTGGTGGTTCCGTCACAACTATTACCCAATACCCTACTATCGCCGCTCTCCTCTATTCATGGAATTTGTCCGCCTATTGGCAGGCCTGCGGTGGTACCATCCTTAACAGCAGATCCATCCTAACTGCTGCTCACTGCACATTGTAAGTATAAGTATGCTATCATGGTTTTTATTGTAATCAAAGAATTCGAAAATTTAACAGATACGTTGAAGTTATTTAGAAAAGGAAAAATTCGACCGCGGGCAGGATTCGAGCCTGCGTCTTCTGGTTAGGTACACCAGACACTATGACCACTAAGCCACCGCGATACCTACCCGTCATGTCGAATCTTTCCTTCACATACTGAATTTACGTCTTTATGGTGACGTCAGTAACACCTGTTGAAAAGCAAGCTTTTGCTTTTTTAACCGACAGGACTCACTTTACAGTTAGTTCAATGTCGAACGATGCCACCTTACCTTCTAACTATCTTTTTGTATATTTTTGGCATTTTCCATGCTAAGATTTTAAAGTTATTTAGAAAAGGAAAAATTCGACCGCGGGCAGGATTCGAACCTGCGTCTTCTGGTTAGGTACACCAGACGCCACTAAGCCACCGCGATACCTACCCGTCATGTCGAATCTTTCCTTCACATACTGAATTTACGTCTTTATGGTGACGTCAGTAATACCTATTGAAAAGCAAGCTTTTGCTTTTTCAACCGACACGATTCACTTTATAGTTAGTTCAATGTCGTACGCAAAAAAAGAAAAGCAATGCCACGTCGAAAATAAAATGAAAGAACATCGAGATCGAGCTTCAACTGCTTTGGGAATAGTTGAAAGAAATATTCAAAAAAACGACGGCGTACTATATCACATTGTCCTTAAGCCTGGAATGATTTGGGGAAGTCCGCTTTATAGCATAGTCCAAGATAGTAGAACGCAAAGTAAATTGGTAAGCTTTACATCATAACTGTTTATAGAGCATTCCGGAAGAAATTGATTTAACAGGTTGACAAAATAATTGTATTTTGCATTACATAATTATGTTTATTCTTTACAGCGGAGATACCGCCAATAGATGGAGAATTCGCGTAGGCTCCACTTTCGCCAACAGTGGTGGTGTTGTTCATAACGTTGCCACTATCATCAACCATCCTAGCTATAATGCTAGGACCTTAGACAATGATGTCGCCGTCCTTCGCTCTGCCACCAATTTTGCTTTTAACAATAATGTTCGAGCCGCTTCCATTGCTGGAGCCAACTATAACCTCGGCGATGGTCAAGTAGTCTGGGCTGCTGGCTGGGGAACCACTTCCGTAAGTAAAATAATTAACGTAACAATTTACTAAATAACAGCAATTCATCTTTTTGTATTTTTTTACATATTCCATGCTAAGATTTTAAAGTTATTAAATTCGATCGGGGCAGGATTCGAATCTGCATCTTCCGGTTCAATACACTAGACGCTATGACTAACTAAGCCACCGCGACTCTCATCAGCCAAGTTATTTAGCAAGTTAGTTTTGATATTTTAAGAGTAATTTCTCACTAAAATTCGTTTTTTTATTATTTCACAGGCTGGAGGATCCGCCTCTGAGCAGCTGCGTCACGTGCAAATTTGGACAGTCAATCAAAATACTTGCGCTCAGCGTTATGCGACTGTGGGCGACACTATTACTGCCAACATGTTGTGCTCCGGCTGGCTCGACGTCGGCGGTCGCGACCAGTGCCAGGGTGACTCCGGTGGTCCTCTCTACCACAACAATGTCGTTGTCGGTGTCTGCTCATGGGGCAGGAGTTGTGCATTGGCCTTCTTCCCCGGAGTCAACGCTCGCGTTTCCCGCTTCACTGCTTGGATCCAGTCAAACGCATAATAAGTAATTTTTGAAATAAATAATATGAACCATTATTGTTTGTATGATTGCAAATAAAGTACTCTCAATAATATAAATTAGTATTTTTTCAAATTACTATAAATTAGTATTTTTTGAAATTGATCCGTTTAACATTGAGCGAACCTGACATTTCGATTATAGACTCAGAACACGACTGTTTTAAAGAAAATTCTGTATTAATGATTCAAATCAAAATTGTTTATTGGCAGGACTTTAAAAGAGACCATGATTCCATGGGTTTATTTCGGTGTTTCTTCTCAGAGATCGCCAGCTAGGAAATCACGTGCCATCTAGTATTAAATATGGACCTTGGAAACTTGTAAAAGTGTCTTTAAAAGATCTATTTACAGAAATAAATATCATTTATCATTATGATTTACAGGCGGATTAAGGATATTTTGTATTTTAACTTTAACCAAATCCGCATAATAATAACTGAAATATGTCAGAATCAGTAATTTATCCCTGCACAATTATTATTCACTAATACTTTAAATTGAACACTTTATTTAATAAGCACATTAACAGGTACTTACCTCCCTTTGTATTTATGTTAGGGGCTAAAGTATGAAATTGCCGATTTTTACTGAAAAATTGAAATTCGTTTTATTTTTAACATATTTATTTAATCAAAATACCATTATTAATGCCTTTGCGATAGAACTCTAGATTCGACAAACTGTGTGAAAGCATTTTGTACTGCCTCCTGGTAAGAAAGCTTTTTATCACGTAGAAAATTGTCCAAATCACGAAAAAAAAGGTAGTTCGTTGGAGCAAGGTCGTGCGAATACGGAGGGCGACGAATGGTTTCTAATTGCAGTTCCTGTTTCTCGTACTGTACTCGCGTTATCATGGAGCAATAACGGTGAAGATCGATGTATGAGTCGGGGCTGTTTCACTGCTAGTTTCCTATCATTGTTCGGAGTTCGGCACAGTAGACATCTGCCGTTATTCAAGCAATAAACGTTAATAACGTTATTAAACCAGATCGGAGAAAGCTTTTTATATATTTTTATTGTTGGTAAGGTCACGTCAAACCATGCAGCTAATTCCTGGGTAGTTTGGCTCGGATCGGCTTTTACCATCTCTTTCAATTCATTGTTATTCATTTGTGTGGGCGGTCTTCTACGTGGTTCGTTCTTCAAATCAAAGTTTCCATTACGAAAGCGTTTAAACGAAAATCGTACGGTGCGTTCATTAGCAGTCCCCTCTCCAAACGCAACATTGATATTGCGAGCTGTTTCTGCCACGTTAGTTCCGCGTTGGAATCAGAAGACGCGGGTTCGAATCCTGCCCGCGGTCGTATTTTTCCTTTTCTAAATAACTTTAAAATCTTAGCATGGAAAATGCCAAAAATATACAAAAAGATAGTTAGAAGGTAAGGTGGCATCGTTCGGCATTTAACTAACTGTAAAGTAAGTTGTGTCGGTTGAAAAGCAAAAACTTGCATTTCAATAGGTGTTACTGACGTCACCATAAAGACGTAAATTCAGTATGTGAAGGAAAAATTCGACATGACGGGTAGGTATCGCGGTGGCTTAGTAACCAGAAGACGCAGGTTCGAATCCTGCCCGCGGTCGTATTTTTCCTTTTCTAAATAAATTCATCTTTCTTGTCTAAGCTGAACAAAAAAAACTGAAAAAAACTGAAAGTCGATAATCGAATGTTGCACATTTTTTAAAAGAAGAACTTCATAGGTTCCATATGAAAAAAGTTTCACTCAAAAATCTCAAACCATGAAGGTTCTATGTCAATTCGAAGTACCTATTACAATAAAACGACAATTTCATACTTTAACCCCATATATTTACTAGGTTTAAATATTATTATCATAACCAATCAATTAATGTATGATCTAGATTGTTTTTCTGTATCTGAATCAAACATCTGTAATGTGATTGTAGTCAACATATTCCCTGCTAGCGGCAAAACGTTAACTCTACACAATATATTCACAGTATAACACACGCAGTATAACTTTCTGCACTCGTTTTCTTTAGAGACTTTAACTAATCCAAATCTTACACTCCTCCGTGCGCGAAATGTTCTAAGAAAGGGGTACAAAGTTTTCGCTTCACGCATTAATACATAGATTTAAATTGTTTTGTCATTTACTTACTCTTAATATTATAGTTGATTTGGTAAAGATACCTACATCCAGATGAACCGAGGATCTCAAGAGGGCGGCTGGGTCAGACTGGATGCAGAAGGCGGACCTGGTGTTGTGACGCGATTTGGGAGAGGCCTATGTCCAGCAGTGGACTGCGATAGGCTGATTTGACCCTCATGGGCCAAATCTACACCACGTACTAACTCGTATTGGTGCTCAGACTTAAATTTGCAGCAAACAGCGATTGCCCATTAGTTCGATAGTATGTCGGTTCGAAATACCCATTGTTGTCCTTGACATTTAATTAAAAACCTTTTTAAGAGCCATTTCTAATCACAAATTACAAATTATAATGTAAATATTTTTGCATTTACATACATACATACACTCACGCCTTTTTTCCATAGGGGTAGGCAGAAACTAAAGACCGCCACTTGCTACGATTCTTGCATACTTCTTTCGCTTCGACCACATTCATACATCTTGTCATACATACACGCCGGTTGCGAGTACTACGCACCTGACCTTTTTGAAGAACCTCACCAATAAGGTCGGTATAAGTTTTTCTGTCAGACAGGGATGTGTAGCGTCGCCTTGGCTGTACAACCTGTACATGGATAGTTGTCTGACAGATTTGAAAGAAAATGATTGTGGACTAAGAATGAATGAGCTACCTGTGAAATGCCTTCTCTATGCTGATGATCAAGTTTTACTTGCATCGTCGGCAGAAAAGTTGCAAGACATGGTAACAGAATGAATGAAGCATGTAAGTTGAAGGGAATGAAAATAAATGTAACTGTGGCTAACCAGTCGGTGTCAAAAAAGGTACGGATGGCTATCCACAACGGTGTGTTGGTACCTACACTTATGTATGGAAGTGAAAGTTGGGTATGACAGAAGAAACATGAAAGTAGAATAAATGCTGTAGAAATGCGTTCCTTGCGAAGTATGTGCGGTGTAACTCGGAATGACAGATTGAGAAATAGTGTGATAAGAGAACGTTGCGGCTTAAAAGACGATGCAGTGACGAGAATTGAGAAGAATATGCTGAGATGGTTTGGGCATGTCGAGAGAATGGATGAAAGGCGACTAACAAAAAGGATTTTGCATTTTCATTGTTAAATTAAATATTAGAGGAAAATTATTATTCTTTCTTATTTTTCAAATATAGCCATATGCCTCCGTAAAATGAGCTTTTACCTAAATGCGTTTCGAACCGACATACTGTCAAACTATTAATTTACCGAACTAATGAGCAATCGCTGTAGGGGTTTTTGCAACAGGGTTTTTCGCACAAACGTTACGTCGCACCAATAAAGTATCGATGGAATAAAACATCGCTTATCTGAATTACCGACACCCCGTGTTCAGTATAATAAAAATCTATTCTAAGTACAACTTTCGAAATCAAGTAGGCTTCCCAGTATATCGGTTAATGATAATATTAACCTGCCCTTTGCACTGAATAAGTGCAATTTATTGCGTAATTTCAACAAAATTTGTCCAGCAGTATTGACATGAAGCTCGGATACATACACAGAAACACAGAGATAGTAACTGCCTCCTTACTAGTCCAATAGTCGTAAGGGCGACTGCTTCGCTAGAGGTCCTGTGTTATATTCCCAGATCCGACAAAGTTCGGAATTTGAATTTGTGCCCGGTTAATGGCAATAGGCTCGCCCTCTATTATCCTGACCAGGTGATAAATATAACGGCGAACTATGAGTGTGCTATAGTACACCGCTGCTTAATCCTTTGGGGAATACAGGCATGATGGTATGGTATGTTAACAAATCTAAAATAATAGTTTTGTAATAACATAAGCATGTCAAATGAAAACGTGACACTAACAGAACTGCCGTGGTCTAAAACATTGAAATCAATGGTGTGCACACGGGTACACATCAAACTATAAATTACAGTATAAGATGACCTCGTAATGAGCAGGTTTTCCGTAGAATGAGAGAAATGCAATTACAGAGTAAATAAAAAAAAAAAACTATCGGTTGTGACAGAAAATTAGAGCCTGAAAATAGCAATCCTAGATTTACTGTTGCGAATCTGCACATTGCTCATATGAGGGATTCTATTCCGGCCTGAGTTATGAACTTCAAACTACACTTCAACTACAAACCGCTGAAAAATTATGGTACCATCATCTCAGATACAGTGGTTTGAAAAAAAAAACAGTTTATGTATCGAAGCTTAAGGGCCTTGCTTATTAAGAGGTGATAAGTCACCTCTTCATAAACAGATCCTCGCGGCTATCAGAAAGGCCGCAAGAAAAAAAAGGATACAAATACTTTCTACGCGATGCTTATTCTAAACGCAGACGGACTACAAAGCTGCCTGTGGATGCAACAGCTCACGACAAAAATTTCATAAATCAGTATGAACACGCAACGGAGTCACTAGAATGTTATTATTGGCACTGAGACCTGGCTAGAACATTAACATTAGCGATGGCAAAATATTGGACGTAGGTTTTATTATTACCGCAAAATTAGACCCTCCAAAATTCTTAGTAACAACGGAGCAGGTGTACTGGTGGATGTTTCAAAGTCAATGGTATCCATGTACATAACAACTGATTGATATTTTGTACATTAATATGCAGTTATTACGTGCTTGTCTCGCGTGGTAGTTCAAAACACACAACCGATCTCAGTGAGGCACAGTTATGTATATGATCCTACTATGTTTATTTCATCGTAGTTATCAATGGGCAGAATAGTTACACGGAATCTAATAATCAATCATCCTTATCATTTTTGTGCAGGGCTTAAAAAACCTGTCAAGTGCGAGTTTGAGTTACGCAGCGACGGTTCTTTACAATAATTATGCAAAGAAAATATATGTAATATGGTAAGGACGAACAGGCTCTGGGAGATAGCCTTATAGCGGGCCCTCAATTGCAACATCAGTAGGCTCATGCGGCGAGACCTCCGGCACTCAAATACTCTCCGGGTAATGGAGGCTATTGAGCAGAATCTGGGGTCAAAAGTCTTTGCCCAACAATTGAGAAGGCCCCATCTGACGAAGCTAAAAAACATCATCTGGCAACACCATTACCACAAAGCCGGAGATTCTCTTCGAGATATAGGACTTCTATGGCCGATTATACGACTCGCATGCTCCACGACTGCAAACCAGTTCCGAGGACTCCAGAGCCATATTAACCCGCCATTACACAAACGAGCTGCCGGAAGTCAGCCTCGACGATATCGAGATGATCTCGATATAGTCGAGGCTGACTTAAAAATGTCAAGCAACTTAAAAATGGAAAACAGGAAAGAAAAAATGGAAAACAGAAAAAGACGGACTCACTACGGAGCTTCTGAAAGCGGCAGGCAGACCTGTACTTCGGGAGCTCCAGAAGCTTTTTAACTCTGCTCTGAACGACGGGAGAACTCCAAAGGCGTGGAACAGAAGCGTGTTAATACTGCTTTTCAAAAAGGGGACAAAACTCTCCTTAAGAACTACAGGCCTATCTCGCTTCTAAGCCATGTCTATAAGCTATTCTCGAGGGTAGTCTCAAATCATCTAGCAAGAAGACTTGACGAGTTTTAACCTCCGGAGCAGGCTGGGTTTCGAAGGGGTTGCGGGGTCATAGACCACATACACACGGTGCGGCAAGTTATACAGAAGACCGAGAAGTATAACTTTCCGCTGTGTCTTGCATTTGTGGACTATGAGAGAGCCTTTGACTCAATCGAGACCTGGGCTGTTTTGGAGGCCCTGCAGCGATGCCAAGTGATGACATCGATGCTTGTACTAAGCCGCGACTATGTCCTTCGAAGTACAGACAAAACACATCCAGCTTCGTCGGGGAATGAGACAAGGGGATGTTATATCCCCTAAATTTTTCATTGTTTAAGATGCTGGATTGGAACGGTATGGGCATAAACGCAAATGGCGAGTACATCTCACACCCGCGATTCGCCGATGATATAGTCCTCATGGCGGAGTCACTGCAGGATCTCGAACTAACACCGATTTAGATGACGCCTCATCGGTCTTGGGATGAATATAGATAAAACTAAGGTTATGTAAAACGACCTTGTTACCCCAGGACCGGTCGTTGTAAATGGGTTGGGTCTCGAAGTTGTACAGGAATATGCCTACCTAATAAATTTATTACACAGGCAACCAGTGGAATTTTTTCGACGACGTCTGTGGCCTATTGCTGATCGCGAGGTCGTGGTTTCGATTCCCACAGTACACAAACATTTATGTAGAACACAAGTTTTTGTGTTTGACTGGCTGTTTCTTATGTATTATTACATTCTCTAGTCCCCACAGTAACAGCTCTGCCTAGTTTGGAACTAGATAATGCTGTGTAAAATGACCAAAAACGTTTATTTATCTTTAATGTTGTTACAATATCTGGAGACGTACCTGCTAAAAGGTTTTTAAAATACTTTAATGAACCGAAGTTATTAGTAGATAAAGAATAATATTATCAGCACTAAATAATATAAAACTTCTAGTCTTAAGAAACTGTTATCAACATTTTGGTTGATATAAATAGCAGGTCTGTAGTTGACACTGATACAGTGACCAGTGGACAGTAAACATGCGGATCATCGCTTTGTTGGCTCTATGCGTAGCGGCGGTGACAGGTATGCTATTATAATAATTTGTTCTTGGTTGAAGTCAATATCTAGTACTTAGCTTATACAATAATCATATTCTGAAAAGAGTTTTCCAAATTAATGTTTATATAAGAAACTAAAATCACTAAATTACTGTAAATGAATGAAATAATAATTTATTTTTAGCCGTTCCCGCGAATCCCCAACGGATTGTTGGTGGTTCCGTCACAACTATTACCCAATACCCTTCCATCGTCGCTCTCCTCTATTCATGGAATTTGTCCACCTATTGGCAGAGCTGCGGTGGTACCATTATTAACAACAGATCCATCCTAACTGCTGCTCACTGCACAATGTAAGTATAATTATGCTATCATGGTTTTTATTGTAATCAAAGAATTCGAAAATTTAACAGATACATTGAATATGATACATACAATAAATTATGGTTAAATAAAATTAGTAGTGTACTAATCGATAGTAGCGCTAACAAAATTACGGCCACGTTCAGCAAAGCAATGCCATGTCGAAAATGAAATGAAAGAACATCAAGCTCGAGCTTCAACTGCTTTGCGAATCATTGGAAAAAATATTCAAAAAAAAAGTCCACATCATTCCAGGCTTAAGCCTGGAATTATTTGGAGAAGTCCGCTTTATAGAATAGCTTAGCCCAAGGTAGTAGAACGCTTTATTCCATGTGATCTCCTTACTGGCGGTGTGGTACGTTGGTAAGATTCACATCATCTACAGAGCGTCGCGGAAGGAAATAGATTTAACATTTAAAAAAAAGTACTAGTGGTATTACTTTATATTTTGCATTATAATATAATTATATTTATTCTTTACAGCGGAGATGCCGCCAATAGATGGAGAACTCGTGTAGGCTCCACTTTCGCCAACAGCGGTGGCGTTGTTCATAACTCTGCCTCTATCATCAATCACCCTAGCTACAATTCTAGGACCTATGACAATGATGTAGCCATTATTCGCCTTGCCAGCACTATTACTTTGAACAATAATGCTCGAGCCGCTCCCATTGCTGGAGCCAACTATAACCTCGGTGATAATCAAGTAGTCTGGGCTGCTGGATGGGGAACTACTTCCGTAAGTAAATTAATTAATCGGTAACGATTTAAAAAACAGTAATTTATCTTTAAAGTTATTTTAGCGAATGAAAAATTCGACTCGGGGCAGGTTTCGAACCTGCGTCTGCTGGTTCAATACACTTGATGCTATGACTAACTAAGCTACCGCGAGTCTCATCAGCCAGGTTGATATTTTAACAATAATTTTTCACTAATTAGTTTTTTTATTATTTCACAGGCTGGAGGATCCGCCTCTGAGCAGCTGCGTCACGTCCAGATTTGGACAGTCAATCAAAATACTTGCGCTCAGCGTTATGCGTCTGCGGGCTCAACTATTACTGCCAACATGTTGTGCTCCGGCTGGCTTGACGTCGGCGGTCGCGACCAGTGCCAGGGTGACTCCGGCGGTCCTCTCTACCACAATGGTGTCGTTGTCGGTGTCTGCTCATGGGGCAGGGGTTGTGCATTGGCCTTCTTCCCCGGAGTCAACGCTCGCGTTTCTCGTTTCACTGCTTGGATCCAGTCAAACGCTTAATAAGTAATTTTTGAAATAAATTATATGAACCATTATTGTTTGTATGAATGTAAAGAAAGTACCCTCAATAATCTAAATTCGAGAGTGCCTGATCAGGAACGGGGGCTTCGAACACCTTTCAATGATTCGTTTATTTAATTTGCGTATAATAATCGTTTATTTCGTTTTAAATTTTACATGTAGTTCCGTGGCCGTGAATAGTATGTCTGTCGAGTATTTAAACGCTTCTTACAAAGGCTTCTAACAGCTGTCAAATCGCCTCCTCTATTCGTCACTAGGTGGCGCTAGTAGCTGCGAGTGCGCGCGGCGACATGCCCCCGGCCTTGGGAGCACCGACTCCCAACGTTGATGAATCTGCCTTCAGTTGAGTTTCTTCAGGCTGTAGCGGCAAGGGACATATTTTAGCGAATGCCCTTCGCGTGGTCCCCGTTGCAGTGTAGATGTCTGCGACACGGGAGACTCCGTCAGCACCTGGGAACACCTTGGTTATACGTCCAAGCCGCCATTTGAGGGGTGGCAAATTGTCGTCCTTGATCAGAACTAGACTGCCCAGAGAGATATCGGGATGTCTAGCCTTCCATTTTGTTCTGAGTTGGAGTTCTGATATATATTCTCTAGACCACCGTTGCCAGAAATGCTGACGTAAATGCTCGATACGATGATAGCGGCTGAGTCGTGTCGTCGATGCATCAGTCACATCTTCGGTTGGTGGAGCAGTTAACGGCCGGCCTATGAGGAAATGACCAGGAGTGAGAGGAGTGAGGTCGGCAGGATCGGTGGATAAGGGTGTCATTGGACGGGAGTTAAGAACGGCTTCGATTTGTGTTAAAACCGTGCTTAGTTCCTCGTACGTCAGCTTTGCATTACCGACCACGCGCCTAAGATGATGCTTACATGACTTTATCCCACTCTCCCATAGGCCTCCAAAATGTGGTGAATAAGGTGGAATAAATTGAAATTGAATGCCATCATTGGTGGCAAAGTCGACTATATGATTTGAATTATTGAGAAGGAAAGAAGATAATTCTTTAGCGGCACCTACGAAATTTCTGCCGTTGTCAGAATAAATAGAATTCGGTTTGCCTCTTCGGCTAATGAAACGTTTAAGCGCTAAAATATATTCTTCAGAAGATAGACTAGTGACGAGTTCTAAGTGCACAGCTCGAGTTAAAAAACAAATAAAAAGACATACGTAGCATTTCTCGAGTCGGGCACCTCTGCCCTTACGATTTAAAATCATCATCGGACCTGCATAATCCACTCCCGTACGAATAAATGGAAATCCAGCATCTAAACGTTCGGACGGTAAGTTGCCCATCAGTGGGCTTAAAGTCTTACCCCTAATTCGCGTACAAATCACACATTCACGCACGATTTTACGAACTAGATTTCTAGCACTTAACAACCACCACCTTTCACGAATACTTGATAAAAGTAGTTGTGGGCCGGCGTGAAGTAAACGTTTGTGCTCATGTCGGACCAATAGAATGGATAAATGATGTTTGCTGCACAACAGAATTGGATGTTTTTTATTAAAATCAAAATTAGTTGAATTACTAAGTCTACCTCCTACACGAATTAACCTTTTATCGTCTAAAAATACGTTTAATCCTAAAATACGATTCATTTCTCGTATATTAGTCCGTATTGGCACATTATTTATTAAACAATTATACACCTCAGGAAATGATTGTCCTTGAACAAATCTAATTAGCACGCGCTGTGACTCATTCAACTCATCAACTGATAAGAAACGGGTTTTATACACAGGTGCTCCACTGCGTTTCGTAGCTTTACTAATAAATCGCAATACATATGCCCATATACGTATAACTTTGTTGAAAGATGAGTAATTTTCGTATTTAATTAAATCCCATGAACGAATACAGACAAAATTTTGAATATTACATTTTAATTCTGGTAAATTGTTAGTATTAATTAAATCATTATGTATTTTATCATTATAAAAATTATCATTATTAAATTGAAGATAAGGCGGACCGTTCCACCATAAATTACTACTAATTAATGAATCGAGTGGTAACCCCCTAGACAACAGATCAGCTGGGTTCTCACTGCTGGAGACATGTAACCAATTCGAATCACCGGTGTTTTCGTTTATCTCTGTGACCCGGTTCTGTACGAAAGTTTTCAACAAATGAGATGACATGTTAACCCAACCAATGACAATTGTTGAGTCGGTCCAGAAGTAACATTTAGTAAAAGATAGTTGTAATGAGTCCCTTATCTTTTTATAAAGTCTCGCGCCTACTAGTGCACCGCAAAGTTCAAGTCGGGGTATACTGAGTGACTTTAAAGGTGCAACCTTGCTTTTTGCGCACAGTAGTCTAACAGAGACCTCCGAGTCTGCATCATATGAGCGGATGTAAGCACAAGCCCCGTATGCATTCTGTGATGCATCGGTAAATATATGAAGTTCCTTGTGTTGTACATCACTGTTCAGGGCATGTCGTGGAATTTTTAATTGTTCTAAATATTTTAATGTACCAGAAAAGCTATTCCATGCTGCGGCAATATCAGATGACACTGAAGTGTCCCAATCAAGTTTACTAAGCCATAACCTTTGCAATAATATTTTAGCCATAATTACTGCTGGCGAAAGTAAACCGAGCCGGTCATATTTATATTTGCGAAATAATAGATAACATCATTCGTTTAGTTAAATTTGATTTATTCGAATAATCGTTTATTTTAGTTGTATAGCATAGTTCGTCACTAGTGTTATTCCAACCTATACCCAGTGTTTTGTTCTGTGTATGTTCTCCTGCAAACAAATGCTCGGGTGCACTACTAGTGACGTCAGCGTTAAATGTCCACTTACGAAGTGAAAAACATCCTGATTGCAAAACCTTTGCTATTTTTTCACAGATCGTTAATAATTGTTGATGATTATCACTTCCCGTAATTAAATCATCTACAAAAATATCTTTGGTGATAATGCGCGCTATCAATTCATCGTCACACTCTAACGCAAGCTGCTGTATACAGCGCATACTGAGGTAAGGTGCCGATGCCGTTCCGTAAGTCACCGTATTAAGTTGGTACACTTTCAGAGGGTCTATTGGCCTTTCCCGCCAAAGTACGAGCTGCAATGATCGTTGATCCGGTTGGATCAAAACTTGCCGAAACATTTTCTCCACATCAGCGGTTGCTACATATTTGTATTGCCGAAACCGCAGAAGTATAGAAAAAATGTCATTTTGCAAAGCTGGACCCGGTAACTGGATGTCGTTTAACGATTTACTGGATGAAGTAGCGGCACTAGCGTCAAAGACGACTCGCAGCTTAGTTGTCGTACTGCTTTCCTTAAATACTCCGTGATGCGGCAGGAAATAGTACGGTTTATTAAAATCGTGTATATGACTCATGTGACCCAAAGCTTCGTATTCACTCATGAAGTCACAATACATTCGTTTAAACTCGGGTGAACGTTCAAGTTTACGTTCAAGCGAGAGGAACCTACTTTTTGCTAGATTATATGATTCACCTAAAATTTCGGGCGATTCCTTGAATGGGATGCGCACAGAAAATCTACCATCTGATTCACGTTTTGTCGTTTTATTATATAAGTCCTCACATAATCGCTCTTCATGTGTAAGAACATTAATTGATGGTTGTACATTCTCTATTTCCCAAAATCGTTTAAGTTGTTCGTCTAATAATTGATTGAAATTACAATGAATTTGTATGGAATTGTTTTGACTTTTATTTTTCGTATATAACGGACCAGACAATAACCATCCAAACTTTGAATTTTGGAGGTATGGACCGCTTACCAATCGAATTCTACTGTCGTCTATAATTTCCCAGAACAGATCCGCACCAATCAACAAATCTATTTCCGACGGATTGTGATAAGTGGGGTCTGCTAGTTGGATATTTTTTGGAATACGTATAAGATCGGTATTTATGCTCATCGAGGGCAAACTGGACGTTATGCGCTTCAAGACGAAACATCGTACCTTTTTACTATAATCGTTTATTTTGGAACTTATAACTATTTCGCATGACTCGTTACAATGAGTCACCGATTGAGAGACGCCTGATATACGAATAGTGGACTGTATAGAAGTCGTATTTAATTGTTTTCTAAGTCTATTTGATATAAAACAGTGTTGACTGCCATTATCTAATAGCGCTCGGGCTGTATGCACTCGTTTATCCTTATCTATAATATTCACTAATGCGGTGCACAACAAAACCGGTTGCAACGGATGACGTAACGAATCGTCGTCCGCGCTGCCATATGTGTCGTGCATATCTATAGCTAAGGTATGCACCATAGTCGACGAGCAGTTACGTGACGTATCAGGATCAGCTGTGCGTTCGTTATGCACACATTCAACACTGTTATTGTTTGAATTACTTAAATGAAGCAAAGTATTATGTTTGGCTTGACATTGCCTGCAAGGCCCAAACAAACAATCTGTAGACGAATGTCCTGCACGTAGACAGTTACAACATAAACGTTTCTCATCTACAAACTTTATTCTATCTTTAACAGATAAATTTAAAAATTTATAACACGTATAAAGTGCATGACTATCACTACACGAGGGACAGCTATTAGCGATACGTTTACTACTTTTATAATCGGAAGACTTATGTTTGGAATTTGCGCCACCTGCAGTTACATAGCTATGCACTTGTACATTATTTTTGTTCTGAGAAACTTTAGATTCATTTAGAACGGAAGGCTTTGTTTGCGATTTACTGTGACTGGCGTTTATCATGTCTAACATGTCCGCTTTGTTTCTTAAAAATGATAACAAATCCTCTAGTTTTAACTTTTTATTGTTGCCGAAATTAATAGAACCTTTATGTTTCTCCCAGTCACGCTCGGTAGATGAATCTAATTTAGTTGTAATTAGGAAGATAATAATCGTATCCCATGAATCAGTGGGTTCATCTAACGTTTTTAGAGCCCGTAAATTCCTCAGAACTGTATCGATTAATTTCCTTATTTGCATATGTGATTCCTGCTTTAAAGGCTGAATCGAAAATAAAGATTTTAAGTGGTTGTGTACCAGAAGTCTAGCATTATGATAACGATTTTCTAACAATTCCCAAGCGTGTTTATAATTATTAGCCGTAAATTCTAAAGCACTTATCACTTGGGACGCACTACCGGTGAGTGAGGAACGCAAATAATGAAACTTCTGAATTTCATTTAAATCTGTACGTTCATGGATCATTGTTACATATGTATTTCTATATTCTAACCAATGATCAAATAGCCCATCAAATGATGGCAGTTTAATATCAGGGAGTTTCAAATTAGTTCGAGATATACGACCGTTGGGTTTTGAATTTGAACTGTCACTAGTCTCTCCAATTTCAATAAAATTTTCGGTAATGGCTAAAATGTCAAAATACAGGGACTCAAAAGATTCTACGTAATCAAAATTAGACGGTGCTTCGGACTCAGAGCGAAGCAACTCAATTTGATTCTCAATCTCATTGAACGTCTTAAAATGGTCTTTAGCAGCTTGCATTCTGAACTTAATTTGTTTAATTTGTAATGGAGATGGGCTACTATCCTCAAAAGCGTCTAAATATTTTTTAAGTTGGGTCAAACGGCATTTTAAGTTACCTCTTTGTTTCTTGAGGTCAGAGAGGTCACTAGACCGTTTCCTAGTTGGAGAAACTGAATAAGCAGGAGAAGGCGCTGTTAATTTATCATCACCACCCATTTTAAAGGCCTACTATAAGAATAGGTTAAAGTACTTACGGTTTAGGACTCGAATAGGTAACCTGGCTCCGGCGGGTGGAGCAGCGTACACTAACTTCTGGAATGCACACAAAATCACGGTTTTAACACTAATCGCATAGGAAAGGTGAAGACGGGATCAAAGACCTGACCGTTGAACTGATGAAGACGATTTTCACTCGAAGGCACTGGTACGTTGGTGCGATGACTTGCAAAATCACGACTTCTTGGCTATTTCTCTCGTCGTATCCGGCTCGAAGGACCAAATGATCAGGAACGGGGGCTTCGAACACCTTTCAATGATTCGTTTATTTAATTTGCGTATAATAATCGTTTATTTCGTTTTAAATTTTACATGTAGTTCCGTGGCCGTGAATAGTATGTCTGTCGAGTATTTAAACGCTTCTTACAAAGGCTTCTAACAGCTGTCAAATCGCCTCCTCTATTCGTCACTAGGTGGCGCTAGTAGCTGCGAGTGCGCGCGGCGACAGTGCCTTACACGTACTTTTTTTTAATTGAGTAAACTGCTTTCTTAATTGTTTACCAGATAGTAAACTGGGAAGTTATTAATAACCTCTTCCTGTTTTTAAGCCGTAAAATGTAGGACACTTATTCTTAATTACATGAATCTGTATAATTTACATAATTATAAGCCATAGGTCTAGAATCCAAAGCTCGCCATAATTAACATTACTATAATTAATTAATCACTGGCTTGGAACGGTGACGGAAAACATCGCGAGGGAACTTGCTTAAGAAATTTTCTCAATGGTGTGTGCAGTTTGCAAACTCGGATTAACCTATTGTGATGGATTATAGCCTAAACCCACTCATTCTGAGATGAGACCCGTGCGCAGTAGTATTATGCGATTCAAGTAAGAATAGGACTGACCTCGCGCCATCTTGTGACGTCATAATTAGCTGTCAATTCAAAACAAGCTAGAGGTAGGGTGAGCAAAACAGATACTTTTGAAATAATATTTTATGTATGTATTTAAAATATTCCACCGAATGTCATTTAAAAGAAAAATAGGATTTTAATACCAACACAGGTAATAAAATTAAAGATAACGTCGCCTTGAAATGTTTCCCTTTGCCGGTATTTGTTTTTTTAATTTGTTTCAGCCAATCGTCACTGGTAATTGAAGCAACGGCTTTCTCAATTTAGCTTTCTAATTGTTAAACATTATTTTCTGCCACCCTCCGTTTAATCAGGTGCTAGATATATTCAGTTGGATTTAAATCACAATTGTAGGGTGGCAGCCTAAAAATTTCTAAGCTAGGAGTTTAAAATATTGTCTATATTATTATAGTTTTTGGCGGTTTGTGTCGGGCGCAGAGTTCCAGATTTGCTATTACTGCTCATAAATATATTATAAAGTTTTAAAATTTTATAAAATAATTTTATAAAATTTTAGAAGAAGATAAGGCCGCCCATTGTATATTATGTTATAAATTAAGTTGTGTCCATATAATGTATTTTTAACGGTGTACAATAAAGTATATATAAATATAAATAAATAAATAATTTATTATTCTTTGCAAGCTGTACTTTTTTGACAGATTGCGGTCATTCATTTTGAGGTCATTGACGTGCCTATTCTTATTTGAAACGCATAGTAGGACAGTGGGTTGCTGATACATCTATAAAACCAATCATTACGCAGAATTTTTAACTTATTGTACAAAAATAATGTGTAAAAAGGCGGTTTTAATCTTAATGCTGAAGGCATTTTCTACCAGACAATCATTCGGTGATGCAGAGACTTTTATAAATGGTAGGTAGATGCACCAAAAGATTAGGGGTGAGAGGTAATACCCGAACAATACCGCTCAAACACTATAAACTTATATATATAATAATTATGTATGTAATTGTAAGTTAATTCCTATGTTGCTCTTTATCATGGTGTGCAATAAAGATTATTCTATCTATCTATATGTAACTAAGCTGATCAACCAATATGCCAGGTTAAGCGGCGCTAATTGTGGTCAGTCTGTGGTTGGGTGATCATTCCTAACACGTCGAGACCCTACCGTGTCTCGGAGAGCACGTGAAGCCGTCAGTTCCGGTTATCATACGATGACCTATGACAATCGTTAGAGGTAGTCTATAGCCCAAAAAGTCTGACAACCAGTCTATCCTAAGGATATCGGTATTACCCAGAAATTGGGTTGCAGGGTCTGATGACAGTTGCTTAGTATAAAACTAGCGACCCGCCCCGCTTCGCACGGTTGCAATATGCACATATATATACTTGTATTATACATATAAACCTTCCACTTGAACCACTCTATCTATTAAAAAAATCTGCATCGAAATACGTTGCGTAGTGAAACTTCTTTTTACGGATTTTATCGCGTTATATTGATATTATTAATCCAATTATAGCGTCCATGTTCACGGGTAGACTCTAGGTCCAGGTCTACCCGTGACCATGGACGTTGTTAAGGGTCCGAAACGTCGAGAAATCTGTAAAAAGTAGTTTTATTTCAATGTATAATATTAGCGTAATTGTCAGAAATCAATACGTTGCGTAGTTTTAAAGATCTAAGCATACAATCATAGGGAAAGACAGACAGCGGGAAGCGGCTATTTTATACTATGTAGTGATACTGTTATGCAGCCGCATCACTGGAAGCTGACCCCAATATAGTTGGGAAAAGGCTCGGAGGAAGACATATCTATAAATATAATATAATAAGAATTTAAGTTCAACGGATTTAACGGAGGATTGAGAAGAATATGCTGAGATGCTTTGGGCATGTCGAGAGAATGGATGAAAGGCGATTAACAAAAAGGATTTATATGGCGAATGTCAGTGGAACCGCCGAGAGGGGACGCCCTAGAAAAAGATATACCGACCTTATTGGTGAGGTTCTTCTAAAAGGTCAGGTGTGTAGTACTCGCAACCGGCGTGTATGTATGACAAGATGTATGAATGTGGTCGAAGCGAAAGAAGTAAGTATGCAAGAATCGTAGCAAGTGGCGTTCTTCAGTTTCTGCCTACCCCTATGGGAAGAAGGCGTGAGTGTATGTATGTAAGTTTAACGTTTCTGTACATTGCTTAAATTTACAAAAACAACTAATTTGAGGGACTGAGAATAAGTATCACAATACATTTCTATCATTAAAAAAAAATGTCTTTTTGTCGGTCGGTTTGTCTATCTGTCTGTTTGTATGTTTGTCTGTGAGTTTGAGTACACATATCGTAACTACTGAATTTATTAAAAGGAACTGAATATCTTGGCGCCACGTTTAGGCTATTTCATTAAAAATTATTAATTTTAACTATTTATAACAATAATCTTGAAATATAGCTTGAGATGGTATTTAAATTTTAAAATAATTCTAATTAAATTTTACATTCATTTGTTTTTCCTATTAATACCTAATAGCTCTCATGTTTTCCTACATATAATTTATCGGTGAATATTTCTATTTTTTAAATTACTGTTATTATTTGTCTGTAAATCTTCCTTACGATAAATAAATAATATTTTCAGATTCGAAGTCGTGGGTAAAAGCAGTATGTAATACTTAGAAAAACAGCTATCGTCGATTGATAAGAAATCAAAGAATATAACTACAGTAGTTGACGATTGACGAAAGCAATTGAAATTATCTATTAAGTATACAAGTATACTTAATAGATAATTACTATCTTAGTTTAGATAAAGACAAATCTATGAATCGGTGCACTTAGTATAAATGACCGATGCGTAGCCGATTCTATACGTTGGTGCTTCGTTGAACATCATGCGTGGAGTCATCGTCTTACTGGCTGTAGGCCTCACCGCCATAGTCGGTACGTATTGCTATACAAATCTGCTTTTTATTATAAAGGTTGTTTGGATTTTTTTCCGGGGATTAGGGGTCATTTGCCAGGTTCCAACCAGAGAACCAATTTCCCAAATGTCACGGCAATTGAGATAGATTTATTTTTCGTTTTTATCTCAAAATCGTCTTTAAATCGTCATAAAAAAAAATTATGGTTGTAATAGCACAAATTAATTAATTATATATTGTACTTAAAATACATAATTCTTAAACTAAGGACTTATGACAGATTTCGGCCCGACATTTTTTGTACAGACGCCAGCACATCAAGCTACCACAAACTGTCAAATTTCTTTGATAGATTTTCAACTTTAATACGACATAATCATCTATTGGGAAAATTTTATAGTTTTGGATAGCTTGACCTGCTGGCGTCTGTACATTCTAGTTGCGAAATTCAGTCTATTAACAAGAATTCAAGTCTTTTAGCTTTCTGATAATTTCATAGATAAACCCAATAAATAACACTATCAAGATCTACAAGATCTAGCGTAGCTGTCACGCTTAGGACCTAGACTAACGATGCAAGAAATTTGACAGTAAATTGATGCTGAATCGTACCTGCTGGTTTATTTAAATTCGTTATGTAAATATTGACGTAAAACATCCTTCGTGTTTTAGCTATACCTACAAGGCAATCAGTGATCGTGGGTGGTTCGATAACTGTTGTCAGTGAGTACCCCAGTATCGCTGGACTGCTGTATTCCTCCAGCGGTAACAGCTTCAACCAAGCATGTGCAGGCACCATCGTTACTTCCAGGGCTATTCTCACTGCTGCACATTGCGTTTAGTGAGTATAACTCAGTTATTTAAGTTTTTACTCTGCGTTGTGTAAGCTTAAATCCTGAAGGAAAACGTTATTCTGAAATCTACATGCCTTAAAGTCAAGGTCAAATGTTTTATTTCATAGCACTTTTGAAAAGTCAGAACTAGTTGCACGGTTCCAAAAAGTGGGTCTCATGGAGAAGAAGCGGCAAGAAACTTCATAGACACTCTTTTTAAAAACAACATGATTACAATGTTAATCTTGGTTTACAATGTTTTTTATGAATAGTTAACGAGAACAGTTTTATGTGTAATAAATTAATCCAGAATAATAAACAGAAAATAATTAGATAAAAAAGGTTGCCATTGACCACTCCACTCCTTAACGTTTCAATAAAGTTTATCAGAATTGGTCATTACGACCTGACAACTTGTGCTAGCTCCTAAATCCAAAAGATAGCCTGTTGGTTGATCTTGTAAGCAATGACAGTCTAGTTAATATTAAAACATTGAAAGATAAATTATAAGTCTTAAACTCCACGAACCACCTCTGACTTTTCGAAATAATTTGGGTACTAATAATATACTACGTATAACTCGCTTAAACAGTAAAGGAATACTTCATGTCTGAAAGATTTCGTACACGGCGCGGCTTGTAATGATGCGTGACCGGATTCAAACTCGAGACTTGACTTGGCAGTCCAATGGTCATATCACTAGGCTGTCACTGCTTATTAGAGTATAATAAACATACATACAATAGAACAGCGCGAAATCTGATATTTATTTATATTTGGAATATAATAAACCGCGCATCAAATAATTACTGATTGAGTGACAAAATTACTGATTGAACAGCTAAATACAGATATCGGTTAGCTTAGAACTGTGATCACACATCAGAACCAAAACCAAATCTGAATGTTTTGAAACCAAAGGGATAACTAGTAGGCAAGATAGTGTATATAACAATATTTTGAGGTGACTATTTTGCTGTGCAATAAGTATTTTTGCTTAGGTTTGGGAATTATTTTTTATACAAAACGTATTTTTTTTTAATTTGCGGTTAAATAGCCTTAATATTCTGTTTCATGTTTATATAGCGGTGACGCAGCTTCTAAATGGCGTGCTCGAGTGGGAAGCAGCTGGGCCAACAGCGGGGGTACGGTTTACACGTTAAGCTCTTTTGTCATCCACCCTGGCTTCACGTTGCGGACCTTGAACAACGATGCCGCCATCCTACGTACTGCTAGTGCCATTGGTTACAGCAACGTAGTGAAGTATGCTTCAATAGCTGGTGCTACCTACACCCTCCCCGACAATCAGGTCGTCTGGGCCGCTGGGTGGGGTACTACTACCGTTAGTATTTTTGTTTTTCATAGCTAATCTTGAAAACTTGTTTCATCGTATCAAAAGAAGGGCTTCCTACGGGTTTCGGTCTCCCCTGTCCCATATCGAAGTCACTAAACCGACTCCGGACTCAAGTGGGTAGGAACCCCCAAACCATGTCGCATCTACTCTCCAGGTCTTTGTGCCACCGAAAACGCCGTGAATGTGGTGATATTCAGGGATCGTCAAATCCTACTAATATTATAAATGTAAAAGTTTGTGAGGATGAAAACTAGTTTAATTATAAAATACTTGTTCCATCTACACGAAGAAGAAGAAAATCTTATCAAAAACAAGACCAAATACTACTAAGTAGCCACTCCCGTATTGGATCATTGAGCTAGCAGAATTAGTAACGATAACATTGTAAAGTTACCTGATTAAATACCGGAGAGAGATAACGCCAGCTGCCTAGTCACGTGCATTCATTCACTTTCAATAAGCCCTTATCTATTGATGATTAAAGAACGACATAGTATGGTCATAAGTACAGTCAGCAAAAGAGATTGGTATACAGGTAGCGAATGAAATCTGCATCTTTACACAGATTGTGATTTATATAATTACCCGTCAATGGGTTTAATGTGTAGCAGCTTACAATACCTGCGTTTTGACAGATATTTCGTGATACATTATTACACAATCTTTAACAAAACACAGATGTTTAATTAGCTGCCTGTATACTTAACTCTTTAGTCGACCGTACATAAAAGCAACTAAACATATTTTGGGCAAGGAAGCGTGAATCAATATCGTGTTTTATACTTTTTTTTGCAGGCCGGTGCTATACCTTCTGAACAACTTCGGCACATCCAAATGTGGAGCATCAATCAATATTCTTGTGCTTTCCGCTATGCCACGATAGGCGCCAATGTTACTGCTAACATGCTCTGCGCTGGTTGGCTTGACATCGACAGTCGTGCTCAGTGCCAGGGAGACTCCGGTGGCCCCCTCTTCCATAATGGCATCTTAGTCGGTATCTCATCGTGGGGTTACGGCTGTACCAATGTAATGTATCCTGGTGTCAGCGCGCGTATTTCCAGCCTCACTACGTGGATTCAGTCAAACACTTAATTAGATTATATTGACCAGATCCGTTCGCTGTTTGTGTATCTTTTGATTATTTACGTTTTAATTGTTTTAATCGATTGTTAACGCCTTTAATTATATCTTGTGAAATTGTTTATACCTAATTAAATTCGGGTAATAATACCTACTCGTTGAACGAAACTAATTGTGATATGAGAAATACAAGTGACAGATTTATTTTATATTATCAGATTTAGATTATTTTTATGGACAATTTGTTCCTACACAATGTGATTATTAATATCATCATCAACCCTTACACTGTCCCACTGCTAGGTATGGGTCTCCTTTCAAAATGAGCAGAATTAGGTTATCGCCCACCACGCTGGCCAAGTGCGGGTTGGCTACTTTACACACCGTCGAGAAATTCTATAAGGCATGCAGGTTTCCTCACAATGTTTTGTTGCACCGTTAAAGCGCGTGATAATTAAACGGAGATTGGATTTATGCTCGGCCCCCACTTCATGGGAACTAAACATACCGACGAACTATGCGTATACTACTGTGGTTCGCCTCTGCTTTTAAACCCTTTAGGAAATACAGGCATGATGAATGTATGTACGAAATGGTGGGCTTATAATAAGTGCCTCCATTTCCTCTAACTAAAATGCACTACTAAACAGACTGTAGAAATATTATCTCTTGCCGGAAATCACCTTCAAATAAATAATCAATTTGTACTTACAAATTAATTATGAGTGGATGAATGAAATAAGAATGTCAACAGCACCATCACGGAAGGTCGCCCTAAGAGGATATACGATGATCTTTTGGTGCAAGTCCTTCATTATGGTCAGCTGCGTAGTACTCGCAACCGACCATGTGTTCGTAAGGTGGTGGTAAAGAGAAAAACGTAAGAAAGTAGGTAGTTGAGAAGTAGTGCATATTGGGAGTAATTCTACTCAAATTGGAGCTGCCTGACTGGGGAAGTACCCCCGCCTTGCAGAAAATCGAAGTGAAATAACACTTGAGCTGTGTTGTTTTCCTTACGATGAGCAAGGTTGCCAGTGCTCCGCGAGGATACGTTGTTTCGGCAGAGAGGGAACTTTGACCCTTATACTGCAAGCCAACTCTTTCGTTTAACAGGGTCGGCAACGCGCAAGTGATACCCCTGGTATTGCAAGCGTCTATGGGCTACGGTAACCGCTTAACAACATGTGGGCTGTATGCTTAAAAAAGAAAAATATTGTTTTCAGCTGATACCCGATTTTTCCCAATCCCATAGGAATTAAAAAAAAAAAAACTGCCTTAGTACTCACCTAACTTACCTACTTATTTACCACTCTATCGAATCAAACACCGCAGTAATTATGTATTACTTTCATTTCTTGACTTGAAATAGCTAGCGTAGCTAGCTAGCTAGCTCTAGCTAGCGTCATAATATAATAAAGGAAAGTTACTTTTGTCAAAGTTGATTGATCTTGATGAAGTAAAAATTATTTATATATTCTTACGTCAAGATGCGGCCCATATATTTCTTTACTATTTTTCATAATAAATATGTACTTACATTCAGAAGAAATGTGGTCTTATGTGTATTCAACAACTTTGATTGTTTGCAAGAGTAGCGTGTTATTTTATAATAAATGATATATTGCTTTGGTAAAGATATCTATTATTATTATATCTCATGAACTCCGCATAAGAAGTTATTCGTATTTACGGCCTTATCCTTTATTAATTGTAATAATATTATCACTTAATAGCGTTTACACTCTACTTATTGTTATTATTGTTCAGCAGTATTTTCGTGAAGTTCCGAAATATAAACTGAAATACAGAGATAAAAAATAATAAACGTATTGCGATTCTTAAATATTTTTTGCTTTGTTACGATTTTATTAGTATTTTTTAGACATTATTTTGTTTCGAAAATGTGAACGTGACATTCTTTCAAGCTGAGTCTGGCACATGAAGGTGGAAATTGGAACAACACAAGTAAGGTCACCCAGCAGCGGATGATGATTCTTTCAAGCATTGACATGATATGGCACGAACTTCAAAAATATAAAAAAAAGGTGCGGGAACTATATAAAATTACACGCTGTATAAAACTGTAAATCAGGTTACTCACTCATTCATCACCATCATCAATGTCCATATTCTTCTACAGCTTATCGCGTCCAGTCGCCAGCCTCAAGTCTTCACTCCACTAGCCACTCCGTACACTACGTTTGCCTTGACGTGGTCGTCACTCAAGAACTTGTTCCAACTATTCACTCGCACATAAAATACTGCCGAGCGATGTTGTAGTTAAGTTAAAGCGAGTAATATTACAAGCTATCTAGCCGGCTAGAAATCCAACATATGCCGCTTCAACAAATAGGTACGCAGTATTTCCGGGCTACGCGGTAAGTGTCGTACTAAACGTATATCTATCCTCTGCATAGTTACAGCGAAACATTTTCAGGAACTGCCATATACGAACCTCTTTGGTTCCAAAAATTGTGACTATGGTGGTTTATGCATTTAATATCAGATTTAGAATTAACAGCCGCGTGTTGTTTTCAACCACCAGATACATACTAAGTAGAGGGTTTTCCAAAACTCAAATGGGCTTTCCCAGTTTCTGAATTCGATATCTGCATAGATAGAAGTTATAAGTATTATAAATAGATAAAGAATAATCAACATGAGAGATTATTATTGTCTTTAGTGCCCGTTATCAAAAGTTTCGTTCCTATAAATAGGCAGTCAGTATTTGGCACTGTTACAGTCACAGTTACCTGTGGGTAGTAAGCATGCGTATCATCGCTTTGTTGTGTCTATGCTTCGCGGCGGTGTCAGGTATTATATTCCATGAATTTGCTTTATTGTAATAATTTATTAATTGTTCGTTAAAAAATATATCTACCTATTTTTAAGTACAGAGGCCAGCGGATCAAGTTACCACAAACTGTCAAATTTTTTTGATTGATTCTCAACTTTAACACAAAACGATAAGGTTCATATTCAATTGGGAAAATTTGCCAGTTTTGGATAGGTTGACCTGCTGGCGTCTGTACCTAAAATAATATTACAGATAATTATATAAGTAATATTATTTATAACAGGTTTTGCAATAAGAGGTTGACGCAGGGTTTTTCCTAGCCCGCCGGGTCTGCGGACGATTGCTACAGCGCTCCCGTAGCCCCGGCACTAAAGTGGTGACGAAAAATGCCGAGGTTGGTTTTAGTCGGTAGATCGCTCTTTTCAGAGCGAAGTTCGACACACCTCACCGCTCTCCCTGGAGCGGAGGGTAGTGTATAAAGCATTTCCAACCCCTTCTACAAAAAAAAAAAGGCTTATTCCTAGCCCGACACGCGCCGCCGCCTCCCCGGGCGGCAGATCCATGAGTACCACACGCTAAGCAAAAAAAAGGCCTTTTCCCAGACAGGATTTCCACAGAGGGGAAAAAAAAGAAAAGAAAATGCCTTTCCTCAGACAGCTCTTACATAGAATTACAAGGCCGTGCTCCAATAATTTAACAGGCGATCATTAAAGTAGGACTCGCGATGAATCCTAAAACAAAATTAATGACGAACATCCCTAACAGTATGATTGCATGGAAATATATTATGTCCATGAGTTCAGATAGAAAAATAGATCGGCGCCGCGCTCGATCAAAAACAATGTTGATAATGTTTACGCTTCAAAGAGATCAGCTCTTTGAAGCGTAAACATTATCAACATAATGCATCTTGCTCGTCTACTCTATGGTAAACATTTGTCGAACCGAATCGCAACTAGCCTAGCTCGGTTTGAGTTTGTTGCCTTGGAGTTTTTCAAAGAGCAATATAGTACAATCGAGTCAAGAGAACGAGCAGAATAGTAAACATCACGCTGCGCTCCAAAACGGATACAATTTTTGGGTAATAACGATACCTTGAGGAGAGGCTGGTTGTCAGGATTTTTGGGCTTCTGACTACCACTAACTATTGTCATAGGTGTTTGTATGACAACCGGGATCGACGGATTTACGTGCTCTCCGAGGCACGGAGGGGTTTCAACTTGTTAAGAATCACCCACCCATAGACTAGCCGCAGCTAGGGCTGAACCTTGCAGATCTGTTGATCAGCGTAGTTATTAAATTATAAATAATAAAATAAATATTGATTAAGAATAATACAATCTTGACATTACCATCATTGTTTTATTTTTTTTAGCTGCGCGCACTGATCACCAGAGGATTGTTGGTGGTTCCGTCACTACTATTAACCAATACCCTACTATCGCTGCGCTTCTCTATTCATGGGATTTGTCCACCTATTGGCAGAGCTGCGGTGGTTCCATCCTTAACAATAGAGCCGTTCTTACTGCTGCTCATTGCACAACGTAAGTATGACACATTTTTTTTTTGCTCAAATATTATTGGAACGAAGTTCCTTATTAATTTAATTCAAAGACAAAGTAGGTATTTCTTTTTTATTTCAATTAAACCATTAAGATAAATACTATTGAAAATTTAAAAACAAGTGTTGCACGATTCCAAAGAGTGGGTCTTATATTGAATAACCGGCAAGAAATTCCATAGATACTAAATAATATAATAAAGCTAAATTTAATGAAAGCCTCAATGTACAAGTAGCAAAATATTACTTTTTGTACAGAGTATTAGCAGTTCGGGGAATACACGCTAGAAACACATTGGGGAGTATGTGAAAGCAAACTTCGTGGCGTGGCAAAGCTACCTGATGCTAGATAGTACATTTGTGGCTCATGGACGGCAGAAGTAGAATTTAAACATATTAAAAATAATTATTTTATGTGCTTTGTATTAAATAATTCTTTAATTATTTACAGCGGAGATGCCGCCAATAGATGGAGGTTTCGCCTAGGCTCCACTTTCGCCAATAGTGGTGGTACTGTTTACGCCGTCAACACTATTATCAACCATCCAAACCATAATTCAGCAAACCAAGACAATGATATCGCCATCGTGCGCACTTCCTCGACCATTGTTTTTAACAATGTTGTTCAACCCGTTTCCATCGCTGGAGCCAACTATAACCTCGGTGATAATCAACCAGTCTGGGCTGCTGGATGGGGAGCCATTTACGTAAGTACATTAACTTATCTTTCACGTTAATATGTCATTAAACTTACAACAATAATATGTCTATTATTTGAGCATTTATGTTTCTCTTTCCACAGTCTGGAGGACCCTTCTCTGAGCAGCTGCGTCACGTCCAGGTTTACACTATCAACCAAGCTGAATGCGCTGCTCGTTATGCAACTGCGAATTGGCCTATTACTGCCAACATGTTGTGCTCTGGCGTGCTCAACGTCGGTGGTCGTGACCAGTGCCAGAATGACTCCGGCGGTCCTCTCTACCATAATAATATCCAAGTCGGTATCTGCTCATTCGGTATCGGATGCGCAGATGCTTTCTTCCCCGGAGTCAACGCTCGCGTTTCCCGCTACACTGCTTGGATACAGGCTAACGCTTAATAAGTAATTTTAAAATAAAAAATATGAAACATAATAAATATATTTGTATAAATTGAACAAAGTACCCTTTTAATATGAAAGGCATCGTTCGGAGAGCATTCAACAGAATCTGCCCATCAGTGGTGTCTTCGAAATCTGATTGAAACCGTTGCTTTCGACGCCTGGATGAACGCCTGAATGTTAGAGCTTCTGTTCAATATGCCATGACAAAATTCACAAAAATTCTGATCTCAGTTTCGTAAATGTCAAATAATATGCTACTAAACGTCGAACGCCAATAAGTTGGATTGTGTTGACATCGAAAATTGACCCAAAGATGAAATTTGCGACACCTTCAATAAATTTTCCAATATTCAATTTTTGGAGTTTTTATAGAGCTTGTTTTCCGATATTTAGTTAATTTTATTAACGCAGTTGGGTTTTTCTTTCGTATTTGACACTTTTTCGTTTTTATTTATAAAAAATAACAATATTAATTAGATACACTTAATGCTACCTACACTACTACATGTTTTTCATATTTTAATTATAATTATTTTGTTTTCGCGGATGCCATAATGAAATGGTCTGTCACTCGCACAACTGAAATTACACCTCGTATTGAAATAAAAATACTTTTTACGGATTTTATCGCGTCATATTACGAGTAGACCAGTCTACCCGTAACCATGGATGCTGTAAACGGTCCGAAACGTCGGGATTAATAATATCAATATAACGCGATAAAATATGTAAAAAGTAGTTTTATTTCAATGTATAATATTCGCGTAAATGTCAGAAATCAAAATTACACCTCTTATGTTGAAATCTATCAAACGGTCATTAGGCTGTAGATCATGGCAATAATTAGTCACATATATATTAAATATATAAACAAAAGCTCGAAATACATTCCCCTCCTTCGGCAGTCAGCACATTTTAAGGATTTTCCCTAAAGATATGGCACGGATGTAAACCATCAGCTTGTATAAAACTGGAAAGGCTACTTACGAGTTAATCACCACCAGCAATAGACCACATTCTTCCACAGCTCTTCGCATCCAATCACTGCCACTAGTCGCAAGCCGCAAGCCTTCACTCCATTAGCCGGCACACTACGTACACTATGTTTGCCTAGACGTTGTCGTCACTCAAGAACTTGTTACATTACACTCTCACATAAAATATCGCCGGGCTATGTTGCAGTAAAGTTAAAGCGAGTAATTTTACGAGCTTATCTAGCCGGATAGAAATCCAACATAAAAGGCTAGATTACATTTAGACACTACGCCAAATTGCCAGGTTACATGGCGTGTGTTGTACTAAGTTGTGTTATGTACGTAAATCGGCTGCTCAATTAGACCAAGTCATTTCAAGAAATTTGATATCCGAATTCGAATGCAAAACTACTGTTAATAGGCGCCGAGGTCCTACTTGATTTGCTGAATCTGTTTAAAACATATAAATAATCTTTAGAAATAATAGTCGCGTATTGTTCTCAACAACCAGAAACACACTACCTAGAGGGCTTTCCAAAACTCGAATTGGCTTTCCCAGATTCTAAATTCGATAACTGCATAGATAGAAGTTATTAGTAGATAGATAAATAATTTAATCACCATTGAGAGATTAATATTGTCCTTAGTTCGTGTTATCAAAAGTTTCTTTCCTATAAATAGGCAGTCAGTATTTGGCACCGTTATATGTTCACAGTTACCTGTGGGTCATAAGCATGCATATCATCGCTTTGTTGGGTCTATGCTTCGCGGCGATGTCAGATATGTTTATCTCATAAACTTGCTTTATTTTAATAATTTATTATTTATTCGTTATAAATACGTATGTATTTTGACATTAATAATTAATATTATTCGTAATTATATAATATAATAGCAATAAGACGTTGACAAAAATTAGTAGTAGTCAGAAGCACAAAAAACCTGACAACCAATTTATCCTCAGGGTATCGGTATTACCCAAAAATTTAGTTGCGAAGGTCTGATTCGGCCGCATCGTGTAAAATACTGATATTCAGCCGCATCTGGTTAGATTGGCTGCTGACCCGAATATAGTTGGGAAAAGGCTCAGAGAAAGAAAGAATAAGAGGTTGACAAACTTACGCCAACATATAGTCTTTTTTGCCCCGAAAACTTTGGAACTAGGAACTGAAACTGGTGAGCATCAAAGGATTAAGATTAGAACTCACGATGAATCCTAAAACAAAATTAATGACGAACACGCGATGAGTTTAGCCAGTGAAATGGATAGCCGCCCGATCTTCTTGAAGTGCAAACTCACCGACATAATATGCATCTTGCCCATCTAATTCATGTTAATAAGATTTGTCACAAACCAAATTTCAAAATGGGCTGTGCTCCAAAATGGGCATATATGACATAGGCAAAATAGGATTAGGCGGGTTACGTCAGCTTCTTACACGTTGACCGCTGGGCAAGTCTCCCCACAATGAGTCAAAGTCAAAGTATTTTAATGCTTCATGTGTAAATATACATAGGTGTTTACATTTATAAAGTAACAACATGAAACCCTGTTAGGGCACAGCATAGTATACCTAATATTAATTATAATATTATTAACATAATTATATTATAATTATTAATAATAATAATTTTTATTTTTTACTATAATAATGTAGGTATCTAATTATTATTTATTTATTTATTTTTTGGCTTTGTATTTTTAAATGTTTTATTTATTAATTTTTGTTGTTTCAAAATATTCATCTAGAGAATAAAAGCATTTTTTTACTAAAAATGCTTTTAATTTTCTATTAAAATGTGTTACTTAAGATAAAAGGCACAAGGAAAGAGCATCAAGCACAATGAGAACCCTAGTAATGGCTAAAGAAAAATAATAAAATAGGTATAATATTAGTCGCATAACAACGTAACAGATTTGAATGTTATGCTGATTAAGAAAATACAATCACACCATTACCCTCATTGCATTAAATTTATTTTTAACCGTTCCTGCAAATCAACAGAGGATTGTTGTTGGTCCTCTCACAACTATTAACCAATACCCTACTATTGCCGCTCTTCTCTACACACAAAACTGGGACACTTATTTGCAGGCTTACGGTGGTACCATCCTGAACAATAGAGCCGTCCTTACTGCTGCTCACTGTACAATGTAAGTGAGCTATAATGTATTTAAATTATTTTTGTACTTTAATGAATTAATTATGATGTTTAAATGAGCTAAAAAAAGTTACAGTGTACAAATTTATAGTGCTCCTAGAAAAACAAGGACACTTTCTTAAAAGCAACGCCATCGTCGCAAAAGAGATGAAATATAAAACTCAAGTTCAAGCTTTCTCTTTTCCCGATTACTCTGGGTGTTGGGTATCTAGTTCGTGATTTCGTCATTACTCCAAATACAATACAACATTATCCTCCTTTTGAGCTCCGTCACAGTCTGGTAAAAAAATTAAACGTAATGGTCTACCTACAAGGGTCTGAGCTGTCTCACGATATTTTATATACTTACAAGCTTATTTTATATGATACTAGCTGACCCCGCATACGTTGTTTTGCCATAAAAAAAAAAATTAGGGGTATGAAAAATAGATGTTGGCCTATTCTCAGACCTCCCCGATAAGCACAAAAAATTTCATCAAAATCGGTCAAGCCGTTTCGGAGGAGTATGGCAACGAAAACTGTGACACGAGAATTTTATATATTAGATTTATTTTAACAGCGAAATTGCCGCTGCTAGATGGAGATTTCGCGTAGGCTCCACTTTCGCCAACAGTGGTGGCACTGTGTGTAATGCAACCATCCAAGATGTAATCCTGCAATCGAAGACAATGATATCTCCATCGTGCGCACTTCCTCCACCATTGTTTTTAACAATATTGTTCAACCCGTTTCCATCGCAGGAGCCAACTATAACCTCGGTGATAATCAAGTAGTCTGGGCTGCTGGATGGGGAAGAATTTACGTAAGTATTTGTAGTAAACATTCAACTAAAAATCAGTAATTTGTTTCTTATTTGAGTATTCATGATTTTTTTTCCACAGTCTGGAGGACCCTTCTCTGAGCAGCTGCGTCACGTCTAGGTTTTCACTATCAACCAAGCTGTTTGCGCTGCTCGTTATGCGACTGCGAATTGGCCTATTACTGCCAACATGTTGTGCACTGGCGTGCTCGACGTCGATGGTCGCGACCAGTGCCAGGGTGACTCCGGCGGTCCTGTCTACCATAATAACATCCTCGTCGGTGTCTGCTCATTTGGTAGAGGATGCGCTTTACCCTTCTTCCCTGGTGTCAATGCTCGCGTTTCCCGCTTCACTTCTTGGATCCAGTCAAATGTTTAAAGTCGCTATTTTAAATAAATTATTAAAAAAACTGTTTTTGTGTTTGTAAAAAAAATCAACCCTGAGAATCTGTAAACACTGTCGAATCTGTACACAGGTATACATTATACATATATCTCTCTTTCAACAAAACAAAAAGACACGAGTGGGTGGTGTGTTACGGGTCGAGGATGTGATTACCGCGTGGAGCAAATATTGTGTGGTCTAATGGCTTTTGTCCTCCACCCGGCGCCATCACTGAAGGCTGAGACCGAAATGACGGCGCTGAAGCAGTGTTACATTTACTACTCACTAGAGCCCTGTCATCCCGGCCGCCGAAGTTTCGCGTAGTTTGACACAATCGCTACAACTTGGCCCACTCGGCCAGAGATTGTGACGGGCCGAATATAATAGAAGTTATTTATAGAGATCAAACTCACCTAGTTCAGTCAAGGTGGACACACGATCCTCAGTACCAAGACGTCACGTTTGGTTTGAATAATTGCTCTTTCAGGGAGATTATAAGAGTACACATTATCAGGGCGATATTGTAAAAAAAAATGACACAACTACCAGCTATCTTTAACTAAAATAAAAGCTTTAATAAGGGTGAGTGTCCATGCAAATGTGGAAAGGTAGCAACTACACTGATCAACCGATCCGCAAGGTTAAGCAGCGCTAGCCGCGGTTAGTCTGTGGATGGATTACCATTATTAACACATCATGACCCCTCCATGCCTCGGAGAGTAAGTAAAGCCGTCGTAAACCGGTCGTATGACAACCGACTCTCGGTTGTCATACGAATACTTATGACACCAAAGTAATCCAAAAAACCGGAGAACCAAACTATCCTCATCATATTAGTATTACCCAGAAATTGGGCTGTGGAGGTCTGATGGCAGTGGCTTCGTGTAAAATACTGATATTCAGCCGCATCTGCTTATTAATTTAATCATTAGTTTTTATTCCACCTGTTGTGTCTGACTGAATGCCAATGTCAGCCGCGGAGGCGCCCGAGCGGCAGCGGAAATACCCGAACACCTGGATCGATTTTTCTACTTGAACTTTTGGAGCTACGGTTCACGACTACTGGCGTTCTTTTTATGGTACTAGTTTAAGGCTATGAGTAAGGACATGTTGTGACCTCTACATTGCCGAGGTCTAATGGTTTAATAGTTGTGTCGGAAACAATGCTAAACATTATTAATGAATGTTGACGACACGTTTAGTGCAGCGGCTGAGTGATCGGCATCTGCGCCACGGGTTGTAGGTTCGATCCCCGCGGAACGAATTATTGTTTAACCTACAGGTAGTTGTTCCGATTTTATGTGTAAACGTACCCAAAATAAAGGGTAACAAAGAGGGGCCAACGCTTTAGAAAAATTACTAATGCAAAAGAAATTACTCCGTCAAATTGTATTACATTTTTTACTGCTATGACGTCACAAGCTGTGGCTTATCATAGACTAGCATTATCCAGATTAATCTGATGATGATGATGCTAGCCCACTACCCAAAACCTTGGTACCTACTCTTATCCCTACTAATATTATAAATGCGAAAGTAACTCTGTCTGTCTGTCTGTTACGCTTTCACGTCTGAATCACTGAACTGATTTTAATGAAATTTGGTATAGAGATAGAGTTGACCTTGAGAAAGAACATAGGATAGTTTTTATCTCGGACTTTTGAAGAGTTCTCTTAGAAACGCGATATAACCGAACTTGATGCGGGCGAAGCCGCGGGCGGAAAACTAGTTAATAAGATAAATACAGGCTAAAAAACTGGCAAAATTTTACCCCTACGATTAATTACAGAAACTCGTTAGACTGAAATCTCTATTCAGGAGTTACTAGAATGCATCAAATTGCAGGATGCGTCTCAAGCATCCCATGATATTAGTTTTCTTTGATTAAGTAAATACCTGATGAAATAAACCAGTTTTACTAACGTAATTTTTTTAACATTTTTGTCGCTTCTCAGTGACTTGACATTTATATAGAAGGTTCCTATTCCAAAGCTGGTCGTGACCCTAGTAATGATTGTTCTCTATAATCTATATCGATTTTGTCAAGCATATGCATAATATTTCAATATGTTTTAGTTCGAAGATTGGAATGGTTAAGAGAAAATAGCACATTTTCTGTGAACAAAGTAGGCTTCCGCTTCCAGGGGTCGTATTTAGATAGTTTAAGTGGCTTAGTCTGGTTTTTCCGGTCGTAGTTTTACTATGAATGGCTTTTTAGGTGTAAATAGTATGAATAATAATCTAAACAACACTGTTTTAGTTAATGTTTAGGTTAGCCTTCAAGTAGGGTCACGCACTTGTAAATATTTATAGAATTTTCTTCATAGAGGAATACATATTAGTAGATAATAGATTTGGTTCAAGAGGATCCGTTGTCTCCATTATTATTTAATATAGAAATGTCGGATATTACTAAACGTTTGCAGAACAATATTTGCATATCCCAGTACGCGGATGATATCCTATCCTACTAATATTATAAATGTGAAAGTTTGTGAGGATGGATGTTTGTTACTCTTTCACGCTACAACTACTGAACGTATTTTGATGAAAATTACAGTATCATTATCATCAGAATAATATATAAGCTATAATTTATAAGGATTTTGAGAAACGATAATTTAAAAGTAACTTTTCCACGCGGACGAAGTCGCGGGTAGAATCTAGTCGCTATATATTTTCGTCCATTAGTGAGGGGCAATGCAAGATCCAATTGACTCATGATCTAATTAAAAGCATGTTTATAGACGTTGGTTTAGATATTTTAGCCGCCAAATGCAAAATTTGTCTAGTAGAAGTAACGGTGTTCGTTAGAGATAGTAGCCTGTATGAAGTATTTAGGATTATGACTAAATTATGTCTTCGATGGAAGAAACATGAGGATTGTAAAGAGTAATTACTAAAGTTAAGATTAATATTTTTAAGATTTTAATGTTACATGGGCGGGATGTTCATCCTTATCGGTTTTACTCAACAATAGCGACGCTGATTGGATAAATTACAAAACATTTCCCTGCGGTTAATAGGTAGATTTATCAAAAGCACTCCGATCCACTTTAAGACAGTAAATTATCTGTATCTTAATCATACAAAGAGATTAAACGCCTCCTGGGATTTTATATAAATACATTTAAAATTATCTAAATCCGTGTAATGATAATAACTTATGGGAAAACCAATAATGTAATCAATATAATTATTGATCACTTATTTTAGATAAGGTAGTAGTTAATCGGTATTACCTATTGTTCATCATAGCCATTACTCCCGAACTTTCAGAGACAGGCCAGCAATTGGTTAGTTAAATAAATGCTCCCTATTTCTATTCTATGATACCGGAGAAACCAAACTGCTTAGAGAATTCACGAATTCATGGACCAGTACCTACTAGTGCTGCAGATACCTGCAGTGGTGTTTTCACGTCATGGCTCAACTCCTTCTGTCGCAGAGTCGAAGCGAAGTGTCGCGACCTATAAATAGTATATTGAATTCTATCTGTATTAACTAACGTACACATTTGTGTAACGAAGGAGAACTGTTGGTGTACATATATATATATATATATATATATATATACCTAAATTAAATTATGGTTGAGCTGCACAATGACTGATGCATGCGTGCCGTCAGTTGGGACTGGTCTACTCAAAGCCGCTATGTCTCTTTCTTCAAAGGCCATATCAGACTTTGCCCTACATTGTAAGACACTTAATTGTTACTATTCTATGTCTGTACTCTAAAAGAGACTATGATTCTCTGAGTTTGTTTCCGGGTTTCTTCTCAGAGGTCATAGGAAGTGCCGGAGCCATCTAACTTAAAAAAATATATAAAACATTGACTTGTAAAAGTGTCTTTAAAAGATTTATTTACAGAAATAAATATCATTTATAATATGTCTGTGTGTTTAAAGCGCTATTACTCCTCTGCCTAACTCTTCGGGGAGTACAGGCGTGATGGTATGTTAAGTTTTCGAGATCGAGCCCTCGACCGAGCTTACAAAGCGATCATCGAGTACCGACCTATTACTATTATGCGATGCGATGCCATTAAGTTGAGGACTTCGTTATACAGCTAGGTCCGGGCTGCGCCCATAGTCCGTTAGTGCAATTTACTCGTTCTCATTAAGGTGCTAGTTTTATGGTGACGGGTGAACCAAGTGCTAATGAGTTTCTATTGCATCTGAAGTGCAATTCTACATAAACACTTTAAAAAAAAAAGTAAAACCGACTTAAAAAAAAAAACAGCACTAAAAAGCCATAAATAAACTTAATGAAACATTTAATTCAAAGGATAGAAATGTGTAACAATGATCTATAAAAGATTTCCAACTTCGTTTAAAATAACTTACGTACGTAAATACTACATTACACCTGCTAGATACCTACTGATCTGTTTGAAGTCGATGCCTCTGATAAAGAATTTTGAGAATCGGTCCACAAATGGGGGAGAAATCGGTGTACATACATAAAAAAATACACACAGTCGAACATAGAACCTCCTCCTTTTTGAAGTCAGATAAAAAATAATATTTACTACATTGCACATCAGCGTAAGGATCTGGTTTCAAGTTTCGACGCTCAGGCCCTGAGAAGGTGAATCTTGGTTTCAAAAATAAAGTAAATGGAAGAACACCATGAGATTTTAATAAATGAGAGTGCGATATTTTCGGTGATTCTCCAATACCGCAGTGCTCCTCAAGGAAACGTTGGGTCGGCAGTGGGGGAACATTGACCCAACTGCCAACCCAACTATTCCTCTTTCGTTTTACAGGTTCAGCAACGCGCAAGTGATATCCCTGGTGTTGCAAGCGTCTATAAGCTACGGTAACCGCTCACCATCAGGTGGGCCGTATACTTGTTTGCCACCTTAGTGATATAAAAAAAGTAGATACGTCAAGAATTCAATTTTGCTCAACATTATTCTGACCTGGAGACCCATTTGGTTCACTTTTTTTTTTGTTTTGATTTTTTCTTTACTTTGTTATGTCGGAAAATAAGCAATTGGAAAGTATTGGGACACTTTTAAACAAAATTCTAACTAATCTCCCATCATCAAAACCTCTGATTTACCTAAAACCATTCACTGCTTATTGACCAGCTATGCAGAAATGAACATAAGCAAACTGTATATGATGTAATCCTTGGCAATCCAAGTAAAGTCCGGGCGAAGTTCTGCACTTCAAGTTTGATAACTTAGCCGTTCGCTCTGATACGAGACCAAAGTAAAAGGGGTTCGTCAAGTTTCTTGCGATACCATACGATACGATACGATACGGGGCGTCCGGTATAGATGGGGCTAGCCAGTACCTATTTTATAGTTTAACTAGCTTACCCCGCAAACGTTGTTTTGCCATAAAAAAAAATTTAGGGGTATGAAAAACAGATGTTGGCCTATTCTCAGACCTCCCCGATAAGCACAAAAAATTTCATCAAAATCGGTCAAGCCGTTTCGGAGGAGTATGGCAACGAAAACTGTGACACGAGAATTTTATATATTAGATAAAACTTTTGAAACGTATTTTCAAGTATTCGTTTTTACAACTATGACCTACTTATTTTTGCTATTCTCCGTACTGGAATAATAAATATAACCTTAAAATTATTAATATAATACCTTAAAGTAATTAAGTAGTATATACTACAAAACTATAGGTATTACACAAAGTTTTAGTGAAGTGGATTCGAAGATATCTAAAACGTTTTTAATTAATCGAATAAAATTGTAAAATAGTTCTCAATTCATCAGTATAGGTACAGACGCCAGCAGGTCATATTCAATTGGGAAAATTTGTCAGTTATGGATAGGTTGACTTGCTGGCGTCTGTACCAACACGGCCAGTGTTTTAAATTTTCTATTTGAAAGAGCGAAAAAAATGTTTGTTATATTCACTGCAAGAAAGTACGTCCAGTACCTACCAATTATAACGTTTCTTCGGTCGTGCACAATGTCGTATAGTTTCAGACTTACCTTGGCTTATAGTGCTGTAGCCATCAGGCGTCATCAAAGGCGTGGCCCCACCGTCGTACATGTTGCTATATATCGCAAACAGGTACACAACAATGGTAATCACATCACTAGTTAGTATAGTTCACTTTTATTCACGTCCAGTACTTTGAACACTGGTAGGTATTAAGTATTTTTTTTATAAACTTTTCATGGAAAGATAAACATTGAGTGTTCGTTTTGAGTTAGCTCGGCTTTGCTCAATTAATGTCTGAAAAACTCACAGAAAATCGTATCTAAATCAGTCAAACCCTTTTGGAGAAAAAAAACAAAAAATCTCTCACCCTAAACGAATCCACTTTCCAACATCCTGAATATTCCTGTTTAAATTTTCTATGTAAAGCCAAGGTTTCTGGTGCATATAAAGAAGGAACGAGACCCTATTATAAGCCGAAGCTGCACATTTTATGTTATCGCATTGAAACCATTAAATTTAGGTTTCCTCGCGATATTTCCTATCACCAATCAGTCATCATTATCCCATATACTGTCTCACTGTTGGGCACGGGTCACGATTAGGCTATTGTCTACCATGCTGGCCTAATGCAGGTTGGCAGACTTCATGCGCCAAAGAGTTTTCCTTCACCATTAAGCGAGTGAAAATTAAGTAAAAATTATTATTAATAATACCTTCTCCTCCTCTTCTACGTCGAATTTCTCACATCAATTATGATGTGTCATCTACTAGGTCGAAGTCAGAGGTCAGTGACCTCTTATTATTCGGAAAGTTAGAGCGTTTCCGTACAGTGACATGTCAGAACATGTCATGTTATACTGGTAGTTATAGCTTGATGTGTAGCCGTATGTACCTTACCATAGGCAGGCTCAAAATCCCTGCCTAGGTAAAATTTGTGTATCATCAAAATGTATAACTAAGAAAGAAAAAAAAAGAGATATTTATCCTATTCTAGTCTAGTTAAGTTTAGTCTAGTGATCTTAAGTGCAAATGCTACAATAGTGTTGGTGTTGAGCAGTGTTATTGGGCTTTTTTAGGAAATCCTCAGTTGCAGCTTGAAGTGGTCTCGCCGATTACATGGGACCTTAACGTATTGTGAGTGTACATAGTAGGTACACCCCTGCCCTTCGGGGAATACAGTCCTGATCTTATGTATTTATGTATTACTCCATAAGGAAAAGAATCTTCATCACATGCGTGACTTTAATGAAAACTTTGTGAGCACGAAACATCAAAGCAGTATCTCAAAGACACGACTTCAGATTAACAGTTGAGGAACATTAAAATGATAGCAGCTCCCACTGAATATTTGTAAGTTAAGTAAGTTTATCTTTATGAAAGACTTTCAAGTTTATCCATAGAATTGCTGGACCCTTCCCTACAATTTCATTACTGCGGTGAGAAAGCCCGTCATATATCATAATAAAACAGAGCCTCCAAGAATTATTCGTGTAATGTTGTTTAAATAATGAGTTACTGGTTGTAGAATGTGTTAAAGTTTATATTTTGATAGTAAGGTTGTTACTTCGACTTTATATTTTATTAAATAACGATACACCCCACAAAAACTCACATACACAAACGAGCACGCGCGCGCACGCACGATACTAGGGCTCTAGATAGACGGACTGACTTCAACTGCACTCCGACTACAAATTTGCAGTTTGAATGCAGTTAGTACGACTGCATTAAAATTGCAAACCACGCGTGCACCCCGAATGAGTACATTTTGAGGTATCATAACTGCATATAATGAGTTTTGATATTTTTGTGAAGGGACTGAATCAGATTATAAAATATAAAATTAAAGGGAATACATAAATTAAGTGGCAAAACAACAAAAAAATATATCTTCTAATGCTCTAGACAGACGGACTGATTTCAACTGCACTCCAACTACAAATTTGCAGTTTGAATGCAGTTAGTACGACTGCCTTAAAATTGCAAACCGACCGTGAAGTCCGATTGCAGTTGGTGTGTAGTTCTAACGACTGCGTCAGCGTGCAGTCATTGAGACTGCACACCGACTGCAATCAAACTGCTAATTTGCAGCCGGAGTGCAGTTGAAATTCAGTCCGTCTGTCTACAATGAGTACATTTTGAGGTACAAAATGTATATACACATTGTGTCATGATATGGTAAAAATGTATTCATGTCACCATAACTCAGGCCGCCAAGATACAGGCGTTGCCTAGTTTCGGGACCGCTGTATTGAAAATATAATGTAAATTTCTACGAGTTACCGTCACAGATGCATGTATAAGTATTTTATTATTATTTTATTATTATTACATAATAATGGCGTCCCTGATGTGCAGCTTACGTTGCAGCCCCAACAGCTTCCTGAAACTGATTTCGGGAAGAATGGACACAGACTGTACCTACATGGTGTACAGGAACAAAATGCATGTAATGCTGCGTTCTTGATTGTGTACATTAAAATTAATCGTTTATTTAATCAAAATAAATGGATAATTCTTATATTAGTGTAAATTGTCTGAAATAATTTATTATTATTAAATTGTTTGCAATTTGCGGACATATCTCACACCTATATTCTTCGATGGATTTGGTAGAGTTGTACTGCTGTACACCCCACAGTTCTCTGGTAGGTTTAAGTCCCATATAATCCCTATTATATGGGACTTATTTGCCCCCTGGCAAGCTTATTGCCATCAATCGGGCACTAATCCAAGCTTCGAGCTGCTACTGAGAATTTCATAGAAAAACCCAATAGGCTCGATCTGGGAATCGAACCCAAGACCCAATATACTAACGAAGCAGTTTGCAAAAATTGGCCTTTGATTCAGCTGCTTTTCAACGAGAGCTTCATAAAATGTTGGTATAAATTAATCACTGTTACGCCACTCAGCTTATCAGTGAATGCTTGTTATTTAATTATTATTATTAATTAACGGTTTTACACATCCAACAGATGTAGTCCTGACCAAAATTCAATAAAATTCCATAAAGGAATTAAACCGTTGGACTTCCAAGTCAAAGGTCTCGAGTTCGAACCCAAGGCACATTTGACTTCTCGAATTCATGTGCATATTAATAAATTAATTATCACTCACTTAAACGGTGAAGGAAAATATCGAGCGGAAACCTGCATGACTTAGAGATTTTCCTCGCCGGTGTGTGATTTCTGCCAACCCGCTCTAGGCCAGCGTGGTGGACTATAGACTATAGCCTTTCTGAGAGGAGTCTCAGATTGAGAGGGATTAGGTTACTATGAGGACACTGTTGGGTCAATATAGGGGTTGATGATGACGAGAACCTTAACGCTTTCAGTGTTTCCAAAAATTTCCAATTATCAGGGCAACTTTTCAATTTTTTCCCTAAGAACCTTATTATGAACGTATAAAAAAAATCTAAATCGGTTCAACCATTTAAAGTCATGTGGTTACCAACGAACAGCATTTCATGTTTATAGATTGTGATATATATACCTAGATTATGATATTTATAATAAATTATTAGCAATTAATTACTTAGAGTTGTGTCCACCTATCGGTACAATGCAGATTATTATTTATCAGTTATCGTCGTCGCTGTATGAAGGCCTCCCTGCTTATTTGGAGTAAACGATTTAATTAACTAAGCTTAAAATTTTAGGTCATCAAATTTAATAGATTTAGGCATGTTGATGTTTTGTACTAATATGTTTAAACTTACTCATAAAAATGGCCGTAGTCATACCCTTAAATTTGAGCCTGCATGTATAATGAATACAATGTTACATAATCTTAACTTAACTAGGTGTTAGCAGAAACTTTGGATCCTATTAAAATCTTGGATGTAGTGTATGAGATATTCAAGAAAGCCTGATTTCATTTTCCATAAACCAAGTGGAAAATATTGGAAAAACAAAACACTAATACTTTTAATTATCGAACATTAATTTAGCGAACTAGAATAAATAAATATCTAGTTAATTAATTATTAATACACTTTCAATAGTCACTTCATTTTAAATATCTCACATTTACATTTAAAAATTCTCGTTTGAACCACGGAATTTGTGCGTCGTTTTCGCGGCGGCGGGGCACGTCGATACGAGCCTGGTGGTGGGGCTTCACTACCACCCCATGGCACCACCGTCCCACCACATGGAACGTAGAAATGAATGGAGTTGGCATTGCCTTATCAACGCAAATTATATTGGGAAATTTGCCTTGTCACTGGGGTTTATATAGAGTGATGTGTTTATTTTATACAACAACAACTGTAAATACATAACGAAGAACAGCACCTATTTAATACCTGTTAAATAGGTTTAGAACAATCTTTGTATAACTACTTAATCTACTTATAGACGGACACGTTCCCTTTTTACTTCATCATCTCATCCAAGAGAGGTCCACTGCTTAACAAAGGTTAAAGCTTACTTTTTTAATAATGCAGCAAATCCTTGTTTGTAAGACTCGTACCGACTAAAACCGTACTTGTCTTCGCTTGCCGTATGATCCACCACTTTTAAAAACATTTAAAACAGCCAATGATAAATATGAAATATTGCAATTACCTTCGTGTACATTGCAAAACTCACAATTCCACGGCAAGGTACAGTATAAAGTATAATAAAATTTAAACATGAAATGTTATGCTCAGCTTTCAGTTTGACAAGACTGTTTGAGGAGACTCGATAGTCTGTACACTTAGTATTCAGAATGTAGCGGGGCGTATCGTCAATAGCACTTTGACAAATTAACATTGCGGACTCCCAAGTTTCACTTTATTTGTTTGAATTGAGTTGTTTTACCTAAGAATTGAGGAGCAATAATATCTATTTTAAATATGTTTTCTGTTTGTTATCTCTGTGATAATCAACAAGAATTAAATGAAGGGAATTATTAACAGCTTTCAACACATACTAAGACCCTTTTTAAATGTTACCCCATATTATGATTCTTCCCTCGTCGTGGATGCATTCACCCAGACCCAGAATCAAATCGGATTCTCTTACGTCAAATATATCAAGTGTGAATCAAATAATTGGATTCCGGTATAACCTTCTGTATTCAGTATTTATGAAGATTGCACTACGATATTGGTTCTTCAAGGCCTCGGTCACAGCAGTTCAAACAGTGTTAGGCTAATAAGAGAAAAACTAACTAGTTTACTTCTAATATCCACTTTCGGATCATTTATAAAAATCTTTCAAAAAAGTCCCATTAAGAAGTAAATGTTATTATTATAAAAATATTACTGGCTGAATGACAAGCGTAGCCGCCCGGACTAAAATAGCTCACTGAATTTTTAATAAGACATTGAGAACTTAGTTTCATGGCTCCTAGTAATTGATGTGGTTGTAGGACAAGGCCATGACCGCGCCTGTGAAACGTTGCAAGTCAATACAATATCGATTGCTTGCAACTCACCTGCTTGTTAGTCTAGTGGCCTTACGTGCGACTGCTACACTAGAGGTTCTGGGATCGATAGTCAGGCCAAGCAGTGATTTTGGGGGTTTTCTATATAATTCTCAGTAGCAGCTCGGAGTTTGGATTTGTGCCCGATTAATGCCTATAGGTTATCCACCTATTACATTGGACCTAAACATAGCAGTGAACTGAGGGTGTACATTGGTACACCTCTTCATACAGGCATTATGGTAGGTATGTTATGCACATCACCGTTATTTTCGCGAAGATTCTTTGAACTTCTAAACTCAATCAACCAGGTGATAATCGCGTTGCCTGCGCGCGGTTGTACTGTGGGATTCCGCCGTCCGACCAGATAGTCCCAATAGGATTCACGTGTGTGGCGAACACGCACCTCGCCAATCGAAGGGGTCCAGCGACTGCGAATTCGTGGCGAATTTTACGGATTCCATGGCCATAACTATAGGGCAAGTGAAGACAACTGCGGCTTTTAGTCAGTACGAGTCGGACATACCGTGCCATCTGATTATGTCGGATGATCCATGAGAATTTTCCAAGCTATACAAAAAAAGTTGATTCGCGGTGGTCTTTTCTGATTTTATCTAGGTATTGATTTAAAGAATTCTTTAATGGAATGGACGGAAATTCGATAAAAAAAATCAATATGACTGTTATCATAAAAATACATACTGTTATCAACAAACCGACCAAAATTGATTTAGGTAAATAGCAAGTTCATTTGATTAAAGAAATTATCATAATTTTGGTCGATTTTCACCCAATATTCAGACGCCAGCAGGTCAAGCTATCCAAAACTGTTAAGTAAATTTTCCCAATTGAATAATTATGATGAACCTTATAGTTTTGTATTAAAGTTGAAAATCAATCAAAGAAAAAAAATTTGACAGATTGTGGTAGCTTGATGTACTGGCCTCTGTACACATAACAGTGAGACCAATAAAAAATTATATACCTACATATATAATGATAGTAAGTATGTATATTAATAAAACTTATTTGTGTATTTATTACCACCCACACCGGCTACACACGGGTGCAGGGTACTAATGGTACATGCATGTATTAAACATATAAACTTTCCTGAAGAAATTACCTGAATAGTAGTGAAAACCGCATACTTTTTTGTATATTACATCATGTGACATTAGTTTGACATTTGGAAAGGTCGATATCAATGTTTCAAATGTCAATTAGCATGAGTTTAGTTTTAAATTTATTGTCAATGGGTTTCATATAGCTTTATTTTGTTTCAGTCTTAGTTTTTGTTTGTTTAATTTTATTTCATTTTTTTTTATTATATAAGAAAAAAAATTGTAAGTAGGTCACTTCTTGTCTACTGAGCTTCTTGAGCGGAGACCACGCACCGGAAAACGCAGCGGAGGACGACCTACAACAAGATGAACGGATGACTTGGTAAAAGTCACTGGAAGTTGTTGGGTGCAGGTGTCATATAACCGGTCCTTGTGGAAGTCTATGGGGGAGACCTTTGTTCAACAGTGGACCTCTTGTGGCTGATATGATGATGATGAATATCCACATTTCTTATGTCAATTTCTCCTCTCGCAGGTCTTTTTTATAAATGTGTAATACCTATATACTCTATAGTCCTATGTTCTCTTTTTTTTTGTTAAATGTGTATATAAATAAATATTTATAAATAACAGTCGTTGTCATGTTTGTTTTAGTATAATAAATTGAATAACCTTATCTACCGATTGCTAGGCTACACGGCAAGCAAGAAAGTGTTGCACTAACTTGTGCTGTAACATAAATTTATCAGCTGCACAGTTGCAACAAGAAATTTCCACAATTTGCCATGTACCGTAGAAATTGACACTATAGGTATAGTGAGCAAGAAAAAAGAAGAAAAAAAAACAATTTATTCCTTATCCAAAATGAGACTATCATTAACACAAACAAAAAAAAAAAACAAAATTACATAAGAAATTGGCATTTTGTCGTACTGGCCACTTTGATCTCAAATATCTACTTTTTTGGTTAGGAATTCCAATTTCAAATTTATACAGCTATACACATGCTTTGACATAAATAGTGAGTCTTATCCCCGCAAGGAAAAGGGGTGGCGCTCAGCATTATGCTGAAACTGTAACAAATTAGGTACAGACACAATGCAAAAATATATTGTTCTTGGGCGGCACTATGGGTTCAGTGCGTGCGTATCGTCTCAAAAATAGTTTTATTTAAAGTTGTATTTTTAGTTTTTTAAATTATATTATATTATTTTTTATTTATTTTTATCGGTCACATCGCTGATGTGGGTAGAAAGACCGCTGGATTGACGGCCGTCGACGCCGAGGAAGGCCCAGAAAACGCTGGCGGGACGATTAGGACGCTTTCCGGATAGACTGACCTCAGATAGCGCTAAATAGAGATCAGTGGAAGGAGATGGGGGAGACCTTTGCTCAGCAGTGGGATCATAAAGGTTAGAAAAAAAATATAAAGGAATATCTGAGTTATACCTACTAATATTATTAATGCGAAAATAACTCTGTCTGTCTGTTACGCTTTCACGCCTAAGCCACTGAACCGATTTTGATGAAATTTGGTAGGTACCTACCACAGCGATAGACTGGACCTTGGAGAAGGAAATAGGCTATCTTTTGCCTCAAAAAAAAGCTTCGGAAAGCGAGTTAAACCGCGGGCAACAGATTTATATTGCAAGAAATAAATATTTTTTAACCCAGAAACATTTTAAATATAATAACAACAAAAAAATATCCGACTCGAATAAAGTTACGGAACGAAACGTAATTTTTTATTCATATGCGATTAGAAACTGTAATGTTACTTTTATTTCATTTAGAAGATAAAATGATAATAATATTAAATACTTATGGTCGTAAAATAAATATTTATGTTTCTTTCTTTCTTTCTAAAACTAAATCATATTGTTTCTTAAGAAATCAAAGTACTTAGTTTATTTTCATATAAACCGCATACAGGCACTTATCAAATATCGAGTTAAGGTGCACGGTTTCAAATTTGTCGTTTCCTATGTAGAAGAACGGGCAATGGCAAATAAAAACTCCATGGTTACTCTTTTAAATTATCGTTTTGTACAATGAAGTTCAATAGATAGGTACTTACAATAATAAGAATTATATATTGAAAACTTACATGAGAGAATAATTAATTTAGGAATATTGCGAAGATTAAAAATGTATAAAGTACAGCTAGGCATAAAAGAAGGTCTAAATTCTAAATAAAATTCACTACATGTTCTTACTTATTGTTTAAGTCTAACTATTAATATGTACTATTTTTTAATAAGTGTATGCATGCTTCGTCACTAGACGACATCATCTTTGTTTATATACTCGTAGTTTCGTAATTTTTTGTTTTCTCATATCAGTGAACTGTAATTGTTCTTTTGAGAATAAATTTCTTTAAACCTAAATAGTTCTCTCATCTCCATGAATTTAACTTAAAAAAAGATTTATTAAGTAAATTAAATGTTCGATTTTTCTCAGGAAAATATTCAAATTCCAAAAATAAAATTCCAGAAATAAAAAAATAATTATGATTATAAAATTGAAGTTTAATATTTTTGCATAAAATTTCCTATTGAACAAGGAATATGCCAATTTTAATTATTATAAAAAAACTGACGTTATTAATTACTTTAATAATATTGCATTCATAATTTATATATTTTTAATAGTTTTTTAAGTCCGTTTGAATGTTTTATTTTTGTTATATTTTGTAGAAAATATTGTCCGTTTAAAAAAATCGCGGTATTTCGTAGATTTTAGCGATGCCAATACAACGTATATATATATAACAAATATTTAGTGTAATATGTAGCTATAATTATTTAAGAATATTTTTGTCAATTATATTGAAAAACTAAGAAGTTACAGATTTTTGGTAAGAAGAACTAAGAAGTTACGCACGTTCTTTAATAGGTTCCGGGACCTTGCGAGATTTAGCAATTTAACACATCACTGATACCAATTTAACAATATTTAGAAGTAATAGTCGTGTGTTATTTTCTACAACCAAAAGCGTACTACCTAGAGGGTTTTCCAAAAGTCGAATGGGCTTTTCCCAGTTTCTAAATTCGATATCTGCAGTTATTAGTAGATAAAGAGTAATCACCATGAAGAGATTATTATTGTCTTTAGTCCTTGTTATCAAAAGTTCGGTTACTATAAATAGGAAGTCTGTATTTTTCACTGGTACAGTGTACCTGTAGACAGACAATATGAGAATCATCGTTTTGTTAGCCCTGTGCTTGGCGGCGGTTTCAGGTAAGTTCTCTTTTTTAAATTTCTATTGGTTAAAGAAATAATTGCTTTACTTAGACATCAATTTATATAATTAAAATAGAGGATTAGGCTATATTCTTCTCGCGCTAAACTTCACACGCTATCGAGAAAATCTCTAAGGCAAGGTTTCTTCACGATGTTTTCCTTCACCGTTTAAGCGAGTGATAAATTAATTATTAATACGCACGTGCGTGCCCTGATTTCGAACTCGAGACCCTCGACTTGGCAGCCCAATGGTCATACTACTAGGCTATCACTGCTTTTTTATATATCTATAAGTTTTATATATTTATCTGTCTATGTTTAAATAATAATCATTTATTTTTAGCCGTTCCCGCCAATCCCCAGCGGATTGTTGGTGGTTCCGTCACAACTATTAACCAATACCCTACAATGGCTGCTTTACTCTACTCATCGAATTGGGTCACTTATTGGCAGAGTTGTGGTGGTACCGTCCTTAACAACAGGTCCATCCTAACTGCTGCTCACTGCACAATGTAAGTATCCTATTACGGATTTAACTATTTCTGTTGTTGTACTCAAAGAATTTCACATTTCAATAATACTTCAAGATAGTTTCCTTCAATAATTGAGCTATAAAAAGTAACCTCCTAACAATACTACCCACTTAACTTTTATCTATATTCTCATGTTAGTAAAATTTATTGTATTCTTATGAGAATAAAGTTATCTTAAACCTCAAAAAGATGTTTTCAATCTGACAGGTAGTGTCAAAGATATTAGTGCGTTCAAACAAACAAAAATTCGTTAGCTTTATTACATTACTATATCTATACTAATAATATAGAGAGGTTATTTTGTGAGATTGTGACGTTGTAAGGGGTTAATCTCTGGATCAACTGAACCGATTTTGAAAATTCTTTTACACAAAACACATAATAGAAAGTCCTTATTTACTTTTGTGAGTGTCAGGTTATATTTATGTATAATAGATGAATGCTATTAGGTACTACACTGCACCCGTGCAAAGCTGGGGCGTGTCGCTAATATATTATATTTTCGACTGGGATGTGAAAGGGTGGAATAATATAGGGAAGTCCCCTTTTCCCATTCACAGCATAGCCGAGCCTAGCAAAGACCATGATAGTGGCACACTATTCCGTGTATCCTCTTTATGCGGATCGTTGGTAATCCGTACACCATGGTGGTGTACCATTACAATAGTGGTTGCGGAGAATGTAAAAGCAAATAGAGGCTCTGACGAAGCTAGTTGAGGTCATCATCTACGCTTCTCCGCTCTCTATGAATCAGCTCGGAAGCAAGTAAATTATAAGTGCAGGAGAAGAGCTAATATTAAACATCTAAACACTTTGTATTTTGTGGAATGAGCTTCCAGAGTGGGTGTTCCCCGAAAGCTATAATCTGGGTGTCTTTAAATCACGAGTGAATCGGTTTCTACTAGGCAAGCGCACTCCATCATAGATCGCAATGTCGCTTACCATTGGGCGGATTGGCAGTCAAGCGTAGGGCTATCAATAATTAAAAACAAAATGCATTTATATAATAACATGTACTTATTATTTACAGCGGAGATGCCGCCGGTAGATGGAGAGCTCGCGTAGGCTCCACTAACGCCAACAGTGGTGGTGTTGTTCATTCCACCAGCATAATCATCAACCATCCAAGCTATAATCCTAGTACTGATGACTGTGATATCGGAATCTTGCGCCTTGCCTCCAGCATTGTCTATACCAATGTTGTCCAACCCGTTTCAATTGCTGGAGCGAACTATAATCTCGCCGACAATCAAGTAGTTTGGGCCACCGGTTGGGGAAGAACTTCCGTAAGTATAATTGTTTGAAAAAAATTATGTAGTCATATTTATTGTTACAGATAAAGTATATTTTAACAGTGATTTGTAATTTATTTAGGTATCTATATTATTTTTTTATTTCACAGTCTGGTGGATCCGTCTCTGAGCAGCTGCGTCACGTCCAAGTTTGGGTTATCAACCAAAATGTTTGCCGTACACGTTATACGGTTCTGGGCTGGCCTATTACAGACAACATGTTGTGTTCCGGCTGGCTGGACGTCGGCGGTCGCGATCAGTGCCAGGGAGACTCCGGCGGTCCTCTCTACCACAATGGTATCCAAGTCGGTGTCTGCTCATTCGGTTATGGATGTGCTTTAGCCAACTTCCCCGGTGTGAACGCCCGCGTGTCCCGCTTCACCTCTTGGATCCAGTCAAACGCTTAATTTATTAATATATTTTTGAAAATAAATTGTGAAACATTAATTGTATTTGTAATCATTAACTCGTCACAAATTTCCATCTTATGTATCTAACTGAATGCTATTGTCAGCCGTGGAGGCGGCTGAGTGGCTGAGGAAACACCCGAATACCTGGATCGATATTTCTTTTCGAACTTTCCAAGCTACAACTTCGTTTCAATTTTTATTTAATCAAATTTGCAGAAGTTTAAAATGCAGTGTTTTAAATCAATATCGCTAATAGGTGCCGAGTTCTGCTAAACAATTTCTAAGTACCAGATATCGTTCAAATATAGATACTTATTTGTAAAGACACTGTCTTGAGTTCCGGTAAACTACATAATTCACGTGCACTGGGGCGATGGCTTGCTTGACGTATGCTTCAAAGCGAACATCCTGTCAATTTTGATGATGGTTAAACAAAACATAGCCTTACGCAAACGATATGTTAACTATTACCGAGCTAGCCTTGGAATTGACATTGTCATGTTCACGACATTGATTTGTGGTATTATGGTCGTGCCGCCCTTGATCATTCCACCAAACGTTTACCTACTCCGTGTCAACTGACGACGTAATATACATTTACACATTTCTATTTGTGTTATATTTCGTATCTAATATTTTGTTGGCATTTGGGTTCGGAAGGGTTGGGATACATACAAGTTTTAATTTATTTAATCAAGCAATATACTGCACATTCAATATAATTATTATAGTCTTAATATAATTACATTTCATATTACATGCGCTCCTAGGCACGGGGGGGTCTTTATGTATCAAGAATGGTCACTCATCCACAAACGGACCTCGACTAGCGCAGTTTAACCTTGCAGATTGGTTATTACTTAGCCACGTGCCCTTCTATCTACCACTCACTGACTTCTTATCACGAATTATCAGAAATGATAATCCCTATCAACTTACGTAACTACGTGTAGGTACTCAGTTTATTAATAAAGTCTAAGAAGTAATCAATCATTTCTGAAAGAAAAAAGTTTCAGAATGTAATAATAACGTAGCTTATCTTCCTATAGTCGTGGCGCATTTCACGGATTCCATGGTCATGACTATAGGGCGAGTGAATTGGAGTCCGTTTCTACGCAGTGAAGTAGTACCCGTGGTAAATCTACCCTAAATCCGCCCCACCTTGCAGCACAATATTCCTGGGGGAGCTTATTGTGATACAACCGTCTCGCATGACGTCGTCTCTATTCGTTTCAGAGCTGCTCATAGCTTATATCCATGATGTGCACGCAGTCGGGGCTATCCGAATCCTGCCGTGTACAATGCGCTTAATATCATTAACCCATATAGTGTCCCACTCCTGGGCACTGGTCTCTTCTCATATTGAGAGGGATTAGGCTTTTAATAGTCCACCACGCTGGCCTACTGCGGGCAAGTCCGATCAAGAGTCTACCATGCCCCCTCTGAACCGTCCTAATCAAAGGCCCGCCTTTGACGACGACGAAAAAGCCGAATGCCTAGCCGACAGTCTAGAGGCACAATGCTCGCCTAGCACTCTACCTGTAGACAAGGCCCACCTCAATGAGGTGAACGCCGAAGTCGAACGTAGAGTCGCCCTCTCGCTGTCCCCTGATAACCCTACGGCCCCCGCAAGTTCTACTCCCTCCCCCGCCCCCAACCCAGACGATCCCGTCCCCCCCGTCACTGCAGACGAAGTCCGGTCGATCGTACAGAACCTACGACCCAGGAAAGCCCCCGGCTCAGACGGCATCACCAACAAGGTGGTTAAGCTCTTCCCCGCCTCCCTGATCATTCTGATGACCGCCATCTTCAATGCGGCACTAAATAATAACATCTTCCCACAAGTGTGGAAAGAAGCTACCGTCATCGGTATCCCTAAACCCGGTAAACCCAGGTCTGAGCCCTCCAGTTATCGCCCCATAAGTCTCCTCAAAGTCCTTGGGAAGATCTATGAGCGGCTTATCTATGCCCGATTAAAGAAATTTGCCGAATCCCATAATCTCATTCCCGACGAGCAGTTTGGTTTTCGAACCAAACACTCTTGTATCCACCAAGTGCATCGCATAGTCGAACATATCAGCGCTGGATTCCAGCGCGGTATGACGACTGGCATGCTCTTCTTCGACGTGGCGAAAGCCTTCGACAAGGTCTGGCACAATGGCTTGATTTACAAGCTATATTCATTCAACGTGCCAGACCGTCTCGTGCTCATCATTCGAGATTTTCTGTCGAATCGCACCTTTCGCTATCGTATAGAGGGCGGCACACTCTCGTCCCCTCATCCTATCCGAGCCGGAGTCCCTCAGGGCTCCGTGCTCTCCCCTCTCCTTTTCACGCTGTACACCAGCGATATTCCAAAAAGATCCAAGTCGCAGTTGGCTCTATTCGCTGACGACACGGCAATATATTATTCAGGCATCAGCCTAACAAACATCACCAAAATTCTCCAATCCTCAGTCAATGCCCTAGGGAATTGGTTCAGGAAATGGAGAATAGAGGTGAATCCCTCAAAGAGCGCGGCGGTTCTCTTTCACAAGAGCTTCGACCTCTCCGCTCAAGCCCAACCCATCTCCCTCTTCGGCCAACAAATCCCTTGGGAAAAGAAAGCCAAATACCTGGGCGTGGTTCTAGATTACCGACTTACGTTCCGAGAGCACATAAAAACGGTGCGTTCGCGCGCCGCTTTTGCTCTAGCACGTCTACATGGCATGCTTAATGCACGCAGTAAACTCTCCCTCAAATACAAGGTGAGAATTTACGTGATGTGTATTCGCCCTATCATGACCTATGCGAGTGTCGTATTCGCTCACATAGAAAGTCCCGCTATCCATAGGATGCAGACCCTCCAAAACCGATTTATGCGCAAAGCCACGGGCGCCCCGTGGTATGTGCGCAATAGGGACCTCCACTTAGACTTAAAACTGCCCACCATCAAGCAGTTCATGAAACGCGCCTCTAAGCGCTATTTCGATCTGGCCCCCCTTCACCCTAATCCCCTTGTGGTCAGTAGCGTAGACTACAAACCCTCTCAGATAAGTAGAGTGCGCCGCCCAAGGCACGCACTCACTTACCCTGACGACCAAATCACCTTAGCGCAGGAGTCAAGCAGAGTGACTAGCACTCTCAAAAAACACGCACCAAAACGCCGCCCGATATACCGTCCTCGCCGGCGAGGTCCGTCGCGAAGACCCCTTAACGGTCATCCTCCCCGTCCCTTGCTCGAGCCGGCCCGTGCCGAGCCAGTAGCTTTAAATTCGCCCCAAAATAATTTAAACCCAGATCCAGCCGTCCCTAGCTGCTCCCCCAGCAACGCCCTAAGCCGAGGTTCGAGTCCCGCAGGGGACGCCCTTAGCTGTGTTGCTTAGTTTATAAGTTGCCCCTGGCTGGAGGCATTTGGTGCCTCGCCACCTAGTCCGGTTAAGTTTTTAAAGCTCCCTCGAGCTAAAAACTATGTCCGACCTAAAAAAAAAAAAAAAAAACCTACTGCGGGTTGGCAGACTTCACAAACCGTCGAGAAAAATTTCTCAGGTATGCGTATCGTAACGATGTTTTCCTTCACCGTTTAAGCGAGTGATATTTAATTATTAATACGCACATGAATTCGAAAAGTCAGAGGTATGTGCTTTGGATTCGAACTCACGACCTTTGACTTGGCAGTCCAATGGCAACAAAGCTATCATCGCTTAGCCGAAGCTAAATCCCAAGGTATATGGCCAGTGAAGGCACGTGAGATTTTTAGTCGGTACGAGTTCGGCATACCTTGCCACCTCCTCAGATGGGAAAGGATCCATGAGGATTTTCTTCTACTATAAAAAAAAGTTTATCATCCTATCCATATCTCAATATACTGGGGATCGACGCAGTATGACTTTTTCATCTATATCAGCCGACATTTTATCTATAACTTCTTTTGTAACCATATAAATTTTCAGACAGTCTTTGTCAATCTTTTATTTGGTGTCAATCTATCCAAATTTAGCATTAAAAATTCAAAACATTGACTTGTAAAATACCATACTTTTTAAGAGAGGTAGGGCATAGTGGAAGTAATTCCACTCAAATTGGAGCTGCTCGACTGGAGAAGTACCTCCGTCTTGCGGAAAATCGAAGTGAAATATCACTGCTTTGAGTTGTTTTGTTCCTTACGGTGAGCAAGGCTGCCAGTGCTCCGCTAGGAAACGTTGTGGCAGTGGAGGGACTTTGAACCTTATACTGCCAACCCAACTAGTCTTTCGTTTTACAGGGTCGGTAACGCGCAAGTGATACTCTTATTATTATAGTAATATTTTTATGTGTGTATCTATCTATTTTTATTTATCTACTTATCATATTGAAATAAAACTACTTTTTACGGATTTTATTGCGTATATTGATATTATTAATCCCGACGTTTCGGACCCTTTACAGCGTCCATCAAAACTACTTTTTACGTCACGGGTAGACTCGGTCTAGTAAAAAGTAGTTTTATTTCAATGTATAATATTCGCGTAAATGTCAGAAATCAATATCTACTTAACATAGTTTTTTAATATATTATTTTTTGTTTTAAAAGTGACCTGTTTTGCACACTTTTTGTTTTGTTTGTTATCTTGTCCAGTGTATTCATTTCGCTTCGGTTGTCTGGAAGAAGACCTCGTACATTTGTTTTTAGATATAATGCTTTTTTTTATGTCTGGTGTACATTATAGGGCACTCCGCACTAGGCCAGCGTGGTGGCCTAATCCATCTCAATATGAGACGAGACGAGACCCGGGGTATATGGGTATATGGGTTGATGATGTACAATAAATAATATAATAAAAATAAATAAATAAAATTGTAACCCATTCATTGATTGCCTGAAGACGCCAATATCATCAAAAAAATGTATCAATATCTTAAATCATTACTGACTGAATGTCACACGTAGGCGTCCGACCAGAAAAAGCACATTGAATTTTTAATACGACATTGAGAACTTCATGGCTCCTAGTAATTAACGTAGTTAAAGGACAAGGCCGTAACCGCAGCTGTGAAAAGTTGCATGTCCATACAATATCGATTGCTTGCACATCACCTTTAATTACGTAATTACAAAGCTTCTTTGAACTTCTAAAGTTCTGGTAAATTGACTGATTGCATCATAATATTATCATCTATTACCCTTATAACTCGCAATTTTCATTGCCTGGAAAAAAGCACAGGCAGTGAGTGACCTTGGAAACGTACTTGGTTAAAGCGTTGTACGGTCAACAAAAGAGTTAGGTATACAGGCATCTAATTAATCATCTGTGTTTTGATAAAGGTAGTGTAATAATGTATCACGCAATATGTGTCAGCGTAGGTATTGTAAACAGCTACGTACTGTAGAGGTCGCTACCAGGAGTCAGCATATGACTGGCTGGTTTAAGAAGAAGTAATCATTTGAATTTGAGTGTAGAATGTTTAGTCAAGTGATTGATGGTTGTCATATGGAGACCTTTGAAGAATAAAGTCCTAAAGTACCTTTTAACCGAGAGTTTCTTTGAATAAATACAAATACAAATTCTTTATTGACAAAAAAGTAACATTCAATGGATACGAGTAACAGTGAGCCGCAAACTAAGCATAGCTTGTGTCTTGGGGCTCGGGAGTGCGATTATGTACAGAAATATAGTTAAAATTGTTACTATTATGCTTAATAGGAATTGCTAGTGGATACAATAAAATTTAGAAGGGCTTTGTGTGTACATTATTATGAGGTGAGCATGAGCTGCTATGGTTTGTGTGCATGTGTTTGTGGGTAGGTTGGGTGTATGTGCGAGTGTTTGTGTGTAGGGTGGGTGCTTGTGCGAGTGAATGGGAGTAGGGTGGTTGTATGTGCGAGTGTTTGTGTGTCGGGTGGGTCTTATAACAAGGCTTCAGTATCATCGTATGATAGTTTTAAAAGAAAAGAAGTGAGTTTCTTTCTGCCTGTAGTAACTGTGCAGTCTAAATAGCCTCAGAAATAGTGCAGAATAGCCTCCTAGGATCCCATAAGGGTCCTTCCTATAGTACCTAACCCTTTGGCGCGTAATTATTTATGTCGAAATCTGTATAAAAATGCATATTTCGTTTGCTATCTGTATACTTAACTCTTTTGTTGACTGTACCAAACCGGAACGCAGTTTCGAAAATTAATTGAGGTCTAGGTTTTTGAAAACAAAAAGTACCTTAAATATTTGTCTATTTATATTCAAACAAGGGTTAACTAATAAAAATACTTAATTCGAATTCGGATTTTCCGTATGAATACGTAAAAAAGGTACAAAGTAACTCTAATTTTAAGTTGCTACTTTGAAATTAGTAACTAGAAATTTGTATGAATATATTAGTACACTAGTATTAGTACAGACACCAGCACATCAAGCTACCACAATCTGTCAAATTTCTTTGATAGATTTTCAACTTTAATACAATGCAATAAGGTTCATTTTTATATGGGAAAGTTTGACAGTTTCGGATAGGTTGACCTGCTGGCGTCTGTACATAAATATAAAAGTCACACACAAGCAATAAAGTGTCGACTTTTTCAAACACTTAGGTACAGAGGCCAGCACATCAAGTTACCCCTAACTGTCAAATTTCTTTGATAGATTTTCAACTTTAATACAAAGCAATATGGTTCTTATTCAATTGGGACAATTTGACAGTTTTGGATAGCTTGCCCTGCAGCTGGCGTCTGTAGGTACTTCAACTTTTTTGAAAAGTGATGCAAAAATCAGTAAAATTTTTTGGGAAATGAAATTTAATGCTATATTGAATGCAGTTTACATACTTTTAAAAATAAAAGCATTTTTGTCGTTTAGTAAAAAAAATATATTTTCAAAATTTAAGGTACTTTCCGGTACTCAAACAAACTACAATAATAAAAGTGTTTCATATTATTTAATAAAAAAATACTAAAATACAAATTAAGCGTTTGTCTGAATCCAAGAAGTGAAGCGGTTTACGCGAGCATTGACCCCGGGGAAAAAGGGTAAAGCGCATCCCCTACCGAATGAGCAGACACCGACGAGGATGTTATTATGGTAGACAGGACCGCCGGAGTCACCCTGGCACTGGTCGCGACCACCGACGTCGAGCACGCCAGTGCACAACATGTTGACAGTAATAGGCCAATTCACGGTCGCATAACGAGCAGCGCAAATAGCTTGGTTGATAGTGAAAACTTGGACGTGACGCAGCTGCTCAGAGACAGGTCCTCCAGACTGTGGAAAAAAAATCTCATAATTGCTCAAATTAATGACAAATTACTGTTACGATAACATTGTGTTACCGTAAACGATTATACTTACGTAAATTCTTCCCCATCCAGCAGCCCAGACTGGTTGATTATCACCGAGGTTATAGTTGGCTCCAGCGATGGACACGGGTTGAACAACATTGCTATAAGCAATGGTGGAGGAAGTGCGCACGATGGAGATATCATTGTCTTCGTTTACAGGATTATAGCTTGGATGGTTGATGATAGTGTTGACGGCGTAAACAGTGCCACCACTGTTGGCGAAAGTAGAGCCTACGCGAAATCTCCATCTACCGGCGGCATCTCCACTGTAAGGAATAATTAGGTATCTAAATATATATAAAACTCAAAGGTGACTGACTGACTGACTGACACAGTGATCTATCAACGCACAGCCCAAACCACTGGAGGGATCGGGCTGAAATTTGGCATGCAGGTAGATGTTATGACGTTAGCATCCGCTAAGAAAGGATTTTAATAAATACTACACCCAAGGGGATAAAATAGGGGATGAAAGTTTGTATAAATCTTCTTAGATTTTCGAACTGAAATTAAAGATTGGAGCTACTATGATGAAGACGTCCGCTTAAATAGGATTTTGATAAATTCAACCCCCATGGGGATAAAATAAGGGATTATGGAGGATGTAAATGTATTAGTTTGAACTATCAGTACCTAATGGAACGAATAAATTAAGACGAACAAAATATTTTTTAGTTCTAAATGTTGACAATAGATGGCGTTGTGTAATTACGTCATTTTTCTGAATCGCGGTGTTAAGATGACCGTCTCCAGTTATTATTTAACTTTCGTCGTGAGGTAGGTTAGTTGTACGCAGTTGGTTGGATGTTGTTGGTCGTTAAAATTGTTTTGGTTGCTGTATAGTACATACTATACCTAAATATTTCTAGCGGATTATATTTGACGATTTTGGCTTTCTTTTCTTGGCATATTTTGGATTGCATTTGCTTTGTTTCGGTTTAGTAGTTTTGGTTATAGACTCTGCTTTGTATTTGGCATTTGTTTTTTTTTTGTTTCGTTTATGTATAGGTTTTGTTGGTTCCACTTTTTTAAAATGGCTAAAGAAAATCTGAACGTTAATGGAGAAGTTGAAGAATATAATGTTGTCCCTATTGTTGGTGACGGTGCATGTTTGTTTCGTGATCTCTCTTATTTAATGTACGGAACACATGGAGGTGCGCTCAGTTTTCCCTAAAAGTCGGCTTTGCCGTGACAATAAATAAGTCTCAGGGGCAAACTCTCAAATTTGCGGGTATTGACTTGAGAGAACATTGCTTCTCTCATGGACAGTTTTATGTTGCTTGCTCACGAGTAAGTTCACCCAATAGCTTGATAGTTTTAGCGCTTAATGACAGATTAGTTAAGAATATTGTGTACAAAGAAGTTTTTTAGACTCTAATTTTTTACACACGCTAAACAAAAGTAAAGCCGCAAAAAATATACCTAATTAATAATAATACTTCTTAACGCGAGCGAAGCCGCGGGCAAAAGCTAGTGTAATATAAAATACAAGATACAGATATTAACGATAAAAATCAATTATTTTTCAATGTGTGATAATTCTATTTGTTATCGGGCCACCGGGACGGATGTGATAGATGTATCTTATATCATTTAACCTTAGCTGGCTTTGCCGCCCATGTGGGGCCTAAACATATATGATACAGCTTGCCACTAACTTGGGCTATGCTAAGATCGTATGGCGAACTTCCCGAAAACATTCTTCCTGGATTATTTTTTTTACCACACAGCGGTGGAGTCCAAAAGAAGGATAATGTATGTATAGAATATTTCTTTTCAGTTTTGGCCAATTTATTTTGCTTTTGCAGAATGGGTGATCCTTATTCTGATATCACTATAGATCTGTACACTGAATTTAACTTAAATTTAGCTTATTAAAGGTTCATAATTACTTCATGGAAGTGCAATGAAGTTCCATAATAAATAAAGTTACTTACATTGTGCAGTGAGCAGCAGTCAGGACAGCCCTATTGTTAAGGATGGTACCGCCGCAAGCTTGCCAATAGGTGCTCCAGTTTTGTGTGTAGAGAAGAGCGGCAATAGTAGGGTATTGGTTAATAGTTGTGAGGGAACCTCCAACAATTCTCTGGGGATTCGCAGGAACGGCTAAAAACAAATTTCTTTAAAACAATGACGGTATTGACAGAAACCGAAATCTCTTACATTTCCTCATAATACTGTATTTTAATAACACTTATTTTATTTTTTACGAAGCAATAGTAAATCATCACTAGGTACATAGTATAAAACAAAGTCGCTTTCTCTGTCCCTATATCCCTATGTATGCTTAAATCTTTAAAACTACGCAACGAATTTTGATGCGATTTTTTTTATAGATAGAGTGATTTAAGAGGAAGGTATAATACATGTATGTTATTAGTACATTGCACCCGTGCGAAGCGGGGACGGGTCGCTAGTAATCATTAAATTAATGAATTTGTGGGTTTCATATTTGAAGGTTAAATGAATGTTAAATGAATGTTCGGTCACATTTCTATATAAATATTCTTTACTGGCCAGTTACAGATATTATAAATACATATTGGACTTAATTATGAACAATCTAACTGAATAGGAGACGACTGCTGCGCCGCGCTAATACAGTAATGTGCCTGTATACAAATCGAATGCGTCAGCAGTATCCCTACAAAGTGAACATACCTGACACCGCCGCTACGCATAGAGCCAACAAAGCAATGATCCGCATGTTTACTGTCCACTGGTCACTGTAACAGTTTCAAGAACAGACTTCCAATTTATATAAACCAAAATGTTGATAAAATTGTTATAAGACAATAGTTATCTCTAATTGATTAGGTAATATTTATCTACTAATAAGTTTGGTTCATTCGAGTTTTGGAAAACCCCGAAGGGTATTTTATGTCCTGGTACGGACACTTGTCCTTACCAGTACAGAAAAGTTCGTCAGGTGCCCGCTAGAGGTCGATATCGAGTATCGTTCACTTTAGTTCTTTATTTTAGTTGTTGCTATTACCAGCAAATCTAGCTCACTGTCTCGAGCTGATCTGAACGCTGGCCACGGGTGGAGGCCTGGTGACCTGTAATACAGGTATTCTTAAACCTACCTCAGGCACCCGTCTCTTACAATGTTCATATCCGTCACTGTGTAACTTTTTCAAGATTTTAAGGTAACTTTGTTAAAAGAAAATGAAGTAATATATTATTATAGTTCTGAGTTGCTATTCCAGTTGTAGTAGTGTCCTACCTCTTTTAACCCTAAATCATGGTCAAGAAGTAGGTATCTACTAGTGTTAGTTGTGGTAAAACGTATTAGTAGTAATAGTGTCGAGGCCAGCAAATATATATTGAAGTATCATTCCTAAGCATTTTTACTTGAAAAATAACATGTTTTTTGTCATAAAAGCTACATATTGAAGTTTCTCATGAGGCATAACAATACGAGAGAAATGCCAAGCTCCACTGCCTGCGCGCAAGAGAGCAATTTGTTCTCCTCAGTCGAGTCTCACAACACCCACGGGATGTTAACCGGATATATCAGTAAGACTATATATAATTTCAAGACTAGACTGCTACTAGCCTGCTACCAGCCAATTTCAAGCTAAGTATTAACACGTAATAGTCTCTAATGGCATATTTCACCAACTCTGAGTAAGTTCTCGTTTAATTAATTAATTAATATAATTGATGGCCGCGACACAGTATTCCATACTTATGCGGTTGTTAACGAACACAAACTTTTGTAAACTTTATTTTTGTTCCAATAAAATATTTTGTATTTTTTTTTATTGTATTTACTCGGTAGTCAATTTCATACAAATTCTGTTCCATTTTTGAATTTATAATGGATAACGGCTACTCAAACTTGGCGAAATATGCCCTAAGTAAGGTTTCCGAGGTCTGTGCGGATTTGAGTCTTGTCTCGTCTAGAGAGAAAATCACCAATTGCTTTAAGTCGGTTATCCGTTCGGGTAAAAAAATAATGGATTCATTGAATGAAAATGCAAAAGGACTGCCACTGTGGCTTTTTGTGAGCGTTTGGGTTCAAGATAATTTTGACATATTGAACATAAATCAGTATTGTTGGAAAAATTCGACCGCGGGCAGGATTCGAACCAGCGTCTTCTGGTTAGGTAAACCAGACGCTATGACCACTAACTTTAAAATCTTAGCATGAAAAATGCCAAAAAAATACAAAAACATAAATCAGTATTCTAAAAACCTACTAAAGTAGTAAAATGAAAAATATTTTAAATAAGTCCACATACAAAAAAGCTTTTCATATTTTTTTTATATATGTTTATGTGAATAATTACTAATCTGCACCATTATCTGTATTGATGATTTTTTTTGGAGATACGGACGAGGACAGCAGTTATATTATACAATGATATACAAAATATCGATGACAAAGCAATTATTTTTGTAAGTCATTAGTCGTTGCTTGATTTTTACATATCATAGATATGTAAAAATTACTCGCATTAGGCCAGCGTGGTGGATTATAGCCTAATCCCTCTCATCCTGAGAGTATGATGATAATCATCATAATCAACCCATATACTGTCCCACTGCTGGGCACAGGTCTTCTCTCAGAATGAGAGGGATTAGGCTATAGTCCATCACGCTGGGCTATAGCCCAAATATGCCATTGCCTTAATGCACATTATGAAGACTCATACTGTATAGACACTAGAGACCGCTACTTGCTACGATTCTTGCATGCTTATTTGCTTCTGTCATGATTATACCTCTTGTCATTCTAGAAAGATACCTTTCGACGTTGCCGCTGAAATTTGCCTTACAAATTCCTTTTGTTAATCGTCTTTCATTAATTTTATCATTATTACCAAACCATATCAGCGTATTCTTTTCAATTTGTGACATTGAATCATCTTTTAAGCCTCAACGTTGTCTTGACAGTGATAGCCTAGCGGTATGACCATTGGACTGCCAAGTCGAAGGTCTCGAGTCGAACCCAAGGCACGCACCTCTGACTTTTCGAATTCATGTGCGTATTAATAATTAATTATCACTCGCTTAAACGGTGAAGGAAAACATCGTGAGGAAACCTGCATACCTTAGAGATTTTTCTCGACGGTGTGTGAAGTCTGCCAATCCGCACTAGGCCAGCGTGGTGGACTATAGCCTAATCCCTCTCAATATGAGAGGAGACCCGTGCCCAGCAGTGGGACAGTATATGGGTTGATGATGATGATGATGTTGTCTTATCACGCTTTTATACCACTTAAGTAGCAAACAAGGAAACGGCCCGCCTGATGGTAAGCAGTTACGTAGCCTATGGACGATTGTAACACCAGGGTATCACTCGCGTGTTGCCGACACAATTTCTCAATCTATCATTCGGACTTACCACACATACTTCTCAAAGAACGCTTAGCTTTTTGTTTCTAAAAAGGTTCCCGTTGCCTAATTCACTAATAACAAAGTGACGATGTTTCGCAACAATTCAGTGGCGAACCGTCGAATGTAGGGCAAGTAGGGCTGGCCAACGGAGGGTCGCACGCGACCATCTGATAAATAAGAATCTGCACGGAACTCGCGACCTAGTTGCGACCCTAACGTTAAACTGGTAATTTTGTTCGCGATTATGGGAAAAGATGCCGTTTTAATAACCTGTTTAGCATATCTTTATGGTCATTTTTCATTACAGAATTGATAGAAGAAATTATGGATTCTGGATTTATAATTGGGTGTTCAAGATATCTGTGACAATATTGGTAAGCCACAAACTTTCCAGTGACGTCGTAAGTAAAGCTTACGAGCTTAGTGTTACGTTATAGCGGTTTTTTTAACCTTTCGTCCTATTGCTAGGTAATGTATTTTATGTATATACATATAACTATATAAGGTTTCGAAGCAGTGATAGCCTAGTGGTATGATCATTGGACTGTCAAGTCGAAGATCTCGAGTTCGAACCTCTGACTTTTCGAATTCATGTGCGTATTAATAATTAATTATCACTCGCTTAAACGGTGAAGGAAAACATCGTGAGGAAACCTGCATACCTTGGAGATTATTCTCGACGGTTTGTGAAGTCTGCCAACCCGCACTAGGCCAGCGTGGTGGACTATAGCCTAATCCCTCTCAATATGAGAGGAGACCCGTGCCCAGCAGTGTATATGGGTTGATGATGATGACGATATAGGTTTACCCGCGATTTCTCCCAAATCCCATAAGGTTTTTTGAGACAAAAGGTAACCTATATCTTTCTGCAATATCTAATCTATAATTATGTACCAAACTTCATCAAAACCGGTTCAGTGGTTTAGGCGTAAAAGTATAACAGGGAGCCAGACAGAGTTACTTTCGCATTTAGAAATTAGTAGGGATAGGGGTAATTACATATTAATATATAGTATGGTTAGATAAAATACTCGGAAGTAGGGATTTAATGAACTTCTTAGTTCAATTTGCTTAGAATTATCCTGGTGAAAAGAGCCTTCCTGTGTGACGTATGAATTAAGGCGTAATGATATATTAACGATGGCATGGTACGGCTGGTAGTCAGCAATTCCACTACAAAGCGATTATTTTGCGTAAATATAATTGTATAATGTATAATAATCCTAGACAAAGAGCCGTGATTAAATCAAAATGTAAGTAAGGAATAATGAAATTAAGCTGTCGTGTTTTTCATCTAAATAAAAAATATTAATTCTTTATTTCACTTTTCAGAATGTTGTCCGTTTTAGTAGCTATCATTTCGCTTTACCAGATTTACTGAGCTGCAATTCTCCAGTTTTGTCGACGCGTCAAATAGAATTAGCGCGCCCGAACTCCAAACCACGATTGGATTTTCGACTCGCCATCCCAGCTTTTACGTATTTCAGACGTGTCCCAAATAACTTGTGCAGGTGCAGCGCAGGGATTAATGAAATGGATCTACTGAACTCTGCAGGACGATTTAATATAATCCGTAATGTAAAAAGTAGTCCTCGTTTCGTTGTCGATGAGATTAAAAATCAATCAATGGCTATCGGGGTTTCGAAATCTCATGAAATAAAATGTAAGATATTTTTGTGCTATTTGTTTGAGTGGACATTCTGTACGTAGGACTGTTGGTTAATCTGTGGCTTAGGTAATTTTTTTTAGTTTATTTATTTATTAGACCTTTCAAAAATAGCATCCGCAAATCATGTGATTGTCTTTTCAGCTCCTAAAACAAAGGAAGTCTATCTTATTTAGGTACTTCAAAGGGTAATTATGATACCTAAAAAATGTACCAAACTTCTGTCTTCATTCAGTGTCATAAACGTTGCACAAATGTCATCATTAGGTAAATTTTCGATACCAATTCAATCTAACTTAGGCCCTAGACAATTCACAATGTACTATTCGAATCAACGAATGAAAAAAAATTATGGTAATGATATTTATGATCGCCTGATCTATCCTAAGCCTATGCCAATTCTACATTTTGTTATTATCTGTATATCGATTTGATTGTCCGATTGCAACTTGTCTATATTTGTTCGCGTTTGACGTTTAGTAGAATAAATACATTTTGACATTTACAAACTGAAACTAAATCGGAATTATATTTTAATCGTTTTTAAATAACAAGAATCACCATTCAGAATGTAAAATAGTGTTGGGGCTACGGATTCTCGTATATCGATGGCAGTCTTACACGTTTGGATATTAGATTTCAAACGGTTCGTTTTAACACCAATCAACCGGCGCGGGGTCGCTTTACAGGTCCAATATCACAAGTACAGCTCCACTAGTTTGCTTCCAGTTCAAAAGGCCGATGCTGGCGTATCGATTGCAGTACTTACGTGAAATTGGCTTCCTATACACCCCGTTCCAACGTAGTATAGGTACAGTGGGCCACGAAATTGGTTGGCTATTGCAACGGTAAACGTCCTTTGTATGAATCTTGTTTATGCTAGGTAATTGTATGTCGTTAATTGACTGCTATTTAATTTCTAGCAAATTTTTAGGCACTTGAGGCAGCGTAAATACTTGGATTTAATCCTCGTGAGGAAACCTGTAGGTATACTTGAAACATTATCTCAAAGTGTGTGAAGTCAGCCAACTCGCATTAGCCAGCATGGTCTCATACCAATGTACCCGTGCTCAGCTGTCCCGCTGACAGTACCTAAATGAAATGATGATGAATGCGTGAGGCAATAGTTGATGATGTTGGCTTTTTAATCTATACTTCCTATCCTACTATCCTTCCTACTAATCCTACTATCCTTCCTACTAATCCTACTATCCTTCCTACTCATCCTATTCTACTAGTATTATAAATGTGAGTGTATTTGAGGACGGATGGATGGATGGATATATGTTTGTTACTCTTTCACGCTCAAACTACTGAACGGATTTTGATGAAAATTTACAGTATTATTATTTGTACTTCAGAATCATACTAATATTATAAATGTGAAAGTTTGGATGTTTGTTTGTTTGTTTATTTGTTACTCAATCACGCAAAAACGGCTGAACCGATTTGCATGAAATTCGGTACCATAATAGTATGTGACCGGGAATAAAGTATAGGCTACTTTTTATCCCAGAAAAATGTGGGAATATCCCGGAAATCCCGAAAAACGGATATAGGAGAACTACTTACGGGATTTAAACGAAATTTCATACACCCATAGTATTTGACCAGGAATAACACATAGGATATATTTTACCCCAGAAAAATGTGGGAATATCCCGGAAATCCCGAAAAACTAATATCTTACGGGATTTTAATGAAATTTCATACACACATAGTATCTGACCGGGAATAACAAATAGGATATATTGAACCCCAGAAAAATGTGGGAATATCCCGGAAATCCCGAATAACAAATAGCTTACGGGATTTGAATGAAATTTCATACACACATAGTATGTGACCGGCAATAACAAATAGGATATATTTTACCCCAGAAAAATGTGGGAATATCCCGGAAATCCCGAAAAACAAATATCTTACGGGATTTGAATGAAATTTCATACAGACACAATATGTGACCGGGAATAACAAATAGGATACATTTTACCCCAAAATTATGTGAGAATTCCCAGAAAACTTATGTAGGAGACCTACTTACGGGATTTGAATGAAATGTTGGTACACTAATAGTTTGTGAAAGCGGGAATTTCCCTAACATTGAGTACTTCTTATCCCATGAATACAATTCGACAACAATTGTGTTACTAAGTCTAGGCGTACGAAGTCGCGGGTAAAAGCAAGTAACATATAAGTTATAATTTATAACAATTTTGAGTAAAGTAACTTTTCCACGCAGACGATGTTGCGGGCAGAAGCTAGTATATTATAATGCGAAAGTAGTTTGTCTGTTTGTTACGCTTTCACGCCTTAACCGTTGAACTGATTTTGATGAAATTTGGTACACAGATAGATAAGATCTTGGAGAAGGACACAGGCCTTTTGTTTCGAAAAGACCGTTGGGATGCGGGTGGTACCGTGGGCATCAGCTACAAAAATATTAATCTTCTTGTATTTTGCCTGCAGTTAGTCTCTTTAACGAAAGTTATACTAATATTATAAAGCTGAAGAGTTTGTTTGTTTGGTTTAACGCGCTAATCTCAGGAAATACTAGTTCGAATTGAACAAATCTTTTTGTGTTGGATAGTCCATTTATCCACGAAGGTTATAAGCTATACATATAAAAATCACGCTGCGACTAATATGTGCCGAGCAAAAAGGAAAAAAAGGTTGGTTCCATCGCGGGGGGCAGTACTTACTGCCGGACAAACAAACAAAAAACTCTAATACCCACTAGGGTATTAGAGTTTTTTGTTTGTTTGTCCGTTATTTTAACAACACAAACTGTCAGTTTGAATAAGTTTTTGTCATAAATACGAAGCATTTTTTTGTTGACTGTACTTACACTAGATGGATTACTACTTTACTACATTGTTATTCGACCTTACCTTACAAAGTAATAGCAGTGTAAGCCCTATCGTTAGTTAGGGAATGCCGGCGCCATCTAGCTTAAAAATAAAATGTAGAACTGTGTTGTAAAAGTGTCTTAAAAGATCCATTTTACAGAAATAAATATCATTATCATTTATGAGTGGTTTCCTCAAAAACTTTTTAAATCGAAGGGAAGTTAGGATCTAAAAATTAATTATAGAAGTGATAAAATATTATATCATCGTTAATTCTAATTTAAGAGAGGTAGACTGTTGGAGTAATTCCACTCAAATTGGAGCTGTTCGACTGGGGCAAGTACGTCCGCCCTTAAGGAAGTCGAAGTGAAATAACACTGTTTTTAGCTGTGTAGTTTTCCTAATGGTGAGCAAGGTTTCCAATGCTCCGTGAGGAATCGTGTTAGAAGTGGGGGGACATTGATCCTTATACCACCAACCCAACTATTCCTCTTTCGGTTTACAGGGTCGGCAAAGCGCAATAAGTGATACCCCTGGTGTTGCAAGCAATAGCTATAGGCAAAAAAACTATTTTTGTAAGTGATAAAATATATACTATTCGAGTTTTTGGGATTATTGCGAATATATTTATGCAATGACAAATCATTGCATACAAATATTCGCAAGAATATTCTGTTTGTGAATAAGTCTGTTAGCTTTATATGAAAATATAAAGCAAACAGACTGAATTGCTTCATTGATCGCGGTGGCAGCAGGCGATATTATAAATACTTTAGGACGTACTACCGCAGTTTATTTCGTTTTTTAAAGACGCGTTTAAAACTATATAAAATCAAGAAACTCATAGGTCTTTGAACCTATGAACAGTCCGTGAATAGCACGCGAAGTGTTTTTATTGGCAATGCTAATCATCGCATGTTTGCATGCAAGGGGTTCTTCGATATCTGGTTTTAGACATCGATATGATTGTGGGAAAAACCATAACATAACGTGGTTGAATTTTAATTATTATACCGTGGTGGAAATTTGACTTTGAGGTTGGTAAATACTTGTTACCCGCAACGTCAAGACCCGTTTGATATTGCACGTCGGTGACAGGGATAGCATTATACCTCATCATCATCATAATATCAGCCTATTGCCGTCCACTGCTGAACGTAAGCCTCCCCCAAAGAGCGCCATCCATCCCAGTCTTTCTGCAATATTTTCTACCCAATGATTTATTTATTTTTAAATTTAAGATTATGTAACATTAAAATTAGAAAAATAGGGATAATTGTTTGTACTTAGTAATATAAAAAATTCAAGTACATTTTAGTTGAACCTTTCGGACCAGATTTCTAGATTTTTTAAGTTCTTGTAAAAACTTGGCGGGAAATCTGATTGATACATTAACGCAGAGCCTAAACCGCTTGGGCTACAAACTTGGAATTTTGGCAGTTGCAGCCATTTTACGTCTAAGGAGGTTAAATGAACATAAAGTCGAAGCCGGAGTGTTGCTAGTAAATAAATAAATCTAAATGGTAACACTAAAATAGGCTAGTGTTTAATGATTGCTAGTCCTAAACACTACTTGTTTGTAGTGGACGGCACACACGGCCAGTGCATGGTTACCCTCGGTGATTGCGCCACACCCTATTGATCGAGTCAGCCGCGCCTTTTAACCCTTTGTTCGCTGTAAAAGTAAACAACATTTCACTAAGTGTACAAGTAATGTAAACGAGATTAGCTACTCTACCTCCAGTTCCACAAAGTTCAGCAAAAGAATCGTAAGTCATAAACTTTGTTTCACTTTTACTGTTTGTGTTTAAAACAAAGTATATTTTTGCTACCATATTGCGCAGTAAGGGCAATGTTTTTCCAGTATGAAATAAGTCGGAAATTTTTATTGTTATTAAAATAAATGTTTAATTAAGGATCATTTACTTTACCATTACCATTCATAGAATTATCTTTTTGTATATTTTTGGCATTTTCCATGCTAAGATTTTAAAGTTATTTAGAAAAGGAAAAATACGACCGCGGGCAGGATTCGAACCTGCGTCTTCTGGTTCGGTACACCAGACGCTATGACCACTAAGCCACCGCGATACCTACCCGTCATGTCGTCAGTATGTGAAGGAAAAATTCGACAGACAATTTCTCAGACCTCCCCGATAAGCACAAAAAATTTCATCAAAATCGGTCAAGCCGTTTCGGAGGAGTATGGCAACGAAAACTGTGACACGAGAATTTTATATATTAGATTATCATCTGTAATCTCCGAAGGAACTGAGAATTTCATAGGAAACCCAATAATATTTTGCTGGATCTTGAATGGAAGTCAGTCAGTCAGTCACCTCTACTGGAGCAGTTGACAGTCAGAATAAGTCAAGGCATATTATGTAAATAATAAAAAATAAAAACAACATCGAAGTCCATATAGAGAGCTTGAAGTTATTTATTGTCTAGTTTATTAATTTTTGCATTCAAGTTGGTTAATTTTCAACTTTAATGCAAAGTCATAAGGCTCATATTCAATTGGGAAAATGCTGGCGTCTGTACACAAAGTTATATTTTTGACTAGTTAACCCCGCAAACGTTGTTTTGCCATAAAAAAAAAATTTAGGGGTATGAAAAATAGATGTTGGCCTATTCTCAGACCTCCCCGATAAGCACAAAAAATTTCATCAAAATCGGTCAAGCCGTTTCGGAGGAGTACGGCAACGAAAACTGTGACACGAGAATTTTATATATTAGATAATCCCGTAGTTAAAATAAAATATTTACACTAAAACATAAACATCCTCTGTATTTTCTTGATATTTAATATTTGAATATGACACTGAATACGGTTTAATTAACCCTATTCCGTTATATTTCAAAAGCAGAAATAGGTTATTTTAAACGACTCAATCAAAACTAAACTAAACAAATCTAACTCTTTTAATACATATCGCCAACGAAAACAGACCTCACAAATAAAATACACTTAGTTTCTATTCTTCCTCAAATGGGAATGTCAATCTCACTGAGTGGAAATTGCAACACATTGAGCGACAGGCGCTTCGGCTGCCAATCAATGGCTGATGGAACAAAAAACACGACAGTGGCCACAGGGACGAATTGTACCACTTATTTTTTAAATTAGACTAGAGTAGAAGTTTATGTTTTACTTTGATCGAAAATACATAGGCATTAATTATAAAGGTAATATTATTAAATGAACTTATTTCGACTCACCTCATCTCATATTCATTTATTTGCATTCCACAATGTCAACTAAAAACAATTATGGACCCTATAGGGCACAGCAATTTAAAAAAAAATATATATATATTAATAAATAATAAAAATTAATTTACAATAAATGTCTTAAAGTCATTAAATTATTTTATAGTCTCTCGTCTGGGATCGATTTTTGCTTTCTTTAAGATTTATATCTTTATTTATGGATTTAAAAATCTTGATTTGCTAAAATTTATTTAACCCGAATCGCGAAATGAATTAACTGACCCATTAGCCTATTGATCTTTTAAAAATGGAAATTCTTTGGAGAAACTCGGAGTTTATTTGTTACCGGTTAATAGCAATAGGCCATGTAATTTATTTCATACATACCATTACGCATGTATTATATAGGCAGACCCGTACCGTACCGCCACTATGTTTAGGTCCCGTGTTATAGGGGGCGAGTCTATTACCATTAACTTGGCACGAACTCAAACTCTGATCTGCTACTGAGAATTTTATAAAGAATCCTAATAACTCTTTGCTTGATCTGGGAATAATAATAATTTAGTCTAAAATCCTAATTACTAGAAATATTTCTCTATCTCAACTAAAACATTATCTTTAGTACAGCCCTGACCATCATCATTCATGGCTGAAGGACTGAAATGTATACGATGCGCTGAGTAAGAAAATCTTTCACCGAAAGTCATTCGGAAAAGAGAGGGCCATAGTGGGAGTAATTCCACTCAAATTGGAGCTGCCCGATTGGGAAGTACCTCCGCCCTAAAACTGAGGTGAAATAACATTGCTTTGAGCTGTGTTTTGTTCCTAACGATGAGCAAGGTTGCCATTGCTCTGCGAGGAAACGTTGTGTTAGCAGTGGGGGGACTTTGACCCTTATACTCCTGACCCAACTATTCCTCTTTCATTTTAGAGGGTCGGCAACGCGCAAGTTAGACATAGATAGAGTATTATTTATTTGTACACCAAAGGATAGAGTAAAAAAAACAAACGTCACTTATGTACAATAATTAGAAAAAGCAATTTCCTACGGCCAACCATAGGATGGACAAGTCATGTAAGAATATGGGTAATGATACCCCTGGTGTTGCAAGCGTCGTTGTGCTTACGATCAGGAGATTGTAAAATCTCTTTAACTTGTGGAGTGCAATAAGTGTACAGTACACAGGGTACAGTACAGGTGGGGTAATTATCCAATCTAATTACCCCACCAAGAGAGAAGAGGGACTTTTCTATGGGATTCTTGGCGGACTATAATCGATAGATCGAGGCATGTTGCATAAGTAAGATATTTTTTTTGTAAGCGCACCCACGATACAGTTGAAAATCCTGGTGTGGGAGCATAGTTTTATATATAAAATGTCTAGACTTACACATAAATCACAATCTTTATGTTTATTTTGGCGTATCTACTCAGAGATCGCCGTATGTTATATGAAATACCAGCAACATAAAATTATATCAAAAATGTCTATTAAAATGTGTCTATAAAAGATCTAGGTATTCACAAAAATAAAGATGTTTTTACACTATCAACACAATAAAAAGGCAATTAAAATACATATTTTGCATCCGGGAAATTTAGTTTTATTTTATTTCTGCATTCATTCTGTTAGTTTATAAAAACGAGTTGCTCCATTACGTAAGAATATACTTATAAATACGCATATATATATATTTTTTTATAAATCCGATTCAGTAGCATACAATAAAAATAATATTTTTTATTACAATCATAAAATCTCAGTGAATCCGATTAGATAAAGCTATGCAGTAAAAAAAATGATAATTTTAATCGATCAACGTGAGTCTTTAAATTACTGATGTAACTTTAATGGCTTCTAATAAAGCAGTACCTTACTAAATCGGTGTTCCGTTTGTCAGGTGCCTGTACAAATATAGAAGGAATAACTACGTTGGTCAACCAATCTTTTGTTGTTGCAAAAACCAACCAATGTTTTGTTGCAAAAACTTGTAAAATTGAAACAATAGGTACTGGAAGAAGTCACTGACTCCTGAAACACAGGTATCTTAACCTAGCTCTGGAGTCAGGGTTTTTAACATTATTTTGTAACAGTTTTTGTCAATAAATTATTATTATTTCCTTTATTTATCAGTTTTCTTATTATTTACATTTTTAAATATTTTGATAAAATAAATTATAAAACAAAAACATTTAAAAATATAAAAATAGAGGCCCACCGGTATCGGGAACAGGGTCCAAGCTACCGGCGGTCAGGGCTCCAGAGAGAGGAACCTCCTAACAATACGAGCCGTGTCCAGCAGTACTGCTTTCTGGATCAAGCCCTTGACCCAGCCGCCTAACGAGAGCCTCCTAAGATGTAGATCGAGGCTCGTGGCTATTAAGCCATTGGCTGACACGACTATCGGTACAATGATCGCTGTGTCCACATCCCACATGTCGACAACCTCGCGAGCCAAGTCAAGATACTTGATTTGCTTATCTTTCTCGGCTTTCACGAGGTTCCCGTCATGCGGGACGGTAATGTCAACAATCATTGCACGCCTCTCGATTCGGTCCACCACCACAATATCAGGCTTATTGGCTACAATAGTCCTGTCAGTGATGATGGACCGATCCCAGTACAATGTGATACTGCCATTTTCGAGAACTGGGTCGGGCACATACCTGTAGTACGGTACCTCCGATGCCACAAGAGTGTATTTTAGAGCAAGTTGCTGATGGATAATTCTGGCTACAAGGTTGTGCCTATGCAAGTACTCTTCGTTAGCTAGACGAGAACAACCAGAGATAATGTGGCGGATCGATTCACCCGGGCGGTGACATGCCCGACAGATGTCAACCGTGCCATCCTTCACAATAAATCTCCGGTAGTTATTCGTCATGATAACTTCGTCCATAATTGCACAGACAAAACCTTCGGTTTCTCCAAAGAGGTCACCGAAACGTAGCCAGGCTACGGACGCTGCTTGGTCTACATCGGGCCCATGAAGGGCCCGGAAAAAGCGTCCGTGAAGCTCCTTACTCTGCCATACCTTCCTGCGGTCGTTAGTATCAAGCACTACAGGCTTGCGCCAGTTCTCATTCGCCAAGGAGAGCGGGGTGAGTCCCTTGTCCACTGCTACTACATCTCGATGCATTCCCACGTCGGCGTGTAGAAAATATTATATTATTATTATTTAATCTGCAAAGTTAAGCTGAGATAGCGGCGAGAAGGACATTGTATTTTGTCTCAAAAAACCCTTTGGAATGCGGGTAAAGTCGCCATCAATAGCTAGTTATGTAACTACGTCTTTTTTCCTTACAAACGCGATGATTTTGGCAATAGGTACGCGCAGGTATCTACAGCATGTTTTAAGTTCAGTGAGACTAATATTAGGAATACAAAGAAAAACTACAGCCGAGTGCAAGTTACTCCTGCGCAACGGTTGTATAACATGCAAGACAAGACTATTTCATAAAGGATCCGTTTTTGCCTTTTTAGAATGCAACACTAACAGTTGTAGGTAGGCACCAATAATCATATATCGATTAAGACAAAATAAACTGGAGTTCACATTTATTCCATAATCAACATTCACGTTTGCTGGGCTACTAAGCTGCTCTCCTTATGTCAAATAATGGGTTTTAAGTTATTTGTCTCCCGTTTGATATGGAGGAAAGTAGAATCTAATTGGTAGCAAACCGACATACTCTGCCGCCTCCACAAGAAGATTTTTCGTACTATAAATAAAGTACCTTTCCGGAGAAGCATACACCTTTTTACCGATCCGCAGTGGACGCACCGGGTGACGAAAGGCGCGGCGCAGACGGCCCTCCAGCCTCCATGACCCGTAGCCTGCGGGCGGCTAACTTAGTCCACAACTCGACCACGCACTGGCCCCAGTAGGTGTCACACATGTTTTGCCACATGCGTGCCTTGTGCGGTTTTTAGTCGTGCCGGGTCAGACATATCCTGCCACCTCCCCAGGTGGCACCGATGCCAGAACATCAAGCTACCACATTCTGTCAAATTTCTTTGATCGATTTTCAACTTTAACACAAAACTATAAGGTTCATATTCAATTGGGAAAATTTGTCAGTTTTGGATAGCTTGAGCTGCTGGCGTCTGTACGATCCATAAGAATTTACGATACTATAAAAAAAGGCTGCTTCTAGTTGTAAACCTGCTATCCTTCTGCCAAATAATGGGTTTTAAGTTTTTTTGTCCCCCGTTTGATACGGAGGGAAGTAAAATCTAATTGGTAGCAAACCGACATATTCTGCCGTCTCCACACGATTTTCCGTGCTATTAAAAAGAACTTTTCCTATTCCTCCAACTCAAGTTTCTGATCAATTCCAGGTTCCAAGACAGCTTAGTCCTGGAATCTACCAAACTTCACTGTACTAGTTTACAGGAGCTGGTGGTGGGCTTGTCCGAAAAAACATACTTAATTTCAATAACGCAAAAAAATAACAGTGAAAACTTAGTAATCCGACTTTACTCTATGAGTGATAGCAAACGGTTGAACCCATATTTTTTTAACACCAGGATTAGCATCGTAATACTTCAATGAAAAATCTAATTTCTTCCATAATTGGAGGCTTTAAAAACATCTGGAGGGTTCCCGATGGTTGGGAACGGAAAAAGCGTAATTTACGCAAGCAGGGTTGGATATATACGGTATAAAGTCGGGTAGATTACCTTCTGTCTCACCTTGAGTTATAGTCGCCTTATCTCTGACTTTTATAGTGCCGTACGTAATCAGGCAGACGGTTCTCGTGTGTTGAGATTTATATCTGGCAGATGAGTATTGTGGCAATCCTCAATCAATGCAAATATACTTAATTCATTAAATAAACTGTGACCCTCCAGAGGGTCCAGAGGTCGTGGGTTCGCTTCTCACAGGACACATAATAAACAAAAGTGTTTGTTTGGCTGAGTGTTTCATATGTAAGTAAGTACCTATGGATCAAAAAAATAAGTATGTAAATATTATATCCATTGTCTAGTACCTGTATTACACTTTCTATTTACTTTGGGACTAGATGGTGTTGCGTAATAACGTCGCAAATGTACCTAATATTACAAAAATCTATAATGTTTGCTACTTGACATTTGATAGATTAACAAAATTAATAGACAAAACTGATAGACAGCGCACAACTAAACTTACTTCCTAATGGGTTTAATAGCAAGAAATATAGCACCACCGGAACCGATGGCTTAAAATTCATCAAATTAACCGTTGACTCTCGGGAGGATTAGTTCACTTATTTTTCTATTATATTTTCCAAGGCTATTGCTAAAAATGATCACTCATCCATAAGCTGAATGCGGCAAGCGCAGCAAAATCTTGCAGATCGATTGTTTGGCGTAGTTATGATTTAACCACGAGCTTCTCCTTACTTATTCATTTTATCTGGTATCATCGTGCGACGGGTCGTTGAGCTCCCTGAATAATGGTCGAGCTACACGATGACTTGATGTGCCCGTGCCGTCAGTAAGGACTGCTCAATTCAAAGCTACAATGGTTCTTTCTTCAAAAGGCTAGTTCAGATTTACCTATAATGTTAAACACATATCTGTTAAGCATTGAATACTGTTACTGTCTGGACTTTAAAAGAGACCATTATTCTCTGAGTTTGTTTCGGCGTTTCTTCTCAATGATCGTCAGCTAGAAAATGCCGGTGCCATCTAAAATTAATTAAATATTGACTTGTAGTGTCTATAAAAGATCTACTTACAGAAATAAATGTCATTTCATTTCAATGTAGAGCGTAATAATTATTTTATTTGCCTCATGTTATCATATTCTTAGATGCCTGGTGGTAAAGTTAATGATGGAGACTATTGACTGAAGATAAAAGATATAATTGTAATCATAAATAGTGTTATTCGTTACTTGGATGTTGTTACATACTGTGATCCTTTTAAAATGAGTGCTAAGGATAATAATGATGATAAGAAAAAGTACAATTCAGTGCCTCCCGATGGTGGTTGGGGCTATGCAATAGCTGTAGCAGTCATAATAAATATTGTAAGTGTTACCAGTATTCGGTACTTGATTATATTTATACTGTATTTTGTTTTTTTTTTTATTTTAGTATTATTATTATTTTTTAACTGGCTTACCATCCGTGGGCCACTAGGTTCTGTTTGAAAGCGTCGGCATTTACTAACAGACGAGGAAATGCCGGCGCCATTGACTTCAGAGATCTATTTACAGAAATACATATCATTTATCAATATGTTACAGTCTATATTGACTATATTCGTATCCAGCTATGCGATGTTATTCAAAGAATTTCTACGAGAGAACGGGATGGCCTCAACAAATGCGTCACTGATACGCGGTATTAGCTCCATCTGTACAGCTATCGGAGGTGATTATTATGTTATATTAATAAAACTGTTAATATGTTCCATCGTGGTGTATAAGAGAGCCAGAGCACGAAAGGCTTTCTGCTCCATTTCTTCCATCTTACTATCTTACACCCTCTGTGGATTAGATCCGCTATTTCGGTCAACAATAAAAACAATTTCACCAAGGTCACCATCTCTGCAACATACTGCCACAAATTTAGACGTACTTTAGGTTACATTTTGTAGTTTGAAATTTTCAACGAGACTATTTTCAGATATTTTCTTTTGTGTTACAATTCCTGTTTTGTTCTTGCTCTGTTGTCAGAGTCCATTTATCGTCATGATTGATCGCATCGTAGGAATATCCGATGAGTTGCTTACACAAATCTCATGGCGCCGACGATAGGTACAATTACAAGAACAATATTAGATAAGTCTTGTGTGAAAAAACTCTTTTCGAATTTCCAGGTTACTTAACCAGCTCACTGCTCTTGATGATGAGAGTACGAATGTTGGCATTCGTAGCTGCATTCATATTCAACACTGGAGTGATTATCATCATGTTTGTGAAGTCAGTGTTCACATTCCACATATGTTATGGAGTACTACAGGTAAATTTAATCCACCTTTTCTTCTTTTTAGACATTATTCTATATACTGTTCCCCTATTGCGTAAGGCTATAGTCCACCACAAGGGCCTAATGCGGGTTGGTAGGCTTCATGTATACCGTCGAGAAAATCTTGCAAGTAGGTATACAGGTTTCCTCACGTAAAACGTGTAAAATACGTAAACGATTTCGGAAAATCAAATGTAAAATCGAGACTTTTAGTTATCGTAACTATACAGTTACTATCGCTCTGTAAAATATTACTACTTGGGTTGGCTGCAGAAGGCTTTATTAAACCGAGATAGGTAGGTGGAACCTTACCCCTGCGATGGGATATAGCTAATTAAAAAAAATATTTCTACATAATATTATTTTAACATTATTATTTATTTCATATTTCTTAGTTATGTAATTACAAAAAAGTATATAAGTATTATATCCATTGTCTAGTACCAATACAAGCTCTGCTTAGTTTGGAACTAGATGGTGTTGTGTAAAATGTTCCAAGTATTTATTTATTTATTATTATTATTCCAGGGCCTGGGCGCAGGATTCATATATAATTTATCATGCACTATACTGAACGACTATTTCATGAAGAGAAGGCTGATGGCTATCAGTTTAGTTCAAAGTGTTGTTGGTAAGTTCATAATACCTGATGTTACATATTACTGTACAAGCAAAATTTAACCATATTCTTCAAAAGAAAAGGTCGTTTGGTATATTTCATACAACAGTTCTGGTAAACCAGAAAAGCACAAGAATCTTCCTCGCGGTCAAATTTTATAACATACACATACCATCACGTCTGTATTCCCTAAAGGATTAGGCAGTGGTGTACCGATATACACCCATTGTTCGCCGGTCCCATGTAATAGGGAGCTAGCCTATTGCTATTAACAGGACACAAATCCAAATTTCAAACTGGTATTGGAACAACACTTCGCTATTTGAAAAACAAAATCGATGGTACAGTCAGCAACGAAAGTCACTGAACATGTTGCAATCTTCAATATGATTTTTAATAAGTATGAAGTTACTGACCTGTGAAGGTTATGCGAAATAATTGCATAGATGACCATTAAATATTTAGGTTACCTTAATATAAAGAACCTCTTAACAAGTTTTGGAGCTGTGATGTTTACAAAATTTAGCTGTATTCAGCGACTTTCGTTTCTGACCGTACAATAAAGCTGTTAAAAATCCCAAAGTGTCCAATGTTTGCGATAGGGGTCAACAAAGCATTTTGTTGAGTGACGTCACCGACCGGCTCCATCCAAAGTATTTGACGTGTCATTTATCATAACCTGCCTTTGTAAGCTTTGTCTATTTTGTATAGGGATTTTTAACGTTTATTTATTTTAAGTATCTTCGTGTTTATTATGAGGCGTTCAATGGGGATTTTAGTAGCTATTAGAGCTTGAGATTTTCGTATTTGAATTGAATTTCTGTCTTGTCTTCATTCTTGGATTAAAAGACCTAGTCTTGACCTGTTGTTGACCATAACATACCATCACTTCTGTATACTACGAAGGGTTAGGCAGAGGTGCACTAATGTACAGAGGCCAAAACATCTGGTTATTTTCTATGAAATTCTCAGTATCAGCTCGGATTTTGGATTTGTGCCCCGTTCATGGCAATAGGCTCGTCACCCATTACATGGGAATTAAACATGCCGGCGACTGGGTGTACAGATGTCAGCAGGTCAAGGTCAAGCAAAACTGTCAAATTTTCCCAATCGAACATGGACCTATTTTTTATTAAACTTGAAAATCTATCAAAGTTTGACAGTTTTCGATAGCTTGACTTGTCTGTGTAGCAGCAATGCTCTTGGTATACACGTCTGCTAGTTTATTCTAGACGTGTTAGATGGCGTTATATTCAAGGTGTCTTTCACAATGCTCACGTTCGATTTTACGATCACCGTGCGAGTTTGCAATTTTCCTTCAGCATCGATTCATATTTTTCTTAATAACTCTTTGGCGAAAGAATGTATTATTGCTCTCTACCTTTAAAGCTTTTTTCATTTATGTATATGTTACGGTTAAAAAGAACAATCAAAACTTCTTTTTACTGAAATATTGGTCAAACCGAAAATATAAATAATTATATCATAAGCTTTTTATTATTTCTCATTTTAATAAAATATAATTAAATTATGTAGTATATTATTAAAATATGGATTAATTACGTCTTTATAATATGTCATTCATGGAGGTATTTAATCAATTAAATTTCTATTATTAAATGTCTTTCTGCGACCAATACACTAGCCTAGCGAAATATCAGGTGTTTAGGTATAGTCAGTGGCATCTATGGCTCTTCCTGCAAAAGGCCATTTCAGACACTACCCTGCATTGTATTGTCACATATTTTCTACTACTAAGTACTGTGTCTGGACTTTAAAAGAGATCATGATTCTTTAAGTTTGTTTTTGGTGTTTCTTCTCAGAGGTCTTCAGTTAGGATATGCCGGAGCCATCTAGCTTAATAAAATGTTAAACATTGACTTGTTAAAGTGTTTTTAAAATATCTATTTACAGAAATAAACATCAGTTATCATTTATTATCAGTCTGTGAAGTCAGGCATCATAGCATATTTCAACAATAAATACACTGGCGCAAGTAAAAATCTTTCAGGGTGGAGACGTAGAGCATATTTTACTTACTTATCTAAAGAAACATAACCAAATATAACAGAACAAATTTCCATAAAACTTTTATTGATGAAAGAAAGATATATTTACTGACCAAACTATAAGAAAACCATCGATAAAAAATAACTTTAAAAAATACTTAGGTATCAAACTGATACCTAACGTTTTCATCTGCGACCTATGAGTGCCATACGCTCCAAGCTGTGATAAATATTATAGATGATGGTTTGATGAGAACACAAACTCGTATTAGAAGTAAATTTTTTATTTGTTATAATTACCATTTCCTATGATATAGTGCTTATTTAAGCTATTGTAAGTGTTGTGGTTTCATTTACTACCATATTATTGGCTCCATATATAGGATAATAAATAATATACCTTAAAGCGAATTCGTAGCAGTTGGGACTTGCGGTGACTTAGTGGTCAAAGCATCTGGTGTACCTAAACAGAAGACGCAGGTTCGAATTCTGAGTGCGGTCGATTTTTGCCTTCGCTAAATAACTTTAAACTATTGGCACGATAAATGCCAAAAAATACAAACAGAAGGTATATGTAATACCTACTTTATATAATTACAACAAAGAGTATTTTGGGTTCACACATTATCCTTTCGCACATGAGAGCGAACGAAATGATCTGTGCTTAAAAAATTACAAGATTTCCGCCTTGTTACAATATTATTTATTGAGAATGTGCACATTATCCGTTCAACCATAACCCGGGAACGGGGACATTATGTACGCGTTTAGAATTGATCCCTCAATATCTTATTCTTGCCTTACATGACAATATATTATATTGTGACTTAGTATTCTATATTTAAAAGTTATTTAAGCCTACAGATTTTGAAAAATGACGAATACAGGTACTTATAAGCTTGTATTCCCCGAAGGGTTAGACAGAGGTGGACTGTTTAGGTCCCATATAATATGGGGCGAGCCCAATATCATTAACCGGGCAGATATCCAAACTCCGAACTGCTATATACATTGTAAGTGTGATAAAAATGTCTACATTCTCCCTGACACGTATCAAGTAGTATTATGAAGAAAACGAATAGAAATTGCTTACTTCGCAATAAAATTGCTAGATTCACAGAAGTGGAAATAAAATAGGGGAATACGAAATTGTATTGTTTCATTTATCTTCAGTTGGTACCAGATGAAAATGTGTCTAGTACAGTCAGCAACGAAAGTCGCTGAACATGTTGCCATATTCAATACGATTTTTAACATGAAGTTAGAAAGAAAGAAGAAAGAAGATACTAACCTGTAAAGGTTGTACGAAATCATTGCATAGATGACCATTAAATATTTACCTTCATAATAAAAAAAATCTCTTGAAAATTTTATTGCTGACCGTACCAGATGAAAATGTGTCTAGTACCTACTGGAATCGTTTAAGTCTGCTCGGTAGTTTGCGGTAACCCACATATCTAGTTTGGTTCTGATTAATGAATTGTTGCCTCGAGGAGTAGCGTAATATACAACTACTAGCTGCGCCTAACGGTATCACCTGCCTTTTCTCCTTTTTGCTCGGCTCCTATTGGTCATTGCGTGATGTTATATAGCCTATAACCTTCCTCGATAAATGGACTATCCAACACAAAAAAAAAAACAATTCGAACCAGTACTTTTTTTAAACTACTAAGATGGAAAACAAGCATACCGCCCACCTGATGGTAAGCGGTTACGGTAACCGCGCACAATATATCCAAACTCCGAGGTACTACTGAGAAATTCATAGAAAAACCCAATAAGACTTAAAGCGTCGCAGTTGCCGTTTTCTGACCGGCTAACAATAATTATTGTAATTTTTTCGTTTTTTTTTCAGCGGTAATAACAATGGTGGCTCCCTTGTTTTTAAAGTGGTCCTTAGAAAAATATGGCTTTCGGGATACAATGCTGATACTATCAGGTATAGCGATGCACAACTTCATAGCAGTGGCCTTAATGCGACCAGTCGAATGGCACGCGAAGATAGTTGAAGTCGCTGATGGTAAGATTGAGACTTTACTGTTTCTTCTCAGGGGAAAAGCAAAATAGGGCCCACCCTATTTTGCTTTTCCCCTTGCGTGCCCCCCAGGGCACAGTAGTTTCTTATGTATTATAAGTATGTATTTACAAAAAAAAAGTATATAAGTATTATATCCATTGTCTAGTACCCATAGTACAAGCTCTGCTTAGTTTGGACTAGAAGATGGTGTTGTGTAAAATGTCCCAAAAATATAAATTTATTTATTTAATAATAAATAAATAAATGTGTGAATGTTATAATGCAGGACAATGTTTCCAAATGTGATATCCTTTTGAAGAAAGAGTCATAACGTAATAAGGCAGTTGGTTTTTTAGTGTTTACTATCCTCGACTCCTGTCCGCGACTTCGTCATGACTTTGTCTTGATAAAAAGTATCTAGGCGTTAAGTTTTATTAAATTTTCGTTCCGTAAGAACCTTCTACAAAGTATCTATTAGGAATCTTTACAAAAATATATGAATGTAATCGGTTCATTCAGTTCTCAAGTTACGACGTGACCAAGGGAAACAGGAACTCATTTTTATATATGCATACCTATAAAGATTATCAGGTTCATTATTTAAATGGATCCCAGAAGAAAACCAGCGTCAGCCAGGTCCTTCTGCTTGACATTAAGTTGAAGTCACCTGTTTGGTATAGCCGTGAGACATGCATCCATCTTTTCATTGTTTATGTTACTGCCTCTTTAACCTAGTGGTTCTAAGCGCGACTGCTACGCTAGAGGTCCTGGGTTGGATCCCCAGGTCGAGTAGTGCTATTGGGTTTTTCTATGAAATCCCAGCTCGTAGTTTGGATTTGTGCCCGGTTAATGGCAATAGTCGACCCCTATTACATGGGACCTAAACATACCGGCGAACTGTGGATGTACTATTAGTACACCTCTGCCTAAGCCTTTGGGGAGTACAGGCAAGATGGTATGTTTATTTTATGAAAAATGTTAATGGCTTATTATAATAATATATAAATTCTGATATATTAAAATCGTCAACCCATATAATGTCCCACTACTGAGCACGGGTCTCCTCTCACATAATGAGAGGGATTAGGCTATACTCCACCACGATGGCCTAGTACGGGTTGGCACACTTTACACGACATCGAGAAAATCTCTAAGGTATGCAGGTTTCCTCAAGATGTTTTCCTTCACCGTTTAAGCGAGTGATAATTAATTATATACGCATATGATTTCGAAAAGTCAGAGGTCCCTTGAATTCGAACTCGAGACCTTCGACTTGGCAGTCCAATGGTCATACAACTACGCGAGGTCATATCACTACCTATTGATATATTATTAGAATAACCTATTAACAAGTGGATACACTTTTTAATAACTTGTTATTAAGTAGGTATAGAATATCTTCTATGCTGTGATTAAATAAGGTACGTAATTTCCTTTTTTGTTTCCTCTTTTTTCAGAAAAGTTGTTACAAGACAAGAAGACAAATGAAGAAGTTTGTATCGTGCCTGTTATTAAACTGACAAATGCGGAGGGCAATCGATCAAATCCCAATGAAAAAATGTATTTAGCATCGCAGATTGACGAGACAAACAGAATCAAGTAGGATTTTATAGAAAGATTTTTTGTTATTGATACCTTACTGGATCTTAGTTTAGTAGCGGTAAGCATGGCTGCTGTGCATTAGGTCCCGGGTTCGAGTCCCAGGTTGCGCAACATGGTATTAGTTTTGTCATTTAACTCTGTTACAAGACCAGATCATGAATTTGGACGTACCCGGTTCGTCACCGTATTGTGTGGACGAGGTGTATTGCCCCTCAAACCAAAGGGACCATCATCCAACCAGGCGGGTGTTTTACATGGTGGGCCACGGCTCATAGGTTGATGTCAGGCGTCTGTATATATTCAACTTGCGTTGCGATGTCACTTGCGCGATGCAGGATATGCTCACCGTAGTACAAATGTAGTGCTATAGATGTCGCTACACATGGAACCTAAACATAACAGTAGCCTTAACCGCAGGAGGAAAGTCCCTGTCTATCGAATCTGTCAAATATTTGGTACGGAAAACTAAAACAGCGCCTCTTGTGGTCACCTGAGGAACTAGGTTTTCTATGCAAAATGTTTGACAGATCCGATAACGGCCAGCACTCAAAAAAATATACATATATCTACTTTACTAAGTGGGTACTTGGATTTTGATGCGATTTTATGAATGATACATCCAACCCTGATACTGCATGTCTTGAAATATTACTATGAAATATTATAAGATTGACATAATGATAAATGATATTTGTTTATGTAAATAGAGACATTTTTACAGTCAATATTTAATTAATACTAGATGGCGCTGAAACTCCCTTAGCAGCTTACATACCTCACTAGTATACATAATAATGTAGGTGTGTATATATTTCAAAATACGGTAGGTGCTTTTAATATCAACGGTTATAAACGAATGAAAATTGAAAGAATAAACCGGTTTCCAAGAAAAGATCGTTCCATAAAATTATACTAAACAATATCCCGGGAAGGATGACAACGCCTCCGGCTAGGTTTTGACTGACATGCGCTTATGAAAAAAATACGTACGTTCCCCACAAAATATAATATTGTATATATATAATATACCTACTAGCTAACCCAGCAAACGTTGTTTTGCCATATCATATCACTATTAAAAAATGGGAGTTGGTGGTAGAAGGGTGAAAATTTTGAAATTGCCAAAAAAAATAGGGAACCCACCCTTATCATTTAGGGATATGAAAAATAGATGCTAGGTGATTCTCAGACCTACCCGATATGCACACAAAATTTTATACAAATCGACCCAGCCGTTTCTGAGGAGTTTGGTAACAAACACCGCGATACAAGAAATTTATATATTAGATATAGTTTTAACCCACACTCTCTATCATTACTCTGAGTGATTCTAAAGATAATAATAGCCCAATAGGTATATATTCTAAGCAACTCCAAATACCTACTGTTTAATGGATGTTGGAATAAAACAAAATAATTTTATTTTATTAATGTAAATAGGTCATTGACGTTTGGCAAAGATGGCGGCGTTGGATGTATATTACCTGGTTGCTTAGAATACTTTTTCTTCATTACGGCACAGCATGCAGTCCGTGCTAAACAGATATACCTGATGCAACTATCATAAAAAAAAATACTAATAATAATAGTGAATGTCCGATGCTTTTAGCGTACTGGGCAAAAATACCAATGTCCTTTCTCTAGTGTAGGACAATAATGAGACATCCGTGTCAAATTGTTGCCCCACACTTTGACCTCTAGAAAGAAAGAAAAAACATTTACTTGTCAACAGACGTGCAAACACATAATTAATGCCTACTTAAAGACATCATATACACACTTCACTTACTTACATCTCGTGTTCAGAGACTATTTTTATGTCATCTTTGCTATGGAAACTTTGCTTTTTTGCCCTAGTCTACTATTCCCGTTTTTGAGCGGCGCATGCTGTTTATATTCCATATAGAATTATGACAGGATTACTTTCATGTACTAATTGCTAGTTTCAGGAAAATCATCAGTTCATTAGTTGATAAGGCGCTTATCCGAACGTTTTTTATGTCTTGCGTATGCGCAGGCCCAGCACTTGCGTTATTTGCTGATAACATCTACGCCGGAATACTGCCTCACGCCTTTTATATAACTGGATGGGAACAGGTAATTCTTGTATCTATCGTAATAAAGTATATATTATCTACAAAAACTTTGATAACGTTATCTTCTCAAAAAAATGCAGCCTACATTTGGCACTATTTGTTGCTCGCGGTTTCACCTGACATATTTTGCCTTAATTAAGTTAGACTAGTTTAAAATAAATCAATAAAATATGATTGTGGAGTATTTAAAATATCATCACCATTTACTATATAATATTGCTCGATAAAGGTCGAATAACATAGAGGTTAGACTAATATTGCATTACGCTTATACGGGTTGGAAGTCATAAAAAGTCATCAGAGTGAAAGCAATGTATTTTTTTTAATGCCACGGATGTTAAAAATGCTATAAAATATTTCAAGGTGTATCCACGCAACCGGAGACTGGGAAACTTCCACTAATTTAAATGTTAATATAGTTTTATCTATTCCATTTCGTTATCTCCAGCTTAATCAAACTTCTTATCTTTAAGACTAAACTGGGATCAATATAAATTATTTATATCGACGTAAAAACCAGATTTATTTTACAAAATTATAATATCTTCTGATATGCATGCATGGAGGTGGATTTTAAACAGCAAAAATATCAAAAACTTTGTTTTTATTATTGTTGTCAAGACAAAAATAGATTTTGAATTGAGTGTTTCTATGAAAATCTCAATAGCAGCTCGGATTCTGGATTTGTGATCGGTTAATGACAAAAATTTGCCCTATATATCGGCAAACTGTGAGTGTACAGAACACATCAAGCTACAACAATCTGTCAAATTACTTTGATTGATTTTCAACTTTAACATAAAAATATAAGGTTCATATTCAATTGGGAAAATTTGATAGCTTGACCCGCTGGCGTCTGTACTTTGGTACACCTCTGCTTAACCCTTTGGGGAATCCATGCGTGATGGTATGTACAATTTAGTATTTTTTCCTTTTCAGGACAACATCACATTGGCTGTATCTCTGTACGGTTTCGGGGACTTGGGTATGCGAGTGTTGTGTGCACTGCTAAGTAATTGGTTGCAAAAGTTGGGTAGTCAGGAGATTTATGTGCTCGGTGTTACTCTCGGCTTAGTGTCTAGGCTCGGTAAGTTATGACACTTACTTAGAGTGGTCTACTCTCCCAATAAATTAAGTCTTATGAATAGAGTTGTAATGAGAACATTGTGCGCAACCAGAGGGTCTACTCCCTATCTCCGTCAACGAAGTTACGAGCCGTTCGAAAGTTATCCTAAACTTCGGAGTCCGATAAAACAAATGTCAAATTTAATTTTTCGAACGGTTAAAAACACATCGAGAGTAGGAACAACTGTCAAATTGTGTTGTCATTCATTCTTAGTTCGGGCCCCGAACGAATCATCCATCCGTAAGTGATACGGAGTAGGAAACGCCCGTAACTAAAGTCGAAACTACGGACTTCGTGCTTAGGGAGTAGACCCCCTGTTACGGCTGAGGCGAACGTCGCAAATTCAAATTCCATGGCCATTACAACCCCACAAACTTTACCTCTTTATAATAATGGTGATGATGCACTGATCTCCTTGTATTATAGAGGACAGTGAGATGAAGGCTCCTTCCCAATATAGGTATACAAGGCAAGGGAAGGCAATAAACAAATCAACACGCCTATATTCCCCAAAGTATTAGGCAGAAGTGTATTAATGTACACCCACAGTTCGCCAGCATGTTTACGTTCCATGTAATAGGGGGCGAACTTCTTATCATTGAACGGACACTAGTCAAAACTCAGAGGACCTGTAAATTGATCCCAGGACCAGCGTAGCAGTCGCAGCAAGTAAGGCAGTTAATATGATAATAAACTATCTAAAATAAAATAAATGGCACATGTATTTAACGCGTCGACAAAATATTCTGACTTTATGATTAAAAAATAATTAAAGCCGGTAGCAAAAATATTAAGTTGGCAGCTACAATAATATTATTTTGATAATTTTATTTTAACTAGAAAGTAGTTGTTAGCTTTGTTTTAATTTAAACTAGTATCGAGTTTTTGTATTTAATTTTTTACTAAAAAAAATCAAACAACATAATCTAACCTACCTAACTCAAAATTACCGAATTAATCATATTAGTCGCCATGTCATTATTTAGTACCTCGCTATTTTCAATTGGCCCTGTTTATTATTTAATTATGTTCGCTACCTTAAAGTAGAAGCCATTATGCAGCTGCCAGTTTTTAGTTTTTGTAACACCCTTATTTTTGAAGCTTGCGAAAATATTTAATTTCTGGCAAGTTATTTTATTAGTTGCAAACACTTAGTCGCTTTTTAAGTTAGTTAGTCACCTGGCAACCAAACCTCTATAAATCTACAGTTTGCTTTAAAATCTGGAACTACCTAATATCTACTGCAAAATATTATACTTTTCACAGGTATGCTATGGTCAAAAAGCTTTATTGCTCTGATGGTCTACATCACGCTAGTCGGTGCATCGCACTGTGCTGTCAGCATCTTAGTACCGCTAGTAGTGGCTGATGCTGTAGACCCTGGTCAGTTCACAGCGGCCCTGGGTATTCTTATGATGTTGTCAGGATTGCTCAATTTGGTGCTGGGACCTGCTATTGGTAAGATTTATCTTTCTCCTTGATCTGATGACTTTTTCAGGATCTAAAACACAAACTAGATCTATTTTAGTTTGTAATCAACAATTTGTTCTTTGTGCTAGAAAACACGAAGAAAATGGTTTTTTACCAGAAATGTTTTCCTAAACACCTAAACTCCCATACTACAAACTTCAACGAAATACATAAGACCGTTGTCGAGAACAAGATTACAACCAAATAAAAAAATATCTTCTTCTAACCAAATAGGCTTCACATGGCTGCAACGCTCTAATCATGCAACAATTATAATGCAAGAATTACGAGGGTGCGTTTTTAAGTTCGCGGAATGAGAGGGTTGGAGGGGGATAATTAGGCTCATTAGGATCGTAACGTGTTCAGTTACTCATAATTAGTATAAATACAAGGTTTCATTGTTATTAGACTATTAGTCATTGAGCTATCGTCAACCAAGCAACATAATCGGGAGTGAAAAGTAAAATATGGAAAAAATCGAATATCGTGCCGTTATAAAGTTCCTTACCAAGCAAGGAAAATCTGTTGCGACCATAATGAATGAGATGTAATTGGTTTACGGCGACTCTTGTCCAGGAAAAACCATGGTGTACAAGTGGCACAGTTTATTTAAACAAGGAAGGGAATCCCTTGAAGACGACCCGAGGCCGGGCAGGAGCATCGAGGTGACCTCGCCAGATCTTATCCAAAAAGTCGAAAAAATTGTACTCGACGATGCTCGACTAAAGAAGAAACAACTCGCAGAAATGGTTGGAGTATCCGATACAACCGTTTTTAAAATCCTGCACGATCATCTTGGCATGACTAAGGTCAGCGCAAGATGGGTGCCGAGAATGCTCACGCCACCGCAAAAGCAACAGCGCGTAGAGTGTTCACGTGCATTTTTGGACCTCTGTAATGAAGACAAGGATGGTGTATTGAGTCGAATTGTTACTGGAGACGAAACTTGGGTTCATCATTATGAACCTGAGTCGAAACAAGACTCCATGCAGTGGCATAAAAAGGGCACAGCACCTCCCAAGAAGTTTAAGGTGTCACAGTCAGCTGGGAAACTCATGGCGACGGTCTTTTGGGACTCAGAAGGAATATTATTAATCGATTATAAAGATAAAGGTGTTTCTATAACCGGAGAATACTACGCTTCAATATTAGAGCTACTAAAAGAAGCCATTAAAGTGAAAAGACGGGGAAAATTGACGAAAGGTGTGCTGCTTTTGCACGACAACGCGCCCGTTCACAAGAGCCGCGTTGCGTTGGCTGGCCTGCATAAGGTGGGCTTCGATATTTTAAATCACCCACCCTACAGCCCAGACCTGGCCCCCAGTGATTATTACCTCTTTCCAAAAATGAAAAAAGAGCTTCGTGGTAAAAAATTTACCACCGATGATGAAGTCAAAGAGGCAGTTTCGGCGTATTTTGAAGACAAAGACAAAACATTTTTTTATGAGGGTATAAATAAACTAATTGAAAGATCTGAAAAATGTATCCGTCTTGCAGGTGAATATATTGAAAAGGAAAAATAATTTGGTTTTTTAATTTCCACCCTTTACCCCCCATTCCGCGAATATAAAAACGCTCCCTCGTATATAAATATAAATCTTCCAGACGAAATTATCGAAATGGTAGTGAAAACCGCATTAAAATCTGTTGCGTAGTTTTAAAGATCTCAGCGTCCAGAGGGACACACAGCGGCAAGCAACATTTTTTTATACTATTCATAGATGTAGATAAGTACCGTATAATTAGTACCTATAGGATCAGTGATGGCTGCCGCTGAATAAATGAGGAATTTTTCCAACCGTGGAAATTAGATAGTGGACGACGGTGATAATCATATGAACAAAAATTTGATTTTATTATATCTAAAAATGTCAATTTAATCACATAACCTATTACGAAATCCTATCTGGATTTTATCAAAGTAATTACAGTTGTACAACAGCTTGTATAATATTGTTATCTTATCAGTCATATATGGAAATAATCAATGAAACTTGAGATAAGTATTCAAAAGTTAATTATACCGTATTTTTATATATTTGAAAGCTAGATGACCTGAATGACGTCCTGTCTATATTATATACAATTATACATACCATCACGCTTGTATACCCGGAAGGGTTAGGCTGAGGTATTACTAAATGTATACCCACAGTTTGCTAGCATGTTTAGGTCCCATGGAATAGGGGGCGAGCGTAGTAAGAGAGGTAGGGCATAGTGAAAGTAATTCCACTCAAATTGGAGCTGCCCGAATGGGGAAATCCTTGCAGAAAATCAAAGTACAGTCAACAAAAGAGTTAAGTATACATATAGCAAACGAAATATGCATTTTCATACAGATTTCGACATAAATATTTACGCGCCAAAGGGTTAGGTATGTAGCTGCTTACAATACCTATGTTTTGACACATATTGCGTGCTACATTATTACACTATCTTTATCAAAACACAGATTATTAATTAGCCGCCTGTATACCTAACTCTTTTGTTGACCGTACAATAACACAGCTTTGAGCTGTGTTATTGTACTTGACTCTTCTACTTCCAGCCCAACTATTCCTTTTTCGTTTTACAGGATTGGCAATGCGCAAGTGATACCCCTAGTGTTGCAAATGTCTATAGGCTACGGTAACCGCTTACCATCATGTGGGTGGACAGTATGCTTGTTTGCCACCGTAGTGGTATAAAAAAAATTATATCTAACAGTCATTTACATAATTATTATCATGGTTTTGTTTGCGGCCAGCATTACAAGCAATAAATCAGCTTTTTTTGTTATTTCTGCTTTTATAGGTGCAGTCAAAGAATTATCAGACAGCTATGGACCCTGTTTCTACTTGATTGCGTCCTGCTTTGCAATAATCGTCCTATTCTGGTCGATAGAGCTGTGTTACAAGAAAAACAAACACAAGAGATTACAGCGAAAGGAATACTTACGACAAAAGAAATTAAATAAATTATAAAATGTTTGTATGTTTTTGCTTTTTTTACTGTCACGTGGATCTCAACAACACGTGTATGGTGAGTCTCCGTGTATTAAAATACATCTCATCCTCCTAGAATATGATGGGATCGGCTTCCAATGTCACCAGATGCGGCTGAATGTCAGTATTTTACTGAAGCGACTGCCATCAAGCCTACGCAACCCAAATTCTGGGCAATACAGATATCCTGAGGATAGCAATTTTCAAGTTTTTTGACCCAAGACAATCGTTGTCATAGGTGTTCGCATATCAATCAGGACCGACGGATTTACGTGCTCGCCGAGGCCTATACTTACTGAGCATGCGTTGCAATGCCTCGTCTTTAACATATTTAATACCTCATCTTTCACTTATTTCATATTCTAATAAATAAGAGCTTATTATGAATTATATGAGTACATAAGTACCTATATTACATTACGTTTATTTGTGGTAAACTTATCGGATCGAGTCAACACACTAGGAATTGTAAAATTGTAAGTAAAACTTTGAAGAAAAATTAATTGATTTAGAGATTGGATCAAATGAAATACGTAGTAGATGTAGCTAAAATATTATGACAAGATAAATTGAATATTACTCACCAGCGGGCCAAGGAAGCTAAAGCCAAAAACGTTATCGATAAAATACAAAAAATAAAGGTTAGATTATCGATATAAAAAACTAAGTATATTGATGGGTTAGAGAAATAAATTGGAAAAAAAGGAACAGTGTTAGCTCAGATAAGCTTTAGAGAATATATCGTAGATAAAGGTGACAAGCAATTTGTAAGAAGATCCATAGATCAAGTTAAATGACGGTCACCATTATCTGATGGTACCTGTCGTGACATAATGGATGTATCAGAAAATAAAGTAGTCAATATTGATTTCTGACACTTACGCGAATATATGTATTGTAAGTATCTCATGTATTGTAAGTATGTATTTACAAAAAAAAAGTGTATAAGTATTATATCCATTGTCTAGTACCCATAGTACAAGCTCTGCTTAGTTTGGGACTAGATGGTGCTGTGTAAAATGTCCCAACATATTTATATTTATTTATTTATTATGTACATTGAAATAAAACTACTTTTTACGGATTTTATCGCGTTATATTGATATTATTAATCCCGACGTTTCGGACCATTTACAGCGTAAATAGTAAAAAGTATGGTATGTATGATCGTATGGTAGTAAAAAATAGTTTTATTTCAAAGTAGTCAATTCTAATGGAAGGGACAATAATAGCGGTAGAGAAAAAAATGGTTTATTTGTTTCCACTACCGCTGACGACAAAGTTTGTGGTCTAGTGGTTCGCGTATCGGACAACTGATTAAGGTTGTGGGTTTGGGTGTGGATTCCTATAGAGTACAAATATTTGTGTGATGAACATAAGTGTTTGTATTTGTATTATAATATATGTACTTAGATATGTATTTACAAACAAAATGTTTATATGTATTATATCCATTGTCTAGTACCCATAGTACAAGCTCTGCTTAGTTTGGGAGTCGCTTAGTTTCTGCTGAGTAAAATTCAAAAAATCATATTTATTTATTTTTTACGAACACGCCTGTATTTACCAAAGGGTTAGGCAGAGGTGTAGCAATGTACATCCACAGTACGCCGCTATGTTTAGGTCCCATGTAATACAAATTAATTTCACGTTTAGTGCAGCGGCTGTGCGATTGGCTTCTGAGCCACGGGTCGTGGGGTCCCCTCGAAATATTTGTATGATCTACAGATAGTTGTTCCGGGTCTGGGTATTTGTGTGTGTGAAAGTTTGTGTTTGTAAGATACAGGAGGAAATCGTACTTTGGGGCAACGTTTTCATATTTCATAGAAAAACGCAATAATACTTTTCTCGGCCCGGGAATCGAAGCCAGGACCCCTACCGTTGCAGTCTCTAACGAGGCAGTTTCTTTTATGTAGTTTTTTAAAATATATTTATTATTAACACCACATACCATATCTTTACAGGAGATCCCTAATTCGATGAGAGTATTTTACTATTTATATTATTTAATTATGTGTGTGTATGACAAGATGTAATGAATGTGAATGTGGTCGAAGCAAAAGAAGTAAGGAAGAATTGTAGCAAGTGGCGTTCTTTAGTTTCTGCCTACCCTCATGGGAAAAAGGCGTGACGGTATGTATGTATGTATTATTTATTTAATGTGTGGTGGACATTAATAAATGTACGAACTACAGATTCACAAACTTAACCGTTGAGATAGCGGCTGGACATTATACGCTTGTACGGCTGATTTGACCTTCACATTTTTTTAAGAATGTTTATTAAATCCTATTTATACATTTTCAAAGTATTTTGTTAAGTAACCCTCATACACGCGCACATATTTTATGACATAATTATATGATATGATATAGATAAGATAAATGGTGGAATTCATTTTAATCGTGTTTTTTTTTGCATTCCCTATTGCTTTTGATATTTTTTCACAATAACACCTTTTCACTATTGCCTATGTGTACATATTTTTTAAATTTATTTATATTATTGGACTATTGCCTAATCTCTCTCAATTTGAGAGGAGACCCGTGCCCAATAGTAAGACACTATATGGGTTGATGATGAACACCTTTTCATGTGACCTTTTTCCTAGCTAGGCGGCTATTCGGAAAGGCTAACTTCAAAAGGGCACAGTTAAATCGTCGGTATTGTGTCTTTAAACTTAATAATTAAGACTGGTATCTAGGTAGTAAAATTATCTCATCAAAAAACTAACCCATTTATCGCAAGTTCAAATACTATTACTTGCTTTAGATAGGGTAATTAAATATGAAAATAAATAAAACTAGCAGTAGCAATGTGTATGAAAAACAGTTTATTGTGATTCAGTAACGGAGCTAACATGGTGGTCAAAGAAAAGAAAGCCAGTAATGATTTCGTGGATAAGAAGTATGAACTGGTGCCGCCCGATGGTGGATGGGGTTACTTAGTGGCAATCTCAGCAATAATTAATTTCATGAGTACTTTAGTAATGGCATTATGATTGATGAAAAACGAATTATCATGCAAGAAACGTAATAAATCTATGTACCAGTGGAGTGGGTCAATTTAGGAGAAAGGGAAGCAGGAGCAACTGCCTTCCCTTATTTGCTATTTGGCATAATAGTAGATACCAAATACTTCATACGAGAAGGAATTCAGTAGGAATCGATTTGTATCAATCCTTCACCACTGTTACTCACGTCAAAAGTTTAGGGAAGGATAGATGCTAGCTTCTTTGGCATTTTTTAACCGACGAAAAATCATGGAGGAGATTTTATGTTTTTTTTTGTATGACCATAAAAATGTAGTTTTCAACAATGTACAGTTCAAGGTTATTTACAGTCCAAATAAAATCTACAAAATGCGTAAATGCACAACAGAAATATTCACACATATTTTCATTTTTTTTTTCGAGATGAGAAACAACCATCTGATGATAAGCGGCAACTGCAGCCTATAGACGCAACACCAGTGATATCACTAGCGGGTTGTCATCTTGAGACCTCAGTTATTAAGTCTCATAAGTCAAAATCATGTTCAAAGTTTCCGTTACATAGACACATACGTATGAAGCTATTAAAAGCGTGAGTGTATATAGTTTATTATAGAGAAATTACTAATAATTTCTCTGGCCACATCACCCTTCAAACCAGAACACACATCATTGCTTAGCGATAGAATATGTAGCAATGCGGTGATACCCCAGACAGAATGCATCTTGAGCAGAAGCAACGACCTAAAAATATGTACACTCACGCTTTTAATAGCTTCATACGTATGTGTCTATGTAACGGAAACTTTTAACATGATTTTGACCCCCTTCAAAACGTCGGATTAATTCGAAATCAATTTGGCATACTTATCAAGGACCAATGACTCATCACATGTGGGCTGCTTTCTATGATATTGTCAAAATGATGATCCTTTATAATATTGTATAAATAAAATATTTGTAACTATTGACACCATGCACCTCACACTTTTTTTACAAAAACATACAATTTTTTTTACTTATTTACACTATTCTTAATTTATATTTATTAAAAAAAATATTTGTACTATTCTTAATTCAAATTTATTAAAATTTATTTTCTATTTTTTAGTTCGATTTTCTATAAAAGCGTGTTTTTTAGTTTTTTTAAACTATTACTTATTTTGCATGCTTTTATTTAGCTTCTTCCACGTTCGTTCATCTTGTCGTACCTACTCACGCGCTGGTTGCGAAATATTTGACACTTTCAGGGAGTAACATCATCGTTTCTAGGCTGCTTCGGAATGTTGTACAATGACTTTTTAATCGAAAAAGCGATGAGTTCGACTGGTATGACAACGCTGTCAGGAGTCTTCTGGATGTCTGCTGCGCTTGCTGGTAATACACATACAAACTCCCACTCTTTTGTGTCAGTTATTCTGTTTGGTATTTTGTTCTTGACCCTACATTTATACCATTACTAGCTGCCCCGCAAACGTTGTTTTGCCATAAAAAAAAAATTTAGGGTATGAAAAATAGATGTTGGCCTATTCTCAGACCTCCCCGATAAGCACAAAAAATTTCATCAAAATCGGTCAAGCCGTTTCGGAGGAGTATGGCAACGAAAACTTTGACACGAGAATTTTATATATTAGATGAATAATTTAAAATAAATTAATTTTCTTTTAATAAAAATATTATTTTTATATTGACGTGTTGAGCGATTTGTCGATTATTCCCTACATAATTTAATAGTGAAATCAATTTCCCGAGGTTCAATTGTTTACACAAAGTTGACGTCACACAGTAGACGTCATCGAACCGAGCGTTTTGGCGGTAAATACAAAACCATTAAAAATAAATTTGACTTTAATGGAGGAAAAAAAAGACATTAATTAATTTATTTTTATTTTTCTGTTAAATCGTTAGTCTCAATCTATAAATATAAGCAGTTTACAAAAATTTGGAAAATATCCTATTTATCTTCCAAAAATCTTCCATCAGATCTGGTTGCCAGGGCTTTTGGATTTCCCACTGCCACTATCAATTGTTCTAGGTGTTCCTATGACAATGATATGGGTATCCACAGATTTACGATTCGTGCTCTCCGAGGCATGGAAGGTCTCGATGTGTTGAGAATGGTCATTCATCCATAGATTGGCCGCGGCAGCTTAACTTTGCAGATCGATTGATTAGTTATTACTTATCCAACTTATCTCTTCTATGTTACTATGCATTTTTAATAATTCCAGCTTTTCTCACAAGTCCTCTGCTTACAACTATGTCAATGCGAAAACTGGGATTCACGTCAGCAGTTATAAGCAGCTGCGGAACTCTTGGTACCGTCGTAATGACGTCACCACTCATGTTCTTTCTTTTCGCAGGAATTATGCAGGTGAAGGATTTCATAATATTTTCTACGTACGATTCAGGTTTACTTTCAATCACCTTGGTTTCTAACTCGCCAGCAGGTCAAGCTATCCAAAACTCAAATTTTCCCAATCGAAAATGAACCTTATAGTTGTATACTAAAGTTGAAAATCAATCAAAGAAATTTGACAGATTGAGGAAGCTTGATGTGCTGACCCCTGTAATACTTTGAGTTTTTATTTAGACTTATATTTAAGAAAACTTTTTATCCTTATCTACTTTGCTCATAAACATATTTTGAATAATTACACAATTTCTGAAAATAGCGTAAAATAACAATAATATTTTTTTAATCAATGACAACTAATTGTCTTTTTTTATATATTACAGGGTTTTACTACAGGCGTACTCTACAACCTAACGTGCACAATAATGAACGATTACTTCACTAAAAAGAGAATATTGATCATGAGCTTCGTTCAAACCGCAACAGGCGAGTTAAAATTGAAATAAAACTACTTTTTACGGATTTTTGGTTTCGAACTCTTTACAGCGTCCATGGTCACGGGTAAACGTCGGGATTAATAATTTCAATCATCATCAACCCATATACTCTCCCACTGCTGGGCACGGGTCTCCTCTCATATTGAGGGGGATTAGGCTATAGTCTACCACGCTGGTTTTGTGCGGGTTGGCAGACTTCACAACCCGTCGAGTAAAATCTGTAAGGTATGCAGGTTTCCTCAGGATGTTTTCCTTCACCGTTTAAGCGAGTGATAATCAACTATTAATACGCACATAAATTCGAAAAGTCAGAGGTGACTTGGATTCGAACTCGAGACCTTCGACTTGGTAGTCCAATAGTCATTGCACTACGCTATCACTGCTTATAATAATATCAATATAACGCGACAAAATCCATAAAAAATTTAGTTTTATTTCAATGACTATAATTCGCGCATAAATTCAAATTTGTGAATCTAAGCATTTTAAAAGTGTTTGAGTATAAAATCAAAATCATTCAAAATCAAAATAGTTTTATTTTCATATAAACCATATACAGGCACTTATGAAACGTCGAGTCTAGGTGCACGGTTCCAAAGTAGTCGTTTCCTATGGAGAAGAACCGGCAAGAAACTCCATGGATACTCTTTTTTTCTCTAAAATATCGTTTTGTATTGTACAATGATGGATTATAAATTGGATTGGATACTTACATAAGAGAACAATTTAGGAATGTTTCGAAGATTACAATTATATAAAATACAGCTAGGCATAAAAGAAAGTTCTAAACAGTTCTCCCATTTACAAACGGAAAAAACGGAAAATCCTCATGGAACATCTGCCACCTGGGGAGTATGTTGGACTCCTAGCAAATCCCTCACTTGCCTTCTTTTGCCTTATAGTCACGGCCATGGGATTACTGACATTCACCACGACCGTGACAGGCTGTGACCAATTCAGCCACCTACAGACTACTTACTAGGACGCAAACTGGATCCATTTGATAATTCAAGTATACACAAATAGCTTTTGTATCAACTTAATAAATTTATTACGATTATATAGACGATATCCTGTGGTCTAGAAGTTCGAGTGTCCGGCTGCTGATGATGAGGCTGTGGGTTCGATTCCCACAAGACACAAATATTTATGTAATAAACATTTATAGTGTTTCTGTTTGCCTGGATGTTTCTTATGTATTATTTCAGTATAAATTTACAAAAAAAGTATCCAGGGTCTAGTATCCATAGCACAACCCCTGCTTAGTTCAGGATTAGATGGTGCTGTGTAAAAATTTATTTATTGTGTTCCTTACGCAGCAAGGTTAGACCCTTAGCAAGGTTGCCAGTACTCTACGAAGAACCGTTGTGTTGGCAGTGGGGAGACTTTGATGCTTCTACTGCGAACCCGACTAGGTATTCCTCTTTCGTTTTACAGTGTTGGCAACACGCAAGTGATACCCCTGGTTACGGTAACCGCTCCCTATTAGGTGGGCCGTATGCTTGATTGCCACCTGAGTGGTATAAAAATATATATATTATATTTACAGGAGTTTTAGGAGTGGTTGCTCCTATGTTCGTTAAATGGTCTCTGGATAAATACGGATCCAAAGGAACACTACTGTTAATAGGAGGAATATGGCTGCACTGCATCCCTGCTGTCATAATGATGCAACCAGTTAAATGGCACATGAAGCAAGTCGTATTAATAGAGACAGCAGAAATTGGTAAGAACTTTTTAGATTATCGGTAGTTCATTAGAATTATATTCCAATTAGAAATCGTTTTGAAAACGCATCTTCGTCAAATAAATGAAATAATCACGTTGAATTCGTTAACATTTGTGAGTTGAAAAACTGAAAAGATGTAGAATCTGTTATTAATATAATAGAATCCACATACACAGCAGATAATTGCAAAATAGTGGAACGATTTGGAAAGTTTGGTAAATTGCAATCATCATTAATTTACAGAACTTCTTTTGGTGGACAACAAAGATGTCAAGAAAGTAGCCACGCCAGTTGTTAACTTAACAGATTTAGAAGAATATAACAAAAAGGAAGATACTGAAAAAGCTTTCGACTTCCCCGAGAACGACGAAAAGAAAAGTATTATTAGGTATTAATGTAGAATCTACTTCTTCTTCTTCGACGTAGAATCAATATTACGTAACTCAATGTAATATATAACTATTATAGGTAAACCGAGTGACATAAATTGATTAAGAACTCCAAAAAAAATGTCGGGGAAAGACTGAATTAACTTTTCATATCGTAGATTTTTCCAAATCTACGATATGAAAATATCTACACGCTACACGCTCATGAAGAAAGTCCCATAACCAGAATCTTGTCTTTTTTGGACATTTCACATAGATACTTGACAAGTATGAAAAACCTAGGACACTACCTTGAGGTATTCCCAGCTTTTTTACGTGAAGAAAGATCAGATGAGGATCATATAAATGTAAGCTTAGTAGATAAGTTATTGCTAACAATAACTTATCTATTAAGCTTATGTCTAAACAAAAACACACTGTTCTGCTAATATTTAAAGGCACTTTATTTTTTCTTTAACTTACAGAAAATTTCTGGAATCACTGATAGACACATCGCTTTTAAAAATATATCTGTTTTAATGTGTATCGTTTGGACCTGCATTGTGTAACACCGCTGACGGAATATTTGTACTCATATTACCGCAGTATTTGTACTCAATGAAATGGACTCAGGTCAGTATTAGGGCTTCAAATCTTAATATGTTAAATCGTCATTGAATAACAGCTTTAGAATATTTAATTTGGACAGATTTATCTACTAAATCTTCCGTCCAATAAAATTAAATCCCAATAACGAGACTATTATTAACCTGTGAGATGGGGTACCATTCCATAGGAGATAAATGATATTTATTTCTGTAAACAGATCTTTCTCTATCTCAAGCCATTTTTACAAGTCAATGTTTTACATTTTTATTAAATCTAGATAGCTCCAGCATTTCCCAATTGAAGACCTCTGAGAAGAAACACCGAAACAAACTCATAGAATCATAGTCTCTTTTAAAGACCATACGTAGACTATTAGCAAATATGTGTTACAATGCAGGAAAATGTCTGATATGGCCTTTTGAAGAAAGAGCCATAGGGGCTTTGAGTAGACCAGTCGCAGCCGACGACACACATGCATCAGTCATAGTTGTAGCTCGACAACAATTTAGGGAGCTCAATACAAATTGAGGACCTTATTGCGATGAACAATAGTGATATCCGTATCTTCCTTTCCTTTTTTTTTTATAATTAAACTAGTCGCTTTCATGGTAACAAATGTTTCTTTCTTTTATTTCTCTCTATATCAATGTAATGCAAAATGTTTTTTTTTTTCAGGAAAACGTTGCGTTGCGTTCGCAATAGCTATTTACGGATTCGGGGATGTCACTATGAGAGTAATTTTCACGTTGTTGTCCAAGTGGATGTTCAAACTCGGTATTTCAAGGATATACATAGGTGGAGTTGCTGTAGCCGTGTTGTCAAGAATTGGTATGAATAGTTTCAAGATTGTTTCGATTTATTTGTTTTATTTTAATAGATACTTTATGCACAAAAATTGCACAGAGGTGGACTTAATGCTATAAGCATTCTCTACCAGGTACTTAATAACAGACTGCACATTTGGTATAGCCGTTAAAGTGGTGACTTTATCTCTACCGTATAACAAGACAAATATTATGTGTTCCAAATATATTTCTTTCGACTTTGAACATTCCCCACGATATAGGACTTATCCCCTAGTGCGAGCGTTGTTTTCAAAACATAAATACATTAGTGTGTTGTGTGTGTGACAGCGAGTTAACTGCCAAGAGTGAGCCGGAGGATAACTTATATCATCACTCAAATCAGCAAAGAACTACGTCATATCCCGTCATTTCTACTTCATCTTCACTTTCATTTCTACGTCAGAGAGAAATTATGACACCGTCTGTGATTACCAATCAATACGGTTATATTAAAAAATTACAGGTATGCTTTGGTCAAGTAGCGTGACAGCCACAATGGTCTACTTAACCCTGGCTGGCTCCTCTCGTTGCTCCATTTCGATACTAATACCACTAGTCGTCTCCGAAGCGGTGGCGCCTGAGAAATTTACATCAGCTTTGGGTATATCCCTACTACTCAATGGGACATCGAGCTTTGCGCTTGGACCTGCAGTTGGTAAGTGGGACACGATCACCTCAGTGTATGTCTCTCTGTGTGTCTGTCACAGCTCTTCTGCTAGAAGTCTTAGCACTCGTTATTATTAAGCAGATACTAGATGTTGGGCGATTTCATATTATTCTGTTTTATTTTTTGATATTTGGTTTATATGATTTTAATTTGACAAAAAGCTTCCTATTCAGGAAAGTGGAGGTGAAATATAAAATTTAAAATTTTGAGAAGGCACTTTGGGTTTCATTGCGAAGGAAGCGAAAAAAAAATACAGACACATAGTAGCTACCTCCTTTTTCTTTCGTCGTTTAGAAATGTATTATTCCGAAAGTATCTAGTGATTGACTCAATTAAACACTTCAAAGAATGCTATAAATTAACTTCCCCGAACATATATCTCCTTTTGGAGATTGATATGCAAAAGTAGAGATATGATCGGTACATTAAGATCAATCTACCTATATCGTGAGCTACCTCATAATAAAATGTAGATTATTAAAAAACATCTAATCGATTCGAATAATTTTCTTTTAATTAACACGGCAAATCGTTTTTTTATAAGTATAATAAAAAGTAAAACGGTTGCTGCTTATCGAAAACTGTGTAGGTACGATTATGTAAACATAATTATGCTACCTAACGACAACATACTCGTAAATAGTACGGAACACTGCTTACGCAAGTAAAACTTATACTTGTTCATGTAGGTACTAAATATACCTCACCTTCTAATAACGGAAACGGAAACTATGAATATAAATAGAATAACTTGAAAATTTTATTACTTTTTTATTGTTAAACTAGCTGTGCCACGCGATTTCATCCGCCCTGACTTGTTCCTTTTTGGTCGGCTCCTAAAAGTCGTAACGTGATCTTATAGCCTATAATCTTTCACGATAAATAGACTATCCAACACAAAAAGACTTTTTCAATTCGAACCAGTAGGTAGCTCCTGAGATTAGCGCGTTCAACCAAACAAACAAACAAACTCTATATTTATAGGTAATATTAGTATAGATTATACTCGTCTTGTCATGCTATCTCACGAATACCCGTGTAACTCTATTCTATTGACATAAAGTTCAAATTTCAATAATACGAACTTAGGGAGACTGAACAACTATGTATTATGTCAAAATGACAGCATTTGAATTACTTAACTCTGCTATGACACATATTAACATAATTAATCTTTAAAACCAATTTTAAAATTGTATAATTAGGTTAAACGACTAATTAACTGTTAATAATGTTAGTACCTTTTATCATCAACCCATATACTGTCCCACTGCTGGGTACGGGACTCCTCTCAGAATGAGAGGGATTAGGCTATAGTCCACCACGCTGGCCTAATGCAGGTTGGCAGACTTCACAAACCGTCGAGAAAAATCTCTAAGGTATGCAGGTTTCCTCACGATGTTTTCTGTCACCGTTTAAGCGAGTGATATAATTATTAATACGCACGTCATGAATTCTAAAAGTCAGAAGTGCGTACCTTGGATTTGAACTCGACTTGGCAGTCCAATGGTCATCCCACTAGGCTACCTATCACAGATTTTTTACCGTATCAGTATCTGTTATGCTTAACTTAAACTGACTGCTCTGAAATTTCTTCCAGGCGCTGTACGAGACTTAACAAACAGCTACTCAGCCGCATTTTATATTGTGATATCATTCTACGTAATCATTGTGGTGCTGTGGCCGATAGAAATGGTGATTACCAGCAAGAAACAAAGGAAAAAAATTGTGAAAACGAATTCAAATCTAGTCAATTGAATAAAGTACTTAAATAAGATTATTTGCTGTCAGTGCTTTTTATAACCATGATAATTATATTCATAAAGCTTAGGAAGTGGGGCTAGAGGCTAAGTTATAACTACGCAAATCAACCGATCTGCAAGGTTAAGCTGCGCTAGCCGCGGTCGCTCTGTGGATGGGTGACCATTCTTATCACATCGAGACCCTTCCATGCCTCGGAGAGCACGTAAAGCCGTAGGTCCCGGTTGCAATACGAACACCTATGGCAAACGTTAATGTTAGTCAGAAGCCAAAAAAGCTTGACAACCAGGTTTTCCTCAGGACTTGGATCTAATGGCAGTCGCTTCGTGTAAAATACTAATATTCAGCCGCATCTAGTTAGACTGAAAGCCGACCCAAGCACATTGGGAAAAGGCTCAAAGGATGATGATATATTGATAAAGCTTACCTGTCATGGTCGTGGCGAATTTCGCGGATCCCATGGCCATGACTATAGGGCAAGTGAAGGCAAGTACGGCTTTTAGTCGGTATGAGTCCAACATGCCCTGCCACCACCCCGGGTGGCGGACGATCCACGAGGATTATCCGCTCTATAAAAGCAGGTTCTCTCTTGTTCTCTTTCACGATCTGTGTTGCTGTTGATTGACGTCTTCATAATAAGAACACGTCAATCAACAGCAACAAGCAAATAATAGTCATCTATTTATATGAGGAACCTGAGATAAAAAATAGGTAAATAAAAAAGCAAACTGATTAAAATTATTATTTCAACATTCCTTCATTATTATAGATGTAAGCAAGTAAAAAACTACATTTTTTTTTCGGGTAATTCATAAAAATATATAATGAGAACACCATAGTACCGTTAGTAGTGGTTGATGCTGGATCCTGCCCAGTTTACAGCGGCCTTGGGTATCTACCCCAGGCCACTGTAGACAGGGTAGAGTCCAGTAATCCTGACGGCATCATGATCTCATGATGCGCTCAAGTTGATATAGGTAAGTTCTGCCTTTCAGGCTTTCATATCGTGACATAATATGAAAAAACTAAACGAGGCTTTACATATTTATATAGTAGTAGTCAGGTATGGTGAAAACAGAAAGTGGGTCATGATAATAATAATTTAATAAATAAACCAAAATCAATAAAATCGCGTTTATCGATTTTTGTTTTTGGTTTGTTTCGTCATTAGTATTTTTTATACTACTAAGGTAGCAAACAAGCATATTACGGCCCACCTGATGGTAGCGGTTACCGTAGCCTATAGACGCTTGCAATACCAGGGGTATCACTTGCGCGTTGCCACAGGGTCGGGCCCTGTAAAACAGAAGAGAGAGAGAAGAGGAATAGTTGGGTTAGCAGTATAAGGGTCAAAGTCGCCGCACTGCCGACACAACGTTTCCTCGCGGAGCACTGGCAACCTTGCTCACCGTAAGGAACACAACACAGCTCGAAGCAGTGTAATTTCATTTTGATTTTCTGCAAAGCGGAGATACTTCCCCAGCCAGGCAGCTCTAATTAGAGTGAAATTACTCTCTCTACCTCTCTAAAAAGTAGTTTCATTTCAGTGATAATTTTATTATGCATTGAATAAAAATAGTTAAAATTTTATTAAGTTTAAAAAAACCGTACCATTGAGCCTATATTCCCCGAAAGGTTAAGCAGAGGTGTACCACTTGCTGTACCACAGTCTAAAAATATCAATACAATTATTTTTATTGATACCAATTCCAATGAGATTTATCAAAGTAATTATAGTTGTTTGAAATCTAGACGTTGTTTATCTTATCAGTAATATCTGGAATCAATGATATTTGAAATGTTAATGATTGCCATATTTTTATACATAAATATCTGTTGAGAATTTAAATGTTATCGAAAAACAATCTCAAATCCCATCACTAAGATAGATTGTTATGAACTTGAAAATGAAAAAAATATTTATGCATTAACTTAAGGTAATACATTTGTTAGATTAGGGATATCCTTTTAAGCATAGTTTATGATTAAGTATAATAATACCTACTACTCCTACTGAGTTCTAAAATTAAAATACTTTCTGGTACAGACGCCAGTAGGTCAAGCTATCCAAAACTGTCAAATTTTCCCAATTGAAAATTTACCTTATCATTTTGTATTAAAGTTGAAAATCTATCAAAGAAATTTGACAGATTGGGGTAGCTTGATATGCTGGCCTCTGTATATAATAATAATAATAATAATAAACACATCGACAATAACTCCATCATGTCGGTCTCTCAGAATGGATGTAGGAACGGGTCCTGCGGTACTAAGGAGCTACTCCTTATAGATATGGCCATTAGCCAACAGGTTCGGCGTTCCCGAAAGGATCTGTCGACATGTTGGATAGATTATAAGAAGGCCTATGACTCGGTGCCACATACATGGCTCATGAGGGTGCTAGAATTGTATAAAATAGATATAACTCTACGCACCTTCCTGATGTCGTGTATGAGGCAATGGAGCACAGTCCTTCGCTATCCAGGATGTCGAAATACCCAGAGGAATAGCGAACCTGTAAGGATCGAGCGAGGTATATTTCAGGGCGATAGTTTGAGTCCGCTTTGGTTTTGCCTAGCCCTGAATCCTCTAAGCATGCTGCTGAAGAATTCAGGGCTGGGCTATCGGTTGAAGAGAGGGGGTCAGGTTATATCTCACCTCCTTTACATGGATGACCTGAAGCTCTTTGCCCCCAGCAGTCTTCGGCTGATGGAGCTATTGAAGGTTACTGAAACTTTTAGTAGCGCCATCAGGATGGAGTTTGGTGTGGACAAATGTGCGGTCATGCATGTAAAGCGAGGGGAGATTGTGGAATCCGTAGGAGTTCAACTCGCGGATTCCATAAACCTGAGATCTCTCTCTTCAAACGAAACCTACAAGTACTTGGGTATGTCAGAAGCGTTAGGTATCAGCACAACTGACATGAAGCAATCGTTGAGGGAACGTTTCTTTGGCCGCCTGAAGAAGGTATTCAATAGCCTTCTTTCGGGCGGAAACAAGGTGCGCGCCTTCAACGGTTGGGTCATGCCGGTATTGATGTACTCTTTTGGCATACTCAAATGGACTCAAACGGAACTTGACGCCCTGGATAGGCGGGTCCGTACACTGCTGACTGCATATCGAATGCATCACCCACGATCGTCTGTCATGAGATTGTATATCCCGCGGAAGTGTGGAGGCCGAGGCTTTTTAAATGCCAAAAACCTTCACAACCGCGAGATATGCAATCTCAGGGAATATTTTCTACACGCCGACGTGGGAATGCATCGAGATGTAGTAGTAGTGGACAAGGGACTCACCCCGCTCTCCTTGGCGAATGAGAACTGGCGCAAGCCTGTAGTGCTTGATACTAACGACCGCAGGAAGGTATGGCAGAGTAAGGAGCTCCACGGACGCTTTTTCCGGGCCCTTCATGGGCCCGATGTAGACCAAGCAGCGTCCGTAGCCTGGCTACGTTTCGGTGACCTCTTTGGAGAAACCGAAGGTTTTGTCTGTGCAATTATGGACGAAGTTATCATGACGAATAACTACCGGAGATTTATTGTGAAGGATGGCACGGTTGACATCTGTCGGGCATGTCACCGCCCGGGTGAATCGATCCGCCACATTATCTCTGGTTGTTCTCGTCTAGCTAACGAAGAGTACTTGCATAGGCACAACCTTGTAGCCAGAATTATCCATCAGCAACTTGCTCTAAAATACACTCTTGTGGCATCGGAGGTACCGTACTACAGGTATGTGCCCGACCCAGTTCTCGAAAATGGCAGTATCACATTGTACTGGGATCGGTCCATCATCACTGACAGGACTATTGTAGCCAATAAGCCTGATATTGTGGTGGTGGACCGAATCGAGAGGCGTGCAATGATTGTTGACATTACCGTCCCGCATGACGGGAACCTCGTGAAAGCCGAGAAAGATAAGCAAATCAAGTATCTTGACTTGGCTCGCGAGGTTGTCGACATGTGGGATGTGGACACAGCGATCATTGTACCGATAGTCGTGTCAGCCAATGGCTTAATAGCCACGAGCCTCGATCTACATCTTAGGAGGCTCTCGTTAGGCGGCTGGGTCAAGGGCTTGATCCAGAAAGCAGTACTGCTGGACACGGCTCGTATTGTTAGGAGGTTCCTCTCTCTGGAGCCCTGACCGCCGGTAGCTTGGACCCTGTTCCCGATACCGGTGGGCCTCTATTTTTATATTTTTAAATGTTTTTGTTTTATAATTTATTTTATAAAAATATTTAAAAATGTAAATAATAAGAAAACTGATAAATAAAGGAAATAATAATAATAATTTTATTCAGTCCTTCGTTACATTGTTAACTTAAATTAAATTAGGTTTACATCACAAGTATTATGTAACAATTTAAAATTTACTTTATGTAATTAGACGGTGACCCCCAAACTAGACGCAGTCTGTATCTTGGGAGTCAGCAGGACGCGTATTAACGTAAAAATAGTCACAAGTCAGTGAGTGGACTGTGTATTTTAGACAGTAACATCTAACATTTTCAAAATAAATGAAGTAATAAATGAAGTAATAAATGAAAGAAAAATAAGTAAAAAAATACATATGGATAATTGAATAAATATGTTTGTGTGTGTGTGAGTGTGGATGTGTGTGTGTTTGTGAGTGAGGGTGTGTGTGTGTGTGTGTTTGTGGGTGCTGGTGTGTATTTTGTGTGTCTTGATTGGATAAAAAATGTGGATTTGTGTTAGCGCTTAAGTATTGGCAGTGTTAGATGATGTATAGGTTTTTAGGAGATGTGTAGGTGAGTCGTAAGTTTAGGTTATCGAAGTATTATTTCTTCAGTATCATCGTATGAGAGGGTGGAAAGCCATTTTTTCACTAATCTTTTACATTTGAGGAGCGTAAGTTCTTTCAAATTACAGTGCTTGCTAACATTGTTGTATATGTGTGGATGTAAGTAGACAGGGCAGCGTCTAGCAAGTAGAGAGTTTACTACGGGGAGGGGAATTTTGAAGGTTCGCTTTGAGATTAATAAATAATAGTCTTGCCGCTTTTTAATGTTTTTATGGGTGATCAAAGTGACCTTTAGGATGAAAAGTTGTCGAACCCGAAGTACCGGGAAGTCGCTGTATAGCATATCAGTCGGGTACCTGATTGGCTTCTTAAGCATGACTTTGATTACTGCTCTTTGCGCTCTTTCCACTTCAATGAATGTTGTTTTGCCAGCACCACCCCAGATGGAAATGCAGTATTGAAGTACAGACTGACACAGGGCAAAATAGACAGTGTGGAGTACTTTTATAGGGGTGCAATCACGTAATTTTTTCATTACGTAGATTAATTTTCTAACTCGACCACCAACTGCGTGTATGTGAGGTTTGTAGGATAGATTCTCGTCTAGAGTGATACCTAAATACCTTATGGAGCTGACGCGATTTATGGAGATACAGGTGCAGTCATTGTTTTGGGACTTATTGTTTCGGGAACATGTGTGAAATTTGAGGGTCAGGTGTGCGGGTGGGCTTGAAGCATGAGTTTTGAAAAAGGTGATAATCTTAGTTTTTGAAATATTTAGTGTTAGTAGGTTCTCGTCAAGTGCCCTGGCAACCTTTATAAGTCCCTGCTCTGCATGGCTGTACACTTCCTCCCAGGTTTTACCATGAAAGATGATTGCGGTATCATCTGCATAGGCTATTATTTCTGCATTGGGCAGTGAAAGATTTATGATATCATTCATATAAAGTGAAAATAGATATGGCTTCTTACTTTTGTAATACAATGAAACCAATATTCTTGGATAAAAGAATTACCATTGCCATTCAACGTGGCAACCTTGCTTCTCAAAACGGACATTGCACTGAGGGATTAGTCTGGTTTGACATTACTTAAGTATGACGTCAGTTTTAATCAGTGCTTTCTCGGTTATGTAAACAATTTTTAAACACATGTAAAAAAACTTCAGATATTTTTAAAAGTAGTAGGTATATAGATTATTTCATAAATTAAAAAATCTACCCTATACTCGAAACTTTTTGGGATAACAAACAGTATCAAACTTGGCTAGCTCAACATATTAAGTCCTATTAAGGCGAGCGGGGTTTCCTGAGAAGCATATTATTATGCTTTGACTTCTTTTGATAAAAAATACGCGAGCGAAGTCGGAAGAGCTAACTATATGAGTAAATATAGCACATTCTGCTTGTTTTTATCAAATGCCGATTCCCTTCTTCTTCTTATCGCGTCAATGGTTAAATAATTTGCAAGTAATATAAAACCTCCTCAATAGCGTTGATATTGGCCGCATAGAGACAGGACCGGTCACGCACTTTTAAAACATATTGCCAAAAAACTAAAATGAAAAATGGGGCACGCAACAATTTACATCCTCGTGTGTACAGATAAACCAGACGTTCTTCAGACGACAGGAATCGCTTTGTGTTTTTCTGCCGGAGAATATCCTTGTCTTATCTTGTCCTTATCTCTCAGCTCGCGCAAACCTCACTACTAAGAGCCTCATTAGAACTAGATGTCTTAAACCCACGCCAGTGAATATCGTTTACCCATTAGCGGGGATACCACCACCAGAGGTCCAAAGAGATGTAGCCTCCTCTTTAAAGAAACTGAAATAGAAGGACCGTCAATATCCTCTCTACGGTCACCAGATGCCTGTGGGTCGCCTTAAAAGCCGCAGAAGCTATCTTCGCCAATTCCCTTACCAGTATTTTCTTTTGAAACTCAGCTTCGGTCTACAGCAGCTCTTTCCGACAATTTCTCCAGTAATATCTCGTGGCCGTGGCATGTGTAAATATTACGACTTGCATTTAAATAGTAAAATTATCTCATCAGAGAACAAAACCATTTATTATCACAAGTTCAAATACTATTACTGGCTTTAGATAGGGTAATTAAATATAAAAAAAATAATAAAACTAGAAGTAACGTGTACAGTATACTGTGATTTACTAACGTAGCTAACATGGTGGTCAAAGAAAAGAAATACAGTAATGATTTTGTGGATAAGAAGTATAAACTGGTGCCACCCGATGGTGGATGGGGTTACTTAGTGGCAATCTCATCAATAATTAATTTCGTGAGTATTTTAGTGATGGAATTATGATTGGAGAAGGAACAAATAAAGTGCAAAAAAATGTAATACATGTGGAATCAATGCGCGAGTGGCGAAGGGTCAAGTTTCAAGGGTCAAAAAATGCTTACCCTGTACCGCTAGTTGCTATTAGCCAAACCTAGACACTAATAGTGACTGTGTCAAAGGGAAACCGGTAGGAATCGAATTATATGGAGCTTTCGCGATTAATCATGTATTCTTACATAAGTGTTTGTGTTTGTCGGGGTGTTTCTCTTGTATTATAAGTATGTTATTACAAAAAATAAGTATATGAGTATTATGGACTAGATCATGCTGTGTCATCATCATCATCATCAAAAGCTCACCCTAATCCCTCTCATTCTGAGAGGAGAGCTGTGCCCAGCCGTGGGACAGTATATAGGTTGATGATGTGGCAACTGGTGGTATATGTATTCGTATACGCATATGTGGCAACCGGTGGTATCTTAGTTAGTTAACGACATAAGCGATCACAATTCGGTTACATATTTCGAGTTATTTGATTGAAATGGTTCTTAGCTATAATCGATGGTAATTGATTAAGTCATTTCTAGTAGATACCTTAACGGGTAAACCTATTTGGTATAAAGTTTATGCCGGACGATGATATTTTTTTAAGTGGTTTTACATTTATATCTATCAAAATAAATAACTGTTAGGAACTTGGCATAATCTTAAAGGTATTATTTAATACTTTCAGGCAACAACGACAGGATTTACAAGCTGCTTTGGAATGTTATACAATGACTTTTTAATCCAAAAATCTATGGGTTCAGCTGGTATGACGATGCTGTCAGGAGTCTATTGCATGTCTGCAGCGCTTTCTGGTAACACACTCACAAACTTCCCTCTTTTTCCACCTCCTCTTTCCTTTAAAAAGATTATCATTAAATAAATTTAACTATTTATTTATCGATAACGATGTTTCTATTATTATTTATATTATTATACTTGAGCCGTAACAAACCGAGTCAATAAAACATTTTTATCGGACCTCTCGCTTGTACTTACCAGCCTTATGAAGGTGCCCTGGTGTTGTATGTAACAGTAAAAGAGAATTTGTCGATAGTCGATAAAAGTCTAGTGATAATTAACACATTTTTACAAATACCGTCATTTGCTATTGCATTAGTCATCGATTTACCGCTTCATAACAGCTACCTGCGTCCGAGAGGCATCCCTTATCGATAACGACAAAATGCAGCATTGTCACAGCATTTCTATGATTTATGACTCAGTCCGCGTTTTGTAATGGCTCAAGTATAAGACTTACGTCAAAAGAATATAATTAATAGATCATGCGCTTATTATGTCTATAGACACCAGCAGGTCAAGCTATCCAAAACTGAAAACATTTCCCAATTGAAAATGAACCTTATTACTTCGTATTAAAGTTGAAAATTTATCCAAGAAATTTGACAGAATGGGGTAGCTTGATGTGCTGGGCTCTGTACATTTCGACGAAGACGTCTATGTGGCTTAAGTATCACGATGTCACGAGATATATGTATATACAGAACTGAACATAAATTTTAGTGTTTGTCTGGGTGTTTCTTATGTATAAGTATGAATATGTATTTACAAAAAGAAAACGAATTTTTGTATTATATTTATTGTCTAGTACGCATATTACAAGCTCTGTTCAGTTTAGGATTAGATGGTGCTTTGTAAAAAGGACCGAAAAATATTCATTTACTTGTGTTTTAAAAAAATAGAATATAAAAGGTGACTAAATACGTGCTTACTACATATATATGTAAGTATATTTTAATAATTTCAGCTTTCTTCACGGGACCTCTGCTCACGATAATTTCAATGCGAAAACTGGCATTCATCTCTACAGTCATAAGCAGCTGCGGAACACTTGGCACAGTCGTAATGACGTCACCACTCATGTTCTTTCTTTTCGCAGGAATTTTGCAGGTGAAAGATTTCATATAGTTTTCTAATTAATTATACATTTTAATCACTTAGTTTTCTAAACTACTTTGAGTTATAATTTAGTTTTTTATTTTATAAAAACGGGCACAAAACCAAACTACGAGCTGCTACTGAGAATTTTATAAAAACCCTTTAACTCTTTATCTGGAAAACGAGCCTAAGACTTTAAACATAGCAGTCGCGTAAATCAACTATAGGTAAATGAGGCAGGTTTCTATCAATGAGAATGAATTGATATTTATTACGTTACAGGGTATTGGTCTGGGCGTACTATTCAACCTAACTTGCACAATAATGAACGATTACTTCCTGGAAAAGAGACTGTTGATCATGAGCTTCGTTCAGACTGCGACGGGTGAGTTAAGTGTTTTTGATTTATAATTTTCTTGGTCAAACTTCCCGAATGTATCCTGATGAGGTATGGTCAAACTCTTGCCTAAATTTTCCAGAAGGCCAAGGCCTAGTACCTAGGTTTTGTGTGAACGTCAAGGATTTTCAACTGATTCAAAAGTAAAGTCAAGTGACCAGAGTAGCCCAAAAACATTTCTATACAGATCTTGGGGAACAATAGGTTTAGGTACGAATTGGACATCGACTTAATTAAAAATAATTATTCTATGATTGTATTGGCGGGATTTTTTTCTAATTTGTAAATATTTTATTTATAGGAGTTCTAGCAATGGTTGCTCCGATGTTTGTTAAATGGTCGCTAGATCAATATGGGTCCAAAGGAACCCTACTGTTAATAGGAGGGATATCGCTACACAGCATCTTTGCTGTCTTAATAATGCAACCAGTTGAATGGCACATGAAGAAAGTCGAAGTAACAGGGATAGCAGAGCAAGGTAAGAAGTTTTATCGGAATTTGATTAGGATTACATTCCAATTATTAATTCTTATTACAAAGCGTCACACCAAATATAATAATCGCGTTAAAAATTTAGAATAATATCAAAACCATGCTATACTAATACTAAATCTACAGAAGTTAGTTAGAAAAGGGTATAAAGATTCGGAATGTTTGGTAAATATGATTAATTAATTTACAGAATTTCTTTTGGTGGACAATAAAGAAGTCAAGAAAGTGGCCACACCAGTTGTTAAACTAACAGATCTCGAAGAACAAATCAAAAAGGAAGATACTGAAATAGCTTTTGACTTTCCTGAGAACGATGAAAAACAGAGTAGTATAAGGTATAAACGTAGAATCATGATTATGGAACATGTTATGAGGCGACACATATACATACATAACGACGAGGCGATTCAGTATAAACCGTTCAGTATAACCGTTTCTCTTAAATCTATCCAAAGGATGTCTGTGAGAATCGCTTTTAGCGATAAGACCACCCATTGTACCATTCTATCATTTATAAAAATATACTTGGCATTTTTTTATGGTGTACAATAAAGAATATTCTATTCTATTCTATAAAATTAAATATGAAACAGCGAATTACAATCACTGAACGGTTACAATATTATACCAGCAATGCAAAAATGAGTAGGTGATAATTTAAACGATCACAGCATTAGTACTAATTTTATTCGCACTTTTACCAAAATTCACGTATAAGATATAAGATTATAATCACCTTTAAATTACTCGATGACTTACCTATTCTTTGCCAAGAAATATTTTGCTCTTATTTATCTAAAGCATAAAATGTTTCTAATTTCCAGAAAATTTCTGAAATCATTGATAGACACATCGCTTTTGAAAATACTGCTTTCATGCACATCAGTTGGACCTGCATTCAGTCTCATCGCTGATGGAACGTTTGCGCTTATACTACCACAGTATTTGTATTCAATGGAATGGACCCAGGTCAGTTAACTGGCTAATATATCAGGACGTCAAGTTTCCTTTTTAAATATGTCCAAATTTTAGTCAAATTACTTTGATAATCTTCATAGTTTTGTCTACGAAATTTGTCAGTCAATTTTAACTTTCGGAAAAACATATCTCTTTCCAAAGCATAAAAAATAGCTCATTACATAATATTAGCTCTTATAATTGATGACCGTGATTATATCCATATAAATGAGTAGAAGTCCAATGCTAATATAGATGCACGATTGATGCAATGGTCTAACTCTTAGGTAACGACATACAACATTTCAACTGACGGATTGACACGAAATTGTTTCGGACACGAAATGAATTCGATTGTTTGCGTTATGATTTCTAGTTTTGCGTTAACCCAAAACCCAAATTTTATTTGGTTGATAATGTTATATAAAAGTCGTAAGAATGTTGTGTATTGTTGTTTTGTTTCTATCCGAAGCTACGACGTTTGATTTTCCTAGTAAGCCTCTTATGGTCTTATTTTTCATTCACTAATACGTCTGAAGCATGATGCAATCATCATCCACCCATTTGCAGAGCACGTGTCTCTCTTCAGAATAAGAGGAGTTAGGCTATACTGTACCACGCTAGTCCACTGCGGGTTGGCGGACTTCAAAGTTGATAAAATATCCCAAATAATGACCACAATATTTTTTTCACAATAGTTTTTCTAAATAGTTACAACAAAATATTTTATTTTTAGGAAAATGTTGCAGTTGCAATAGCTATTTACGGATTCGGGGATGTCACTATGAGAGTAATTTTCACGTTGTTATCCAAGTGGATGTTCAAACTAGGAATTTCAAGGATATACATAGGTGGAGTTGCTATAGCGGCATTGTCAAGATTTGGTATGAATAATTTCATGATTATTTTTAAACGTCTTCTCCTTGTGATGGCGGCTGCTGAGATTGATTTGGTCAAGGGACATACCAATGTATACACATACCAAACAGATGATCAATGATGATTTAAAAAAAAAAGGACCAGCGAGTTTTATCGGAGTTTTCTACGAAATTATCACTAGCAGCTCGGAGTTTGGATGTTTGCGGTGTTAATGGTAATTGTTTCCCCTTACTACATAAAACCTAAAAATACCTCTAGCTCTTCGGAGACGTATACCCAAATCTTGACGCTCAGCAGCCGCATATTTTTTTTATGTAGTATAACAATTGCAGGTATGCTTTGGTCAAATAGCGTGACAGCCACAATGGCCTTCTTGGCACTGGCTGGGTCCTCGCATTGCTCCATTGCGGTACTAATGCCACTAGTCGTCTCCGAAGCGGTAGCGCCTGAGAAGTTTACATCAGCTATGGGCATTTGCCAATTACTCAATGGAATATTGGGCATTACTATTGGACCTGCTGTTGGTATGTACATTTTGAAATTTATTTATTTATATTAAGTTGAGCTGTTGAGCTGTTTTGGAGTATATATTCGACACAAACTTTCAGACAGACGGACAAAAATTTGAAAAGCATCCATTTGTTTATTTATGATGATTTAAAATCGTTTAACACTTAAATGTTGGCATTTATTTTGAAATCATAGACAGTTTCATTTAGCTATTGGTATGGATTGTTCTCTTATGTCAAAACGGCCTTATTAAACTGTATTAATTAACTGTAGTAGTAATCATTAAAACCTTGTCACTGTAGGACTAATTACCTAATATTGTAATGTTAGTTTATGACGAGAAACTAATTGCTCTGAAATTTCTTCCAGGCGCTGTACGAGACTTAACAAACAGCTACCCAGCTGCATTTTATTTTGTGATATCATTCTACGTAATCATTGCGGTGCTGTGGCCGATAGAAATGGTGATTACCAGCAATAAACAAAGGAGAAACATTGTGAAAACGAATTAAAATTCTAGTCAATTGAATAAAGTACCTACCTAAATAATATTATTTGTATCCAGGTATTCGCTTCCTGGTCGTGGCGAATTTTCGCGAATCCCATTGGCATAACAATAGGGCAGGTGCGGTTTTTAGTCGGTACGATTTCGAATTACCTTGCCACCTCCCTGGAGTGCGGAGGATCCATGACTAATTAACGTACTTGTCGTTGTTGACGGGGTCCAGCGTCTGCTGGACCACAGCCTGTCATGGTCGTGGCGAATTTCGCGGATCCCATGGCCATGCCTATATGTATAATAGGGTAAGTGAACAACTGCGGTTTTCAGTCGGTACGGATCTATGAGGATTTTCTATAAAAAAGGCATTCGGTTCCCACAATACCCCGCATACGTCACGTATGTCACGATCAGTGTTGCCGTTGATTGACGTCTTTATTGCAATTATGGCGATATTTAATTCACGATGAATTAAAAATAAATTGCTTACTGGCCTTCCTATTTGCACACATCCATTCTCATTTCCATTGGATGTCTATGTTATGTTGGATGTAGTCTTCTTTCATCCATCTTCTTAACGGCCCAGCACTCTGATCCCAATACGACAGGTCTTATAATCGACTTATAAGAATGATCAAAGTAATTAATAATATCAAAATCCGTAAAAAGTAGTTTTATTGCAAGTAATTATACATAGTTGTTAGAAATTTAATCGTCTTATCTTATCAGTCACATCTGGAATCAATGATATTTGAAATGCTAATTATAGCCATATTTTTATATAATATGTATAATGTCGGTTGAGAATGTAAATGTCATAGAAAAACAATCTCAAAGCCTATCACTTACGATAAATAATTATGTACGTACGCCAGCTGGTCAAGCCATCCAAAACTGTCAAATTTTCGCAATTGAACATGAACCGTATAGTATTGTAATAAAGTTGAAAATCTATCAAAGAAATTTGACAGATTGGGGTAGCTTGTGCTGGCCTCTGTACATCAGCCTAAGGTACGAAATTTGTATAATATACCCATAAATTAACCTCAGTATTTATTTTAAACTGTAATCTATATCTTTGTATATCTTTTTTTTCCGAGCATTTCTCAATAAGTCAATCCCAAGGCTCCCAGTCTGAGCAGATGCGGCTAAATATCAGTATTTTATACGAAACGGCTGCCATCAAACCTTCGCAACCCAATTTCTGGCTAATATCGATATCTGTCAGACTTTTTGGCCTTCTAACTTCCACTAACGACTGTTATAGATGTTCTTTTGAGAACGGGGACCCACGGCTTTCGATACCACGGGTCTCGATTTGTTAGAAATCGAAATGTGAGGTCACCCATCGACTGACTCGCCCCGGCTAACGCAGCATTACCTTGCATTGCAGATCAGTTCATCAGCGTAGTTGCCGTAGTTATTATATCTACACAAATTTAATAAAGCTGAAGAGTATTTTGGTTGTTTGTTTACACGCGCTAATCTATACCAATCGGTTTAGAAAAAATATTTTTGCATGTTCAATTCTTGAGGAATGGTATTAAACATTACATCGCGCTATCCTTAGGAGCCGAGAGAAAAATCAGGGCAGGTGAAACCATAGGACACAGTTAATAATAGATATTTTTAAATAGGCGGCCCCCTATTACATGAGACTTAAACATACCGAATAAAGCGAATTGCGTGAGTAGGTATATTTGACGACCTCTGTGGTCTAGCGGTTCGAGTGCCGGACTGCTGATCATGGGGTCGTGGGTTCGATTCCCACAGGACACAAATATTTGTGTGGATAAAACATGAGTATCTGTGTTTGTCTGGGTGTTTCTTATGTATTATAAGTATGTATTTACAAAAAAAAAAGTATATAAGTATTATATCCATTGTCTAGTACCCATAGTACAAGCTCTGCTTAGTTTGGGACTAGATGGTGTTGTGTAAAAATGTCCCAAAAATATTATTATATTATTATTATTATTAGCTGAGCTGAGCTTTTACCATTTTTTTTGCTCTCCTCTCTTTTATTTAAACCAAGGGCTTAAATTAATTTAATTTATCGTATTTACTATTTGTTTGTAATGTCATTGGCCTTTGGCCAATTAATAATTGTCATGTGTCGTATTGGGTGAAAATAAATACTTTTTCTTTCTTTCTTCTTTCATTAGTACTCCTATAGGTACAGGGGTATAGATTCGGCTGACAGGAATGAATAGAAGTAAAGAACATGCTTTGCGACCCCAAATTAATTGGGACAACGGCAGAAAGATAATGATGAATTATTGTATTTGTTGATGGAGACCTGGTGTCCTAAAATACAGTTTTCACCTTAGTTTAGGCAACAGTCTCCCATATCTAAGATATCTCTATCAATCTTTATTACATTTCTGTTTTTGTAATCATAAGACTTTCAGTTTTATCTTTGTAAGTCTTATGAAAGTAATCATTGCATTTTATTTGTGGAAGAGAAATTAAATCATTTTCGTTTCATTATATAACAATACTAAAGACCTCTAAAAGGTTGAATGACCAAAGGACCTTGCTTCGTAATACGGACATTGCACTGAGGTATTTGACTAGTTCGACTATACTTAGGTAAGTGTGACGTCAGTTTTAATCATTGCTTACTGACAATTTTAAACATGTCTAATTTGAGATGTCTTCCAAAATAGTTTATACTAAATAGATTATTTTTATAATAATTAAAGAGAAAATAGAGTAATTTATTCTCTTAACTTTTTACAAATAGTATCAAATTTAGCAAGATAAACATCTTTAAATCCTGTTGGCAGGTAGCGGTGGATTGAATGTTGGGTAGGTGTATTTTTATATTGAAAATTCCTACAATCGTCCGGTTTTTCTCCATCATTAACCTATTTACTGTCCCAATCACACATGATTTCAAAAAGTCAGAGGCGTCGTTTGCCTTGGATTCGAAATCGGTAGATATCTGGCAGTTATGATCATAATTATAATGTTTTTTTTTTGTGGCTAATCTAAAAAATTACGCAATATATTGAGCATTTCCTTATCAGTACTAAGTGCATTTAAAGAGCTGTTTCTGCTTGATTGCATATATTTTTACAATCATTCTATTCTGGTTACTAGAGCTGTGACAAGAACAAACAAACAAACAAGAGATTGCACCGAAGAGAATACGACAGGAGTTAAATAAATGATAAAATGTTTGTATTTGTTTTTCTTACTGTCACGTGGATCTTGACAACACGTACCGAAGTTTTAAAATACATGAGGCTAAAACTCGAAATGCTTAACTGAAATAACTGCTTATAAATCTTAGTAGGTACCTTAAAAACGAATACTTGGTTTATCATCCGAAAAATCGTCGTGTAGAATATGATTACGAATATGTGTCAGCATTACAAGCCTATTTGGGTATAGAGTTTATGAGTATTGTAAATAATTTGGCTTATCAGTCATGTTAAAATGTCTAGCCAAATAAATATAAATGTTGTGTAACCAGACAAATTACGTCTGTACTTACAAAGGTTAAATTTATAATAAGATAGAACAGATGAGGATAATGTGGAGGAAGGTTGAATAGATGTTACCTGGAGGCGGCTGTCGAATCAGACGGTTGTCCCAGTAGAGGGTATACTGCACCACGCGCGTCTTTATAGGAAGAATGGTGAAGCCTTGTCTCTTAATGGGGTACAGTGAAAGTGCTGGACCAAAGCCTGCCATGGTTGTGGTGAATATCACTATCCTATGACCGTGACTATAGGGCAAGGGTGGGTAAGTGTTTTTTTAGACGGAACGAGACGATAATCGAACGACACCGATAAATATGCTGTCCATTCAGAAAGTGCTCTTCAGAGGAAGGATTAATGTAACATTACATTGGAGCAACTTGGGATCTAATATGCACGATTGGTCACCATGCAATTGTTATTCAGAAAATTAAACACAAAAATAATGCCTTTTCTATAACGGCAAATATCATCGAAGATTTCCAAAAAAGAGTTTCCTTAATTATAAGTACGTATGATCAAATCATAGATTGCCACGCCCTTATATATTACTCGTCATCATGCTGTCATAGAATTGTGATGCAACATTCTATCAAAGACAAGCAAGCAGAGATACGAGACGTGTTAAAAATGAACACGTCATCAAATCTTTCAAATCTTTCAATTCATCTATTTGTTTCTTTTATGACGCAAGTTTATATAAGTTTATTGCAGTATTAGAACTGTCTGCGGATTTTTTGATATTTGTAAGGTGACAAACAAACACATGGCCCATGTGATGGTAAGCGGCTACCGTAGCCTATTAACGCTTGCAACACCAGGAGTATCTTAGTAACTTGCGCTTTGCCGATCCTGTAAAACGAAAGAGGAATAGTTGGGTTAGCAGTATAAGGGTCACAGTCCCCTCCACCGCCAAGAACGTTTCCTCGTGTAGCTTCACCCATATATTATGGTAAAAAGGCCACACTGCCGATCGATACGTATAAACCGTCCATATAAAGAAAAATTGCCGCATGTAATATAATATAAAATATACGATAAGTAATTTTGAGTCAAGGCGCCATTTTTTTTTGGAATGTTAATGTTTATCGCTGGAGATTTCACGTTTCATTGTTAATTTGATTTGGCTATTTCTTTAAATTTAAGGTAATTTAGTGATCTTTATTTTAAGGTTAAATAAGAAACGTTTATTATTTTTTGCTTTTCAGTTTTTCGGCGGTTTAATTTTTTTGTTAAAAAGTTTTTATAATATTATTTTTTACCGATGGCTTTCTTACGGCTTGTGTCAATAAATGCTAGCTTTCTTAATGTACCATCATTTTGGGTTTCTGGGGGCTTCATACACCCCCCTGTTTTTTCTTGAATACTTTCAATATTCTATACACACACGGACACACATTTTACAGTTTAATGATAGGTATAATATATAATGTTGGGCGTAACTCCAACAAATAATAATAAAACACGATGGTATAGAAAACACAAGGATATATTAAACTGGTAGAAATGTTAATGGTAAATGGTAATGGTTGAATGGTATTGGTAAAATGGTTTGAGTTAACGCGGCTTGGTTGGTGGCTGTTCGTCAACTAACTTTATAATAATTTAAATATTAATACTAAAGATTTGGGTCAGCGTGGAATTGCTGACTGCGCGCGAGTTTGTGTCAGTGAACTGTACTTTGTACATATAATAATACATTAAATACCATTATACAGATCATAAGATAAATGGTACAAGTCGTTATCATCGTGACTCTCTCTTATAAGGACTTTTAAGCAATTTTTTGTGAATTTAAGGTGTCGTTTAGCTAATGTGTCAAATTTCGTTTGAACCATTTAAGAAAATACATCGAATATAGAGCTTTTTTATAGTTATCGGAGGTACGGTAGTGTACCGGTCAAGTCTAGATTTTAGATTGCTAATTGGGCATTGGACAACATACATACATACATACATACACTCACGCTTTTTTCCCATAGGGGTAGGCAAAAACTAAAGAACGCCACTTGCTACGATTCTTGCATACTTCTTTCGCTTCGACCACATTCATACATCTTGTCATACATACCCGCCGGTTGCGAGTACTACGGACCTGAGCTTTTTGAAGAACCTCACCAATAAGGTCGTCAAGTTTTTCTAGGGCGTCCCCTCTCGGCGGTTCCACTGACATTCGCCATATAAATCCTTTTTGTTAGTCGCATTTCATCCATTCTCTCGACATGCCCAAACCATCTCAGCATATTCTTCTCAATTCTCGTCACTACATCGTCTTTTAAGCCGCAACGTTCTCTTATCACACTATTTCTCAATCTGTCATTCCGCATTCCGCATTGGCATTGGACAACTGACTTAAATAACGGGAAATATGTAAAGAGAACCCGCCCATCTTCATTAAGCTCTTGAAATCACTTTATTAGTTACATTATTTAAATAATGCTAGACTAGAGCTAAATATTTTGAATTATTTGTAATTGGCAAGACTCGGACTTTTTAGTACTACGTTTCTACTTTCGTTCTTTCCCTTTCCTATTATCTGTCTTTGTCTAATTATTATTAATCCTAGAGTGCTATATTGCCTTTTTATACTTTACCCTTTTCTAGATTTAAATATTTGTTTACATTCGGTACTCGAAAGTCGTTCTTACATAACTACTTACAACTATCATTACAGGTTTTTTTTACCTAATGCGACAGTGTAGTACTTTAGCGGTACTTATCGCTACATGTATAATTTAATTACATTTTAAAAGAAATCACATACAATGCCGACCTTGTGTATTCACTCAGAACAACCGAAAAGATCAGTCTTACTTGCTATGAGATTGAGAGTGCATAGTGCACGCGTCAGTGGCCTCCCTTAAAAGGTTAGTGCGGCCGCGCGTCTCCATTAGCAATCGTGGCTCTCGTCGTCGCCACACATACATGTCCGGAACACACAAATACACCTGCCCTCATATCTGCGTTATGCACTTTTCCTCTAATTATTTTTCCTCTAATACATATGAGGTGAGTGCAAGGCAATTTCTCCCTCCTCACCCTAAGTTAATTGTATCCTACCATACCCAAAATAAATAAGGTCGGATACATTAATGGGTAAAATTGATATACCTACTCCATAATAATAACGCATATACAGGTACCTTAAAAAAATATTCTGCACCCGCTCCAGCATTATCTTAAAATGTAATCTCTGTTATTTTGTTTTTAAGAAGTAATCTCTCTAGAAATACTGATCCAATTCTTCAAAAACTTTTCGAATCGAAAGCTATACTATTTCTGAAGGACATAGACTAAGCTTATAGTGATAATAAATATGCAAGCGAAAATAATTTTTAAAACAACTGTATACGTAAATACTATGACTTGCATTTAAATAGTAAAATGAGATAATTTTACCAAAGAACAAAACCATTTATCACAAGTTCAAATACTACTTACTACATATAATAAATGCTTGCTTTAGATAGGCTAATTAAATATGAAAATTAATAAAACTAGCAGTAGCAATGAGTGCAGTTCACTGTAATTTACTAACGGAGCTAACATGGTGGTTAAAGAAAAGAAAGACATTAAGGACTTTGTGGATAAGAAGTATGAACTGGTGCCGCCCGATGGTGGATGGGGTTACTTAGTGGCGATATCATCAATCATTAATTTTGTGAGTACTTTAGTGATGGAATTATGACTGGTGAAAGAACGAATATAACCGCCAGTGGCGGAGGATGGTCAAAAAATACTAACAGTAACTTGCTATTAGGCAAAACTAGACAGTACGGTCACCGTACTAAAAGTGGTAGGAATTAAGTCGAATGGAAACTTCCCTACTTACTGCTATTTATGAATTCTTGACTCATAAAAGGGATCTCATGCAATAACCCTCAAACCAAAGGAATCTTGCCGATAGCTTTACTTCAGTCCTGAGAGGTGTAAATACTGTTCAGCATTTAGATACACACTATCTACAATTATTATTAAACAAATGCAATTTAATGCAACCACAGAAGGTGATTGTCCTAAATCCCAACTTCTAGAGTTATTTGAATGAAATGGTTCTTAGCTATAATCGATGGTAATTGATTATGTGGTTTCTAGTAGTTCGATTCGGTTTAGTTTGTGTGGGAAAAATATGAAAATCTTTAAGTAGTTTTAGAATAGAATATTCTTTATTGTACAGAGGCCAGAACATCAAGTTACCACAATATGTCAAATTTCTTTGATCGATTTTCAACTTTAACACAATATCTTAAGGTTCATATTCAATTGGGAAAATTTGACAGTATTGGATAGCTTGACCTGCTGGCGTCTGTACACTATAAACAAATGCCAAGTACATTTTTATAAATGATAGAATAGTGCAATGGGCGGTCTTATTGCTAAAAGCGATCTCTTACTGACAACCTTTAAGACATGTTTTAAAAAAACATCACCGTTTTTAAGCACTTGTCTTAATAACAATTTTTATTTAATACTTTCAGGGAACAACGACTGCATTTACAGGCTGCTTCGGAATGTTGTACAATGACTTTTTAATCGAAAAATCTATGGGATCAGCTGGTATGACGATGCTGTCAGGAGTCTACTGCATGTCTGCAGCGCTTGCCGGTAACAAATTCACAAAATTGCCCCGTTTTTGAAGATTTTGTATAGAGAGGTAGAAATTAATAGTATTAATTCCACTCAAATTGAAGCTGCCCGACTGGGGAAGTACGAAGCCTTGCAAAAAATCGAAGTGAAATAATACTGAGCTATGCTGTGTTCCTTAGGTGAGTAAGGTTGCCAGTGCATCGCGAGGAAACGTTGTGTCAGCAGTGGAGGGACTTTGACCCTTATATATGTATATGTATATTGACATTGTGTGTAAAATTACGTTTAGTCCAAAATACCTTCGTGGTACCACAAAATCTTTCTATCAAAAGGCATAATAATATATTATAGCGTATGTAAAAAAAAAGTATATAAAATAGTATAGTAGTTGTCTCCAGCCAGTACTCATATTAACAAGCTCAAGTTATTTTGGGACTAGATGGTACCGTAAATTGACTGAAAGTTATTATTACTTATTTATTTGTGTGTACAAAACATAGAAGGTAAAGGATGAAGGTAAAGCAGAACACTTTCACTAAATACGTGCTTTCTATAATAATTATGTAGGTATATTTTATTAAATTTCAGCTTTTTTCACGGGTCCGTTGCTCGTGATAATATCAATGCGAAAACTGGCGTTCATCTCTACAGTCATATGCAGCTGCGGAACACTTGGAACAGTCGTAATGACGTCACCACTCATGTTCTTTCTTTTCGCAGGAATTATGCAGGTAAAGGATATCATAGTTTTCTAAATAATTATACATTTTAATAGCCTTGATTTCTTAACTACTTTTAGTTATAATTTAGTATTACATTTTATGAAAACAATTTTTTTTAATGCGTACATTTTAGTCCATTACGATACTATTTTTCGTACTGCTCAAAAACTTATTTGAATATCTAAGTAGGTTTTTATAACATATTTCTTTTTTTATCATTAACATACCATCACGCCTGTACTTGCAAGGGATTAGATAGTGGTGTACACCCATATTTAAGCGGTATTTTTTAGTTCCCATGTAATAGGGGGAGAGTCTTTGGTCAATCTAGGAATCGCGAAATTGACGTTTACTATAGCAGCGCGCTAATGAACTATTGCTAAATGAACCAGTTATCAATTAATATGAATGAATTTATTATTACGTTACAGGGTATTGGTCTGGGCGTACTATACAGCCTAACCTGCACAATAATGAACGATTACTTCCTGGAAAAGAGACTGTTGATCATGAGCTTCGTTCAGACTGCGACGGGTGAGTTAAGTGTTTTTGATAAATTATTACTACAACACTTCAGAAGATAAAATAAAGAAGTGCAATTACTTGGTCAGATTTCCCAAATTCAATACATAAGTACTCAAGATCTTGTCTGATCTTGATATTCATACACTGCTGGATCTAGGATTCTCTGTGTCAAGCATTTTTGTGTAAACAAGTAACCGAAGTAGCCCAAAAGTTCAGTAAGCAGTGCTGTCAAATCTCTCGAAATACCGACAATCTTGGGGAACAAAAGTTCTTAAATTAAAGAATAGACATAGGTATAATTAAAAAAAATAACATTCTATTGACTTGATACTTTATCTATATATTTTGAATACTAGCTTGCTAATTATTGTATTTACAGGAGTTCTAACAATGGTTGCTCCGATATACGTTAAATGGTCGCTAGATCAATACGGGTCCAAAGGAACCCTACTGTTAATAGGAGGGTTATCATTACACAGTATTCCTGCTGTCTTATTAATGCAACCAGTTGAATGGCACATGAAGAAAGTCGAAGTGATAGGGATAGCAGAGCAAGGTAAGAAGTTTTTAAATTATTAGAATTTGATTAGGATTATATTCCAATTAAAAATCTTTATAACAAAATGTCATGATCGAATAACGGAAATAATCGCTTTAAAGGTGTTGGAATACAATGTGAATTGAAATTGCAATTGATTAAACGCATAACAACATAATAAAACCATGCTATATTAACACTATATCCACAGAAATTTATTATAAAAGGTTATAATGATTCGGAATGTTTGGTGAATTTCAATTATTATTTTATAGAACTTCTTTTGGTGGACAATAAAGCAGTAAAGAAAGTGGCCACACCGGTTGTTAAACTAACAGATTTAGAAGAACATAGCAATAAGGAAAATACTGAAACAGCTTTTGAATTTCCTGAGAACGATGAAAAAAAGAGCGGAATAAGGTATAAACACAGAATCATGAATAAGTAACTTATGACGAGGAGCTAATAATACATAACGACGAGGTGATTTGGTACAAAATTAAATGTGAAACGCCAAATAGCAATCATAGAACTGTTATATTAAAGTAGAAATTGCCAAAATGATTAGATAAAAATATAAACTATCATCTATTAAGGCCCAAGAACACTACCTTGAGGTATCCCATCAGATAGATATACTTATAGATTGTAATAACCTCTAAATTATTCGATAACCTAATCTTTGCCAAGAAACACATTGCTGCATCTCATATGTTTTTCTTTAATTTACAGAAAATTTCTAAAGTCATTGATAGACACATCGCTTTTGAAATTACTGCTTTCATGCGCATCGGTAGGACCTTCATTGTGTAACACCGCTGACGGAACGTTTGCGCTCATACTACCGCAGTATTTGTACTCATTGGAATGGACTCAGGTCAGTTAACCGACAAATACCTATCAGGGAGTCAAGTTTACTCATTTAATGTGTGAAAATTACTTTATATTTTTTGTAGTTTAGGTCTATCAACAGTTGTCAATATTATTAAGACGGGATTCATTTAACAGTTTCTTAAATCGGATTGTACTTCTTTATTTATTATAAGTATGTATTTACAAAAAAAAAAAGTATATAAGTATTATATCCATTGTCTAGTACCCATAGTACAAGCTCTGCTTAGTTTGGTGTTGTGTAAAATGTCCCAAAAATATTATTATTATTATTATATATTATTATACTATTATTAACACTCTCGTATAATTTTGGTCTTACCTTAGACCCAAATAGTATTTGATTATTTCACCATTGAAAATCGTAAGAATTTTGTACATTGTTGTTTTGATTTTCCTAGTAAGCCCCTTGAGATTGCATTTTTCTTTCACTACACACCACGTCAGCCCACAACTGGTTATTTATTGACAATAATCAGTTCACTTAAATATTCATAAGGCCTCACGCCATCGAAAAAATCTCTCAGACATGTAGATAGTGTTTTTTTCTAAATACAGTAAAACATTTTCTTTTTAGGAAAATGTCGCATTAGCAATAGCAATTTACGGATTCGGGGATGTCACTATGAGAGTAATTTTCACGTTGTTGTCCAAGTGGATGTTCAAACTAGGAATTACAAGGATATACATAGGTGGAGTTGCTATAGCGGCATTGTCAAGATTTGGTATGAATAATTTCATAATTATTTTTAAACGTTTTCTCCTTGTGATGGCTGCTGCTGAGATTGAGGTCACGGCTTTGATTCTTAGCTCAAGCAACATACCAATGCAGCTGATGATCAATGACGATGATGAAAAAAAGGTCCAACTTCATTGGATTTTTCTACGAAATTGTCACCAGCTGCTCGGAGTTTGGATGTTTGCCCAGTTAATAGTAATTAAATTCCACTGATTACAGAAACCTAAAAACACCACTAGCTCACGCTCAATATTTTTTTAAATTTAATATAACAATTACAGGTATGCTTTGGTCAAATAGCGTGACAGCCACAATGTCCTTCTTGGCACTGGCTGGGTCCTCGCATTGCTCCATTTCGGTACTAATGCCACTAGTCGTCTCCGAAGTGGTGGCACCTGAGAAGTTTACATCAGCTATGGGTGTTTGCCTATTACTGAATGGGATATTGGGCATTACTGTTGGACCTGCTGTTGGTATGTACATTTATTCTGTTTGTTTTTTGTAGCATAATGGCAAAATCTGAATCACATCAGTTAAATGGTATTTTTTTCTGCAAATATTGTGTGGTATCAAATCAATTCTAATGTCTTTGAAGTAGAAATAGCATCTAAAATAAGTAGTAAAAGTATCTCCAAAAGTAACAGTGAGCTAAGTCTGCTGTAACACCACGAAAGTAGAATGTAGATAAACACACATTTACCTGACTGCATGACGCAAAGGAGGGAATATTTTAATCTATGAAATATTTTTATTTACATTAAAAGAAACTGGTTTCATTAATCGATGACATTTATTATTAGGTTAAATTATACAAACAAAACTACCCAAAGCATACATTAGTAGGTACGAAATTGCTCGCGTAAGAAAAGCTTGCACTTGGCCAATAACTACAAAATATTCCACGTCCTGATAACGGAAATGGTAAAGACGAATATAAATAGCAAATTATAAAGAAAAATAATAATGTTGTTAATTACTTTTTATTTGCGAAGTACACCGGTACTTCGTCGATAATGAAATTTCGTTATTTGCACATCACACAAATATATATATTCATACCTTCTGAATCTTGCAAAATATTGAAATAAGGTTCTACTGCAAAATTCGTCATTGGTGGTACAAAGGGCATTGCCAAATAAGCAATAATGAGCCATTTTCATTTCATTATTTGTCCCGGTTTGAAGGGTAATATAGCCAGTTTTATGAGATTTAACAACATAGGTCTCCACCAATGTTGCTGTCGTCTATAAGCTGCGACTGCCACTTATCATCAGTCGGCCCGTATTTTTCCTTAAAATCTAATGACAATAAAAAAATGGAAGACACATGAAAATTTAAGCTGGAATTCCTGTTCTAATCACAAAAATCTTCATTGAAATCTGTTGAACCAATTTGGAGTCTAAATATTCGAGAGAAACTGTCATACAAACATTCAAAAAAATCTAAAAACGGCTATTTATTTATATAAACGTTTACACAGGAGTTTCCAATTAAATTTTGGCACTTATTTTGAAATCACTAACAGACACTCAATTTTATCTATTAGTATAGTAGGTATGTACCTTACTGACCTACTAGTATGTCAAAATGGCCTTAATAATTGTATTACTTAATTGTACATACCATGACAGTTATAAACACAGTTAATCATTAAAAACTTGTCTCTGAACTGACTGACTAATTAATTAATACTGTAATGTTAATTTATGATGAGAAACTGATTGATCTGATTTTTTTTCCAGGCGCTGTACGAGACTTAACAAACAGCTACTCAGCTGCATTTTATACTGTGATATCATTCTACGTAATCATTGTGGTGCTGTGGCCCATAGAAATGGTGATTACCAGCAAGAGACAAAGGAGAAGAATAGTGAAAACAAATTCTAGTCAACTGAATAAAGTTCATAAATAATATTTTTTGATGTGCTTAATATACTAATATCATTATTACGCCTGTATTTTCCGAAGGATTAGGCAGATGTAGATCCATGTTGGTGGACTGTAAGAAAAGGGTCCATGTAATAGGCCATTAGCAGTTCGGAGTTTGGATTTTTGCTCGGATAATGCCAATAGGCTCCATTACCACTATTCGGGCACAAAACCAAATCAATATCAAACGGTTGAAAATTTCACAGAAAAACTCAATAGAATTTTACTCGATCTGGAAATCGAATCCAGAACTCTAGTGTCGCACTTACAACCACAACGCTTGAGGTAGCTAAGATACGGATTCTGATGAAACTTTACAGTATTTATATCTATACATCAGAATAACATAGAGGCTATAATTTATAACGATTTTGAGTTAAATAAAAAAAAAGCCAAATTACAACGATAATTAAAAGTAACTTCCACGTGGACGAAGTCGCGGGCAAAAGCTAGTCAATCAATAAAATTAATACACATTAATTCAATGACAGCACAACCATATGAACGTAGTTTCATACTAGAACTAATTCCACCAAATGGCGATGATGCGAAGGGTTTTGTTCAAATTCATGGCCCACGTCCTCTGAAAGTGTATGTAATCGCTTAGGATACGATGGAACTGACATACGCTATGCCTAAAAGCCCCTATAAATAAATAAAGAAAAAAAATTGAACTATTACAATTAAATACGGCAAAAATCGGCAATAAATCTTCTGTTCTCATTATTTTTCTCAAAAGTTAAAACTTTTGGGCGAAGCCCCGAATCATAGCACCAATAGCTCGTACGGAAGGACCAAGCCCATCCATCTCCCGTACTTCATGCAGTACAACACTATTATTATTTAATCTGTGGTACAACAAATAGGTACAGGATGTTTCTTTCACGCCCCAAAGGACTGCACATTCGTTTCAGAGCCACACAAAGCGAGAGTCAACAAAGTTTGCTACCAAATAGTAGCGAGTAAGAGGCGGAAATGGAACTACACTGGTTTACTCATCCGATGTGGTGAAACTATTTACTGTGCCAAGTGAGAATCTTTGAAAATGGAAACTGTACTGTTTTAATTTTGTACTTGGTACATCTTATGGGGATTTATTTGTGTGAAAGTCTTCGAGAGGTGCTCGTGGCCAAGCCGCTACAGACTTCAGTCTAAACCTTGCATAGAAGAGTCGTAAGATAGATCTACTTAAATTAAGAATTTATTCCGTATTATGGGAAAAAATTAATCGATAGAAGGTCCGACAAACCGCATAATATCGTAAATCGATTACATAAATCTGGCACACAATTTGAATGGCTATTATTTATATATTCTTTTATTTCAACAGTATTCATATTTATATATTACCATCTAAATTAGTCATCAAATATATACATTATGTAGTGCCTTAAAAATATTTTTTCTACCTTTAAAATAGTTTAGAGTCAAATTACGAATATCGAAACCTTGCCAAGGTTAATATCGCTAAGTTATACAAATTAATAATCATTATAATATTGATACGTGAAGAGAAAATATTGCGTATGCCTTTCACTCTGAGAGGAGACCTATGTCCAGAAGTGGCAAAGTATACAAGTTGATGATGATGACGTTTATACTTTAAAATGTAAGTAATCATGGTGGAATTTCTACCTCAGCGCGGACTAAAGTAGGTATGTGAAATATGATCGTCTAACGCACATTGGCCAGTTATAGCCCCATGAATTATAGTACCTATTAGTTATAATAATGAATCTATTTCTTTATTCCAACAAAAATTTTACCTATACCAGATATTTGATATACTAACTTTATATTTATTTTTATATATACCTTATTGTACACCGATAAAAAACACAGTATATCAGGACACAATTTAAAACATACAACGGGCGGCCTTATCGCGAACAGCGATTTCTTCCAGGCAACCTTTGGATGGACATATAGGAACAAAACTAGAAACTCTATAGCTATACAATGACAAAAAAAATATTAATAACTTTTCGAAAATTTACTTCAATATTAATTCAAATCTGAGAAACTACCAATTTACGGATCTACCATACTTAACTGTAAAAAGACCGTCCGCATGTTCCTATCTAATCTCAACTATGACGAAACCGTTGACTTGCTGAGGTAACCACACAAAATTTTAGGGGTGGCATACACACCACACACACACACATACACACACATAACATACATTAGATACAAAACAAACATTAATCACGCACAGCCATCACAAAAGAAAACTACCAAACACAATCATTACACTTAACCCACTCAAGTTCTCTCCATCTACTTATTTGTAATAGTTTAAGTTTTCTCTGTTTTTCTGCATGTAATATTATTGTTACCAGGATAATATACCTAAGCATATATTGTAACACGTCGTGTGCTATAAAAGACACTCATTTGTATAATCGGGATCAGTCCTGTCTCTCCGAAACACAGGTTACTCAGCCTATATAGGAGGACAGAGCTTCACCCGCTTAATAGATTTTTGTATTACACTTCTGTGCTACTGTATCCATCCTTTAATCTAGTCCTCGTAAACTATAAACAATAAAAAATCACCACGTGCTTATGGAGCCTTCTCAGAAGTCATCATTTTCCTAGCCTTTTCAGGCTAGGCTTCCAATTTAATCAGATGCGGCTGAATATCAGTATTTTACACCTTCGTAACCTGATTACTGGGCAAAACCGATATTCTTAGGATAGACGGGTTGATAGGCTTAAGAGTTTCTGAATACTACTAGCGATTACATAAATGTTCACATGACAGCTGGGACCGACGGTTTTACGTGCTCTCCGAGGCACGGAGGTGTATCGATGTATTAAGAACGGTCAGCCATCTACACACTGGCTGCAGCAAGCGTAGTTTAACCTTGCAGATCCGTTTATCAACGGATATATATTATTTATTACTTAATCAAGAGTCTGTCGGAGCCTTTTTAAAAGTACAGATAAAAAATAAAAGTCAAGATCGGTTCACAATCAACGAAATCACGTAACATACCCAAAAAGAACAGTTTTGCGTCAGAATTGAGAACCTCCTATATTTTATGAAGATGTTTAAAAATGTTGTGAAATACTTTCAACAAACCAGGTCCCGTTGACCTTTACACGACGTAAATGAACCACGATTTACTATAGTAATATCCACATAATTAATTATACACCATTCGATTGAACATTAATTAATAAATTATGATGATAAATTTTAATTATTTCTGTAAATAAATCTTTTAAAGATACTTTTACAAGTTAATATTAAACATTTTTTTTAAAGCTATATGGCTTCGGCATTTCTTAATTGCCGACCTCTCAAACTCGGAGCGAACAAACTCGGAGAATCATAGTCTATTTTAAAGTCCAGACATAGAATAGTAACAAATATGTGTCTTACAATGTAGAGCAAAGTCTGAAATGGCCTTTTGAAGAAAGAGCCATAGCGGCTTTGAGTAGACCAGTCCCAACCGACGACACGCGTTATTGGCGGCACGCGTGCCGTCGCGACGGCAATAATGCGTGTCACTGGAATTTGACATGATTTCTGCTGATCAGGCACTATTTCATTTTGTCAGTCATGTGCAGCAAATTCTTTACCTCTGATACGTAACTACACACGTGACTTTTATGCGTAAATGCACTTTAGTGATCATGAAATTATTATTATAATATTCATTTCCGAATCGATAAATAGCAGTGATCTATTTAGAATTATATGAAATCATTCAAGTTCCGTATATAAGTATATTTTGTAATTGGGAAAAGGCCGCTGTGCATGGCAGGCCTAACCCTGTGTGATATAGATACCTATAGGTATCTATTTATATAAATGTAGTGTGCATATCAAGTGACGTCACTAACAATTGACGGTCTCGATCTGTCTTCGGGAAAAAGCGCGGGCAGACGTTTCCTTGAATTGGGCGGCTATTTACAGAGTTTTAATAAGTGTTTCATTGTAAACCCTTATCCTAATTAAGTGAACATCACACCCTGTACCTGTCAGGCTGAGGTGTACTAGCGTAAACCTACAGTTCACCGGTATAGAGCCGAGCCTATTGCTATTAAACGGATACAAATCCCGAGCAAAGAGTTTTTAGCTAGAATTTCTATGTTGAATTTCATGTTACATTATAAATTCCGCTATTTCGCGCCTCACTACCCGCTTTTCGAAAGCCTTCAACATTATTGGTAGATTTGTTGACGGATACAATATTCTCTAAGCTCACATCGATGGAAACTACCGTTGTTTATTCAGTTCATGACTGTTTATATTAATATGAAATATGTGTTGGCCTTCGCTACACATTGGATAGGACAACATAACCACTAGTGTGCCTTGGAGTCTTTAATGGTTTAAAAATATTAACAAAGTGACGTCCCATATGATACAGGTTTTAGTTATGGAGCTGCTTAAATTCAATGAAATATGATTCATTTATTATTAATTCCCTTATCGGTATAGAAGTGGTTTCTCTTTTATATTATTTGATAGGTAGGTATTTTAAGTTAGTAATTCAGTCGCTATCATAATCTATTTATAATAAAATAGGTATTTATTATAAAAATAGGTACGTGAAGAATGACAACTTTGTTATCTACTCTTTTTAAACATATTGAGCGCACGGAGCAGTGTGAGATGAGATTTGGCATAGGTAAAGTTAATATGGAGAAGGATGGCAGAAAACTAAAATTTGTACAAATACGTTAAATTTAATTACCCTACATAACATTCATTGGTTACGTTGATGCTGTCAATGTCAAACATGGTCTCACGAAAAGCGGTCGATTTTCGGCCACCATGGGAGCACTATATGATATTTGTTTTGCTTTACAGCTAAAAATATTAACATCATTAGCTGAGTTTTCGTAAGCGGTTTCAACGCGTTTTGTTAGACTGGAACCACACGCAACATAGTCTGGAAAAGGTTCGAGAGACGATGAATAAATAAGTAAACAACCCATATCATCATCATAATATCGGCCGTAGGATCCACTGCTGAACAAAGGTCTCCCCCATAGACTTCCATAAGGAAGAAGAACTAAAATGGCCGACATAGCTAAAAGAAACAAAAAAGAGGAAAATGAGTTTAATTAAGATATGGAAACTCTTTTGTTGAGTATGTACGTAAGCATTTTTATCTTACCCCCAACTAGGTATAAAAGACGTTTATTTGCGCTACCAGTGTAATGATAAGTTGCTAAAGATACTATGTAATCCATTTTAATGGTCGGAAAATTGTATTAGGTCGACCTTGTTATGGTACAAAAACAACGGTAGATAATATTCTATGTCCATAAATTGCAAAAACATTGCGGTATTTTATTTCCATCTTATCTTCGCGTGTCGGACAGCGGACTGCTGATCACGAGGTCGTGGGTTCGATTCCCACAGGACACAAATATTTATGTTATGAACGTAAGTGTTTGTGTTTTTCTGGGTGTTTCTTATGCATTAGTATATATTTACAATGAGAAAGTATATAATTATTATACCCATTGGCTAGCATAGTACAAGCTCCTGCTTAGTTTGAAACGAGATGGTGATGTGAAAAATTGTCCAAGAATATTTATTGAATAAATGGATTAAAGTGTTTGTGTTTGTAATTACAATAAGTTGTAATTACGAAAATGTATTTACAAATTTATAAAAATATTATATTGGTTTTCTAGTACCCATGGTATAAGCCTTGCTTAGGTTGGGAGTAGATGTTGCGGTGTAAAAAAAGTATCAAAACTTTATTTTATATAATTTAATCATAGTGCGCGCTTGCCAAATTCCATTTCAACACCAACAGTATCATAAACAAGGATATAAGCTATAAATAAATAAAATTGAGAAAATGTTATCAAATACTCCAACAGCAGTAACATTTGTTTACTAACCTACTTGTTGCGGATTTTTCCACAAAAACAACGACAACTAATCAGATGAAAGTCGTTCAGGTGACCGAATCAACAATTTGGATTACTACCAGGATTGATTAATGATAAATTATACCTATTTAATAGTATAAGTACCTAGTTTATAAAAAGATAATTTTACAAGTCAATTTTTTTCATTTTTATAAGCTTGATTAGTACACTTACACTATAAACATACTAAATAATAGAAAATGGTAATTATACAGGGTCACTTGTAAATACACTATGAAATATCAAACACTAGAAAATCGGAGTGAAATTACACTGCTTTGAGCTGTGTTGTGTTTCTTATCGTGAGCAAGGTTTCCAGTTCTCCGCGGGCAAACGCTGTGGTGTCTATTCCTCTTACGTTTTACAGGGTCGGCAACGCGCAAGTGATACCGTTGGTGTTACAAGCGTCTATAGGCGTGCTTGTTTGCCACCTTAGCGGTACAAAAAAAACATGCTTCTCCCACGCTTTCATGCTTCTAGACCCTATTTTTTATGTACGGAAGGTCCTCATAGATTGTATGTTATCTGGAGAATCGACAGACTATATCGGACTCCTACCGCCTAAAAACATCATTTACCTACTGTTGCCCTAAATGTCACGGCCATGGGATTCCTGACATTCGCCAAGGCCGTGCCAGGATGCTTCTAGATCTGCCGGTTTAATCTGTACCTACGTTATTTGTCATAGTCAGTGTTAGATTTTTATTATACAGATAAGATCTAGATGTTTTTAGGATTCTATTAAATAAAATAAAATTTGTTTATTTTCCAAAGTCGTTAGTTACTTTTTAGATAAAACTTTAACGATTTGTATTTCAAAGTGATCAATTTATTTCATTTTATTTATGGTACTTATTACACATATTAAAGTTAATGTTAAAATATTATTTTCCCATTTTAATTCTAAAAATTTCATAGTTTTACTATTTCATTTAAATACATGTTAGCGAGAGACATTAATTTGTAATGTTAAATATTTTTTATTTAAAGAAACAAAAATAGAACTCATAGTACCTACTTATGGAATTTTATATGGATTCGAACTTGAGAACTTTGACTTACCAGTCCAATGGTCATGCCACAACTCCTTCAATTAGTTTTTAAAACATACCTATGGTTATGAAATAAATTGTATTTGTATTTGTTATCTATCATTGCTTATAAAACTACATATTAATTAATAATAAATATAGCTAGGTATAACTGTGCTACCTCAATATAATTTATAACTATGTTTACAATGTTGTAGCAGAAATGTTTAAGTTATTTTAAGATTTCACGTATTCTCCTTATCTTGTTTTGTTGAGTTAATAAAATGTATAATTATTTATAATATGTATGATTATATATATCGGTCGCCAGGCAGATTTTTTTACGATAAACAATGTGGATCTCAATAGGTTTTAAAATTAAATTCAAAATATGATGAAGAATGAAGTAGAATAAATGCTGTAGAAATGCGTTCCCTGCGAAGTATGTGCGGTGTAACTCGGAATGACAGATTGAGAAATAGTGTGATAAGAGAACGTTGCGGCTTAAAAGACGATGTAGTGACGAGGATTAAGAAGAATATGCTGAGATGGTTTGGGCATGTCGAGAGAATGGATGAAAGGCGACTAACAAAAAGGATTTATATGGCGAATGTCAGTGGAACCGCCGAGAGGGGACGCCCTAGAAAAACTTATACCGACCTTATTGGTGAGGTTCTTCAAAAAGGTCAGGTGCGTAGTACTCGCAACCGGCGTGTATGTATGACAAGACGTATGAATGTGGTCGAAGCGAAAGAAGTATGCAAGAATCGTAGCAAGTGGCGTTCTTTAGTTTCTGCCTACCCCTATGGGAAAAAGGCGTGAGTGTATGTATGTCAAAATATGATAAATTGTAAAATTTGTAATATACTTATATATTAGACGAGCCACTAAATTTTCATTTAAGCTTTTATTATTGATATATTTTAATTAAATGTCATAATTATATTACTGAAAAATATTAAGCAAATGTAAAACATTATTAATTACCTATGTAAAAAAAATAATTATGTTAATGTGACATAAATAATTAAGTAAACACATTTTTATGTGTATAAATAAATATTTATAAATCTTGTTGACATAAACGGTCTATTAAATATATTTAGAAAAAAAAAACCTATGGATAAACTATCGTAAGTCATATGTTGAGGGACGTTCCGTATAAAATTATGACATCCAGCCTTATCTAATTAGAATGGAATCCGAAACCAACTTGGCCATTAATGAGAAGTAGGTATCTACGAAGAAGTATATTTAAATGATATTTATTTCTGTAAATAGATCTTTTAAAGACGCTTTTACAAGTCAATATTTTACATATTTTTTTAAGCTAGATGGCTCCGGCATTTACCTGACGACCTCTGAGAAGAAACGCTGAAACAAACTCAGAGAATCATAGTCTCTTTTAAAGTCCAGACAATGTATAGTAACAAATATGTGTCTTACAATGTAGGGCAAAGTCTGAAATGGCCTTTTTACGTACTATTATAATTTGAAGTAGTCAAGAATTATAATGATTATTATTAATCCCGACGATCTGGACCCTTTATAGCGTTTTATAATATCAATATAACCCGATAAAATCCGTAAAAAGTAGTTTTATTTCAATGTATAATATTCGCGTAAATGTCAGAAATCAATAGATTATTATTATATTTATATTTCCATATTTAAACTTTGTCAAATTGTCAATATATGATGCAGAGGAGTTATGAGTTATGGACTACCTGCCACCTGGGGAGGCGGTAGAGTGTTTAAAAATAGTACATGCCTTCACTTGCCCTATTGTCATGGCCATGGGATCCGTGAAATTCGCCTCGACCATGACAGGCGGCGCCCTAGCCTTTTTTTTTATAGTACGGAAAATCCTTATGGATCCTCCGCCACCCGGGGAGGTGGCAGGGTATGTCGGACCCATACCGACTAAAAACCGCACTTGCGAGAGTGTTTAAAAATAGTACATGCCTTCACTTGCCCTATTGTCGTGGCCACGGGATCCGCGAAATTCGCCACGACCATGACAGGCCCGTCGATAAGCGAGGCCTCTCCTCGCATACTGTTAGGCACGCTTCGTTAAAAGCGTGAGGCGGCGCCCTAGCCTAACGGATAAGCTAAGTCACACGCCGTCAAATAAATCTCAAACACTTAAAATCGTCAGTTGTCATGAAAACACCTATAACAATAGTTAATGGTAGTCAGAAGCTCAAAAAGCTTGACAACCAACTGGTTGTTAGGCTTATCCTCAGAATATCGATACCTATTGCCCAGAAATTGTGTTGTGGCATTCTGATGACAGTTGCTTCGTGTAAAATACTGATATTCAGCCGCATCTGGTTGGAATGGAAGCCCACCCCATCATTAGGAAAAGGCTCGCAGTATAATGATGACAAAAGATGAAAAGTCAAAGCTTGCAGACAATAGCGAAACAAATGTATGGTCAAAAGATTTTTAGTTTTAAATACAACGTTAATTAAAATTACACAAACTAATATACCAGTTATAACTGGTTTAAAGGACCGTAAGAAGTATCGATAAGCTTGAATTGCATTTGTCAGTAAAAAAATTAATTGTTTAGTCAGTGACGGCACGTCAAGAATGCCGACACGTGTGCGTGTCACACACATTCATCATTACGTCTTAGAGTTATAAGTTGCTCATAAATCTTAGGGTTGAGCGCAGAAGTTCGGTTTCAAATCGAAATACGGTTTCTTACTTTCAGAACACACCGGCGAGATTCCGAAACGACCGTCAGGAATTATTTTCGTAAGGAAAATATAAGAACATTGGTGGTATTTAGCAAATTAATATGAAGTGCGTACGGTCAACAAAAGAGTTAGGTATGCAGGCAGCTAATTAATAATTTGTGTTTTGATAAAGATAGTGAAATAATGTATCACGCAATATGTGTCAAAACGTAATTATTGTAAGCAGCTACATACCTAACCCTTTGGCGCGTAATTATTTATGTCGAAATCTGTATAAAAATGCATATTTCGTTTGCTATCTGTATACTTAACTCTTTTGTTGACTGTACATTCGTCTGTCCGAAACTGAATCCTTGGTACGAAAACCTAATCAGAAAACCGTACGTCTACTGCCAGCTGACGAAATTCCGAAACTGAAATTCGAATTCAGATTTCGGGTTGGGTGAACATTATTTACACATTTATGAACACATCTGCTGAAAACTGCCTCATTAGTGTAGTGGTCGTAAACGTGACTAATACGATAGAGGTCCGGAGTGGTTCGATTTCCAGGTCAAGCAGCGTTATTGAAAATCTCAGCAGCACCTCGGAGTTTCATCAGTTTCCTCACAACGTTGGCAGGATCGTGTATCACTCAGCCTAGGGTTTTGAGCATGTACTTACTTACTTAAGCAGAAATTGTTTTATGCAAAATTCGGACCAATTCGGATATCGCCTCTATATCTCTCTATATTCGTAAGATAAAAAATATTTCTCTAAGTTTGGTATTAAGGACCGGTTCTTGATAAGTCCAAAATAACGGGTCTACTAAAAAGTGGACAACATTTTTTATTTAATTGACTTTCAAATTCCCATAAGATAACGTAGCGTAATATTTCGAAAGTGTTCTAAGAGTTTTTTTTCCAACACCTCTGTCAGCGAGAAACAGTAATAGCAGGACGGGTTCGGAACGACAACGACACGACTTTCGACCGATTTTGGTAGCCGTGCGCCGGCGCTGGTAATTACGGCTGTAGTGGAAAAGTACCGACGTGTTTGTCCACCATTTCTACTTATTAATAATAATAATAAATATTTTTGGGACATCTAATACACAACACCATCTAGTCCCAAACTAAGCAGAGCTTGTACTATGGGTACTACACAATGGATATAATACTTATATACTTTTTTTTGTTGGAAATACATACTTATAATACATAAGAAACACCCAGACAAACACAAATACTCGTGTTTAATCCACACAAATATTTGTGTCCTGTGGGAATCGAACCCACGACCCCATGATCAGCAGTCCGGCACTGGAACCGCCAGACCACAGAGGTCGTCAAAAATCTCGGGTCGAGCTCTAGAGGTAGCACCAAACTAGTTAAAATCTCCGGATCATCGGATATCGCCGGATCCCCAGATGTCCCATCCCTCATAGTAATGTCTGACTGATTCAGTAATGTATTCTCAGGGACACTGGGGCTGGACCACCCAATGGTATCTATTAAACCAAGCATTAATAAAAATCTAAAGTAACAGTTATCGCGTTGAATGTTTTTTTTTTAATTCGGGTCATTTTAAAAACATAAAGACTAGTATGGCGGGATGCGCTTGACGACTTCACCCGGTATTAGTTCATACTTACTTAAATATACGAACTATTTTAATTAATGACTAAATGAACACTGTCCCACAGATAACATCTATAAAAATACTGGTTGCGCAATCTAAAACACTTAATTGATTTAATTCCATAATGAACAAAGATAACACTAATTTGATCATTATACCTTTACATTGTGATCGCTTAATTGCTTGTCAAGTAGCCTAGGTCAGTGAACGCATCACATCGGTATGCGAGAAGTTAAGTCTTCTTACATATGGGGGTCACCAACCTCTTTGGCCGTCGGGGACCGTCAACCAAAAGGTAGGCAGAGTCGAGGCTGAGCTGGAACGCGGTAAATGTGGAAGCAAATCCACTTCAGAAATACAATTTGATTACTAGAAGTCTGACGTAAGGTTCTCTTTCTCGATTACGATATATTCGTACTGATATTAAATACACAATCTTCGCTTGGTAGTTATAAATAAATAAAATAAATATTTTGTCCCAAACTAAGCAGAGCTTGTACTATGGGTACTACACAATGGATATAATATCTACATAAATACTTTTTTTTTTGTAAATATATACTTATAATACATATGAAACACCTAGAAAAACACAAATACTCATGTTTTACCCACACTAATATTTGTGTCCTGTGGGAATCGAATCCACGACCCCATGATCAGCAGTCTGGTACTCGAACCACTAGACCGCAGACGTCGTCAGTTAAATCAAAAACGTATGTGAATGCACTTCCATTCTTGAGCGGAGGCTGCCTCAGGGGGTTACCAACCTGCTGTAGGTGTAACGCATATACCGGTATATTTTCGAGCGTTGTCAAATTTTAAGTGCAAAAATTCCACTACTTTCGTGTGGTTCTGCAGTCCCATTCGTAAAGCGTCATAGCACAGGTATCAATTCATATTTAGAAACCCATAGCAAGTCTTGGACGATGTCTGTACCGGACTGCTGATTACGAGGTCGTGGATTCGATTCCCACAGGACACTAATATAAAATTGTGATGAACATACGTTTTTGTGTTTCTAGACAAACACAGACGCAAGAAGGAAGAGCTTTGTATGTATCGTATGTATTGTAGGTCTTAGAAAAAGTATATAAGTATTGTATCCATTGTCTAGTACCCATAGTACAAACTCTGCTTAGTTTGGGTGTAGGTAGTGCTGTGTAAAATGTCCTAAATATTTATTAATTTTCTAATGATGTTTATGGCCCATGTAAGAGGGGGTGACCCTATTTAACCGGGTTCGGAACACTTTGTTCGACCTGGCAATCAAACCTAGGACCTCTAGTGTAGCAGTCTCGCTTACACCCACTAATGAGGCAGTTCTGTAAAATATTACGATTTATTAAAAGAGGTTTTTTTTAATCCATCAGTTACGCAATTTAGACACAATATTCTCTAAGATTAGCTATAACAACCAAATTTATTTGCGACACTGATCTTTAAAATACCATTAATCTTCGAGAGTGATCTATTGGTTCTTCAAGTAAATATATTTATTTATTTCAGATCAATTTACATGATCCATATGTTGTTAGTAAAGGTCTTAACCTGATGTTAGTAAAAAAGTCAGGTGTCAATGTTGTCGTCAGTAGTTTCAATGTTGTATAATAGTGTGGACTATATACTTACAACTTTGAAACGACTGACACCTACGTATGCAGCCGTATCCAGTGAGCAGCTTGGGCTTACCCACCTATCACACAATACACTCAGGATGCTGTGTGAGCTAGCACGTATTCTACCGCGAATAGAAGCGCACTGTTTCCGTATAATGGCATAAAAACCATCAATCCTTGCCTCGATGAACATTCTGGAAGCGCTACAAAAGCGTGGTAGACATAAGAACGGCATCCATATAAACATGACCATACATTTAAAATCAATACTTGTGTTTATTTTTGTGTAGACAGTAATACTACATTTGTTTAAGATGTGTTGTTCTGAAGCGTTCTCCAACTTACCTGTAACAAAGAAAAATAATTATAAAACATATTATTTCGATGAATTAATATCAGTAAAACTTTTTTGTTACAATTATGTAAAACTATCTGTAAAGAGCTTTTTGAGACTTGGTTGTTGAGCTCCCTCTAATATGCTCGAGCCACAATGACTCTAGCATGCGTGCCGTTGGCTGGGCTTGGTCTACTCAAAGCCGTTGTGGCTCTTTCTTCAAAACTCCATTTTAGACAGTGCCCTACATTGTGACACTCACATATTAAAGAGACCATTATTCTATGAGTTTGTCTCAGTGTTTCTTCTCAGAGGTCTTCAGATAGGAAATGCCGGCGCCATCTAGCATAAAAAAATCAAAATATTGACTTGTAAAAGTGTCTTTAAAAGATCACTTTGCAGAAAGTAAATAGCATTTCATTAAATATAATTTCAGACAAAAGGTGTCTCCAATGTCTTGTAATAATAATGTCTTGTCTGAACCTAAAATCTGTACCAAATTTCATCAAAAATCGGTTCAGCGGTTTAAGCTTAATAGACACACAGAGCTACTTTCGCATATTATATAACAGGGATAATATGTACTATCGCTATCCATGACGGTCTTTAGGTATCCTGATTATAGATTTTATTTTTTAGAAAAAGAAAAACACCAGATATGTAAATTAAATTAGATTGAATTAAATGGTTCTCTCATTAAGTTCCACGTGGCAATATATGCAGCGCAGGCGGCGGCCGTCCGGTAGAAAGCTAAATTTTAGCCAAAATAGCCAAAAAAGCTAAATTTTAGGAGATTGCGGTTTTGTTGGGTACTAAAAACGTTTATTTATTTAAAGGATACATATTTTCAATTCTTTTAAGGAGAATTCAATTACAAAATTGTTAGGTAACAGAACAATTGCTTTATAAAAAGGTTAGGTTTCAGCTGCCTATTGTTACAAAACAAAGAGGAACGGAGCTTTTACTTGGTGAAACCACAAAAAAATAAATAAATCCTTCAAAGGCTAGGTAGCTATTATATATTATAAGTACTCGACTACTCGAATTAAATACTTTTTTAAATATTCTTTCTTTTGTGTGCATTGATAACAGTGTTCAATGTTTCGTCCAACACAGACAGTAATAGTTTAAAGATGAATCTGAAACCACGACGAGACTTAAGGCGACGCGCAATTCAGGCAAATGTGAAACAGCGACAGAACTTAACGTGACACGTATCTCAAATTTTATATTCGCATATAAATTCGCGTGAGATTAGCCTTATTGATACTAAAAAAAACATTAGTATCCAAAATAAGAGCCAAACGTGTTTCAAAACCGTCGAAGCATTCAAAAAGATAATTAAAAACGATACCTATATTAAAAAACGTGACAAAAAACAAAATGTTATGCAAACGCAAAAATGAGATCTAGGAAAAAATGCTTACAACTAACATAGAATTTATTCTCAACGTGCCGAACCCCTACATTTTAAAATAGGTAAAAAAGCTGGAACTTCGTGTGGCATTAAAGATGTATGTGTTAAAAAGGCAAAGAAACTAGAAAAATATTTTACAGGAAAATTGCACAGTTTTATATTAAACAAAAAAACGTTCCCCAGCATCAAACCGTGGTTTCAGCGTTTCACATGTGTGTACATTATTTAGTTAGTGTATAAGCAATTAAAAAGTACTTTTCTTGGTGGTAATGGATACCCACGACACGGTGCAGCATTAGTGGTAAGATGACCTTAGCTACACGTGTACAGATAGAGACCAAACGAGCAGTTATAATTATTCCGTTTCATGTAGTACATCAACACCCATAAATCTTTCTAGGTATTCCCATTATTCACAATAGGCGCAAGCGCAGCGCAAATAGTTTCTTTAGTGCACCACGTTATTTTGTCAACATGAATGCTGTTATATAATAGGATTTAGATAAAAGTGTGATTGTAACAGTATCATATTACATAGATGCAGATATTAGATAGCTATATTTTTTATAATGACTAACATTTAGATAGATAGTGAGCGATAATCGCAAACTAGATTCAACGAAATAAAAAAAAAAACTAGACTGCATTGAAAAAGATAAAACAGAGATTAACAGAGGTCAAACCACTGATTGGTATTGTATTGTTTTAATTAAAAAAATACGTTACACACCATACCATTAAATTTGTAATCCGGTGAGTTAAGGGTTCGTGCCGTTCATTCGCAATTGTACAGACGCGAACAGATCAAGCTATCCAAAACTGACAAATTTTCCCAATTGAATATAAACCTTATTATTTTTTAATAAAGTTGAATACCTAGGCTTGTTCCCTGCCAGGGATGTGCCCTAACAGGCATTGCACAGGGGGGTTCTGGCATTGGCGTAGCTACGCGTGGGCGAAGCGGGTCTTGCGGGGGACAAGCCGGAACAAAACCTTAATGTGATGTCAATGACAACGTTATTATTAAAAAATATTAGAGATGTAAACTATTATCTATTTCAAACATACCATCACGTCTGTATTCCCCAAAGGTTAGACAGAGGTGTATATGTGGTGGCGAATTTTTTTTTATACCTCTAAGATGGCAAACACGCATACGGCCCACCTGATGATAAGTGGTTACCGTAGCCTATAGACGCTTGTCACACCAGGGGTATCACTTGCGTGTTGTTGACCCTGTAAAACGAAAAAGGAATAGTTGGGTTGGTAGTATAAGGGTCAAAGTCTCCCCACTACCAACACAACGTTTCCTCAACACAGCTCAAAGCAGTATTATTTCACAACGATTTTCTGCAAGGCGGAGATTCTTCCCCAGTCGGGCAGCTCCAATTTGAGTGGAATTACTCCCACTATTCCCTACCTCTTTTGAAATTCACGCATCCTGTGGCCATAACTAGGTATAAGGCAAGTGAAGATCAGTGCGTTTTTTATTTGGTACGAGTCAGACATACCCTGCCACCCCTCCCCAGGTGACAGAAGATTTTCTGTACTTTAAAACAAAAAAGAGAGTATACCCATACCTCGCCCAATAAGGCTCGAGGGTGCACAAATATATCCAACCTCCGAGCTACTACTGAGAAAATCATGAAAAATCCCTATAATAACACTGTTCAACCTGAAATCCAACCCGGAACATTTAGCGTAACAACCGCTCTTACGATCATAAGACTAATAAAGCCATTTAGTTTTTTTTTATAGCTAATAAGAACCCCTATTTACGAAAAAAGACATTGATTTTTATCTATAAATTAACATTAGGTTAATTAAAGATAATAATCGTCATATTCTATGCTAATTCATCAGATAATGAATCCGCGAAATAAGTTATCAGTTTTTTTTAAGTGAACAATAAAATAATTTGTAACGTGAATCTTTGAATTGTATTAATTATTTATAGTGATCAAGACTTTAACAATAATTAAATATTTAGAAAAAGCTTTTTATGATTGATTATAAATAACGAAATAAAACTACTTTTTACGGATTTTATCGCGTATATTGATATTATTAATCCCGACGTTTCGGACCCTTTACAGCGTCCATGGTCACGGGTAGACAGTCTACCCGTGACCATGGACGCTGTAAAGGGTAGGGATAAAATCCGTAAAAAGTAGTTTTATTTCAATGTATAATATTCGCGTAAATGTCAGAAATCAATATATAAATAATGATATATTTTAAAATATTAACTCCTTCAAGTATTTTATGTGTATCTTCACTTACGGGTCAGACACCAATAATAAGATGTATACAAGGTCTTAAAAAATTAACTCTAATAATTTCTAGGTATCGGTACTCACACTAAAAAATTGCAATACCGTATGTGAAGCACAGTTTTTAATCGATAAAGACGAGGTTATCGATTAAAAACTGTTAACTAATCAAAATAATTTATCTTTATTTTATAGAGTTGCATATGCGGCTGCTAACGTCCTGCGGACCTGGATTCGATACTCACGGTGAAAAAAAAAACATGACTCCAAAAAAACACCCTAAAAAAATCTACGTCTACGATTTGAGTAGTTTCATTTTATGTTTCGCAAGTGCTCCATCGTATCTTGACATAATTGATATGAAATGTATGTAAATGCATTCATAGACACGTTAGAAATAAAAAAACATAATTCAAATCGGTTGAGAACTTCTGAGAACGAAAAAAAATTGGACAAGTCCAGGTTATACTTGCGCAATCAGTGTTCGGTGCTGTAATTAGTTGTTAGATACTCGTGTGATTACATAATGACAACCTCCGTAGTCTACTGGTTGGAGTATCCGACTGCTGATCTCATGGTCGTGGGTTCGATTCTCACATGATAGAAATATATAAGTGATGAACATAAGAAGTGTTTGTGTTGGCCTGGGGGTTATGTATTTAAAAAAAAGTATGTAAGTATTATATTTAATGTCCCCATACTTGTCCCCACAGTACATACTCTGCTTAGTTTGGGACTAGATGGTGCTGTGTAAAATGTCCATCTTTATTTTTATAACTACTTAGGTACACATGCAGGTCAAGCTATCCATAACAGTCAATGTTTTCCAATCAAAAATGAATTTTAATATGCTGTATTAAAGTTGAAAATCTATCAAACAAATTTGACAGATTGTGGTAGCTTGATGTGCTGGCCTCTGTACTAACAAATTTAATAAAGAAATGTATATTACAATTTAATTCAGATAGGTATGTCAACAAACAATTATCTAACACTAGCTGACAGCGCAAACGTTGTTTTGCCATAAAAAAAAAATTTAGGGGTATGAAAAATAGATGTTGGCCTATTCTCAGACCTCCCCGATAAGCACAAAAAATTTCATCAAAATCGGTCAAGCCGTTTCGGAGGAGTATGGCAACGAAAACTGTGACACGAGAATTTTATATATTAGATTTAGTTTAACACGTTAAATGAGCAAGCCGAAGAATTAAAACGTCAACACTCTGAATATTGTACCCCGAGGAGTTATCTCTAAATCAACTATTACTTATTCAAATAGGTTTCACGAAGCAAGACTGATTGACGAAAGACTGTGACGTCGGTGAATGAACTTCATTAGTATGGTATTCGGCTTACAATTTTGATACTGAAGAAAGATTTAATTATTTTTGAACTTCGAATTTGTGAATTTAATGTATAAAAGTCAGTGTAATAAAATATTTTCATTTTATTACACTGACTTTTATACATTAATTTTGGATAGTCTTTTTTACGAAAATAATTTATGACATAATAATATATAATTGTCATACATTAATATAATTATTACATGAGGCCTTTGTTTAGCAAAGTTTGTAAATGACAGTTCTGTCATACTATTGATAATTTATTATTGAATTTATTAATGTCTATAGTTTTTTTTCCATAAGATAGCAGCATTATCGACATGACCATACTGACATGACTGACCATATTTTTTTTATATAGCCTCTTTTGTGCCTCAATAAAAAAAATCGAAAAAATAAAACATTTAGCAAAATGATTTTTTTTTGTGTTTTCAACGTATTTTTATTTATAAACATAATTATAATATGTTCTTGGAAAATTTTACACAGCACCATCTATCTAGTCCCAAACTGAGCAGAGCTTGTACTATGGGTATTAAACAATGGATGTAATTACTTATACGTATACTTACCTACTTTTTTTTGTAAATACATAATACTTGAAACACCCAGCAAATCACAATAATATTTGCGTGATGAACATAAGTGTTTGTGTTAGTCTGGGTGTTTCTTATGTAGGTATTATATTATACATGTTTGTATACCTACCTACATATTATATTCCTCAATTGCGAACCTAATCATTTTAGGCACAAAGTAATATTAAAACGATTGTTCTAATTAAAAAAAAATATTAACACACATAGTTATTATTCTGCATTGAAATAAAACTATTTTTTAAGGATTTAATTAGGTACCGCTTCCATGGACACGTCTACCCGTGAGCAAGGATCCAAGACGTAGGGTTTTAATAATATCAATATAACGCGAGGTCCGGAAAAAATAGTTTTATTGCCATATCTACTTAATATTAGTATCAGAGATCAATATTTATTATCCTGTATCTGTTATAAAAACCTCTTTAAACATATTTTTTATATCATGACTTTTGTATTTTGCATCGTTTGCATATTATTAGTCAAGGCTCTATGCGTAGGTAATAATACGTGTTTCTATTATTGCTGATGTCAAAAACAGCCTACCTACTGTTTTTGATTTCATAATTTCAATCCAGCCGAATTGTGAAATTAAGGAGGATTTGTTTTCAATATAATACATTAAATTATTGACTGCACGTAATTTTGTGCAAGTTTTCTAATTTTATTATGTTGATTAAATCTTAATAAACTCAATATTTTTTTAACAACAGGAATATTGAGTGACCTAAATGCTAATTAGTGAATTGAAATCAGTTTAACTAACGATACTTAATGAGCTTAAAATGTAAAACATGAATACAAAAAAGCAAATCATTCGCACTTAGCAACGCGAACTATACGATTTCCTTTGTAAGTCGGAAGCCGCTATTAAACTTATATTGGGTTCAATGAGACGTTCGATAATAAAAACAATCAATGTTTGTGTCATTGGACTATTTAAATGGAATGTGTAACGTAAAAACGAATTCATATTGGAAGGCTCATTGATGGCAGGCAGCGGTCGGCACGTGGTAGCTATCGTGTATCTTGACGCCAAGACTTACCTCACCGACTCCGAGGGATAACTTGGCTCATCTGCTTCCGAACTGTTGAGCTATTACGTCGTCTTCCAAATTTAAAAAGTGTTTCTTTTTTAAAATTATTCTGTGTAAGAAGGTTTTAACGAATGTGAACGGTGGCGTGTAAAATTATCACCTTGTTTGTCAATTGTGTTTGTGGGAAATCCGAAGAATCTGTTTACATTCTGTAGCCTCAATAAAGGTGTTACAATTAAAGCTCAAAGTAAATAGCCTCCGTGTAATTGACGATAACATTAGATTTATAAAACAGCTGCTAAGGTGACATACGAAGAGAAATAAACTGTTACTGTGACAATGAATGTGAAAGAAAAAAATATTGAATATGGAGATTTGGATAAATATGAGTATGTGCCCCCTGAAGGTGGATGGGGATACCTCATTTGCGTTGGATTATCTGTTATATTCGTAAGTAAAAAACACTTTAAATTATTAAAAAATAATTGACTTTTCAATGAAAATCGCACATCTATATTAATTGAGGAATTTATTTTTTCGATAAAAAACTGTAATATATTTAATAATTGTTATTAACGGTAATTTAATAATTATTATTGGTTATTTGATTTAATGCCAAATAATATTAATGTGTCACAAATTGCAACAATGTTTAATGTCGTAACGTAACACAATATTATACGTATCATGACATAAAAATCCAAAAGCTCTACAATAATAAGGTACCCGCACCGCTGCATGTTGAGATCAACAAACGCTTTACCAAATACTGGTCCAAAACCAGGAAAATCTCACAAGGCTGACCCTTGCGTGCCCTTGTGGAGGAGGAAGTAAGCCAGAAATTAAAAGCAACTTACTTCAAAACATAAGTAAAAAAAAGAATTAAAAAATAATCATTTGCATTGTAGGCAAGTTTGTGATTTCATAATAATTGACGTCTAAGCCTGGTCTAAGATATTGCTAAATTTCCTAAAATTATCTGTCATTAGTACCTATAACTGTAAAGTAATACTTATTATCGTTGACATATTTTGATTATATCTAAAATTAAAAAAATAACCATTACATGTCCTTCGCCAGCTGAACAGGGAATTTTACATTAAAACCTTAGTATTTTATTTATATTAATATTTATTCCAATTTGTAAAATTGTAAATAAATAGCATCCATATATGTATTGCCCTACAAAATAAATGGATGTTGTTAAAATAAATAAAACTGTAAAAACTGCTAGAAACATGAAAAAATACGGAACTTTCTAAAAAAACATATTCAACGAGAGACGAGAGCTTGTGTAACCAAATAAATCTTGTTAAAAAAATAAAACAAAACATTAATAAAACCTAGAAAATTAAAGTATTACAAAATTATTTTATTTATACACACTTTATTGTACGACCGTGGGTATTATGTAAATAAATACTTTATGAATGAATAAAGTCATATTGAAGTTGACTTTAAGTTTCAACCTCGCTTCCTCTAAAGAGTATAATGAATAATATAACTGTTTACACTTAATATGTTTATAGTTTACACGATTACCTCATTGTGTAAATAATAAATCTACCAACTACGATTATACTTTCGTTTTTACAAAATATGATGAAATATACAAAAAGTATAATAATAGGAATACAGGTTATTTTGTTATACATACTAAAATATATAGATTATAAATTATATATGTATAAATTCACAGTCGTGATTGTAGACATTCCATTTTATAAAATGATACAGGATTTGATTGAGGCACGATATAAAGTGGAGCCAACCAGTTTGGTAAAGCCACCTTCCCCTCTACCGAACCTCTGAGCAAATATGCTTGCATAAAGACCGTCAATCAGCTGAGTTACCCCGTCACACGTAATATAATGAGCTGAGTCAACAGCACTCAATGTTATTTTCTTGTGCGGCAAATTGACATGGACCATATTTGCAAAATAAATTTTTCTTTCTTTCTTTCTTTCATCAATTGACAAGGAAGACACCATTTCTCACTCGTAAGGACTAAAATCACACTTGCTTCCGAAAGTCCACGACCATGGTATTCGCGAAATTCGGCGCCAACAGGAACCTGTTCTCTTCCTTCCAGGGGTTCTCGACAAGTTGCTGTCTCTAACGTTCGATTCGACAAACGACTCGAACCTAAATGTATGGAAATTATGTACCGTTTTGTTGTATTGGAACGTTACATTGCAGTGTGTGTATAGGCCCAGGCCATACCACGTTCCTGTGACGATCGTGGCAAATGTGACGAATCCAATGGCCGTGACATATAGGACAATACATGGCAAGTGCCGTTTTTAGTCGGTAGCACTCCGACATACCCTGCCACCTCCCCAAGTGCCGGACGATCCATATGAATATTCCATACTATAAAAAAAGGCTATAAATAACCACCTTGTAATATATTTCAAGTAACGTTTATTTTAGCTAAGCAATATAGGCACCGCCTCCGTTCTTTGGCAGATGCTTAATATTAACCTCTCCTTGTATAAATGTGTATAAGCAGTGATAGCCTAATGGTATGACCATTGGACTGCCAAGTCGAAGGTCTCGAGTTCGAACCCAAGGCACGCACCTCTGACTTTTTGAATTCATGTGCGTATTAATAATTAATTATCACTCGCTTAAACGGTGAAGGAAAGCATCGTAAGGAAACCTGCATACCTTAGAGATTTTTCTCGACGGTTTGTGAAGTCTGCCAACCCGCACTAGGCCAGCGTGGTGGACTATAGCTTAATCCCTCTCAATATGAGAGGAAACCCGTGCCCAGCAGTGGGACAGCATATGGGTTGATGATGATGTATAAATGTGTTTTGTTGTATACATAAATATATATATATTTATGTATACATATGTATGTATAATTAAATAATGTACATAATATTTACATAAATTACGTAAATTTATTTTTATATATAATAAACATTATGTTTTTTTTTATATAACAACACTGTTAGTGCACCTACCAATTTCTGTCTCAGCATCACCATAAGATTGACTTGTAGAAAATGCCTTAGGCATTAAGTCCGCTTTTGTACTATGTTTGTGCATAAAGTATTAAAATAAAAAAAATTGGCATATCCTACATTGTGTACCCATCAGACACATTGGATGCTGTCCATTAATTCGATAAAGTGTATTATTAACTGGCAGCCGAAGGAGGATTAAATGCTTTTTTTCTTTAAGGTGTTATGTCAACGAAGGTTTTTTTTTAATTTAACGATAGTACGACTTCACATCATTTCTTATTTATTCTCATTCTCATGAAAATTAATGCAGAGACCTCTGAACATTTTGTTATCGGCGTAAAATTCATCCACATACCCTAGAGCCACTTTTACACTGCGATTTCGGAGGGATTTCCTCCCACGTACGCTCAGCTTGTGGAATCAGCTCCCCAACGAGGTATTCCCAGGAGAGTATAGCATTGAAGTCTTCAAAAAGGGAGTGAAAAAGTTTTCGGCAACGCTCGACTGGTACCCCTGGTGTTGCAAGGCCCATAGGCTGCGATAACTGCTTACCATCAGGCGGGCCGTATTGTTGTTGGCCACTCAGTGGTATAGAAAACAAAAAGGACAACCTACCTACAAAATCATAATTCAAATCCAATGGAATACCTACGCTATGCGTTGTTATAAAATAGTATTTCAATTTTAGTCACCATGTTATCTTACGTAATTAATCAAAAATGTTATGTTTCTATTGCAAATAAACACAAAAAAAGCTCTGAGTAGACAGTTCGACACACATCAATCAGTGCACTGTAATTAAAAATCCACTATGTGTATACATCACTATATTAATCCAATATAACCATAAAGTTTTTGTTACAAGCTTAGCGGTCAACGTCGCCGGCAGACTTTATTTCAATTGGTTGGGAGACTGGAAGTTATGTGGTATTGCACAACATTTGTCCATTTTGTAACCTGTTTTTATTTGAAGGTTAATTTTGGGCTGTTAGACTTTGTTTCCGTCAATCAGTAGAGCGCTGGCCTTTGATTGCACACGTGGGTTGTCGCGTGACAGTAATAAGTCAACGTTGTCTAGCGTTTGACGCCGTGTAGACAATGAGCTGATGCTGTCGGTAAAGATATCGGCGATTAGGACACAATAAAAGCTGCCTCGTTAGTCTATTGTTCCTAAACGCGACTGCTGCGCTAAAGGTCTTGGGTTCAATTATCAGGTTAAGCAGAGTGTTATCAGAAAAGAAGTATATATATAAGTATTATATCCATTGTCTAGTACCCATAGTACAAACTCTGCTTGATTGGGTATAGATGGCGCTGTGCAAAATTGTCCCAAAAATATTTTATTTATTTATTGGGCTTTTTTATAAAATTCTCAGTAGCAGCTCAAAGTTTGCATTCGTTCCCGGTTAATGGCAATAGGCTCCCTATTACGTGGGAAGTAAACACACCCGCGAACTGTGGATGTTACATTTAAATCGGTACACCTCTGCCTAACCCTACGGGGTTTACAGGCACGATGGTATGTTATGTTGTGTCATGGAGCAAGTAGAATTAACAGGGTTAGATATTCGTAAAGGTTAATTATAATAAAACAACTTCTTTTAAAGAAAACATTACATTTCCGGGATACAGTCGTGATGGTATGTTTTGCTTAATTATGATGAGTAGAGCTACGTTTTCTTGTAGGTCAACGAAAAAAAAATACCATTACGCCTGCATTAGCTGTATACGCACGTGCGTGTTTTCACGCACGTGCATGTTGCGCACGCACAATTAAGCCGGTCGTGTCATATTATAGTTCCCATAATATAGGAGGCCAGCCTATCGCCATTAACCGGACACAAATCTAAACTCCGAGTTGCTACTGAGAATTTTATGGCAAAACTCAATAACCAATTATGAGAGGTAGGGCATAGTGGGAGTACTAGGGAAGTAAGAGTACTAGGAATAGTGGGGGACTAGGGAAGTATTGGCCTTGCAGAAAATCGAAGTTAAATAACACTGCTTTGAGCTGTGTTGTGTTCCTTACGGTGAGCAAAGTTACCAGTGCTCCGCTAGGTAACGTTTTGTAGACAGTGGGGGGACTTTTACAGGGTCTCTACTCGTTTTACAGGGTCAGCAACGCGCAAGTGTAAGTACCACTGGTGTCGCGAGGCTAAGGTAAAAAAAAACACTGCACGATCTGGAAATCGAATCCAGGACCTAACTCAACAGTCACACTTGCGACCACTAGACTAATAAGGCGTTTCAATGAAAATTCACGATTCGAATCTCAGAAGCCTGCTAGTTTATATTAACTCAATAGCCAGGTAGCGTTATGTCACTCAAATCATATTCTAAGGCGCTCGGATATTGTTTGTTTTTTATTAAGATAAACAAACAACCTTACGGGCCGCCTCGTAAGCGGCAACCGCAGCTCGCAACTCTAGCAACTCCAGTGGTATCACTCGCGCGATGTCATCTTGACACCTCAGTTGTTAAGTTAGGTCTCCTATGCACAATAATTCCACTGTCTACATTGCCCTTCAAACCGGAACAAAATAATGTCAGCAAATTATTGTCTACAGAAAATTGGAATATAAAAAATACACGGGTAGGCAAATGCAACTTTGTATCAAAATTTCAGTGGTTAGGAACTTTCGGAGGTTTAAATTTAGAATAAACGTTTTTTTTAATAAATCGATGCATTCTTAATTATGCTGTGTCATCTGAGAACACAATTACCTGCTGCCATGGCTACTAAGTACTCTTTTCTCATTCCGTTTTTGAAACTGTAAACAGAATATGTGTAACGCCATTTTGTTTTTCTTTTTTCAGATAGCCGGCACAGCACACCAGCCTGTATTCGGCTTCATATATAACGACTTTTTGGATGAACTTGGAGTAGGCACAGCTGCGGTCACACTTGTGTTCGGAGTATTTCAAGTCACATTGGCTATTGCTGGTAACTAATGTTTTCTTGTATACATTGTATACATTATCTTGTATTTATATATCGAACAGTTTTATAATAGTATAGATTAAATTAAGAAGAGGAAATAAATTCGACCCGAATTTATCTAACTATTTTCATTGACTGAAAGTCGGAAACTTATAAATGTGATACCTATAACGTACAATTTCAGTCAATTTAATTTCTAGGCAAGTTACCACGAACTATAACTATGTCCAATCTAAAAAAAATACAGTGCTACTATTATTTGAAGCAAAATTACTGACTATTACTGAGGTTTCAAGATGACAACGCGAGTATTACCGTGATTATTTATTATTAGTTTATAAAATGGAAGTGGTTGTCAACTGTAACAATTTATTATAATATTTATCAATAGTTGATCATCCTGATTATATTGGATTAGAAGTTTTTGTACAAACTATGGCAAACATTCAAACAGCTATTCCATATCTATTAAATATCTCAAGTAGTTTACTGCTGAGCTCCAAAAATCAAAAGTGACACATAAATATTTTCGAAGTCAAAAGGAAGTTAAAGTTTGTGTCAACACAGAAAACTGCTCATAATATCAAGACTGAAGAATTTCCACAATTTCTAGTCAACAGAATAAAGTTTTATAATTATGTGTAGCATTTTTCCCTGTTGATTCTATCGCGTAAAAAGTAGTTTTATTTAAAAAATACACTAATAACACAACAGATAAAATGAAATATCTAAGGATTCTTAAATTAATGCTAGCATCGGCCTACGACTTCGCCTGCTTGTACTTAGATTGAATGAAAGTGAATCCTATGTGTTTGTTCAGGTTATAAAGTATCTGTGTGCTAAATTTCATCCAAATCAAAACTAATTTTAGCATGAAATAAAATGTAACAAACTTCCAAGCAACCTCACTAACTTTCACGTTTATATTATTAGCAGAAAGTACTTAGGATGTGTCAAATCATACATGAAAATGTAACTTCCAGATATCTTCACGAACTTTCAGATTGATGTTATTAGTAGGAAGGAGGAAGTAGAATGTAGCAAATCAAATTCACTGCTTTCTTTTGTTTCAGGATTTTCAGCAAACATAGCTTTGAAGAAACTATCCCTAAGACAAGTGGGCTTAATAGGAGCCTTTATATACACGTTAGCATCATTCCTAGCCATTTTTGTAGTATCTACGACACAGCTGATCTTAACAAATGGCTTCCTGCACGGGTTGGGAATGGGGCTACTCATACCTGTCGCTTACACAAGCTTCAACAGTTACTTTACAAAGAAAAAAGTGCTCTATCTGAGTCTCTGTAAGGCCTCAATTGGCATGATAACAATGTTTTACCCGTTGTTTATCAAGTTTACGATAACGGAGTATGGATTCAGAGGGACGCTCGCAATACTGTGCGCAATATCGGCTCATAGTATATTCGGGGCTTTGGTCATGCATCCAGTGAAATGGCATATGGTGAAGCAGCCGAAAACTTGCGAGAAAATTGTGTGTAAGTCCGTTTTATTTATATAGGTACTATTATTACTTGAAAAGTAAAATCGGAAAATTCTATATTTCACATTTTACTACTAATTACCTGGCACTGTAATCTCTTAAAATTTGTTTTCAATTTTCATTTTTTAATTTATTCAGGTATTAATAACGGTCTCCACTCTAAATCTCCACTCATAAAATTAGGAAATATGTAATTTATAGGACACCACAACGAAATACCTAAATAGTTTCTATATTGCCTCACCATAGTCATTGAAAGCGTGAATGTTGAGCAGGAGGTCGCAGATCGTATCACGAACAATGTTTTTGTATTTTATAAAATTCTCAGTAGCTACTCGCGAGTTTGGATTCTGGTTTGGTTATTATTTACTGGCGAACTATCGGTGTACAATCATGAGTATAACTAAAAGTCACTCACAACAAAAGCGATATTTTCGCGTAATGTCGATTACAACTGAAATAAGACTATTAATGATATTACCATTATCAGTTATCGGAATTTACCTAAACTTTAAAGAACAGAGACAAAATCTGGAAAATTCCTTACAACAACAATATTTTTCGGGGTATTGTCCCGGAATTTCGGGACACTTCAGTAAATTCAATAATTAATGTTATTAATACAGTAAAACAAATGAATTCGTTTCCTGGTTTTGTATCCCAAATTTGACGCAAAACCACTAGATCCCTAATAATCGTTTTGTATTGTTTTATAAAATAAAAAACAATATCCTAATAAAATTCAGTTACCTATATGGAAAGGGTGGACAATACTAAAATTAGAAGTTTTGTTCTTCACTGTTCTTTGTGCAAATTATTTTCGCTTTCAGAGCGAAATTAATTCTATTGGCACTGTATAAAGTTGAGCTTATATTTGAGCTGCGAAATGCAATTTAGCTTTGAGTTGGTGTAGTTACACAGAACTCAAAGCCGAATTGCATATTAAACAAAACTAAGTTTGATTTTAGTTGTTGACTTGGCATTTTATATGAGAATTTCACTAACGATGGAAAGTTCGGCATAGGTTATGTCTATCGCCTTCTGCTCCAACAGTTGTGGGTTCGATTCCCGCATAGGACAAACATTTTTATAAACTAAAGTTACTTATTTCGGGTCTGAAAGAAAACTAAAATATGCAATCTAAAAATTCAGTTTTTTTTTTGTTATAAATTCATGATTCATCAAAACATAGGTCGTCATCAGGACGTATGCGTCCACTGCTGAACAGTCTACTATTGTAATTATCTCTTTAATATTTACTTTTATCTTTTCAAACTAACCATAACATTAATTTTTAGTAATACCACCCACACCAGCCAAAGAAGACAACAAGGATAAGTTTGATTTCGCGATAAACGCAGCCGGAATCGATACGTCAGACAATGCGAGATCTGTCGAGAATTTGTATCGAATCAATCGCTCGGAAAATCCACAGAAAGGAGCAGAATTACTATTTGTGTCGAAATTAACCGATTCCAGACGATTAAGCATACCAGTGGTCTTAATTCCGGCAGACGGTAAAATAGATAGTAAATTCGATTCGAGCGACCACGTGTATCGAGAGAATTTGTACAAGGCTGCTTCTGTTTCGAGTTTAGGCAACTTTGGGAATATTGCTGCGGAACCAATGCCGATTATAAAGAACAAAGATGGGAAATGGTACGTAATTGGGGATTGTTGTGCGTTGTGCTTTTGTTGATTATAAGCACGCACCTTTGTTTGTTTGTTTTATAGGTGCGTGCATTAAAGAAAACATTTTGAGGAAACTTGCATGCCTGAATTTCTCAATGGTGTAAGTGCATGAAGTCTGCCAAGCCGCATTAGACCAGCACCTTGGACCTATCATGTCTTATTTCTATTTGATTATTATTGTTTCTGTTTCAAAATGTACCTACAAATAATTGTTCAAACTAAGAATTATTGATAAGACAAAAATCTTCCAAAAATGATCATTGGAAAAAAGACTTTTAAAACAGGAATTAAGTTATAATACCTATACAAAACGAAACTCAACATAACAACTCTCAAAATAAGGGAGTAGTTCATCATCAACCAATATACTGTCCCACTGCTGGGCACGGATCTCCCATGCTAGAATACTGCGGGTTGGCAGACTTCACTCACCATCAAAAAAAACTCTAAGGAAACCTGCATAGGTTTGCTCACGATATTTTCCCTAACCGAGAGTATTTGATTTACCTATATTCTACGTATATATATAAATAAATACTTGTACACTGTGCTCAAAATATGATAATACAATTATGCTAAAATGATAAAAAAAAACAATATATTATTATGCACATGCTTTTATTAGGTATTCTTTATTACTAGAATTTTAGTAGATATCACTAAATTATACAATTTTTAATTGTGTTATTAGTCTATATGTATATTAGTAATCGAGCTTTTTTAACAAGTTTTAATTGCTGACAATAAAGATTAACAGACATTATGTCTGATTAAGGATATTTAAATGTCGTGTGAAAAAATTTACGCAAATGTGACTCAAATTAATTCTAGAAGTTTGTGTGTGTATATGTATGATTGTGTGTATCTTTAAAGAATGCACTGATGTATTGCGTGATCTAAAATTAAAACAGATTTAACCTTAAATTACTCTGAAGGCAAGGCCGACGTAATATAAGTAATGAACTAATGACTTATCTATTTTATTTTTGATATTTATAATGGTGTAATTATTGCCTAATTTTTTTGGCCAATTCTTTATAATGTCTTCCTGTAATAGCCGTAATTATATACCAGATTTGTTTAAAACAATTTTTTTGATGGGTTTTATAATCATTCAAAGCATTTTTATGATATATCAACAAGTTAAGTAATTTTATGATGTATATTTCTTAAAAGCAATATGTTATAAATAACATAAACTTTCTTTTTCAGGCAAACGATCGCCGAGTTTCTGGATTTAACCCTCCTAAAAGACTTAGTTTATGTTAATATTATATTTGGTCTCGCATTAACTTTCTTTTCCGACCTTACATTTTTCACCTTGGAGCCATTATTTTTGGACAAAATACATCTTAGTAAGGTAAGGCTCTTTATTATTTTTGACTTCCAAATTAATAATAAGCTGAAAGCCGACTTTAAATAAAAAAGCATTTGGTATTTCGGAATAATATTATGTAGATCAATAGCTGATTGTGGGTCTATGACACTGGAAGTTGCGTTACTAGCATATTTCTTATTATTTAAAATGTTGTGATAGAATATTAACATATAAATCACTACATGTAGGATATATCCAGATTTCACATAGAATTTGGACTAAGATACCGATTTTTAAACAAAACGTTGTAACTATTTATTTTATCTTTCACAACTTCGATTTACAAAGTGTAGTTATTATGTTCTACTGTTATTGCTCATTATATTATTTTTCCTAAATCCACCATTCTTAACCGTTCCATATTTCTTAGTATTAAAATTCTAAATTTATTTCTTTTTGTTTTTCTAAATCTTAAAACCGCGAATAAAGAAAAGGACAAAAAACTTTTCAGCAGATTCCCAGCTACTATCCTTGATGCATATTTTACTTGGCATGCATAATTTTCTGGCATTTTAACCTCACGCTACGCCGTTCAGAAATTCAGCCAGTGTCCACACACTGGCTTCCAGGAACGTTAAAGTTTTATTCCTGAAATAGCCACCTATTTCAGGAATAAAACTTTAACGTTCCTGGAAGCCAAAATGTACTGGAACAAACAATTTAAGAACTTATTTGTGACAATATTTTATATTGAAAGACCTTGTATTAACTCTTCATGCATCTAATTAGACACAACGGAAAAGTTTTATTTATTTGTCCCTGTCAATTTCACCGCAATAGAAGGGTTGAAGTCAATTAAAAAAACATAAGTACCTATATCCTATTACAACAACACATTCAAATTACTGACAGCTTCTTTACATTTTTGACAATCGGATTTACGCAGAACGAACTCACTTGTCTTTAAATTTTGTTCTTAAAGTTCTAGGCCTGGATTTTTATTTAATAAAATCTATAACAGGATTTCAAGCAGGTGGTAATACCCAGCCATCTTCTCTATTGAAATTTTGATGTTTTTTAATTTCCTTACGAATCATTCTGGGTAGGTATCGCGATAGTTTCATTTCAACCCCAAAAAAGATTATTTCTTAGTAAAACTACGAGTACCAAAGCATTTTTTGTTTTATGTTTTTAACACCTGCTTTTTGATTGCCTTTTAGAAAGAACATAATATGATTTCTTTGCAGGCAGAGATTGCCAACATTATAGCGGTAGGCGGCGCGATGGATATGTCAGCACGACTCTTCTTGGGCGTGGCCGGACAATTCTTCAGGATGAACAGCCGATACATGTTTTTCACTGGCGCCCTATTTACAGCACTATTTAGATTAGGTAAGCGATTTTAGATTTAATCTTATTCAGCCAAGATCCATTTTACCTAGCGCATGAAACTTGTGAGGCGAGACAAGACTAACAAATAACAGTATTTTCAAGAACATGTAGAAAACAGAAGTACTATGGTGTTAGAGTTCTGTAAGTGAGGCTCTCTAAGGAGACATTTTTAGACACCGACCCTAGAGATTTTTTCAAAAATCATCAAAAACAGTATCTGATCGGGAAGCGTTATCTAAACTGTCATATATATATATGATATGCTCAGGCAAATATAATTAATAGACTAGTAATGGTGCATTCACACCGCAGTTACTTTTTGTGGAGCAACTTTTCCAAGTGTTAGTGGGCAACATCCGATAACAAAAAGTTATTCGTTGTTAGTATATATTTGGTTGCCGTGAAAGTTGAAGAATGTTACCCAGAGTTATCGTGTTGCATTCTGTTGCGCCACAAAAAGTAACTGCGGTGTAGATGCAACATATGGCATTAATACACAAACCGATCGAATTTGGTTACATTAGCAGTCGAAAGTAATCTGATCTCATTTGTTGCAGTATTCATACAATTCACCACGTATACGCCACTTCTCGTCCTCACTGGCGTCCTGGGCTCCTTGCGGTCTCTAGTCCACATCGCCCAGCCCATAGTGTTGGCAGAACACGTGCCCATAGAGAGGTACCCACCAGCGTACGGGCTATACATGCTATTGGCTGGAGCTATCAGCTTAAGCGTGGGGCCTATGATCGGTGAGTTTTCAATCCCATAATTGATATAGTCTGTGGTCTAGTGGTTCGAGTGTCGGACTGCTAATCGTGGTCGTGGGTTAGATTCCCACAGGGCAGAAATATTTAAGTGATAAGCATGTATTTACAAAAAAAAGGACAAGCTCTTCTTAGTTTGGGACTAGATGATGATATGTAAAAATGTCCTAATACATATAAAATAAAAAATATATTAAAAAATTAAGCTTTACAAAATCTGGAGGCACGGCACAAAATTTGATAAGCAGTGGACACCGGAGAAAAAAAAATCATAGCCTAGTGATATGACCATTGGACTGTCTCGTCAAAGGTCTCGAGTTCGAATCCAAGGGATGCACCTCTGACTTTCAAATTCATGTGCGTATTACTAATTAATTATCACTCGCTCAAACGGTGAAGGAAAACATCGTGAGGAAACCTGCATGCCTTAGAGATTTTTCTGGACGGTTTGTGAAGTCTGCCAACCCGCACTAGGCCAGCGTGGTGGACTATAGCCTAATTCGTAGCTCAATCTGAAAGGAGACCCGTGCCCAGCAGTGGACAGTATATTATCTATGGGTTGATGATATAAAGACTAATTCATTACATTTTATATAAAGTCATTAGCCATGACCTTAAAAAACAAGATTAATTTATGGCTTAAAGATAATGGTCAGCATGGCTACATTATTACTAAAAAGCATCTCATTTTAAAACGATAAAGACTTATAATCTATCCATAAAATATGCACGGATTAGTAAAATGGCTTTTTTTAATTTTATTCACACGGACTTATTAGTCTTATATTTCACAAAGGATTTAGGCAGAGATACATAATGTAATAGGGGCGATCCTATTGTAATTAACCGGACACAAAGTATCTATGTATATAATATTATACATTGTCTAGTACCCATAGTACAAGCCTAGTTTGGGACTACATGTTGCTGTGTAGGTAAAATTGTCCAAGAATATTTATTTATACATATTTATAAAAATCCAAACTCCGACATATAAATTATCTGCGGCATTGGATTTCTGCCTGAAGTCTAGGGTAATGACATGGTATAGGCTCGCTCCAATTTACAATATGTATTATATTATACTAGCTGTTTTCCACAGTTCCATCGTACCAGTTCCTCGTATCCCAAAGGGTTTAATGAGACAAAAGGTAGCCTATGTCCTTCTCCAAGGTCTAATCTATCCCTGTACCAAATTTCATAAAAATCGGTTCAGCGGTTTAGGCGTGAAAGCGTGACAGACAGACAGAGCTATTTTCGCATTTATAATACCTATTAGTAGGGATTACTGAAGGCCACATGTAAAATAAGTACCTACCTATACAATAATCTAATATAACACCATAAGTATTTATTCTCATAAATTCAATTCAAAGATATAATTGAATTATCTCTACTTATTTAATCCTTCAACGCTCAACCAGCATGACACTAAACAGATTTGCTTTACTATTGAACACGATTCACCAATCCTGTTTAATCAATAACGTTCGCATCGGATGACGTGTACACGTCCTATTATGTCTGCCGGTTCAATTTGTGTCACTTTGACATTTCAATGTGGGTAAAATGAATAATATTATAATACTATTATAATACGTGAATGACGACACGTTTGGCGTAGCGGCTGAGCGATCGGCTTCTGCGCCACGGGTTGTGGGTTCGATCCCCACATGGAACAACTATGTGTATGACCTACATGTGGTTGTTCCGGGTCTGGGTGTTTGTGCATGTGAAAGTTTGTGTTTGTGAACGTACCCTCAATACAGGAGAAAATCCTAAAGTGGGGCAAATTCTTATTTTTAATGATAATATGTTAATGTTATAGTATCGTATTTAATTAGGATCTGTATATTATGATAAGTATCTTAGGCGTTAATTTTTAATTGTCTTTGTTAATTTTTAATTGGCTCTTTCTTCAAAAGGATATTTTGATACATTGCCCTACATTGCGAAACTTACATAATATTTGAAATTATTTTGTCTGGACTTTAAAAGAGACCATGATTCTCTGAGTTTGTTTCGGTGTTTCTTCTCAGAGGTCGTCAGCTAGGAAATGCCGACGCCTTCTAGCATAAAAAACCAAAACATTGACTTGTAGAAGTGTCTTTAATTCTTTTTCTTTTTTCCAGGTTTCGTAAGAGATTATTCAGGCAGCTACGCTATAGCCTTCTTTATGATGACAGTTTGTAATCTATTATGCGTCATTCCCTGGGCGTCCGAAGCATTTATCAAATATATGAAAAACAGACACTCAGCCAACGCCCTGAAGACATGACTCTTAAAGTCGACACTTTAATATTAAAATGTGTTTATTCTTTTCATAAAAGAATTTGAAACTGCCATCGCGGAATAGAGATGTTTTTCCTAACTCACGTGACTGAAAATAATCGTTTATTATTACTTATAGATTAATAACAGGTGTTATAACATCTCTAATGAAGTATACGTAGAGTGTAAAATATTTTTTTTATTTAAGTAATATTATATTTAAATGCAGTGATAGCCTAGTTATGGCCATTGAACTGCCAAGTCAAAGGCCTTGAGTTCGAATCTAAGGCATGTACCTCTGATTTTTCGAAATCATGTGCGTATTAATATCACTCGCTTAAACGACGAAGTCTGAAGTCTGTGAACCCGCACTAGGCCAGCGTGGTGGACTATTGCCTAATCCATCTCCATCTGAGAGGAGACCCGTGCCGAACAGTGGGGCAGTGATTGTTAACTATACGAATACTAAGTTATGTTAAGTCGGTATTAAGTTAAAGACTTGTTGATTTTGTTATCGCTAAAAGCGAAGGCAGTCAAGATATTGTAAATATTTATTATTAGTTTAAGATAAATTTACTGTGTACTTACATATAATAGTATTGTTTAAAGTTCTATGCCAATGTTATTGCGCTGTTCTATGAAATTATCAGTAGCAACTCTGTTTGGATTTGTGCTGTTAATGGCAATCGACTCGCCCCCTACATGGGAGCTAAACATACTGGCGAAGTGTGGGTGTACATTACTTTACCTCTGCCTAACCCTTCGGGGTATATAATCAAACGGGGTGAATGGATACAGGGTTCCCATTTTCAACAAATTATAATAATTAAAACTGAATATCCCTTTCAAGTTTTGTCCCGATTCACCCCTTCGTCCCTATTCACCCCGTTCGACGATATATGGTATGTATGTTTATGCAATGATTTTCCTAAAACAGGGTTAGAATATTCTAGCTTATAAGTGTAGTACTTATTACGAACCATTGAAATAATTGTACCATAAATTTATCATTTCTATGAAAAGAGAACGGTAAAAAATTAAAAATAAAATTTAAAAGCCCTTCAGTTTTTTTTTTACCTTTGCAAGAGCTCTTGATCCACTTATTTCTATCCTTTGTGACTTGTTGAGATTAATTGAATTTCTAATATTTTCGAGATTCAATTCTTGAATGAATTAGTATTAAGGGTTATAGAAAATATCTATCAAATAATTGGCGTTTTAAATTAATTTGAGACAGAAAACCAGCTTAGTAATAGCCTTTTACCGTGGGAGAGCCATGCTTCGGCACGAATGGGCCGGCTCGACCGGACTTGATACCACGGCCTCACAGAAAACCGGCGTGAAATAACGTTTTCGTTGTATTTCGTCGAGTGAGTGAGGATACCGGAGGCCCAAACCCCTTAAAAGGGCGGCAACGCACCTGAAACTCCTCTGGTGTTGCGGGTGTCCATGGGCGGCTGTAATCGCTTACCATCAGGCGATCCGTCTGCTCGTTTGCCCACCCTATCACATAAAAAAAAAAGAAAAAGACAAATAAAAATGAGAAATAATTCCTTTTTTAGTCGGTTAATGAGATGCTATTAACACGAAATAAGTACAATAGCAAAGAGTGATTGGTATTAGTTTTAACATTTACCATAGATAAGAAACTATCAATAAGTACTTGTAGAACTGTGTGTCAGAGTCGGTATTTATATAATAACAGTGTGTTTGGGAAACGGTTATCGATACTTTAAAGGCATATTATATGCTCAATTTTATCGACAAATGCACTTTTATGTATAATAATAACCCAACACCTCGCGAATGGCAGCCATCTTATTTTAAAATAGGGTATGTTCAATAAAATGCTAATATCTTTCAATTTAAGAGACCTACAGAGGTGCAAGTAGCCTTATTGTAAAGATAAGCGTTGAGGCATATGGAATAATTAAAAAAATCCTGAATAATAAACAAAAAGGGTTAAAAAATATGTTAAATTACGAAATTTTACACAAAAATTACTTATCGTTTTTGCGTTTTCTACTCTAGCGCAAAAATACTTTTACTTAGACTCCTAACAGGTGGCACGGAGCCTGATTCTGGCTCCTGTCAATATGGCCGCGTGTGGCATGCGGCCTGAATCTGGCCGTTTGCCACTTGGGGAATTTATATTTTCATAGAAACGCGAAAACTGTATCGATCTCTTTCAAACTTGATGTAAAATGTAGTATGAAAGACAAGGAACATTATAGGTTACTCATTTGACAGCCCTCCAACGAACTTTATTTAGTATGAGTCAAAACTTTATTGCCATGCGCGCCACCATTTTAGTTTCCAAAACTTAAGTTTGTAATACTTAGTCTGTGTTCCATTTTTGGTAAATTTAAAAAGAAAAAGGAATTGACGATAGATATATTGTCAGTAGTCTATACTTTTTAATTCATAGGTTGTAGAATTGTAAACGATTCGTTTAGAAATTAATATTTTTTTCAAACATAGGTGGCCATTACGCACTGTGACGGCTTCATATTTTACGTTATTTTTAATGAAAAACGTATAATGTGTAGCAAAATATTATTAGATATTAGTCTAGATATGTAACAATATTTGTTATAAGTGTTCAATTTGCAAAAGATTGGTTTAATTTAAAAAAAAATTGAAACGAAAAATATCATGCGCCATTACGCACGCGCGAGTGTGCGACCTGATTCAGGCCGCTTGCCACTCGGCGGTATTCGGGCGCTCACGAATATCGCGCGTTCCTATTGGTCGGCGCAAGCGACGCGATGCATTCGCGCGCATTACTATTGGTCGGAGCATTCCGGCGCATTACTATTGGTCGGCGGATAACATTATTTGGGAACTTTTTGCAGTGAATTGTTTGTTGTAAATTGTTTAATTATAAAAGATTTTTGTATGACGATGTGCCTTTTTTATGCCTATTATGACTTTTACACTTCATCTAGTTGTAGAATAAACATAAAGAATAAGAATAGATCCAACAGAATTCGATCTGTAATACAAAGCTTGAGAGGACCACTTTTAGCGATTATTCTCAAGTGGTTTGCCCTTGAACCTATAAATTACAAACTAAACACTTCTCACATCTGAACCTTTGTTTACGATAAGTACACGAACCATACTTTAACATAAACAGTCATCCGAAGCCGTTTGACTCACAGCGTTCTCAGAATAGGCATGATGACAATAATTTAAAAATGGAGCTATAAAGTCCAGAAATATATACTATTTTCAATGAATAAGATATTTCTGCAGAAATTAAAAGTTTAGTAGGAAAAAAATGCAATTTTAAAATACTAATTTAAATTTCCCCCTAAAACGCTTGTTAGTGTCATGGCGTCGCTTGTGACGTCACGTTTGAGTAATCAAAACGTAAACGCGCTGCGCTCGTGCAAGAATTTAGTTATTTTGTGTTATTAAATATGAATTCGAAAGTGTATAGGTGGTGTGGGGTCCCCCAGTGTGAGAATACATCCATAAAAACTCCTAATAAGCTATTTGTGTTCGTTCCTCAAAATAAAACAATACGAAACAAGTGGCTTAAACTTGCAAGGCGAGATTCAAAAGGAATATTGCCCAGCACTCACCTTTATTTTTGTGAAGATCACTTTGACGTAAGTTTTTACATACTTTTGTAGATTCTAGTATATAGTGTTTGGTAATAATATTTTGTACGAGGTCTAAATGTAAAAATATAAACAATCTATTTCGAGGTTAGGTTTCATCTCTCATTGCTTTGATATGTATTACGTATTTTATTCATATTTCAGTTACCTAATGATATGGATAATTATATGGAATCGCCATAGGATGGCCTGGAGGACCTAAAAGAAAAATCAATTTATAAATAAAGGGTAAAAGCATTATAAAAATAGATTTCAATAACATAACCTCAAAAATAACTTGATAAGAAATACATCGTCAAAAGTATATTTTAGGGAATTATTTTATAACTCAAATTATAAAGTTTTTAATTATTATTAATATACTTACATAGAAGTTTTAACATTTCTAAATTCTGCTGAACAAAAGTCTTTATTTGATGACAAAAACTCTCCCAGCATTATTATGTCGATTCTAGGCAAATTAGTGCTGTTTGCCTTAGTAAATCCTTGATCCATGATTCGTGTTATTTTATATTCGAATTAATAATATTCACACTCAAATAGTACTCGGTATTTAAACAAAAATAATAAAAACACATGGTGTTCGTACGTGTTGCGTATGCGTTTACTCAAGCGTGACGTCATGCGCTCTGATTGGTGTTGAAGATATCATGGCGGATTGCCGTATTTTGTAGTTTTGTTTTAAGTATAAAAATAAATATTAATCACACTTATAATAAAAAAAAACAATGCGTATTTTATATTCCAAGCTTCAAGTTTTATTCAATAAATATAGTATTTTAGTAGTTTTTAATTACTGTCATCATGCCTATTAAACAATAAACATACCGTATTTTTTGCTGACCGGAGCGGGTAAGCAGAAAATACGTAAGTTTGTTAACACGTGTAGTTTAAAAAAAATGTATGAGAGGGTATGTTTTTTTATTTGTTATGTTATGTATTATATTGTAAATAAAACAACAACTTTTATTGAAATATGTCTTTTTTTTTATTACAGGTTTTGTCCAAGAAACGGGAAAAAAATAGTTTCCTTTATTTTGTACTAAGATTTAACTTACATAAATAGGTAGAATGGCACTAACTCATAAAATAAGATAGCTTATTTAATAAGGATTCTATCGATATATGCTTTATGTATAGCTACCATACAAATATTATGAGATATCATCGTTTTAATGCGCGCACATCGAAATTGCGCGCGCCACCCGCGGGAGGCCTGACACTCGCACAGAAATTCCAAAATGGCGTCCGACACCCGAAAGGTTTAGTACTTATTACGAATCATTGAAATAATTGTACCATAAATTTATCATTTCTATGAAAAGAGAACGGTAAAAAATTAAAAATAAAATTTAAAAGCCCTTCAGTTTTTTTTTTACCTTTGCAAGGGCTCTTGATCCACTTATTTCTATCCTTTGTGATTTGTTGAGATTAATTGAATATCTAATATTTTTGAGATTCAATTCTTGAATGAATTAGTATTAAGGGTTATAGAAAATATCTATCAAATAATTGGCGTTTTAAATTAATTTGAGACAGAAAACCAGCTTAGTAATAGCAGACAAATAAAAATGAGAAATAATTCCTTTTTTAGTCAGTTAATGAGGTGCTATTAACACGAAATAAGTACAATAGCAAAGAGTGATTGGTATTAGTCTTTTATGTATAATCCTAACCCAATACCTCGCGAATGGCAGCCATCTTATTTTAAAATAGGGTATGTTCAATAAAATGCTAATATCTTTCAATTTAAGAGACCTACAGAGGTGCAAGTAGACTTATTGTAAAGATAAGCGTTGAGGCATATGGAATAATTAAAAAAATCCTGAATAATAAACAAAAAGGGTTAAAAAATATGTTAAATTACGAAATTTTACACAAAAATTACTTATCGTTTTTGCGTTTTCTACTCTAGCGCAAAAATACTTTTACTTAGATTCCTAACAGTTTAAGTAAAAGCGCATTTGTCGATAAAATTGAGCATATAATATGCCCCGCCCTTAAAGTATCGGTAACCGTTTCCCAAACACATTATATATCTATACTATGTTTATGAGGTTGTAGGGGGTAATCTCTAGATCTACTGAACCGATTTTGAAAAATATTTTACCAATAGAAAGCCACATTATTTGTGTGTCATAGGCTATATTTATGTGTAAAATTTGCATATTATTAGGTAGAACATTAAATCCGTACGAAGCCGGGTAGGGTTGCTAATTGCTTATACTTGCTAAATACTCAAAATATTCATTTTTTTTTGGACAGTGGTAATACTCATGGATCAAAGTCAAAGTCAAAATAATTTATTCAAGACAGACTACTAGGTAGTACCTACTTTTTGAACGTAATTTTTTACATTAAGTTAGGCGTTTCGCACCACGAGCGATTCGAACCGCGGTGTGAATCGCCCAAGTACTGTTTTTGAATGGGACCATTCGCACCGTAGTGGTTGAAGCGGTGCGAATGGCCGACGGTATCTTTTGGAATGGGTCGTTTCGGACCACGGAGCAAAACGAACTAATGCTCCTGTCTTGAGTCCAGTTTGACTCCTATCACACATTTAAGAATTCCAATTATTTATTTACACTGCGGTCCGAATCGACCCCATTACAAAATGTTCTTGTGCGATTCGAACCGCGGTGCGAAAGAACCCATTCAAAAAGAGCTCTTGGGCAATTCACACCGCGGTTCGAACCGCTCGCGGTGCGGAACGCCTAATAAGGACCCAAAACGCCCGCCCTTCACCGCTTCCTAATGTTTTGGATCGTCTGCTATCTGGGAGGTGGCAGGGTATATACAGTAATGTCATACCTATACACAGTCACGGGATTCGAGTAATCGCTACGACCGCGACAGATATCCCCTTTTTTATACTACTAAGGTGGTTAACAAGCACCCGATGGTAAGCAGTTACCGTAGCCTATAGACGCTTGTAACACCAGGAGTATCACTTGCACGTTGCCGACCTGTACAATAATAGAAGAATAGTTGCTTTGGCAGTCTAAGGGCCACAGTTCCCCCACTGCCAACACAACGTTTCCTCATGGAGCACTGGCAACCTTGCTCACCGTTAGGAACAAAACACAACTCAAAGCTGTGTTATTTCACTTCGATTTTCTGCAAGGCGGAGGTACTGCCGCAGTCGGTGAGCTTCAATTTGAGTGGAATTACTCCCACTATACTCTCATAAAAAACGCAAGGTTTTTCATTTTCAAACTATGTTGGTTTCGTATCTACCTAGATGCGACTGTATTTCTTCAACTTAATTTCTGTACAATATCGAAATCCTAAGAATAAACTAGTTAAAAGGCATGTCCGGGTTCTGACTACCACTAACGTATTGTCATACACAATCGAAACCAATAGCTTGCATGCTCAACATGCTCTTTGGGGCACCCAGAGGTCAAAAATGGTCATCCATCCACTAATTGACCTCGGCAAGAGTATCTTAACCTTGCAGATGGATAGATAGTTAGTATTTAACTACCATACTAGATATTAATATATCTATACTATACTTACACTTAGTATCATCACCATCCTCAACCCATATACTGTCCTACTGCTGGGGCACAGGTCTCCTCTCAGATTGAGAGGAATTAGGCTGTATATAGTCCACCACGCTGGCCTAGTGCGGGTTGTCTTCTTCGACGTGGCGAAAGCCTTCGACAAGGTCTGGCACAATGGCTTGATTTACAAGCTATACTCATTCAACGTGCCAGACCGTCTCGTGCTCATCATTCGAGATTTTCTGTCGAATCGCACCTTTCGCTATCGTATAGAGGGCGGCACACTGTCGTCCCCTCATCCTATCCGAGCCGGAGTCCCTCAGGGCTCCGTGCTCTCCCCTCTCCTTTTCACGCTGTACACCAGCGATATTCCAAAAAGATCCAAGTCGCAGTTGGCTCTATTCGCTGACGACACGGCTATATATTATTCCGGCATCAGCCTAACAAACATCACCAAAATTCTCCAATCCTCGGTCAATGCCCTAGGGAATTGGTTCAGGAAATGGAGAATAGAGGTGAATCCCTCCAAGAGCGCGGCGGTTCTCTTTCACAAGAGTTCCGACCTCTCCGCTCAAGCCCAACCCATCTCCCTCTTCGGCCAACAGATCCCTTGGGAAAAGAAAGCCAAATACCTGGGCGTGGTTCTAGATTACCGACTTACGTTCCGAGAGCACATAAAAGCGGTGCGTTCGCGCGCCGCTTTTGCTCTAGGACGTCTACATGGCATGCTCAATGCACGCAGTAAACTCTCCCTTAAATACAAGGTGAGAATTTACGTGATGTGTATTCGCCCCATCATGACCTATGCGAGTGTCGTATTCGCTCACATAGAAAGTCCCGCTATCCATAGGATGCAGACCCTCCAAAACCGATTTATGCGCAAAGCCACGGGCGCCCCGTGGTATGTGCGCAATAGGGACCTCCACTTAGACTTAAAACTGCCCACCATCAAGCAGTTCATGAAACGCGCCTCTAAGCGCTATTTCGATTTGGCCCCCCTTCACCCTAATCCCCTTGTGGTCAGTAGCGTAGACTACAAACCCTCTCAGATAAGTAGAGTGCGCCGCCCAAGGCACGCACTCACTTACCCTGACGACCAAATCACCCTAGCGCAGGAGTCAAACAGGGTGACTAGCACTCTCAAAACACACGCACAAAAACGCCGCCCGATATACCGTCCTCGCCGGCGAGGCCCGTCGCGAAGACCCCATAACGGTAATCCTCCCCGTCCCTTGCTCGAGCCGGCCCGTGCCGAGCCAGTAGCTTTAAATTCGCCCCTAAATAATTTAAATCCAGATCCAGCCGTCCCTAGCTGCCCCCCCAGCAACGCCCTAAGCCGAGGTCCGTGTCCCGCAGGGGACGCCCTTAGCTGTGTTGCTTAGTTTATAAGTTGCCCCTGGCTGGAGGCATTTGGTGCCTCGCCACCTAGTCCGGTTAAGTTTTTAAAGCTCCCTCGAGCTAAAAACTATGTCCGACAAAAAAAAAAAAAAAAAACTAGTGCGGGTTGGCAGACTTCACATGCATTCGAGAAAAATATCTAAGACATGCAGGTTTCCTCTCAATGTCCTTCACCGTTTAAGCGAGTGATAATTAATTATTAATATTCATGTGCTTACATGAATACTGTAAATGTATGCTTATACATAACTATTAATTATGAACCCCAATAGGACTTGTATGAATGGACTAATATACTTTATCATACTTGTTTAACAAATTCTATTGTGTCGGGTGAATAAATGAACAAAGAAACATTTATCTACGTAACAAATTTGTATAGAGTCGTGTGTATTGTATGTCTATGCGCATATTATATGCGATTAAAAGTCGGCAAAAGGTTTGCGACTGTCAAAATGAATTATAAATATTTTAAGGAAAAGTTAATCATATAGATAACATTTTTTTTAAATAAGACAGCTCCCGCATTAGGGAACATGTGTCGTGAGAAGCTTTACAAACGTCATTAACAGACAAAGAATTAAAAAAACTGTGGAACACACAAAGATTTGTCTCGGCTGGAAATCGTACCACGACACCCAGCACAACGTAAGTGGCGAGGTCACCATCTTAACCGCTACGCCAAACTTAAAGTCATAGGCATTATAAAATACCATAGTCTATTCGGTAAATAAATATCGATAAAACGGTAAAATAAATCGGTAGTTTAATTGAGTTGCTGACGATTCGGACACAATATATTGGGACACATTGTCCGAATTGACACATTTTAATTTTAATATATTTTTAGTTACAATTCGGATACCATTAAATTATTGAAGCTATTTAGTACAGTCAGACAAAAAAGCGTTACCAAATCTATTTTAGAGTGGTTCAGACTTTTATATATGCATGATGGACATGCTGGTTCCCCATCTCCTAAAATAAATATGTAGGTAAATATTTCTAAACACTAAAAACTGGAACGATAAAAAGTCTCTCTGATGAAAAATGAAAAATTTCAGTAATTACCTAAAACCGTAATCCTAACTAATATTATAAATGCGAAAGTGACCAAACATAATCAAACATTTATTTGACAACTTCTTGGTTTTTCTAGAAACCACACGAACATTCGCGGAAAACAGCTTATTATTACAACTTTATACTTAGACAAATACAAAAATCTTACACAAAAACTAATTACTAAAGAGATAGAAAGAGTGTCTTTTCTATGCATCTATCAGCGCTTCAAATACTTATTACCCAACTGCCAAGGCGCGTATCTATGTATGTGGGTTTAGAATATTATTTATTAAAAACGGCATCTTTCGTTAAAAATAAAACTGTATTTTACGGATGGAGGACGGATTTCTACAATTAAGGTATCGTTGGAAGTTTTTTATCTGACTGTACAAAACAGCTTTTTTTTATTGGTGTCCGAATCATCAGTGAAAGAAATATTAAAATTAAAATGTGTCAATTCGGACACTGTGTCCCAATATATTGTGTCCGAATCGTCAGCAACTCGTTTAATTTAATATAAACCAATTTTGTTGATAACATTTTTGTTTTTAGATAGAGATTTGAAGAAACACCAAGAATACGTTTTAGAAAACAAATTCTATTTTTAGATACGGACAACCTAAAATTTCTCTGAGAAACGTAAGCTTCCAATCAAAAGCTTTATTTATTTTTTAATCTAAAAGCGATTCCAATCATGGCGGGATTCTTGTTTCTGAAATGAAAACTTAACACCAGCGCTAACAACAATTTTGTTCTTTGAACAATTGAAATCGGATAATTAAAATATTTTATTAAAATGTCAGTTTAGTATTCGTGGAAATATTGTTTTGTTTGTTGCTAAGGGAACATACAAAACAAAAATAAGATAAGATAAAATTTTCACAATGTAGATACTGTAATTTTCCAATATTTTATCACTGTTGCATGATAATATAAATAGTAAGGATGTGTGAACTAAAATACTTATACTTGTAACCTGGCTAAAATGGATAGTTTAAAATGATTTTCATTTTATTATTTATTATTCCAAACAATTACAACAAATTATGTTCATAAAACTGCTTTTGGAAACCGTTATGGTTTATCTAAAGCAGCATCTTATATTACAATTTTATTCGTTTCCTTAACCTAGTATTTAAAAGAAGATAATCATTAGGTACTCATCTGACCATAAATGATTAAAAAAGATTACTTATTCAGTCATAGCCAGATAAGTAATGTTTCTTAAATATGTGCTTATAATTATCGCTATTCAGGTACCCTTGTCTCATTTTTGTGTTCATTTTATTCAAAATTTCTCAAACTACTTAACTATAACTTGTTGATTGTATTCATTTTATTCTCCACAATAACATTTTTTTACAAGGAATAGTCACTAAGCTTAGTAAGTTTAGTTACCTACGTTGGCCTAATACAGGTTGGCAGACTTCACACGCTGCACTGCTGAGAAATTATCTTATACATGCAAATTTCTGCAAAGATGTTATATTCCGTTTAAATAAGTCATACTATATTAATACAAGATTTTTTATCTTAAAAAACTAGAAAGCGACCAGTCCTTGATTATATCAATAGGCTTTATGTTTTTTTTTTTAAATTACAAACCACCGTATTCGAAGTACCTACGTAGTAATTCAACTTGAATTACACAATAATAAAATCCGAGTTATAGACAAACATGCGACTAAAATGTCGTACCCACGCACAATATGCGGCCCGCATAGGAAGTTATTCTATCAGTAGTCAGTTATAAAATAACAAAAACTGAGCATGTGCTGTAGCCCTTAGGCATAAGACGGTTGTTTATCAACCGTGGCGTCCGGCCAATGAACAGTTTATTTGCGACGCTTCGTCAAGTCAGTAGTGTAGTAAAATGGAAGAATCTAAGGACATCGAGGAAGAGAGTGTGTTAGACACAATTAAGGAGGATATTGCTCCTGCGTTGGGGACAATTAAGGAGAAGTATGCTGATACAGCCAACACACGGTACATTTGCAATATTTCATCAAGACAGTGGCTCAGTGAAATGGATGAATCTAATAAGAATGTTAAGGAGAAGCATTTATTAGATACAGTTGAGGAGGATGCTGCTCCTGCATTAGATATTACTAAGGAGAAGAGTATTGATAGTAACAGTTGGGGTTATGTTGTCGGCTTTGGAACCGTGATTTCCTTTGTGAGTATTTAATTTTCATTGTTATTGTGCGTAAATAATATGTTTTGGCGGCAATGCCAGACAAAACATCGATTACCCAAAGTGTGATAACAAGGACGATTATTGCTTGGCATCACTTGTAAAACAAAATATTCAAATTATATTTTATTTGGTACCGTTTTTCAGATGTTTATTTACGACTATGAATATAAAATATAGATCGCAGTAAGACTAATATAAATACTTATCCACAAATACTACTCCAAGGCCGCATATACATACATACAATTTTGTTTTTGCTATACCTAATTACCTATTCGTAAATTATCTTATATATTAAGATGTGCCCAAACCACTAAGACCTGTCTACTGTGTCTGGTCTGAGGGTCTACTCCATATCTCCGTCAATGAAGTTACCACCGTTCGAAAGTTCTCCGAAACTTCGGAGTCCTTCGGAGGATAAAACAAGTGTCAAATTCAATTTTTCGAACGGGTAAAAACACATCGAGAATTGGGACAACTGTCAAATTGTGTTGTCATTCATTCTTAGTTCGGGCCTCGAACGTATCATCCATCCGTAGGTGATACGGAGTAAGAAACGCCCGTAACTAAGGTCGAAACTACGGACTTCGTGCTTAAGGAGTAGACCCCCTGGTTTGGGTTTCCACCATATCGTTTTTATGAAGGCAATCTTATAATATTTTTTTCTACTATTTCATAATGTTGACACTGTGATGTATTAACATAGTGTCATAATTATGAGCTGTGAAGATTTTGTCCATACAATTATTCCACCTGTATTGTACATTATGAAATGCAATAAATAATTTATATGAAATATCTTATATTGATATTTGGTGGTTTGTACCTTGACTACCAGCTCATATTATTATTATACTGTTGGTGCCATTGTTCTGATGTATGTATGTGAGAACCAGAGCTCAAAAAAGTATTTACTGAGGCAATAACAATAATTGCGGGTTAGCAGACTTCACACGCCGTTGAACAAATCTCTCAGGCATGCAGGTTACCTCAGACGTAGAAATCAGAGGTGCTTGCCTTAGATTCAAACTCGACATATGTCACTAGGCAGCCCATGATCATATCACCAGACTATCATTTTGTATTTTGTCTGTGGTCTGGTGGTTCGTGTTTTGGACAACTGATTGAAGTTTTCGATTCGATTCTCTCACTCAAATATTTTATATGATGATCATAAGATGTTTGTGTTTGGGTGTTTCTTATATTATTAACAAAAAAGTATATAATATCAATTTTAAGGTACCCAAGCTCTACTTAGTTTTGGAGTAGATAGTGCTTAGTAAAACGTCCCAACTATTTACTAATTAGTATTGATTGGATAATTTCTATCGAGTATTTGAAGTGTCGGTAAAAGAGTTGCGCAATTAAAATGGCAATAGAATAGAATTATTTTACAAATATGGGTAATATGAGTACAATCGTTCTTAAGACACAATAGAGTCCAGCCACATTATACCATTCGGCATGCAAACATCAATATTATAATATAGCAGTACTGATGACAGATTGAGCCATAGAGTCCTGGGTCTGAAAATCTCGAAATGGAAATCGTAATGTAGGCAGACGAGCAGCCAGGTGGTTGGACGATATAAAAAAGACAGCAGGATCGACCTGGACTAGAATTGTCGCATAAAGATCTAATTGGAGATCCATGCAAGAGGCATATATCCAACAGTGAATGCAATTATTATGCTGAAGAAGAAGAAGAAGAATTGAGGTGTATAAGACAAACAATTGGTTTAAGTCTAGTTACTAAAGATAATATAGCAAATACTTGTTGGACAAGACACTGTTAGATTCATCTAGATTTTAGAGTCTAGATGAAAGTAACAGTATTTTATTTTTTGTATATATTAATTATGTATTTTATATATAAATATGTGTGTTATATATATATATATATGTATATTACTAGCTGCCCCCGCAAAAGTTGTTTTGCCATAAAAAAAAAATTAGGGGTATGAAAAATAGATGTTGGCCTATTCTCAGACCTCCCCGATAAGCACAAAAAATTTCATCAAAATCGGTCAAGCCGTTTCGGAGGAGTATGGCAACGAAAACTGTGACACGAGAATTTTATATATTAGAAGATATACATATATAGATAGATATATATTTATATATATATGTATACTGTAAAGTACTTATATGTAAGTATACTAAATAAACTTTTATAGTTTAGACAGTAAATGTCACGTTATACCTCTCACATCTACCATTGTAGTGCATCTACCATGATCGTCTCTGCACCACCTAAAGGTTGTCTGGTAGAGAATGCCTAAGGCATTAAGACCGCCTTTGTACACTTTTGTACATTAAGAATAAATAAATAAATAAATATTCCCAGTATTGCAATGACCTCCATTCGATACCTATAATGTCATAATAAAAATAATTCATTTGCAATCACATTTATTATTATTGTTAATTAATATGAACGTTATCACGACAAGGGTAATAATGTAGAATGTAGTGTAATTACACACCGCTTGAATGCACAGACCATTTGCTTTGACGTTATGTTATATAATACACTATACTTAAGGGGAATATAATATTCACAATGTTCAACAGTATTGCATTGCATCGTCGAATTCACACATCGAATTAATATTGTGTACGAATACTTGGATTATTGACACTCATTGTCGAATACCATAGTGATTGATATCCTTGGTATTGCAAGCGTCTATAGGCTACGGTAACCGCTTACCATCAGTGGGCCGTACGCTAGTGTGACACCTTAGTAGTAAAAAAATAAACTATAACTTTTTAGGAAAAGATAATCGACTTCAAGTATTGTGTGTAAAAAAAATCTATCGAGGTGAACTAATAATATAATAGCTTAATACCGCGAAACCTCGCGGATGACGTCACGGGGCATCCATTTATTGTAAACCAAACCTTCTCCAGAATATAACAAATACTTTTCTGAAAATCACATCAAAATCGGTTCAGCCAAACGTGAGATAATCGCGGAAAAACATAAATACATACATACAGGTCAAACTGAGAACATCCTTACTCCTTACTGTCCTAGTCTATTCCCAGCTAATGGTGGGGTCGGTTTCCAGTGTAACCAGATGCGGCTGAATATCAATATTTTACACGAAGCGACTGCCATGATGACCTCCACAACCCAATTTCCTGGATAATGCCGATATCCTTAGGATAGATGGGTTGTCAGGTTTTAGGCTTCTGACTATTGTCGTACATGTTCGTATGACAACACGGTTTTCACTATTATTTAGAGAATATCTGCCGGAATTATATTTATAGGTACAACACGCAAGTGCGTACATTGCACATGTGAAGCCAGGGTGATTCACTAGTTTATGACAAACCTACTTTTTTATCTACCACCTGCTACCGCGGAACAGTTTAAATAAAGAACTTAGAAAACAAACGATATAATTGTACCAAAACAGCCACGAAAAAGTAATGACGTCATTTGACGCGTAATCTAAAAGTAAATTAAAGTATTATGTTATCTTTCCGCGCAATTTGCAGGACTCCGAGACAGAAAGGTCACAATGACTCTCAAAATTAAAGGCTGGAAAATCACAACTTATAAATGAAATGGGTATATTTTATTTGTTCTTAATTACTCCCATTCAACCTATGTGCTAATAAAGATCTATAGAGGACTTAGAGAAAATTCGGGCAATTTTGCTTATTTACAGTGTTAAACTGCCTCATTAGTCCAACTGTCGTGAGCACGATTGCTACGTTAAGGCGGATACAGACATTGGAAGCATGCGCAGCGCACGCCGCTCATTGCACGCTTCGCAATGTGTGGACGTTAATATTCGTTGTGAGGCATTATTTTTACTCGATAAATGTATATCGAGGCGTACTTTGCGAACGTGCGCGGCGCATGCCTTGCAATATCTGTATACGCCTTTAGAGGTCTTGAGATCGAGTAGTAATATTCGAGTAATATCGAGTAGTAGTAATATTGGGATTTTCTGTGAAATATTCAGTACCAGCTCGGAGTATAGATTAGTGTTAATGGCAATACTCGCTTTCTACATGGGACCTAAACATACCGACGAACTGGAGGTGTACTTATGTACACCTCTGCCTAATCCTTTGAGAAATTCAAGTATAATCGTATGTTATGTTATTTGGAAAAGACTCAGGTTTTTTCTACTTTTGTAGATGTTTTTTTTATTAACACAAGACAAAACCATAAAGAGTTAATCTTCTGGGTTCCAAATCAGGAGAAACTCACTAAGTTAGCTTTCAATCGATTCGAGTCTTTTAGCACAAGGTTCCCGAAGACTTGACATACCAACATATTTACTTGGCCCAAATAAGAAACAGTAGGTACCTACATCATTAATCGAATTCCATTCTCGAAAAAAAAACAATAGAACAAAGAAATTTGCTCATTTCCCACTAGTCTAATTAATTAAATTCTGTAAGGTAATTCAAACGTAACATATATTTAGGAATAATTATTCTAATTGGACATTTATTATCTTCTTAATTAGAAATATAGACTAGATAAATAGCAATTAATACCTTGACCTCAATTCAGAATAGCTACTGGTTTCCAACTGTGTGAAAAATGCATTTATTTATTGGAACGAAGTTCCTTATCGCGCGTTGTGAAAGGGGGCTAGACGGAAAAAAATCTTACGAAAAGTTGTCACGATACTTTTTGCTTGTCAACAATATTTGAATTTCGAATTATTGAGTGAATGGCAATATTTTAATTTCGCGCGTTGTGAATTGTTGAGTGTATACAGGTGTTTTTATTTTTAATTATTAAATTTTAATGAAAGGAACTTCGTTCCATCCGGGTGTCCCTTGACACCTCTCAAGTTTTTATATTCTGCACAGTTTTAGTGCACTAAACTTCTTCTTCGGGGCGATTTGCAGTTTGCACAGATCTTTGCCAGTTACATAGTGTCATCAGGGCACCGCGTCTGCTCACACATTGAAAAGGATTAGGCTTTAGTCCACCACGCTGGCCACTAGGCCAGCACTAGCCCGCACTAGCGGGTTGACAGACTTCACACGCCGCCATCGAGAAAAATCTCTAAGGCAAGCAGGTTTCCTCACGATGTCTTCCTTCGCCATTTAAGCGAGCGATAATTAACTCAATCTTACCTAGCAGTAATAACAATTATATTACAGATTGCGGGCATTGGCCATGTTAACTCGTTTGGACTGATCTACAATGATTTTATGAACGAAACAGAATCCACTGCCAAATCTTTAACATCTGCACATGGAGTCTTTGCTATCATGTTAGCTATAGGAGGTGAGCTTTTAGAAATATTGAAGAAGATATATACAGAAGGCTTTTAATTAAGTCTTTTAAAAAAAAAAGATTATTTTGATACTTTATTATTTAAATTACCATCACCATGATCAACCCAATGCTTGGCATAGGTCTCTTCTCAGAATGATAAATTTATTGACACCTGAGAGAACATATTAATTATCTGTGCACTTTAGCCAAAGTAGACTAGAATTTTTTGGACGTTATTTTTCAAAAACAGCATTTTAATAGAAAATTATTCAAACTTCACCGCGGTCTAGCTTTATTAAATATGAATAAATACCATTTTTGTTTACAGGCATAATACTCAACAGTGTATCAAAAAGATTTTCATTAAGATTTGGAGGTTTAATAGGAGCGGTCCTCCTATCTTTAGGATCTTTCAGTACCATATTGATATCTAACACAAACCAACTTCCAATAACTTTTGGCGTGATGCAAGGAATTGGATTTGGAATGGTGGTACCAGTGTGCTACTCAACGTTAAACCACTACTTCTTGAGAAAAAGGACAACAGTAATGAGTATTTGTAAGGCTGTACAAGGAATAATATTAATGTGGTATCCTCAACTATTGAAGATGATAATGTCTTTGTACGGATTCAGAGGGACTCTGCTAATTGTTGCTGGGATTTCTTTACACACATTCCCTGGAATGCTTACAATGAAAATTGACAAGACAACCCATAAAAAAATAAGAACAGCAAGTATTTTGTATTTTGAAATATCTTTCTTCTAATATTTAAAGAATTGTTTATGAAATTGAATATGTATAAAATTTCACAGATGATTTAGAAAATGGGAACCGTCTTGAAAATGAAAACTTGTTGAGTAATAAAGCAAATAATCAAGATTCTATAACGTACAAGTCTACAACCAAGAACGTTCTTGAGAAACTTAGGTATGTATACCGTAGTTAGTTAGTATTGTAATGTTTTTTGTTAACCTTTATACTTTTAGTTCAGGGAATTAAGAAATAATTATGTAGTTACTGTTTTTGTTTCACCGTGCTTCTGATTTTATTTTACAGAAAAAAGCTGTTTGAATTACTTAATGTTAAGATCTTGAAAGATGCTGCTTACTGCAACATTTGTCTTGGACAGAGTTTCGTCAACTTCTCCGATCTCACTTTTTTTATTCTACAACCCATGCTGCTGTTCCAATATGGGTATGATAAGGTCAGTTTTATTTTAAATACGGGCCACTTTCCAGCAACGCCGTTGGTATGGTCTTATTCCCGCATCTTAAACCTTTTGTTGTTAAGTCTCATACTAGTGATCTTTTAAAAAACCTCAGATTCAATATCATCAATAAAAACAGTTATGTTTTTATTAATTATCAGCCTATGTTCGTCCACTGCTGGATGTAGACCTCTCCTAGTGAACGCCACAGGGCCCGATTTTCGGTTTTCCTTATCCAGTTAATGCCAGCTGCCTTCCAACACATACACTTAAAACCATCATTTGAAAATGTAGTGATGCTAACACAAATGAACTCAGCAGGAGAGTTCTGCCACCAACAATATGTTTCCTCATCTTGTTTTTGTGCTAATACATTGTTTTCTGTGTCCGTGTGTCTCTGCCAACTGAAAACCAGCACTGGGTATTAAATACGCCCAGTATAATGCTGAGCTGGTAACCCATTCGGGACAATGCCGACAGCACATCCTAGTGATCTTTGTTGTTTTTATATGTTCATTCCTTATTTTATCTGTGTGTTGCACGAACCTTGTCTGAATAAATGTATTTTACTTTCTTTCAGACTGAAGTAGCTATGTGCATTTCAATTTGTGCTGCAGCTGATGTCGCTGGCCGGTTTGCTCTGGCCCTCATGAGCAGCATGGCCCATATAAACACAAGAGTTCTGTACTACATTACAACGCTTCTTACATTTCTTATCAGATTGGGTAAGGGTATGGATTTTGATGTCAGTCGTTTAGTCCCTTATCTTATTTTCTATCTCTAAAACAATTATGTTTGTTTATTTTTGACCGTCTGTATTTGACATGAAGATAAAGTATTGTCTGCGTAACATTTGATTATTGTATAGATTTAATATTCTATCGTTCGATTCTTTGTCATTTTATTCAAAATAGAAATTTATAACTATGTTAGGTACCTTAAACTATCGGGATAAATGTTAAGCGACACTAAACACTACTACAAAAGATTCTTTTAAAATTTATATAAACACTGTATTGTACACCAAGTAGGTAACTAATTTATTAGAGCATTTTTTATTTGAAGACACACACAAGGTTACTAATTTTATCTTCAAGGCAGTTAAGTCAATGTCTAATACCTAGGCCACTAAGTATCTAGACATTAGTTACCTTTTGTTTTAAAAGAAACCATTTCAATTGCTTCCAGGCATGTTACAAGTTAGGCAATTTGTATGGATGGCAACAATAACAGGTGCGCTAGGGGTGCTCCGAGCGTGGTTGCACGTAGCCAGTCCCCTGCTGATCTCCAGTCACGTGGCCAATGAGGACTTCCCTGGCGCCTATGCACTCTCAATGCTGGCTGCCGGCACTGTTAACGTTACTTTTTCACCACTGATTGGTAAGATTTTTTTATATGGTGCGTTTTATGGGTGCTACGTTTTATCTCTTTCACGTTTCTTCTTTAATTTGACTTTCATTTTGATATCTGACTCTCACGAATATTAGACATTAAAATAAAACTACGTACTGTTTACGGATTTTATCGCGTTTAAGCGTCCATGGTCACGGGTAATCGAGTCAGCCGGTGACCATGAACAATTTTATATAAAAGAAGAAAAAGAAAATATAATTCATTTAAAACAAACATAATCCACACAAAAAAATACGTACTAACAGTACTATATATAGTCATCAGCAGAATCTAGGCTTAGTGTGGAGCAGTGCGTTTAAAAATTTCACAGCTCAGTAGAAGATGCTGCGTATTTCAATGTTGTCATTTTAATAGTGACTTATCAAAGATTAAAACTATACCTACCCAACCAATATTTAGAGTCGTATTTACATTCTCATGGATACCATCAGCCTCATATCTAACTCTTACCATCTAAGTGCCTTACTTTGAAATTAATTCCAAAACGCTTAGTAAACCACCATTACCCGTTTTGATGTCATTAAAGTGTGACGCCACTAAAGATAATACCCACTTAAGCTGTCTCTAAACTGAGGTTAAGAACGTTTTATGATAGAGGGGTGAGCAATACAATACAATGATGTTTACCCTGTATATGCTGTGGAGGTCAGACGAATTAGAAAGAAGGAAATTGATAGTAAGTGTGAAATGAAATGAAATTAAAATTTGTAGCGACATCTACCGCGCTACATAGAACTACGAAAGCCTGAATCGCGCAAGCAACATTCGCAACGAAGAGTTGCATATATACAACCACCCGACATCAACCGTCGAGCCGTGGCCCGCCAGGCATAACACCCGCCTGGTTGGAGGATCCTCCCTTTTCGTTGGAGGGGCAATACACCTCGCCTCTCCACACTGGTGACCCCGACGTGATGCCAGTGTCTCCACACTGGTGACCCCGACGGGATCCCAGTATCTCCACACTGGTGACCCCGAGCAGAACATCAGCGCAGCCTTCCGGAGACCAGCACCTTCGTCATCACCTTCCCCTCACAGCAGCCTTCAACAGCATCGAGCAGCGAGTCACACAGCCAGCCAGCACTCTTCCGGCTTCAACGGGCAGCCTGACCACATGCCTGCAGCAGACATGCAGCCTGGTCAGAACCCTCAGCCGACTTCAGCGACTTGGCACAGCACACTGCACTTCGGCCGGTCAACAAGCAGAGGCAGTCTCTCCTGGTCGACGCAGCAGTCAGCCACTACGCTTCGCTACGCTCCACTGCACTACCTCGACTCACTGAGGTCTACGCAACATCGCCCCGACTCACTGGGTACTCATCGCACTCACCGCTCACAGTCCCGACTCACTGCGGACTACGCGGCATCCGTTCCGACTCACTGGAACTCGCACTCCTGGCACTGGCAAGCTCTTCAGACGCACTGACCGCTGACTCATCTGGATCATCGACCTCCGGTCTCGGGGGGGAGTGATGTAGCGACATCTACCGCGCTACATAGAACTACGAAAGCCTGAATCGCGCAAGCAACATTCGCAACGAAGAGTTGCATATATACAACCGCCCGACATCAACCGTCGGGCCGTGGCCCGCCAGGCATAACACCCGCCTTGTTGGAGGATCCTCCCTTTTCGTTGGAGGGGCAATACACCTCGCCTCTCCACAAATTATTTTATTTCAGACAAACTTACATAATTTTTAAACGACTTCAAAAAGGAGGAGGTTCTATTATATATGTATAAACGTACCTACGATACAAGAGGAAATCCTAGTGTACCCCACACTAGGTTTTAAAAAAATGCAAAACATTTCTCCCATTACAACTAAGTGTAAGGAAAAAATTCAAGTTCAAAAGTCATAAAATGATTCGATAAGATTATTCTTTAACAGTCTTATAATGTAATTACTGAACATACTTTTTTTATAGGTGAAAAGGATTGATGGAATCTTATCTCTTTTTATGGACACATGTCATGATAAAATTGTCAAATGAACTTAAAATCGGTCACTTCACGCGACAAACGTACCTTTCCTATAGATAATCACAAAAGACACATGTATTAGATATAAATTATGTACACGAATTTGATATTTCAGAGGTGCGTGCCATGTTAAGATGCCTTTTCAATCTAGCGGCCAGTCTCAAAATGTACTCAGCGGCCAGTGTTATAGCTTATTAGCCGGTGCAACTTTAGCAGCGACGCCAAACGTGTAGTTCATGTCCATTGTTTCTGAAATTTCAAGTATAGCTTTTAACTTTTTTACTTAGGCTTTACAGACGCCTGTCATGGTCGCCACTTTCAAGGATCTGATCCCATGACTATAGGACAAGTTAAGGAAAGTGCGGATTTTAGTCGGTACGAGTCCCATGCACTGATCCAAGAGGATTTTCCGTATTATAAAATAATTTCATCCATTTCACCTTGATGAATGTCCACCACTGTGCGTTTCTCAAGAAACTTTTTACCACGCGCGATTGTTCTGTGGAATCTGACCTCTGTGGTCTAGCGGTTCGAGTGCTGACTGCTGCTCATGGGGTCGTGGGTTCGATTCCCACAGGACACAAATATTTGTGTGGATAAAACATGAGTATTTGTGTTTGTCTGGGTGTTTCCTATGTATTATAAGTAATACATACTTACAAAAAAAAAAAGTATATATGTATTATATCCATTGCCTAGTACCCCTAGTACAAGCTCTGCTTAGTTTGGGACTAGATGGTTTTGTGTAAAATAACCCAAAAATATTATTAGTATTATAATTACTAGGAGAGGTATTACCGGTACGACATGGCAACCTTCAAGAGCCTATTCTTTTCTCAAAGGCCGGAAACGCACTTGCAACCCTAACCTAACCTATTGTCTGAAATGTTTGCCTATTGATTTGAGTATTCCTTATCACTTATGAGTTTAATTTTTCTACAGGTTTGCTGAAGGACGTGTACCAAGATTATGTGCCAGCATTCTACGCTTTGACCTTATGCTGTATTCCTTGTCTCCTGTTCTGGCCTATAGAATATGTGACCAAAACGAAGTGAACCTGTTTTTGAATAAGGCTGTATAAAAAAAAAATATTATTGTACTGAGTCCGTATCACGTTCAGGCGATCGTTTATATGTTGTTAGACAGGGATCGCTCTAAATGTTAAATAGCCCCATCTCTGTCTCATATCCTAAAGATGACCGCGGTAAGACTATGTTGTGTTACGGACTCTGATAACGTTACGTTGCTGTTCAAATCAGTCAGACAAAATATTTCCTTATACCCAGGGATGTAAATGAGAAAATATCCTTATGCCTTTTTATTTTAGTGGACTTTTTACGAGTTCTTATAATAAAGATTATCGTGTAACAGAGATTGCATTTTAATGTTGCATTTTAATACGCAGTTATAGCTTGTTTATTTTAATGACTCCATCTTTAATTCAGTATATAATTAGCACCTAAGTTTATTTTGTTTTATTTTTTTTAAAGCAGTGTTTTGTTATTCTGTATGATGCATGTATTCTTCATTCTTTCCGTATTTAGTTTTTTAATTTAATTGAAGGTAAAATAATTCAGGTACCCAGTAAAATTTTATTTAATTGGTTAATTTACACGTAATTTATTCTACGTTCAAACATAAAATACAAAAATGCCTGTACCTATTCCCCAAAATGTTAGGCATTTATGTAGGTGTATACCTACAGTTCCTCAGTATGATTAAGACTCGTGTCCTATTACATGGGCAAGCCTATTTAATGGGCACAAATAGGAATTGTGCCCATTAACTGGGCACAAATCCTAACTCCGAGTTGCTACTGAGAATTTTATGATAACACGGCTCAACCCATTTGGGCAAAGTTGAAATTGTTGAAAACAAGCCCCTGGCAGCTCACCAGTGGTCTGGCATATAACTCAACTGGGACCTTTTTGATGCAGCCGTGGGGCACGCACCTCACCTTTTTCGAAATCATATGCGTATTAATAATTAATTATCACTCACTTAAACGATGAAGGAAAACATCGTGAGGAAACCTACATGCCTTAGAGAATCTCTCGACGGCGTGTGAAGCCAACCCGCATTAGGGCAGCGTGGTGGACTATAGCCAAATCTCTCTCATTCTGTGAGAGGAACCCGTGCCTGTGAGCCCGTGCCCGTGCCCGTGCGTGTGAGAGGAAGCTGTGGAACAGTATATGGGATCTTTCATTTTTTTTTTTTTATATTATCATGTGCATTTTGTCCATGACTGTGTCAATAAATATTTTCTTTCTTTAACTCGAGAATCGTACCGAGGACCTCTTGCTCTTACAACTAAACTAATGGGGCAGGCAATCTTTTAGGTTAAATTAAAACAAAACCACTAAATCATGACCCCGTCTTTGTCTTCGTCACGTAAGTAATCTTTTTCTTTCCATCATTCTATTTACGCAGATCTTACCAAGTCTCAGGTAAAATATATCGGGTAATTTTTCAGTGTTACGTATATTACGTGAGCTCGCCCAAGAGCTCTCATTATTAACCCTTAACGTGCGGAGTGCTTTAGAAAAACCCTCGGCCAACCTTGGGCAGCATCAATCTTTCTGACGCGTCCTTATAACATTTTATTTCTGGTTAATCGGTTTTAAACGTGGGTAAATTTTGGTTAGGTTAGAAGTTTATATTTGGTTATGTTAACGATATTTGGCTATCGGTAATACATAATCAAGCCTGTATTTCCCGAAGGGTTAGGCAGATGTGTACATAAATACACCGACACTTCACCGTTATGTTTAGGTCCCATGTAATAGGGGTGTAGTCTATTGTCATTAACCGGGCACAATATATTCAAATTCGGTGTTGCTACTGAGAATTTCATAGAAAAACCCAATAACAATGCTTGACTCCTAGCGTGGCAATCGCGATTACGAGTTTTATCATTAAACGTTTTATGACAGCTTTGAGTATTTGTTGTTTTTTTAATTCGTGACTTACACAAATATCTTGCTGATCTGGTATCGTCGTGCGACGGGTCGTTGAGCTCCCTAAATAATGGTTGAGCTACACGATGACTGCTTTATGCGTCAGTTAAGACTGGTAAGCTGCTATGGCTCTTTCTTCAAAAGTTCAGTTTATTTGCCTACATTATAAAACACATATAATATCTGATAAGCATTGAATATTGTTACTGACTAGACTTTAAAAGAGACAATGATTCTCTGAGTTTTTTTCGCCGTTTCTTCTTAATTAAGAAATGCCGGCGCCTTCCAGTGTTAATTAAATATGGACTTTTAAAACTGTCTTTAAAAGAAATAAATTAATATATTTTATGATAAATTAATGAAGGAGTTGAAGGATAGTGTGTGCTTTTTTATTCATAATTGCTTAAAAGAACTACTGAAAACATACAAACAATACAAACATACTCGGTCTATCTTGAAATGTATGGACGAATCAGCTAAAAGAGGAACAGTAAAATTTATTCATAGGTTCCTCGCAACTTAGTTTGCATTTTCCTATCAGATTGAAATAAACAGTATGTGCTCAGCATTTTATTTTAATATCGCCTCGTATAGGAAAATTGTTGCATTGCAGTTTTGCATAATCATTTTTAATCTATTGCCTTCATAGTTTTTGCTGAAGTTTGTTCTAGTTTCAGCTGTGGAATAGATTATGCAGAATGTTGCATATTAATCAGGAATGGACGGTGAATATTGGATGTTTCAATTTTTTTGTTTAATAATTCATTTTAGAGTAACAAACAGCTTGTGTTTTTATAAGAGTCAATTTTTTGCGTAGATATTTACTGTTATGGAATTTAATGCAGTTTATAATGAATGAAAAAGAATCACATTATTCATATGCATAAGCAGTGATAGCCTAGTGGTATAACCATTGGACTGCCAAGTCGAAGGTCTCGAGTTCAAACCCAAGGCACGCACCTCTGACTTTTCGAATTCATGTGCGTATTAATAATTAATTATCACTCGCTTTAAACGGTGAAGGAAAACATCGTGAGGAAACCTGCATACCTTAGAGATTTTTCTGGACGGTTTGTGAAGTCTGCCAACCCGCACTAGGCCAGCGTGGTGGACTATAGCCTAATCCCTCTCAATATGAGAGGAGACCCGTGTTCAGCAGTGGGACAGTATATGTATATTTTACTTATTTTTTTATATTAGGAGATCTGTGTGCTTGTTTGTCACAATGGAATCATGCAATATGTGTCAAAACGCAGGTATTGCAAGCTGCTACACATCAAACCCTTTGACGAGTAATTATTTAAATCAGAATATGTGTAAATATGCAGATTTCGTTCGCTACCTGTATACCAATCTCTTTTGTTGAAAGCGTTGTCGCGTTGTCATCTGGAGGCCTCAGTTGTTAAGTCTCTATTTGTTACATGTAACCGCTAGATTTCAGCGTAGGTATATTTATTAATTTTGACATTACGTAAGCAGATGCTTACGTAATGTCAAAATTCGGATGTCAGAGTTCAAATCATATTAAATCCACATGTACTTAGATAAGTACATGTGGATTTAATATGATTTGAACTAATAAGGGCTTTCTAATTAAGTTTAGACCAGCCTCAGTGTTAGGATTGTAAGGTTGATTCTGTTAGGTAATAAACTAATCTGCAATCAGTTGTGTCCTTAAAGGATTTTGAAAAATAAGACATATTTCCTATGCGTTAAGGTCGTTTTCTGGTTTTTATGTACATTGTAATCCGCTCTCAACTTCTAAGCACGTTAGGAGTGCATTAAGCCGATATTCGGTTTAATGTGAGCCTTGACGATAGCTAACTTGATTAAGCTAAGCTCCTCCGAATATTCTGAAACTGGAAAGTTTCTAATTCTATACCAAACTAGATTATGGATGTAATTTCTGAACAGGTAAAGGGGATCTCGTGTAATTTGAGGGGTAGTTCAGCAATTTATGTATTTACCAGCTCTGTAACACAGTGTTACCACGATGAAATGGAAAAGTAAATCTAAGCAAGTCTGTAACCACAGTGTTACCCATATAGCAATTAAAAAGTAAATCTAAGCATCATTAAAATTTTGTTTTAATAATTTTACCGCTATATAGGTATACGAGTAAATGACCCTGTAAAATGAAAGAGGAATAGTTGGCAGTATGAGGGTCAAAGTCTAATGCTAACACAACATTTGCTCGCGGAGCACTGGCAACCTTGCTCACCGTTAGTAACACAACACAGCTCAAAGCTGGAAAATAACAATAACAGGTGAAAATTGATTTAATAAGAAAATATTTTTGGCATAATTTTAGTATCTGGAACGAGGTAGGATGGGTCCATCTGATATTCAGACAAATTAAAATTGACGTAGGGTTGGCAACAAACAACAAATAAATAACATTTTGAGTAAGATGCGGAAATATTTTTAGACTACACGTCAAAAAGGTGAAGGAATCAGAGTTTAAATTATAATGACGAAATCAATAGGAATAGAAAATCTTTCAGTCAAAAACAGCATATCAAAAGTGGTTACATTTCTTCAACTTGTACTAGGAGATCAAAGCTATTTTACAGTGTTCTTCTTTTCGTTTCGATGGTACTTGAATCTCTAATTAATATAAAACAATTTAGCTACCTGTTTTTTTTTTCTCCAGGTTTATAGGTACCTGTTAATGATACGAGTACATCCATGTTAATAGTGCAGACGCCAGCAGGTCAAGCTCCAAAACTGTCAAACTTTCCCAATTTAATATCAACATTACATTTTTGTATTAAAGTTGAAAATAAATCAAAGAAATTTGACAGATTGTGGTAGCTTGATGTTGGTTGCTGGCCTCTGAACATTGCAACGTTGCGAAGCCAAAACGGGTCGCTAGTACTATATAATATTACTTGAGCCCAGGAGGCGACGTCAATTACGGCATCAGTGGCGTTCTTGATGTCCTCAAAGGTGTACGGACATTTTGCCCACTCCATCTGATCTCCCAATCCGCCAAGTTATGTTTGCAGCGGCCTACTTGAGTGCGTCGCTAGTTGGTTGAGTACTCTCCATACAGTCCACTACAGGTCAAGTCCCAGTTTACACCATCAATATAATGAAGATTTTCCTCTTACACATTAAAATTTTCATTTGCATACCTACTTAGAGTACAAATTTTGAGATTGTACGACCTCTGTGTATTTCCGGTCATTGGTCCGACTAAATATTTCTATGAACTAACTTACAGCGCCATCTAGTGTTAGAAATCTAAAGATTTACTTGTAAAGTGTATTTAAAAGATACCAAAAATAAATAATAATGCTACCATTTATTTTATGTTTCTCTCCCTTTTTTATAGTACAGAAGTAGACAAAAAAGTATGTTGGACTCGACAGTTAGGTATAACTATCCATTTGTCATGGTCGTGGCGAATTTCGCGGATCCCATGGCCATGACCATAGGGCAAATGAAGGCAGGTGCGGTTTTAAGTCGAGTACGACATACCCAGAAACATCCCCGGATGGCCAACAATCCATGAGGATTTTCCGGACTATTAAAATAAAACAAAAAGTATACTACTCAATACGAGCCCTACAAGTTAAAAACTTACCGGTATAGTTTTATTTATGACATACTTAATATTAAATGTTAATATCAAACGACATACAAGAATAATGCAGCAATCTAAACGAATAGGTACCTACAGAACAATGATTTATGTATACTAAAATGCAAATAAAAATGAAGATTTGACAAATCAAAATAAGCTACTGAACTTTTCTTACATGGACACATTTATTTCTTAAAAAATTATGATGTGTCTATGTTATTTATAGAGATTATTTATATCAAAATGTAATTTGATTTTTATATCATACTTAGCATTAAATATCAATGGACATACAAGAATAATACCAGAAATATAAATGAATACCTACAGAAAAATTATATTAAAATGCAAATATATAAATGTAGATTTGACAAATATAGGCTACTCAATAAAACTATGATTAAGAATCAAAGAAATAGTATAATATTATTCTTACATTGATACATTTATTTCTTAAAAATTTATGATGTGTCTGTGTTAGTTAGTGTGATTCTGTATATCAAATTCTAATTTTATTTTTATATCCCATAATAAAATTTTTGATCATTATATTTTAATATATTAGTCATAAAATTGCAAACAATAAACGAATCGTGTTTTATTTTACAACTAAATATTTAGATCTCTCTGTTAACAACTCATGTTTGTACCTAATATGTCAATGATTTTATAAATTACTAGCGGACCCTATAGACGTTCTCCTTCAAGATCCAGCCGTTTAGTTGCAGTATAGATAAATACAATATCAAGAAAATAACCTAGACACCGACTGCAGCGCCATCTCTGATTTGTGAATCTAAACCTACCAGGGCGCCACCCAAACGCATACAAAAAAAAACATTCACATTGGTCCAGCCGTTTAGGAGGAGGTCAGTGTACACGTGTACAGTAGAATTATGTAAATAAAGATGATAAGATGATTTATTTATTTATATACGCTTTATTGCACACCAGAACACAATCACAAAAATAAAAAAGCCACATAAAGAGTTGGTACAATGGGCGGTATTATCGCACAAGGCGATCACTTCCAGACAACCTTTGGATGGACTGAAGGAAAGGAAACACATTGGGTAGTTTAGGCGTACTAAAATTGAAAATTAATTATTATTTTAGTATGTAAGAAATAAGAATAAATAAATATATACTCATAAATATATAGGTACTTACATATTAAATATATATATATATACTAGCTTTTACCCGCGACTTCGTACGCCTAGACTTAGTAACACAATTGTTTTCGGATTTTATTCATTGGATAAGGAGTACTCAATGTTAGGGAAATTCCCGCTTTGTTCCGAAAAAAGAAGTATTCAATATGCCAGCGCCAATCACAAACTATTAGTACCAACATTTCATTTAAATCCCGTAAGTAGGTCTCCTACATAAGTTTTCTGTGAATTATCACATAATTTATATCATATCATATCGGTAAAGCCGTTCTTGAGTTATAAATAGTGTAACTAACACGACTTTCTTTTATATATATATATATATATATATAAATATTATTATTCAATCTATAATAAATTGTTCGAACAAAAGCTTAAATCTCAAATTAAATCTTATGTACAAGTTTCGTTATAGTTTGCGAAGTTGTCATTGTGGCGACATAATCTATGCTTTTAAAGATTAAAATATTATTTTTTATTATAATCTTTTGAGTTGAGCGATCAATTTGGATCATCTAGAGATGTTGTAATTTATAAAAGCTGGTTATACACTAATTTTAATGAGAGACATATGCTAGCAATGTCATGGGTACAAAAATTAAATTAAGTAATTTAAAAACCCTCTATATAAGTATATTTATAGTCTCGCGTCTATGAAATCGTTTATAAGGTTTCATATTTATAAGGTTATTAACGAAAGTTATTTAGGACAATTGCCCAGAACAATTACAAAATCGAAAAAAACAGTACTTTTATTAGACAGTATTTTATATTATTTATTGAAATTTGGATAAGAAATCCGTCGATTTAGATAATATGAAACATTTCTCATTATTTGAGAAAAATAGCTAAACTGAAATACTGAAATACGCGACTGCTACTCTAGAGGTCCTGGGTTCGATTCCCAGGTCGAGCTAAGTGTTTCTATGAAATTTTCAGTAGCAGCTCGGAGTTTCGATTTGTGCCCAGTGTATAGCAGTAGGCTCGCTCCCTGTTACATGGGACTTAAACATACCAGCGAACTGCTGGTGTACATTAATACACCTCTACCTAACCCTTCGGGAATACAGAAGTGACAGTATGTTTGTTATGCAGTTGAAACTATTTTGCATAATCTACTATATTACTTCTCAGCAAAGTAAAAGTAAAATAAGCTAGACAAAATATTCCACAGTACGTGCAATCATAACTTGTGACGTTGTAAAGACCTACTTTGTATTGTGACGCTATGCGATCCCGGGCGAGCTGTATCGACCGCGCGGCCTCGGTACAGCGAAGTCATCCGTCGGGACCGCCAGTGGTATTGTCAGCTCAATTTGTCTGATAGTACGACGTGACATCTAAATTCATACAATACTGGCTTAAATGTGTAATGGGACACAATATGACGTAATTACATGGAGCTATTCAATAATACTCAGCTAGGAAATGCCGGAGCCATCTAGCTCAAAAAAAAAATTGACATGTAAAAGTGTCTTTAAAAGATCTATTTACAGAAATTTAAAAAAAAACTTTTGTGTTTGGGGCACAAAGTTTAAGAATTACAACAAATATAAACACAATATGATGTCTAATAAATAATTAATTATCACTTGCTTAAACGGTGAAGGAAAACATCGTGAGGAAACCTGCATACCTTAGAGATTTTTCTCGACGGTTTGTGAACTCTGCCAACCCGCACTACGCCAGCGTGGTGGACTATAGCCTAATCCGTCTATCAATATGAGAGGAGACCCGTGCCCAGCAGTGGGACAATATATGGGTTGATGATGAATGTCGTTATCACGCCGATATTCTTAGAGAGCTGAGGTAGAACTGTACTCTCTAGCCTAACGAGGAAGTTAACAGGTTTTGATCACTATAGAATCTGTGAATTATTTTGAATGGAAACCTCTACCGGTCAGTTGAGGAACTAGGTTTTCCATACAATTATGGGGTTCAACGGCCCCGAAGAAGTTAGTGGGATGGAGCGTCCGACTCAGTGTGCGACCAAGTGGTGCACAGGATCGTGTTCCATTGACGATCATGGAGTCCCTACCGTATGGTTTTAGTCGGTAGAAAGAAGCTTTTAGTTTGTAGAAGAAGGTTTTAGTACCTATGTAGCATTAAATAACTGTTTTATTCTCCCAACATGGTGCACAATAAAGTGGTAATATTCATATAACTTTACAAATAAAACCAGGATTAATAATTTTTAACTAACCTAATCTAACTCAAAATATTTCTAAATGACTCTGAGAAACTCTAATAAACTGACTATAAATAAAATCCTATGAAACATAACTGGCCATATACAAAGTCATATTTAAACATAGAATTCGATAGCTCTTTACTTTTTAACAGAACGAGATAAGAGTACTTAGTAGGTGCCAAATCGACGCGCACATTTTATGTCAAGTACGTACTTACTTTGTTCGTTACCAACAAAATACATGTCTTGGAACGTTTGAAAGGAACAGTTGTAATGTTCAAAGGAATTTTTGGTCTTCAGAGGCAGGTAGGTACCTAATAAAAATGTAAAACATTAACTGGTAATACATATATACAATCACCCCTTTTTCCCATAGGGGTAAGTAGAAACTAAAGAACGTCACTTAAATGGTAATAATTATGTATGTTAAAGCTCTTTTTAAAGAAAATAATTTCCATTAAATTCTCAATAACAGTGCTCAATCTAGGAATAGAAACCAGGAGCTTCGAACACAGTCGCGATAACAATCACGAGACAAACTAAGAAGTTTAACGCAATAATTATTAAGTGAGGTCGGGCATAGTGGGAGTAATTCCGCTCAAATTGGAGCTGCCCGACTGGGAAAGTAATGCCTTGCAGTAAAATCGAAGTGAAATAACACTGCTTTGAACTGCGTTACGCTGCTTACGGCGAGCAATATTGCAAGTGCTCCGCCAGGAAACGTTGTGTTGGCAGTGGGGGGATTTTGACCCTTACTGCAATCCAACTATTCCTCTTTTGGTATACAGGGTCTGCAACGCAAGTGATACTCCTGGTATTACAAGCGTAAAGACCATGATTACCGTAGCTTATAGACGCTTGCAACATCACGATCAGGTGGGACGTATGCATGTTTGCTACCTTAGTGGTATTCAAAAATAATATTGATATACAACTTTATTTGAAGCGCTCCGGATACCTAACCAGGAGTTTTACATATTGGCGGGAAATATTTCACGTACGAAGATAAATTGCCGTGTGAACCTAGCCTTATCGTAGAGACCACTACGATAAGGCTAGGTTCACACGGCAATTTACTGTACGTTTTTTTGCGAGATAAATGATATTAATACTGAATAAGTGGCGCATACGTTGAGTATAGACCCGTTCACACGTCGTTTTTACTGCAAAAAATCGAACATTGCTAAATATGTTATCCCTACTAATACTATGAATGCGAAAGTAACTCTGCCTGTCACGCTTTCGCGCCTAAACCCGTGTACCGATTTTGATGAAATTTGGTATAGAGATAAATTAGACCTTGGAGAAGGAAATAGCTAGCTTTTGTCTCAAAAAGCTCTTTCGGATGTGGGTGAAACAGCTGGACAACAGCCACTGGAGTTGTGAAGCAAATCGAATAAACTTTTAACGTGTTTAATCAGCGGCGCATAGTGGATCCATCAGACGTGCCAACACAATCTGATCGTTATATTATGACAACTGTGGCTATTCGTTTTCACACAAAGAAAAATGTACCTATCGTGTGAATAGGCCGTCGTTATCACGATTTACTTAAGTCGAATATTGTAAAAAACGTGCGGCGTATTACTGTGTGAACCCACCCTAATGGGGCACCAAAAACAACGTTGAAATTAAAATGTAAATAAATTAGATGTGACGGCTAAAGGTAGAATAGTCCTTAGAATATTAATTCTTGGAAAGAAAAGGAAAAAAGAAAAGCCTGCGCTTTTGTCCAGCTGCGGGACAAACCGGGCATATCGAAAAAAAAAGCTTTATTTTATCACCTTAAGGGCTAAAGGCCAATTATTACTAAGGCACAAGCTCCTCTATAACCAATAAAGAAATTTCTCTCTTTTCTCTCTCTAACTCTTTTTTCCAACCGATCTGCAACGTTAAGTTGCGCTCGCTGTGGTTGATGATTGATGATAGTTTTGTCATAGGCCAGAGTAGTTGTCTCTTTGTTCCTGGAATAGAGTGACAGGGTCGTCGAGGTAAACTACTTCGAACAGTGAACTGCTACTCTGAGAGGTAGTATACTAAAAATGTATAACTTACTATAGCCATGCGTACAGTCAGCAACAACAGTCACTGAACATGTTGCAATCTTCAATATAATTTTAATGCGAAATAATTACATAGATGACCATCAAATATTTAGGTTATCTTAACAGAAAAAACTTCTTGTCAAGTCTTGGAGGTGTGATGTTTTCAAAATGTAGGTGTGTTCAGCGACTTTCGTTGCTGACCATACCAACAATTTAAAATGATATCTTTGATATTTTTGTCGCAAATTTAGCAGCCATACCCTAAAATCGTACGTCATAAGTTTTTTGCTCGTAAAACTACCGAAGTGCCATTCTGCAAACAGAATCCAAATTGAGATATTCTGTGTTCCACGCAGGCGATAACACGGCAATACAAGTTTGTTCCCGAACTTATAAAAGAGTTTATAATAAAATTCGAACTGTTTCAAGTTATAAAAGAATTTATAACTGAATAATCCTTCGATCAGGTAAGAATGGTAAACTGGTGCTTAATGCTATGACCTCAAAAGTAATTTAAAAGAGTTTTTAAGGAAATAATAATCTTGCTTTGACTTTAACAGTTCTGTGTTCTTTCGAATACCCAATAAACATCTAAATTCCTTTGAAAGTTGAGTAAGTTACAAGTTATTCAAACTGCAGAGCGTAATATTACTTACCCGCCACAACACAAAGTCTACTTTAGAACTTTACAGATAGTATTTAATGTGACCACAGATTTAAGGCGAGGGAGCCTCATGTGCAGTGCGGTTTTTAGTCAAGTCTTGTCATACTCCGCACCTCAGCTGACGGCAGAAGATCAATAAGGACTTCATAAATCCTTAAAAAAGAAAAAGTTAAACGTAGAAGAAATTACTGACTTATATTCTTCTTGTTCGTGATGATGGTACGAATACTAAATGCTGTTCGCCCAGTATTTTGCCACTTCCACAGCGTCGTCAGTAGCTACGCAGGGGTCGATTTGATTGCAAGATTTGGGACACAAAGGACAGCACAAGAGGTGTGACATGGTTTGCGACACAGCTCCACATCCGCACCCTGTATCTGTTTTATCGTTTACCTACTAGACTTATTAGTCTAGTAGTACCTACTAATACTACTACCCTACTGGGCTCAAGTAATATACTTTATAATTACCTAATAATGTATTTACCATCGACACGAAAAGAAGAAGTCTAATGGCAAGTTCGACTATTGAGCTACAACTCCTGTCTATGAAACCTACGTTAAGCAGTGTTATTTTTTTCTATGTGATTCTTTACATATCAGAGTACGTATTTGTATCCAATTAATAGCAGTATGGTCGGCCCCGCTCATTGGGCTATAGCCAAATAGGCTTATCTACATGGGACCCAAAACCGGCAACCTGTAGGTGTAGAGTAAGTAGTACCTGCTAACCTTTTCGGGAGTAAATGCATATCAAAAATACAATTGCTATTCCTTTATCATTTCTTCATAACAAGCAAAATCATTGTAATGCCTAAAGCTACTGACCGAAATAACTTCAATAAAACCAACTTACATACTCAAATACAATATATTCCCAATCTTATACTGGTATAAATGTACTTTTTCTCACGCCTTGTAGTTCGTGACAAAGATTTCCTTTGTTATTCACGTTCGGTCCAGTGACCACGTAGAAACTGTGAGGTAAATGGCTATTTTCTGCCAAGTTGAACAAAGCTCGTGCAAAATGCTTGTACTCTCGGAATGCTTGGCTCTTTCACTGGTTATATCTTCTTTAGCGGTGTCATGTTTACTAGTAATACTTATTAGCAGAGACACAAACAATATTGTTTTAAATAAATCATCATCATCAGCCTATATTTAGTCCACTGCTGGACGTAGGCCTCCCTTAATGTGCGCCAATTCACCCTGTCCTCGGCTATTCGCATCCAGCTTCATCTTGCCGGAGGGCGTCCTACTTTTAAATAAAAATCATTAACTTAATCCAAGCCTTATAAGTGATAAATGATATTTGCTTCTGTTATATTATAATACTCACAGTTCAATGTTTTGACATTCACTCGGCAAACCATGTTGTTAAGATTGTATATGATATTTTTTCCAGAAAACGACGAATTAAGTTGGTAGGAGTGAAAGAACTCTTAAAAATAAGCTACAAAAGAAAATCGGCCAATACACCCGATTCAAATACCAGGATGGCAGAAAATTAAACAGGTCTCCAGCCCACTTGATACTTCGTCAAAAAGTAAGTGGTTCTCGCAACAAATCGTTGAGTCGGCGTAAATCAACACTGCTGCTATGTTTTCCTAGTACTTTCAAACTGAGTAGCTCCAACAATTTGATGATATTGTTTGGGATTGCCGCCAAGTTATCTTATTTATAAATAAGTGTTAAATTTTGTTTTCGTAGAAATTGATTGTATCTTGGGGAGTCTAGAAACTTCCTGTTTATTGTTTTGTTCGTATTTTCGGTCGTGATGCGACTTCATTATATTTATATAGTTATTTTGGAGTCATTATTAGGGCACACTGAACTTATGCTTTTTGTGCATTATAAAAAGATACATTATGCTCAATCCTCACGTGTGTGGTGGGTTGACTGGAGCCTACATTATAATTCTTCTTTTCGTGTCTATGGTAATACTTATTAGTTATAATTACATGAACCCAGTAGGAGACCACGTTAATTGCATTACCTAATAAATTACTGGCCTAGTGCGGGTTGGCAGACTTCACAAACCGTCGAGGAAAATCTCTAAGGTACCTACCTATGCAGGTTTCCTCACGATGTTTTCCTTCACCGTTTAGCAAGTGATAATTAATTATTAATACGCACATGAATTCGAAAAAGCCAGAGGTGCGTGCCTTGGGTTCGAACTCGAGACCTTCGACTTGGCAGTCCAATCGTCATAACACTAGGCTATCACAAGCTTACTTAAATTACACTTACTTACAATTAAATAAAACCTTGTTTCGTTAACTACAAAAACATGACATGTTAAACCCACGAAGGTTTGGGTCGTTTGGGTAGATCAATCTTTAGTACTGAAATCTACTTTTTACATAACTAGCTGGGCCGGCAGACGTTGTCTTGCAACCCCATTGCAGCGCCACCTACCGGATCCCAATGAAAGAATCTAAACCATAAAGGGACTCACTCAAATACACACAAAAAATTTCATTAAAATCGGTCAAGCCGTTATTGAGTTTTGGCGAGACTAACGTAGGTAGCAATTGATTATTATAATTGTATATTTTTTTATGAAGATGTAGGTAAATGCATTGAATAATCTGAGGAAAAATTGCTGTACTACCTACTAGTGCCATCTCTCGAAATTTTCCGAAACTAAATTAGTCGCGCCATCTAGTAGCTGCAATAAATACTACAAGGAAACAGAAATCTGTGGAGAGCTTTCGCAGTTCACGTTTCTCGCGAACAAAAGCAGTTACAGAGATTGCTCATAGATGACGCTGCATTAAATTTAATAATTTATTGTGAAGTATGCAAGAATCGTAGCAAGTGGCGTTCTTTAGTTTCTGCCTACCCCTATGGGAAAAAGGCATGAGTGTATGTATGTATGTAATTTATTGTAACAGCATAAACAATCATTCATTTATGAAGTTAATACCTTAAAAATTAATACCTTTCTAAATTTCTGCACCGTAGCTAACCCCATTTTTGTTCTGTTCCGATATTATGTCCATCCAAAGGTTGCCTGGAAGAAATCGTTGTTCGCGATAAGGACGCCCATTTTATATTCTAAATTAAGTTGTGTCCTGATATATTGTATTTTAATAGGTGTAGGTACTACAATAAAGTATATAGGTATAAATAAATACAATTCAAAATTATAAAGATCGCATGTGGACCGCTAAGTAGGTATCTATTAATAAGTCAATTAGTTGATCTTGTCTTACCTTTGCCCGTTTATTTTGCAGTTTAATACCTACCACACTTTACTTAGGCATAAAAATAGAAAAATATAATAAAAAACTATTTATAAAGGGATCTCTCCGAATCACAAGAATATCGCCATGAAAAGTATTTTGCATGAAAAACTTCGTCACAACTTTGCAGTTAGGTAACTTGCTCGTGTGTAAAAACGGAGCAATAAAATATTCTTCTAGCTATCATATTTCGCTGAATTCTGAAAACCACGCGACTGAAGCCACGCGAAGTTGGTGCTAAGCCTAAAAATAATCTGAATATTATGTAGCTACTTACTTGTATGTCGCTAACCGCCTATACACGGTTCAATACTTTGACATACCTATTAAACATTATGTAAGTATTAAAAGTATTTCGTAAAATGGTGTTGAAAAATTACCATGCTAATGTAAAACTATGTGGGTAGAGGCATTGTACCACAAATTTCGGAAATATCTAATTACCTATCACATTATATAATCAATGTAAGTATGATTTTTTTTTAAATGATGAAAAACTACATCTCAATCATCTTTCAAAATTACTATTTATTTTCAGTGCGTTTCTTATATTTAAAATAAATAATAATATTATGAAGAAAATAATTTAACTGACTGACTGACTCACTGAATGTCCTAATGACGGCTGATATCGTAAGCTACGTAAGGTTTCGCACACCGATCCGAATCTGTCAAATGCCAAATTTCACACTCCTTCGTGCACGCAGTATTTAAGCGTATATAAACGGGGTATAAAGTTTTCTGTATGCGTATAGTATATATGTAAAAAAACGAGATTGTCGCGGTAAACCCGTGACGTAGTAGTTTACCACAATTCTTGTATAAAATAAATAAATTTCATCTCAACAACAAATAAAGTACACGTTGATGCCAACTGTGTTGCCGACTACGATATGTTACTCACATACTTACACTTTGTGCCTTAAACTTTGTTCCCTCAGTAATATAGCTAACAGCATATATGTTCGGAATCACAATTAAGCTATTATATTATTTTGAAATAAAACTACTTTTTACGGATTTTATCGCGTACTTATATTGATATTATTAATCCCGACGTTTCGGACCCTTTACAGCGTCCATGGTCACGGGTAGACCTGACGCTATAAAGGATTAATAATATCAATATACGCGATAAAATCCGTAAAAAGTAGTTTTATTTCAATGTATAATATTCGCGTAAATGTCAGAAATCAATATATTATATTATTATTATCGGTCAGAAGTTACCTTCGTTTATTTATGGCTAAAATAATTTAACATTGTTTTTATAGATTTGGAAACCACAGGACGAGTAGAAATATTTGACATATCTTGAAAGGATGGCACCAAAATCTGCCCAAATGATGTACCGAGGGTACACTTATTGGAAAAAATACCCTGTGTTACGCTGGTTAAAACTATAGTCATACTTTTTTTATGTTCACTAGGGGATGAGAAAAAATTACTTTAAATTTGAAAAAACGCACGCCATTTTAACACACTAGTATCAGTTTCATAGTGTTTTTATAGTAATAACTGTCAACTTGATAGCTATCTGCTATCAGTGTCAGTTTTGGAATTCAAACGCACGCCATTTTAGAACTTTATTAACAGTTTCATAATAAAAACTGTCAACTTGATAGTTGTCATGTACCTCAGGTACAAATTTGGGCTGAGTTGTATGGAATTTTGATGACCTCCTTTGGGGACTTTGAAAGACTCGCATAATGAACCCTCCGAATGATAGAGCAAGCGATTAGGGAGCTATACATACTTAGGTAGGTAAGTTTAAGGGATATAATTATAAAAATCTTACGTCCGCTTTTTGAGGCAACGATTGAGTACGTCTAATATACTACGTATATCCCACTAAAAAAAACTTTATCTATATTTGAAAGGCTTGTATCTACTGCAAGCCTCGATATTAAAGCGACCTATTTACTAATTGGTTGCAAATTGCCATTTTCCAATATTCTCAAACCCGCCCGCCAATCTATTTCACGGTGTATTTGCTACACGGGCTGAGCAGGATTGGATTTGACATTAAACAAATTAATTCCACTTAGAAAACGATTAGATCTCACCTGATTATTATGTAAGGGTTTTGAATATCTCAACTGAAGGCTAGATTTTCTGATTCATTCGGATTACACTGTCTGATTCTTTCGGCTTTCGATTAAATCACCATCATCAACCCATATACTGTCCCACTGCTGGGCATGGGTCTCCTCTCACAGATTGAGGGCTTAGGCTATAGTCCACCACGCTGGCCTAATGCGGGTTGGCAGACTTCATACGCCTTTTAAGCGAATGATAATTAATTATTAATACGCACATGATTTCGAAAAGTCAGAGTAAGTGCCCTGTCAAAATCGAACTCGAGACCTTCGACTTGGCAGTCCAATCACTGCATTTCGATTAAATGTGTCACTATAATTAAATTCGATTAAGTTTCAAACTTAAGGCGGAATATGTGAGAAATTAGGAAATAACTCAAGAATGTTTCTTGCCGGTTCTTCTCTATTCGTCATCAACCCATTACTGTCCCACTGCTGGGCACGGGTCTCCTCTCATATTGAGAGGGATTAGGCTATAGTCCACCACGCTGGCCTAGTGCGGGTTGGCAGACTTCACAAACCGTCGAGAAAAATCTCTAAGGTATGCAGGTTTCCTCACGATGTTTTCCTTCACCGTTTAAGCGAGTGATAATTAATTATTAATACGCACATGAATTCGAAAAGTCAGAGGTGCGTGCCTTTGGTTCGAACTCGAGACCTTCGACTTGGCAGTCCAATGGTCATACCACTAGGCTATCACTGCTTCTGTTCTTCTCTATAGAAAACGATTAATTTGGAACCGTGCACCTAGACTCGACATTTCATAAGAGCCTGTATTATGGTTTATATGAATATTAAACTATTTTGATTTTGAATCTTTCAGATAAAAATGAGGTTTACTTTACGAAACAAACTCAGAGAATCATAGTCTCTTTTAAAGTTCAAACAGTAACATGCTTACCAGATAGATACTAGCTGCCCCCCACGGTTTCACCCGCCTTTTTTCCTTTTTGCTCGGCTCTTATTGGTCGTAGCGTGATGTTATATAGCCTATAACCTAACCTTATAACGATATGATAACATATCCTACACAAAAATATTTTTTAATTCAAACCAGTTTTAAACAAACAAACTAATTAGCTTTATAATATTATAATAGATGTGTTTTACAATTTAGGGCAAGCAGCCTTGAGTAGACCAGTGCTAACTAGTGATGGGCAATTCTCGGGAACATTCTCTAATCGAGAACTTTGCTGTTAAGTTATTGAGAACATCCTCTGGGGCCGAGAATTAGAATAAGAACACTTATGTCTATGTAAGATAAAAATGTTGTGTATTATTTGAATGTTTTATGAAGTTAACGTTCAGTATTTCCAGCTGTAAAACCATGTTTCTCGGTAAATTCTCTTCAGCGAGAACATTCTCGAGTAAGTTCTCGGATAAATTCTCGGAAATATTCTCGTTACTTGCATAATGTTATTAATATTTCACATAATTATGTTTTTTTAAATTGAACAAATTATGTTTCAATAATCCGTTTTACTAACTACTTACCTATTTACGACTTATGTAACTAATCTATGTACTTACCTATGTACTACTTATGTACTTACCTATGTACTGCTTATAAACTTTCCTATGTACTGCTTATATACCTACCTATGTAGTGCTTATGTACTACGTATGTACTTATCTATGTACAGCTTATGTACTAACCTATTTAACTTTACACGAGATAACATGCTTCAACATCTATTTAAATTTAAGTTTCAATAATATAATAGTATAAATTGTAATTTAAACACAACATTCTCAATATTGCAGAACATTCTCGTTGACAGAAAGTTCTCTTACGGAGAACATTCTCTCGACCCATCACTAGTCCTAACTGACGGCACGCATACATCAACCATTATTTAGCAAGCTCAATATGACTCCTCTAACTAGATCCTACAATGCAAACACGATCGGATACACATCGCAGACAGCAGACCGAATAAAACCGAAAATACCCGACCTCCACTCGGTCAGGGTGGCGCGCTGGTCAAGGTCTGGCTGGTGGAAATAGACCCGCTTAATTATGAAACAAACACTACGGAAGCTATGGAGCTACAATAGACATTTTCAAGGACTTCCAGTAAAGAGTCTGGCTAGTGACGGTTCCCTTTTTCAATCGACGAAAAACAAAAAACGGAGGAAACCTCCTCCGTTTTTTGTTTTTCGTTCAATTCGACGTGTATATTTTTTATTTTATGTATAACCACGCATAACTTTTTACTGTGTAGTCAGATTTTGATTTTTCTTTTTTTATTGGAAAGGGTATACCCCGAAGTTGGTCCCATATAAATTTAGAAAAAAAATCCAGCCCTAAGGGTAGGAAAACGGGAGACGATTGATTGTTCACTCACTGAGTGAGGTAAGATGATTGATTGTTCACTCATTGAGTGTAAGGTATTACCACGCATAACTTTATACAGAGTAGTCCGATTTTGATAATTCTTTTTTTATTGGATAGGGTATACCTCAAACTAGGTCCCATATAAATTTGGAAAAAAATCCTCATCCAGTCTTAAGTGGGAAAATAGGGGTGATTTATTATTCACTCACAGATTTTAATGCTGAGTTTTGTATTACAATTAAATCAAAAGTAATCATAGATTAAGTATGTAGTAATTAGTAGATTATAGCCACAAAAAAATATAAAATAAAACTTTTTAACAAAATAATTAAACCGCCGAAAAACTGAAAACCAAAAAATAATAAACGTTTCTTATTTAACCATAATAACTAAGTTCATAAACTAATGTAAGTAATACTAAGAAATTTTGAGTCGTTTTCACATCAACATTCTTTACACATCAAGACCCCTCCGTGCCTCGGAGAACACGTAAAGCCGTCGGTCTCTGCTGTCATACGAACGCCTATGACAATCAAGAGTGTTATCCTAAAAAGCCTGACAACCGGTTATCCTCAGGATATCGGTATTACACATAAATTGGGCTGCGGAGGTCTGATGGCACGAAGTTCCTTTCATTAAAATTTAATAATTAAAAATAAAAAAACCTGTATACACTCAACAATTCACAACGCGCGAAATTCAAATATTGTCATTCACTCAATAATTCGAAATTCAAATATTGTTGACAAGCAAAAAGTGTCGTGACAACTTTTCGTAAGAATTTTTTCCGTCTAGCCCCCTTTCACAAGGCGCGATAAGGAACTTCGTTCCAATAAAAAAATACTTCAGTGTTTTTGATATCCAATCTTTGTTTAAAGGCATTTAAAACTAATCACAGCCGTCTATTGTTCAATGTTGATGCTCAATATAGAACAGTCGAGACGTTGATACGAGCGCATCGGGGTCGCTTCGATCCGTCTACTATAGAAGGTTGCAGTTAACCCTGAAATCTAACAAGGTTTTATTTGGCTACGTAACACTCAAATTAGCCGTTAGGGTTAAACATGTACCTGCTCAATTAAATGCCTAAAATTTATAAATAGTGTATCAATATTTATAATAAATAGGTTTTTTATTATTTGACTGGCCCATTATTCATTCATTATAGTATCCGGTTAGTAGCAATTCTATTATATAATTTATATATTAATACAATTAGTAGTATTTTTTACCGTGGGAGAGCCATGCTTCGGCACGAATGGGCCGGCTCGACCGGACTTGATACCACGGCCCCACAGAAAACCGGCGTGAAATAACGTTTTCGTTGTGTTTCGTCGAGTGAGTGAGGATACCGGAGGCCCAAACCCCTTAAAAGGGCGGCAACACACCTGAAACTCCTCTGGTGTTGCGGGTGTCCATGGGCGGCTGTAATAGCTTACCATCAGGCGATCCGTCTGCTCGTTTGCCCACCCTATCACATAAAAAAAAAAAAAAATGCATACGGCGCACCTGATGGTGTAAGTACCATATAGACGCTTGTAACACCAGGGGTATCATTTGCGCGTTGCCGGCCTTATAAAACGAAAGATGAATAGTTGGGTTGGCAGTATAAGGGTCAAAGTCCCCCAACTGCCAACTCAATGTTTCCTCGCAGAGAACTGGCAACCTTGCTCACTGTAAGGAACACAACACAGCTCAAAGAAGTGTTATTTCACTTCGATTTTCTGCAAGGCGTAGGTACTTCCCCAGTCGGGCAGCTCCAATTTGAGTGGAATTACTCCCATTATACCCTACCTCTCTTAAAACTATACTGCTTACCTATGATGAACGTGTATTATAATAATATGTTTCCCTAACCGAATTGAACAACAGAATGTTAAACTGTAATACATAATACGCCTGATGTTAAACGCAATACATAAGTAGGTACCAATGTAGTAGGTACCTATAATACAAACACATGAAATGTGTTTTTCGTGGCATATCTCGAGGGCAAGCGCTCTCCAGTAGATCAGGCGATCTAGCGTTCAAGCGTAGGCCTATCAATAAAAAAGAATCAGTCTTGTATCCTGGGTGATATAATGAACTTAAGTAGTACAGTAAGTTTTAAGCTGTCTCTCAGTCAGTCAATTTTACAGTGTTCTATAACATTATAATTATGTATGTATTGTAGGTAGAAGAAAATCGGAATAACTAAGTAAAGTACTAAGTACTCATACCTACTTAAGCTAAGTTTCTCTTGTACATAATAAAGAAAAGAAAATATAATCTGCTATTTAAAAATAAATTAAAGCCATTAGAATACCAAACGATCTCTTCTTTGTTTTTTGGTTCCAAATAAAAGGAATGTCTCCTTTTTTGGCGGAACAGGCGACGCGAAGCTTATAAACAATTTTCTAAGACAATGGGCTGGTTTCCAATATACTGAAAAAATGAATTTCGTAAAGCATTAGGTACAGCTATGCTATAAGTCACTCCAGTCCCAAAGGATTTTTTAAAGCAAATGTTATTATATGTCCTTCTTCAAGGTCTAATATATTCCTGTAGGTACGGTGAGAAATTTCATCAAAATCGGAACAGCGGTTTAACTAGGAAAGCGTAACAGACATAGTTACTTTTGAATTTATAAAATTACCTAATAGGAAAGTAGGGATATCATCTTTTCCATATTTGCAATCATTTACAATTTCAATACGTTCGCAACGATGATAAATTAAATTAATACGTTCGCAACGATGATAAATTAAATACTTAGTTTTTATATGTACATTCTTTGTTTTTAATTGGCAAAACTAAAATACTGTAAGAAAAAATGGCCAGAAATCTTTAGTAGTAACATTTTTATTTTGTGTCTATAGACGGTACCCTATATTTTAGGGTTATGAACCACACGTGGTTTACCCTTAAAAAATTGCTGCTTGTTTTAGCAGCAATTCAAACCATAGTGTATATATTTTTAATACTTATAATTTGTGTGTGATTGTGACTTGAACAATCACAATCCAGTTTGAAGAATAAATAACTTTAAAAAGAATCTGAAATATTCCGATATTTTAAAGAAATCTTAGTTTATTAACAGTAAATTTGCTCTAAGATTTTCAGGCTGTCACGTGAAATAGGTTTCTGATATAGAGTATTTCCTTCGTTCTTTACTTACGTCCATAAATCATGTTTGTCGATATCAAAAAACGTTTTAGGGAAGGTTTGCGAAAGGAGGAATCTCATATAAATGATGCATCTAGGTTACCTGTAACAAGGAAATGAAAGGTATTAATGTCAATTTCATAAATCATTATTACACAGACATGAATAAATAAACACCATCATCATCATCAACCCACATACTGTCCCACTGCTGGGCACGGGTCTCCTCTCAGATTGAGAGGGATTAGGCTATAGTCCACCACGCTGGCCTAGTGCGGGTTGACAGACTTCACAAACCGTCGAGAAAAATATCTAAGGTATGCAGGTTTCCTCACGATATTTTCTTTCACCGTTTAAGCGAGTGATAATTAATTATTAATACGCACATGAATTCGAAAAGTCAGAGGTGCGTGCCTTGGGCGAACTCGAGACCTTCGACTTGGTAGTCCAATGGTCATACCATTAGGCTATCACTGCTGTGTAAATATACAAAGTAAAATAAATTTAATGACGTCTGTGGTCTTGTTGTGGGTTCGATTCCCACAAATCACAAATATTTATGTGATGAACAAAAAAGTTTGTTTGTCTGGGTATTTCTTATGTATTATAAGTATGTATTTACAAAAAAAGTATATAAGTATTATTTCCATTGTCTAGTACAGATATCAAACTACCAAAATCTGTCAAATTTCTTTGATTGATTTTCAACTTTAATACAAACCCTTAAGGTTCATAATCAATTTGGAAAATTTTACAGTTTTGATTAGCTTGACCTGCTGGCGTCTGTACCTATAGTACAAGCTCTGCTTAGTTTAGGACTAGATGGTGCTGTGTAAAATTGACCAAGAATATTTTGTATTGTATTATTTATAGAAATAAAAAAAATACATTGACAGCACGCATGTGGCAGTCATAGCCTAGTGATATGACCATTGGGCTGCAAAGGCGTAGGTCTCAAGTTCAAATCCAAGTCACACTTCTGACATTTTGAAATTACTGTGCTATTAATTAGTTATCACTAGCGAGTGCTAATTAATTAACGATTAAAAACATCATGAGGAAATCTTCATGCCCGAGTTACTTTCTGGACGGCAGCGGCGTGTGGATTCTGCCAACCGCATTAGACAGCGTTGTGGACAATAGCCTAACCCTTCTCGTTTTAAGAAGACCCATGCCCATCTGTGGGATGGTAAATAGGTAGATTGTGATTTTCTTTCCCCTTTTTTATAAGTTGGAAGGAACAAAAACAACAACACAACAACGACAAAATACCATATTTTCTCATACTTCTATTATAATCGACTATTCGCGTTCAACTTTGTATTCCCAAATGATCCTTGCATTAATTGAGTAACAATAACAGATTCAGTCCAATTAAAATGTTCTGCATGGAAGCACTGGATAATAGAGCACATACCTACACAATGGTTCGTTATTCCTGATGCAATAACATTGTAGCATATACGTGCATACTTATACAGGTTGATATAACACCTATGCTCCGAAGGGTTAGGCAGAGATTAAGAGAGGTAGGGCATAGTGGTAATAATTCCACTCAAATTGGAGCTATAGTAAGTACCTCCGCCTTGCAGAAAATCGAAGTGAAATAACACTGCTTTGAGCTGTGTTGTGTTCCTTACGGTGAGCAAAGTTGCCGGTGCTCCAAGAGGAAACATTGTGTTTGCAGTGGGTGGACTTTGACCCTTATACTGCCAACCCAACCATTCCTTTTTACAGGGTCGGCAACGCTCAAGTGATACCCCTGGTATTACAAGCGTCTATAGGCTAAGGCTGCCGCTTACCATCAGGCAGCCCGTATGCTTGTCTGCCATCTTATAAAAAATCTAAACATCTTATATAAAAAAAACTAAATGATAGCACATTGTATCAACACACAACCCCCTCTGGAACTAGAAAAATGAAATTTCATAATCTAATATATTTATTCAACAATAAATGCGTTCCCTGCGAAGTATGTGCGGTGTAACTCGGAATGACAGATTGAGAAATAGTGTGATAAGAGAACGCTGCGGCTTAAAAGACGATGTAGTGACTGAGATGGTTTGGGCATGTCGAGAGAATGGATGAAAGGCGACTAACAAAAAGGATTTATATGGCGAATGTCAGTGGAACCGCCGAGAGGGGACGCCCTAGAAAAACTTATTCCGACCTTATTGGTGAGGTTCTTCAAAAAGGTCAGGTGCGTAGTACTCGCAACCGGCGTGTATGAATGACAAGATGTATGAATGTGGTCGAAGCGAAAGAAGTATGCAAGAATCGAACTTGAGGCTCCATTGAGTTTCTCATAAATGAAATAGAGTTCTCGTTAGAAATAAACGAGAAAAGCATTCTAAACTAGGGCGGGGTCAAGAGGCAGCAATCTTGCTCACAACCACGCACTAGTAAGGAGTCAACAGGGAGCCCTTTGTCAATACACAATCTCAGGTAATTACCACGTCTATTGTTCTGGCACTAAGCACCCCATTTAGAAATTGCGTCAAACATAAGTGCCGCAACGTTAAGTCAAAGATGGATTTGGATTACATACGTGGAATCCTTTTAGGGCATCAAATTGCAAAATTAATATTTCAATTGTCATGATTTCTCTAGGAGCAGTGATAGCTTAAGGATATCACCATGGACTACACTGCCAAGTCAAAACAAATTGGACCTCGAACTTCTCTAATAAACCGCACTAGAAAAAAAAACTGTCGCAAGAGAATTTACAAATTTTACAGAAACAACGTACAGAAGCCAGCACATCATTCTATCTCAATCCTTCAAATTTCTTTGATAGTTTTTCAAGTTAAATACAAAGCAATAAGATACATAAATCAATTGGTATAATTTGACAGTTTTGGATAGCTTGTCCTGTTTGCGTCTGTACACCTAGACTCGATACAAATATCTGTGGCAAACACAAATATTTGTCTCTGGTAGGAATCGAACGCACGACACTTGGCTTAACGATAACGATTTTGCCAGTTGCAGGTGCAGTCAAACAGTTGCATTTCAATCATATTAATTATCATACGGTTAAACGGTGCGGGAAAATCTACCTCGCCACTAATCGTTTCAAAACAGAATTTCCACTACGACGTTCCAAAATCATTTCCCGATTCCTACAGCTCCAACACTATCTATAACTTGAAGTAATAGTACAAGATCTCAAGGCTCCAAGTTAGTACTCATCAATCATAGCCGTCTAACTCCGACCCGAGTTGATCCATCAGCTTCGAAGGGATCCTCTCAAAATGGCGTATATTGTCTTATAGGCTAAGGTGCATGTGTTAATCTTGCGACAATCTATCACACTTTGTCTTGGGGTATCGTGAAAATTGTTTTTGGGTAAACTTTTCTTATTGTTTATATCCTCCGTCGACAAATGACACTTTGCAGCGCGTACATAACGAAAATATAGTAATAATACCTTTATTTCATAAAAAAAAAACAGATAAAACATGTTTTATATAAAGAATTTAAATGAGTTTTAGTAGTAACACAACAAATCTAAGAACTAAAATCTGTGCACAATAGGGAAAACCCTGCCTCTCAAACTAGGTAAACCTGTATTTTGAGAGACAGTGAAAATTGACGGAAGCGAAATTAGGTGTTATATGCAGAGATCGGTAACTTAGTTTTTTAAAGAGAGCGGGTTTAAATCCTACCCGGGATCGTTTTTTTATAACTTTAGAACTCTAACATAATAAATAATAATAATTATCATAATTACACATGTGTTCCCCGAAGGGTGAGACAGAGGTGTACTACAGTTTACGTGCCATATAATAGGGGGCTATTGCCATTAACCGGGTACAAATCGAAACTCCGAGCTACTACTGAGAATATAATAGAAAACTGCAATAACTTCGCTCAACCTGGTAATCGAACAGTCCACAACCAACCCAGCTTACGACAACTAAATTAACAAGACAGTTACTTTTAAAACTCTAGTTATTATGATATCTCTACTCTTCATTCTTAACCGGGCACAGAAAGCACTTATACGCTAATCGAGTTAAACGATAACATGTTGAAAATTAAATTTTCCTGGCGACGTCGGCCATATTAGCAACATTAAACGTCGGGCCGCCGCAGAAACTTGATTAATAACTTCAAACAAGTTCACACTAGTTAGTAACAGTACCCATATCATGGTGTTCAGGAAGTTTGATAACCGCTAGTGTATACAGGGTGGATTTGACGCTATGACGTGAAATGCTGCTTTGAGCTGTGTTGTGTTTCTTACGGTGAGCAGGGTTGCCAGTACTCCATGAGGAAACGTTGTGTTGGCAGTGGGGGGACTTTGACCCTTATACTGCCAATCCAATAATTCTTCTTTCGTTTTACAGGGTCGGCTACGCGCAAGTGCAAGCCCTGGTGTTTCTATAGGCTACAAGCTTCTATAGGCTACGGTAACCGTTTACCATCAGGTGGGCCGTATGCTTGCTTGCCACCGTAGTGGTATAAAAAAAGAAATGAAACCTCATCTACTAACAGTGTAAATTAAAATAGATTATTTTTATTGATAGGCCTACGCTTGACCGTCAGTTCACCTGATGTTAAGCGACACTGCGATCTACGATGGAACGCGCTTGCCTAGAAGTCGGTTACTTCACTGGAGATTTAAAGACTCCCAGATTATAACACACTATAAGACCTACTCGGGCAGCTCATACTTTATTTTAGCCGTACGCATGATGAAAGTGGACTTAAAGCATTTCGTTCGGGCTTTTGGGATGTGCACTCTGAGGCACGGAGACGTTGCGTCAATTAAGGAATGGTCACCCATCCACAGACTGGACAATCTTTATTTTTTAAAGTTACTTATTATCATTTTCTATCATTAGCTACTAACACATAAAAAACTTACAAACATAGGATTATGAACCAACTTTCCGTGTCACTTGCAAAATGCTTATGCTTACGGTACGGTAATATTATACTAAGATAATATTACCGTGCTTACGGTCTTATAATTTAAAGTCCAATTCAAGTTCTCTGAGCAGACCGCAAAGAATTAATATTGGACTTTTTCTCGAACCCTCGAACTTAAAAAGAACTTCAAAGTTTATTTTTTTCCGGAATATTTTTTGGTTCCCTAATTTTAACTTTAACCGCTACTTGAAGTTAGAAGGGCCAATAAAGCTATATGCTTACCTAATAACATTTTCGGTTCAACCCAGAAATGAAAAAAAATGGAAAAAATAAATGAACATCATCCGATCAGGAGCCCAGTTCTGCTATTTCATGTATTTTAACCGTTTACTAAAAATAGATCAAGAATTGTCAGATTTAATAGACTTAACTGACAAAAATCAATAATTCGGAAGTCATTGGATGGTAATTCTGACACAATAAGATAGCAGAATTGAGCCCCAGATACCCGATATTCGAAATAAATTAATGTATCTAACGAAATAGTACTTAAGAATAAAGAGAAACGCACAAAAAAGCTATAGTACTGTGCGTAGGTACGAAATTTTATCGAATGGTTACGTAATTCAGTGCTAAATCGAATACAGGCCCAAAATTTAATTTAATAAATAGAAAAATACAAAAATTCAACAAAATTTTGTTTATTATTTTATCTTAATCTCATCACGTCATAATAATATGCCTGATTTTTCTCTGTAGATTCTCAAGTGACTTCCTCAGTTATAAGATTTCTGCCCACTTCAATTTGATATCGAAACCTGTAATGCAAATGAAAGCTATTGTGTATCGATATTATCAATTTCGCTCCGCGATATTCTGATATTACGTAATCGAATTAACGTCAAATCCAATATCAAAACGACCGAAAACCGAATTCGAGTGATGTCGACGAGTACAGTCGTCTTCATTTTATTATATAATAATTTATGTACCTACCTACATTTAATGGTACACCAAATCTATACATACTAATAGGATTAGTAAGCTTAGTAATGTACTAATGTACATCTTCAGTTTGGTGGTATACTAATGTAATAAATAAATGTATAGGTCTCATGTACTAGGGGCGGGCCAATTTTTTTTTTCTTTTCAATGTATTGTTTTACCAATAGTCTCGTTGTCATAATTTCAAATTGAAAATAAGCCATTTAGTAATGACTCTAAAACTGAAACAAGTTATGAACTTTATTTAAAAAAAAAATATACTTAGTCAACTACTTTTTTTTTTGTTAACGGGGGGAAACCTTCAAAAGGCTACCTATGGTTCGGTTGCACCTTTTTTTTTTGTTTACCGGTCTATGGGGGTTAGACCGAGGAGTGTGGATTCTTACCCACTAAAACCACCCCGTTGGCCTCCATCAGCACATGGAGGGGGGCACTGGGTCCTCTTAATAGACCACCCCAGAACCCCCTGTGCACCGCCTATTAAGGCACATCCCTGGGGAGACTGTAAACGGGTCTCCCCTGAATCTGTCCCTGTGCACGGCAGCACGTGACCACTGTGCTACCGTCTTCTCTGGGATCGCATGATGATGGGCTAGGTTGCACCAGCATCCCAAAGGCCTCTTTGAGACAAAAGCTAGTCTATATCCTTTTCCAAGGTCTAATTTAAGCCAAGGATAATGGCTGAAAAAAATAATTGAACAACAATTTTAAGACAATAAAATAGCGTACTACGCGCCCCTGGTATGTTGTAACCTGAAATAAGCCTTCTGGCCTTTGATTTAAAAGTTTATTACGAACAGGCTAATGGTACGCAATAGTACCTAATTACTAAATTGAAATGTTGATTAAGTAATATTTTGACAGCCATTGGGTTTAAGTTATAGGTACACGCACTATTTTAAATGGGTTTGAACTTGCTACCAACATTTTGTTTGACCTTGTAGAAATAAGGTTAAAATAATTAGTCTGCTAGGTACAAGTATTTTTACATACCTATTATACCACCACGCCTGTATTCACAGAAGGGTAAAGCAGAGTTCACCGGTATATTTATTTTATATTATCATCATCATATCAGCCACAAAAGGTACAACAAAACAAAACACAAAGGCCTCTCCCGAAGACTTGCACAAAGACCGGTTACATGCCCCCTGCATACGACTTCCAGCGACCTTTACCAAGTCGTCCGTCCATCTCGTTGTAGGCCGTCCTTCGCTGCGTTTTCTAGTGCGTAGTGGAATGTGTGTGGTATGTCGAACTCGTACCGACTAAAAACCGCACTTGCCTTCACCTGCCCTATAGTCATGGTTATGGGCATGACAGGCTGTGGTCCATTCGATGGACCCCGTCAATTAGCGAGGCCTTTCCTTTCATACTGATTGAAGGCACGCTTTGCCACTAGCGTGCCGCCTATATGGGCACACGCCTGAACTTTATGTCTGTAGCCCCCATATTATAAATGTTACTGACTTTTTATGTATCGTTTGATCTCTAGATCTACATACATACAGGGGGTAAAATAATAATTTTGTTCTATTCGAATAAGTGTCAGAAATCAATAGGTATAAATATTATTAGTAACCATTATTTTGTTTACGGCTCCCTCATTAGTCTAGTGATCTTACGCGAATGTTATGCTAGAGGTCCTGGGTTCGATTTCTAGGTTGAGCAATGTGTTATTGGGTTTTTCTATAAAATTCTTAGCAGCAGTTCGGAGTTTGGATTTCTGCCCAGTTAATTGTAATAGGCGAGCTCCCTATTGCAATTAATCGGGTCTAAAGTAAAAATATCGGAGAATTAAAGTAAAAATACCGAGGAATTCAAGTAAAAATAGGTACCGGGGTTAAAGTAAAGATACCGGCGGACTTTTTACCGCCTAATCCTTCGGGGAATACAGGCGTGATAGTATGTTATGTTTACCGAATTCAGTGTAAATGCTATTAAACGGTTGGCATTTATCAAAGGCCACTGTATATACTACCTACTGCTAGTCTTAAAGAGCCAATTACTTAGAGCTTCGGTGCGTTAGATCTGCCAATTATATGGCACCGTGCAGACGTTATACTGCCTGTTTGAATTGCAGTAGGCTTAATGCTCTGATAGGCTATAATTTCTTTTTCATTCATCAATGACTTTATCTTTGAGACCCTTCTATATCTACGAGAGCACGGTAGGTATCGGGAGTTCTGATGGTATGAGCTACGTGTAAAATAATTATATTCACCAACACATTTACTGTCGCGCGGTAGCAGGACGGTAAAAGCGGGCATGAACGACGTTACCTGACGTTATATAAAATTAAGAAAAAGTTATATACAGTAGGTGCATCCTTAAAAATTATATTAGATCTAGTAATTGCAAAGAAACTTACTTTGACTGCTGAAAAAGCCTCATGATACCTACACGAAAAAAAATATTATAATTTTAATGATTGAATTGTAGGAAAAGCTAAATAGGTCCTCTAAAATTCACCTTACACTAAAAACGATTGCATAAAATGAGTAAATTACCTAATTTATTTCCAGAATGAAGAACTGTATGGTTCGATCTATTTTCTGTGTCATTAAGGCTGATCTTTGGTCAATGTTCCATTAATGAATTCATTACGATTCACATTTTTTTTTATATTAATAAATATTTTACATAGCACCATCTAGTCCCAAACTAAGTAGAGCTTATACTATGAGTACTAGACGACGGATATAATATATACTTTTTTATGTAAATACATATTTATAATACATAAAAAACACCCAGGAAAATACAAATGCTTATTTTCATGACATAAATATTTGTGTACTGTGAGAATCGAAACCACGACCGATCAGCACTCGAACCACTAGACACAGACGTCGTCGACGCTGTATTTTAAACTTTTATTTGTTACTTGCCAAGAGACATGCCTACATAGGTATGTTCATTTACCCCCTACAGGGACGAAAATTACAAAAATCCTTCCTTATTGGTTGTTGGTGCTTATAACATAAAAGGCAGCAACAAGTTTTGAGAGAATAGGCATTAATTGAGTTTGGGTGCTATATCCTCGGTAGCATCGTCACTTACCATCGGATGACGTGCTGCTAAACGCACTCAAATGAATAATAAAAATAAAATAAAAAGAAGTTTGTAGCGCCAGCGGCTTAGGCTCTGCGCTGAATCAGTCAATTAGTCAGTCAGAACAAGTCATTATTTATATGTATTAAGCCAATATTAACCCAATTGGCCTTCAGATATCCATAAAATAGTATTCAAAATACCTTGGAAGACCGTTCATCATTTCCTATTCAGTCCAAGTTTAGTTTTGGTCGAACGGTAGGATCTTTTCATTGAAATGTTCGGTTTCTCGGTAATTTGCGAAAACGTTATCTTAGTTTCAGTAGCTTATTTAGCTAACTCATTCATGTACAAGTAGTAGCGATAAGAGTGTTTGCTTGATTGATTTTGTATTTATTAAGTACTTTCGATTTTGTTTATTGAAAATCAACCAAACACATACCTATATTATACACTCACATTTTTTTCTCATAGCGATAGGCAGAAACTAAAGAATCCCACTTGCTTCCAAAACATTAAAAGTACTGAACGGATTTTGATTAAACTTTACAGTATTCTTATTTATACATCCGAATAACATATAGGTTATATTATATTAGAACATATATTTATAACGATTTTTTACGACGATAATTAAAAGTAACTTTTCACGCGGACGAAGTCACGGCGAAGCGCTTTTATGTTAAAAGGGAAACAAATAATGATTTCGGTTTCGGCTGGAGGCATTTGGTGCCTCGCCACCTAGTCCGGTTAAGTTTTTAAAGCTCCCTCGAGCTAAAAACTATGTCCGTCAAAAAAAAAAAAAAAGATTTCGGTTTCGTACCGATTAATAACCGCACATTGCCTTCCCTTTCGGTCATGGGATTCGTGACGTCAAAAAACTGTACCTACCTACTTGATAGTCCTGTTTCTGTTGTCCAATATATCAATGGAATTATCCTTAACTAAACATAATCATCATCATCGAACCTTCTTGGACAATTTTACACAGCACCATCTTGTCCCAAACTAAGCAGAGCTTGTACTATGGGTACGACAATGGATATAATACATATATACTTTTTTTTTTGTAAATACATACTTATAATACACAGAAACACCCAGACAAACACAAACACATGTTTAAACCACACAAATATTTGTCCTGTGGGAATCGAACCCATGATCAGCAGTCTGACACTCGAACCACTAGACAGACGACAGACGTCGTCAACTATGTCGGGGTTGGTGTCTAGTCTAACCAGAAATATCGGCTAAGTGTCAGTATTTTACACGAAGCGACACTGCCATCTGACCATTTCAATCCAATTTCTGGGCAGTTAAGATATTCTGAGGGTACAAAGAGGAGTCAACAAAAGACATTGGTATACAGGTAGCGAACGAAATCTGCATCTTTACACAGATTGTGATTTAAATACCGCTAATACACTTCTGTATTAGCTCACGATACCTGCGTTTTGACACATATTGCGTGATACATTATTACACAATATTTAACAAAACACAGATGTTTAATTAGCTGCCTGTATATTTAACTCTTTTGTCGACCGTACCATTGGTGTTACTGTCGCTTATAGGTTGCGGTTGCCGCGTACCATCCATTGTGACAAACAGCGGGCTTTTTGGGCGTCTGACTACCACTAACCGACGGCTTCTCAATGGATTAAGTATGATTTTAGACCTATCCACAGTCTGACTCTAGCTATCGGTTGTCATGGTTACCTATAACTTAGCTACAAGCCCCCTCACTATCCTTACAAAACACAGTGTATAATTTGACATCCACCTAAGCATGTTCACGACAGTTTGGCAGCTTGCCACAGACCCAGTTAGGGTCGCCAGACTGTGTAGATAAATTCTATGTTTGGAGATATCCAGGCCCAACTCTGCCAAAAATAAACGACCTTCACATGTTGAACAGGACTCTCTCCAGTAATATAGTATGTTTTCCTTTAGTAATAAAAATAAAATTGGTAAGATATATAATAATATGGGAGTACAATAGTTAGACAACAGTAAAAATAATGTACTCAAGAATAGACTACTAAGTAATACTTTTGATTGTCATTTTTACATTCCCCAGCCCCCAGACAGCCCCCAAAACGCCCGCTTTTCACCGCTTCTTAGTGTTTTCGCTGGGTAGAAAAAGCGGCGCAACAAACTCCCCAGCTACACAATTCTGTCTGTTAATTTATATTACATAAAATATCTATAATTTTATTTATATTTTTTTTTTATTATTCTTAAATTAAATAAATCTTCATTGCTATAATGTCACCCAATGCACACTCATTACGTTTTGCCATCGACGTTAATACTCAGCATCATTATACATATACACCGATTTAAGCCACCATACCGTAATGTAAATATAACATACCATCACGCCTGTATTCCCTGAAAGGTTGGGCAGACTAATATACGTACATCCACATTTTATAAATACGCATAATATGTTTAAGTTTAAGTACCATATAAGGGGAGGCTATTGACACACGAAGTTTGAATTTGGAGCGGAAATTTAAACTTCCAGCTACTGCACACACTTTGTTCTACCTAGAAATTGAATCGTACTTCGATATAATCGATAATAACGCAAGAATCATGTACCGTCGGCGAGCGGCGCGGGCTTCGGTCGAAAAGAAATTTTAAGGTTATGTTGAAATACCTACATTTTCAAAGTATCTTAAAATCCTTGTGGGTTCTTACAACCCTATACTTATATAGTTTAAATGCTTCATTAAAGTAAGTTTCCATTTAACTTTGTACACTAGGGGGACATTGTATACCGCTTGTCTCGACTTGCCCATTCAAAGTAGCCGTTTTAACTTTATCTTTGTAAGGTTAAACTGTTTTTATTAAATTACTGTTAAGCTACAGCACCTCACGTATGTATAAATAGCGATCTCGTTTATGCAAACACTTGGATTTTTTTAAATCAAATCATTTATTTATTTCGATTATAAAATTGTTAATATAGTATTTACTTATCACGATTGTATTGTGTTTATATTAATATGAATTTTTGGCTTTTAGCTAGGTACCACACTAACGACTGTCACAGATGTTCATATGACAACCGGCACGAAAACGTGCTCTCCGAGGTACGGAGGGTTTCGAAATATTAAGAATGGTCACCCATCCACAGACTGGCCGAAGATAACGCAGCTTAACCTTGCAAATCCGTTGATCAGCTTTGTTATCTTCCATAGCCTCAAGCCGTAGCCCATCTTTCTCTTTCTTCTATTCCAAATAAAACATTAAATTCCAACATAATTTTACCTCTACCTCAAAAAGTTCAGTACCTACGGCGATAAATAATTTGAATCTCAAAGGAAACAAAAACTTTTTTAAACAAAATTAGCGCCTAACAAAAGATAAATAGCTTCATCAGGTACAGGTGCTGTTTGATATCGTTTTATATTATTTTTTACATTCCCCAGGTCAAAAAACCTTAAAATATTTTCCCATTTTCTCGTCAGGGTAATGTAATTCTTACGACTGTTGTTCAAATTTATCTAGGAGATAATAAAATCTCCGTTCGTCTCATTCGACATATGAGAACGTACAGCAATTGTTAGTAGTAGAAAGTGGTATTCACTTCAACCCAACAGTAAGCCCAAAATGCTTAACTACCAGTCTATCCTCAAGATATCGGTATTATCCAGGAATTGGTTTGAGTCGCGTCTTATAAAATACTGATGAAATGATATTTATTTACACTTTTACAAGTCAATATTTAATTAATACTAGATGGCGCCGGCATTTTCTAGCTGACGACCTCAGAGAAGAAACGCTGAAACAAACTCAGAGAAATGGTACTCACATTTACATGTATTTTTGAAAACAATACACCACAGGTTAGATTGGAAGCCGACCCCAATATAGTTGGGAAAAGGCAAGGAGGATGGTGACGAAATCGGTAACATTTATTTCTTTTTAATAAAATAAAATGTAAAAAGGCCGTCAAAGAGAACCATACAGTATCTGACACGGTCAGTAAATAAATAAGTCTCATAAATTATTAAAGTTACTTGAAAGCAGGATTACTAAAAATGTACTGAGAGCTCACGATCCAAAAAGGAACTTACATATCCAGAGGAGGACCCTCACAGCATTTAATCCGTGAAATAAAGTATTTAAATCTTTAATAATGTTTAGAATGTGTTATTGCCCAATATAATAAAAAAAAACAAAGATTTATTAATTTCAATTTATTTATTGAAGATTAAATTTGTTTATTTCGATTTTTTATTTGACTATTCATTTATTTCGATTTATTATTTGAATATTCCTTATTAAATTTAATAATTAATGATAATCAATAATAAATGCTTCATCATCAACCCATATGCTGTGCCACTGCTGGGCATTGGTCTTCTCTCACAGATTGATAGGGATTAGTCTATATTCCACACGCCGCCGCCGTCGAGAAAATCTCTCAGTCATGCAGGTTTCCTCGCGATGTTTTTCCTTCACCGTTCAAGCGAGTGATAATTAATTATTAATACTTTTAATTTATGATAAATAAATGCTTAATAAATAATTAAATTAAATTGATTATTATTTTCGTTTCTTTTTGTATATTTTAAATATGTATTATGTAATAGACGGTAATACTGGTTCAAACATTCAAACACATTCAAAAAGTCAAACTCGTTTCCAAATCGCCCGACATCCCTCAAAATACCCAACCGTGAAGCTTTAGCACATATTAGATGTGCGTATTGAGAAGAAGAAGCCACGGAAGAAACTCCTCAAGCACATTAGTCTGTTACAATTAAAACGTTTAATTTAAATAAAACTACGATCACGAGTATGTAGCAATATAGGTGCAATTATAAAGGAACACATGACAGCTTCAAGACGAGACGCACAAGTCGATCCCCAAATGTACAGTTTTTCCAGTCTTTTTGTCCGACTTGAAGTTGGTACGATCTAACTTCAACTCGGTCGGAGTATGAAAAATATTGGATTAAAATGAATCAAAACTAAAAATACATAAATATCCCTCCACCACCCTTGGAAGCTAGTACCTCCTATAGCTGGTTACATAAGTTTTAAAAATTAATCACAGACAGAAAGGCAGCTCTTTACCAGAATGTTAGTATGTTATTAATTTACATTTTGAGGCCATAAATCTTACCTAGTGGTGATACAGCGCGGATTTCTACTCGGTCTGTAAATAAAAAAATAAAATAAACTAAATTATATAAGCGACAATAAGTATTTGACTGCACGTTTGGTGTACGAAAAGGCCAGGTTCAAATAGTCGCAGTTCTCTTTGTGATATGAAACTGGTGGACATATTTTTAGTTTGGATTTAGCTTAAGCCCTCATTAGCCTAGTCCTTATCACGACAGCTACGCTACAGCTCCTGGTTTCGATTCGGTTCGATTGTGCCCGGTTAGTGGCAATAAGCAGTGATAGCCTAGTGGTATGACCATTGGACTGGTCAAGTCAAAGGTCTCGAGTTCGAATCCAAGGCACACCTCTGATTTTTCGAAATCAAGCGCGTATTAATAATTAATTATCACTCTCTTAAACGGTGAAGGAAAACATCGTGAGGAAACCTGCATGCCTGAGAGATTTACTCGAAGGCGTGAGAAGCCTGCCAACCCGCAATAGGCGAGCGTGGTGGATTAGCCTAATCCCGCCTATCCTGAGAGGACACCCATGCCCAGTATTGGGATAGTATATGGATTTATGATGAAGTGGCAATAGGCTCGCCCCATATTGCATGGGACTTAAACATACCGGCGTATGGGTGTACAAGTAGCATATCTCTGCTTCACCCTTCGGGAAATACAGGCGTGATGGTATGTTATGTTATGAAAGGCTGTCTGGCCTACTTTTTACTACAAATTTGTATTCTATAAACTTTAACCTTGTAAATAAATATTTTATATTATACTAGCTTCTACCCACGACTTCGTCTGCGTGTAGAAGCTAGGTATACTTTACCTGGATAAAAAGTATCTAGTTGTTAATTATTGCGCAATTATCTTAATTCTTCTTTCGGTAAGAACCTTCTACAAAGTATTAGATTATTTTTTTAATAAAGATTAAATCGGTAGTCTCTCTTAAGATATGACGTGACCAAGGGAAACAGGGATTCATTTTTATATAATAATATATACATTTATTGACTATAAATATCCAGTAAAACACTTTTATAGATTTTTTTTTAACATCCCAACCGACCTATCTATAATATACCAACAATAATTTATCGTATGTGTCCGAAACACCATTCCTACACACAGAACCGATGGTCCACAAAAACGTTTACCATAAATTAGCACCATGATCCTGGGAAACTGTTGGACGCTTAACACGAGGGCCATCCATCTTGCGCGTGACATCTCTATGAGTTATGTTGCTACTTGTTCCGCACAAATATTTTTTTATTATGAAATATTATTTCACCTGACCTGTTTGGGAATCTTTTTTAATAAACGTAATTATCAAGAAAGAAAGAAATAAGAAGGAACGAAAGAGAGAAGGAATGAAAGACAAAAGGAAAGAAAGAATGCAAGAAAAAATTAAAGAAAACGTATTCTGACGTGTGACTACACAAAACGAAATAACAAACAGAACAAAACGATAGATACCTACGTGAATGTATCGTTATCTTGTGCGATGTCAGAATACACTTTCATACACTAATTTAGATCCTAATTATGACAGTAATACTATAAATGTAATACCTTCAACGTAGACTAATTATAAAGCCTTCACATTTTGCTGTGAAGACGACTAAGTTTAAGAGAACTATGTTAATAAATAATACTTACGTTTAATGTACACTTTGCCAAACTACAAATAAGTATCTAAATGTCAAAGTGACAGAGCGACTTGTTTCCATTGAAAAAAAAAAAGGATAACGATTCTGTTCTTGATGTTCCGTCTATCGCTAGTAATCTTTACATCTTTGTTAAGTAACTGGTTTAATATACTCCACAAAAATGCCATCTGTAGCTGAACCAGTAGTGTACTGTCGACATCGTTAAATAATATCGAATTTGAACGAAGGTTTTATCTATCTTTTTGTATTTTTTTTTTGCATTTTCCATGCTAAGATTTAAGTTATTTTAGCGAAGAAAAAATCCGAAGGCATAACTGTGAATGCTTTATTGAGAGTTTCTAAATATCATCGTATCGTTAAGACAATTTTGTTGGTTTTATAATCATACATCGTTGAGACGTCGTGATTTCCTGAAACTGCTTAGCATGGAACCATAGATTCTAAGGGTATATCGAGAGGAGAACAATTTATATATAATTAATTTGTAATTCCTACCGTTTCTAATAAAATTATCGAATTTTATCCGGCCGAATTTTAAAAGATTTGAGTCATGCTAGCACCAAAGTAATCGCAATGAAACATTCACGACCGATTTCGGGAGTAACATAACAAAACATTTTGCTACATTGGGACCTTCATGTGTTCTGACGTTAACTCATCAAGGACCAAATAGCAGACACAACAGAAAAACGATTATTTCAACCCTCCAGAGGGTCACCGTTTCTTTAATCACAAAGACCGAGAGTTGTATTAGTAGCTTCATGTATACCCGCATCCGACCATGACGGGCTACCCACAAAATTGAATGATTGATTACCCGAAGCCCGTACATGTACGTTTTTATTATTTTTAGGGGATTTACCCTTGTCGATAGTGACCCCTTTGATGTAGGGTAAACAATATTATTTGGGTAAGTAGGATATTTTCGCGGTTTGGCTTTGTTTATTTTTGTATTTCTAGCTTGGCTTATGTACAATCTTATGTTTGTATAGTTATCCGGAGTCGCCACAGACAGAGGAGACGGCGGAACGACATGGATGTCTTCCTTTAGATTTGAAAATAAATAGCATAGCAGCGAGACCAGTGGAAAAAAACCGGCCAAGTGCGAGTCGGTCTCGCGCACCGAGGGTTCCGTACAAATCTGTAGGTATACTTTTGATTGCGTTAACATAAAAGTTTGATTTTGTTACAGCTTAAAGGTATGACCTGAGTATTTGATATGAATTTCAATTTATTGCCTCAACGCGTTTATGAGGAAACTAGTAACTGTAAAATTATTAAAAATATGATGTAACTAAAAATTTACGGGTTCGCAATTTTTCCTTTATCGTTTCTTCGTACCAAATTTCAAGATTCTGAGTTCACGGGAAGTACCCTGTAGGTTTTGATTCCCTTGCGAGTTTGGAAAATTTGCGGAAATTTGCGGCATAAACGGCTGTATCTTTTGATTGCATTGGCTTAGAAGTTTGATTTTTTCACAGCTCTAACGTACAGTAGACCTGAGTATTTTATATAAATTTTAGCTTGATACCTCCACGCGTTCCTGAGAAAAAGGTCTTGACAGATGGACGGACAGACGGACAACAAAGTGATCCTATAAGGGTTCCGTTTTTTCCTTTTGAGGTACGGGACCCTAAAAATGAGAGAAGTTTGCTCAGGAGTGGGATAATACAGACCCCAAATTTGGTATATTTGGCATTTGGAAAGAAATCTACCTACCGATCGCCGTTACTTCGAAGTCTCTGAATATATTTTAAAGTAGGTACACTTAGTAAACACAGTATGCACATGGTCAGCGTAACCAGATTTCAGCCGCTTTTTTAATCGAAGCCGAAAAGTTACTCAGTGTAATTTGGAGCAATTCCATGATTCGATACCACCCTTTCATTTGGTTCCTAAAATAACTTTGCTAGGAAACTGTCAGTAAAGATTGCCTTCACTTACAGTTCGCTCGGATCTTGGTATTTTTATTTTGTTTTTGGTCTGCGGAAAATGCAAAGGGGCTCGTGGCTAAGTAATAACCAAGCTGATCAACCGATCTGCGAGGTTAAGCTGCGCTAGTCGCGGTCAGTCTGTGGATCGGTGACCATTCTTAACACATCGAGACCCCTCCGTGCCTCGGAGAGTACGTAAAACCATCAGTCCCGGTTGTCATACAAACACAACAGTGGTAGTCAGAAGCCCAAAAAGCCTGAAAACCAGTCTATCCTCAGGGTATCAGTATTTCCCAAAATTGGGTTGCGAAGGTCTGATGGCAGTCGCTTCGTGTAAAATACTGATATTCAGCCGCATCTGGTTACACTGGAAGCCGACCCCAATATATTTGGGAAAAGGCTCGGAGAAAGAAAGAGGTCTGCGGATAAAAGATACACGAGCAGCGCAACTAACCTTCACGACACGATATAATCTTGTCGTCACATTGTCTCGTCTCCAGCCCTAGTTTCGGTACGAGATGAGCGATGACAAAATGGGATTCATCATGCGACATCTCAGAGTGATATCTCGTCGGTAGTTTCAAAGTGTAGGACAGGACGGATGATATCGTACCCTTCAATTATAAAGTTGGATGAGGGATCATCTTATCACGCCAAGATGATAAGTTAATCTTTGGCTACTTAGAAACTTTCAATAAACCTTACCTATCTCATGACATTTCTGCTTTATGACCTTTGAGGTTGACACTGTGTTGCTTTACAAAGCTAAAAACTTTAATTATCCTGAAATAAGATGTAACTATGTAAATTAATTACAAGGCTGAACATTTTCTTAAGGTTTATCCAAAATAATTATTTAAATAGTTTCCAATAAATTTTGGTTTTTACTTGCAATAGATTAGGTACAAACGCCAGCTGCAGGCTATCTAAATCTGACAAATTTTCCCAATTAAAAATCAACCTTATTTTTTTGTACTAGAGTTGAAAATCTGTCAAAGAAATCTGACCGAATTTGGTAGCTTGATGTGCTGGCCTCTATACCTACCTATTTAAGTTTGAAGCAAAGAGATTTAAAAAAGTTATAGTGGGTGTTGGGAAAATATTGTTTTCTCTCTTTGTCAGGCTAACATATAACAGAAACCGAGCGATTTGTTTATATTAAAGTAATTAAATTAAATAAGTAATAAATTACGATTTCGTTCATGATCCTACGGAGGAATCATGAATATTATAACGGTTCATATAACAAAATCTTAAAAATTAAATAGTCACATTGACATTGACAGCCCGAACGTGAATATTTTATTTAGGAAATTTAATTTAATATATTTGTAATACTTATTATACCTAAATTCTAGCTTTTTGCACTCCTTCTCCATATAAACTTTAACTATGCCAAATCTCTCATTTCTCCGCGCGCAATACTCTTAAAAACGGGGTACATAGTTTTCGCTTCACGTGTCTGGTTTGGGATTATCACTACATTGACATTCGACATAAGTATAGGACTAAAGCTGTTGAGCTAAGCTCAAGCCGACTCGTAAGAAGTCCCATTTAACAACTGCCAAACTACACAGTTCTAACAAATCGTGTATTGATAAAAGAGGTTAGTGAATAAGAACAGTGTTTTTTAAAGAGTATTCAGTATTTATATTGAGTTCAAAAGGACCTTTCAAAATCAACTCCATTTAATGTAACCTATAAACTAAAAACCTTTTCGTATTCCTCCTGAATAAAACCTCAGAATTGCACCCAAGATTTTTTTTAATCTACAGCGGCTTTATCGAAGTAACAGTTCTATTTTCAAATCGTCAATCATTCATTTCCATTCAACCGTCGGGGAAACGTTTCAGTTGTAACAACGGGGCATTGTTTGCTGAATGCGATCCGGATACTTTAAGCTAAACTGGCCGCAGGGCCGTATAAAGTATTTCCCTTGGCATATTGTTGGCAACTACCGCAACCATATTTCCGATGTATCGACTTTAAAAAAATACGGATAAAAGTCTTGTATTTAACGAAAATCTTGTAAATATTTTGCTGTGATTAATGCTGCTTAAATCAATAAAAAATAGATTAATGAATCACATCTCTACATTCATTCTCTCATCGTTGTGTAGCGGTGAATCATATTGTACCTACGAGTATTAGCGGCTATTTTAAACAATAACAGTCTTTTGAAAAAAAAAAAATATAACACTGCATCACGCCTGTGTCAATACATCTTGTTACACAGGTCACATATTACAAAATGTGCCATCAGCCATGTTTGAAAAAGTCATACATTTTGTATGTAGTATCATTTTGATATGACCAGACACTCGTAAATGAGCGCATATGTGCCTTATTTGAGTCTTCTGTTTGCGCAAGATTATCATACATAATATCATATTAATCTCCTTCAGTTATGTACCTACCTCCTTCATTATAAGTACCTATTAAATATTAGCCATATTTAAGAATCAGGCTATCAACATTATTTGTATACTTACGTTTCGCAATATACCGGTAACATCTTCAAGGGAAGCAAATAAACTCGCTAAAGGAGGACGTACGGATATTTATTGCGACTATAAAAACGTATATGAGCCCAGGAACTGTCAACATCTTCAGTAAATCAAACTGGAACTAGTAAAAGAGTGAGTGGGTTTGTTCTAGAAACAACGAAGTGCCTACATCGGAAATTGGATTAGGTGTAAATGAAATTGGGTGAATATCTAAGATAGTGACGTCATCTTTTTTTTTCGTGTGAAAATCCTTATGGATGTCCTCTGTCGCTCATAAATCGGAGGATAATGTCGGAGTCCTGTAGATTATCAAAAAACAACAATCTCCATGTAATATGGGGCCCTTGGTCACTAATAAATGATACAGCTTGTCACGTTCAATGATTATAATATTATAATGTTAATATACGAATTAAGTGTTTACGATACAACGATGCGTTATGAAGACTCCCACTGTATAGGAAAGATGTATGACGTCACACACTGCACAGGGGGCTCCGAGATCTCTAATGAACGCACCGGTGGCCCTTACCTTATCTTTTCCCAAAGACAGATAGACGGGACGAGAAATCGCAATCCTATTGTTGTGTCACCCATAGGTCACTCTGTATAATACAAAGAGATTTAAAAAGGTTATACAGTAGGAACATTTTCATATAAAAGTGTTGATCCAGATTTGATCTTTGACTCTTTGTCAGGGTGACATATAACTGAGACAGAGCGACTTAGACGGAGCGATTTGATTCCAATGAGGGTTTCCTGAAATGTTCTACGTTAAATGGCACCACTGTAGCGTCAGGTCAAACCACCTGTCAAAATACATACACGATTTGTATTTATCGATCATTTTTTTGGTTTATTTATTATTAAAAACGTTGTAAAATGAATATCGTGTAATAACTTCAATTTATTAATTTTAAAAAACCAATCAAATTGTGGAAATAAATGCTATTAGATTATGTTACCTTTCAATGAGCTTTTCCTTAGTACCTACCAGTGACTTTTGCACCTGTTATATGTTTTTGAGCTCAATCTTCAGTTGGGCAATCTTTCTCTGGCCGTAATCCATAATAAAATCAATACACTTCCAAATACGTAGAATTTCACTAAAAACTATACGTTCAGTAGGAATCTATGCTATCTGACAGCTGTTTGGACCTGACGCATAAGAAGTCAGTGGGAGAAAAAGTAACGAAAACCCTCATTGGAAAAAGATTTTGTTAAAAAAATTAAATGGGACCACCCCTAAATATACCGGCAAACTAACCTTTTTACAGTTATGCAAGGATACCTATCTAAATCCAAACAGCATTAACATACTGAGTATTTTATATGTAGAATATTCGTATTGGTAACACAACAAAATACAGGTTGTATCCCATTCATCATTGATGCTTCCGACAAGGTTTGAACGCTTGCACGTATGAAAAGGCATTAGAGCCGGCACGGAGGCATTTAGTGACAGATTTATAACTCCGAAACCAGGACACAAATCTAGATATTAAAGGGCGTCACACACTGCGAAGGTACTATAATATTTTATGTTAAGACGCCTGGATATAAAATATTATAGTATCTTGAGGTATTAGTATTAGTACACACACTGTTAAGTTACTATAATATATCCGCTCGAATCATTATCTCGTTTTTTTTTTTAATACTTCAACATGAATGATGAACAAAAGAAAATTGTTGTACAAAGGCGGACTTAATGCCATTAGGCATTCTCTCGCAGTCAACTTTAAGGTGATGCAGAGACAAAGCAAGATAGTAGCTGTACAAATGATGGAGGGAAATATAGTTGAAAAAAATATAAATATTATGAATAAATTTTTAATTTTTAGTTAAGTTCGCATGTTAATAAATATATTTCGCATCTTAAGATGACATCATTGCATGGCTCGACATTTTAACATAACATTTCCATATCGCTCGATAGCATAAGATAATGTAATATGAAAATATATATAGTATCTTAGCCGTTTGTGATAGTTCATACAAACTTTACATGAACAGCGATATTTTATCTTAATATAAAATATTATAGTATCTTCGCTGTGTGAGACGCCCTTAACACATACTTCATACTAAGAACGCCCATAACAAAATACTTTAGGGAACTGTCAGTTTCGATTTAACCCGTTTCGTGTACGATAAAACTGTTATGAAGTTTATTATATAACATAAAGTTGAAATTACATGGTATTAAAACTTTCAGCTTTCAGCAAGCGGGGTGGATCTCGGTATAAAATATCTATTTGCTGAGTTTTTATATATTGTTGCTATAATAATAATCTCATGAGTACACACAGTGGATCTTAACAGATCCAGACCCCACTGGCACACCATCCACAAACTGACTGACAGCCGGTTGATTAGCTTAATTATAACTCAGGCACGAGCCTCTCAATGTAACACACAAATACATGTAAAAATATTTCATCATCCTCCATATTTTTTAGGACTATGTTGGAGTCGGCTTGCAGTGTAACCAGATGCAAATACAGTCGCATCTGGTTAGACTCACAATTTTTTGTTCGAGTTGAATATTTCACACTAAATATAGGTACAATTCGGTGATAAAACACAAAAAGAAATAGGCCTCTTCGAACGACGACATGACACGAACAACGTTTTAAGAAACGTATTATGTAATAGGTATTGTTATTTTACGATTCAAAATAAAAATTACAACCTTTTATTCTTACAAAACGACGAAACAAAAACTGTACGGAAAATTTTCATGGATCCTCCGCCACCCGGGAAGGTGGCAGGGTATGTCGGACCCGTACCAATAAAAACTCGCACTTAGATTCACTTGCATTTGTGGTGCATTATACACGACGCGACTTCCATCACCTCTGCAACCGAATATCTGAGCAATACCGATATTCTCGTCAGACCGGACCCCAACATATCGAGAAAGTCTAGAATGAGGATGGTAGATAAATAAAGGAAAAAAAAATGTTGTTATGTCAGTTTATCTAAGAGATTAAGTTCCAAGTGCCAATATTGTTACCGTTTATCTGATAAGCCAAAAAAACGCATAACAAAAGGTTACAAAGCACAGAATGATCATTTGTGCGACATTGAACAAATTGTTCCTTTGAACTGTGACAAGACTTGATTCACTATTCGTATGCAGTGAAGCGTCGTCCCCTTACAGTTTTCTTTTTTTGTATCTTTAAGTACATCTGCGTTAAGGCGACGACACAAATTGCGTCGCAAGTGACTGACGCTTATTGCTGTGAACACTTGAATGACTTTTGCGAGCAATTTGTCAATGAAGTCGCTATCGCAATAAATGTTACAATATCTGACAGCTACAGTATTGTATAGCCTACTGCTTTCATTATAAGGATAGATCAGATAGAACATTACTTGCCTGTTCTTTTGCATAGACCCACTATTTCGAACCGTAGGTATACGTAAGTTTCTGTCATTTCAAAATTTGACATTTGAAATAGAACATTTGACTTTGATAATGAAGGCAAATTCTGACAAAAAAGCGATCAAAATACAGGTCCATTCTCACAACAGTCTTTAAGATGCACCATCAAAAAGACCTTACAGGACTATGCGGATATACAACACAAAGAGGAGTGGTGTAATAGCCTAGGGCTAGAACACTCACTCGAATTTTTTTCGGCAGCAGCACCACACGCATCTCCAAATTCATACTCTATAACAGAAGGGACAAAGCCAGAGCTGTCATCGGAGCCTGTACAGGGCATTTCGCAACGAATGACATGCTCCATAAAATGAAGATGGCTTTGAATAATGATTGCAGACCTTGTGTGAATAAAGGGAAACAATGCAGCACATCTTGTGTGATTGTGACGTTCTAGCGACGAAACGGATGAGTCATGTCGGCACCGGATACCCGAAGCCAGAAGACTACAAGTTCCTTCCCTGGGCTAGCCGCCTTCATAAACCACGTCTTTGAAGAGTAAGGAATGTACCAGGCTGGGGACAACAATAGATCACATTTGGTCGAAGTGTTGCTGGCCATGCCAGCCCCCACAGTTAAGATAAGATAAGAAACAACAGTCATTAACTAAATTCGCATGTCGGAAGTTTATGAGCCTGAACTTTCACCTTTGGGTCAAGTTTCGATCTCATTACAATGTAATTTATTTAAGTCTAATGTTCTAGTTTAGAAGAACACCATAATTATGAAATGAAGATACTGAGAATAGATCGAAAATATATATTTTTAGTCTATTTATATAGGTAGATACATATTTTCCTCTCCTATAAGCCCTTGAGTGTATTTTGAGACGTTTGTTTAATTTTTGTATTAAAAAGCCAACTTACACCGACTTTATTGGTGGGGTTCTTCAAAACGGTCAGGTGCGTAGTACTCGCAACCAGCAGATAAGATGTATGAATGTGGACGAAACGAAAGAAGTATGCAAGAACTGCGACATACGTATTTGAAAAGGCATGAGTTTATGTAAAAAGCAGTTATCATTTTGCTTGCAACATAAACAAGAATACTGTCAGAGCTCTCTTTTAAGGAAATCAAACATACCTATTCAATGTTAGAAATGGCAACTCTTATTTCACCTGAATCTTGAGAACTGACACCTTGGTACGCGAAAGTAATATATACGGGCTAGAATTAATTACCTCACAGCAATAAACGTCAAGAAGGTTCTCTCGGCAAGTATTTGTAGAATTAATTTTGCTACAAATTGTTTCAGACTATCTCATACATTCCCACATCTTGTGTAGTCATAAAAGTACCATTGTTTAACTATAAGTAAGTATTTTGGACCTTCATATGAGTATATTTTCGAGTGTGTATTGCGAGGTATCTTATTGGTGTTTTTTTATTTTATTAATTTGAATACAGAAAATCTGAAAAATCGAAGATCGAGTTGGTGTAAAATAATCTCCAATGAAAATACATAGGCACAACCTTGACGATACTTTGTAAAAGCTTTGAAAAAAAAAGTGCAACTCATAAACATTACTCTCAACCTGCACGTAAATTAGCAAAACACCGCCAGATGGCAACACTGCCCAGCATGTAGTTCACACGTGTCGTTTTGATGACATTATTTCCGTTCAGTAATTGCATCCAATCCGATTGAGCAAACAAGCCAGCTCGATTAGTCAAATGCTTGTCTGTTTGTTTGTTTGTCTGGCTGTTAATAGTTCACCATGTGTGTTTGTGTTTCTTGTCAAGTGTATTGAGTGAGCACTTACCGTGTAGGTTTGGGTTCATTTGGTTTGTTATTTATGTCTGATAAATTAATTTTAAGTTAATCGACGTGGCAGAAGAATATGGAGGGACGAGCTAACTAGACCTTAATTGAAAAATATACCTTAAATCGGGTAGACTGTCTACCCGTGACCATGGACGCTGTAAAGGGTCCGAAACGTCGGGATTAATAATATCAATATACGCGATAAAATCCGTAAAAAGTAGTTTTATTTCAATGTATAATATTCGCGTAAATGTCAGAAATCAATGTTAGACCTTTATTGGTAGGATTGGTCGCAGAAGGTTTTAACCGAAATGAGTGGCAGGAGGGTAGAGTAACCTTTGCTCCGGAGAGTGGGGGAGGCCTTTGCCCAATAGAGTGGGGTGATAGAAACCTCTGCCTAACCCTTCGGGGAAATCAAGCGTGATGATATGCTTATCCCTACTAATATTATAAATGCGAAATTGACTCTGTTGGTTTGTCTGTTAAGTACATTTTCACGCTTAGGCGTGAAACCGCTGAACCGATTTTAATTAAATGTTATACAGAGATAGATTAGAGCTTAGAAAAGGACATAGGCTACCTTTTGTCTCCAAAAACCCTATAGGATGCAGGTAAAACCGCAAGCAACAGCTAGTAATATATATAAAGGTAAAACCACATTATTTTATTAATCCTAATATTTTTTTAATCAATGACCCATATACTGTCCCACTGCTGGGCACGGATCACCTCTCAGAATGAGAGGGATTCATTATCCACCTACCCTTATCCCACATTACTTTTGATGTATTTTTATATTTATTTGTTGTGTTTATATTAATATACTATGTTTATTTAAGTTTATATTGTATTGTAAATATTAATATTTTTTATTTAAGTATTTTCGAACTGGTTTACCATTCGTGAGCCACCAGGGTCTGGTTGAAAACCAGCGCCAGGCATTACGTCTGGCATTTGCTGAACCAGCGCCGTTTCAGCACAATGTATAATACCTAGTACAATAAGTATTTATCTGAGTAATTGTGCTGAATAAATGATTTTTCTTTCTTTACTTTTTTTATAGAACAGAAAATCCTCCTCCACTACTCGGGGAGATGGTAGGATATGTCGGACTCTTACGCACTAAAAACAGCACTTGCCTAGTCATGGCCATGGGTTCCGCGAAATTCGCCACCAACATGACAGGCTGCAGTCTAGCGGTCACTGGACCCCATCAATTAGCGAGGCCTTTGTTGGGATAAACGCAGACGTGCGCCTAGCAAAGGTTTAATAACAATAACACATTTCTATGTGCGCTTGCTCTATGATTTCCTCCGTTCCTCTGTAAAAAGTCACTACACGTGCTCGGTAATGTTCTAGAATAATTAGTCTAAATAAATAGTCTTTCTTCAGTTACAAGTCTTGATTTATTTATTTCATCAGCCTTTCCTCGCATACTGATTGAAGGTGTACGTGTTTGCCACAAGCGTGGCGCCTACTGGGGATCCCAAATTACTTGGAGTCGGCGCAGTATACTTTTTCTTTCCATACATATCTTTTAGCTGTCATCTCATCATTCAGTTCCTTTGTAGCTATATCATCTGGCACATAGTGCATCCATCTTTTTTTTTAGTCTCTTCCCTTATATATCCATATACATTCCTGCTCAGCACCTTCCTGGTAACATGGTCTTCACTTTTACGCTTCACATGTCCATACAACGACAAGCGATTACAGAATGAGGGGATTAGGCTATAAAATATAATCCTTTGTTAACCTTTTTCCGCCATGTCAATAACGAAAAGCTGTGTTCTCTACGCCAAGCGATAAATTCTAGTATCTTATATTAAGTTAAAAAAACAACATATTTTTTTATACTTATTTTGAACAAAAAAAGTTGTATTTTTTTTGGGACATCTTTACACAACACCATCTAGCCCCAAACTAAACAGAGCTTGTACTATGGGTACTAGACAATGGATATAATACTTAAATAGTACTTTTATTTCGTAAATACATACTTATAATACATAACAAACACCCAAACATACACAAATCCTCGTGTTTAATCCACACAAATATTTGTGTCCTGTGGGAATCGAACCCATGATCAGCAGTCCGGCACTCGAACCGCTAGACCGCAGAGGTCGTCGTTTGACGTGCCATGCCGTCGTTGGCGTCGTGAGCAAGTTTAAATTTCACGTCCATGGCGGTCAAAAGCTTAACCAATACTAAAATTCAATTATGTTTAAAAATTAATTTCTGTATACTATATTTTGAACAATATAACGCTCAAACAAACGTTACAGTAAATTGTTTCAATGTTATTTAACATTTAGTTCGACTTTATTACGCACTATACTGTCTCGTAATAGGTACCTACATAACCAAGCTTTGTTTTCATTGTGAATTCATAGCAGTAACATTCTTGAGTAAATACTAAGGAGGAATTTGTTATTGAAAAGTTCTAAAGGAACGTTACCCCTTCTTGAGTAACTCTTGCTTTTTTCTTTTCCGAACGTTTTCCCAACTATATTGGGGTCGGCTTCCAGTTTAACCAGATGCGGCTGAATATCAGTATTTTACACGAAGCGACTGCTATTAAACCTCAGCAACCCAATTTTTTGGTTGGTAATACCCTGAGGATAGACTGGTTGTCAGGCTTTTTGGGCTTCTGACTATCACTAACGATTGTCATAGTTGTTCGTATGACAGCCGGGACCGACGGCTTTATATGCTTTCCGAGGCACGGTGGGTTGAAGAATGGTCACCCATCCACAGACTGACCGCGACTAGTGCAGCTTAACCTTGAAGATCTGTTGATCAGAGTCAAAGTCAAATGTTTTATTTCAATTAGACCAATAAAATAGCACTTTTGAAAAGTCAAAACTAGTTGCACGGTTCCAAAAAGGGGGTCTTATGGAGAAGAACCGGCAAGAAACTCCATAGACACTCTTGTTTAAAAACAACATGATTACAATGTTAATCTTGGTTTACAAGTTTGATAAGAATAGTTAATGAGAACAATGTAGTTTGATGTGTACCTAATCAGTCTACCCGTGACCATGGACGCTGTAAAGGGTCCGAAACGTCGGGATTAATAATATCAATATACGCGATAAAATCCGTAAAAAGTAGTTTTATTTCAATGTATAATATTCGCGTAAATGTCAGAAATCAATATGTGTACCTACTAATAAATTAATCCAGAATAAAAAATAAAATAAATAAAATAAAACTACTTTTTACGGATTTTATCGCGTATATTGATATTATTAATCACGACGTTTCGGACCCTTTACAGCGTCCATGGTCACGGGTAGACTGAGGTGGTGGGCGTCTTGATGATATAATTACTGACAGCTACCCTACATTTTTTATTGTTACATGATCAATGACATTTATTACTAATTATTAATTAAAACTAGATGGAGCCGGCATTTCCTAGCTGACGACCTCTAAGAAGAAACGCCGAAACAAACTCAGAGAATCATGGACTCTTTTAAAGTAACAATATTCAATGATCATGTTTTAGTTGTTAATTATTGCCAATCCGATTCACGCAGAACGAGCTTACAGTATCCTTTGGTCTTGCAGTTGTAGGCCTGGATTTTGGTTTAATATGTCAGAAAATGTTTTGTTTTGTTTAATTTGTCAGAAATCAATATAAAATAAATAAATAAAAGAAAAGGATTGCCATTGACAGTAAGAGCTAACCAGCCCCGACAGACGGCACCCGTTCACGAGTATGCCGTGTGTATCGGCGTCGTTCTACTCAACCATGTTGTAGGGAATAAAACGACCCGACACACAACGCCACCATCAGCAGGACATTTTAGTGAGCATGACAAGCTCAGACCGCTCAGTTTAGTTACTACATATCCACGAGCCCCTCTTTTGCTCTTGAGTAAAGCTTGCATTTTTAAATAATATATTGCCTCACGTTATGACTTATTTATAAAGCTGAACAGTTTGTTTTTTTTTTTGTTTGATCGCGCGAATCTCTGAAACTCCCAGTTTAGTCGGATTTGAAAAAAGATTTTTGCATTTGAGAGCCCCAATTCTTGAGGAAGGCTTTAACATCACGCTATGAGTCTTAGGAGCCGAGAAGAAATTAAACGATGAGTGAAACCGCAGGCCGCTGCTATAGTACTAACTACTATTAACTACTACTACTTTAGTACTATAGCTGCGATAGTACCTACTAATTATTCAACATTAACATTAAACCGTGGTAAAGAAATAATAACGCTGATCAAAAGATCTACGAGGATAGGTTAGATTAGATTCCTCTGTGCTTCGCAGACTAACCCTACCTAAGTTTTTTCATGCTGACCGTACAAAATCTGCTTAAAAAAAGTATAGTCCGAAACACCACTCAAAAATATTAATAATAATGAAATTCCTGTTTCGACCGGATCGGACGAAAGTCAGCGGCCGAAACGCCTACTAAACCAATTTTCTATCCCGGTTTTCATACGAATACCTATTGAAAATCGTTGATTGATTACATTCACGTGAGCGGAGCCGCGGGTAAAAGCTAGTCACTACATAGTATGAAACAAAGTCCCTTCTCGCTGTCTGTCCCTACGTATGCTTATATCTTTAAAACTACGCAACGGATTTTGATGCGGTGTTTTTAATAGTTAGAGTGATTCAAAAGGAAGGTTTATAATACATGTATGTTATTAGTGCATTGAATCGAAGCGGGGGCAAGTCACTAGTCATAAATAAAAATGTAGAAAACTAAAATATTTTTTTAGTTTTCTACACCATTCATCCTATTACGTTTTAGAGTGTAAGTATCGACAGCACTTTCCTTTTTCTTTCATATCCCAACCATAAACCCTGAAGTATATATACCCTGAATCTCCCAAACCAGACACACTAAAATAAATTCTCAAAAACTTTACACCACTGTCTTATACAGCTACCTAAATAACGTCGTTTACAATGAAATTTAGCTCTTAATGTGCGTCAATTTACTAAATGCGTTCACATCTCACAAATGGCATTTCCTGTCAGGGAAACTCCAGTTTCTCTGGCTGCTAAATATGTATGGGGTTCATTATGTACGAGATCACGACTGGGAAAAGGGGTTTTAGACGGAGAAGTCTCAACAGGTTTTAAAAGATGTTGACAAAATTTCATGAGTGTGCTTTTGTAACTAGATTATGTAGTACTCAGTACATACTTTTGTAATAATAATAATATAAAACTAGTTGTTGCCCGCAGTTTCACCCGCATCCCCGGCCTTATTGAGACAAACGAGCCTGGTCCTTCTCCGAGGTCAAATCTATCTCTGTACCAAATTTCATAAAAATCTGTTCAGCGGTTTAGGTGTGAAAGCGTAACAGACAGGCAGAGCTTTTGCATTAATAATATTAAAGTAAGGACAGGATTGAGACGAATAATAACAAACGTTATTTTTTTAATTGGGTCTGATCCAATTATGTACGAGATCTCAGATTATGATTAATGAATAGCCCAAAAACTCTCAGTTTACCAACATTAAAAAAATGATCTTTTATTTTGTCCTAATGTTCAATGTACGTATTGTTATTGTTTTCCTTTTTTTTATAGTACGGATTAATCTCATGGATATACTCTTCTGACATACTCTGCCACCTCGTGAGGCGGCAGGGTATGTCGGGCTCGTTCGACTAAAAACCGCACTTGCCTACACTTGCCCTATTGACATCCACGGTATCCCTGAAATTCTATTTCAACCTCCTAAACACCTGGTTCCTATTTCACTACTGGGGTAAAACTCCAATTCTTCCTGCCACTTTTGCTGGTTTCAGGTACTTAAGGTTCATTTGAAATATTTTTTCTTCATGTAATAACGTAAAATAAATAAATCGCCAGCGATCAACGGAAGGATTCGACCTAACTTTTTCATGCAGTAGCTTACAGATAAGTTCATTTTGATACAAAAACTCACATTTCCCAAACAGCAGAAACGTGTACGCAGATGAACTCAAAAAGATCGCAACATGATACCGGCAAACGAATTCAGTTTATTGATGGGTGAACACATTTGCACGAAGCTCGGAGCGATATTCGGAACGATAGAAATCGCTTTTTGATCATGGAGTATCGCTCCGATGCGAATCGACTTTATTAACTCCGTTCCGCCAAAAAAAAATGATGCATACTCTCACACAATACGATTAATTGAATGTTGGTATTGATAATTTTGTTTCTGTATGTGGTTATTAGTATCTAAAAATAACACTGCGGCTCAATAACAAATTTATTGAGCTGGATGGATGGGTGATCAATATTTACACATCAAGATTTATTTCAGTTTGTTTTATTGTTTCTCGACGGTATGTGAAGTCTGCCAACCCACACTAGGCCAGCACAGCATGGTGTATAGCCTAATCCGTTTCAATGTGAGAGGATATCCGTTTCCAGCAGTGGGACATTAATACAGTATATGGTTGATATTAATTAAGAAGAATTGTTTCTGCTGGAACATGACGTATACTAACGGAATCTACACAATGTTAACAAAATGAGCAGGATTAAGATTATATCCCATCATGCTGACCTAGTACGGGTTAGTGGGTCATCATATCCTGCGAGCCTATTCCCAGCTATGTCAAGGTTGGCTACCAGTGTAACCAGATGCGGCTGAATATCAGTATTTTACACGAAGCGACTACCATCAGACCTTCGCAACCCAATATCTGGGCTATACCGATATCCTGAGATAGACTGGTTGTCAAACTTTTTGGAATTCTGACTATCACTAACGTCGCCGATTGTCGTAGGTGTTCATATGACAACTGGAACCGACGGTTTTAAGTGCTCTTCGAAGCTTGGAGAGGTCTTGATAGGTTAAGAATGATCACCAATCCAAAGATTTACCGCGGTTAGTGCAGCGATCGATTGATCAGCTATTATATTGCCAAAAGAATGTGGTAAAAACTGACAAATAATGATAAGTGCATCTACCGTAATTTACCGTATATTGTAGTGAAGTAGCGAGTCATCTGTCATTGAATTACCTGTAACAAAAAATAATAAAACAATTCGTAAGATGTATTTCATGTAAAATGTTATAGGGGAATTCGTCTGGGGTGCTACCATTGCCGAATATTCTGCTGCTAAGCAATAATATGCTACTTAACATTATTTGCGTTCCATTTTGAAAGGCAATGTATGTAGCCAGTTTTTTATACTATGGAAAGTTCTCATGCATCGCCTACCGCTGTGGTACCGGTGGCCGGTATATCGAACTCGTACCGTCTAAAAACCGCACTTGCCTTCACTTGCACTATAGTCTAGGCCATGGAATCCGTGAAATTCGCCACGACCAGCAGAGTCGAATCTACTATCTATGCCACCCTAGTAAATAATGCTCGATAATCCAGCTACCCATTCTCTACCCAACACGATGTATTCATTCGTATTCAACACACAGCACTCAATAAGTAAAGTTAAACAGGAAAGTCCACTTAAACATTTGCCTAATTTATTTTAGCGGGAATTTCGTGCTGCCATTGTTTTGTACAAGGATTAAAGGTCACGGAGATCTGATTGTGTTTACTTTCAATTAAATTAAACCTTACATCGAGTTTTAGTTGATCATACAAATAATTCGATATGTCAGAACCATAGTGCAAAAAGTCTGAAATAGGTGATATTGAGTTGTCACTGCAAAATTTTTATGACAACTGTATTTTATTAGTTGCATTAGTTTGTTGTCACAAAAATGTCATATACCTACATATTTCTGACTTGTAGCACTATTGTTCTGACGTATCGGATTGTTCAATGTATCTATTGACTGCCTTGTTAGAATAGCATGGTCGTGCGCATGACTGCTTAGTTAGAGATCCTGGGATCGATTCCCAGGTCGAGCAAACTGTAATTGGGTTTCTCTATTATTATTAGCAGCTCGGAGTCTGAATTTCTGCTTAGTAATGGCAATAGGCTCACCCTCTATTACATAGGACGTAAACATACCTATAAACTGTGGATGCACAATTAGTTAGGCAGTGGTGTACCAATACACCACTGCCTAACTTTTCGGGGAATACCTGAAAAATATTTATTTGCAACAACCAAAACGCATTAGAGTATCATTATATTAGTATATTTATATAAGTTATGTTATATAATTATGACTTATTAGGCCAATGAGACTCTTACAATTTTCTATCACAATTATGCAGATTACAGAGCTCCTTAACATCCCTGGTATGTACTCACTAAAAAAAGAGAAAACAATTATGTTCTTTTGTTTTTCTAAATTCTGATTTTATTAACGGCTAAAGAATACGAAAAGTTGAATATTTTAAATAATGTTTGTTCGAAATGTCCTTCACAGAGGCATATTCTGACGCGTTCATTAAACTTTTGAGCTTTAATTCATAAGCGAAAGCGATTTAAACAATTTACAAATATTACAGTTTTTTTTTATATACTACTAAGGTGGCAAACAAGCATACGGCCCACCTGATGGGAAGTGGTTACCGTAGCCTATAGACGCTTGTAATACCGGGGGTATCACTTGCGCGTTGTCAACCTCTCTTAAAAATTTAGGTATAGATTATTTATATTAGATTTATTTGTGACATCGAAATTAATTATTGCACTAAAATATATTAACGTTTATAAAAACAGATACCAACAAATTACATTAATTACTACATTCATAAACGAAACAACTATCTAATTATCAAACTAAACATAAAATTAAACTATGGCTTAAGAACTTAGATTATAATGACATAGAAAACTTATTAACAATTGTGAAATAGAATTATATAAAAAAAAAATAGATGCAAACAAGATTAAAACACACGCACGCACACACACGCAAACGCACACCACACACGCACGCACGCACGCATCCACACACACACACACACGCACGCACGCACGCACCCACCCACCCACACACACACACACACACACACACACACACACACACACACACACACACACACACATTCTATTGATGTAATATAAATATTGTCAATGTATTAAGGGGAAGACACTAACGCCTGTAATACAGTTTTTGACTAGCGCAGGATCCCATAATGTAACAGTGTCAATTATGTCAATAAAGATTATTATTATTATTCAGAGCCTCCACGTGGCTTGAGGTAATTATTATGGAGAAAACCGTGTTTTTATCTTCATCCAGGAAAATCATCCGCCGAAGAAGCGGCGGCCATCAGACCTCCTCAACCCAATTTCAGGGCAATACCGATATACTAAGCATAAGCAGGTTGATTACTTTGCCCCTTTAAGCTAGAAAAATGAGTTTGTACTAGACCTTAATTGTTTATTTGGTAAAAAAAAAAAGTAATGTTTAGGTATATATTTTTAAGAGAGCTAAATAGCTAATACATGCCTCACTATCTACATGCATCACTTTGATCTCGATTGGTTTACTTTCTTGTCACTTGGACCACGCAGTTGCCTATCAACTACCAAATAGAAAAGGTGAGGTAATACTTTTTTAAAGGCACCTTTAATAAAATTGAAAATCCAGGTGTCGGTTTTCATAAATCATTTTTGTTTTGTTAACGTCTTTTTGTTATAAATATAAATGAGCATTGCTTATTAAATTTCATTTTTTTTTGTATTATGGTTCAAATTCAGAGCTAAGTAAAACATTTTCATCATTTGCAGTAGGTACAGTCACGAACATCAGTTTGTATAAACTTAACGAAATTCTAAAGCGATGAATTAGTTCATAAGGATTGACTGAAATTGTAAGGTGTATGTACATAGTATTTTCTAAACTATACTAATTATAGTATAGTTTTGAAAATGACCAAAGGAGGTCATCAAAAGTCCATACAACTGAGCCCAAATTTGTACCTGAGGTACATGACAGCTGTCAAGTTTACAGTTTTTTACTATGAAATCACTATGAAACTGTTAGTACCTTATGTTCCGAAATAGCATGCGTTTGACATTCCAAAACTGACACAGCAGATAGCTATCAAGTTGACAGTTATTACTATAAAAACACTATGAAACTGATACTAGAGTGTAAAAATGGCGTGCGTTTTTTCAAATTTAAAGTTATTTTTTCTCATCCCCTAGTGAGCATAAAAAAACGTATAACGAGTTTTAACTAGTGTAATTTATACATGGTATTTTTTCCAATTAAGTGTACCCTCAGTACATCATTTGGGAAGATTTTGGTGATATCTCAATACTCAATAACTTTATTGCATCCCATAATGTATACAAAAGCTGGTGGGTAAAATTAAAGAGAAACAATTATGGACCCTGTCGGGCACAGCAAGTTAGTTTTTTTAGAGGAGAGGATGAAGAGCGCTTTTAAAAACATAATATATTGAAATAAAGGAAGATCTGGTATTTAGATATCCTTTATGCTCGTAACTGTACTTCTGACGAGAACAATATTTTTTAAAATATGTATTGCGATAAGTATCTATTACCGCCAAAAAGACGGAGACTACCAATCACCAAATAGTATAAAACAAAGTAGGTAGCTATTCAGTTACTTCTTTTAAACTACGCAACAGATTTTGATATACACAATAAGTGCCACTAGGTATTATTTTGATAATTTCTTCCGGAAGGCTAATAGCGGTCATTCTACGGATGCGCATTCTTAGCGTATTGAGACACCTTCGTGCCTTGAAGACCACGTAAAGCCGTCGTTCTGGGTTTTCATACGAACACCCATGACCATCGTATATTAAATAATACATGCATATTATTAGTACATTCGCACATCCATACGAAGCTGGGAGAGTCGTTGGTATACCATAATCTGGTACATGTAAAGTTTTATTGATTTCTGAAACTTGTGCGAATATTCGACGTTGAAATAGAACTAAAACTATGTGCGGATTTTATCGCGTTAACTACATTGATATTATTAATTCTGAGGTTACGGACCCTTTACAGCGTCCATGGTCACGGGTAGACTAGTCAGTGTACCCGTGACGTTTCAGTCTACCTACAACTAGTCATTCTTCCCGAGATTATGGACACTATAAAGTTAAAGGTACAGTTTTTTCAGGAATTTAAAGGTCAGCTAAACAAAATAATAATAAAAAAACAAACACATTTAACTTATTGTCTGAAGTTTAATGTGTTTATCAACTTTTACATTGGCTTCACTCAGTTACCCAAAAATTGGGCGTAAACAACTTTTATCCAACAAAACCCCGCGGGGCTGGGTCATGTGACAACAATGAAACGCTGTTCAAAATGGTTATCGAGTGCTTATCAAACTCTCGAGACATCGAAGTGAAACAACATTGCTTGTTCGCTCACGTTGTTCATTATCGAGTTTTTAACATGAACCAGCTTTTATGATATCCATTATAAATTTATCTGATCTAAGAAATCTTTAATTTATTTTTTGTATCCGTACCACCTATTTGTCATATTGTCTAATGAATAAAATTATTGTAATTTAGTTATGTAAGTTTAAGGTTAACTGTTGTTGCAATGCCCTTACTGGGTTTCATGTTTTTTTTTATATTGACACCTACATTATGTTCACATGAAGGCAATAAAGATTTGAGTTTGAGTTTAGATATAGCTTCACGTTTACTAGCATACCTTCATGCCTATATTCCCCGAAGGGTTAGGTAGAGGCGTACCTACTAAAGCACCTACAGTTCGTCGGTATGTTAAGGTGCCATGTAGATAATAGTGGGTTAGCCTATTAACGATGCACGAAACAAAGTATCGAATTGTTAATGATAATTTCGTTGAAAAACTCAATAACACTTTGTTCAATACGGTAATAGAACCCAGGAGCTCTATCGCCGTAGTCGATCTAACGACTATTAGACTAATGAGGCAATTTGAACGTTTAGTATTGCTGAATACTGTTGTTATGATAGGTATCTCATCACGCCTGTATCACTGCAAGATTAGGCAGAGGTGACCTTTTTATTATACCATTAAGGTGGCAAAGAAGCATACGGCCCACCTGATGGTAAGCGGTTACCGTTGCCTATAGACGCTTGCAACACCAGAGGTATCACTTGCGCGTTGCCAACCCTGTAAAAATAAATAGGAATAGTTGGGTTAGCAGTAAAGGGTCAAAGTCCCCCCACTGCGGAGCACTGGCAACCTTGCTCACCGTAAGAAACACAACACAGCTCAAAGCAGTGTTATTTCACTTCGATTTTCTACAAGGCGGATGTACGTCCCCAGTCGGGCTGCTCTAGTTTGAGTGAGTACCTCTCTTAAAACCTACTAAAAAGAAACCTTTCCGCTTGAATTAACTTTCTAGTTAAACACACAACAATGCTCGGCCCGCATCGCCCACAAACCAAACAAACTTATCTTTGCTTCCAAAAATAATGTTTGCAAAAAACACATAAAGGTAAATATTAATTTCACAGTCTCTTTTCAAGCGACTGTCCCTTCGCGGATAAAAATAAATAAATACTTACTTTGCAAAACAATTGTATCCTGAAACGGATCCTGAACTTTACCGCTGCTGAAATAATAGCTAAATCTCGAACGGGCTTTGCTGAACCTATTTAAATCTATGCTGAAGCTAGGCGTCTGCTATGCTAATATGAAAAGGTTTTAATCTTTTCAAAGCTTTTTGGTCAAGGGAATTTCGCTTCCCTCGCCTTTCGCTTTCACACTTTCGCTTAGAGAAGACGATTTGGTATGTCAGATACTTCATCATATTGCCTATTGATACTTTACCTATTGCCGTCCACTGTTGAACGTGTGCCTCCCCTCAAGAGCGCCAACCATCCTGGTCTTGGGCAGCTCGCATCCATCCGCTGCCAGCCACTGTCAGATACTTTTTGCATGTAATTCTTGACACATTTCTTCCACGAACCCGAAAAGTTTTTGTAAGATCCATACATGTGGCCTGCACTAGATACCTTTGAAAAGTGAGCGCGTGGAACACAACGTCTCCTAGGACCATTATCTAATCTGACGGTGGGACCATTTTTGACATTACACAGAGTTATTAAATAGGTACCGAAATAGCACACCGGATTAGCAAGCTGAAGAGGCAGGGGGCTGGCTATATCTGCAGAAGAACCGACAACCGCTGGGGTAGACGTGTTCTCGAGTGGAGACCGCGTCTCGGCAAACGTAGTGTAGGACGCCCTCCGGCAAGATGGAGTGATGATTTGCGAAAGGCTGCTGGTAGAAGCTTGATGCGAAAAGCCGGTCTACGTCCAGCAGTGGCCTAGAATAGGCTGATAATGATGATGAAATAGGTACTTGAAATCCATGATATCGACTATCATTAAATGAGTTTTTAGATATTTAACATTTAAAAGAATATAGTACTAAACTGAAATTACTTAAACTAAAACTAATTATAATAGAAGAAAGGACCAGAATACTTAATTAGACCCGTATTGAGCTATTGATACCTGGATGTATCCATTTCTTCTGATCTATCTACTATTAGTTAGCTGAAATCTGAAAAGAAAGAAATCTTTCGGTCTGATTTCCCGGCCATGCAAATTAAGCGTTCTAATATAATATTACTAAGCGTACAATTTTGGAGCGAATCAAACTACCGGCCGAGACGGATTTGGTTGTTGTTACCGAAACGTGACCAAAATTAATTATTTGGCGTTTCTGGGAGAGCCTCATTACAGTTTGCACTGAAATCTAATTTGTTATTGTTTATTTTCTGGAAAATGTTTTATTTTATGATTAAATTAAGCCAACAAAGCGGGAAACGTAAGGAAATTAAATTAGAGGATTCAGGGAATTGTTTGTGTTGTGTGCTTATAATCTCTTTGGGCTTATATGAGGTGTAGGTATACCTACTTACACACATACACCTATATAAATATAAATTTACGGACACTGTGCGCGAGGAAAGTTTGCGAGTGACTAAAATATTGGAAACGAAAATAAAAGGCAAATCAGTTCCGTGTTTTGACATTTGTACAGACGTCAGCAGGTCAACCTATCCAAAACTGTCAAATTTCCCCAATCGAATATGAACCTTATCGTGTTGTATTAAAGTTGAAAATCGATCAAAGAAATTTGACAGATTGTGGTAGCTTGATGTGCTGGCCTCTGTACATGGCTGTGAGATTTCAGCCACGATACGTAACTAATACATAACTTGATGGCGGACGATATCATATAATAAAAACAAAACAGTTAATATTTCATGTGTCTTCTAATATTTACTGATTTCTGGATAAACACCCAGCTCCAGATAGTCTTCATTCTACAGAAAAAGTGGAATTTCTCAATTTCCTGATTATGTTCGTGTAACTTTGTGGTTTCTGATTGTGACCATTCCTTTTTCATCTTATATTTTCCTAGATCTCATATACATTTGGTAGGATATAAAAATAGTTTAAAAACATTGAAGTCAGTTTTTTTTCTATTATTATTATTTTTTTATGGGATAGGTGGCAATCGAGCAGACGGATCGCCTGATGGTAAGCGATAAAATTATTAAAAAGAAAATATTACATTTTGTACTGTTATTACGATAAGATCAAAAATATTTAATTATTTTATATGCATCATAATAGGTATATATATTTTCTTGCTAAATTAATAATTATACCGCCTTGTATAGCCAACATAAACTGCCTCTTGATCTAGTCATTATAAGTGCCGCTGCTATGCTAGAGGTCCTTGGTTCGATTCCCAGGTTAAGCGAAGTGTTATTGGGTTATTCTATGAAATTCAGTAAAAGCTCAGTTTTGATTTATACCCGGTCAATGGCAAAAAGCTTGCTCCTATTACATGAGATCTAAGCATACCGGCAAACTGCGGATGTAAATTGGTACACCTGTACTTAACCCTTCAGGGAATACAGGTGTGATTGTTTATGTTAAAAATGTTATGTTTATAGCCAACATAAGATTACAACTTACAACGCCACAATTTACACCTCAATTTATTTTTTAATAAAACTTACATACCCACAGTTCACAAACTACAATATAAAACAGTGACACCTAGCAACTAGTATAGTCGACTCTTTTGTTATAAAGCGAGCTATTGTGCCAATTATCTCGACGCGGGACAAAGGACCAGGGAATACGGTCAACTTGGTCCTATTACGTGCATCCGCGGATTATAACTACATCAATATTTGCTTACAAAGGCATGAGACTGCCTGTCTGTTAAGGTAAAAGTAGCTAGTAAATGTACTTATGGAAATTTTATGACGATCTACATGATAATACTTATATTTTGTGACATACTCCTAATTATCTCAAATCAAAACTCACATCAATCAAATCAAATAAAACCTGCTTTCAAATAAACCGTATCCAAATCCAAATCGGTTCACCTCTTTTAGAGCTAAGGTGCCACAGACAGACACTCACAGTGGTCAAACTTATAGCACCCCCCTCCTTTTTGGGTTGGTGGTTAAAAAACAGATACGGGATGTAACAAAATACGGTTACCTACTGGGTATTATAAAATAAATTGTTTGTCATATTTTCGTGATTACCCATAAGACAAACAGGACCTTTAAAAAACGGAGAGCTATTTAATTGTAGGTCACCATCATCCATAGACATCCAAATTTTGAAAAGCAGTGGAGCTATTGAAATTAGTGGGCATTTCAGACAACTACTAAGGTCTAGAACCTTAGTACAACGCGCGAGTCTTGCTGGCGTCTATAGGCTGTGGTTGCTGCTTACCATCAGGAGGTCCATATGCTCGTTTGTCAACTCATCACGATCAAAATAATGTATTTCCACGTTGTTCCTATGTCTTATTCTTGTATCGTTTTACAGAGATGAAAATTCCGGCTGCGGTATTTCTTGGCGTTCATATGATTACATTGATACCGTTCCCTACGGTCTACCTATCTATAACAGTATATACGAAGGCCTAGACGACTAACTTTGCCGGCCTTTTAACGTAACTTGCCTATTTACATTCATTGAGTTACTAGGTTCAGAGAATTGTTTAACTATTTCCATTCATTGAATTTACTAGGCCCGCAGAATTGATGCTCCTTGAGTTGCAGAGACAAGCACTTCTACTTACTTAGAGACTCGTAATTTTCGCATAAATAAATAATAAATCCTTCTTAAATAAATATGTATTGTTATGAACTTCAATATTACATACAGAAGAAAAGATTGAAGTGTAAAATGTACAGCTCTGCCTGTAGATACAATTTTTCGAAATAAAAAGTTTAATTTGAAAAAAGAAAAAACAAACTAAAGTTAATTTATGCACGTACATTTACCTAAATGTTGCTGTTTTGGTACGATATCATTTAATATCTCAATGATTCTCATTAAAGCATTAAAGTTACACAATATTAGAAAATTGTTTAGAAACACAACTTCAATTCAGTCAGCCATATTTAACAGCTATTGTTTGTTGAATAAACAGTCACGAAATTTTTTGGTATAGATAATTTTGTTTAAGTGTTTCTCGTGTGAAAGGTTGATTTTCGATCTTTCAGCCGAATTTCTGTAGTAAGTCTAAAGCCAGATATCAACTTCAGTAACAGACTTAGATAATGAAAGGCACTTGTCATACTTGACACACGGTTCTAGAAAAAGAGCTATATGGCACCACACAATCCAATACGCCGGATGATAGATAGATAGAGTATGCTTCCATCATCAACCTATATACGGTCCCACTGCTGGGCACGGGTCTCCTCTCACAGAATGAGAAGGATTAGGTTAAGTCCGCCACGCTGGCCTAGTGCGGGTTGACTTCCCACGCCGTCGAGGAAATATCTAAGACATGCAGGTTTCCTCACGATGTTTTACTTCACCGTTGAAGCGAGTGATAATTAATTATTAATACGGACATGATTTCAGCATCATGAAAAGTCAGAGGTCATGGATTCGAACTCGAGACCTTCAACTTGGCAGTCCAATGGTCATACCACTAGGCTATCACTGCTTGTTTTATTATTATGAGTATGCTTCATTGTACACCAAAGGACAACTCAGAGTAAAAAATATGCAAACGTTAAAAGAGTACAATTACCTACCTTATCGATGGTTATTTATTATTTTTAATATTTGAAAATAAATACATAACTGTCTCATTCGTTTCATGGTCGTAAGCCCAACGTAGTGTTACGCGGCTCTTCCTGGTCCTGGCTTCTATTCCCTGGTCCAACAATGTGTTATTGGGTATTTTTATGAAGTACCTAATTCCTTGTACTACTCTTGGAGCCTGGGCAATCAGTCGTAATGACCAATCTGACTATAATAGTCGACTTCGTGTGAATTTATGTTTAGTTTATTGTTTATTTATAATATTTTAATTATTAATACTCTGTTGTGTTACAGTATTTTATATTTGTTTTATTATTTATTTAGGAAACAAACAAACAGTCATTTACAAAATAATAATCTCATACAAATGAAGACTAAAAAGACCTATAGTTCCCTTAATGTAACTAAAAAATAAAACATTAAATGAACACCTAAAAATTAGTTACCCATACACTATTGCATACATGCTAAGTTTTTTACTTAATTACAGAAAGCTTTCTTTAGTGATGTAACTGTTTAGTGTGTATTACATTGTAGTCTGAATTAAATTAATAAATATATGAGGAACCGCATGATCTATGACTTTAGGTATAATACATATTAATGTTACACAGTAATCATCTTTAAAAAGAACTATCAACACTGTCTCAACTTGACATTCAGTTGACCGGACGCCATACAATAAGGTCGGTAAAGCAGTAATAACTGCCTTACCTACATTGCGACTAGATGCAACGGAGTCTCCTCACAGTTAAGCTTAATCCAGAACCTGAGAAACGGCGATAGTACTGTTGGATTATTGTATGATGCTTTTGTATATTGCCAGTGCTCTACGAGGAAACGTTGTGTTGGCAGTGGGGACTTTAACCCTTATACTGCCATACCAACTATTCCTCTATCGTTTTACAGAGTCGGCAACGCGCAAGGGATAGCCCTGGTGTTTAAAGCGTCTATTCGCTACGGTAACCGCTTACCATTAGGTGGGCAGTATGCTTGCTGGCCACCGTAGTAGTATAAAAAAAAAAAGATTATTATTGTCGTAAATACTGCTAAGAAATAAATTACAGTTATGGTTAAATGATATGATAACATAATATTCATATATTATACTAGTTTTCCGCCCGCGGCTTCGCCCGCGTCGAGTTCGGTTATATCGCGTTTCCAAGAGAACTCTTCAAAAGTCCGAGATAAAAACAGGATTATGTTCTTTCTCAAGGTCAACTCTATCTCTGTACCAAATTTCATTAAAATCAGTTCAGTGATTTAGACGTGAAAGCGTAACAGACAGACAGACAGAGTTACTTTCGCATTTATAATATTAGTAGGGATAAATAACGACTTATTCCGCGAAAGGTTCGCAGAGGCTAAAATAGACCCACAGTTTGCCCATATATTTAGGTCACATATAATAGCGAGCCTATTGCCATTAACCAAGCACAAATCCAAATTCAAGTTTTTTCAGATTCCGTAGTTTCCGAGATTAGCGCGTTAAAAGACACAAAAAAATCTTCAACTTAGTGTGTTATGTATTATAAGTATGTATTTACAAAAAAAAAGTATATGTATAAGTATTATATCCATTGTCTAGTACCCATAGTACAAGTTCTGCTTAGTTTGGGACTAGATGGTGCTGTGTAAAATTGTCCAAGAATTATTAGTACAGATCTCTTACGAGATTGACCGTATGGACACTTATAAAACTATTTGGCGGCCAGCCATTTAGTTTCCTTTTGTAATAAGACGGAAACATTTTTCTTTATCCTACATTACAGTGAGGGAAGCTAGCTAGTTTCTTTACCGTCGCCTTCAACTAGGGATAATTCTCCCTTTACGTGTATACATAACTGTCGGCAGACAGCGATCATATTGCAATCACAAATCCATCTGCTAAGAGATTACGACAATATTCCCCGATTTATCCCGCTGTAAGTAATATGAAGGGGTAACATATGAAAAATATCATATAGTTACTTAATATAATACTTTGGATTAAGGTATTTTGGGGTACCATCACGCTTTTATTCCTAGAATCGTTAGGCAAAAAAAGTATTTCCCCATTGAAATAAAATTACTTTTTACGGATTTTATCGCGTATATTGATATTATTAATCCTGACGTTTCGGATCCTTTACAGCATCCAATGGTCACGGGTAGACTACCCGTGATCATGGACGTCTCCGTAAAAAGTAGTTTTATTTCAATGTATAATATTCGCGTAAATGTCAGAAATCAATAAGTTTTCCCCCAGTCCACGGGTGTTTAGGTACCGTGTAATATGGTAGTGGTGAATTTCACGGATCCCATGGCCAAGATTATATGGCAAGTGAAGGTAAGGGCGGTTTTCAGTCGGTACGAATCCAACAGAAGCAGTGATAACCTAGTGGTATGGCCATTGGACTGCCAAGTCGAAGGTCTTCGAATCCAGGGCACGCACCTCTGACTTTTCGAAATCATGTGTGTATTAATAATTAATGATCACTTGCTTAAACGGTGAAGGCAAACATCGTGAGGAAACCTGCATGCTTTAGACATTTTCTCGACGGCGTGTGCAGTCTGCCAGCCCGCACTAGGCCAGCGTGGTGGACTATTGTCTATTCCTTCTCATCCTGAGAGGAGACCCGTGTCCAGTAGTGGGACAGTAGATTGATGATGACGAGTCCAACATACTCTACCGGCTCCCTAGGTGGCGAATGATCCATAAGCATTTACTGGATCTCACAAAATTAAACCATGACCCAGTACCAGTACTAAGTACTCAGATACTAACCTAAAAAACTAATATTGTAATAAAAAACCTCAGAGCCAATTAATGGTAGTCTATTGGGAGACAGCGTTTCACAAACTCATCCGCCTATAAAATTTATTGACTGTCGACCTGTCGATAATGGGATTCTGCTTCTAAAAGATTTGCTCCTGAAATTTATCTGAAAGATTTATGGACCTGTTCAGTAAAAGCGCTACTGTTATATTATACAAACTGTTGCCCGCAGTTTTACGCGCTTTCCAATAAGACTATTTACGGCCTGTACAGTGTCGTGTATAGAGGCCAGCAAATTAATAGAAGGCACGTAATAGACTGAACCTTAACTTTTTCCAATAGGTTATTTTGTTAACTTTTATGTTATTTGAGCTTATTAGTGATTGTTAAAACTTCAGTTATTTATTCTATCACTATCCGTGGGAACCTGTAATTGGCTTAGTGTAGCTTAACCTAGTTATTAACATTTTCTGTATAGCTGTTGGTTTTCCTATATTAAATAAATAAATTATTAAGGTACCACAATCTGTCAACTTTTTTTGATAGATTTTCAACTTTAATGCAACAAAATAAGTTTCATTTTCAATTGGGAAAATTTGACAGTTTTGGATAGCTTGATCTGCTGGCGTCTGTACATAAGAGAGTAGTTAGGTAATTGTGAGTGTGCTGGAGAAAACTCTTCTTGCAGTATTTCATTTTATCTGATGGACAACATTGACACATCGCGTTCTAAGTAGTGAAGAATATAACTCGTATTAACATTTAGTAAAGTAATGCATTGTCAGCATCAACCCATATACTGTCTCACTGCTGGGCACGGGTCTCCTCTCATATTGAGACAGATTAAGCTATAGTCCACCACGCTGGTCTAGTGCGGATTGGGAGACTTCACACACCGTCGAGAAAATCTCTAAGCTTGAGCCGAACCTTCAATTGAAAAAATACAGAGTGGAATAAATAGGTAAGTATACAAATTGTCCAGATCTTCTAGTGGTAACAATTAGAGTAATAATTATTATAAATGGATTTTTTTATGTAACTCTTAGGTTTTTAAAAGAGTGTCTATGGAGTTTCTTGCCGGTTCTTCTCCATAAGACCCACTTTTTGGAACCGTGCAACTATGTAATTTTGACTTTTTAAAAATGCTATTTAATAGTCTATTTGAAATAAAATATTAGACTTTGACTTAGCGCTCCCGTAGTCCCGGCACTAAAGTGGTGACGCGAAACGCCGAGGTTGGTTTTAATCGGTAGCTCGCTCTTTTCAGAGCGGAGGCCGACACACTCCACTAGTCTCCCTGCCCTCCCTGGGTAGTGCATAAAGCATTTACAACCCCGTCAACAAATAAAAAAAGGTATGTCTAGCTAATAAAAAACCATGGAGGCGTACTATGAGTGTATATTGGTACACCCCTATCTTGCTCTTCAAGGAATACAGGCGTAATGATATGTAGGACGAAGAAGATAAAGCAAATTAAATAGTTATGGACGAGTCACGTCTTCAAACGATTATCTGCGGAACAATGGTTTGCGAATTTAAAAGGTCTATTATAATAACACAGATTTCTTTTATATAAACTTTGTAGACCACCAAGCAGTTCATAAAGTAAAGCTTTTGTTATTTATTGCTTTATATTGAATATTTTCTTTAGAAATCATCAATCTATATACTGTTCCACTTCTGGACACGGGCGTCCTCTCAGAATGAGAACGATTAGGCCTAATCCACCACGCTGGCCCAATGCGGATTGGCAGAATCTCACAGGGATGCAGATTTCCTCAATAAGATACAATATTTTGCTTCACCGTTTAAGCACATGATTTCGAAAAGTCGAAGTTCAAATTTAAGACCTTTTACGAGGCAGCCCAATGGACATAATTATCACTAAGCTATCACTGTTTTTTTACAAATATGACTATAATTTGTGAATATACAACTTTACTCGCCGCTTTCCGATAAAAGAAGTATTTTTTTCGTAGTTTGTTAATAAAAAAAATGCCTTGATATTTCTTCTCCAGAGTTATCCCTCGCAATGATAACTTAACTCAAACTATATTGACATAGAATAACGTCCAGTGTATCAGTAATTCGATAACCTGGTCCTTCTCTAAAAGTTTTTGGGTTTTATTATTATTTTCGCCGTCACGAACTTACTTACATTTAAGTACAGTGATGGCTTTGGTAAAGTACTTTTATGGATTTGTAGGTACTGTATGCTGGCAAGGTCACACTGGAATGTCTTTTTAAAATTTGGAGGTTATAAAAGCACTTTGTCCGTTTCTTGAGTATATTTTAGACATACTTTTATTTAACTGTGCTATGGGGGTACTTCATGTTTTTTCGTGAAATATGTTCGAGATTAGCAAAATATATTGCTAGCATAAATACTGACTTTAATATCTAGACTTGATTAAAAAGTACAGACGCCAGCAGGCCAAGCTATCCAAAACTGTCAAACTTTCCCAATTGAATATGAACCTTATTGTTTTGTTTTAAAGTTGAAAATCTATCAAGGAAATTTGACAGATTGGGGTAGCTTGAAGTGCTGGCCTCTGTACTTAGAATTTTTAGGTTTCTGAACAAGTCCTCAACATCCCCATTTTCCGAGCCGTTTCCCAACTACATATATTGGGGTTGGCATCCATTCTAACCAGATACGGCTGAACATCAGATTTTACACAAAGCGACTGCCATGTGTGGTGTACCAATGTACACCCACAGTTTTCCGGTATTTTTAGTTCCCATGTAATATGGGCGAGCCTACTACATGAACCGGGCACACATCCAAAATTCCAAGCTGCTATTGCCATAGAAAAACCTCGACCTGGAAATTTAACCCAGGACCTGTAGCGTACCTATCGCGGTTTACGGTTCTTCAATAAAACACCTCCGAAGTAGAACAAACAGCAATTACATCCCACTCAAGTATTTATCTAGCATAAATATTTTCATTGGGAAAATATCGCTAATGGATTATTAGTTGGTTACACAGTAATTCTGTGAGGAGGCGTGTGCCAAATTATGATGCTCACTCTGTTGTGTAACGGCCTGAATAAGAGATACGTACAGCCTTCCCTAATATGATCATTAATGTACACTTCACACTAGCTGAACATACGAACGACCTGTATCATAGACTCATGTTTATGGTACAAAATATTACAGTCCAAGCATCTTCGTTTACCATGGTTTGTGAATCATAATATTAATCGAAAATTATTAGTTACAGCTAATAGGATTCGTTCTGGACACATGCCACCGAAGTCGTTTGCATTTCTAATGAAAAAAGTAAGTTCACCTAATTACGAAATGTGACAAAAAATAGAAGATGTGCAGCACGTCTTGGTGGAACGTGTCAGGAACCAATCTCAAAGAGATAATATTATAAGAACCTTTAAGATTAATAAGTTAGATGTAGGTATTTTTCAGTTTATTTTAACTAAACCTACCTCGATACCGATATAAGTTGAAATTTAATTAGTATTAAGGTACGATAGAACTGGCGTGAACTTCTGTTCAAAAGTTCCTTTAATTATTAATAAAGAATAAAAATAATCATACACAGCTTTTTCCCATAGGAGTAAACAGAAACTAAAGAAAGCCACTTGCTACAATTCTTGCATACTTCCATAGCTTCATCCATATACACGCGACGATTGCGAGTACGCACCCGACCTTTTTGAAGAACCTCACCAATAAGGTCGACGTATGTCTATCTAGGGCGTCCCTCCCGGAGTTTCCACTGACATTCGCCTACATTTTACAGTGACCGTATCAATATTAGACATCTTTATTTCTTTAATCAAAAGAATAACTTAGCAATCGCCTACGGCAATAGAATGTAACAAAATCTACCTGATATCAGCGCTCCGAGCGCTTATGTGTTTGTGTATTGCATAAAAAGTTGACCAGCTAGGGCTATATTTTACTGTATGAATGCGATAGCCACGTCATTCTAATTATTACAGCAATAAAAATGTCTAATTGTAAACGTTCACTATAAAATGTAGGATCGAGAACTTTGTTTTACATTAGATCTCACAACTTTTTGCGGTAGAAGAACTGCCTTGCGACGTGTGAAGGCTAGTGCGGTTTTTAGTCGTCACATGCCCTGGACGATCCATGAGGAATTTCCGTACTATAAAAAAGGACCTTAACAAGAGAAGGCAAATATATTATTGAGTCGGTACGAGGCCGACATACCTCTTCGCTGTCTGGTAATTGAGAATCCATGAGGAATCTTCGCACAACGAAAAGAATTGAAATGAGCATTTTAATCTAATATATAAAATTCTCGTGTCACAATTTTTACATACCCCAAAATTTTTTTTTTATGGCAAAACAACGTTTGCGGGGGCAGCTAGTAAACTAATATAACCCTCAACCCATCAGAAATATTGTTTGTATTTATATCCATGTAATGTTGTTTTGTTTTATGTTTCCCTTCAATTGTTTGTCTGTAATGCCCCAACTACCAGTTCTAGCACACTCGTTAAACAAAATAATACCTACATTTAAAAGTATTCGTAGAAATTTCATTAAAATCCATTTTCAGTATAATGTCGGTGGATGTTTTACTGGAAATGGATTTTAATGAAATTTCTGGAACTGGAACGTAAAATAATTTAGTTATTGAAGCTCTATGATTCGTCAATCTCCTTGTTCTACTCACGGAATGATTGTTGTTTATTATCTGATTAAATCTACTTAACAGTGCAGTAAGCAATAATCGCCACGGAATGCCTCAAAACCAGTCCTGTACCGTAACCCTTAAAACTAGTCCGTTGTAGTATTAATAATATATTGGTTTATGATGAGTCGCTAGATGCCTTTGCGAGCACAGAACTGAGACTCCTGAGCACTACTCGATACCTAAGAATTTCTTATTTCCTAATTTTATATTCCAAAATAATCATAATTGATTGTATTGGATTGTATCAGTATTAAAATTGACCGATAACTTGTATGTGTAGTGGAAACTGTAAGTATAAGTTGGTTAATAAATAAATAAATTAAGTAGTTGGTAACATGTACTCAGAGCTTTTAGGCTAAAGGTTCCAATGACGAAGACCTGCATTACAATCTATTGTTTGCGCTGATTGGAGCTCCCAGCAAAGTATAGTCACTTTGCTACTTAGGTTGCGATATCGAGTATCTGTCGTATGAAGTAGCGAATGTGTAAGGCCCTTAACATGACGGGTCGAGCAATCCAATTACAGGATTAGCCATCACTAAAGTGGAGTGAAGTGAGCCGGGAAACAACGCCCGGCGATGTCCAGAGACGAACAAATTAACTTTGAAATTAATGCTTTGTTGTGTCTTTGTAAAGACTAAAATCACATGCAATAAATTAATCTGTCTGTAAGGTTAAGACGCCTTTGTCGCGGTCAGTCTGCTGATGGGTGACTATTATTAAATAATTAAATTATTATTTTTTAAATCCCCCGACACGATTTGAAATTTAACATAATGTATAGTATTCTACTAGTCAAGCCCTTTCATTTGATACCCATAATGAGGGAGTTGTGAAAAAATATGTAATCCGCCATTTTGTGACGGCGGCCATCTTGGACTGATTTTCATCAAACATAGCTAAGAACCCTCCCGACTAATTCACCTTTCAATTAAAAAAAAAACAAAATCAAAATCGTTTCATCCCTTCGGGAGCTACGATGCCACAGACAGACACACAGACAGACAAACAGACACTTCAAACTTATAATACCACGTCGTTTTTGCGTTGGGGATTAAAAATCAAAACCCTTACATACGGAGAGTCCCTTCATACGAACATCTATGTCGATAGCCAGTGGTAGTAGTAGATAGAAAAAGAGATAGGTGGTGGTAGAAGCCTGAAAAGCCTGACAACCAGTTTATTAATAGGTGGTATATAAAATAAACTAGTTTTCAGGCTTCTCAGTACTCTATGTCTCTATGTTGAGAAAATGCTATGAAAAAACCATGTCGCAAGTTTTATGGGCAAATGGGACTGTCAAAACGAAGTTTCTTAACAATTAATTCTACAAATGGGTCATGTAAAGCCTTAATGTGTTCAATTTCAGGCTTGGTGATCTAGGCACCTTTTACAGGTATGTTATGTTTTTGATTGAATAAAATTGAAACAATAGAGCGAAATTAATTAATTGGTAGACCTTTTTTTATTAAATTAGCAACTGATTAACATGTTTAGGTATGAGATACTTTAAATTAGAATTCAATTCAAAATACAATAAACTAGCGGTTTCCCGTGGTTTCACCCGCATCCCAAAGGGTGTATTGAGACAAAAGGTAGCCTCAATTCTTCTCCGAAGTCTAATCTATGTCTGTACCACATTTCATCAAAATCGGTTGAGCGGTTTAGGCGTAGAAGCGTAACAGACAGACAGTTACTCGCATTTATAATATTGGTAGGGATTAGTGTTATCTTTGGGATTTTGTGTAGGTACCAGATGCCTAATTATTCTGGACAATAAATCCTAAGAATGAACTTGTAGTCAAACTCTTCACGTTTCTGATCACCACTATTATTATTATATTGTCATAGGTGTTCGTATGACGGGGACTGACGGGGGCTTTACGTGCTCTCCGAGGCATGGAGGGGTCTCGATGTGTTAAGAATGGTCAGACTGACCACGACTAGCGCAGCTTAACCTTGCAGATCGGTTGATCAGCGTAGTTTTTATTTAGCTACGAGCCTCGTGTTTGTGTTTTTTTTTTTTTATACCACTAAGGTGGCAAACAAGCATACGGCCCACCTGATGGTAAGCGGTTACCGTAGCCTATAGACGCTTGCAACACCAGAGGTATCACTTGCGCGTTGCCGACCCTGTAAAAATCTTTTCACACCCTTCTTGAAGAACCCCATGCTATAGTCTCTGGGGAAAACCTGGACCGGGAGCTGATTCCACAACCTAAGCGTGCGTGGGAGAAAATGCCTCTGGAATCGCACGGTATGAGACCAAAGTGGTTCAAGGGTATGTGGATGAACTCCACGCCGATGGCGAGAGGTCCGATGGTAGAAAGTAGCCGTTGGCATCATCTTAAACAATTCCTCAGAACACCGCCCGTTGTACAAACGGTAGAACACACAGAGAGACGCAAAGTCTCTCCTCAGACTTAAAGGTTCCAAACCGTTTGTGAGATTGGGATCATTGACAATTCTAACTGCTCGTTTCTGGACCGCGTCAAAAGGTCCAAGCTGGTATCCTGATGCTCCTGCCCACAGGTGACAACAGTACTCCATATGGGGCCGGACTTGCGACTTATATAGTAGCAGTCTTTGCTCCGCTGTGAAGTACCGTCTTGCCTTATTGAGCACACCGAGTTTTTTGGATGCCAGCTTTACCTTGCCCTCTAAATGACTGCGGAATTGAACGCTTATTATGTTTAATTATCTACGCATAAATCTTTACCATGTTATTTTGCTGAATATACTTGTTTTCTCTCACGTACCACTGCCAAGTTATGTTATTCTTTATTAATTAAGGGCTTAGGCAAAGTCTGTCCTGTATTATATAACAAGAAAATGTATCGATAAACCGTCCTCCCTTGAAACTTCAATGTTGGAACGAGGCACGGAATAATGGTATGCATAATCGATTCAATCAATCGCTCGATTATTTGCCACTTATCGAATACTGTAGGGCTTCACGCTTGAAAAGGTTATAGATTACATCGCTGGAATATTTCTTTCTTGTTAATAATTTGCCCATGTATGATATTTATATTTATTTTATTTAGGTATACGTATATTGTTCATCAAGTAATAAAATAAACAGAGCATTTTGTGTTTGAATCCGAATTTGGACATTTGGATCCGGGCAAGTATTTTCTACATTGGCACGCGTGCCTTCAGATAGGACTCAGGACAAAGCTTCGCTAATTGATGGGGTCCAGCAGTAGCTATAGTTATGGAAACACTAGCATCACGTCGGGACTGCCAGTGTGGAGAGGCGAGTGTTTTGCCCCTCCGACGAAAAGGGAGGATCCTCCAACCAGGCGGGTGTTATGCCTAGCGGTCCACGGCCCGAAGGTTGGTGTCGGGCGGTTGTATATATGCAACTTTTCGTTGCGAATGTTGCTTGCGCGATTCAGGCTTTCGTAGTTCTATGTAGCGCGGTAGATGTCGCTACACCTCCCAATACAATTTCTACAAAATAATAATGTTAGAACAAAAACAACACCCTACAATGCCTTCAGCGGTACGGAGAAAAATCGTTGCGCTCCCGACAGATACTAATAAGCCTGCGACCCGGTCGCAACTCATTAATTTTGTGCCCGCTATGACTGACGACGTTGGGGCTCTTGGTTTTCTGTTAACTGATATTACAAACAGAGACAGAGCTGTACAGTGAAGAGTAGAGCTATTTGCGGAAAAAAATGCCTTTTTCCATGTGTTTTTTAGTATAGTAAACTAGACTAAACAATTGCAATTAACACTGTCGGAACGCCGTGAATTACTATTGCACACACACACACATGCACATCTACACACACACAAACATATACTCACGCACACATACACATCTACACACACATACGTATACAATATTTTAAGAAAATATACAATATCATTTAAAAATAGTATCGATCTGGCATCGGTAGCAGGATCCAAGATACCGCTTGTCAGGGCCCCAGAGAAAGAAACCTAACAATACGGGTCGTGTCTAAGAGTACCGAACTGTTTATTATTTTTTCCTTTATTATTAAGAGAATCACTGACAGCTACCCTACATTATTGATAATTATTGGCAGTCTGATTCACGCAATACTCGCTCACCGTATCCTTCGGTCTTGCAGTTGTAGTTGTATGATTCATTTAGTTTACGACGGATTTTTTAAAGATTTTTAGTAAAAAGTTTTTAGTTCGTGATTATCTAGGAACTTACTTCTTAAATAGCAATTTCCGGTTCAAATATTGTTTCCATGTCATAAGTACTAATTATTAGTGCCCTCCATAAAGGGTTATAGGCCTATATTATTTAAATCTATAGACTGCGGTTGCCGCTTACCAACAGGCACCCCCTAGGTGTGCTTATTTATTATCTGGCTGAAAATCTTGCCACGAATATCAACCACCGCTTTCCATTTCCTTGCAAATAAAGAAATTATACTCAATTCCTTTCCAATATTTCCCTCTTGCTAAGGAAATGAAAGATGTTGGTACTTTTACGTTCGGTAAATGAGGGTGACCTAGTGATAAATTTATAGCGGCAAGTGGGAAATCAAATGCCGTGGCTGCAACTGTGGGGCTTCGCGTCGCGTCGCGCGCTTCGGTGCCAATTACAGTCCATGTATATAGAATACCACTTAAGTAAGCTAGATTACGCGCAATTGCATAATAAACACTCATAGAAAACTGAAAGGAAAGAACTGAGTTTAACCTTTGCATTATTTCTGAAGAAAGTTGCTGTGCAATTGCGGTAGGAATTGAACTACTTATGCCTTGTTTAAGATTTGTATCAACAATTTATTATAGTACTTAAGAAGCAGTGGTAGTAATGTACAGTCGACAAAAGAGTTGTTTTGTTTGTTAGGGATTTTGTAATAATGTATCACGCAATATGCAAAACGCAGGTATTATAAGCTTCTATAGCGCATGGCTTAAAATTTTTTATATAGCAATCTGTGAAAATATTTCGTACACTGTACTTTAAAAATAAATCCATAAGTAGTAGGTACCTAAGTGTCAGAAATTTACTTCTAATATACCGATCTTCACCGGTATTTTCCACGATTTCAATTATTTATGACACTTAAGTGCTTAACTGTACCTACTTCATTTTGTTACGCACTTATGTACGTAACGTTTTTTTATTCACTCATGTCTGAAAATGGAACTCATCATAATGATAAATTATAATTTTAATTTTTTTATAGTATAATACACAAAAATGGTTTCCATTTTAAATTGTTCGCTCTAGGTTTCCTGGCTCTCATATTATTATTGAATTTCTAAAGTCCATTAAAAATAATTGGGCTAGTGATAGCCCAATTATTTTATAATTAATTTTAATTTTATAATTAAATTAATATTTTAAATATCGCCGTATTTGTGAAAATACGGCGATATTTTCTAGAAAAACAAGAAATGTATGTTGAAACCAGATCTAGTTTGTTTTGACACTAGATATCGTCTACTGAATATCGTAATATATTTGAAGAAAAACATTGTATTTTTAACTTTTTAAAAATACAATGTTTTTCTTCAAATAGATTACGATATAATCCAGTAATAGAATACAGTAATGTATGCGTAATCCACTCTTTAGTGGATTACGCATACATTACTGTATTCTCTCTAAAAAGTAAGTAGGCGAAGGTGTACTTTTGTACACCCATAGTTTATCGGTATCTTTTAGTCCCCATATGAAGAGGCACAAACTTAAACTTTTAATTTTTTAGCAAGAATTGCCTCTACAAACACTTAGGACCTTATCCTCCGTTCAGCATTCGAAAAAAAACAAAGAACCAGATCAATTATAGATACCTCGATAAAATTGAAGCTTCAAAAGATAGACACAAAGAGTGATATTTTTAATACGTATTAAAGAAGAATAATTCATAATAAATAGGTACACGATAAGTACCTAAATGGTCTCGAATTGGTAATAAGCTCAAAATACTATACAAAATTATTAACAAGATTACCGAACACTTATATTGTGTAAGTCCGACCCAGTTTTGATCAGTTTTATTTTATTGAGTAAATAGTAGCCTCAAAGTGAAATGTTTTCTTGTAATTAGACCATTAAAGAAGGTAATTTGGAAAAGTCAAAACTAATTGCACGGTTCCAAATAGCGGGTCTAGAAGAACCAGCAAGAAACTCCATAAAAATGGAGCTCCCATTTCAAACTCCTCCACTTCGAGCTAGCTAAGATAAACTGATAAAAACAATATAATATACGAGAAAACAAACGAAAAACAATTTGTTATTAGTGATATGATCCCAAACAGATTACCAGGCGACGTCTGTGAAATCGTGGCCATAATAGTCAGCGAGATAATATTCGAAGAATGGTCGTAATTGCTTTCGACATTTTCCGCATTATGAAGAATCTTTGGAGATAACTGACAGTATTATTAGACATACCTATATCGTAACAATAGGGGAAATACGTAGGAAAAATAATTAATATAATATAAACTTGCTTAAAGTAGAAATCGGGCCAGAAAACAAGGAAAATTTAATCATACTATTCAATTACCGATACATTTTCTTCGAAGCGAGTTTATTTTTTCTGTTTTTATAACTGCATATCATACCATCACACCTGTATTTCCAGAAAGGTTAGGCAGTGGTGTAGGTACTAATGTACACATTCACATTTGACGATAACTTTAGGTTTCATCTAAAAGGAGGCGAGATTACTGCCATATCAACCTGGCATAGATCGAACTTCGAGTTGCTACTGAGAATTACATAGAAAAACCCAATGTAGTTTGATTACGGCTATCATAATTTATCAATTATACTTATAATTTATCAAAAACAAAGTAGAAAATTAGAAATGTAGGTATCTATTTTCTAACACCGTACCCTAATCAAGACGATGCCAGCGGGCACTTCAACGAAAAGCTTCATGATGCTTCGCTTCGCAGAATTCATTTACTCCACTCAAAGCCCATCTAATATTCTATGAAAGTTCCGTCCAGCGAGCCACATCAGGGATCATTCTATAAAATAATTAAATATTCTACATAATAAAGTAGGTCAAAATAATAATAATAATTTAATTAATGTGAGTAATTTAATTAGTGAGGGTCGTAGTCATCGAATATGATGAGAAGGACTATAATATTCCATGAACTGCAAAGGTCAAAACGAATATAAAACTGTAGCACAAACCGCGATGACAGCCCTATTAGCATTTAATTAAATAAAGGCCAACAAAATGTCCTTATAATTCGCCACTAACAGATTAGAATAGACTTTTCCTTTGCGGTTAAAAAAATATCCGAACATCTCTTAAATTTCGAATCTTTTTTTTGCTAACCCAATGTTGTGCGTCTCTGAGGTCTGAAACAGGACGTGGATGTTTCCAAATTAAATTACATGAAAAACCTTTCAGAGATCGAAAACGTTTTGATAGAAAAATCGGCTTTTAGTAAAAAAAAGGTTGGAATTGAAGGAGCCTATTAATATTTGGTGCGTTTCTTTTCAATTATTCTAACAGGCCATCTTCTTATCGTGTTATAATGGTTAAGCAATTTAGGCGTTAGGCGTGGCTGCGTAAGTATTGTCTCCCGTACTGGTCAAAATCAAATATATTTTTTTGATTAGACCATTAAAATAGTATTTTTGAAAATTCAAATCTAGTTGTAGATGTTCGGGCACATACCAACAACAACAGCTATGAGTTACATATTTTGCTCTGAACAATTTTGAACATCTAGAACGTTTAAAAAAATATCAATACTTATACCGATACGTTTTTCTTTATGATGTTGGTATCATAAAAATGCTACCGAAATGTCAGTGTCAACATTACACTTGTCAGATTTGCTTCAGACTGTCATAGAAATTTGTATGTCAACCGGGACCAAATTGTTTCCCGTGGTACCGAGGAGTCTATAAATGTTAAAAACGGTCACCAATCAAAGATTAGTTACAGAAAGTAAATGTTTACTTCCCAAATCAACCGATATTTCTCGTTATATTCAGATAATGTTATTGAATAACAACCAATATTATATACAATAGTACATTATGATACCGTCACGTTAGCTGATAAGCAATTTGTGTCTGGAGTTGCATTAGGGGGAATCGAATTAGGCTACGTTGGGTAGGCATTGACGATAAGTAGGTAGTATTATGTATAGATATAGTAATAAATATATTGGTTGAATATTGCTTTCCGTACCTTATTCAAATACATCTGTAACTGATCTGTAAGTTTAAACTGCGATTACTGCGGTCCGTTTGTGGATTGGTGACCGTTCTCAACACAATGAGATCCCTCCGTGCCTCGAAGAGCACGTTAAGTCTTCGGTCTCAGTTATCATATGAACACCTACGTGGTCAGAAGCCCACATGTTGAACTGGAACACCGTTTGGTGCAGTGTAAGTGAGACACGTAAACAACAAATATTGTTGTTGTGAGATTTGTAAATTTATGTTCCTATTTGTGTCTTTTTGTACTGTGTCAAATAAATGCCTTTCTTTTCTTTCAAAAATCCTGACAACTAGTCTATCCTTAGGATATAGGTATTGCCATATTGATTGGATATTGAATTTTGCACAGAAAAATAGCCTAGAAATTGGGTTTCGGAAGTATGATGACAGTTAATAATAGCTTTATTATACCTTACACATATCTTACAATATGTAAGTTTGTTAGAAGCCACCAAAATTTCTATACAACACGAGAAGACAAAAACCAGAGTCTAAGACATAAAAATAGGCTAAACCTACCAAGCTCCCGTCTTAAAATGCACTCTTCTAGTCCACATGTCATGTCGATAAAAATATATAATAAACTAACCCCACGAATAAAAATGAAATTAAAGACAGCATATTTATAAAAAAATTAAAACATATCCTATTAACTAAATGTTACTACCATATAAATGAATACCTAAATGATAAAAGTATAATAAATGGAGATTTAAATGAATACTAATAATAATATACCTAATAATAACATAAACACAAATACATACATATTATATAAACAAACATGACATACATTTATAATAACAATATCTGGGACATTTAATTTCTTTTCTTTTTACAAACTCTGATAATAATGACAGAAATACAATAATATATAGTTAATAAAATAATATTACATATAAATAAAACAATATAGTTATAACTACATAATAGAATATCATATATTAAAAACAGTTGTAGTAATATAATATATACATATATATATAGAAATCGCAGCTTAATAATCACCTATATAATATACCTAATAGTCAATGAATATCAATTTAAGTAAAATATGAAAATAATAAAATAAATATAAAACTTCCTCCTCTCTCCTACATGTTGCCGTGCCGACAAGGCCCACACATGTTTCTTATATTATACCATTGTAACATCTATTTAACTTGTGGAGTGCAATAAATGTATTGAGTATTGAGTATTGAATATATTTTTTTATTTGTTAGTATTGATAGCTTTCCTTTAACTTAGCCCTAGCGGTGTAAGCTCCTCCAGCTGTTTCCACCCGGTTCTGTCTCTGGCAAGTCTACTCCACATGTTCCCTTCTAAAGCCACTATATCATCGCTCCATCTTTTGGGTGGTCTTCCAGGTCGCCTTGTCTTGGACATTGGGTACCAATTTGTGGCTATCTTAGTTTAAATTTTTATATTTCTGATGACAGTTGCTTCGTATAAAATACTGATATTCAGTTACCTCTGGATAGACTGGAATCCCACGTAACACTAGTCTTCTTTACTTGAATGCAAGCTCTGTTTGCTTCATAGAGTGCCAAGAGATAACTAAAGCTTGGTACTTAGTACGAGGTATCTAGGATACCATAGCTACTCTCCACCGTGCCAGTTCCTTTGTGGCGTGCGCAAACAGACGCGAATCCGACGCAATTCTGCACATTTCTACACTCTCAGTTTGTTCACACCAGAATAATTCAATAAGTGGTGAATAATTCAGTAAAATTCACGTATAAGATCATCATTAAATATAGTATGTCAGACTGGATTTAAGTTTTTGTTTGTAGAATTTCAATTTTAATTCTATGTGCTGTGAGATATTAAGGTTTAATATTATAATCGACTAGTTATTGCCCGCGAATTCACTGGCATACCGACAAATTTTTTGAGACAAAAGGTAGCCTATATCCTGCTCCTTGGAATAATCTATCTCTGTATCAAATTTCATCAAAATCGGTTCAGCGGTTTAGGCGTGAAAACGTAACAGACAGACAGAGTTACTTTCGCATTTTTAATATAATAAGAATTGATCGACGCAATCAGAGAGAAAATATATTAAATTAAATTTTACAATAACCCGGCTACTGTGGCTCAGAAATAGCAATCGGTAAAAAAATCTTAATATTAAATATCTTAAATCAAAAAGATGAGGTAGTCAGCTAGACTTAGGCGTCGTAACTGAGACTGCTACGTTAGAGTTCCCGGGGTCGATTTCGAGTTAGAGCAAACCGGAGTTTGAATTTGTGCCTGATTAATGGCAATCAGCTGATTCCCTATTACATGGGACCTAAGCATACGGGGGAACGGTGGATGCAGATCAATATATCTCTGAGTAACCCTTCAGAAAACACAGGCATGATAGTATGTGGGTTATCTATTACATTACATTTGTATGTAATAATATGCAAGAATGCAAGAATCGTAGAAAGTAGCGTTCTTTAGTTTCTGCCTACCCCCATGGGAAAAAGGCGTGAGTGTATGTATATAAATATGTACATTTGTATGTTGAAGTTGTGTTAGATTATTTGTATTATAATTTAAAATGAAATTTATTACACTCTAATACAGACATAACTTTAAATACTTTGTTCCCTACTACTTGCATTGAAAGTAGTGATGCGTTTAACAACACTCATCCAATCACTGTAAACAAAGCTAAACAAAGTCCGCAAACACTAGACCTAAACCAAAACATGGACTAACAACCTTCGGATTGAAATCACTTTGACATCTATTCGGTACTGATGGTTACGTCAGATATAATCGTAAGTCACTTTTATTGTAGTTTAACATCCTATAAAATATCTACAGCATGCGTTTCCGGTTAATGGTAACGTTACTGTCAGCACCATTTCAGAAAAAAATAGGCGAAAAACTCATTTAAACACGACATTGATCCTCAAAATAAAACTTGCTTCAACATGAGACGATTAACACGACCGAAAGCATACATGGCTGCCAAAACTACGAAAAAATACTCCCTAATCTGGTTGGAGAGTTGACCTAAAAAGGTAACTGTAGTAGGCCACATATGACTTATAACTGGGTAACTGTTACGGAGTTAATTAAGGAAAATTGTAGTACCTACATGCATAACCAACATACAAAGATGGATTTGGATTTGAAATTCAATGGGCGCATATGTGCAGATTTGAAAAGCAATAACGAAGAATTGTTAATAAGTTTTACTAAATCAAAATTGCATGTTTTCCCGTTGTAAATTGTTTCCGATTTAAACAAAAAAAAAAAAACAGTGTAACCAACATAAAAAAATATTTTTTTTTTATGTTGCTTTTTTATAGGTTTGACAATAATGTCAAACCTATAATTGAGAACTAAAACGGAAAAACTATTTCCTATTTCTCAACTGGCAACCTGCCCCGGCTTCGTACGGGTGCAATGTAGGTACCTAATAACACACATAGGTATTGTATTCTACTTAGGTACTTAAAACCTTGAAATTAAAACTACTTTTTACGGATTTTATCGCGTATATTGATATTATTAATCCCGACGTTTCGGACCCTTTACAGCGTCCATGGTCACGGGTAGACTGAGGTGGTGGGCGTCTTGATGATATAATTACTGACAGCTACTCTACTTTTTTTATTGTTACATGATCAATGACATTTATTACTAATTATTAATTAAAACTAGATGGAGCCGGCATTGCCTAGCTGACGACCTCTGAGAAGAAACGCCGAAACAAACTCAGAGAATCATGGTCTCTTTTAAAGTAACAATATTCAATGATCATGTTTTAGTTGTTAATTATTGGCAATCCGATTCACGCAGAACGAGCTCACAGTATCCTTTGGTCTTGCAGTTGTAGGCCTGGATTTTGGTTTAATAGAATCTATAACGGGATTCCAAGCAGGTGGTAAGACCCAGCCATCTTCTCTATTGAAATTTGGATGTTTTTTAATTTCAATAGCCTCACGAATCATCCTGGGTAGGTATCGACTTTCCTTCGCAAGTATTTGTGGTTTATCAAATCTGATATAATGCTGGGCCTTGTCAAGAGTATGTTCACAAACTGCTGACTTCTTGGAACGGCGGTGTTTGACATCGGCGATGTGTTCTTTTACGCGGGTCCCTATGCTTCTTTTAGTTTGGCCTATATATGAGAGACCGCAATCACAATCAAGCTTTTATACGCCCGCATCTTGTAGAGGTATATGGCACTTGACATATGGTAAGAACTGACTGATCTACTTCAGCGGCTTGAAGTATGTTTTAATTGAAGCACGCTTCAAGATGTAGCCAATTTTGTCGGTGACTCCTCTAACATATGGTAGTACGGCAGGTAAGCGCTCAACTGTGGCACGTTTCACACGGTTTCTGTGACAAGGGCGCGGTATTCGGAGCTTATATTCGCTAAAGGCTCTAGTCTATATTCGCGTAAATGTCAGAAATCAATATACTTAAAACCTTCCTGAAGGAATTATCTAAATTATGGTGAAAACCGTATCAAAATCCGTTGCGTAGTGTAAAAGATTACAGCGTACAGCGGAACAGACACCGATTTTGCTTTATACTACGTTTGTATAGATTGTAAGTTACTAGTTATTAAATCGACTACGTATATTTCTGACCGCAGAATCGCAGGTAAAATCAAGTTAGGCAAATAAATCTCATTACTACGAGAGATGAAACGTAAAACGATTAGGGCAACACTCAAAACTGCAGAAACCGCTAGCAAGGAATTAGTTGATTAATCCGAGGTCGAGGTATTACGGCTTCGTTGAAATAGGCCAAATTTCTTACTAGCAACATTTATTTGTTAACTTAGTTTATGTTTATGGCTGTTCTTTTTACGTATGTATTTTATTTATTTAATGTTTTGACATTAAAAGCAGGTGCCTGTAATTGCATTGATGCTTTTGAGATGTGGTGCTGGTGGAAAATGCTTCGTAAACCATGGACTGTGCGACAGACTAAAAGACTTCGGAATCACCGTGAGAATATCTACCATCTGTCTACTTAGGATTCTAGAATACTTCGGCCATCTAGCAAGAACAACAGGTGACAATCTAGAAAAACTGATTGTAACTGGCAAAGTTGAAGGAAGAAGACAACGAGGCAGAAGTCCTACAAGATTGACAGACCAGATTCATAGCTCACTCTCCACCACCATTCACGACGCCGTCCGGGCAGCGGGTGACCGTAAAAGATAGCGAAAAATAATCCGCGATAAAGTAATTCATTCATTGATGAATTTAAGAGAGGTAGAGCATAGTGGGAGTAATTCCACTCAAATTGGAGCTGCCCGACTGGGGAAGTACATCCACCTTGCAGAAAATCGAAGTGAAGTAACACTGTTTTGAGCTGTATTGTGTTCCTTACGGTGAGCAAGGTTGCCAGTGCTCCGCGAGGAAACGTTGTGTTTGAGGGGGACTATGACCCTTATACTGCCAACCCAACTATTTCTCCTTCGTTTTACAGGATCGGCAACGCGCAAGTGATACCGCTTACCATCAGGTGGGCCGTATGCTTGTTTGCCACCATAGTGGTATAAAAAAAAGTACGATTTAAGGAGGAGGAATGTTTTGTTAATTGTAAGTCTAAACTATCATCATTACGACTATATTTCCGAAAAGTTAGGCAGAGGTTTACTAATGTATCTCTACACCCACGGTTCGCCGGTATACTTAGGTTCCATTTTATAGGGGCGAGTCTATTGCTGTATAACCGGGTACAAATCAAAACTGACAAACTTCAAATGAGAATTTCACAGAAAAACCCGACAACACTGCTCGACCAAGGAATCGAACCCAGTACCTCTAACGTAACAGCGCACTTCGAAAACATTAAGTAATTTCCTTTCTAACATTATCATTATATTCAATTCGTGTTTGAATGACGGGTCACATAATACAGATATCGGATTTATATTGTGTTTTGTTCCTCGATCATATGAAAGCGAACCCTATGAAATAGGCTTTGAAAAGGTAAACAATATAGTCTCTCCTGATCAGACTTGTATAGGAATTCGATAGTAGCTTTTGAATGACGTCACTGGAAATGGGACAGTTACGTTCAGGGTATGTAACGTATATAGTGTGATAAGGCAAAGATGCGGTTTCAAAGACGTGACAAACATTGAGAAGAATATGCTGAGATTCTCGCGACATGCCCAAACTATCTAGTTTGGGCATTTTAGGCATGTCGAGAGAATGGATGAAAAGCGACTAACAAAAGGAATTTATATGGGGCATGTCAGTGGAATCGCCGAGAGGGGACGCCCTAAAAGACTTACACCGACCTTAGTCCTCACTAAGGTTCTTCAAAAAGTTCAGGTGCGTAGTACTCGCAACCGGCGTGTATGACAAGATGTATGAATGTGGTTGAAGCGAAAAAAGTATGCAAGAATCGTAGCAAGTGGCGTTCTTTAGCTTCTGCCACGATAAAAAGTGTGAATGTATATATGCGTGTCTGTATAAATTTGTGTTATGTGTTACCAAACATATAAACATAAAAGATTGGTTTTATGTGAACAATAATTGTTAAGAACTAGTTGTGTTGTTGTATGTTTTTTTTATACAAAAGGTAGCCTATGTCTATCTGTGTACCAAATTCATCAAAATCAATTCAGCGGCTTAGGTGTGAAATCGTAACAAACAGACAGTTAATTTCCCATTTATAATATTAAAAAGGGATAGTAGGGATTGATTAAGGATTATTTTTTTTAGTGTAGCCAAACTAAGGTGTGTAATTAAATTATTATCCGAGCCTTTTCTCAACTATATTGGAGTTGGTTTCCAGTTTAACCAGATGCGGCTGAAAATCATAATTTTACACGAAGCAACTGCCATCAGACCTCCGCAACCCAATTTCTGAGCACTACGGATATCCTGAGGATAGACTATTTGTTAGGCTTTTTGGGCTGCCACTGACGATTGTCACTGGCATCGACGACTTTACGTGATCTCCGAGTTACGGATGAGTCTCAATTAGTTAATAATGATCATCCATCCACAAACTAACTGCGGCTGACGCAGCTTAACTTGCGACTTAAATGCAGATAACCGTAGAGGTACGTAATTAAATATAATTAAAAAAGTTTTGGAGTCTGCAAGCGGATCCTTCAAGATAGATATATTATGTAAGTTTTGCAACTCAACATCTTTCTATGTTTTCATAGTCACAACTTCCAACTTTTATTGAAGCGAATAGTTCTTTTAACTTTCAGCTCTACGGTTTTCTTGTGCTAGACTTGTAGTAATTATATCGTTTGTATTTTCTTAATATACGTATCAGTAACAATGTAACCTTTCTGCTTACTGCTTTAAGCGTGAGCCTCAGTTTTACAAATAAAAAAAAACATCAACGTTTTCAAAAACAATAGCGAAATTGAAATGGAATTAAAACTAGAGACAAAAAACAATAATTATAAGACGAATCATCCCACAAACCTGTCAACCGTCATTTTAGACCAATTCCATAATTAATATAACACAAAATCATGTCTGCCTCTATAATTGATATAAAGATTTTTCTCTGCTATTAACAACATGGTTTGAAAATTATATTACCCTTGGTAGCATAGCGTTAGCTAGCTATTTGTGGGTATTTATTTAATAAAAGTATCACTCAAAATAAAAAACAAATTAATGAACATTTAAAAAAAAAGACGTCAATTATTTTCTTTGATATTTGGGACATTTATACCCAGCACCATCTAGTCCCAAACTAAGCAGAGCTTGTACTATGAGTACCTTAGTAGGTACTCATAGTACAAGCTCTGTTTAGTTTTTTATTTACAAAAAAGTATATCATCTAGTGATGATGAATATTTATATACTTTTTTGTAAATATATTACTTATAACACACCTGAAACACCCGGCCAAACACAAACACTTATGTTCATCACACAAATATTTTGTGTCTTGTGGGAATCGAACCCACGACCTCGTGATCAGCAGTCCGATACTCGAACTACTAGACCACAGACGTCATCAAATTGCAGGTGAACACGACGTAACCATAGAGTTCATTATGAATAAATAGGTACTTATGTACAAAAAATAGCAATAATCTACTTATACCCATAAATCTAAATAAAATAGCAAAGAGTACTTTCACATAACTCCCACGTACTTCCATACTTCATCAGGGGCTAAAATTCCCCGCACTTATATTTGTCTCGTAATTAAATTGGTGGAAAGTTGGGGGATAATTTAACTTGTTCGGAACGACGTAGACTGCTCGTCACGGCTTCTTGAGTTATAGTAGAAAGCCAACTATTTATCACTAAATTTCGTGACGTCATTTTATTTTCAGTTATGTTTTTGTCGCAGCGGTTGAGCGATCGGTTACTACGCTGCGGCTCGCGTATTTGATTACATACTACACGGAATGAATAGTGGACTCATGGCTTAGGATAACTAAGCTGATCAAGCGATCTGCAGGGTTAAGCTCGTTAGTTACGGTCAGTCTGTGGATGGGTGATATTTATAGTAAGTACTTCAAGGCCCCTTCGTGCCTCGGAGAGCACGTAAAGCTGTCAGTCTCAGCTCTCATGCGAAAACCTATGACAATCGTTAGTGGTAGTCAGAAGACCAAAAAGCCTGACAACCAGTCTATCTTCAGGATATCGGTAGATATTACCTAGAAATTGGCTTGAGGTGTGATGGCAGTTGCTTCGTGCAAAATACTGTTATACATTTGACTGAAAGCCGATCCCTTTATAGTTGAGAAAAGGCTAGGAGAATATGTGTCTTTAACCTAGAAGTAGTTGTTCAACAACGATACAGGAGAAACAATGTCTAGTACTGTAAGACGCTACGTTTCTTTAATAACATTATACGAGTAGTATTAAATCCTTATACTAATAACAAATAATCAAACAACTGAAGACAAAAGAAAATTGCTACACAAATAAAAGTATTGATAAGCAAAGTCAACAGCGTTATTGACAGGAAATTAAACTCTACAATTTCTTCAGAATCGGATCAATAAGCCCGTTCAAGAAAAATCCTTTAAGCTGTAAGTATGGCAATGAAAAACTGGAAAGAAAATGAAGGACAATATAGCCACTGAGCTACAATTTACGCAGTAACCTGTTGAGGGTAGATAAGTAATAGATACTTAAAGCTGTTGGCGAATAGCCAAAAAAGACATTTCAGATGTTTTGTATTGTATCAGAGGGTTGTCGAAGTGTTGCTTTTAGGTCGGATTCACAAATATTAATAATAAAAATAATAAGTAATAATAAATTTATTTCCCAAAAAAAAAAATACAGGCAAAACTATTACAAGGTTTTAATGTAAGATAGATAGTAAGTTGGTAGAAAACTTAACATGAGTTAATAAGCTGCAACATCTGTATTCAAGGTTGGTAAACCCTGCCTCTTAAACTAGGATAAACCTGTATCTTAAGAGACAATGTTCGGCTAATTATATCAATTTGTTTTACAACTCGTGAACTGTGTCGATCTTCCATATAAATTACAAAGATACAAGACCAGAAAGAATGTTTTGGAATATTCAGACCTAACATTTTAACTACGACATTTTTCACAGATTAATCTTTATTTTTGATTGTAATAAGCTCGTGGCTAAATTATAACAACGCTAAGCTACGTTCAGCTGCACTAGCCGTGGTCAGTGGATGAGGTACTATTCATTGAGGTATTCTTAACACATTTTTGTGTGCGTGTTCGTGTGAATGTTCTTAAGTCCAGGGTAGTGTACGGGAGATGATTAAAACGCAGAAAACCGAAATAATAATTATATTGACTCTAGTTAATTACCAAAAACCCCTAACTTGAGATATCTGTCTATCTCCTAATAAAACGTGACGACGGTAGTGCGGCGACGGGACAACTAAACATAAAGCACAATGTGAGTCCCGAGTGGCTAAAACATATGCGTCAGCATTGCCACTACAACATCAATACCGCTCCTTGCCTCTGAGAGCACGTAAAACAGTCGGTCCCGGTTTTCATACGAACACCTACAACAATCGTTAGTGGAAGCCCAAAAAGCTTGACCAACAAACTGTAATACCACAGTTCAGAATATAGAGGTTCGCAATAGAAACACCAAAACATAACAATATTAATGAAATATATTTATTCTCCTTTTCACAAGTTTTAAACAGAAATAAAACATCTAATAGCTTTATAACAATAAGTCACGTACTTACACTTTTAAAGTTCTACTTAAGATCCAACAGAGTATAAACTTAAAACTTCCAACTTTACACGTCTTCACACTTCCACGTCTCGAACAAGAATGCCGGCCGTGAACTATCAATCGAATGAAGTGTAAGTGAATGAATAATAGAATGAATGTTTTGAGTGATTGTCAAATAAGAGTGAGCAAATGATCGAACGATTAAATGAGCAACCGGATATGAGCTAACAAAACCAACAAACCTCACAATATCGGTACGGCCTTGAAATTGGATTGCGGAAGTCTGATGGCTATCGCATCGTGTAAAATGCTGATATTCAGCCGCAACTGGTTAGACTGGAAGCCAACCCCAACATAATAGTGTTAAAAGGCTCATAGGATGAAGATGATAAACAGCATAATGTAAATTAATATTACTACCACTACTATTTTTATTATATTCCATTATTACATCTTTTCATGGAGGAGCGGAGTCTCTTAAACAGGTAATTACTTGCCTAAAAGGAAACTCCAATCACAAATTGTAGTCACAAAAATCAGTAATTCAAATAAACTATTTTTCAAACAATTTTTCATTATTTTCATTTTTCATAATAGCCCGCCTGGTAAGCGGCAGCCTATACGATGCCAGTAACACCAGTAGATTCAATAGTCATCTCTGAGACCTCAGTTGTTAAGTCTCCAGTAATCACTAGCTACATTGCCCTACAAACAGGAACATAATAATATTAGGATTATTATTGCTTTGCGGTAGATCATTTGGCAATGCGATGGTACCATCCCAGACGGAATCAGCAGCATTACGAGAGCCTATTTATGCTAATGCCGATATTAGGGCTGATTTTTGGCCCAAAAGAGGCCCCTTTTATAATTGTTATTTATAAAATATAATAATAAATGTTATTATGAGTATAAAATAAAGAAGTCACGACTTTGGAGAATTAAGTACTTATTAATGTTTTTTTTAGCATCCATAAGCATATAGGCCGCCCGAGGGTAAGAGGCGTAGTAGCCTATAGGTATAGATGCCAGTAAGACTAGTAATATCACTAGCGTGTTTTCATCCTTGTCACCTCTATGCGCAGTAATTTCACCGGCATTATTTTCAATTCTCAGAGAAGGATAGCATGTCCTTGTCTGTTACGCTGTCCCTCTCTAACACTATCTCGTTTGTCAGAACAGATTTAATTTACATATACATAGATGTCTAGATGATTTACGTTGTATAAGAAGCTTCAACTAAAAGCGCTCACCACAATAGTTCGACAAAGTTTGTGGTTTCAAACCACAGTCTTGGAACGGGAATTTCAATCTAAGACTATTATTGTCTTTTACTGATTCAAGATGGCACAAAATTTTAAGTTGTTTAAGTAAATTTCGATGTTGCGCTTAAGTTTAAAACCACGGCATCGTTGTTGTTAAATTATATTTAAAATTTCATTAAAGAAACCGATTAACCGCTAGTACTCATGTATTGAGGAGGATACAGCAAACGTATTTTTACAGTATATTTTAAAAGAAAAGTAAGTTGTTTTTATTGGTAGACCTATTTTTATTCACGACCTAGTTTGAATAATAAAAATGTGCCAATGATCACTTTTTGATTTATTATTAAATCTACATACATGTAGGTTACTTCCCACAGTGACCTCGGAATTTGGTCCAAGGAGAAAGTATCAGGTACACTTTCAAGTTTTAGATAATTATTTATAAAATAATGCTAAAAATGCAAGATTTTCTGAAGTCCGTAAATGTGACATAATATCGCTAAGGGCCGTGACTAAGTAATAACTACGCTGATCTACTTATCTGTAAGGTTAAGCTGTGCTAGCCGCGGTATTTCGTGGATGGGTAACCATTCCTAATACATGAAACTCCTCCGTACTTCGGATAAAACGTAAAGCCGTCGGTGCCGGTCGGAGCTTGACAACCAGTCTATCCTCAGGATATTGGTATTACCCAGAATTTGTATTGCAGCGGTCCGATGGCAGTCGCTTCGTGTAAAATACTGATATTCAGCCGCATTTGATTAGACTGGAAGCCAACCCCAACATAGTTGTCAAAAGGCGCCGAGGGAGATGATATACATTGTATAATAACGTTATATTATTATTTAGATATATAATATAAGACTGCCTCATTAGTCTTGTTGGCCTAATCGTGACTGCTACGCTAGAGGTCCTGGGTTCGATTCCCAGGTCGAGCAGTGTTATTGGGTTTTTCTATGAAATTCTCAATAGCAGTTCGGAGTCTGGATTTGTGCCCGATTAATGGCAATAGGCTCGCCCCCTATTACATGGGACCTAAACATTCCGGCATGTGGGTGTACATTAGTACCCTTCTGCCTAACACTTCGGGGAATACAGGCGTGATGGTATGTTTATGTTATTAATATTTACATTTTAAACGACTTCAAATAAAGAATAGGTTCTCAATTCGTCAAAATATTTTTTTAAGTCTTAAATTTGTTCCAGTATCTATGATAACATTATATCTATTTTTCAAATAACCAATGAAATTTCATTGTTAATAAACTGTTAAGTTGGACAGACGGACTGGCATGCTGTTGGAAATAGTACTTTATTGTTTCGACGATTGTTTAAATTTTAGCCATAGATAATGAGACACTACGGTGTAACAATGGCCTAAATAGCTAACTAAAACCACAATACTTACACAGACATACATCGTTTTGTTTTCAAGCGAGCCTAACCTTGTTTAAATGTATAATATCTACTAAATTTAGACAGACAGTTAAATACCTCTGAGATACATATCAAATCATATCAAGGTATTTGAAGTAGGTAATATAGGTCGTCAACTTGAAACAAGAAAATGTACTCTAGTATTAAACGGAACGACTCAGTTCCGTTTAATACTGGAGTAGGTACATTTTTTGAGTTGCTGACGATTCGGACACAATATATTGGGACACAGTGTCCGAATGTTTGATTATGTTTGGTCAGTTTCGCATTTATAATATTAGATAGGATTACGGTTTTAGGTAATTACTGAAATGGTAGATCTGGTTGTATGAGATATCTATTAAATTTTTCATCAGAGACTTTTTATCGTTCCAGTTTTTAGTGTTTAGAAATATTTACCTACATATTTATTTTAGGAGATGGGGAACCAGCATGTTCATCATGCTTAAATAAAAGTCTAAACCACTCTTAAATAGATTTGGTAACGCTTTTTTGTCTGACTGTACTAAATAGCTTCAATAATTTAATGGTATCCGAATTGTCACTAAAAATATATTAAAATTAAAATGTGTCAATTCGGACAATGTGTCCCAATATATTGTGTCCGAATCGTCAGCAACTCCATTTTTTTATTGTTTATTAATTGTTCGCTTCACAAAAGGTTACATTGCTAGTAATTTTTGCTTACCTTATTTCTAAGTGAACGCAACCTGTTAACTGATACTAATAGGTACCTATGTTCTTTTTTTTTAATTACAGCTCACGCACTATGGAAAAAGTCCTGCGTGCGTAGCTTCATTTTTTGAAAAACTTAATGTATTTTACAAGATTTTTTATGGTTCGCCTAGGTCTACCATTGTATTGATAAATTATGTTCTGCCGCTAAGCAGCTATGTGTTAACATTACTATGTTCCGTTTGAAACTTTGAAGGGCAATGTAGCCAGTTAATTTGCTGGGTGTATGAAACTTAACAACTGAGGGCTCAAGGTAACAAAACAACACCCTAATGACACTATTGGTTTTGCTAACGTCTATAGGCTGTTGGTAACATTAGGCGGGCCGGCTTGTTTTATTATTTTTAAAATTGTTTTAATCTATAATGCATAATAATATGCATTATAGATTAAAAAACAAACGTCTAATGAATAATCATTAGATAAGTACAGACGCCAGTATACTGCCAAACCAACTATTCCTCTTTCGTTTTACAGGGTCGGCAACGCGCAAGTGATACCCCTGATGTTCAAGCGTTTATAGGCTACGGTAACCGCTTACCATCAGGTGGGCCGTATGTTTGTTTGCCACCTTAGTGGAATAAAAAAAAAGTCATATCTCTAAGCTATCAATGCTTAAAATGTAAATATCCGTATTCAATTTTTTTTAATTATTATTAAAATCGGACTACTCTGTAAAAAGTTATGCATGGTCATACATTACAATCAGTGTGTGAACAATCAATCATCCCCTGTTTTCCTACCCTTAGGATTAGATTTTTTTTCTAAATTTATATTGGATCAACTTCGAGGAATTAGCAAAATCGGACTACTCTGTAAAAAGTTATGCGTGGATATACATAAAAAATATTTTTGAATTGAGAACCTCCGTTTTTTTGGTTGGTTAAAAACCATTTGTATTTCATTTTTTCTATACGCGCGTTGTCTATAATTTCAATACGCTCTATTAACTGATTTTGTTGTTTACCTACTGCTAACTAACATTCAGGTATTTGTTGAACAGCTGTTTCAATTTCATTGTTTGAACTATCCCGTTCGATTTAGATTTCGATGGTGAAACACACTGGCTGGTTTTGTGTACTTAATAAAGTGCAAGTTGCGGATATATACAAATATTTATACTGTTATATTGCTTTATTGCTACATATACCCGTATGTGGAGGGGCTAATAATCATGGCTAAGTATTATAACCACACTGATTAATAATCTGCAACTTAAAATTGTGCTTACTGCGGTCTATCTATTGATGCGTGATCTCCGACTCCACAATATACATACTAAGACAATTTCTCTCAATATAGTTGGAGGTTGATGATGATTTCTGATGACAAAGTACAAACTCTACTTAGTTTATGCTTGCTTAAGTGTTCTTTACAATGTCCCAAATATTTTTTTTACGTGAGATGTATGTTAAATAGAAGTATGTACGTACGTATGTATGTACCTGTACAATAATTTAATAAAAAATCCTTATATCGAATCTAATGAAAACTAAATCTTTTTCCGTTTGAACCACTTCTACATATTATATTCTACTGATATCATATTGCAATATCAGCTTTCTAGACTAGTTAGGTCGTTACCAAACTCCCCAGAGATACAGTAAACACTCGCTCTCTCATGATTTTCTTTTTTTACCCTGTTCAAAGAGTTTTCCAAATATCTCTGTTAGTAGTGCAGAACAGATTGAGCTGTCCCACTAGGCTGTAAATAACTCAACTCTGTAATTTTTCACGTGAGGAAATGGTTGTGGAGTTATTATAAACATTTTTCTTCATCTTCTTCGTTCCCTCATTGCTGAGGATCACATACAACACGTGTCTAAGTTATGCGGTCTTCCGATATGAGGACCGCTCGGTACATGCTATCACCACCAGCCTTCTTAATTGCGTCAGACCATCTTGGTGGCGCTGTACCTTGAGCTCGCTTTACCTTTTTTTAGGGTGTGGAAAACCTACATGTGTCATCCTTTTCCAGGCATGGTAAATCGGACTCGTCCGCATTTACCTCCCCTTGCCATATAATCGGGACCATGTGGAACTCGATAACTCTATTCTCTTCGACAGGCTGTGGTCAGCAATCGCTACACGCCTTCAGGACACTAAAAGCCTTATTACCTCGCGTCTTCCCCAAGTCAGCCACCAGGACGCCAATACGAATGTATACGAAAATGAACTGATCAGCTCTGTGAAAGCCAGCCAAGTTCTTTGCCATGCTCTATACTTTTTTAAGGGCCTTGTAAATAACCTGCTACGTTTAATTTTTACTTATCATATAAGTTGCCCCAAAATTTTGGGAGGCTCTCGTTACCGAACTTAAGTTATAGATGACTAATGAACTAAATCACCCCAACTTGACCTGACTCGTAATAACTAAATGACTCACCCACACAAAAATTCTAAAGGTCAGTACTATTAACAGCCTTTATACGTATTCACGACGTAACAATATTACAGATCATATGACTCCACAGTTGTGTAAACATTAATGTAATGCAAATTTCGTCAAAACTGAATTAAAATGAGCTCTTTACGCATATTAACTTTATTGCGACCAAGGTCTTTGACACTGGGCACACTACATAATCCAAGTTTGCCGGGCGTCACATGACTTGGATCAACTGGATATACCTCGTGATTATGACGAAACTTTGTTTGCAAGATCTGCGCTAACGCAATAATATTATACGTGGTTTATCGTTCAGTTAGGTCGAAAACTTGAGGGTATTAAAGGATCAGGTTTATATCTATTCAAATTGATTATTATGCTAAAGTTTTAACTGCCCTAATGGCCTATAGGTCACCAACTGCAACTGCTGATTAGGCAAGGACTAGAACTAAACTGGTAAGGCAATCCCTAGTCTACCCGTGACCATAGACGCTGTAAAGGCTTCGAAACGTCGGGATTCATAATATCAATATAACGCGATAAAATCCGTATTTTTTTTAAACGTTGCCCGTGTCTAGGATTTCCTCCTATATAGTAAAAACACAAACTTTTCACGTACACAAACACCCAGACAACTGTAGGTCATACAAATATTTGTTCCCTGCAGGGATCGAACCCACAACCCTTGGCACAGAAGCCGAATGCTCAGCCGCTGCGCCAAACGTGGCGTCATTCAAATTATAAGTTTACATAATAATCTAGTGTTATAGTACCTATTGAAGACAGCATAATGGTAAAAACCTATTGTGCGGTACCATACTCTATTTTTTCCGCTATTTTCGATGAAATATTTGCAAGTAGCGATTTTATCGTATCTAAAGCAAAACTGGCGCAGCAAATTCTTTGAAATGCATTTTATTATTATAACCATACGTCATGGCACATTATGAATGTAGCCTATATGTAGCTACGCAGCTACACATATGCTGGATTAGTCATAGACCGATAATGGCGAGTAACTTGCCAGCAGCACGCACACAGTACCAACATTTCATTTAAATCCCGTAAGTAGGTCTCCTACATAAGTTTTCTGGGAATTCCCACATAATTTTGGGGTAAAATGTATCCTATTTGTTATTCCCGGTCACATACTGTGTTTGTATGAAATTTCATTCGAATCCCGTAAAATATTAGTTTTTCGGTATTTCCGGGATATTCCCACATTTTTCTGGGGTAAAATATATCCTATTTGTTATTCCCGGTCACTTACTATGTGTGTATGAAATTTCATTCAAATCCCGTAAGCTATTCGCTTTTCGGGATTTCCGGGATATTCCCTCATTTTTCTGGGGTAAAATATATCCTATTTGTTATTCCCGGTCACATACTATGTGTGTATGAAATTTAATTCAAATCCCGTAAGCTATGCGTTTTTCGGGATTTCCGGGATATTCTCACATTTTTCTGGGGTAAAATATATCCTATTTGTTATTCCTAGTCACATAGTATCTGTTTATGAAATTTTATTAAAATCCCGTAAGATATTAGTTTTTCGGGATTTCCGGGATATTCCCTCATTTTTCTGGGGTAAAATATATCCTATTTGTTATTCCCGGTTACATGCTAAGTGTGTATGAAATTTCATTCGAATCCCGTAAGACATTCGTTTTTCGGGATTTCCGGGATATTCCCACATTTTTCTAGGGTAAAATATATCCTATTTGTTATTCCCGGTCACTTACTATGTGTGTATGAAATTTCATTCAAATCCCGTAAGATATTAGTTTTTCGGGATTTTCGGGATATTCCCACATTTATCTGGGGTAAAATATATCCTAGGTGTTATTCTCGGTCACATACTGTGTGTGTATGAAATTTCATGCAAATCCCGTAAGTAGTTCTCCTGTATCGGATTTTCGGGATTTCCGGGATATTACGACATTTTTCCAGGATAAAAAGTAGTCTATACTTTATTCCTGGTCACATACTATTAGTATACCAAATTTCATGCAAATCGGTTCAGCCGTTTTTGCGTGATTGAGTAACAAATAAATAAACAAACAAACAAACAAACATCCAAACTCTCCAATTCAAAAAATCCAAATTCACATTTAAATACTCGTAAATAAAAAGTAAATATTAGTATGATTATGTGTAAATAATTTACCAAACCGACCACCAAAGCGGGAGGCCCTTTCGTGGTCTGTTTAAAATGGAAAAGGTGGCATGATTGTTAATCTATTGGCACATAGTTTTTAAAAAGGTTTTTATGTATTTCTCTATGTCAATGTACTCTGCATAAGTAGGCGTTTTATGCAGAACGTTCAGTAGAGGCTAATCTATGCCTGTACCAAATTTCATCAAAATCGGTTCAGTGGTTGAGGCGTGAAACCGCAACAGACAGACAGACAGTTACCTACTTTCGGATTTATAATATTAGTAGGTATGCTGTTACTAACTTAGGGCCAAAGCAAGATCAAAGAGTAACCGAATGAATTTACCATGCCTGCCGTATTTAGTATATGTATAATTAGTTCATGTTATTTTAGTATCATCTATTGAATTCTAACTTTAGATAATTATGTTTAATAAACTTAATGAATTACCTATTTAATAATTTATTAGTATTAGTACATAATTACATATGTACAGTGCTGTGCTTGTATGCCAGCCGGTCAGTGAGCGCAGAACCTCTTATAAATTGAATTAATATTATGTTTTTTGCGGTCAATCTAGGTGTGAAGAGTGGTAATAAATAATATATTCAGCCTCCTCTGGTTACACAAACCGACATCGACACAAAATCTTAAATACATCTTTATATTGGGATACGTACGTACATAATATATACGCATACCTACAAAAACAACCGGCCAAGTGCGAGTCGGACTCGCGCACGAAGGGTTCCGTACCAAATTTGGCAAAACAACTTGTTTACTTACTATTTATTTTTAAAGTGAATATATGTATAACTAAATATTCTGTGAATATTTCAAGCGTCTACCTGTTGCCGTTATTAATATCGAGCAAAAAACGGCAAAAAATCGCGATTGTAGTTGTATGGGAGCCACCCTTATTTATTATATTTGTAATTGTAAACTGTGCTTAAAACAATGAATTGCTATATACACCACTCAGGCTGGAAGACACTGACGGCTGTGACACAGTTTATACTAGTACAGTCGTCAATGTTATCTCTTACAAATATGTAAGTATTCATTGATTGATTTCTTCTCCATTAAGATCATTATTAGACTAAGAGAAATTTGTAAAATTAAAAGTACTAATAAACTATTATTATTATTATTATATTCACATTTTAGTACCTATTTGTCGTTATAGGTGCAACAGAAATACATCATTTGTGAAAATTTCATCTGGTTCATGACATACAGCCTGGTGGCAGACAGACGGACGGACACAGTGACAGACGGACAGCGGAGTTTTAGTAATAGGGTCCCGTTTTTACCCTTTAGGTACGGAACCCTAAAAGGGGCTTAGATGAATTCATATTATCTACACTTTTACGTCTAAGACTCCGCTTGTAGAAAGTGTTACTGTAGATATTGACATAATTTATACCTTCCCTCATGGAGGCTCTACCGCCTGGGGAGGCGGGTTCTTACGGACAAAAACCGAACGTCCTTTCCCTTGCCCCACGACCATGGAATTGCAGTGGGATTCACGTCATTAGCCACGACATCAACAGACTGTGCTCCAATACCTCATCATACCTACATAGACTTGGGTAATTTGGCAGTTACGTGTGAGGAATGCATTAAATCATTTTATTTTACTATAAATGATAATTATCATCATCAACCCATATACTGTCCCACTGCTGGGCACGGGTCTCCTCTGATATTAAGAAGAATTAGGCTATAGCCTAGTGCGGGTTGGCAGACTTCACAAACCGTCGAGAAAAATCTCTAAGGTTGCAGGTTTCCTCATCTTCTTGATAATTAATTATTAATTCTCTATTCTTGATAATTAATTATTAATACGCACATGAATTCGAAAAATCAGAGGTGCGAGCCTTGGGTTCGAACTCGAGACCTTCGACTTGGCAGTCCAATCGTAATACCACTAGGCTATCACTGCTTTAATAATGATAAATGATATTTATGTCTGTAAATAGATCTTTTAAAGACACTTTTACAAGTCAATATTTAAATATTTTTTTAAGCTAGATGTCATGATAGCATAGATGAACTTTATAGCCTAATCCCTCTCAATCTGAGAGGAGACCCGTGCCCAGCAGTGGGACAGTGTATGGGTTGATGATGATGATGATGATTATTTTATTTTATGGTAACACGTAAAACCAACAGTAGGTATAACAGTGTCCAGCCGGTCAGCCACTTGATAACGATATCAGAGAATAGTCAACGCATAATAATATGAATACTGTTATTACTAATGCTGTAACTAATACGTTATATTAGGAGATTGAACTCTATTTATACACCGTGTTTTTTTTTGTCGTCTTACAGCCGAAAGGAAACCATTATTTCAATATTATTTCTACTAGATATGGGACTAAATCTGAAACTTTGAAAAATAATAGAGATCTGTTTCTAATAAAAAAATTTAAGTCTCTCGACTCTTTTTTTTTGCACTTCATGGTTTGATCCCATACAAAAAATTGTTGATCATGATGAGTAGAAGTATATCCTTTCAGCTTTAAGACGACAAAAATAACATATTTATTTTGTCCTCACAACAACAGTAAATTATTAAGTATTTTACCTAATTTTGTTATTAAAAAGCTGTTTCGTGAGGACAAAAAAGGACCCTAGCTCAGCATTTGCCACTTTATCTCGTTAAATGATGCGGCTCTGATATTCTGCTAGGGCCTAGAGCGACTTCACTGACATCGGCCATCGGCCAAATGGAAACACACCCATACATACTCGTACATACAAACATACCATCACGCCTGTATTTCCCGAAGGAGTAGGCAGATCTAGTAAAGTTTGCCGTTATGTTTAGGTCCCATATAAGCCGAGCCTATTGCCAGCTGCTATTGAGAATTTCATAGAAAAACCCAATAACACTTACGCGACCTGGGAATCGGAACATCGGGAATCAATAAAAAGCTAGGTTAATAACACCCTAAACCGACGATTATGCTTGAGGAGATTAATGAATGTAGATGAAGTAGAAGTATATCCCACCCTCTGCCTACCCTAATGGGAAACATACGTAAAAGTGTATCATCATCATCAACCACAAGAGTCCACTGGTGAACAAAGGCCTCCCCCATAGACTTCCACAATTGGTTAGGTATATGCTGCCTGCATCTAACGACTTCCAGCTACCTTTACCAGGTCGTCCGTCTATTTCGTTGAAAGCCGTCCTACACTATGCCTGCTGGTGCGTAGTCTCCACTCGAAAATCTCTTTTTGTTCCAGCGGCCATCAGTTCTACGAGCTATGTACCCCGAATATTGCCACTTAAGTTTGCTAAGTCTTTCAACTTTCGTTCTTGTACGTTTCTCCTCATTTCTGATTTGATCGCGTAGAGAAATACCTTAAGTATCAGTATAATTATATAGTATATTATCGTACCATGTAAATATGTATTCAAAATATTACTACCTGTAGTAGCGAAATACTATAGACACTGACAGACTGCTCTCAAGAAATAATCTCTCTAAATGAATACAATTCAAATTATGATATCGTTTTAAGCGAAATACTTTCCTAGCTCAGCCACTAAAGGAATTAGGTCAGGCATAATAACTACAAAAGAATAGTTCTCGTTCCGACGAAGCCTTTTTATAAGGATTTGTAAAACCTTCTTTCATCTGATTTAAGTAGATTTATTTTTATTATGGAAACTATGGATTTTCTTGTAACAATATAAAAGTATATTTTCTATACAAAATCGTCGTACCTATTCAGCAATGTTTTGTATTCATACAACATTATAGTGATCTATCAATTGGTTTATTTATTCATTGTAATAAGATGCCACAAACACTATGACAATCGTTAGTGGTATACAGAAGCTCAAAAAGCCTGACAACCAATTCATCCTCAGGGTATCGGTATTACCCAAAAATTGGGTTGCGGAGGTCCGATGGCAGTCACATCGTGTAAAATATATATTCAGCCGCATCTGGTTAGACTGGAAGCCGACCGCAATATAGTTTGGAAAAGGCTCGGAGAAAGAAAGAAAAGAAGATGCCACAAACGTATATGGGTTACCTGGTGGTAAGCAACCGTAGCCTATCGACGCCAGCATCACCAGTGGTATCACTCGCTCGTTGTCATCTTGAGACCTCAGTTGGTCTTATAATATGCTTAGTAATTTCTCTGGCTACATAACCTTCAAAACAGAAGAATAATGTTAGCACATTATTGCTGAGCAACACAATATTTGGCAATGCCGTGGTCGCCAGAAGAACTCAGCAGTGAAGTTCTACCATTGTCAATAAGATTTTTCTTATGAGCGTGTTTCATAGATGGTATCAGAATTGTTGAATGTTTAGATAATCATGCAGTTCCAAGGTTTGCTGTAGTTTGGCCCATGTAGGCATTTACCATTACTGTGGTGCTAGACCACAGGAATGGTAAAATAGATCAAATTTATTAAAAATTTCGACACGATAAAATTTAATATTATTTTCGAAAATGGTAACATGTAACTGCAAATTTAGATATTTGTAGTCTCGATTATAATCTTAGAATCTACGGTTCCATACAGAAAATCTCGACGCTTTACGATAAAATTCGACAAAATTGTCTTGACGTTATGATGACATTTAGAAACTGTCAATAAAGCATTTGACAGATTAAACGATATACTCGTAATACGATAATTTAAACTATGTGCTACCCCACAAACCTTAAGAAAATAGAGTTGACGTTGTAAATTTTAGACTAAAGTTTAGCTAACATTCATATATGTTTATAACCGGTCTGAGACCAGTTGGTACTCTTTTATTTAGACAATCGCAGGGATTGCTGCTTTAAGCTAGGGGAGCGCCCGTCTGACTGGGGATTATGACGTGAGCGTGGTATCTTTGTGTGTGCAACTACGAGATTCCGCGTGATTCTACATTTTTATGTATGTGGCTTTATTAATATTAACTTAAATAAGATGAAAGGCTATTAGGTAGTGCTAGAAGATATTTAAAGGTTCCTTAAGTTAACAAAATCTTCGTGGTGTGCCAAAAGTCATTTGATTTCTATTACATAAACGTTTTTTTTAACTATTTGAAAGTGTGATGAGCCATATTATCAGATGTTACATATTAATCAATTCGTACATCAAGTCAACATGTTTGATGGTTTTCATGTTGTGTTCGATTTCCTGATCAGGTTCCCGAATCAGGAATTCAGATTTGGAAATCCGTATGCACATAATTTAACTTGCTAAACACCGCGGCTACTCGTTCTTATTTTAAAAACAAGCAACACGTTCTTTATATTTTCCGTACAAAAATTGAAATTAGTATGACATGAGAATTTTTGTTTGTTGATAATGGATTTTAATATTATTATTACTTTTTAAGAAACCAGCTGTAATTATATTCTAGGCGAACTATTCCTATTGATTTCATTTCAGATTAATTTTGGCTCGAATCGTACCCTGTTATTAATGCATTGTTTACCTGTTTAGAAACTGAAGCGCATACATTTCCAAGAACCAATAATTCAGTCAGAATACTAAAGGAATATTAAAGCACGTTTGAGGCAAAAGTTGCTCTAAATAGCTCTTAAACGTCTCGCAGATGCTTCGTTAATGTTTGCAAAAGGAAATGTTACGTTGATACGTCAAAGGAATTATTTGAAAAGTATTTTATAAACTTTCCTAGTTGTTTCGAACTCCATTTTAAATTCCAGTGGATGGTTTTGAACATGATTAATGCATTTGGTAACGTAAAAGTATTGAAACCAAATAAAAAAACCGCACTAATAGACTTTATACTTTCTCAGTGGATACTGTAGTGTACTTCAAAGACGCGGCCCAAAAACACGACAGAGCAAAACGCCTAGTGTGGTGCAAAATTTTTTTTATACACCTGGAGACATGGGCCAACATTGTAACCCAAGGTTTGCCTGAAGAGGGCTTGGGCGCCGAGGAAGACCCAGAAAATTCTGACTGGCTGAAAGATTTGGTCGCTTCAAATAGACATCAATAGGGATGGGGAAGACCTTTGCCTAGCAATGGATTAACTTATGTTAGAAAAAAAATAAAAATCCTCAAATCCTACTATCCTACTATCCTAATTTCTTACTATAATCTTATCCTATCCTATCCTACTAATATTATAAATGTGAAAGTTTGTGAGGATGGATGGATAGATGTTTGTTACTCTTTCACGCTAAAACTACTGAATGGATTTTGATGAAACTTTACAGTATTATTATTTATACATCAGAGTAACACATAGGCTAAAATTTATAACGATTTTGAGTTAATTAGCCAAACTACAACGATAATTAAAAGTAACTTTTCCACGCCGACGAAGTCGCGAGCAGAAGCAAGCAAATTATGTACAAAATTAAATAAATAACGTGACTAACAATCTGAGCTAGCAATATATATGCACAGCTACATCAAAACAATGATAAAACAATGACAATAAGTAACTAGCGCAGTCATGTGACGCTGATAGCTTATCACTCGACCCCATGCAGAAGTTTTGACCCCTAAACAGACTTTCGTTCAATTCACGACTGATAACGCTCCTGATATCGGGACAATGAATAATGACTTGCTGTTTTGGTGGAAAGGGTATGATGAATATTGATTAGATATGCTATACCTATGTGTGGTATTAGAGATATGTGATATTGGTTGTTTTACCGTAAATTTAATTTTGCGTTTACCCTATAGGTAGTTGTTCCGGGTCTGGGTGTTTGTGTATGTGAAAGTTTGTGTTTGTAAACGCACGCACGATACAGGAGAAAATCCTAGTGCGGGGCAACGTTTTTATTTAACAAAAAATTGGTTGTGATAGTGTATGTGTGAATTTGTGTGAATCCACAATAGAGAAGGGAATTTTAGTGTGGAGCAATAATATTTTTTTTTTAGCCGAATGATAAATCTTTATTTACTCAAAGACAAATTTCAAAAATTCTCTGTCAGGTTTCAATATTAATGTTGACATTGTATTAATCCTCTATCTTTAATTTAACGTCTTGAATATAAGTACCTACTGATAGTCAACAGTAATTTTTTGACAAATTCAAAGATTAATAAGATTTTTTTTCTATCAATCGTCTCTGCATCACCCCAAAGTTGTCTGGCAGAAAATGCCGTATGGCATTAAGACCGCTTTTGTACCAACTGTGCATAAAGTATAGATAAATAAACATTTTATTGATAGAGCGATTTTGGTTGATTCATTTTAAAAGTCATGACGAAACCATAGGCAATGTTTGTCTTAGCGATCGCCATCTTAATTACGTTGTCTACCAAATTATTAGCGTTGGTGACGAAGCCTTGGCGATTTTCGCAATAGAATAGAATATTATTGACCCCCCCGTTGACCATGTTCAGCACAATATTGGGGGGCTCCGGGAGCTAAGTATTTACCGGAACCCTTCCTGTGTCAAGGCCCATCCCAGGGAAGATCATCCCTATCCCATCGTAATTACCTTATCCAGTGAAATCACTAGCTGACGCAATTCTCTTTTTCAGCCATTCGAAACAACGTCAAAGTAACATGGCCGCTTAAAAAGCAGTGCCACAGTATTTATAGAACGTGTAGCACATTGCACTTGAACCACAAATATCGGTTAAACACCCGCGTGGTGTACCGCAATGCCGACTTCTAGCTTTAACGTTTATTTCTAGAATAATCGTCGACGTAGGACAATGTTTGCTCAAGAAAATATAGAACAGAAGGCCCGTCCTTGAAATTATTAGCTTGTTGAAAACTCGATCGAATAAATAAGGGCACATTCTATTGGTATTTAATGTTTTTCAATAGCTATGAAAATCCGACTGTTATCATGTAATTTATAGATAAAATAGATTTTCATAGCTTTCGATAATTTTTGAATTACGATTTGTCTATGAAATTCTACCCTCGGTGCCCTGTTAATGGTAATAGGATCGCCCCCTTTTACATGGAACCTAAATATACTGGTGAACTGTGGGTGTATATAAGTAGGTACATCTCTGCCTAAACCACGTAGGTCTATGCTTGGCGCAAACTCACCAACTCCTAGGTTGTGTAGGATCCTGAATAGCCATAATGACTTAATTGATGTGCACCATAATGGCATGAGAAGCTTTAGTAAGGTCTTCATACATGACAAGTACTGATTTTGTAGAGTTGCTTGTGCTGTCATGGTATAAATAAGGATGATTGCCCAACCACGAAATCTGGATATTGTTATTGTCATGTCCGAAATAATTTTTGATTAATTTTGCCGTTCTGTTTCTAAAATTCCTATTTATAAATATGTTTTTTTATGTTACACTGTATTTTTGTTTCTCTTATTATTCAATTCTTAATCTTGATTTTAAAATATATAATATGTATAACAATGTATATAAACTTTGAATTTTTCTTAAAATTTTTGAATTCTGTCCGTTTTTGTGCATGCGGTGTTAGCCAGTATTTGTGATTGTTACACATGTAAATGTATCTACTTTAGTAAATAAGTTAAAATGTATTGTGGAATAAATGGTTGGTTAACCTAATCAATAAATAAAACCTTCGGGGAATACATGCGTGATGGTATAAAGCCGGAGTTAATGAAACTTCTGTTGTTCTTTTTAATAATTATGTATTCAGTCGCCGTTTACGTCTATTAGCATAATTTGGGCCTAACCTCAATATTTTATCCAGACAGACAGGTATAAGTGACAAAGATACTTAGAAACATGTTCGTAATATCTCGCTCAGAGTCTCAGACCACTGCTACACGACATAATTTTGTAGCATAGCTAGAATATATCGTCCCTTTCTTGTCCCATATCAATGTCTAGATATAAGATTATTTGAGAACAAAATTATGGCACGCATTTGCATCGCTGAGCATTAACGTTAGTATGAATTGAAATAGTAACAAAAAGAGACAGCTAACGCTAATATTATGAGATTTTGCAAGCTCAATTCGGACTATAAAGCTTTATTCAAACCCAAAACCTCAAGCGTAGCAGTCCCGCTTACGAACATTCGGCTAATTAAGCAGATATCATAGTTTATAATTATGTTATAAAAAAGGTCTATTCTTGAGATTTTTTTTTATCATTACATAGTATAAAACAAAGTCGCTCCCCGCTGTCTGTCCCTATGTATGCTTAGATCTTTAAAACTACGCAACGTATTTTGATGCGGTTTTTTTAATAGATAGAGTGATTCAAGAGAAAGGTTTATATGTATAATACATGTATGTTATTAGTCCATTGCACCTATGCGAAACGGGGGCGGGTCGCTATTTTAAGAGTTTCGTTGGGGAAACAATATAACGATAATTATATCAAAACTGTTATAATATCCTTTTCAATGACGATTACTTTTTAATAATACGAAGCCAGTGTTGACAACTAAAAATAGTCTTAGATAAATTGTTACAAGGAAATATACCCTCGTGTTGTCAGGCTATTGATTCATGTTCTAAAAAGTCTCATAAGGAATTCTCTCGAACTTGATGCTCGATCAATCTAATTTATTTAACTTACACAGTAACGCTTAAAGCTTTTATTTCAAGGTTTGGAATGTGATACGTAATTATGTTATCGATGTTACCTAACAGTCCTCTGTCAGAAAATAAGATGCAGAAATCTCACTTACTTTCCTAATACTATAATACTGCCTAGTAATAATAATATAGCCTAGTGGTATGACCATTGGACTGCGAAGTCTGAGGTCTCGAGTTCAAATCCAAGGCACGCCCCTCTGACTTTTCGAAATCACGTGCGTATTAATACATCACTTGCTTAAACGGTGATGGAAAACATCGTGAGGAGACCTGCATGCCTTAGATATTTTCTCGATGGCAGCGTGTGAAATCTGACAACCCGCATAAGGCCAACTTTAGCCTAACGCCTCTCATTGTGAAAGGAGATCCGGGCCCAGCAGTGGGACAGTATATAGTTTGATGATGATGACCGATATCCTACGTATTGTCAGTCGGAACAGTCTGATGACCCTGGTGGTCTTAAGCACTACGTGAAAGTGCCTAGTGTCCTTGGGTTTTGGAGTTGTCAGTAGAACCTTGCAGTTTAGATTCCTGAAATCTCGATGTCTTAATACTGGTCACCCATCCATAGACTGATCACGGCAAGCTACTAAGTTACTAAAACAACACATTTGGAAAAGACGAGATGGTTTAATATTATAAAACCACCGTTCAACGTTAGGTTCTAAACTCTACAGCTAGTACTGAAGTGGCGTCGACGAAATACGGATATTCCGTTACGTAACAGCTCGTTCAAATAGCTCGGTCGCACCAAAATATGGATATGATTCATACTTGTGTTCTTGACCTTGTTCTGAGCTATGAACTGTTTTAATTTGCGTGTCACGACAATATTTACAAAGTTTTGTTTAATCTAAGCAAAAATGTGTTTTGCTTAGATTAAACAAAACTTTATAGAAAAGACGAAAATGTTGTATTAATATAGAATAGTACAGACTATTCTTTATTGTAGGTACATAACATAACATACAATCACGTCTGTATTCTCAGAAGGGTTAGGCAGAGGTGTACCTACTAATATACACCCACATTTCGCCGGTATGTTTAGGTCCCATGTAATAGGGGGCGAGCCTATTGTTATCATTATTTATTTTAGGTACACCATAAACAAATGGCTATTTCATGTTTATAAATTATAGAATGGTACAATGTGCGGTCTTATTGCTAAAAGCTATCTCTTACAGGCAACGTTTGGATGACAAAACTCATTTACGGTAACCTTTTTAGTGGGGCATTATATGGGTTCATGATAACATGAGATCAAAGAAACTGATTGCTTTGCAAACTAGTAAAACATAGGTATATAGAAAACTTTATTGTAATAATCATATTATTATCATAATTGACAAATTTTTAACGATATTATGTTCTAAGCACGCACGTGACTTTGTCCAATATTCGTGAAAAAAAATTCAACCAATTTTAAAGGTAGAGGTAGGGCGGAGGATGGTGGGAGTAATTCTACTCAAATTGAAGCTGCCCGACAGAGGAAGTACCTCCACCTTGCATAAAATTGAAGTGAAATAACACGGCTTTGAGCTGTTATATTTCTTACGGTGAGCAAGGTTACCAGTGCTCTAGCTACGATGAAACGTTGTGTTGGCAGTGGGGGGACTTTAAACCTTACATTGCCAACCCAACTATTCCTCTTTCGTTTGACAGGGTCGGCAACGCTCAAGTGATACCCCCATAGATAATATACCCCTGGTGTTGCAAGCGTCTATAGGCTACGGTAACCGCTTACCATCAGGTGGACCGTATGCTTGTTTGCCACCTTAGTAGTATAAAATCGCAAAATTAGTGTCAACAAAAGGATGGTGTCAATCGGTGAGTTGGTTTAAATATCAGTTTTTTCAGAAGGTCGGCCATCCAACATCATTATCTTACCAAATTAATACCCATAATAGTTCATACGACAAGTAAATCTATCTGTTTGTCTGTTTCTCTTTTAAACCGATTAATATACCTATGTATTTCGAAAAAAATTGGCATAGGCTATTTATAGTCATTTCTATCAAGTTCCATTTCATATCATAGTCTTCAGCATCATTTCCATATTATATCTAATATAATATAAAAAACGAGTTACTTAGAAAAAAACTTTAAAGTGAGTATTATAAGAAAATTTCCTGTTTGAGTACCGATAACACGGTAAAAGAAATTTAAGTTTTTTGTTGTTGAAAAACTTGGAAGAGAACTTGGAACGAAAGTTAAGTAGGTAGGTACCTATGCAAACCCCAATTTGAATCTGAAATTGAGTCTAATAGAGCGTAGGGTACATAACGTTTTGTAGGGTATGACTGTGGAGATGCGAACTGCGATAGGAACCCGGAATTAGGAGAACCGAAGACTGGGCCATTTGGGTTCGAATAGCAGGAATTCATCTAACAAGCCAGTTCTCGTAACCCCTTAATCAAGATAACGCTGACACATACGCTGTTTAGTATATGTGAGCCCCAAATAATCACTATGTATAGACGCCAGCTGGTCAAGTTATCCAAAATCGTCCAATTTTCTCAATTGATTATGAACCTTATTACTTTGTTTTAAAGTTGAAAATCAATCAAAGATATTTGACATATTGTGGTAGCTTGATGTGCTGGCCACTGTACCTAACAATGTCGCATACGCAGGCATTTTCTCCAGCCAAAAAAAAGGTCGGTGTTAATGAGTTTTGTACCGATACATAAATTATTGTCTAGTCGTTTCTGAATGCATTATGAAATAAATAAATATTTGAAACATTTCTTTTACACATCACTATCTAGTTTAGTACCAAACTAAGCAAAGCTTGTACAGACGCAAGCAGGTCAAGCTATCCAAAACTGTCAAATTTTCCCAATTGAATATGAACCTTATAATTTTGCATTAAAGTTGAAAATCAATCAAAGATATTTGACAGATTGTGGTAGCTTCATGTGCTGGCGTCTGTTCTATGGGTACTAGACAATGGATATAATACTTTTTCTTGTAAGTACATTCTTGTAATACATAAGAAACACCCTGACAAACACAAACACTTTATGTTTATCGAACTGTGGGAATCGAGTCCACGACCTCATGATCAGCAGTTCGTCACTCGAGTCACTAGACCATAGACGTCGTCATTATGAATTGTTCTTCAAAGGTATATACCAATATCGTTTGTGTTAAATTTGCTAACTTCAATATTTAGGGTACGCTAGGGATGGATCCACGAGAGAAAATACCTAGTAGCATTGAAGGTAATTAGTTGATGTTGATAATCGATTAATCGATTATTGATAATGGATTGAAACAGGTAAAATTATCTTAATTATCTCAAAGGACATAATAACATATCTCACTCAATTAATCAATAATCATGAATGAATGAAGCTTAAGATTTATTTACCTTTGCTTCCTGTCATCTCAATATTGTGATAGTGATGTTGATAATCGATTATTGATAATCGATTATCAACATCACTACCTAAAATGCCCACTTTTGCGTGAATTTGAGACCATGCGTCCGCGATTCGCGAAAAATAATATTTACCATTTTAGCACCTCCAGGTTATGAAAATCAAAGTTAAATATTTTGTTGTTTATAATGGTGCATCCACACCACAGTTACTTTTTGTGAAGCAACAGAATGCAACACGATAACATAAGGTAACATTATCAACTTTCAAGACAACATTTATTATACTAACAACAAATAACTTTTTGTTATCGGATGTTGCCCACTAACACTTGGAAACGTTGCTCCACAAAAAGTAACTGCGGTATGGATGCATTATTACACATACAAAGTAATTGTTAAACTAAACTAGATAAATAATAATAATAATATATAAATAAATATTTTTGGGACATTTTTACACAGCACCATCAGTCACAAACAGTCACAAACTAAGCAGCACTTGTACTATGGGTACTAGACAATGCATATAATACTTACATCCTTTTTTTTGTAAATACACACTTATAATACATAAGAAACACCCAGACAAACACAAGTACTCATGGTTTACCCACACAAATATTTGTGTCCAGTGGGAATCGAACCCACGACCCCATGATCAGCAGTCTCGAACTCGAACCACTAGACCACAGACGTTGTCTCTCTAGTTCTATTCTAATTTAGCAGTATCAACATTATATTTTGAAATGTAGCTTTGTAACAACCGTAACGGGCTTTAAAACTCAAACATACTTCCGATGTTATTGGTCACTAAAATAACCCAGTACTCGCTTTATTTATATGCGATGCAAGAACGATATGAAAGCTTTAAACGAGTGAAACGCAACGGAAAATCCTTTGAAACGTGTTTAAAACATTTACGACTACGTTTTATAAATCTACATTCAATTTCAAGCTATTTTAGAGAGTACCCAACTTAATTTATCATTCGTCTTATGGCCGCTTTCAATAAAACCAATTATCTGTGTTTTCCTTCTAGAGATAAAAAATTGGCGTAAGTAGGTATTCTTTTTTTTTTTCATTTATTTCAGGCAACAAGGCCCATATATGATATAATAATACAATATAACATAGAACAAAATATAAAATATATACAACAATAACAAAACTAGGTAAGTACCTATTACTATTTCACACGTAAATTCGTCGTGTGTCGCTCGGTGTTAGGTAGGTATTTACATGTGCACACCTAGTTACAGTTAAATTGTCTTCCTATTTTATGTATTTTTTTCCCTGTTCACGTGTTTTTATCTATAGGTATTTAAAACAGGCACTCACTTAAATTCGTAAATTTTATTACATTAATGAATGCAAAGTAAATTCACTATGTAAAATAATTCATTATTTTAATAAGAGTTAAATTTAACAATTCAATCGAATACTTCATCCGCTATGAACTCTGTTGTGTTGTGGTGACCAATAATAATTATTGGCCTTTGCCTAACCCTTCGGAAAATACAGGCTCAATGGTCTGTCGTGCTATGAAAATAAACAAAAAGAGAATTCTGGAAATATTATCGACGACGACGTCTTTGGTCTAGTGGTTCGAGTGTCGGACTGCTGGTTGTGGGTTTGATTCCCACAGGACACAAATACCTATTTATGTGGTTGAAATATAATTGTTTGTGTTTGTCTGGGTGTTTCTATCCATTATAAGTATGTATTTACAAAAAAAAAGTATATAAGTATTATATCCATTGTCTAGTACCCATAGTACAAGCTCTGCTTAGTTTGGGACTAGATGGTGCTGTGTAGAATTGTCCAAGAATATTTACTTATTTATTATGAGCCTGAAAATCCCGCTAATGAAAATTGAAAATAATTACAAAGGAACATTCAACTATTAAGTACCGGTCCACCGACAACCAATAATCACCAACCGGCTCTTTCAAGAAATAAGAGCAAGACTGTTATTAAAACTAAATCTGAGTGGTGAAATCCGCTCCAGTGAGCAGATAATTAAATAGAAGGACCAATATTCTCGGTACATTTTAGTTTCGACCAACTGTATTCCAACAGAAAACTGAAATTATAATGGCGGCCGCAATCGAGTATCGCTAGGGTTGCTAAGTTTATTTATAAATATTTTATAGATTATTATGATAAAAATATGTCAGAGAATGAAGGTATCTTTATATCTTGTAACAGTTGCATTGTCATCCTACTATCCTATCCTACTTAATATTATAAAGTGAATGGATGTTTGTTATTCTTTCACGCTAAAACTACTGAACGGATTTTGATGAAACTATATTTATACATCAGAATAACATATGGGCTATAATAAGTATTAGATCCCATGTAATAGGGTGCGACCCTATTGCCATGAATTGGGCAGTAATCCAAACACCAAGTACCTACTTATTTCAATTTCATTCGGAATCAATCCCAGGTTCTGTAGTATAGTTGACGCACTTACGAACACTAGAATAATTAGTTAAAAAAAAGGATTATTTTTCACTACTGAGGTTTACAGGGGTTTGATCATGTTTATTACAATAACGGTAACCAAATTATGTATATAATAATAATAATAATATTTTTGGGACATTTTACACAACACCATCTAGTCCCAAACTAAGCAGAGCTTGTACTACGGGTACTAGACAATGGATATAATATCTACTTATATACTTTGTTTTTGTAAATACATACTTATAATACATAAGAAACACCCAGACAAACACAAATACTCATCCTGCCCGCGGTCGAATTTTTCCTTTGCTTAACAACTTTAAAATCTTAGCATGGAAAATGTTAAAAAAATACAAAAAGATAACAAATACTCATGTTTTACCCACACAAATATTTGTGTCCTGTGGGAATCGACCCACGACCCTATGATCAGCACTCGAACCGCTAGACCACAGAGGTCGTCAAAAAATATCTGATATAAATACATTTAAATAAAACATTCCTACTTAAAAAGTACCTATGACAAAATGATAGTTCACCATATTCTTCAGTCCCACCGTTTCCGATTAACACCCACTATTATTGAACGTAATTTCTAAAAAATCTTTACGGTGAGCAAGTTGAAACAAAATCCTCAAGAGCCATCCGCTGCGTCGACACTACATCGCAATGAGCCGACCTAAATATTTAATTCGACAAAATCCAATATTCTAACAGCCCTAAGTCCCAACTTGTTGTCGGTATTCCTCGAGTTCCGTGTCACTGCATAATTCCACTTCGGTCGCAGCGTTACTTTTTTTTACTAGGTATTTTCACATAGGTGAAAGCTCCGCTTTTTAAACTGAAAAGCGCAAAACGTACTTTTCAGTACAGCTTTGTACTGAAAGCCTTGCAACGAGTCTGACTTACGGAGAATGCTTTAGAGGTCGGTGACCGTATTAAGTTGTCCTTTATAAATAAATGCGGGAAACACGAAGTGATTTGCATCCATGCTATATTTAAGAAGATGGCTATGATGCTCGATACTTCTTCTTTACGTGTCAATGGTGTAATTGGAACGAAGTTCCTTATCGCGCGTTGTGAAAGAGGGCTAGACGGAAAAAATTCTTACGAAAAGTTGTCACGACACTTTTTGCTTGTCAACAATATTTGAATTTCGAATTAATGAGTGAATGACAATATTTGAATTTCGCGCGTTGTGAATTGTTGAGTGTATACAGGTTTTTTTATTTTTAATTATTAAATTTTAATGAAAGGAACTTCGTTCCATCCGGGTGTCCCTTGACACCTCTCAAGTTTTTTTTATCTATATTACCTAAGCCCTTGACGCTGACACTGAACATGAATGTTTAGAAATAAAACTAAGTACTTATTAGGGATTTTATCGCGTCATATTGACTGACGTTTCGGACCCTTTTCAACTTTAACAATAACAACAATATCGATATAATGCGGTGAAATTCGTAAAAAAGGAGTTTTATTTCAATATCTAAATATTCGCGTAAGTATCAGAGATGAACATGAATATTTTTTTAATTCTTCGTAAGATTAGTATTTTTAAATAAATTTTACATGATTTCGTAATTTTTATATCTACCTACACCTGATTTCCCCGAAGAGTTCCGCAGAGGTGTACCAATGTACACCCAGACTTCGCCGATATATTTAGGAGGTCCCATGTTATAGGAGGTTGTTGTGTTAGTCTCGGCAAAACTCAAAAACGGTTGGACCGATTTTGGTGTTTTTGAATGGAATGAATTGGGTTGCAGGAACGTCTGCCGGGACAGCTAGTATGAAGTACTGTAGATATCAGAACTTATCCATATCCACCATGGTACGCAAATTTCATTAAACTCATGCAAGGTTATGACAGTTTTGAGTATTTCCCGTGACCTAAGCAAATGTCTTGCTGATCTGGTATCGTCGTGGGACGGGTTATTGAGCTCCCTAAATAATGATTGAGCTACACGATGACTGATGCGTGCCGTAATATAAAAACTGGTCAACTCAAAGCTGCTATAGCTCTTTCTTCAAAAGGCCAGTTCACATTTGCCTGCATTATAAAACACAAATCTGATAAGCACTGAATACTGTTACTGTCTGGACTTTAAAAGAGACCATGATTCACTGAGTTTGTTTCGGCGTTTCTTCTCAGAGGTCGTCAGCTATGAAATGCCGACGCCATCTAGTTTAATAATAATTAAATATTGACTTGTAAAAGTGTCTTTAAAATATCTATTTACAAAATTGAATGTTTAGCGCAATGATATAATTTTTCTTCAATGAAAATCATAAAAGTCTTTTCATATAGGTATGTATAAAAACAAACAAACCACTTTTAAACTAAATACGACATACCAAGATCAATTTGCCATATAAACTGTTGCATAGACATTTTATACAGCCCACTGAATGTAATAATATATCGGTGAGATGAATTTATCGGTGGCAAGCCTCTGTTATGGCTCTCATATTACATTCTCATAACATTTTATTTGCTTTGTGCGAACAATAATGATTGAAATCCGCTTTATATAAAAATACGGATTGTTTTATTATTATGTAGTAGTTCTACTTATGTTTATATATTCTTTAAGTCATACCATACCTTTTTTATTGAGCTCAAAATATCAAAGTGCTTCATAATCCTTCATAATCTGTTTGCCAGCAAGCCAGGCAGCGCAACTTCAGGAGTCCGGTTATCAGACCGTATAAGGAACAGTATACTGCTTCCAAAATTCAGTTTGGCGACGTTGGTCAGAACGCCGTAAGCTTGAAGTGGAACTGGGCTAGTCAAATCTGCCACATGCCAAAAGAGCTGTGGGTCTACCTTAACCAAAACAATCAAATGTTACATTTGCTTCATTTGCTTCGTTTGGGACTAGATGTTCCTGTGTAAAATTGTCGTCGATATTTATTTATTTATATATTTATTTTAGGCAAGGGTAGGCAAGGGAAAGCAAGTGCGTTTTAGTCGGTACCAGTCCAATATACCTTACCACCTCCCCAGGTGGTATACGATCCATGAGGATTTTCCATGCCGAAAGAGGTAAATAATAAGTACATACCTACAATCACAACCATAAATATGATTGACACATATTTACACTAGCTAAAATTTGAAAGCGTTTTTCCTTGAAAAGCTATTTATGTATATACCATTGATTCGAAAATGCTATGTTCGCAACTCCATAATTTTATAATCAATAAGTACTTTAAGAGAAAGTCGCTTTTGGTTTTTTTTTTATTTATTTAAGTGTGTCCATAGTTATATTCGTGACTATACAGCTAGTTCGATTTCTGTACAAACATCTAGGTATTTGTACAGATATTTGAGTGCAAGAGCGTCTTAAAATCCTACACAACCTATCCCAAATATTGAGATAGTCGAAGTACATACCTATATTATGATTTATGATGGCTACTACAAAAAAATATATTTGTCCGGATACATCACGCAACACTGGCACAAGTGGGACAACAAACACAGCAGCTTTACTGTCGACAAACACATACTGTTGACTCACGATACGTTATTAGTTGGCTTCGGAAACTGCCAACGCTCCTATACGTATATGCGTATGGGCATACATATATGTCAATTTTGGGATGAAGCACTAGCAATAAAATCGAAATAATATTATTATGTAGCCGTTGACGACGTTTGGAGTGTAGTGGTTCGAAAGTCAGAGTGGTGATCATGTGGTCGTGGGTTTGATTGAATATTTGTGAACATCATAAGTGGTTGAGTTTGGCTGGGTATTTCTTATGTACATATTGTCATCATCAACCCATATACTGTCCACTACTGGACACATGTCTCCCCAGTCTACCACGCTGGCCTATTGCAAGTTGGCAGACTTCACACGCCGTTGAGAAAATCTCTCAGGAATGCAAGTTTCCTCACGATGTTTTCCTCCGCCGTTTTAACGAGTAATAATTATTAATACAAACATGATTTCCAAAATGCAGAAGTGTGTGCTTTGGATTCGAACTAGAGACCATTGACTGCTATCTAATGATATGACTATTAAACTGCCGAGTCTTAACAAAAGGGATTTAATCGGCGGAAGCGACGAGAGGGGACGTCTTAGAAAGACATACACCGACCTTATTTAGTGAACTCCTTCAAAAAGGTCAGGTGCGTAGGAATAAATGTCAGACTAAGAAACATTACCTATGTATGCTTTTTTTCTATGACACCTTGTCGCAATCAAAACACTTTTATAATGATAAACTCAATCTGATGTTATTAAATGACCCACTTTTTCATTGCTGTATCCTAGTTTTTTTTTTCTTTTGCCTTCTTGGAATTCCGCTTATATGCCATTTCCCTTTTTCTCTTCCTGCTTAGTAGACGCAGGTACGCATTTGAAGATTTATTTTATTTGTATGGACTTATGTTATTAAGTTTTCAGTGGAACAACTTTCTTCTTTCGATTTATTTATCCTATATCCTTCTTGATATTGGGTATGTTTTTCTGCCTTACATGAGAACGAAAACCTAGATATTAAAAACAAATAAAAGGTATCCTTAAGTCGTTAGATAAACTGTTTTTTTGGAAATATTCCTGTTTTCATAATACCCGATAAGTTTTAGGCAAAATATCGCCATAGTCTGTAATCAAGTTGGTAGGTTTTGACCATTAAGTACAAGAGTAAATTAATTTGCCCAGCAAATTGTACTGAACGATTATTCACATAGTTTTGAGCCACAACTATGAAGTGGCACTAAATCCTTAACCTATTTCTACTAACACGCGTCACGTGACGTAAGACCTATATTTATTTATATTTGAACCACAAATTTGACGTGAGTGGTCTAGTGGTTTGAATGATGTACTACTGACCACGAGCTCGTTCGATTCCCACAGGACACAAATATTTATATGATGAACATAGGTGTTTCTTATGAAAACAATTAGGTTCCCACCCTGTCTCATAGATACAAGGTATCACCCGCCCATCAGATAATGGCAACCCTTGTTTATTACTCTAAAGAAAGTGATTTGACAGATTAAACGTCATTGCTGACAGCTAGACAATACTAGCTGCGTTGAATTTTGTTTTTTTATGTTTTAGGACTCTAAAAAACTACGCGGCCGAGTTCGTTGGAGACGAATACTATATGTTTTGTAAATATAAGAACGTATATTTACAAAAAAGTATGTATGTACTTATAAATTAAATTGAGATTAGCGATAAGACCGCCAATTGTACTCTTGTAACGTTTGCATATTTTGTTTTTCTTTTTTATTCTGTTTTGTGCTATGGTGTACAATAAAAAATACTTTATCAATCTATAAAAACAAGTAAGCAGTGCTACATATATGATCTGTGAGCTGCACGCCCCGGGTTCGCACGTGGTAAAATGAGTTATGAAATTTCCAAAAACTGCCATTTTCACCGTACTTATGATAGTGTTTTGCTCGACGATTTGTGAAGTCTGCCAACCCGGACTAGGCCAGCATGGTGGACTATAGCCTAATCCCTATCAATATGAGAGGAAACCCGTACCCAGCAGTGGGACAGTATATGGGATGATGAATGATATTTGTTTTGCAAATAGATCTTTGAAAGACACTTTTTTATGTCAATATTTTATTAATAATACTAGATGGCGCCGGCCAAACTGACGACCTCTGAGAAGAAACGCCGAAACAAACTCAGATAATCATGGTCTCTTTGAAAGTCCAGACAGTAACAGTATTCAGTGCTTATTATATATGAGTTTTACAATTTAGGTAAATCAGAACTGGCCTTTTGAAGAAAGAGACATATGCTGCTTACCTACATGTTATGGTGCATCCTCACCGCAGTTACCTTTTGTGGAGCAACAGAATCTAACACGATAACATTCTTCAACTTTCACAGCAACATTATACTAACAACAAATAACTTTTGCTATCGGCGGGTACCTACTAACACTTGGAAACGTTGCTCCACAAAAAGTTACTGCGGTGTGGATGCACCATATCAGAACTTACATGTTGTTATGGGATCCAATCGCGTAAAAATATGTTTCCCGTAAATAACATAACAGTTCTAAATAAGCTTTAGCTACATATAGTTATAATCCCGTGACACCCCAGTCGTGGGAAATACTTGGGACACAACACGATTGAATTTCAAAGGGACAAACTTCACAACGGTAATGGCCTAGCTGCAGTTGTCATTATGTGAACAAAACGTATTGTAGTTCACCTCTGATAATTCCAATATTTCTGACGACATAACTAAACATTTTTGATATAAAACTAATAATACCTACACGAAAACAAAGCCGTGATAGTCTAGTGATATGACCATTGGACTGCTAAGTCAAAGGTCTGGAGTTCGAATCCATGGTTTTCAAATTCATGCGGCTATTAATAATATAATTAATTATCACTCTCTGAAACGGTGAAAGATAACATCGTGAGGAAACCTGCATACCTTAGAGATTTTTCTCAACGGTATGTGAAGTCTGCTAACCCGCACTACACCAGCGTGGTGGCCTAATCCCTCTCAATCTGAGAGGAGACCCGTGCCCAGCAGTGGGATAGTATTAGTCGATAATGATAATGAATCTCAGTATTTTATTATGTCGATATAGTCACAAAATCGAGCTATGATATTATAATTGTAAAGAAAAAGAGACCCTCTGGAGGGGGCCGTTTTTCTATTGTATCTGGTATTTTTTCGTTGAGAGGATAAGTTTTCCTGTACCTGAACACACAAACGTGATTCAATATATTATTTTAGGAGCTGTACCTAAGCCAGCAAATATAAGAGGATTATAAATGAGTAAATATCTTTCTTGTACCTAAATGTAAGTCTTGATTTTCTTTTTTATAAAAACAGCTTAATAGATCTGGATTGTTGAAATAAAACTACATTTTACGGATTTTATCGCGTTATATTGATATTATTAATTCCGACGTTTCGGACCCTTTACTGCATCCATGGTCACGGGTAGACGAAACGTCGGGATTAATAAAATCAATATGACGCGATAAAATCCGTAAAAAGTAGTTTTATTTCAATGTGTAATATTCGCGTAAATGTCAGAAATCAATAGATCTGTATTGGTTTTCCAGCGCATAAATTGTCTGAAAAGCGTTTGAAAATAAAAACACATACCGGTGACATGAGAAGTTAGTAATATCAGTAGCCCCTTGGAGTTTGGATTTGTGCTCCTTTAATGGCAATAGGCTCGCTCCCCTATTACATAGGACCTATTTAAACATATTGACAACCTGTAGGTTAGTACACCTCTGCAAAACCGTTTGGGTAATACCTACTTACAGGCGTGAAGGTAAATGCAAACCAATAATTTTTATTTGATACAACTCTAAAGGATGCAAGTACAAATGTCCCGCTACCAAAATCGATCATTTTTCGATCAATCGCACATTTTTTTATGCCTACCTACCATGAAAGTGTTTCTATTCAAACGATCGAATCGATGTCCGCGATTTAACTTCTAGCAGGGGTGCACAATTTATACCCACAGTTCACTGGTATATTTAGTTCCATGTAATAGGGGGTGAGCGTATTGCAATTAACCGGACACAAAAACTGCGAGCTGCTACTGATAATTTCATAGAATAACTCAATAACACTTTTTTTTATAATAGATAGGTTAGCGTTTGACAACAATCTCAGCTGATGGTAAGTGACGATGTGATCACTCATGACTTGAAGACCCCAAATTGTATACGTCAAGAAATACTAGACTCAGGCAGCTGATTGGCACTTTGCTCGAACCCAGAACCTCTAGCATAGCAATCGCGCTTACAACCAATAGAATAACGACACAGAATACGGTCAATCCGGTTTACTATCTTAATCAAGTTTTACGCCTAATTCTTTTAATTTTCGGTTGTCCCATTTTTCCACAGTACAAACACATAACTTAAGTAACGCCTCAATACTGGATCGGCTTTCGTGTCTCGACAAAGACGACCGTACTGAAGGTTGTGAGGACTACTATGTACCAAGTTTAGGACGCTGTGCATAAGAAAATGAGGGCAGCAAGATGATGTATCTAGTTTATCTGACGTCAGACAATACAGTGTAGGTCTTCATAATGTGCACATGATATTAAATAAAGGAATCTATGCCTAAATTTATCGACAAAAACCATACTTGAAAATTTAAAAAAAACATGGCATTTATAAATGTATTGTTCGCTACTCTTAAATACCTGAATTTATTCAACCTCGTGTAAATAAAACGCAATAACTTTTTAACTAATGATAGATTCACAACAAAACAAACTCAATAATGATGAAAAAAATATTGAGATGGCTTTTTTAACAAAAAATTGTTTTTTTTTTTACTAATTTTTGTTTACACGAGGGCCGCAGTAGCGAACAATAAATTTAAAGTATGGTTTTTGTCGATAAAATTAAGGATTTCGCTTTTTTAATATGATTTTATAAGAGTCCGTAACCGTAGTTTAATATTATATTACGTAAGCATTAACTAATGGATATGTTACATGCAAATTTGGCTTAAAAAGACCGCGGTAACTTTGTTGGTAAATGCGACTGGTTTACCAAACCAGTAGTCTTAGGTTCGACGCCCGCCTATTGATTATTACCGTTACGTTACCGAAATAGTTGCCTATTAAACCTTAACTAATTAAATATGTTCAAAATACTGGGCTTTGTTTCCAATACATAGCAGATTCAACGTCTTAAGGCTTGTAGTGCCTTCAGTATCATCTGATTTATTGGGTTTCCTTTGATTTGATTTAGATTTGATTGATAATATTATACATAATATATTTTTGTGCGCTTTGTTAATTTGTTCGTGGCAAAAAGCTGCCTCCATCTCCTTTTTCGTATACTACATTAGTACCCCTTTCCTAAACTCTTCGGGTATTCAGGCGTGATGGTTATCAAAATCAAGGTATTTACAGCGCCACACTTCAGAAGCAAAGTTGTTGTGCGCGAATTGATTTGGTGTAATCTTTTTTGTTTGACCGTCTTTATGCGAATAGGAATGCGAGTGTGAGCGGTGTTAAGTAACTTAATCACGTGGTGTAAATGAAGTAACCGTTTAATGAGGCTTGACTTCTTGCATACTTGATCGCGTGGTGTGAACGGTTTCACGCTTGATGGCTCAAAGGACCCATTAATAAAGTGTTTTGGAATTATTTTGTAGACCTTACATAATGATAGCCCAGTATTAGATTGTCTAGTCATTGGGCTATAATATCGAATGTACTTACGCATCTATTAAAATTCATGTGCATGTTTAAGGAAGAAAAATATCGTGAAGAAACCTGGTTTCGTATGCCTGAGAGATTTTTATCTGACGATTTGTGAAGTCTGCCAACCTGCATTAGAACAGTATACAGGTTTATGTTAGGTATCATGACTGCCTCATTAGTCTAGTGATCCTAGGCGCGACTGCTACGCTAGAGGTCCTGGGTTCGATCCCCAGGTCGAGCAGTGTTATTGGGTTTTTCTATGAAATTCTCAGTAGCAGCTGGGAGTCTGGATTTGTGCCCGGTTAATGGTGATAGGCTCGCCCCCTATTACATGGGACCTAAACATATTGGCGAAATGTGGGTGTACTATAGTACATCTCTGAATACAGGCGTGATGATGGTATGTTAGGTATCATCAACCCATATACTGTCCCACTGCTGGGCATGCTAATTTTATTTCGGTTTTAGACTTTTTCAACATTCTACCCATTAGCGCCATCGTTACTCAGGCCTTCAACTTCAAATTATCACGAGCCATTAAAGTTAATAGGTTCTTAACAAGTTATTATAAAGCCTACAAAGAGTTAATTAAGCTGAAACTTTTTTGACCACTTTTACTTAATTGTTCTAAATACTGAAAGAAAAATTTGTTCAACGTCCTTTTAATTTTGCAGTTGTATCGAAAGTTTAAAACCGACAGGAATATCTAGGTGAAAGACGAATCAGTTTGGATGTTCATATAACCGTCGAATAGAACTATGTGCAGCTCGATTGTGGTGCAACTGTGTTGCAATTGTGTCGCAACTGTAAACTGCTCAGCCACAAATGCATCGCGCGACATTGACGGTGAAATTTGTTGAAGATCAGTTTCGCTACACTTAAAAAGTGTGTGTCGTAACATCAATATTCATTATATTTAAAGTCATTTTTAGAATCAAAAGAAATTTAAATTTAAAGAAAAAAATATATATTTGGAGCAACTTAGCTTGTTTTTTCGTCATCCTGCATAATTTTTAGATGCAGCCATAATTTGCACTGATTGATTTATTCCCCTTTCACCGTTGGCACATCTTTAGCGAGTATTTTGAGAGTAACCCCCTTCGAGAATTAATTGTCACGGGTTGACTTATACTCTAGAAACTAGCTTATTAGAAACGAATATAATATGACGGGTTGATAAGTAGGTATACCTAAAATAGGTACTTTCTATTTGTATTGACAGGTATAGCACAAACATAACATACCATGTCGCCTGTATTCCCCGAAGTGTTCGGCAGAGGTGTAGTACAGTAATGCACATACACAGTTCGCCGGTATGTTTAGGTCCCAATTAGGACCTAGGGGGCGAGCCTACTGCTATCAACTGGGTACAAATCCAGCTGCTACTGAAATTTTCATAGAAAAACCTAATAATTCTAGTTTTGGCCTAGGAATGAAAATAGATGATAGTTACATACATACATATTATATAAGTATTTATTGTGTGCTTTGTCCATGTCAATCAATATTTTTCTTTCTTTCTTTACATACTTATTTTCACACTTGTTTCCCATTGGATTAGGCAGACAGGTATCCACTTCTACGACTATTATAGGTACCTAGTCTAGCAGGATCATAATAAATATGTAATAGGCATACGTAGCTACCTAGGCAGGTAGCTAGGTATGCCTAAATAGTATTCTTTCCATTCATGTAGCCTGTTCTCCACGAGGAAACGTTTTGTTGGCAAACTTGGGACTTTAGCCCTTATACTATAATAGTTGGATTGGCCAGCTATTCCTCTTTCGTTTTACTGGGTCGGCAACGCGCAAGTGATATTGCAAGCTTGCTTGCAATATCACTCTTGAATTGCTGCACAGCTTGCAATAAGCGGTTACCGTAGCCGCTACGGTAACCGCTTACCATCAGGTGGGCCGTATGCTTGTTTGCCACGGCTTTAGTGGTATAAATATACATATAATAATATCTATCTATATATATATATATAGACTCGGCAGCTTAGTTATTTCCCTATTTCTTTTTCTTCATAATTATACTAGGTAAGTACCTACATGTAATTAAAATATCTAGTACCTGACACTTCAATTATTGGTTCCCATTTCATGTAAATTGTTCACTGTTCACCCGTTTGTGTCTATATAGAATGGACACTCATTTAAATTCGTAAAATTTATTACATTAATGAATGCGAAGTGAATTCATTATGTAAAATAATACAATATTTTACTTAAATAGATTTACATTTAACAATAAATTAAAGCGAGTATTTAGTCTGCTATGAACTCTTTTGTGCTGTGTTGTACATTAGTTACTGTTAACCTTTGTCGAACCCTTCGGGGAACACAGGTGTAATGATTTTGTATGTTATTTTCCACAAACCCTAACTTACGGTATTTATTTATATTACCATTGTAGTCTCACTGTAGGGCAACGACCCCCTTCGATTCCTCACGGTTCAAGGATAATTTGAGCTAATCCTCCCAAATGGAGTCAAGCTCATCCCGCCATATGCATCTTGGCCTTCCACGCTGTCGCCTGGCGTTATGTGGGACTCACGAATAACTCTGAACCCTTGTACCTGTATATTGCACCCCATTCATTGTACAGTTCGTTGTCTCTAAGACAGCGGTCATCGAGCGAATGAACTTCAATAGCACCGAAGTAACAAAATTGCATAATTACCTAATTATTAAGTGTATAATGTTTTAATTGAGATCCTAGTGGTGGTACATACCTGAGTCTGGAAGCAGCTTCCCCTTCAGTTCTACATCGCTCTCCGCTGACGTAGCTCCATAGTTCTTGTACGTCTTCCCCGAAGGCTCCTCAAACTTGGTCACCTTGAACCGTTCCGACATTTTCACTCACTCTTATCACTTATTGTAACACTAATTCTGTACTTATAACACTAATTTTATATTTATAACACTTGATTTTATACTTATAACACTAACGTTATTATTGATCACTAATGTTATACTTTTAACACTGATATTACACTAACATTTGATATGATTATACAATGATATTTTAACACTGATATGTACTAAAGTTTAAAGATATGTGTCCGTTTGCTCACTCACTCGTTCATTGTTGATTTTTCACTTAGGTTCTTTTTCATGCGCGTTACTATAAACAACAAACTTTTGTTAAGTATAAAAAAAAAATTTTTACTAGCTGTTCACCGAGGGTTTACTCGCATCTCAAAAGACTTTTTGAGACAAAAGGTGTATGTGTAAGGTGTATGTCCTTTGTCAACGTATTATTTGTCTCTGTGCCAAATTTTATCAAAATCTGTTCAGCGGTTTAGGTGTGAAAGCGTAACAGACTGACAGAGTTACTTTCGCATTTATAAATATTAAGTAGGGATATAATCACAATGTAACTTACCAAGCTAAATTGGTAATACTTAAGTCATGATAATCATCATCTAACTCTTTACCCAACTATGTGGTCAGCTTCCAACCTAACCAGATAAAGCTGAATATACATATTTTACACGAAGCTACACAGCCCGTAATCGATATAGCAGTAAGTCAAAAAAGGCGGTTTCGAGAAAACAGCACGCAGATATTTGATTTATTTATTTTTATTTACTTTGAATAAAAATATAAAATCTAATGAATAATTCATAATTCTAATTAATGATTCAAAATAAATAAATAAATAAAAACTTTGCGCGCTGTTTTCTTGAAATCGCCTGTTCTGACTTACTGCTATACCTATGGATTACCAGGGCATCCAATGACTCCGTGTATCTAGTATTACCTAAGTATAATTCCTTTAAGTTAATATTAGTTTAACACATAATAAATTATGTTTATTTCTAAAAATAGTTCTAAGAAAAATAATCAAGTACCTATTATCTATTATTAATGTACTGCTATTTATCTTGTATAAAAGTAGAGCCGCTAGCGTTGCCTACTGTATTCGACATTAATTTATTGTACTTGGTAAAAAACGTCTCATTATTGAAATGAGCATTAATCTGTATTGGAACGAAGTTCCTTATCGCGCGTTGTGAAAGGGGGCTAGACGGAAAAAAATCTTACGAAAAAGTTGTCACGACACTTTTTTCGAAATTCAAATATTGTTGACAAGCATTCAAATATTATTGGGTGAATGACAATATTTGAATTTCGCGCGTTGTGAATTGTTGAGTGTATACAGGTTTTTTTATTTTTAATTATTAAATTCTAATGAAAGGACCTTCGTTCCATCCGGGTGTACCTTGACACCTCTCAAGTTTTTTTTTATTTATTTCTTACTAAAGTGATTCGGGAGGTTTACCAGCAAAATAGGCAATATTACTTATTATGAAAACTAATGAGCTATCACTTAAGTTGGCGAATTTCACGGATCCCGTGGTCATGACTAGGGCTGGTGAAGGCAAGTACCTACGGTTTATGGTGGGTATGACATACCCTGCTACCTGCCCGTGGTGGACGGCCATGAGGATATTCCGTTGTATAATAAAAAAAATTGTCTTCAATTGACTTATATACCTACACATCAACAAGAGCATTAAAAGAGATGGAATATTATCATTTTATGTCGACTTTGACTTATATTTGACTTTGATTTTACTCATATTAATGCTAATCTTATCATCATTGAATTCTCCCTTCAAATAAATAAATAAAAATAGAACGTGATACTTTATGCCAACAAAAAGTATTTTTTTTTAATAAAAATTGTTATGCAATAAGCTTTCATTTCCATACCTCTCACGATAAAGTAATTTTATTTTCTATTTATCCCCAAAATCAACACTCAGAAGGTAAAACCAGATAATTTAATTTCGATCTACTCTCAGTGAATTAAAAACTACGTCACACGTGAAGAAGATAAATTGTAAAAAGATCGTAAATTGACTTAAAGGTGAATTTTACAACACTAAAAATAGTGGAGAACTATATTTTGGACACTTTTTAACATACTATCACACCTGTATTCACCGAAGAGATAAGCAGAGGAGTACCAAAGTACACCACAGTTCGTCGGTATGTTTAGATACCATGTAATAGTATTACTACATGGTATGGTTATTACATGGTATGGTAAAAAAGTGTTAAATGAAAATAACTAAACTTATTTTCATTTAACACTTTTTAATTACCAGAAATAGGCCTTCTGTTAATGGATTATGATTGTGATTATGGTTATGAAATTAAAATGTTTACAATTCTCTATTCTTTTCAATATTTTACGTCAAGTAAAATGGAATACGTCCATATACCACCAACTAGAGCGACTCTCATCTCACACTGTGCGATTTCAGAGGAATTTCTCCCAGGCTCGCTCAGGTTATGGAATCACCTCCCTGCGGAGGTATTCCTAAGAGAGTGCAGCATGGGGTTCTACAAAAAAGGGAGTTAATCGATTTTTACAGGGTCGGCCACTAGCGAGTGATTCCACCGGTGTTGCAAGCGTCCATAAGCTACGGTAACTGGTTACCATCCGGCGAGCCGTATACTTGTTTGCCATTTAAATAGTATAAAAAAGTAATTTCAGAAGAAAATGTCTGTGATCTTTAATATAAATAAAGATACTAAAGTATTCTCCTGGTTTGTGTACATTTTGACCCAAAAGTGAGACGATTTGTTTAAAACAGAGGACATTTAATTTTATTTATAAAGTCTCTTCTTGAGACCTCAATTGCTTAGTCTCATATTATGCCCAGTAATTTGCACACGCTATATTGCTCTTCAAAACGGAACATAATAATGTTAGCAAATGATTGCTTCATCATCATCAATCCATATACTGTCCCACTGCTGGGCACGGGTCTCCTCTCAGATAGAGAGGGATTAGGCTATAGTCCACCACGTTGGCCTAGTGCGGGTTGGCAGAGTTCACAAACCGTCGAGAAAAATCTCTAAGGTATTCAGGTTTCCTCACGATGTTTTCCTTCACCGTTTAAGCTAGTGATAATTCATTATTAATACGCACATGAATTCGAAAAGTCAGACGTGCGTGCCTTGGGTTCGAACTCCAACCTCTTACTTGGCAGTCCAATGGCCATACCACTAGGCTATCACTGCTTTTGCTTAATTATTGCTTAGCGGCTGATAATTTGACAATGCTAACGCATTGTCACCATCAGACGAACTGCAGCATAATCAGAGTCTACCACCAAGTAAAATAATATGTCTTCAAAATAAAATGTAGGGCAGCAACTTCGGAATGATCCGGTATTTTCCAGAAAAATCCCGACCAAGCGGGACTCCGATGGAAAATCGAATTAAAAAATTCCTACTAACTGACGCGCTCGACGCGCTGAAATGCAAATGCAGCCATGTATTTTTTTTTTTAAACAAATTATCGGACTATGCATACGTAATATTGGATTTTATTAATGGACTTATATTATTACTTAAGCGGCCATAATATGTAGGCCATGAATATATCTATACTAAATGTGATAGTAGCTCTATCTTTTCATCTTTTATCATGCGTACCGCTGAAATTTGGAATGAGCTTCCTGAGTAGGTCTTCCCCAGTAACTATAATCTGTGTGTCTTTAAATCTCGAATGAATCTGTTTCTTCTAGGCAAGCGCGCTCCACCGTAGATCGCAGTGTCGCTTAATATCAGGCGAACTAGTGGTCAACCGTAGGCCTATCGTGATTAAAAAAAAACTGTTTGTGTGAACTGAAAATCTGTTTTCACGCGCTGAAAAGATTTCGATGCTAGAAATTTGGCTAAGAGATAGATAGCATCTTGAGAAAGAACACAAACCACTTTTTGTCAGTGTTACTAAAAGTCCTTTGGAATATGAAGTAATCAGTGGAAAACAGCTGGTGTCTATGTATAATTATAGGAGCCCTCACCATTTTAAAATATAAGCAACAAGAAATAAAAAAAATACAAAGTTTCTGCTTATTTCTAAAGACATCCCTTTCAGTTTCAACAGACCTACAAGATAAAAGTTGAAGATAAAAATGTAAACACAGTAGGTACAGTGCTCGAGCGGATAGTAGATAAGTAAGTTCCTACCTTCTGTTTGTTAACATGTACCTACAATACATTTTAGTATTTTTGTGAAGGTACAGTCAAACGGGGTGAATAGGGATGCTGGGGTGAATCGAGACAAAACTTTGAAAGGGATTTTTAGCTTTAATTATTATAGTTTGTTGGAAAAAGGGACTCTAATAGTGTTCCTAAATTATAATAAACCATTAGAAGACCTTTTTGTCATCAAAATATAATAATTAAAGCCGAAAATCCCTTTCAAAGTTTTGTCTCGATTCACCCCTGCGTTCCTATTCACCCCGTTTGACGGTATTAAAGCCCTCAATTCGTCTGTATAGGTATTATATTTTTCTCTACTGGTATTTGTATCACTTTAATGTTTATACACCATTATTATTTTTGATAATTATTTTTTTAAAAATTTCAAAATAGATGATTTTCAATTCAACTGTTCTTGTGTGTGTCATGCAATGTATTCGCCAATTTCATATTTTTTTATCATCCGGAATTGTTCTATTGAAACTAGGTTGGACTATCAGTTTTGAAAATACACAATAATAGGTACCCAAAAAGCTTGGTTGGTTTAATAATAAAATAAATATTGTTTAACATTAAAATTTAGATTATAGATAGTAGGGTAAATTATTCATAAGCTTGTTAATTAGTTATTTATTATATATTCATTTCTGACATTTACGCGAATATTATACATTGAAATAAAACTACGGATTTTATCGATTTGATTTTTATCCCGACGTATTGGACCCTTTACAGCGTCCATGGTCACAGGTAGATTTGTAGACAGTTATTTAATTTTCTCCTAGATAGGTTACGGCAGTAGAGACAGTTCCGAACCTCTAACATGTATCATCATCAACCCATATACTGTCCCACTGCTGGGCACGGGTCTCCGCATATATTGAGTGGGATTAGGCTATAGTCCATCACGCTAGCCTAGTGCGGGTTGGCAGACTTCACAAACCGTCGAGTAAAATCTCTAAGGTATGCAGGTTTCCTCCCGATACTTTTCGAATTCATGTGCGTATTAATAAATACGCACATGAATTCAAAAAGTCAGAGGTGCGTGCCTTGGGTTCGAACACGAGACCTTCGACTTGGCAGTCCAATGGTCATACCTCTAGGCTATCACTGCTTTTTTTTTTAAACATTCTAACATGTATGAAGTAATTAAATATCACATGTGATAAAAATAACCCTAGGATTAACATAGCAACAAACATAAACTACAAGAACAAGACTCATATTTTACAGTCAGTGAGCCAGTAGGTACTCGAGTTGGTAATCACTTCTATAAATCTATGTACTTAAACACTTACGTAAGCGCAGATATTAAAACTGCGAAATGAAACCTGTTTTTCCTCATTTATCTGTTTATTCATGTTATTCTATTTAGTTTAGACTAGACTTCTAGAATCGAATATTGCATTTGACGCTAAAGCTCAAACGCTTTTTTATACATAAAATTTTCTTTTGTATTTCCTCTTTCTGATTTTTTCTATGTAATATATAAAAATCTCGTGTTTGTTATCGAACTCTTCAGAAACGGCTTGACCAATTTTTATGTCATTTTTTGTGTATACTTGGTAGATCTAAGAATAGGTCGTACGCTATTTTTTATATCCCTAGGTGATAAGGATGGCCCTCTCCATATTTTTTGTGGCAATACACGGACACCGGGACAGCTTTAAGTATAGTATAAAATAAACATAATTCTTGTGATTGAAAGTTTTTTTTAGTTGCCGAGAATTTAATCATTCCTGTATTGCCTAACTTCATTGTGTTATATTGATTTCTGACATTTACGCGAATATTATACATTGAAATAAAACTACTTTTTACGGATTTTATCGCGTATATTGATATTATTAATCCCGAAGTTTCGACGCTGTAAAGGGTCCGAAACGTCGGGATTAATAATATCAATATACTCGATAAAATCCGTAAAAAGTAGTTTTATTTCATTGTGTTACTTTAAGCACGCGTAGTGTGGGACGCCCGCCGGCCAGTAGCCCGATTCACGTAATTAAAACCGTAGCGATGTCGTCCGTGATCGAATCGTTTTCAAATCGTTGAACTGTGTGCTACAGTTCAGTATTAGTATTAGTACAGTTATTTTTCAATAGGACGACTTCTAAAACGACTTCTCTTCTTGTGTTGCTGCGACATCGCTACGGTTTTAATTACGTGAATCGGGCTACAGGTGGAGGGACGAATTGCGGAAGGCAGGTGTAACGACTGGATGAAAACAGCTGATGATCGGGCCCAGTGGCGTTCTCTGAAAAAGGCCTACGTCCACCAATGGGCGAATACGGGCTGATAATGATTATATTTAAAATCAATTTTTAATACTTATCAAGCAAGCTCTTACGAAGTCGACAATAAATTCTGCCGAAGAAGTTATAACTGTATGGAGAAAAGTTTGTCCTTGAGAAAAGTTTATTTTTAAATATTTGACGTAAAGGGTTAAAAAGAAAAATATATCCATAGACTTCTGTAGAACTTCTACCGTAGCTACGGAGGTTTAATATTAAAGAAATGTGACCCCCCAGATGGTCGTAACAGTTGATTGTCTATTGTATCTGTGATATGGTAATTCATTTCGTAACAGTCCGAGAGTTTATCAAACTTTTAAGTTATAATTAAATCGTAGATTTCGTACCTTTCAGAACAAGGTACTACGCATGTATAAGCACCTATGTGAACAGTTACAATAATCCACTCAACATGAAAATGATCTAATGATAACGTCACATAATCCTGGTATACAGCGTTATCTTTTATCTAGTAAAGTATTAGGTCCTTGAACATTTGGGTCAGTATTAGTCGAGGTACAAATCAAACGGGTTCTAGAATTATTATTCACAGATTAAGGTAAGATCAGGCTTATTATATACTTGCAATCTGTGTATTTAATGGCTTAGATTACTGCACTTTAATTTCCATATGCAATTATATTCATAAATCGTTCATTCATTAATGAACGGTGACCGTAACCGTTTTATAGTATGTTATTAAAAAGGGACGGATATCTGGGTTTAACTTTGATTAAGTTTAAACCATCTCTTGTAATAATGTGGTTGTTTAATCTTTAGTTTGCATAAGAAATGAAGTCATCAGGCCTTTTCTTAGCATGAATCCTAATAAATACGTTGACTGGGAAAAACAGAGGGTTACTTAATGACACCACATTGTTCTTATAAATGGCCATGCGATCAGTATTGTATCTAACATCATTATCTAGGCCGATAATTCAATAAGACTCACCATGGAGTCTCCTTCCGGTTCTTCTCCATAGGAAAGACAAAAGAAAGTATATAATATGCACCGTCATAGTAAAAGTTCTGCTTAGTTTGGGACTAGAATATGGTGCTGTAGAAAAATGCCCCAAGAATATTTCAACGAATTATTTAAAACCGTGTACAAACATTTGTTTTTTAGAAGTGCTGTATGCTTTTTTGCTCTGTATCATCATATTATTAACATAATTATGTGTGTTTTAATTTAGTAATGTATTAATTTATACTCCTAAATAGACTAAAGTCACATAGGGGAGAGCGGGGCTAGAAGTTACCGAGGTAAGTTGTTCCGATTGAAATAACTCCGCAAGTAAAAGTGATAAGAATATTGAGTAAATACGTCGTGAAATGAAACGGCACAGCGCACCAATGGCAGCCATCTTAAACAGGCCAGTGGCGCCCGAACATCCGAACCGCAGTACATGCGTCGCTGGTTCACGTAAGTAAATATTTTCGTATTTAGTATTTTTGGTCTATCTCACGAATGTTAACGATTAGCCTTTGGTGTTGCAGTATTTTAAAGTAAAGATTTATCTACTGTTTTGGTACACCATGCGTAAATAACGTATGTTTTGTAATGTAACCTGTATCTTGCTTTTTTTTCGACACGTGTGATTGGGGCTAGATGTTCCTTTTTTTGGGGGCACATTGTGACCTCGGAACAACTTGCCCCAGTTCATTTGTACCAACAATGGAATATAAATATTGATATTTTATTCTTTTCTAGCATGCGGACTTATACCCTGAAGTCAACACGAGGTTCAGTGTTACAGAAACTGATGCAAAAAGCAGCAGATGCAGTTATCAAAGACGGCAGAAAAATAAAAACTGTGGCCAAAGAATTAGATGTTGGAGTGAATGCACCTTTCAAAAACTATTGTGCTAGGCTCAGGACAATTGGCTATGCAGTAATCCTGCAGGACAATGTCGATATATGAGATCCCAGAAATTGTTAGATATGCGCTACTTGGTGCAGTGCCCCCATAAACGTAATGAGCGCTTTCAGAAAAACTGGCATTTGGCCTTATGACTCCAACATTTTTACAGAAGACGACTACGCTCCATAGTATGTTACAGATCGTCCTTGAGCTTATGTAAGCGCACCAGATGTAAATGCCTAACACATCGGATGTTGCTTTAGGCATTTCTGATGACATCACCACGAATAATTCAGAAGCAGTATCAGAGACTGTTACTTAGAATAGACGGTAATGCATCTGCAACTGTCTGTCTGTCTGCCTGCATCTTCTGGTATCATAGAAGAAATTGGAGATGCTTTCTCTCCAGAAGCAGTACGTCCGTTTCCGAAGGCACCTCCAAGGATTGGAACAAACAAGAGACGTCTTAGAGTCTTAGAAGAAAGTGTTTTAACTGATACTCCAGAGAAACAAGCCTTAGCAGAAGAACAAAGCAAGAAAAAGAAAGTGAGCATCAACAATACAGAAGTAAGAAAAAATAAGGAAAAAAGGAAAGGTAAAATAAAGCAAAGAAATGGAAAAGGAAAGGAAAAGGAAAGGGGAAGTCTGTTAAACGGGAGGTTTTACAAATCAGTTGTGAATTTTCTGAGAATGAAGAGGATAGTTTAGAATATTATCGTCTAGTGTGTTGTGACAGTTAATCCAATCCATGTTCTGGAGAAGAATGGGTTCATTGTCAAGAATTTTAAAAACTGTTCCCATTCTAGATGTAGGCAGAATCTAGACTTATCTACGTATGCCCAAACTGTAATTATGACATACCTTCTGATGATTGATGATGTTAACCATATTATATGAATAATGTTGATATTTTCAGGCTAAGACAAGGCAATTAGATTGAAGTCTGAACTAATTATCAAGGCTGATTAGCTACAAGTTATTTGATAAGCTGTTAATTACTTTATGGTTACTAATTGTTTAAGTACAAATTATAGCTACTTGTTCTTAATAACCTACAAATGTTTACCTGATGATTAATAATATCGAATGATATGTTAATTATTACTTAAATATACAGTATTGATTTGATAGTTTATTGTTTTTTTATTTCACAAATAATAGCCTAAACAGATATGGTAACAAATTACCCCGGCATGTTAACAACTTGCCCCTAGTCGGGGTAAGTTGTTACTTTCCGACTTTAGGCATTAAATAATTAATAATAAAAAAATCTCATAAAAAATGACCCTAATAACGGTCTTAATATCAAAAGTACATATGTAAGTTGATTTTGATCACATCGTATGGATACTAAAATCAAGTATTCTTGACAAATTTTGAGGTTAACTAAAAATCGGAACTTTTGGCCCCGCTCTCCCCTACTAGCCAGCCTCAGGACGTGGTTCGAAGATTATCAGTAAAATGCATGTATATTCCTCTCATACCACTTTTTTGGATAATAGAATGTCCTTTCCAGAACATTCTAAACATTCTTTGGTCAAAAATGTTTGTGAAAATGTCAAAAATTCAAAAATTCTAGTAAAAAACAAAAGTTAAAAATGTTAGTAATTAATGCTAGCTTGTAAAGAAATTGTATCGTTGATTTTAGCCTAGAAAACGTCGTCATGATTCAGCCTCTTGAAAAAAATATACACACGGATAATATGGGAAAGACGTTTGCCTAGCAATTCAGTAGGAATTACTTATTATTATGGATAGGTAAAACAAGAAAATAAAAATATGAAAACCGGAAATAGGGGTTTTTTTTTAACCGTAAAAAGAATATCCACGTTTTAAAAAACCTTTTATCTCATTGAAATATTGTGTCCCATTAAAACAAAAGAATACCTTACAAATCTATATGTACCAACGGCACAGTGTGCCGAGAGCATGCATGAGTGGATACAATGAATTTATATGAAGCCGAAGAGGTTGCAAATTGAGAGACAAGATGCTTGAGATGCTTGGAAATAAAATTTCCCATTTCCCAGCAGTGGTATACACATAGCAACGAAAAATAATTGACCTCTTCAGAATCAAGAATATGTTTTTTTAGGTACTTCTAGAAATGATTACACTGATTTCTTGAAAACGGTTTTTCAGCAGGAAGAGTAATAATCTGAAAGGCTGTTAGTCTTATCCACGTATACGAGTCTAGCAATTTTTTTTTTATTTGTCGCAAAAAGCACCATTCTAGTTAACGTTAGTATTATTTGATGATAAAAATCCTTCTTATTTTTACTGTTTTAGTAAGCATGAATCTCTGTCTTATGCCACTTTAGAATTAACCCCATACATGACACCTATTTTGATTTGTAACGCTATTGCGCACACAGTGGTCTCAATTGAGGTGACATTTGGCCTATAAACGATTGGCAATGGCTGGGTATTGATGACAGATGACAGAAGCTTATTGAAGCTTCTGTCTTCTGTCTATTGTAATAAGGATATTAATATTTGCAGCTAATATTTGCGGCTAATATCAGTCATTGCCATATTTTTTTTTAATGGATATCATTAGTAGTGGTGGCAATTACTGCGTATTGATGACTCTATAATCTTATGTGTATAGCTAGTTACTGCAAGTTTGTACCTTTTTTGAGATATGCCTAATAATATGCGAGGATTTTTTTTTGTTAACACTATTCGCTTTTTTATGTTTATTTTATTTATCTTTATAATAAAAAAATAACCTTACAATATATATCATATAATTTGTATGTGTGAGTGGGTCAGCTTCTATTCTATGGCCTGCAGACAATCCACGAGCAAAACACTATTTATATGACTTGACCCTAGTATTGTCTAATAAATAGCTCAAATAGGGACTAAGATGGGACACGCAACTCGAGAGGTCTGGCTCTCATTTACAAACTACTGAAGATAGCACCTATACACCTAAATATTTCAGGAAGAAAATAATTTAAAATCAATGTGTAAGTAACTATTTACACGCACAATAAAAAAGTATTAATTGTAGCTACATAAAATATTGTTTTAATATTGAAACAAGTGTGTGCACTGTGCAGGCTGATATAAAAGATTATTACTACAAAGCAAATGCACTTTGTCTTAAACATGTAATCATGTATAAACTTAGAAGTTAGTGTATATGAGCTGTCCATATGAAATGGATTGTTCTCTGTTATCCTTGAAAATCAATCAATACCCAAATTGCAAAAATGGCACAACTAGAAATAGTTTGATCTTTCTATTACAGGCGTTTTTTTTAGAAACTGTTACACGTGGATAATTGAATCTACGCATAGTTGATGAAAACAGTTACCCTAACTTTACATAGTCAAATTTCCGACATAGAAGCATACGATGTAGCTACATTTCTATATTAATTCTTATATATGTATCGGGTGACAATCGGCTGATATCGAAGTGATCCGGTCGGTGCAACAAACGACCGACGTCGACGGTCAAATGACGCCAATTGATATGTATTGAAAACAGAGAATTGATCGCCAGGGCCGCTGATACATCGGTATTTCATTTAAGGCGTTCGTCTACATATTATTACTTATTAGTGAAATGAAATAAAATTTATTTGGCGCCATTATTTTTTTCTACCTGTCAAATTTGACAACTGGCAGTTGAAAGTAATACGTCATACCAACGGTAAGATAGGCATGTACCTATTCTAGTAATTAAAAACCAGGTATTTTTAGAGTAGGTAATTATTTCATTTTACGGTTTACTTATTCGTAAAATCTTATTATGTAATATAGGATAAGAGTATAGGTTACGGTAACCGCTTACCATCAGATGGGCCGTACGCTTGTTTGCCACTATCTTTGATTATATACTTGTCTAGATGCCACATTGACACGTACAGAACGGACCAAATAAAGTCTACTAAAATTGGTAGACTCTCTTCTCACTTACGTCAGTGTCATTTGGATCACTTCAGTGTGTAGAGTTCTCGAAAAATAATTAAATATGTCGGTATGTGCTGTCAAATTGTGTCGCAATTATGTGAGAAAACCGTATTTAACTACACTAAGATCACATTACATCGGTAAGTTTTGTTATTTAACTTCTATTATTATTATTATAAAAGAAAACATGATTTTTCAATTCGTTAATTTGTAAGTTCGACAGATTAGCCGGTGTTGTCAATTTATTACAAGGGAGATTTGGCGAAACTATGGGAGATAAAATGCAAATATCAGTCATTATCTTTCGATCAGGAGAAAATTTTATTATTTTAATAATTACCTACATAATTTATTTGATCAGTAAATGATAACTTGCCTTCACAAAATAAATGAAGTCATTCACTAAATAGTATTTTTGTTAGTTCTTTCTAATATTCTGGGTTTCAGATTTCTTAAGACTGGAGAGACATTAAACAGCGGACACGAAATAAAATTTAAAAAAAAACTATTCCGAAAACAAATACAAAGAGATGGATTTTGATCTATAAATTGCTGTATATATTTTTTCATTGTATTTTTTGTTTTTACTAAAATAAATAAAACACTAATCTACAAAATATTTACTTTATTCAGCCTATTTCGTTCCATTAAATAATGGAGAAAAGGTAAGTTAATAATTTGGAGCAGGCATCCCTAAACACGCACACCTTGACAGTGTGACTACAATAAGTACACAAGCGGTACTCACACATATCACGCAATTTGGGGACAGTTTTCGCGTGTCGTTTGTTTGCATTGCTCCATCTAGACAAGTATATAATCAAAGGCCACTATAGTGGTATACAAAAAATAGTTATTACTTAGCCACGAGCCCCCTCTTCTCAGTATAACTTATGAAGGAATGAATAACATTGGTTGCACAATAGCCCCTTAACACACAGATTGATACGTCAAGCACAATAAGTAGATAGAATTAAATGTGTCCGGCCAATTGTCTATATAGGATACGACTTGGTTTGTTTTTATTATAATATAACCATCATGCCCATTAATATCTTATTTTTGTTTTGTTTATTTAATAAAAGTATTTCGTACAAATATTTTCCGTGGTCCCCACAATAGGCAAACCTGCATCGTGGGGTCCATTTACTGAATGGTTAAGTAGAGATGCACCCACATTTCGCTGCTGTGATTTTTGGGTCTCCATGTAATAGGGAGCGATCAGGTAAAAATCCAATCTTTGTGCTGCCACTGAGAATTTCATAGAAAAATTAATAGCATTTTTCTCAACCTGGGATTCGAACCCTCTTGCTAAGCAACGGCTCTCGTAACCACTAGGACTAGACACTCATTCAACGTTAAGCTTTATACGTCAGGCATTGAACATTTCATATAAAAACCCAAATACGTTTTACGAAACTTAAGCAGCGGCTCTTGCAACCTCAAGACCATAGAGGCAATCATTTGACGTTAGTCTTATATTATATGTCTAGCATTCCCCGCCAAAATTACAGTCTATCTGTCTTTCAGTGTCTTCAGACTGTCATGGCTGTCAGTTGACGTAGCGGAATGTTATCACCCACGAATATGCGTAAACTTGAAAAATCTGACTTTAACCTAGTGGCCGTAAGCGTAACGCAAGAAATCCCAGCTTTATTCTGAGCAGTGTTATTGGGTTTTTCTATGAAATTCTCTAGTAGCTCGGATTTAAACATACCAGGGAACTGAGAATAAACCTTTGCCTCACCGTTCGAGGAATATAGGCGCGATGGTATGTTGATTTCTGATGTGAAATTGAAGTTCTAGAACTAAATACTCTAGGACTAACAATATGAGCAGTAAAACACTAGTGAACATGGATTAATATGGGCGTATTAAAAAATATAATTTGTTTCACCCATATGTGGAACAACTACTATCTATCCTCAGGATATCGGTATTGCCCAGACTGGTTTGTGGTCTGATGGCAGTCGCTTCGTGTAAAATACGATATTCAGCCGCATCTGGTTAGACTGGTAGTCGACCCCAGCATAGTTTGGAAAGGGCTCTGAGGATGGACGTAGAAAAACTACCTGTAAGTACCTTCATACGTTGTATAAATATTTGTTCTGTGCGGGGATCGAACTAGGGTTGCCAACCGTACTGTTACTGTTGAAGAAAGACATAGTACACAAAAATACTATATTTTCAACACCGAAATCTTACAAACAAATCTTTCAAAATATTGTTAAAAATGCAAGATGTGCAAATAAATATAGTTTTTATAAAAATAAATATTTCACTAATATATCTTCGTCTACTTTTGCGTTTTTCATAAAATATTATTTTATTTTGAAGTGCACTATATTTTTTATAGCTTTGTCTGAAAAATACTATATTTCGCTGAAGAAATGTTGGCAACCTTAGATCGAACCCACAACCCGTGGTGCCACGGCAATCGTGCCTCAAGTAGATACTGAACCTATAGAAGGAGTATGTTTAACAAGTATCATTATTATTAATGCTTCTCATTTCAATAGACCTAAACAAGCTGCGCATGCGCGTCTACAAATCCCGTTTGACGTTAACAAATAAATCTAGTCACCCGTTTACTAGTCATTAACAAAGCTGTTACCTACTTTAAAGTAAAATAAATCAATAAGTAAATTGCATATTTATTATTTATCAAAGTAATTACAGACATATATGCATACGTCGACTATAAATAATAAGAATTATTTACCTGCAATAATATTATCATGGCCATTGTAAATGATTACGTAATCGGTACATTTAACAGTAACCATAATCCACCTTATTGGTGGATTATGGCCTAATCCCCCCTGAATCTAAGAGAAGGGAGACTGTACTCAGCTGTGTGACAGAATTGGGTTAGATAATAACCTTTAGTGTGCCTATGAGCCACCAAGGTAAAGACTTGATAGGTTACCATGGTAACCAAATAAAACGGTCTAGATGGGTCTAGATTTAAAGAAGGATGAAATTTGCGCAGGAGTTTTTGTACAGAGGCCAGCACATCAAGCTGATTGATTTTCAACTTTAACACAGAACGATAAGGTTCGTTTTCAATTGGGAAAACTTGACAGTTTCGAATAGCTTGACATACTGTCGTCTGTAATTACTAGTTCTTAATTATCGTACAATTGAGCATTATTATCTAAAAAGATTTAATATAAGTTGTTCCAAATTTAAAAAAAGATCTTAATATATTCAGTAGGTTTTGGGTAACCGCATGCGCAGACGTCTAAAATCCATGAAAGTTATTAAGTAGCTTGCTGTGGTTGGTTATGGTGCGGTTGTGGTTTATTACCACTGTATTACTATACTTTAGTACTTACAGTAGTAATTTACTGAAATCTACTCAGTTTTCAAGTTCGGATGCTAGCAGGTCAAGCTATCCAAAACTGTCAAATTTTCCCAATTGAATATGAACCTTATAGTATGGTATTAAAGTTGAAAATCAATCAAAGAAATTTGACAGATTGTGGTAGCTTGATGTGCTGGCTTCCGTACCTACTGTATTTATTTTATTTTATATTTTTTCTTTTATTATTCCAAATAAAACCAAATCGATTATCTCCGCCATATTTCGTTTTATATATTTTTATTTCTCCATAAGACAAATAGTCACTTACATGAGAACTTTTACGAATTTCATAAAAAAAAAAGTTTTGATTACATTTAAGTGATAGGGAAATGGCTTCGAACAATGTCTTAAAAGTTTTACTGTATTAAAAAATAGTGGTGTATAACATAGTTGAGAACTATGACGGGTAATAAGAAATGCTCATGAGATCGGGAATTAAACGAGATCATTACGGACGCGTAGATTATTATAAATTCGTAGAACTATTTGTTTTGACTTTATCAGTCACCGATACCCAGCTGTCTTTTGTTTATGTTTGAAGTGCAAAACAATCTATTTTTGCATAAAGATAAAAAATGACATTGTAAAAACTCTTGAGAACGCATCAATGGATTACGAATTATCTTATCTCCAAGAAATTGACTTTCATAATAATACAGGGTGGAAGGGACATCGACGCGCAACGGCTTACCATGACTTCAGTACATGATTCTGGACCCCCCTGCGTTGGAATTTTTCGTCGGCTTTTTCTTAAATTTTACAACTCGCAAGTGAACTCTAAGGACCAGAAGATCTTTCGAGTTTAATTTACAATGCTGTTTTTAGTGAAAAAAGTGAATTAATGACTTTTTAATTAAAATTCTTATTGGGTTAGATAGAAATAATGATTTTATACAGTTTAAAGTTGAAAAAACTGCAAAAAAAAACGTAAAATTTAAGAAAAAGCCGACGAAAAATTCTAACGCAGGGAGGTCCAGAATCATGTACTGAAGTCATGGTAAGCCGTTGCGCGTCGATGTCCCTTCCACCCTGTATATGCAAACTGTCACTCATATGCATTTTTGCAGACTTTGACTTTATCTAATAAATACAGTATTCATATATTTTTATGATATTTCGTATAGGTAAAGTTTACATATGCTAAGCATTTTCAAAGTTAATTAAATAAATATAGGGGCCATATTACACAATTTACTCCCGAACTAAGCAAAGCTTATACTATAGGTACTACACGGAAGTTGTAATGCATATTTTAGCTTTGTCGAACCCACTACCTCGTGATCAGCAGTCGAAACACTAGACAACAGACGTCGTGAGAGTTATAAATTTTGTTAAAGAAAAGCGTCACCTCAAAACGTGGAAGATAAATTCGTCATCACACACAGTAATTCTAGTAGCTAAAACCAGAGGATGCCGGTTGGAATCCTACTGCGAATTTTAAAGTTATTTAGAAAAGGAAAAATTCGACCGCGGGCAGGATTCGAACCTGCGTCTTCTGGTTAGGTACACCAGACGCTATGACCACTAAGCCACCGCGATACCTACCCGTCATGTCGAATTTTTCCTTCACATACTGTATTTACGTCTTTATGGTGACGTCAGTAACACCTATTGAAAATGCAAGATTTTGCTTTTCAACCAACACATTCAACCGATCTAACCAGAAGACGCAGGTTCGAATCCTGCCCGCGGTCGAATTTTTCCTTTTCTAAATAACTTTAAAATCTTAGCATGGAAAATGCCAAAAATATACAAAAAGATACCAACTGCGAATATTTTTTTTGTTACTTTATATGGCTTAATTGTAAGACTAGGCTTTTGTTTATTTACCGAGCCCATGAAGAAGAAAAAAAACATAGTGTCTCAATAAAAAAAAACAAAGAAACCTCAGTGTAACCTATTTAGTCCATTTATTAACCTTATTAATAACTTCTTTGACAAGTTCTGAATTAAAAACATTCACATAGCACAATTGCTAGTAAATTAGACGAGGTCAGTATCAATATGACTTATTTGACTGACATTGTAATTATCTTATACAAGTACGTAGGTAGGTACTCAATAATTACTTATATACGTAATGTAAGCTGTAATCAATTTAATAGTACATAGTCTTAATGTTGAAGTCTTTATGAAACGAACTACGAATAAATATAGTTATCAATGTTTGTTGACATTTTTTCCTTTTCATATCAATGTTATAAGTAGGACGCGCGCGCAGTTATTGAAAATATAAGGAAGGTGGCCAATCTATTGGCAATTCACACACCATGGCATCACGCCTGTATTCCCCGAAGGGTTAGGTGAATGTTACTAAAAAAATAGATAAAGGGTTAACAGCCTCATAAGTCTGAAGGTCGAAATTCAAATGCGGCTGCTGAGTTTTAGTTCCAGGTTTCAATTCTGCAGCTTCAATTCAACCTGTTTTTTTTTTTCTATGAAATTTAGTTGTCACCTGAATAATTCTGTTTTTAGATTTTACCTAATGTAGAGAATCCAGTGATTCTGAAATAATTGTGTTTAAAAATAATTGAAAGACAGCACAGCTAGGACCTATATTAATAAAAAACTTATTTTAAATAAGTACATAAGTATTTAAAAAATCTGTGCAAATTTTATCTGCGAAATTCAATTTAAAACATTTCAGTTTTCATACTAATACGTACCTAACAAAATAGATTTATTCATAATTTACAATTAAGTAAGGAAAACTATGTTTATCGAAAGCATTCTTAGATAAAGTCATCTTTGGAATCATCAACGTAACTAGTTACTTATGGAAATTCAAAGAAAAAAGATTTAATATTACACCCATTTGAAACATTATAATTATGTAAGTACCGTCTTATCAAGATACATTGTCTAGAATGACAAAAAAACTTTATGTCTTGAACCTATTTCTATCACGAAAGTTTGCAATTAAGTATTTAATCACCTACTTAACATCCAGACAACTTTTTAATGGTTCCAACAAAGTCATCCATTTACATCATACATCACGACAACGGGCATACTGTTTAATAACACCGGAAAACGCTGATAATGTAACACGACTATTTAGTTACCGGCGCTCGGAACTCGGACCTTGAACGATAGAGAAATGAATTGAACTGTATTGTAGTGTCCTACAGTATTCTGCGTGCCCTCAAAGTCTGTCCCGGCCTTACCTCCGTCCGTTTACATTACAGTACTGGCTTAGCGTATCTAATCTAGTTAGCGGTGCACTACATGTGACGTCATGAAGCCGGCTCGTGCCGCGAAATGTAAGTTCAACAAACTTAACCTTTATAATATACGTGAATCGCGCGGCATTCGTAAACAATTTGTTGTTTACAGTAAACGCACTAGATGCACCTACAAACATAAAACTTAGTCACAAAAACTGTACTTTTTTCTCCATTTATGAACAGACACTTTGTTTTTTTATATTGAAGTTTTGTGTTTTTATGGATATACACGCACGATTGTCGGCGAGCCGCGGCGGCGAGTACGCGAGCGTCGGTCGGCGGCTGGGGCACGTCTGAACGTCTGTGAGTACTGAGTAGGTACACCGCGCCGCCACTCTGCGCAATTTTCACATAGTGGTCCGCCTGCAATGTGCAACACAGTTCTACCAGTGGTTTTACCGTGCGTTCTAATCGCCGATACGTTTACAGCGTTTATTTACGGAATTCTGTAAAGTGTAAACATCACCGCATTCCTCTCTTCATTTGGAGTTCTTTGTATCTTGATTTCATTTTCATTGATATTGGCAGGTTGGTTTCAATGGGTGTTGTTTTGTACCTAGTTTCCTGCGTAATAGTGTTCAATAGTTATGTTAATCATTATTCATTGACGTGACTGTTACTAATTTGGTAGAGGACACCACCCAACAGCACTATATTATAGCAGAAAGAAACTGTATACGAAAAGCCTATAGGTATAATGCGAGGTCAACTTGAGGTGTCGTGTGTCTAATATGATAAGGTTGTAAGATTTTTTTTACATTAAATTGTAGGTACAGTCAGCAACAAAAGTCGCTGAACATGTTGCTATCTTCAATACGATTTTTAATATGAAGTTACTGACCTGTGAAGGTTAGCGAAATCATTGCATAAGTAGATGACCATTAAAAAGGCCAAGTTTTGGAGCTGTCATGTTTTTAAAATTTAGCTGTGTTTAGCGACTCGTTGCTGACCGTACCTATGTTATTCCGATATCATTAAATCGGAAATTTTCGAGAGGTAGGGCATAATGGGAGTAATTCTACTCAAATTGGAGCTGCCCGACTAGGGAAGTACCTCCGGCTTACAGAAAACCGAAGCGAAATAACACTGCTTTGAACTATGTTGTGTTCTTTACGGTGAGCAAGGTTGCCAGAGCTCTGCGAGTGAACTTTGTGTTGGCAGACTGTGTGGACTGGAAGATTTTTTTCTTGAACACCTCTCTATTAGTATTCTCCGAAAAAAAAACAGATCTCCCGTATGTTTTTAAGTCGAATACATTCAACCTAAACATACGGGCGCTCTGATGACTCTATTTCAGATATGGGTTTTTACCCAGTGACAGTACTCGACCATAATATCTATACTAATGAGACAGAATTCAGCCTGGGTCCCTCCGATTAAGTACACCGGACGTATTACTACTAAGGTACTGGTACCAAATTTTTCTTTCGCTGAAATGTATATCTATAGTAGTTCAGTATCTATTAATGCCAAATATTATAAAAAATAACTGATAATGTAGTAATAGTAGCCTCAACGGGAGCTATAATTTTGAACCGTTTGGGTTCGAAACGCTTGGGTTTGGTTGGGGCCCGACTGCGCGCCTCCTATGAAATTTCAAAGAAACTTCTCGACGATTCGCGCGATAGAGGATTCGCTTATTCGATAAGTACGCCCTATGTCAGATACGCAAAATGTCAACACGCTGAATGTCATTTAACAACGTGTTACAAAAATATAATTAATTATCAAATCCACAAATTTTGTCCGCTGTCATGTCAGTGAATCAGATTATTTAACAGAAAGGCCTACGTAGCTATTTTACTTAATAATTGACTACTTTAATAGTTTTTCTATTTTTCATTCATAAATGTTTAATAGTTTTTCTTTTTTGGGGGATGTTATACAGCGTTACTACGGTTCTTAAATATTGTGAATGGACTTGTTATAAGGCCCCATTTAACGTCCTTTCGGCTTTACGGGTAGTTTTGTAACATGTATATAGGTAGGTACTATATTTACCTAGTTGTTATTTATTTAGCAATAAATAAATAAATACTCAAAATGTCAAATACGCATAGTGCTATGTATTCTTAGGTTAAAGATTTAGCATTGCCATTCAACGGAGCAATGCTGCCAGTCTCCTGGGAGCGTTACCAGATGACAGCGATACAGAGAAATACTTTGACGCTTAGACGTGAAAACGTATTGTTCTTTTTATTTTACTATTTTGTACGGTCTACATTATGTAAATAAGTTTATAACATACCATCACGCCATTATCCCCCGAAGGGTTAGGCAGAGGTTTACTAATGTACACCCACATTTCGTATGTAATAGAGGGCGAGCCTATTGACACTAACCGGGCACAAATCTGCTACTGAGAATTTCATAGAAAAACCCAATAACACTTTGCTCGACCTGGGGATCGAACCCAGGACCTCTAGCGTAGGTGTCTTGCTTAGGACCACTAGACTAATGAGGCAGTCTAAATAAGTTTATATTGATAGTATTTCTGTAAATTATTGTTATTGATCAAATTAAAAATGTCTAATGAGGCAGTTATACCGTAATATCCCTTCCATAATTTCCAAATATATAAAAATGACAGAACTCTACACATTTGGCACAGTTCCCAACCACCTGTAGGAATAAATACGAGTTCCTCGGAAGCCTACAAGATATCACACTAACCCATTTACATGTGTTGGGCTAAAAATAGCCCACTTCACTCGTTCCCGTGGGCTTTGTAAGATGGGACTTAGGGTGTCCCCACAGTGGCCGACACGGAAACGGCTTAAGTCGGTCAAAAACCCTTATTGTTAAGGGGACAAGGGCGTGAATGACGTCATGTTGGCTGAGACGATACGATAGGGTATTTAAGGAATTATGTCAGGTCAATAGGCAATAATGTACCTACTCTAATTTGATCATTTGCGTTCACTAAAACCTATCTCTAATAACAGTCAAAACAGTGGCACTTCAAAAAAAAGGGTTTATTATAAAAAACTTCTGTATTTGGCTACCATTACGACTGTATTCCCCGAAGGGTTAGACGGAGGTGTACCAATGTACACCCAAAATTCGCCTGTAAATATGTTTAGCTAGTGTCGACAACGGTTAAATAGTTGGCCGGTACATAAGACTAAACAATCATTCTAAGTGTAACAGACTAGACAATCGTCTTCGTCAATGTACAGACGCCAGCAAGCTATCCAAAACTATCAAATTTTCCCTATTGAACATTAACCTTATCACCTTGTATTAAAGTTGAAAATCTATCAAAGGAATTTGACAGATTGGTGTCGCTTGAAGTGCTGGCCGCTGTACTTACCTACGTGTAAAGTTAAACGATAAAGTCTTTATTCATTTATAGTAACGATGACTGGCACATAGCTCGTAGAACTGATGGTCGCCGAGGCAAAAAGTATTTCGAGGGTGTCCTACGCTGCGTTTTCCGGTGCGTGGTCCAATGAGATGGACGGACAACCTGGTAAAGTTAGCTGGTAGTGGTTGGATGCAAGTGGCATAGAATCAGTCATTATGAAAGATTATGGGGGAGGCCTTTGTTTAACAGTGGACCTCGTGTGGCTGATATGATGAACGATCCCTACCATACGTAGTTGTAGTTCTCCGCCCAAAAAAATATCAGAGAATTTCTATGGAGTCTCCAAGGTGTGACGTAGCATCTGATAACAACAGTTACTTAAACAAATAAAACAAATCATTATGTACTAATATAAACGTAAAAGATTGTATGTTTATTTGTTATTTAATCACGCAAAAACGGATTTACCGATTCGCAAAAAAATTGGTAGACGAATAGTACCTACATGACCCGGAATAACATATAGGCTACTTTTTAATCCGGAAAAATCCCGGGAAACTCATATAGGAAAACTACGTTTACGGGATTTGAATGAGATTTGATACACATGTGACCAGTACTAACACATTGAGTACCTACTTCAAATCTCGGAAAATTGCAGGAATTTCCTGAAAATCCCGGGAAACTGAATTAGCTATTACAGTTTTGTGACTACACATACGTACCATCACGTCTGTATTCCCCGAAGCGTTAGGCAGAGGTGTACTAATGTTCACCTACAGTTCACCGGTATGTTTGGATCCGATGTATTAAGGGGCGAGCTTAATGCCACTAACCGAGTACAACTCCAAGAAAGAAAGACCCAATAGCACTGCTCAACCTGGGAATTGAACCCAGGACCTGTGTCGTAGTAGTCGCGCTTGGAACCACTAGGCTAATGAGCCAGTTTTGTAACCAGCACTAATATAAATAGTACTAAATTTGTTACTAAGTTTACGCGTGTGAAGTCGCGGCCAAAAGCTAGTTTATTAAAATATGACGAATGAATTAAACGAAAAATACGCGGCGAAATAAAATAAGTACCTACCGACAATGATTAAACAAAGAAAAAGAATCCTAATAACAATATTAGGTAGGTACGAGTTTGCTCGCCGAAGTAAAAGTCGTATATATTTTCAATGTGACATTGCAATGACAAGAGATCAAGAACTAGAAAAACAGGTGAAACCGCATAATATTAGAGTCTATTTTTAAGTAATTTGTATTTGCTATGTATGTAAATATTTTGTGTTCGGATTCACCGCTGAGGGTCACGTTTTGTTAAGCGTGTAAACCCACACACCTGAACCGCTGAACAGATTTTGATAAAACTAGTATTGCATCCTGAGGAACGACATAGGCTACCTTTAGTCTTTGATGGGGGCTAGTTGTACTGGCCCATAGCCCATCAAAGCCAGTTCAAATTTGTCTACATTGTAAAACACTTTATGATAAGCACTGAATACTGTTACTGTCTGGACTTTAAAAGAGACCATGATTCTTTAAGTTTGTTTCGGCGTTTTTTCTCAGAGGTCGTCAGTTAGGAAAGCCGGCGCGGCGCCATCTAGTATTATTAATTAAATATTGACTTGTAAAACTGTCTTTAAAAGATCAATTTACAAAATAAATATTATTTATCATTGGGATGCATTAAAATTGTCTCCAAGTGTACCCAGCTTTGTGCCACCCTGTACATCATTACACTTGGTGTCAGTACATCCTCTACGTAATAATCACGTGAGACAGGCTAAAATAATAATATGTCAACATTCTATCCCCTCTGGGAAGAATACCTCTCTGGATCAATTTATATTTCGAACCCGTAGCAGATAAATCGGAAATATTAATGGAGACATTAAAAAAAAATCACACAAAATCCTATTAGAAAAATACGAGAACGCGAGAATCAAAGTCAGGACATTTTAAGTCACTTGTGCTTAAAGATGCTTCAGTTTTTGCGTATTTATAATGTGGTAACACTGTCCACACAATACTATAATATTTACCAGCCATTATAAAGTTTATACTATACTAATACTCTCATCAATGAGCGATAACTACAGGGTAATTAAATTCTTTATTAAGTATCTACAGCTGCAGCTATTAATGAACTCGCAAACTGGTGATTAAATCAATGTTAACCGATGCAAAGGTCATGTTAAATAAAATATTCGCAAAATATATATTTATTTAGATAGTACCTACAGCTACATCAAACGCATTAAACTTATTAGGACTGATGAATATGACAATTCAGGCGTACGTAGCATTTTTTGCATCATGGTATGTACGATAGCAGAAACAGAAGCATTCAAAACTAAATCTAAATCTATGTAATAAATAGTTGATAATTATTATGAGGTTAGTTACCTAAGAGGATAGCAAAATCTTTTTCTTAAAACTAAGCAAATTGTCATTCAATAAGTCCAACACTAGATTTTTAGAGGCAAGATCGTTATCATAAAACATAAACATACCATCACGCCTGTATTTCCCGAAGGGTTAGGCAGAGGTGTACTAATGTACACTCACATTTCGCCGGTATGTTTTAGGTCCCATGTAATAAAGAACGAGCCTATTGCCATTAACGGTTGTGCCCGGTTTCGAGCTCCGGACTTCGAGCTGCTACTGAGAATTTCATAGAAAAACCCAATAACACTTTGCTCGACCTGGGGATCGAACCCAGGACCTCTAGCATAGCAGTCGCGCTTAGAACCACTATACTAATGAGGCAGTCTGTATTCAATAATTATCCTTATAGTGGGAGATTGGAGACTGAAATTCGTTCTCACGCATGGGGTACCAAATAGTTTATTTATTATATCCAATATTTTTTTATTTTATTTTATAAAATACTTTGCGGTCCAAGTGAAAATGTTTTTTTTTTAATATAACTAATATAAAGACTAAATTTAAAATGTTTCACACTGCACGTTTCAAAGAATGTATATTATCTTATAAAAAGACAGAATAATGTAAACAAGAATTAAAAACTATATTAGACTATTTTAAATATTTGTGTTCAATTAACAATTTGATCTAGTTCCTAAAAAAATATGTAGTTTCATGTGAAAATGAGGTTTAAGTTCCAACAATAAAAAAAATAATTACAAAAGTAGGTTGTCATGTCAACATTAACATATACCTAGCAGTTCTATATAAATGCTTGTTTAATTAGAGGCATTTACCAGCTGGCAGCGACTACGAGTTTGGACTGAAAGACGGTATCATATGTTGATCATTTGGCACCTCAACCAATCGCTCAATCTGACTTCTTGGCAGGACGTAACAGTTTACTAAGCACATTAACTTAAACGAGTTCATGCTTAGCAAATATTTACAGAAAAAGAAGTTATTTTGTTTATTTATTACGGTACGTCTATTGCAATAAAATATAACAGCATTGAAAGGAAATTAAGGCAACACTTAATATTTGTTGCATGTTTATTTGACAACCTTTCTTAATTTGAGATTAATAATACTTATTCGACATTATAATGTGTCCTTTCCTGAAATAGTGCAGGAGAGTTATACTTAAAATCCACCATTTAAAAAAAAATAAAAAATTATAAAGGCATAAATGTAAATGAAAACTTTTTATACCGAGGACATAACTGGTTACAAAAAAATAAATAACCATCAATCACAAATCCATCACATTTGAAAATGGAAATCAATAACTGTCACAATTTTTAGGTAGACCCGCCAAGTGGTCGCGTTGTGATTTTTTCTTTCATTATTTTTATTTAATTAAATTAAATATAAAAAAACAAAATGTCTTCTGAGAAGATAACGGAGCTTACACTCGAGGATCTCGATGACATCGACATTACGTTGATGACGCTCAGGAAGCCTACTGAGCTGAAGAAAGTGATCGATTCCGTGCCAAAGCCAGTAAGAGCTGTGCCAAAAAATGGTTTGCCCCTATGGTATAAACTTGGGCTGGAGTGCAAGCTGCCTGTGCCAAAAATGCCAGTTGGGAAGGTTATATTTGCGCGCGGGCGGATTGGTGAAGACGTAAGTTAAACTATTCTCATTTAAGTTTAAACTTCAAATGCTATTTTTACAAATAACATTTTAGTTCTATCGTATCATTAATAAGTTTTCGCGGTAAGAAGATTGGTTTAGTTAGCAGGATTGTTAGCGACGCTAACAGACTAGTGTGAAGAACAATCATTCATTTAAAAATCGTCACTCATACAAGCTTTTTTTAATCTCCACATAAGTAACAATATTTTGACGCATGGCATATTGTTAAACAACTAATATAATAAAATGATTATTTTGTAATTATGCTGTTTGTTTGTGGTCGTGAGTTGTGCAGTGTTGTGTTCAGGACGATACTTAAAATGTCCGACGGCCAAAAGAAAATTATTTTGAAGATCTTTAACAGTATACAATTTGTAAAAATGCAAATATTTTTACATCGGTAGTGCTGGTTACGGAACAACTGAAGCTGAAATGCAGTATTATAAGTTCTCATTAGCTAAAACATATACCTACGTCAGCGTTAACACTACAATATTCCCCTTAATTGTGTGCAATTATAAAAAAAAAAAAAATCTTAATGGAAAATATTTTGATAATATTACATTCTTTCGAATTTTCGTCCGAGCTTAGTCTGGGCTCATTATATATTTGCACCCTACTCAAAGTGCGCATGTATAATTCTATCTATCTAAATATCTATAAATAAGTTATAAAAAACAAAGTCACTTCCCGCTGTCTGTCTTTCTGTACGCTGAGATCTTTTAAACTACGCAACCGATTTTGATCATTTAGATAACTCCTTCCGGAATCTTTATATATGTAATACAAGCGTGTTATTATTGTACATTGCACCCGTGCAAAGCCGAGGTACGTCGCTAGTATTACTTATAGTATTTTGAAACACGATTCCCAAGTACTTGGTAAATGGAATCTGTATCTAACCTTACACTGTTATTGTTGGTAACGTAATATTGGTGGTAAGTGACACGTAACTCATAAGGCACTTACACATACCTTTCTGATTCAATCAGAACAATGTACGATTATATGGCCTTTTTTCTAATAAAACTACGAGAACCTTTATCTTCAAATTAATGCGTCTTTATTGCTTCGTCAGAACAAAGAAATAGCAATTTATTTTACACACTAAACAAAGAAATACGCAAAAGCTCCTTAAGCCGCGTTTGCACACTTAACTCGCACCAACATATTCAAAGTATTTAAACATTTCCACAAAAGGATTTTCCTAAAACCTGACGAATTTAGTCAGCGAAAACTTTGCCTTTGTAAACCTAGCTTAAAGTCCCAGTAAACATCTTTAATATCTAAGGTTTAAACGCTCCGTTAAATGTTTGTCATGCAAATACCAGAGATGCGTGAACGGGGCACTGAATGGAGGCCTGGGAACTCATAAATCAACCGTTACTTTGCATTGAAATTGTCCCATTTCTTTATGAGCGCCTGGTAAATATTGTCAATGTTCGTGAAACATTTTAAGGCGTTTTTAATGTTTGGATTTGGGGATACAGATGTTTAGGGTCGTGGTAAAAATATTGCGTGGGGCTAAGCTATGTTACCAGTAATCATTCTATACACACTCCTCACCCCGTAGGCCTTTTGAAGAAAGACCCATAGTAGCTTTGAGTTGACCCAGTCCTAACTGACGGCATACATACATCAGTAATCGTGTAGCTCAACCATTAATTAGCGAGCTCAAAGACCTGTCGCACGACGTTTCACATGAAATACTCAAAACTATCAGAATACGTTAGTAATAATCTTGAAGTTAAGACATCAATGCTTATCCAAAATGGTATACCTAAGCTAAGGTCACATTCTAAATCGTCTATTTACCGTAAAATGGTTTGTGTCAAGGTCAACCACAAATTTTCCGTAGCTTTGTACCCAAAACCAGATTGTACCCTTTTAGTGGGATTAACTGAAATTACGTTTGTAGTAGCAAATATATCATATATTTCTGTTAGTTTGACTTTGTTGTGGTGTAGCTAACTGAATTATGATGAGGTTGTTACTTTGGGGGCGAGGTACAGTCAGCAACGAAGGTCGCTGAACACGATGCAATTTTTAAAACTTAAATACTTTAACATTTTTTATTCTCTAGAAGTTACTGACCCGAGAAGGTAGCAAGAGTTCTTTGTCTGTAATATAATTACAAGCTTTAGCTTAACTAGAATTTAATTAGAAGTTTAGGTGTAGTGATGTTTTCAAAATTTGTTTATGTTCAGCGACTTTCGTTGGTGACCGTACAAAACTAATATAATATAATTATAAAAATCTCGTGTCAAGTGTTTGCTATCGAACGCTTTCGAAACGGCTTGACCGATTTTTATGAATGTTTTGTGATATTTAGAAGGTCCGAGAATAAGCTGTAGGCCAATTTTTGTACCCCTAGGTGATAAGGGTGGCCCTCTCCAAAATATTTTTCTTATGGCAAACAAGCGTTTGCCGGGTCATCTAGTATTAATAAAATAGTTTAAAAAATTGGGGTAAACTGTACTTTGATGGATCTCTAAGTATTTTCTCTCTTCTTCTCTCTTTGAGGCCCATATATGTTTTGGTCCTATGTAAAAGGAGGTGAGCCTATTGATACTAATCGGGCACAAATCCAAACTCCGAGATGCTAATGGGAATTTTATAAAAAACCTAACGCACGCAGGACCTCTAGGGTAGCAGCCGCGTTTACAATGACTAGACCAATGAGGGAGTCAATATTAAACTATTACAAAGTCAATATTACAAAATTTACGTAAAAATGGCAATGCGAAATAAAAACTAGTAAACAAAGAGCATTTTACCAACGGATATCTTTGCTGCAACACTTAAAATTCTTTTTAAGAGGCTCGGCAGCTCTCATTATGCTAATGCTTGCTATTCACTCAATGAATGGTGGCGCGTGTATGGGTGGCTTTCGCGTGATAAATCTTCTTAGCTCTGCTCTAATGTAGGGTAAACATTTATACAAGGTAGATGCGAACTTAGTGATGTGCTCGAAATTGTGATGCAATTTGGGCTACAGTATTTAAAACTGGTTTTATTTAGGCACTTATTTTAGAAAAGGAATTAACACATTACCCTCATTTGCGTCACTAGGAGGGGCGTGTTGCTAATCAACCCATCTGTAACGTTCAGCTGCGCTAGAAGCGGTTAGTGTGTGGACGGGTGACGATTCTCAGATCGAGACCCCTCCGAGAGCACGCAATTTTCTATGTATTAAATTGAAACCCTGATTTACAATTTCATAACTGACAATTTTATAGACAATTCCAATAAGTAACTCGACTCGACCTGGGAATCGAACCCGATTATAGACCCAGTTTACGTGACGTATCTGCATACTTTATCGTTTTAGAATTTTAATCATGATTTCAAGGTGAGTGGGTAAATTCCTACATTTCTAGTTACTAGGTTATTTGCTTAATATGTAACTACATATTGAAATAAAATAATAAAACAAGTATAGTACCACGTTATATTTTGCATTATGCAATTTATAGCATTGTTTATAATATACCGGTTTAATCGCTTATCATTAAACGATGCAACAATGTCAAATAAAACATTATTATGATAGCGAATTACGTAACTTTTAATAAAAATTAAGACAAAACAAATACTTAAACAATTAACATCGTATAATTTTGTCTTAAAAATCTAATTTTTAGTTCACTTAATACTAGTTAACTTACTAACTCACTATTATAGAAGTTACTCCTTACCCCTACTATGAGTTACTCCTAGTGTACTAGGAGTTTTTTTGTATCGTGGTTACGTGTATAATCATAAATTTCATCGTTTCAATATTACGAATGATAGACGGGACGGGACGGATCATACATACAAAATCGATATCGATTATAATTATCTTTACTTTCTTAAATCACAGTTTTTTATTTATTTTTTATGTACAAATTGCTCTTATTTTTCCAATTAATCCAATATTTAAATTAGTAATTTTCCTTCATGCCTCTTAAGTAGTTTGGAGAGGTTGCAGGATGGACTCATAGGTACTGAATAAAAACCGCACTTGCCTTCACTTGCCCTATAGTCATGGCCATGGGATACCTGAAAATCGCCATGACCATGAAAGGCTGTGATCCAAAAGTCGCTGGATGTTTGGACATTTTGCGGTGACAAAATATAGCCAATAAAAAACAATCGAATGGTTAACCACATCTCTTTAAAGTCTCACTATGAGTCTACCTGAATTATACAGATACTACACATCACTATCATCACTACATAGTATAAAACAAAGTCGCTTTCTCTGTCCCTATATCCCTATGTATGCTTAAATCTTTAAAACTACGCAACGGATTTTGATGCAGTTTTTTTAATAGATAGAGTGATTGAAGAGGAAGGTTTATATGTATAATACATGTATTTTATTAGTACATTGCACCCGTGCGAAGCGGGGGCAGGTCGCTAGTTCTATATAATACTCTAAACAACTTGGAAATATTCATACCTACAATAACAACTAACGTGCTAAAGTTTTCCGTTGGGCATGGCGGGCTTGATGAGCTGTCATCAACGGCATCGCCACGCAAAAGTGGACTGCGCCGGTGATAGACATGTGGGACCTACGTGTGATTTTTTTAAACAACGGGTAACTGTGTACGGCTTTAAGCAAATAAATTGGTGTAAAGCTACGAGTTTTTAGATCTAAAGCTGTGTTTTTGAGGATGTTTTTATTTACCTAATCTAACTTTCATCTATCATCACTGTCATGAAAGAGGGAAAATATGCTTAAAATAGCAGTGGTCTGACATTTAGCTGTATATTGCTATTTGGCGCAGCCGTTGGGCACACAAAATTGAAAATTCCTAAATTTGCTTTTATATATACGTTATCCTGCACGATCAAAACAAAAACGAGCACATCAAAAATCAGCCAAATCGGTCGAGAATATATTTTTATGAATACTAGACTAGCTCTTTGTCCTGTTACTCGATTGCAGCGACACCTAGGCAGGTGAGAGAGGTAGAGATATGATGCACTTATTTTCAATTCAATTCAATTAAAAATGTCTTTAGTCAGACAACAATAATCCATCGTGTTAGTAATAATCCCTAACATATCTACTGTTAGTAAATAATAAAAATTAAATTACAATAACTTAATACACGCACTCTGCACGAACCATGAACACGCACGAAAGTTACTCGTTCATTATCCATATAAAGTGCCTCTCAAAGGGAGAATAAATAGGTACTCTCAACCACTGTTTTCAGGATGCTGTTGCTACTGTCCCTAGTTCTGTGTAGCAATGACGCAACCTTCTTTCGAATAGTTGCCCGAAATCCGTTAGTTTGATTTTGCGCAAACATTTCAGAAGCACTGCAGAACCTGGGCAGCCTCAAAAGCATCCTGAAAATATGTCCGTACACTATTTATTGATTGTCCATCTCTAAATCTATACCTATGTTGTCTCTTATGCGACATAACACGGACTGTATCCTGAGTGGCCGCGAGGGCGGTTTGTGCTGACACAGTGAATAATATTCGTTCCCATAGTATGTTATATTTTTTTAATATTTTAAAACTAGGGTCACATCAAACTAGTGAGTTGGCAAAAACTTGAGAACAGCCAAAAACTTCATCGAACCTCTATCATTTCGAGAAATACAGGCGTGATGGAATAGTATTTACAATCAGAAAAATAGGTCTATTTTACAGCTAGAGCCCACGCCACTAACGCAATGTGCTTTAATGACGTATGTACCCACATAACTGTCAAAGTTACCGATGTCGACACATTTCGATTCGATTCTGACAGAGCATCGATTTGCTTTTGTAATGAAGAGTATCACAGTGACATCGCCCGCAATTTCCCTGTCGAAGCTATCTCTGGGGAATAGATAATGTAACTAGTGTTGTAGCTTGTTGTCGCTCGGTAAGGACAAACTTGATTTTTTGTTTTATGTTCGCCTAATCCATGGCAAGGAAACGAAACAAGAAAACTTAGCTCTTGTTTCTTGCTGTTGGAGAAGCTGCAAAATATTTCTGTCTTATAATCAACTCTACATTTCCACTGCGCATGGGTTTTCTCTTAGATAGATCTATGGGATAAGATGGAGATAAAAATGATGATAGTGAAAACCGTATTATAATCCTTTGCGTAGTTTAGAAGCAAGCAGAGCAACAGAGAGACAGACGCGAAGAGCAACTTTGATAAATGCTATTTAGAAATTTTTCATCATTTAAAGATTTAAAAGTAAAAAAAAATTACAAACTTATTCAAATTACATAATATTATGTTAACCTTTTTTTTTTAACCAAAAGAAGAAAAAAGTTTTTTACAAATGGAACGATGACAAAATCTATATTTAAATGCAATTTTATAAACTTTCAACACACGTTTTGGACCCATTTTTCAAAACGTACCTACATACAGTTTTCAGTCTCTGATTTACCGTGTACTTACTCGGAGCTTTATAAATTACTTTGCTTCGAAGGAAATCGTAGGGTCTCTCGATATATTTATTCAGTTTTCATGGACCTTTACGAAAGTATAAGTCTCACTGACACTTTATTGTTATATAATGGTTTTATTCTTTCCGTCAGTTGACTGAAAAAGTCTGAGAAAAATCTGGAAATATTTGACTGCTTATTATTGCCCGTGGAAAAGAAATCCGCGAAATTACTCTCTTTGATCTTTATCCAAGATTAGACTATTTAGATTTTTTTGAGAGCAACGTCCTCCCTAAGTGCTTGCTAAAGATGAGGAGGATCAATCTGTTATTCAAATTTCATCAAAATCTGTTCTGCAGTTTTGGCACGAAAACGTAAGAGACAAGCATAATCATTGTTAAGCAGTGCTATTCGGATTTTTGATTCTCAGTAACAGCTAGGAGCTTAGGTTTGAGGCCAGTTAAAGTTCACTAATGGGTTATCTCTATCTCTCTCTCTCTCTCTTCTGTATCTCTTTTTAATGCGTGGAAGTATGGCGAAGTGTGGATATTACATTAGTACACCTCTGCTTAACACTATGGGGAATACAGATATGATGGTATGTTTTATACAGTATGAACTGTTTGTCGCTGTATATCAGCACATTTTTAACCTAACCCTTCAGCGATACAAGCGTGATACTATCCAAAGAATATCTATCAGCTTTTATCGCATGCGATATTTTTCGCTCGCAATTTACACGTCACCAGAATACATCCCCACAAGCTATCGTTTTAAAACGCGGGCCCTTTTAACATCACTTAACTAGCTTCCGACGTATATTAACGATGACCTTTTGAAAACTGCACTTAATTACTTTACTTTGGAATTGATCGCTTTGTTTATAGTGCCGAGCCGACCTTTTAAAGCTTTTTAGATGGAGGAGTATTTATAGAGATTCTCTGTGCCTGTGAAAATCATGTGTCGCAGAAAACATAATAAACTTTCAATAAAGTACATTCAGACTAGATACAACATTCATATTCAAACAGGTGTCTCAAGTGGGAATCGAACAGGACCTTCAGCGTAGCAGTAGCGCTTAGGACTAATGAGGAATTTACACAAAAGTGAATTCTAATTAAATTCATTCATTAAGTAAATTGACAATGATAATTACTGCTTTTCCAACCAGTCACGCTTTCACAGGCGAGCGATTTGGCGGTGTTAATTGCTATAATTTTCCCATTTAATAAGAACCATTTCAAATATGGTGACATGCTTACTTGCTACACAGTTGTGTAGGTAAGTTGCCTACTTACTTAAGTTTGCCCATAACGATTTATGCACAACTTTATAGAATCACTAAATGATAAATGATATTTCTGTAAATAGATCTTTAAAGACACTTTTACAAGACAATGTTTATCATTTTTTTTACCTAGATGGCCCCGGCATTTCCTAACTGACGACTTCTGAGAAGAAACTCGGAGAATCATAATCTCTTTTAAAGTCCAGACATAGTGTAGTAGCAAATATGTGAGAGTTATAATGCAGAGCAATGTCTGAAGTGGTCTTTTGAAGAAAGAGCCATAGCGGCTTTGAGTAGACAGTCCCAGTCATTGTGTAGCTCGACTATAATTTAGGTAACTCAACAACCAGTTAAAATTGTGACAAATTTTTGTGGGTGACCTGCGGTATAAATGATAACAAAATATCTAGGGAATAATTATTTTCCAAAGTACAGAGGCCAGCACATCAACCTACCCCAATCTGTCAATTTTATTTGATAGATTTTCAACTTTAATACAAAGAAATAAGGTTCATATTTTGTACTTACTGAATCTGAAATAAATTTATTATTATTATTATATTCAATTGGGAAAGTTTTACAGTTTTGGATAGCTTGACCTGCTGACGACTGTACAAAGAAATATCAACATAATGAATGGCGCTAGAGCTTGAATCCTTTAGTAACTAATTGCAAATTAAAGTATTTACACATAATTAATTGTTTCAGACGATCTAACAGACATAGCCTGATCTATTTCCTCAACAATATATTAATATAATAGTCCAATTGTAAGACAGTCTCAAGTCCCCGATATTATTTCATCATATGCCCATATTCGTCCACTGCCGGATGCCTGTCCTGGTGAACGTCACAGAGCCCGATCTTTCTCATCCATCTCTACCAGCAACTACCTTCCGCAAGTCGTCACTCCACCTGGTCTCCAGAACGAAACATCGATATTATTTGCTGCTATATTAATAAGCTATCGTTCGACTATTTTCCCTACTTGAGATCGAAATTTGGCATTCGATATGTTAAATTTCACATTATGTAGCTTATGTCAAATCTAGACTTCCAATAGGGAAAACAATTGAGAGATTCCAGCCTTTAATGAATTAATTTTCTCTACAAAACAACCTCAGGTCATCATTATTAATCATATAATTCCCAGTTTTAGTATCGCCCACCGCAACTTTAATTAGGTTGCACAGCATGTATCCACGATAAATATTATCTAGGTATTGACGTGTGTAGCTCGGGTTTATCCGGGACACGTGCAATTTATGGCTATACGAGCACCTGATTTACTGCGCAGACAAGAATAAGGTGGGAACGTTTTAACATAATATACCATCACGCCAGTATCCCCAGAAGGCCCCTCCCCCCTATTTTTAATTAAGCAGGATACATCTCTAACTAGTGGTCTTTGCACCCAGCGTTCGTATTTTTTAGATCCCATGAAGCCTGCAGGCGACCTTGCCATTAACCGGAAACATATCCAAACTCCGAGCTGACCACCAATGCACCATAACCCTCTGCTAATACTCTATCTAAATGCACCAATTGCCTAGTCGAACCTAGCTAAATATGAATACTAAAAATCCGATCAAATATGTTTCAGGTTCGAAGACTCGGTCTTGGTCTTGGCAGCGGTCCCCGCCCTACCTTCGACCTGACAGATCCATACTGCAACAACGTCTCCTACGACTATGTGCCGATGCACGACCCCCACCTGGCCCACCACTTTGCACAGAAGCCAGCGAGAACTAGGATGAAGCACCTCGGTTTCTGCACGAAAGATGGAAGGGCAGTGTGCTCGTTGAAGGAGTTCAATCAGTACAGAAAGTATTTGTACAACCAGTTTATGGACAGAATTCATATGGAGATGAAGAAACTGGTATGTAAGATTCAAAGAACTTTTTGATGGGTTTTTTTATAAACATTATTAAGGTCTGAGTGATACCACAAGGTCACTTTATTACCTTTGATCAGATTTGTGACGCCTGCAATACTTAGTCCAATACCGCTCTATATATGGTTTCCGCTCAATTCGTTTCTCATGTATTAAGTATATGTTAAAAACAGTATATGGTATTACATCCATTGTCTAGTACGCATTATTAGTAGTATTTGAGACATTTTTATACAGTCTAGTAAAATGTCTCAAATATATAAAAAACCTTATCTAGCAGAAATCAGAATTGAATCCAACGATTAACTTCCATTCCGGTAATCTGTATGGATTAGATTTATTGTTAAGTAGTAGATGATTTAGTTCCATTAAATATTAAAAATATTTATAGACCGAAAGTAGCAAAACATGAGAGCTAACCTATTGATTTTATCGAAAATAAACAGGATGAACGAGCAAGAGATGATTTAACTCTGAAACGAGTGGAGACGGATGTGGCTAGAAGACTGCAGGTGTTCACGAAGGCGGAGAAAGCGAGAGAACACCTAGAAAGGGTGGCGCAGGAGCATGCAGATGAATGGGCGGAAAAGAAGCGAGCGTATGTCATCTATCTGCTATACTTTAGTGCAGTATTTTTCAAAGCGAGTGATAACGCCCTTGTAGGGTTAGTCTTCGTGTTAGGCTTCGTCAGTTTTCAGCGCCAGTTTCCAGTACTACGCACCTGACCTCTGAAGAACATCATCCAAAGGTCGTTTTAAGTCTTTCGAGTGTTCCCTCCCGGTACTTCTACTGAAACCCTCTCCTTTTCAATCCTGTGGAAAATCCGCGCACACAAACATTTCGCGAATATAATGCAAACAAAGGTTATTTGTGAATAGGCTGACTGTCGGCAGTATATCCCTTACAACACAGTGTATACAGGATAATGAACACATATTTGGCAATCTCGTTTTTATAATGTTACAGCCTTGTTTGTGCTGAGGATTAAGAAATTGAGATATTCTTAAAGGAGGTAAAATTTTTGTTTAATCCCACTTCATAGTTTCTAAATGGACTGCTCAGTTTTCTGAGTCAAAATCTGCCAAAATTTTATCAATGACCTAAGTTAGGCAGCATGGACTTACATAATTATAATCACGTCTCTTACCGATAGTTGTAGGCGTTAAATACAAAACACTACTTACTTACTTTTTACATCTTTCTTTTGTTTCGTTCAAACATCTTATAACACAGGGTGGTTGCGTGTACCTTGGAGAGTGTCCTTTAAATTGATAAATTTCGCTAGTAAGTAACACGACTAATAAGGCCACCATATGCTTTGCTGGGTCCTCTCCCGTTTCCGCTGACATTTACCTTTCATCCATTCTTTGAACATATCCAAACCATTTCATCATATTCATTGACTCAAAATCTAGTAAGGCACTTACCGTGAGACGGATATTATTATGCCAATCACATAGTACGTCACATTTTAGCATAGATTTATTACCTTAAGCTTGGAGTCTTTGTAATTAATTTTATAAACGAGTTAATACTCCTACGCTTTTATAATTGTCTGCAAACGTAATCATGTAAATTTCCGTCTCGTCCTGGTTAAATATGTTACTACGTCTGTCGCAGACTACATGATTTTATCAATTTCTTACGTCTCTTTCGTGGATTAATATAATTAGCTCATTACTCATACCCAATATTAAAAAAACCTACAGTTTTTTTTAATATTAGGAGAGTTTCGTTTTCGTTTTTCGTATGATATCTAACATAAAAAGTCAATACGTTTTATGTTAGATATCATAAACGAAAACTGAAAACTTTGCTAAAACCGTGCCTTTCGAATTTTGTTATAATAGTTATTGAACAATAACATAATTCGAAAGGCACGGTTTTAGCAAGTGTTTTAAAACATTTGCTAAAACCGTGCCTTTGGAATTTTCCGTATCAATATTAAAAACGTGATAATTTTAACATTGTTTAAACTACATAATAATAGTATTCTAGCGATGATTAACGCTTGAGTAAGACCATTCTCCTGTCCTTATCGTAAGTATTTTATTATTATGAGAGGTCAGCGCAGTTATATCATTCTACTGTACTATGTATTAGCTACACAGTACGTATATGCTATCCCACTGCTGGGTACAGGTAGCAGGGATTAGGTTATAGTCCACCACACTGGCAGGCGCAAGTGGCAATAAGTGCAGGTTGACAAAATTCACACACCGTGGAGAAAATTTCTTAGGCATGCAGGTTTCAGATAGGCTAGGTATGTGCTTCGGATTCAAACTAGAAACCTTCAACTTGCTAGTCTTATGGTCATACCACTAGGCTATCACTGTTTTTATATATCATACCAGAACTTATACCTTAATGCTGAAGGTGAAGTATAAAATAAAAGCCAAGCCTCTTTAAAGTTATAAATGGCCAAGACTTCAGGTCAAAAGAGACTTTCAAAAGCCCGGAGCCTTACCCTACAGTTCACTACAAGGGTCTTACAAGCACATTTTTTATGTAATGGGACACTAATGAGAGTAGGTTTGAATATTTTGCTCTGCAAAGGCACAAAAGGCGAAGAAACGTAGCTAAGTGAAACAGTGCCAACTGATTAATGACGACACTTATTTTCACTAAGGGTTTCCACACACTTACCGACATGGAATCGGATTAGGGCCGGCAGGTGGAAAAAACACTCATGCTGACGAGGGGCGCGGCCCGATTCGAATGAACTGGCGTGGCGCGTCGGCGAAGGCAATACGACGGATTGCCTAGGCTTTCCCGAGTATAACTCGGCCCAAGCCGATTCCACATCGATAGGTGTGATGAGACCTTAAGTCGCTGTATTATTGTACCTACGTTCGTCCGGAAAACGTATTTCTTTATTAGTCTTATTTATGGCCTTATGGTTGGCTTTTGGCGTTATTCTATTTTGGTCTCTTTGGGTTGCTATCTTTTCCATTTCTTTGTTGATATTTGTACATTATGGAAAAAAGTATTGCCTTATTTGTCTTATTCAAAACCGATATCCTACAATTCCAGTCATCGCTTGGACCATCTAATTTTAACAAAGTACTTAAATACCTAAACTGTTGTATTGCTATCGCAATCGCAATCTAACCATGTAATAAAACTACAACCAGCACCTGTTTCATCAAACATAAGATACCTACACAAATCCATTAAATCTCATTAATGTAATGAAATAAACGGTACACTGAACAATTTGATTAAACCGAAAGAATCCCGCGCTATATTGGCATTTGCATTTTCATTTGCTACAGCACTCTGCTAAAATGTAATTACACGGGGAACACAATATGCTGATATTGCACCCAACTCGGATACATTGCGATCGAGCACAAAGAGTTGATCGATTGAGTGAATGGAGTACTAATACAAACATTTAAAATGTTTTATATACCATCACGCTTGTATTCCTCCGAAAGGTTAGATAGAGGTGTACTTATGCACACCCACAGTTCACCAATGTGTTTAGATACCATGTAATTGGGGGTGGAGTTTGGATTTGTTTCCAGTTAATGGCTACTGCCGTTATCCGAGCTGCTACTGAGAATTTCATAGAAAAACCCAACAACACTGCTAGATCTTGGATCGAATCCAGGACCTCTAGTGTAGCAGTCGCGGTTACGACCTCTAGACCAATGTTGACCAACCGCAAAAACCATCGTTGGTCGAGACTTCGTATATAACATTCCAATATTTACCGCAAATGGTAAGAATTGACTGAAATTTGACGTCAACATAGTTAAGAAAAGGAGAGTATAAATTGATTGTATGAATATTATGAGGAACGCTATATTCCTCTTTGTGCAATAAGCTGATTGGATTGCAGTTAATATACGAGTCTCGATATTGCTACTGCCTATTGTATTATTCCACGAAATTATAGCGGTAGAAGCTTAGCAGTAATGCGATGCAATGAATACGTTAGTCCGGATTTAAATGGACGACTGTTGCCACCCGTTATACTCTGTTCTGTTCTGGTCTGAACGTTGACTACATTATCGCTTCATTTATTTACTAATCTGCGCCTCAAACCACTATTAGTTTCTGTTCAATCAAAACCTGATAAACTTCGAAATTGAGAGACTGCCTTCGTCGATTTAGTTTATATTGATTCACTTGTAAGTTATTATGCTTATAACTTTGGTAAAGTAACCTGTTTTGTGGTTAAGAAGCCATTATTTGTTTTCCATCTTAATAGGAATCGTAGGAATCAATTGAATAGACTCAATGAGTCGATAGACAAAATAATCATTATTGTCAACCCATATAATATTGTCAGTCTGTCCCACTGCTGGGCACGGGTCTCCTCTCAGAATGAGAAGGCTCGGCTATATAGGCTTTCCTCACGCTGTTTTCCTTCTCTGTTTAAATGAATGATATTAATACGCATATGATTTCGCACTGACTTGTCTAGTGGTCCTAAATTCGACTACTACGCTAGAGATCTCCGGTTGGATTCCCAGGTCAAGTAGTGTTATTGGGTGTTTCTATGACATTCTCAGTAGCAGCTCAAAGTTTAGTTTTGTGCCCATTTAATGACAGTAGGCTCGGCACCCTCTTATACAGCATTTAAACAAATCGGCGAGCTGTGAGTGTCTATATTAGTGTAAACCTTTTGTCTAAACCTTCGAGGAATAAAAGTGTGATAGGAGATTTCGTTTATTGTAATGGGTAACACCAAAAAAGTTCAGTCGATTAGTTTTGGTTGTCTACACAAAACCTAGAGAAAGTCCGATAGATGAGTAGTTGTTGTCATCTGCACTATAATTGATTACATTTTAGTATTACAACTAGTAAAACGTAATTTGTGCACATGGGACATTTGAATTACATACCTCGAAATACCACATCTGACGCAAATAGATTATTTTCATTTGATTTGATTGTTACCATCTGTCCAATTTAGGGACAGAATGAAAGACATATTCCAACTTTAGTGCTTGTAATTGTACAGAATGATGTAGTTATTTTAGTTCTTAAAGTCGGGTCATCTAAATGAGATTAATTACAACTTCAATTAATCTTCTTTGCCTCAGCACTTTATAGTTACAGTGTTCTTACAAACTTCTGAGCTAAGGTAACCACAGTTGGACTAATGACACACACCTGTTAGACGCAGATAAAACAAAGTAAGCTTAATTATTCTTCGTAACTATAAGAGCCGAAATTAATTTTGTACCTTAAATAATTTCTATTTCACATCAGCCTTATTCATAGAAGGATTTACTAATCATTGTTAAAAAGGAGAATGTTCCTAATACGATTATATTATTTTTTATGACGTGTATTTTCGCGATCGGCGAAGGTATCGGGTAACATACACGTCACGGAAAAAAAATGATTTCAGTGGTTCTTTTAGAACTGATAGAATTTACCTCCTAGTTGGTCCCATATAAATTTGGTTGAGGTCTTACTATCGCTTATATGATACACATAAGTGTTTGTCTGGGTGTTGCCTATGAAGGTATTAAACGTATCCGTTGTGTAATACCCTATGCATGCCCTGCTTTGTTTAGAATTTACTTATGCTTAGAAGAAACTTGTAAATTTGTCTGACTGTCAACTGAATCTGTCTGACAAAATAATTTCCCATTCAATGACTGGGCAGTTAAAAATCTGATTGATCATGATAAACAAATTCTGTTCCATTTTTGAATTTATTCGGGGATAAATGCTACTCAAAATTAGTGGAATCCATATTATAATTATAATGCTTGAAGTCGATTTTGTAGTAAATGTGCTTAACTACACTACTACTACTTTATTACTACTTGGTACTTGATTCCTGTACGAGTCCAAATATAATTTTCTTTCTTCTTCTTTTTTTTCTAAAATGTTTTTTGAAGTCGACTCGATTGCGTTTTAATACACCGTTTTAGTTGACGATTGATTTCACGTGTCTTTAAAAGTCAGTAATAATATATTAACCCAGTAACAGATTATCAGGGTCCCTTACGACACCTGTATAATCAGTAGCACAGAAGCGTCTCAAAGGTTAAAGGCTTGCCTCGAATCTTAATATACTCTATACTAGCTTTTGTTCACAGTTTCGCTTGAGTTTACATAAGGTTTTTCTACGACTTCCTTGTCCTGATCAAATGTCTTCTTGGAATACAAAGTTATAGCTAACTATGGCTGAAATATAACTGATAATGCGATTATTTTCAGAGCCTTTCCCCAATTATCTTGGGGTCCGTTTACAGTCTAATCTGATACGGCTGAATATCACGAAGCGACTGCCTGAAGATTTTTGTGGACTGCAAATAAACCCGCCTATTGGCCGCCTCTAGGAGCCATAGTTAAAGTCGGGTCTTATGCCGACTAAAAACCGCACTTGCATTCCTTTGCTTCCGTGACTATATTCACCAACATCAAAAAATGTATGTACCTTAGGTGCATTAATTACCACATTCTCCTTGGTAGTTTTTTCTTTATATGTAAATCTCTGTCGCTAAAGCCAGTATCCCTCCTTGGTTATTTGGGATCTACAAAGATTTTCGTGATCAAAAATGTAACCATACATTTGCCATACAAAAAATAATCCTGAAAAGTTTTTAACCGTGTCACGTCTCCTGTCCAATTTTTTTCTTTTTTGTAAACACATTCGAGAAGATCAAATAAATTATTCTCGCCTCGTATTGTTAGTATAAACAAACTCATCATCCCATTATAATATTAGTTTATATTCATGAACACGATATTCGTATGCAGTGTTTGTCCTTGTTACACAACGCCTTGCATCTTGCACTTGAGTTGCAACCGAAACTTGCTTTATTGCATTTACATAACCTATTTAATGACATTCGTCAAGTTCTGCTAAGTGCTCGCTTGTGATGCAGAAACTGTTGATTAATCTTACAAACAAATGTCATGCTCTATCCATCGACCTATGCTTGGTATTTCTCTACGACCAAGTCAGCAATGAGGAGATCCGTAGAAGAACTTAAGTGGCCGACATAGCTGAAAGACTTAGCAGAGCAAGCTAAGTGGAAATGAGCGGGGCACATAACTCGTCGAACTGGCTGCTGGGACAAAAAGGTTCTCGAGTGGAAACCACGCACCGGAAAATGCAGCGCAGAACGGCCTCCAACGAGATGGAAGGACGGCCTGGTAAAGGTCGCTGGAAGTCGTGGGATATAACCGGTCCTTGTGGAAGTCTATGACGGAGGCCTTTCTTTAGCAGTGGTCCTCTTGCGGTGATAAGACGATGATAATGATGATGATTTATCTCCCATTTCTCCTGTATATGGATTTCTGACACTTACGCGAATATTTTACTTATGGATTCCATGGTTATGGATAATCTACCCGTGATCAAGGACCATGGAGATTAATAATGTCAGTATGACGCAATAAAATCCGTAAGAAGTAGTAAGTTTTATTTTAATTTCTTCTGTAAGTATGTTAATGTTTATACTAAAATCACTGTCAACAATGAACATTTACAGTCAGTTCTCCATAGAACCGTGTACCTGAACTGGACTTTATGTAATTAGTATGATAAATAGAAAAGAATGTATCGGTCCCGTATTTTGTTAATCAATGTTTTTATATAAGTCTACATAGACACCCGTACCACATCATCATAACCTTACCGCCCTAAATGTCACAATTAAAAAGAAAAATTCCCATTACTCATTACTTGAAATTAAAATTGAACGGTAAAGAGTTCCCACTTCGAGCGAGTTTTAACTCAAACGCTTTGCGACCTGAATGAAAAGTGTAGGTTTAATTAAAAGAAACACGCCTTGCTCCACACCGCAAGACTCCACATTAGGATGAAATAATGAGAAAATTATAGAATATTCTGACATCCTTCAACGCTCCGGCAAGGGCGGATTCTTTTTATGAAGTATTTTATTTTAAAATAGATTACGACTTGAGACTGGGTCAGTCAATCAACCCATCGAAATGTTGTAATTATGTTACATAATCATTATACTGAGTTACAGAGGTGTAGCTTGCAATTGAAAAAGGGTAGAGTGTACTTGACTCGAACTAGACGGGGCAAAATATTGACAAAAATGTACAACAGTTTTTCAAGGTGGTAGCCTCTGTTCATGCTGCAGAGTTCGGTACAGCATTGGCAAATATTTTGCCGCTAAGCAATAATTTGCTTACTTTATTGTGTTTCGATTTGACTTAACAACTGAGCTCTCAAGATGAAAACCCACGAATGACAAGCATACCGGCCCGTATGCTTGTTACTTTATCACTATAAAAAAAACAATATAAAATACAAAAGTATGAACATAACACAATACACGTGATTCTAAAAATAAATGACTACGAAGTAAGAATGTCGTTGAATGTGTGGTCAGATCAATTGACTTACAAAACTGTAGTTATTGACTATGTATTACAAGCTCTGTAGCATTCACTCACAATAAATCACGATCTACGTGTGTAGACACGTATATTAACTAACACCGATATGTATACGTAATAGACATAAAATTATTATAATTTATATCGTCCGAGTTAGAAGTATGTTGGAGCGCATGGCAACATTTTACTAGTGTATAAGTAATTTATTTATAAGGTATTGCTGTACCGGCACTATTTGAGACGATTTTCTGTATATATATAATGTATTAAATTAATGTCATTAAAATTCATATGTTAACTTGCACTGAATACTCCTGCAATTTTCTTCCGCAAATCCGTCTTTTCTAATATTTCTTCGTTTCTAGACCTACATGGTCTAATATTTAGACCATGTAGGTCTAGAAACTCAGAAAACAAAAAAATATGATAAGTTAAATTAAATAAATCTTTATAAATGCCTTTTACAAGAAGACTTTCCCTAACTGACGACCTCTTAGAAGAAATACCGAAATCCAAATCCACGAATGGTCTCTTTTATTTCAAGCTCAGACGTCGGTAGTCGCTGGTTCGTAGCACGTAGTTTGGATTGCGGTAGCTGCAATAGACTTGCCTCCTATATCTTCCTCCTAATCATCATAATTATAACATGAACATAACAAGAACCAATGTTTTGCTAACTCATTAATAATACTCTTTAAAATATATTTACCTAAAGTTACAAATAAAAATCTAATCAATATGACATGCACAAAACCCCAATTAGTGAAGCAATAAATAAACAGGCTAACAGTTATAAAGATCAGATATCTGTTTAATATAAAAAGATATTTGTATGATAAGATATCTGTATGATATAAAACTCATAATGATCAAAACTCTTTTCAGTGCCAAAGCTCAAGAAAAGAAAGTCCAGGCTAGAATGAAATATTTGGCAGAATTCAACGAGAAACAGCGAAAGGAACGGGCGACGAGGGCCAGTGAGAAACAAAACAGGATAAAGCAGAGGGTACAGGCTGCTGCCGAGATGGAACTTCGACGCAAGATCACCATGGTGCGGCAGTGGCGGGCCAATGAGAAGAAGCGTCTGAATAGACTGAAGCATGAGCGAGAAACAAAGGCGAAGCGCCTTGAAGATGATGTAACTATTGCTATCTGTTTTTTGTTAAATTGGAATGTAGCAGATGTTAGATCTGAAACTAAAGATATATCAGCTGCACTACTTACGTCAATCTTGATAGGGCATGCCCTATTTGCTGTATAATCTGCAATACCTTGTGCAGAAAATCCTCATTGTTGTAGAACGTGCATTGCAATTGCAGTCTGCATTTTTTATAGCAAACATACCTCTGCTTTACATATAATATTTATTTAGTACAATAGTAGATAAAGATATAGTACAAAAATGGTACTATTATCAGTAACCTTTAAGTAGAATCCACTAAAATTAATCAAGGCCCTTAGCTATTTATATAATTTAAGGACAAAACAAGAATTTAAGATATCATGTACAAAAAATAAATCCTTTGCACATCTATCATATTTTCTGAATAAAAATACGAGTAAAAGCGAGGCTATGATCAAATAAAATTATGAATAGAGTTTTCCAGTAAACTATAACGTAATTCCGAAGCACTGCTTTTATTATTTATCCTTCAAACCCATTGCAAAGGAATTGCATGCCCGTGCGGTCGAGAAATTCGATTTCTGGTTGAATTTACGTCTCGGCAGCGGTGGCACAATGAAATTCAAAACATTTTAGACGCAAGAGTCTCATAAAACACGATCTAAAGGCAGTAAATACTCAAGATAGGGTTAAGACAATGCAAAAAAAGAAACAAATCTATATGCAAAAATGGAAACAAATGCCCAGAAAGGATCCTATCGATGAAAAATAAGCGATTGTACAAGGGAAAAAGAGACTTAAGCATGGCAGCACTAAGCAGTGCACAGTGGGCTGATTAGGATAAAAATAATACTATCCAATTAACTGTCCCCTTTTTTTAAGATCCTAAAAAAGACGCATGCACCGTGTGACACAGATTTCAGCTATAAATCCACACAGTGGCGTCTTAAGAAACAAACACAACTTTCCTCCCATTTTAAATACAATCAAATTATTTCTGTCTGGGGTTAAACAATTTAAGGTTTGTCCCGATGTAAACATTTGAGGAAAGTGGTCGCTGCGGTTCCCTTGAACGAAAGGCTGGGTACGCACTCATTACTTAACTGTGCCGAGTTGTCGACATAATTGCTTTTGTTACGCAGCCTTAAGACGTTGTGTCTTTATAAGAAACGAGACTAATTAAACCACAATAATAACTATTACTGTGACCTAAAAAATAAAATAAACCATACATAAGTATAGTCCCAATAGTAATTTCGTCAACAGCAAGCCTACAGCGTAGTTTAGATGTTTAAATATCCCCAAACACACCACAATTACTCCAAAAAGCGGTGACCCTCGAAACATACCGAATCCCACGTAAATTTCTCAGCACTAGATCCGTCTCTGCCTACACCATCACCTAATCGCTATTCAAGCTTGGCTACGGCCCATGTGATTTGGCTATTTTACCACTTCAATGGACGATTAGAAAGTATATGTATACATCGATATAATAGTAAAGGTTTAGTTAATAATAAAAGTAGGTAAATAAATATTCTTCAACTGAAACAAATAGACGGTAGTCTTCTAAGAGATTAAGAAAAGTAGATAGTGTTGATAGTATAGAGTAGTTGTGACTGTGATCGCTCTAAAAAAGCAATAATTCCGGTTTCAATTCTCCAGGCGAACAACAAATGGCTTGCGCGCGTTAATGCTCAAAACATGAAGATACAGGAAGAAGCTTTGCTTTTGCAACTGTACTCCGAAGACATGACAGCTGGTGCTAAGAGAAGAGCTAAGTAAGTGATGCTATTTAAAATGTAGCTTAATATGCCTTCATGACGAACCTACCGAAGTATCTTAAGCCTGCTCCTAAATCCCTACTTAATATTATAATGATGATGATGATACTTAATATTATGATGTTATAGAGTTCCTCGAGAAATGGACTATCCAACAAAAAAGAATTTTCAAAATCGGTTCAGTAGATCCAGATATTACCCCCTACAACCTCACAAACTCACAAACTACCTGTTTATAATATTAGTATAGATTTAAAACAGCAATGACTATGTAATCGAATTAAAATTGCATATTATGTTATGATGCCATTTTAATAAAACTGAACCTAATGTATTGAAAGTCCACCAAAGTTTCTCAAAACTTAAAATTTAGTTAAACCAACTTAAATCTTTGGAAGTAAAAAATGAAAGAAATTAAAATTTCAAACAAAACAAAACTGGAGTCAAGTATTTGACATGAATCCAATCAAACGCTAGATGAATGAGATACAATAAGCAAGTAATCCTAATTTATGTTGATTCGGTTCCTTTTTTATGGCGAAAGATTACCGAGCAATAAAGTCTTGATTGCATTCTGAATGACGTCTAAATTGCTTTGGCAGCAGACACGTGAGGGCTAATAAGCTTTAGAAAAGCTTACAGACAATAAATGACTTGATGAAAAAGCTATACTCAATAAATTATATTAAGTTGGAGCTGTGTCTCGACTGCAAATGTAATAGAAGTTCTTTGAACCTCTACTCACGATCTAATTGCAATGAGCTTGGAAACTTTTGTGTTGCATCTTAAGTTGTAGGTATCTCGATAAATCCTTAAGGCGTAATCCTACTAATATATTATTAGATATAAATGTGAAAGCTTGTGAGGATGGATGGATGAATGGAAACAGATTTTGATGAAACTTTACAGTATTATTATTTACACATCAGAAAAACAAAATAGGCTATAATTTATAACGATTTTCAAATTACAACGATAAGTAATTAAAAGTAGACAGAAGCTAGTTATTCATAATGATTACCTAACGCTCACTCACTGACAGGCACAACGCACAGTTTAAACCAGTTGGATCAGCAGCGGGTAAATCTCTCCGATTGTTTTCCTTATTGGATATCGAAATTTAATATTGCTTCTATGGAGCTTATGTAAAATTTCGATCGTTGATAAGGAAAATAATCGGCAGATAGGTTATTCATACCAGCCGTTAATAAATCCTAATATCTTTAGTCAAGTTTGCAAATTGGTTTGATAAATTCCATCATTTTATGTCATTTTTGTATCACAGAAAAGCAGAAGTCTACGCGTACAACACAGACCTGGAGTTGCAGCGCATCAGGCTAGCCAACTGGAAACATATACACGGAGGCTCTGCAAAGGCAGCACGGCTCGTCAAGAAAATGGGCCAGGAGTTTGAAAAGGTGAGACTTTGGTTACTAGATCTTCAAATTCAAGCTTAAAGATGCATTATTGGAGGTCTCTATTCTCGGATGAAACGATGAAGAAGAATTAGCTTAAGCAAAGCTAATGGGAACAACCATGCATTGTGCATGGTTGTTCCAATTAACTTGGTCCCTGAAAGCGCTTATAAACAGCTCTGAGGTACCCATCATATTATATTCTCCCTATCTTTATGTTGGGGTTTTTACGAGTAGGAGTTTTATTTTAATAATTATAGCTTCAGCTATATTACTTCACAATACTTGCTCGTTAAGTGTATTTTTGTTTCGAAGATAATTATCACGGCCTCAAGTCTATAATATTGTGTAGCGACATCTACCGCACTACATAGAACTACGAAGGCCTGAATCGCGCAAGCAACATTCGCAACGAAAAGTTGCATATATACAACCGCCCGACATCAACCGTCGGGCCGTGGCCCGCCAGGCACAACACCTTTCAAACCTCGCCTCTCCACAATTGTATAAAACGTCATGCAAAGACTTTCGAGTAGTTAATTTTTGAGAACTGTGTCTACCAAAGCTGACAATAATTGTTTTTATTAAATGAACGACCATTATATTACAATAGCTATAGTACTTGGAGTCACTGACATAGCTTCCCAATTAAGCAAACTGAAGTGGCAGTGGGCTGGCCATGTCTGTCGACGGACCTATGGCCGTTGGAGCAGACAATTCCTTGAGTGGAGACCGCGAATCGGCAAACGTAGTGTGGGACACCCCCTAGCCAGATGGACCGACGATCTAAAGAGGGCGACTGGGTCAGACTGGATGCGGAAGGCGGAGAACCGGGTGTTGTGACGCGATTTGGGAGAGGCCTATGTCCAAGTGGACTGCGATAGGCTGATTTGATAGTATTTGGGTCCCAGAATTGCAGGAACGGTTTGGTTTGTAATCTTCTTGTTTACAGTCAAAACGTGGCGCGAAAGGAATGAGTCCGGAACTGGCTCAGCAGATGGCAGCGGAAGCCATGTCGAGCGCTATGTCCACACACGGTGACACGCTCATGATCCTGGGGCAAGCGCGTGCCAGAATGGATATAGAGACTCTCCTGCCACTGGCTCCTATTCGACTGCTCGATGAGGTAAGATTAATACGATTTAATACCAGTAGATTAATATAAGACACTAATTTAATAGTAACTGTACCAGTGATGACATATGGCACAGGGTCGCTCACTATGGGTCTTATAAGAAAGCTCATGGTCACTCGACAGCGAGCTGTGGAAAGAGCTATGCTCGGTATATCTCTACAAAAAGCAATACATATGCAAAAAGGTTCTCGAGAAGAGACCTCGCACCGGTATGTACTACCTATGTCCTACCTATGTCGTACCTATGTCGTACCTATGTCCTACCTATGTCCTACCTATGTCCTACCTATGTCCTACCTATGTCCTACCTATGTCCTACCTATGTCCTACCTATGTCCTACCTATGTCCTACCTATGTCCTACCTATGTACTACCTATGTACTTCGTATATACATATAGTACGTTCTATACGTCGTCTTTCTTGGTGATCGCAATTTTCAATGTCTTGGTTAATTTTTTAATTCGCATAATTTCAGTTAAGAATTACCCACCCTGGTTCCTACCTCTTGAAATAACTTTTTAATCAAATTATTCCAAATTATTCACGGAATTCCATCGGAACCACGTAGGTAATAATTTGAGTAAAAGTTATTTCACTTTCCGACTCGTGATAGTACTGTACATGACGTATGTATTTGGTTAGAATTCGATTAGTTCCTTATCAGTCGGAATATCCTCAGTATCCTCTTCATCCCTGATCATCTCATATCTATTACTAAATATTTAAAATTGCAAATACTTAATTAGATACTACTATTTCTATTTCAGCAATATGCAATAAATATAGCAATAAATATAGCCTCAGTTACAGGGTGAATGTAGCTTTCCAATGGTGAAAGAATTTTTGAAATCGGCATCGGTTTTTGAATTTATTCATTACAAACATACACATACAAATACAAATCTTTCCTCTTTATAATAGTCGTGTAGACTTACAAATTTTGTAGGGTAGTGAAAATCTATGGAGAATACATACTAAGAATACCATGATATACAAAGTTTCTATCTTCATCCAAATCTTTTGGTACTTTTGCTTGTTAAAACCATTGTGTCAGTTCCTATGTAAACCGATAGCCCAATCCGTCTCATTCCAAAAAGAAAACCATATATCCAATACAAAACTTACGCTGTCTCACAAAACTAGGAGCTCCAATTTGAATAAAATCCTTCCGTCAAATAACTTTTTATTCCTACACGAACGCTTCTTTAAATATTGTAATTTATGTAGGTTCTCACTGCCCGCCATATGGGCCCTATTATTTTGACCTCTGTCAGCAATAAACTCACTGAGTAAATAACAGGAAGCGTTGTTTATATGGACCTTTAAGACACTATTTGCTTTGATTATTTAGTGCTACTTCGATTGACGCTGATTGAATTGGACGCCATTGGTTATTTGGACGCCATGATAGACAAAAAATGATAGACTAACATGATGAACTAAAAAGTAGAAAATAAATACTTAATAATATAATATGTACACTTTCAAAGCCTGAGGTGTTATCTTTTATTAGGGTTATACTATACTTCAGTGCCTCAAGCTTAAGTTTCAATAGGTTCAGACGCCAGCAGGTCAAGCTATCCAATACTGTCAAATTGTCCCAATTGAATATGAACCTTATCACTTTGTGTTAAAGTTAAAAATCTATCAAAGAAATTTGACAGTTTGGGGTAGCTTAATATGCTGGCCTCTGTACATAATTTTAGTATCTATTTTTTACTTATTAGTTCGTTTTTTTAATAAAAAACCTAAACACACTTTCCCTACATTATATATGGGAAAGTAACTTAACAACTGTAACGTCTGTTACGCTTTCACGCCTAAACTGCTGAAACGATTTTGATGAAATTTGGTGCAAAGATAGATTAAACCTTCGAGAACGACAATGCTGCCTTTTGTATCAAAAAGCTCTTTTGGATATTGGTGAAACCGCGGGCAATAACTTGTGTATTATATTCGATATACTTAAGTAGTTATATTAGTATTTGAATATATTGTATTGTTGATATCTAGTTTCCCGCTAATAATGTTCGACTAAGAAACAAATGACAGGGTGAAATGGCGCACATTAGGGGAGGCCTACGTCTAGCAGTGGACTAATATAGGATGATGATGAAGAAACAAATACTACAGTCTAATTTGCCACATTGATCGAAGTTCATTTTTTTTCTCCTAGATTTTGGAGTGTGCAATAGCGGAGTTCGCTCGTCGTCGGGTACATCTTCTGTTAGGAGATGTGGAAAGGGTGGTGCATTCGAGAGCAGCCTCTGTGTTCTTCAGAAACTATAGGCCCCCTCCCACGAAGAAACGGTTAGTTTATGATTTACTTTTTTTTTGTTAGGCACTACTGTCCCACTGCTCAGAAAAGGCCTCCCCCAGGTCCTTCCAGGTACTTTTACCTTGTGCCGCCTCGAAACAGCCCTCGCGATACACATCTAGGTCATCCCGCCAACGTCGTCGACGACGCCTACCGTACCGTTCAGGCATCCATTGTATGGAGGATTTACCTATACGTTTATTAAATTTACGGATATCGGCCCATATAGATAAGTACTCAAGTTGGCGACGAAAGAATGTTGAACTGCTTTTGTTATAGAACTGTATAATTTCGATAATAGAAATGTATAACTGAAAGAAGTGCTGGATAGGCAAGACCAGAATTTGAGATTGAGAAGAGATTTGTAGGAACATAATATATACCTACATCGTACGTGACTAAAGGCATTTTGCAGAACTTGTGACACAAAATGGCATCACGGGCGTTTCCTTGGCCTGATTTGTTTTTATTTATTCTTGATAGGCCTACGCTTCACCGCCAGTTCGCCTAATATATGCGACACTGCGATCTACGATGGAGCGCGCTTGCCTAGGGAAACCGATTCACTCATGATTTAAAAACACGCAGATTAAATCTATCGGGGAAGACTGACTCAGGAACCTCATTCCACATTTCAATGCATGAAAAGACTTAAAGCGTACTGTCTTATATAATCCTGCATTTTTCCTCATATAAACAGTTCAAAACAACCTCGTTGGTCTGTCCAAGTGGCAACGGAGCTGACGCGTCAGTTCGGCGACGGGTCAATCGGTTTCGGGGAAATTATCAAAATACCCGCCGAAGAAGAAGTCGATTTTGATTTGAAAAGCTCTAAGGATAGACCGCCGACGCCTGTGGTAGGTCTAACATGTTTTATCTTATCCTACTTTTATTATAAATACAAAAGTTTGGGTATGGACTGCCTCATTAGTCTAGTGGTCCTAAGCGCGACTGCTACGCTAGAGGTCCTGGGTTCAATCCCCAGGTCGAGCAAAGTGTTATTGGGTTTTTCAATGAAATTCTCAGTAGCAGCTCGGAGTCTGGATTTGTGCCCGGTTAATGGCAATAGGCTCGCCCCCTATTACATGAGACCTAAACATACCGGCGAAATGTGGGTGTACATTAGTACACCTCTGCCTAACCCTTCGGGGAATACAGGCGTGATGGTATGTAAGTTTGGGTATTTGTATGGTAGTTGATTACGTAAAATACCTCAACTGGTCTGCATGATATTTGGTGCATACATAGTATATTACCACATAAACAGGGGTACATTTTACTTTTTATCCACGTGATTTCCCTGCAAATCCCAGAAAACGCCACTAAGCGGTCTGATACCAATTCTTTATTTCCTTACGCAATGGGTGACCCAAAATGACTAAATTAATACTTTTATCCCGGATATAGATTGTGACCAGTATTAACCTCTACGGTAGTTTTTATGTCAGAAAATATATGAGAATTATCATAAATTCTCGGTACTAAGCAGACTGTTAACTAAAATCATAGTATTATAATGACTTTTTAAGAACACGAATACATCATTTTTCAGCCATCGAAAACGAAATTAGCGGAGGTTACGTTTGTAGATCGGGTGGAAGATCTACCCGACCCTGTGACGGTCGCCAGCTTCTTACCAGAGAGAAGGAAACTGCTTGAGGTAAGATGATGTCATCGATCAGTCACAATGACTTAGCTGGTAATATTTAATGAACTATAATCAAAATAGTATAAAAATATTCCAAATGTTACATTTTCTATATAATATATAAAAACTGAATCCTTGTTTCCCTTGGTCACGCCATAACCGATTTAATTCATCTTTTTTAAAGTTTTCTAATACTTTGTAAAAGGTACTTACGGAAAAAAAAGAAAATTGCGCAAGATTTTTTTTCGAAAATTTCATCAAAATTTACTACTACACCGGTGTATAATATTCGCGTAAATGTCAGAAATCAATAAATTTACGACTAGATAATTTTTATCCAGGTAAAGTCCACGTAAATGAAATCGCGGGCAGCAGATAGTTTCATATATTATGTTCTATTTTAGATGGTCAATGCTTCCGCAAAGCTCCTGTCGAGGTCTGTGAGTCAGAAAGTGCAGAAGGGAATGGACGTCTCTGTCGGAAAGGTGACGCTACCTCACATGAGACACCACAGTGAGTCGCTTCTTATAATACTGCTCGTTATTTCTCATGACTTTTTTCTTAGACGGCTAATTTCATGTAGTTTTTTTATAAATATTCTTCGACAATTTTACACAACACCATCTAGTCCAAACTAAGCAGAGCTTGTAGTATGGGTACTAGACAATGGATTTCTGACACTTTTTTTTTGTAAATACAGACTACTAGATACATATGAAACACCCAGACAAACACAAACACTGAAATAGTCATCACATAAATATGTGTGTTATGTGGGAATCGAACCCACGACCTCGTGATCAGTACTCCGACACACGAACCACTAGACCACAGTCGACGTCGTTTAGTTTTTTGTTTTTTTAGTTTAGTCGACTTTTGTTGGGATATTACATTTTAAGCACCGATGCATCTTTAGCAGTGATAGCCTAGTGGTATGACCATTGGTCTGCCAAGTCAAAGGTCTCGAGTTCGAATCCAAGGCACGCACCTCTGAATTTTAGAAATCATGTCCGTATTAATAATTAATTATCACTCGCTTAATTAAACGGTGAAGGAAAACATCGTGAGGAAACCTGCATGCCTTAGAGACTTCTTTTGACGGTGTGTGAAGTCTGCCAACCAGCACTAGGCCAGCGTGGTGGACTATAGCCTAATCCTTCTAATTCTGATAGGATACCCGTACCCAGCAGTGGGACAGTATATGGGTTGATGATGATGAATCTTTAGCGAGGCTCTGAACTATATAGTACGTTAATTGTACCTACACTGTAAGACATTATTAATAGTCGGTTAGAATCCTTGAAATTGAAGACACATATAAAATGTTATAAGTTATTTATATTTCACCTCAGCAGTAAGATTTTGTAAAGCAGAAACGTCTGGATTTAATAATATCAATTAATATCGCGATAAAATACCTGATAAAGTAGTTTTATTAAGTCTATTATTCGCCCAAGTGTACGGATAAGAGATCGGATATGTGGATCTGTAGTCACCTAATACAGTACAGGCAAAACCACTCCACTATACCGCATTTACTATTTATATGTATAGTACAACCATGTAATTAATAATGGAATATAATAAACCGCGCATCAAAAATACTGATTGAGCGACAAAATTACTGATTGAGCAGCAAAACACAGATATCGGTTAGGTTAGCTTAGAACTGAGACCATACAACACATCGCACGAGCCGAGCGAGCGCAGCAAGCGGTGCCGCGAAAGCGGCCGGGGATTACTAAAACCAAATCTGAATGTTTTGAGACCAAGATAGTGTATATATAACAATATTTTGATGTGACTATTTTGCTGTAGAATAAGTTTTTTGCTATGCAATAAGAATTTTGCTTAAGATTGGGAATTAATTTGATAAACAAAATCAAAATTTTGTAGTTGCAGTTAAATACTAGCAATTAATAATAACCCCCTACCTTGCATTAGTGGAATGGGGTGAAGCGGTGGAGGGTCTTGCGATGGCCGTAGTAGACAACCGCGTGCACGCCGACTGCGCCGACGTGCGCCGCACCAGCGAGTTCCTCACGCACCGCATACTCAAGGCTCTGCAAAATGAGATGAAGATAGAAAGAAGGGTACGTATCAACGCTCTTATCGACTAAAACGGTGCTAGAAAGATAACTAATGCATAGAGTACCAGTAGCGAAGGTAGGGTTTTTTACAAAAAGTTGGCAACCATAGGCGAAGCGGCAATTTTGGTAAGGCGTGCTACACATTAAACTTGTTCGGGTCGACACTAACCGGCACAACCAAGCGGTAAAACTGATTAAGTAGAATTCTCCTCATGACCCAAGTGTTCTTCAGCAAGACTGCTACGCTAGAGATCCTGGGTTTTATTCCCAGGTCGAGTAGCAGCTCGGAGTTTAGATTTGCTTTCCCCCTATTACATGGGACCTAAACATACGAACTGTGAGTGCTTATTGGTATACCTCTACCTAACCCTTCCGGGAATACAGGCATGATGATACCTTGGTTATGTTTATGTTGATACATATTCAAGAAAAAACCCGTTCGGCGTACCGGCACGTACTCACATATTAGCTGGCATGAGCCGAATGAAAGTCGAATATATCTAATCTCTTCGGGACGGTTTTGTTATTCAATTAATATTACCCACCCGAATGTGCCGATCCGAACAAGTGTGTAGCACGCCTTAGAGAAAATCCGGAGCAAAATTGCTTAAATTGACTTGCGATTTGGCATAGTAAAAACTAATAGTGTTCAAAAGTAAGACCGCTAGAAGAAGTGTTGCATGACATGAAGAGTTTTCGCCACTCGTAGGTCTAGTGTAGACGCTGTATCAATGAATCAATGTGTCAATGAATGGTACAATTGAACATTTTCAGTGTGGAAAATCTTCATGAGCGCCCGTTATCTATTGGTGTCATTTTCTGATTTACTATACATATACCTAACACAAATTACAGTATCGCATTCAACTCTTTCAACTAAGACCTGTATCCAACAGCGGTATGCAATTTTGTTCTGTGGAATGCACTCATAAATTTTCGGGGTTTCATGGGTGTACAAAGAAACAATATATTGGCATATTACATACGCGAAAATAGTAAATACACGCGATTTTTTTTACATGATACACATGATAGTTTTTAAATAAATAAATAAACGCTGGATTCTTTTAGTGCCTAATGTAACCCTCGATTTTTATGACTGCATTTACGTATTTTTAAAGAACTTGTAAAATGTCTTTTAGATGTGTATGGAAGCGAAACAGCAACCCTCAACATAAAAAGCGGGCATTCCGTCGTTGGAATATAAGGGTGCGTTTATTTATTTATATTTTTGTTTGGTTTATTTTGCTTTTTTTAACAATGGCGTCGCTAAGAGATTTAATAATTGTCAAACAAAAATTAGACCGCGAGCAGGACAGTAAAGGACTATGCAGACCGGGACGACATGGCAAGGGATTTAAATTTTTACCAATGGACACTCAAACGTAACGATATAGCAATACGACATAAATTGCTATACTTTAAAATGATGCAGTCCCGGTCTGCAAAAGCTGTAACTGTAACTGTCCTCCCTATGTGGCAAACCGGACGCTTTAGAGCCTATTAAGCTCTGAAGTTTGATTGAGAATTATAAGTTATAAAAATGTTAGCTTACCAGTGAGAGCCTACCATGTCACTGACCCATAGTTTGTGTTGGTTATCACCGACAAAAGAACGAAAATATCGTTCGGAAACTTTCAAATCTAAGAAGACACCATAAAGTTTATGAATTTATGTAAATTCTGGCAATAACCGAGAACTAGAATACACGAGAAATCTTACAGATAACAATAATATTATACCTATTATATTTGTTTTTATTGTCTGCCGGGTTTACAGATGATAATGAAAACAGAGGGGACTTTTACGTGCCAGGCCAAGTTAAGGACGAAACTAAGCCAAGAGGCATTGAGACTGCCTCTTTCTAATGGATTCGTCCCGGAACTGGCACTGTAAAATACCTGAACACTAAAGCCGAATGCACACTAGACTTACGTGTCGTGTCGTGATACGCTCTGTCATCAGATCAAGCGTGCACAGATAATAATTATAAGTGATGCTTTCTAACATTATTAATCATTAAATGAGGAGCCTCATCATTAAATGATGAGGGCCCTCTTTCGGTACCAATTTTTTCAGCACCAATGGCTTCAGTACCTATCACGTGGAATAGCTTAGGTGCTCAAACCATAGGTGCCGTAAAAATTGGTGCCGAAAGAGGAATACTCCTTAAATGACACTAAATATTTGAATCCGATTCAGCTAAAGATTTTGAAAAAGATCTAACATTTATTTATTTTATTACTCCAACAAATTGCATAATTTATTTTAATAGAGGAGGCGTCAGCGCGCATCACAACAGAATGGTGTGCACGCCTTCATACAACATACTTAAATGAGGCCAGAAAGCTTTTGAAGTACCTACTGATGTGATGCACATCACGGATGGCAGAAGTCTAGTGTGAATTCAGCGCAACAAAATACAAATAATTGTGATTAGAGACCGGATTTTATGCTACAAAAACACAACCAAAAAGACGTATAAAAATGCAAAATATAGAAAATAGTAATGTATGTTTTTTGTATGTATAATTTATTTTGTAAAATATGAATAATATTTTGTGCATTTTATGATTGTCTGTATGTGCATGTCCGATTTGTAATAGTGAGTGTGATATAATGTACTTACTTAAAAATAATTATTTGTGTTCCTTGTTGCAAAGACAAAATTATTTTTGCATTTTTATTACTTTTTTATAGAAATAAAAAAAGTAAAAATAATTTTGTTGCGATATATGCATTTTTATGTCTCTATAAAAGTACGAAATTGTTTTTTTTTGTATTGTGGTTTACCCGATTGTGGGTTTTTATTTATAAATGTGGGTACCTGTATCAACAATATTTTATGTGTATTGTCATTGTATGTAAATGATTATTAACCCTGTATTAGTGTGTAAAAGTAAAACGCATCGATGCGCTATATTATACCGTGTATGTTTGTTTGTTTACAACCAGCACAGCTAAGGCTCAGTATGAACCATAACTAATCACATAAATGTTACTCAACCACAAATGTGTAGCTATAAAGGTTAATATTGCTTAACGACATTTTTTTTACTACTATTGTGTGTGCATTGTGAATTATTTTATGTTATTCCGAATGTGATGTCACTGTGTCACGTACAAAACAAATGTGTTATACTTTCTTTCATACCTATCTAATGCAAGAAAGTCATACACTAAAACATGCATAATATTTTCATATAATCCGGTCTCTAATTATAAGTCATTACCACTAATCTTCTCGCAAATAAAGCCTGACAACCTTTATTTCTGATGATGTAAATTTGTTTTATATCAAGTATTATTTTATCATTTTTCTATAATTATTTAATTTATAATACATGTTTAACTTGTGCTGATGTTGTATTTTAACAACATTTAGTGTTTCTGTAAATAAATGTTTAATTTAATAACATGGTATCCTTGTTTTATTTTAAAGTATTTTGGTATTCAAGTACCTATTAAAGAACAAATATTCGTTATAGCTGCAAAGGTACCTACCTACTTTCTTTTAAAAAAAACGATGAGTCGAAAGGACCGCCAAGACTTGATACAATTATATGCAGCATGTCACAGTTCGGATAACGCAGTCCTTCGACGATCGTCTCTCGTACTGAAAGTACTTTTTAAACTATCTAGTGACTTAGATCGTGAAAATAGTGTCGATATAAAGATAGAAAAGTTTAAAATTTGGTTTTTACCAATCAATTCGCGACGTCGCATCACAGTTTGTTTCGAAGACCACAAAGGGCAAAAGCGACAACTATGCAACAACAGTGTCCGTCACCCCAGCAAAATGTATCGAGGGTTTGCTTATACTAAATAATTAGTGACTCATCTTTTGTTAATGTGTTCGAATTTTTAAATTTGTGCCGCAAGGAGATATTTTAAGAAAAACTGATTCTGAGGGCGCTATTAAGATGACAAACACTAAAAAAAAACAACAAACAACACTTTTACACCGTCACGGAGCTTTTTCCTTTATAGAGGGGGAGGTGCTTTTTCTTTTACAAAACTAAGCAGGTATCTGTTGTTTCCTTTTCAAGTAAAATTTTAAGGAAACCGCTTGACTCTTCGCGTGACCAGAGGGCTGGCTTGTTGTTCTTGCGGAACGTATAAGGATTGCTATTCAACGTGGCAATGCTTCCAGTCTTCTGGGCACGTTGCCGGACGACAGCGGTGCTGAGGAATACTTATGTACGCTTATGTAGATATTTTTTATGCAAGTATATTTTGTGAATACATGTAAGTATTATTCTGTTATAAACTCAAAATCAACTAATAATAAATTTAAATAAAGAATATCTTACGTTTTGTTGTAAGTATATCGGAAATTTTCCACATTTTACTAACACAAAAGGCCTCCTGAGAACATCTCGAGCCTTATTTTTTCGTGGAGGGTGTACCTAATTTTAGTCAAGGGTTCCTAAAGGGACGTGATCCGAGTTCGATACAGTAAACTTATCTTGCTCAAGTACTCGTTTAGAAGATGGTTAGCCTCTTTGAGGTGTAGATTGAAGGAAGAAAAACAACATGCGAATAGAATGTAAACTACTTTTGTTTTCCAAGTGAGTATTAGAGATACTTGGAGCCGCTGGCGTGAAGTTCTGGATTCGATAAGCAGGTCCAAAAATGTCTAATTGGTAATTTCTTATGTGAGTAGCCTCGTATACTTTTGATTTGAGCCAACTTTTTTACATCAGGCAGGCCTAGGCCTACCTAATTTTTTTTTTTTACCTAATATTACTAACTAAAAGCATACCAGCGAATTGTCAAAGTCAAAGTCAGATGTTTTTTTTTTCAAATAGACCATTAAAATAGCACTTTTGAAAAGTCAAAACTAGTTGCACGGTTCCAAAAAGTGGGTTTTATGGAGAAGAACCGGCAAGAAACTCCATAGACACACTTTAAAAAAAAAACATGATTACTGTTGAGAAACGTCGGGATTAATAATATCAATATACGCGATAAAGTCCGTAAAAAGTAGTTTTATTTCATTGTATAATATTCGCGTAAATGTTAGAAATCAATATGATTACAGTGTTCAGTGTTACAGTCTAAATCTGAATAGTTCATGAGAATAAATATTTGGGACATTTTTTACCCACTCGACCCACCATCTGGTCCCAAACTAAGCAGAGCTTGTACTATGGGTACTAGACAATGGATATAATACTTATATACTTTTTTTTGTAAATACATACTTATAATACATAAGAAACACCCAGACAAACACAAATACTCATGTTTAAACCACACAAATATTTGTGTCCTATGGAAATCAAACCCATGATCAGCAGTCCGGCACTCGACCCACTAGACCACAGACGTCGTCAATGAAGCAGAGAACAATGCAGTTTCATGTGTACTATTAAATTATTCTAGTATAATAAACTGAAAAAATAAAAAGAGGTTGCCATTGACAGTAAGAGCTGACCAGCCCCGACAGACGGCACCCGTTCACGAGTATGACGTGCGTACGGTACGGAACCCTAAAAATCACTAATACCTGAACTTTTTTCAATCTTTTTGGTTCTTTCGTCGTACCGTGTGGAAAAGGTTTTATTCAAAAATAAAATCAAGGACACACACAACCATCAAAAACTGCACACCGAAATTTAAAAATCGAAACGTCACACAACGTCAAAATTGCAATAAAAATGTGAACAAAAAAATTTACCACACCACAGCAAGACATAAAAATAGCAGTGATGCAGTTACTACACGAGAATAAGACTCTGTTGATGACGGTGAGAGATAGGAGCATGAGCACCAACATGAGTGTGAAGGACTTGGTAGACAACATGGAGGTGAAGGAGAAGAGGTCGTCGGACGCGTCATTGCTCCTGATGAACCCGGTGGCGAGTGGGGATAATGTGACCACTGGGCTCAACTCCGCACACAAACTGAAGGAAGAACTGCCGCCGCTTGTGCCGTGCTGCGAAGGAAGAGAACTACAGGTAATTGCTCAACATACCTTGTAGAACATAGTATATTTCAATAACTTCACATGAAAATTTAAAAATATTTATGTCGTATCATATTTACATTGGCTAACAATTCACAAGTTACAACTGAAGATATCTGAAGTTAAAATTTACATTTTATACTTCAAAGCAATTCAAGCAAAAAATACATAATATAGTTCCGAGGGGAAGTAATCTTTTTGGAATTACCCTCGGGTACTATGAAAGCAATTTTATCTCAACCCTCTTGGCGCAACCCGCCATAATGGCGCTAATAACAGTCGTCACCGATTTCTTGTTTATTTTATTATATCGATAATAAAAACGTAAGAAGCTTTTACAATCGAATTTGTGTAAGTACATATTATTTTCAAAGAAAGACGTTTAGGTTACACTGAATTATCTTAGTTAATATTGTGTCTATATTAACGCTATGAGTCTGTACTCTTTCTTTTTCATTACCGTATCGTATTGTCTTGTTTTAAACATCAACATTGCAAAAAAGCTTTATCATAGATATTATTTAGGTAATATACTATTTATAATATCCGTGGTGATCTCTACTTCCCTACTTAATATTATTAATGAAAAGTAACTCTGTATGCATGTTACGCCCTCACACCTAAACCGCTGAACCTATTTTTATGAAATTTGGTACAGAGATAGATTAGACCTTAGAGAAGGACATAGGCTACCTTTTGTCTCAAAAATACCTTTAGGATGCCTGTGAAACCGCGGGCAACAGCTAGTATTTAGGATACGGACAGCTAGTTTAATAATATGACATAATATGACATAAATCCTCGAAGATTTAGACAGAGGTGTACTAATGTACACCCACAGTTCACCGGTATTTTTAGGTCCCATACTATATACTTAATATTGAACTCATATTGAACCAGGGAATCGAACTCAGGACCTCTATGCTTAGGACCACTCGTTAGTCGAGTGCAGTATAAATAATATATAATACAATAGCAATATATTCATAAATATTGTAAAAAAATTCAAACCAACATTTTCGCAATACTCTCTCGATCAAAATTAACTCAATAAGTAAAGCATAGTCCTTGTGTCGCATGAATACGGTCCTGTCTCCCTCTGATTGATGCGGTCCAATACATATACTCGTAAATACCTACACCGGTCGCGATTCTGGTCCATCGATCTACGAAATACGTACTTTATTCATTTATTAAATATCAAAACAGCAAAATAAAGTGATTGATGATATGAATACTCCAATAATGTTAATAAGAGTACCTACAGACGAGAAAAAGGTAAGGCATCAGGCAACGTACGACGCGACGCGTCTTGACTTATAAGACGTATAAAATACTTATAAAAAAAACATAATAAAACAATATTCATAGAAGATTATGAGACTACATCAATATTGAAGTAGAAAAAGAAAAATATAAATAATATTAATTATTTTCCAGGAAAGGAATTTAATTGAGGAAAATTGTATCATCAATTAAAGCGAAGAGAATTTATCTCTGCTACTGGTTATTTTCTTTGCTTAGTAGTAGTAAATTATAGGATCACGGTTATTTGATAGTCCTATTTTTTTTTAATTCGGAGTTCGGAGTTGGATTTGTGCTTGGTTGATGGCAAAAATAAGAAAATCCCAGTTAGGAAGGCCCGCCATAGGGCGAAAAAGGACAACCCTTTGTAGAGTGCTAGCCTGTGTAGCTACTAGATTTAAATAAAAAAGGGAACTAGATTTTAATTTTTAGCCAGAGAAATTACTACTACGAGACTTAACAACTGAGGTCTCAAGATACCAACGCGCCGAATGATACCACTCATGTTGCTGGCGTCTCTATAGGCTGCGGTTGACGCTTACCATCAGGCGGCCCGTGTGCTTGTGTGTCCTTTTATCTTTATAAAAAAAGAGAACTAACTGGGAAAGTAACTCCGCCTTGCAGAAAATCGAAGTGAAATAACACTGCTTTGAGCTGTGTTGTGTTCCTTACGGTGAGCAAGGTTGCTAGTGCTCCGCGAGGAAACGTTGTGTTGGCAGTGGGGGATACTTTGATCCCTATACTGCCAACCCAACTATTTCTGTTTCGTTTTACAGGGTCAGTAACGCGCAAGTGAAACCCCTGGGGTTGCAAGCGTCTATAGGCTACGGTAACCGCTCACCATCAGGTGGGCCGTATGCTTGTTTGCCACCTTAGTGGTATAATAAGGGACCTAACTACCGGCGAACTGTGTAATTTACATTAGTACGACTCTGTCTAACCCTTCGGTGAATACAGGCGTGATTGCATGTCACCGTCTTCGTAGAAGACAAGAAATTATTTACTTTGAGGAACAAAAGAGGGTTGGTTAATAGTACCTAATCTCACACGCCACATATCAGTGATAGCTACTAGGTGCCTATCTGCCAACTGGGGTGTGTTATTTGTGTTTACAAACGGCGCAGAAATTCCCAGAATATTTGTTCCGCTAACCTAAGTCTAGAGGTTCGCGAAATTCTAAAAAATCTGGTTTCTCAGAATTTCAATTAATATAAGTAGTAGGGACTTGATATTGAAATTAGGTACCTATATGTAATATATTATTGTATTTGTGCAAAGTACCTTCATTCGAGGTCGTTTATAAATAACTAAGTCTACTGTGGTCTTCAGTCAGATTCCCAGATCAAGTAAATTGGTATTATGACTTTCAATTGGTAGTAAGTAGCTCAGACGTTGTATTTGCTCTGTTAATTATAAAATTACAAGGGACTTAAATAGCGACTGTGATTCGGGGAATACAGACGTGATGTTATGTTTTTTATTTGGATTTCCAATAGTTATTACCATACCCAAGTTTAGTATTATAACATTACGTGCTAAAACTAAGTTAATTGTATACTAACACCACATCCTAAAATGGTACAGAAATATATAATTATAATAAATAGGTACCTAATTAAAGTATTTTGGTAGAGGTTAGTAAGTTAAATGAAAGTTAGACTGGAAAAACGGATATTGTTATATCACCGGCGTATGCCCATCGGGATATGTGCATAAAGCATGACAGCGAGTTATTCTCGGGAACGTATTTCAATTTACCACAGTATATCTCTCATAAAATCCCACAGATCAATGAGGACCTGGTACGCAGCGGACTCTCAGCAATATCGGTGAAACACGACAGCGTGATACAATGTTTGAGCATGTCACGCGCCTGCGAGAGGATGCAGATACCGCCTGGCCTCGTTAAGGTGATGTTTTTGCTTATTTAACCTAGTCCTACACTCAGCTTCCCAGCCTGGTTGGTTACCAAAGAGGAGGATGTATTGAAAAATGAATTATATTTGTACGTTACATATTTAAAAAATACAACAAGCAAAAAGGATCACTAAAAATGTTCTTATATTTTTGCCAGCATCGAAACTCTTTCCGGAGTCTTCACAGGCCCGACTTGAAGCGTGTTCCGTATCTGCGTCGCATGTCGCCTGACGAACTAGAAACATTGTTCCGTGGCTACGCCGACTTACCAACGAGAGGGGTCCCTAGAAATGGTATGTATGACACACTCGCGCCTTATTCTATAGAGTAGGTACGCAGATTCTAAAGAGCACTGGCTACAATTCTTGCATAGATATACCTACTTCTTTTCTTTCGTCCACATTCATACATCTTGTCATACACACGCAATATGTCGTTTAGCTACGCTAAATGTTCAAGGAGGTAGATCTATAAGAGAACAGAAATGAAGAAGTTATGTCAGGTAATATTGACCAAATAATAGATGCGCTGTGTTAGTGAGATAAAAAAAAGTTGGTATGTTTTAATTGGGTTTGACCTATTTACTTTATCTTCCTTACGTAGGTAGTGGCTACCGGGAATAATCCATTTTATATGATCCTTGCAGTGCTTTGCAAAACTTTTTATTTAGGCGCACCTATGACCCATGGTGTCAGAACTTTTTTTTCTCTTATAGGAAATTGATTATCTGTCTGTCTCATTACACTAGCCGTCATAAACGCGTCTGTTGAACTAGAGTTTCGGGGTTTTATTACTAGGTCGAGCAATGCGTTATTAGGTTTTTCTATAAAATTTTGAGTAAATAGCTAGGTTTGGATTTGTAATCAGTTAATACAGGAGCAGGATCGCCTCATAATGTAATGCCGGGGGACAAGGGACTTAAACATACCAGCTACTGGCGTACAGCAGTACAATTCTGCTTAAATCTTCGAGCAATTAGGCGTGAACGTATATTATGTAAATTGATCAATAATCAATACGGACGTTTTTCTACAGCAAGTAGATCAACTTCTATGAAAGACAAAATATTTGCAAGTTACTACACAATAGGCAAATCTAGATAGACAGGCAGGTAACCCACAGGCAACCTACCTACCTAAATAGCTAATATTGTAATCGTAAACATCACTTTTCAGACGACCGAGAGGATATCCCTAAAGTGTCGTTGCCACCTGATGAGAACGGTCAAGGAAAAGAAATAATTAAAGTTCAAGAAATTTGCAGACCAGAAGAGGGTAAATAGTTAACACTTTTTATAATAATTAATTACTTAGTTGACATAGAACAAAGTAGTATGAAGTATACATTAAGTAATTACCTATGCAGTGATAGACTAGTGATATGAACATTGGCCTGCCAAGATTCGAACTCGAGACCAAAAACCAAGGCACGCACCTCTGACTTTTCGAATTCATGTATGTAAGTATTAATAATTATCACTCGCTTAAACGGTGAAGGACAATAATTGTGAGGAAACCTGCATGCCTTAGAGATTTCACGATGGTGTGTGAAGTCTGCCAACCCTCACTAGGCCAATATTGTAATCCCTCTCAATCTGAGAGGAGAACCGTGCCCAGCAGTAGAAAACTACATGAGTTGATGATTATTAAATAAATATCTATTTCTACACTCGCTTTGAAACGGTGAAGGAAAACATCGTGAAAAAACTGCATGAGGAATTTTCTTGACGGTGAGAAGTCTGACAACCCGCATTAGGCCAGGTATCTATAATCAGACTGTACCCCAACCGAGTAGATATCCGTCCGTACCCAGCAGTGGAACACTAAATGGTTTGACGACGGTGTAATCTAGTATGTAGGTACACTGATAGGTACCAATACAGGTGACATCTAATTCAAGGGTCTAATAATTAAAACTCTATAATTAAGTAATAGGTCGGTGTGCTGTCAGTGGAGCTAGGTATCTTTCACAATAGACAGGCGTGGCCGTATTCCGTGGTATAGATTCGTGATCCGATTTCAGGCAACGGCGCAAACCCATTGCATCCGATCCTGGAGAACAGATCGGGCGCCGAAGATGTGCCGGCCGGCATGAGACTACATGGTGCACGTGCGAGGCTCTACACATCTGTGCTAGCCGGTGCGAGGGCCGGCGATCAGTTGGAGTGAGTCTTTGAAATGTCGCTTTTAGCAAAGATTTAAATCGTTAGATGCGTCCTACCGCGTCATATAATGGTCACCTTTCCGTAAGTAAACTGGTTGACATCGGAAGTATCGAATCTGTTATTGTCTCGTGCACTCATACTGAATATTGCACACTGTCGGTTTCTGTCTCTAATACGGAATGTATGCATGCACTCCTCTCTATATGGACACGTTTTCGAGCGGTATAAGTACGATGAGGGCAAATAATTATAACGATTTAAATCTTTGGTTTTTAGTCTTTAAAAGTACCTGAGCTCAAGTCTGCTCTTTCAATTGAATCAGAATACTCGTCCAGTAGCACCAAATGATACGGAAAAATCTCAAGGTCCTCTGCAACCTGGGGAGGAGTCAGGGTACCTATATCGGACTCCTACTGATAAAAAACCGTACTTGCTCTATATGTCATGGCCATGGAAATCGTGACTTTCGGATTTAGGTACTACTTGGGGAAATGGGGATCATCTACTTAGGGAAAACTTTTGTTGAGAATTCGTTTTATCTCCATAAAATAACCATACAACGTTAGCAAGCGGGTGCTACATAGCATTACACCACCAAGTATACCTAAGTACCTACTAAAAAAATTAGGTACTTACTTAGAAAGGTATGCAGCAACATATACGCACGAACAATAAAATTCCATTCGCTCCGATGTGAGAGGCATTAAAACTTCCTTCACAAAACTCAAACCGCCTTATTCCAAAACGCGGACTAAAAATAGTCTAGGATTAGTACCAGGTTTAAACTATGAACTAAATAAAACGTCATTACAAAATGAAGATTATCACTAGTCCTGGTACTATCTATGGTACTAAAGTTAAACCGCCGAGACCCCTAGTTTAACTATGGTACTAACTTTGGTAACAACATATTTTGAGGTTAACGTTGATATTATTTCGTGACTTTTATTTGCAAATCGTAAAAAATGGATATTAACATGATTGACTTGATGGATTTGGAAGATTTGGACAAGCTGGAAACTCGGCAATCTGCTAGACGTCGTCATCGTGTAAATCCTTTCGAATTGAGAGTGACCAAGACTTCAGATATAAGTATAGGTTTACAAAACGATTTGGACAAAAAATAGTGGATCTTTTACGTGAATATTTAGCCCACGACCCTCGAGGATGCCCATTAAGTCCTGAAATTTAAGTGGTGTGCGCATTGGGAAACATATTAATAATGTTTTATTCGTAAATCAAAGACGATACAGCTGATTTACATGGTGTCTCAACCAATTGTCAGTTGTCACTTATGTAATTCGCTTCATTTCACGCACGAGTTGTTGAAAAATATAACAACTTGATTATAAAAAGAGCGTCAAAAATACAAAATTGTGCTTGTTTAATAGATTAGAACCTAAATCACATACACAATAACAATTTGTCAATATATTTTTTATTGATAAATACTTATTAAAAGTGTTTCAAGTGTGAAGTCAATATCAATATTTAAAGAAACAGAACGTTGCTCCGATTGAGACCTGTATGAACGAATGAAAGAACGCAATATTTTGATTTTTATCTGTGGATAATACTTAAACCTGTGACTATCTTTGGTACTAGCTGATCCTGGGATAGTCTTGGTTTTGTAATAGAAACACGTTTTAATCCTGGTACTAACTTTAATACTGTAACAAACCTAGATCTATTAGTTCTGGTTTAATCCCAGTACTATAGAGATTTTTGTAATAAGACAGAGAAACACTTATAAAATTTGAAAATATTAGTTTTCGCCAACTGACCCGCACGAACTAAATCGGACGCGAGACAGTGCGGCGCCAGCGGCGGCGCGGCGGCGTCGGGCTGTCATTCGTGCCGCCCTTTTCTTATTTTTTCTGTCTACATCAGCCATGCAGACTATACCTACGGATGTATTTATCCTCCTCGGAAAAATATAATATAACAGTGCAGTAATTTCATAATTATTTTGTTACATGGAAAAAAGAATATTTAAAATTTAACAATACTGGCGTTACCAGGCCGGTTTAATTTTACCGGACTTCAATTGGGTACCTCTTTAAAACGAGATGAGTTTTTGTTACTATGTCCGTTACACACTTTATTTATATTGTATTTTAAATCTTAGTTGTTTACTATGTAGTACATAAATACAATGATCAATAATATTACAAAGCAGTTTTTAACTGCCTCGGCCATCATCACTTATTTATTTCTGCTGCAGTCAGCAACCAGACGAAGCCACTACTCAAAAAATTATATATTTCAGTGGCATATTCCATCATGAAGACTACGACACCCGTGTCCCCGATGACCCAGTCCCCGACGAAGAAGTGCAGCTCAACGAGGAACTACAAATCATACTCCCGCCACGCTACGATGACGTCACTGCCGACTCGTCCATCACCACTACCTCCACCGACCAAAGCGTCAGTTAGATCCAATACAAACCTTACCAAGATGTCTTTAAGGTGCAAATTAGAAAGGATTTAATGATTAATGAAGTTTAACGTAAAACATAGTATTGGCTTCAAAGCACGTCGTCGAATGACGAAGCTGATGCGATTTTCTAGAAAAAAAATTGGTAGGCTAGTCATGTATATGCACTGGATGATTAGTGATTTTATTAAGAAATTTTGATATATTATTTTATGCTCAATTAAGTCTGAATTAAAGTATACTTACATTTCAAATAATGATAGTATGGGTTTTTCTGATAGCGATTTTATTATTGAAATTTTAAATACACTATATTCTTTCTCACAAACTTGAAGAAGGACAGAAAATTCAGAACTGCCAAGTTTGTCTGTAATTTACGGGGAAATAGTCCCTATTTCGATGTCGACTAAATTCAAGTTTAAAACAACCAAATTAACCAGGATTTTCAATCCTTTTCCCAAATTTTGTTAATAAAAACTAAATTTGTATGTTTGCAAACAGAATCCGCTATATCATCCTTATTATAATTTTCATTTTGCAGGAATAAAACGAGACGTTTCCAGGGTGAATTTATATTGAATTTATCTTTCTACAATATTATACAGTAGGTTTTAATCGTTACCAACGCTTTCCCGCACGATGAACCCAAAGGTACATATATCATATAAATTAGTTATTTTTACATCTCCGTGCAAAATAGTTGCTAGAAATTTTAATTGCACTTTTAAGTTTAAATGAAAATTGATTATTAATGTTATATCAGTTCTAAATTTTGAAAAACATGACCTATTTTATTTCTCAGAGTATTACCACCAAACTCATTCAAACATTCTAGAAAATAATCGTACATTACTTATGAAATATTTATATCACAAAGTATAGGTGTTTCAACAGAAAAAGATAACATTACGTTTATTCGCAATTACAAAATTCAATAGGGCATCTTAATTTAGGCAAGAAATCAGTACAAGTGTTAAGTTTGCCGAAAAAGTTGGCTATGGACCTGGAAATAAGAGCTAATTTCGATCGAAAAGTTTTCTTAACTCTGAATATCCTAGGTCAAGTGCGGAACAGGCGCAAGACGCTCTTGTATTTGTAATTATTGTCTCACCTTCTTCATCATTCGAACACTAACCACACCTTTTCACCAGCCGCACTAACCTTGAGGGCATTTGACAATCACGCATTAGATAGTGAAGCGGTTTGCATGCCTGATGCCCAAGTCCGCTATTTTAATTGTATCAGAATGGCCGTTGGTACTGAATGACATAAGGAATGACACAAACACACACAAAACTTATTTGCGGATTCACTAAAGTATGATTACTTTCGGTCACCTAAAGGAATATGCACGAAAAATCGTTCCTCTTTTGTTGACCGTACATGCATGCATGTACGGTCAACAAAAGAGTTAGGTATACAGGCAGCTAATTAAACATCTGCGTTTTGTTAAAGATTGTCTAATAATGTATCACGCAATATGTGTCAAAACGTAAGTATTGTAAGCAGCTACATACCTAACCCTTTGGCGCGTAATTTATGTCGAAATCTGTATAAAAATGCATATTTTGTTTTCTATCTGTATACTTAACTCTTTTGTTGACTGTACATACAGTGTTACGCAAAGTTCTCATCTTTCAATAGCCTCTCGTAAATAAGTCGTATTCAAAAACAGAGCATGAGATGAGGTCTATCAGTGTCCGACCTAAGCTTCGGCTTCGGCTTATCCACCCAAAAAGAACGAACATCGTCGTCGTCGTCGAACGGGTATTGTATCGACGCGGCGACACATTTATGCGTGTGCGCAATCGCGGGTCGCTTATTTATGGAGGTGAGGGAGCTTGTAGGAATGAGTATTTTTTTGTACATATTCTTAGATGAGTCTTCTGCTTCGACCAAATACTGATCTTCGGTCCGTCTTTAATCACATTGCGTCCCACGCCCTTGAGGAATGTCCCGCCGCTTTTATATTTACCCTATAGGGATAATAAAATCTAACAACTAATACGTCATTACCTACCTAACAATGTAAATCCACGAACTCGATGTGCGAACGCGTATAATACGAATTCTAATTTCGTTGAGCTGTTGATTGATTTAATGTTATGTCTATCAGTTATATTATAGGAAAATCTATTTATTGCTACACGTCAACATACTTTTACGCTTTCAATAGTAGCAAAATGCTCAAGCACGTTTCAACCAATCATTGATTCACTATGATTTTGACAAAACTACCAATACTGGAAATTTTTCGACGGAGTTTGCATCTAAAATCAGCCTTGTATAAGCAAATCACCCTTTCGGCGTAAGCCTCACAAACGAAGCTATAAAAATTAAACAATTGGCTAGAAAAATCTCATTTCAAGGTCCATTCAAAAGCCGTATTTACAAAATCAGATGGTCCCTGAACTAACTATCGGTGCGGTGTATGTACGTCGCTTTACTAAATGTGTGGCAAAATAACTAGCTCTGATTATTCCAGTCCTAGCTATAAAATAATGCTGATAGAAGTAAGTCACAGGTGTGTGAGCAAGATGATTTTTTTATAATGACAAAATGTTTCAAAAGGCAATTCAATATACAATTTTCTTAATAACGTATTTATTACAGTTTAATTACATCCTTTACGACTAATCGACCGCATTTCGCTGTCACGGTAGTTTCGGCTCTGCCAATTGCCAGGAGTTTCATGTATGTGACGTTTTACATTATACAAATGAAAATGCCGGAAAGTATGGATGGAAATATGAATATGGTATGCTCTACACATTTACAGCGTCAGCGCATGTTGCTATTATTACGATATCTTGAAGAGATGTAGAGAGAGGCAAGTGTTTGTGCCAAATGTGGTATGTATCAGTGGCTAAGGTCATTTGCGATTTCGCAATAATAGGCAATAAAAGTAACTACATGAAAGGGAAGCGGGTAGGAAGAGAAATAACGCATGTAAGAGAAAAGATTGAGCTGCGTGTGATTGTGCGGAGAAGTATCTCCGCCTTGCAGAAAATCGAAGCGAAATAAAACTGCTTTGAGGTGTATTGTGTTCCTAACGGTGAGCAAGGTTATCAATGCTCCGCGAGGAAACGTTGTGTTGGCAGTGGGGGGAATTTGACCTTTATACTGCCAACCCCAATTATTCCTCTTTCCTTTTACAGGGTCGGCAACGCGTAAGTTGGTGGACCCGGTGCAAACATCTAGCTTTGGTAACCCTTTACTATCGGGTGAGCCGTATGCTTGTCACTTTAGTGCTATAATGTGTAACCACAGAACAAATCTATTTTGATATCTCGGAAATGTCCATGTGCCTGAAATCACGGTACAGAGAACAAGCGTCCCAAATAAAATATACCACCCTTATATTAATAAAGCGCCGATACACCACCGCCCAAAGAATCACATTGAAAGCGGAAAGCATAATACATTAGACATACATAATGGATTTTGTCTTAAAAAATTTCGCATACAAAAATTAACATTCAAATAGGCGACATTCATAAAAATACTCTTCAATATGTACATACATTGCTTTAATATGTACATTATTGTATGAGAGTAGCCAGACTGTTGAGAAAAGTTTGTAATTAAATGTGATTGCCCTATTATTGATATATTTTAAGTGACATTTAAGTGAATGAGTTCTTTAAAACAAGAATAAGTGTCTGGTACCATAAATAACAATTAGAATTTTGATTAATAATGTAAAAAATAGAATAATCGATAGTAAATTCAATCATCATTATTTGATTCTGTATGTAATCATAGTGTTTTAGGAAGTTTACAACAGTCAAGCTACATCATACGAATGACCTACGCAGCGTGCATAGCTATCACTTAAATATTCATAATAAACAATATTGCGATCATCCGTACATAGTCTTCGATTACCCACAATAATGTATTAGAAACTTTATTCTACCTTACTATACAAAGGAGGTAAACATTAAACTAAATAAAAAAAATCATTTTACTTTATGTAATAATTCTTTAAATAACATAAAAAAATAATCGAATATCGTTACAACAAAACATTCTAAATTTGTTTTCATTTTAAATATGGAATAATTGATTTTGTGACAAGCGTTTTCTTGCTTGCTATCTAACGTTGTGTTCACATGGACAGTCTCTCGCACCTTCACTGGAGCGTTTTTGTCTGTATAACCATTATATAGAATCAACACTGGTATTCACAATGACGTTGCTTGTTCCGGCACACGGGCGCTTACTTAAATTAAATGGCATCGACATCCTCGCCTGGAAAAAAAGAAAAATATGGTTGGATCAAAATGTTGAAATGAAATTTTACAAGACGCAAATTTTGGATCACAGATTTTTGATTACCATTTTGTACTGCTCTGTACAATGTCGACTGAAATACAAGTGACTAAGACAATAGCTTTTTTATTTGCAAAACCATGAGCTGAGTACCTTTCGAGTCTAAAGAAATTAGGCTTCAATAGTAGGTTTAGGTAGTATTTAAAGTACGCTAATAGGACACTGAATGGTTTAGACATACCAATCTCATCTTTGATACTTTCAAAGCAGATTCTAAACAAATATCGTGTGTGCGTTTCATCAGATAGCCAAATAAGAAAACTTTTATTTACTGACACAGTTAAAACTGCATGATATTGTAATGTTTTTTTAAAAAGGCTACGACTCGGCATAAATTGAAAAATAAATTTGAGAAAATTGTAGGGATGGCCAGCGGTGGCAAACAAGGCCAAAAAAATTTAAGGTGGTAGGCTCACTCAGTGCGTTCTATGTTCGTCTGGGATTGTCATATATTTTGCCCCTATACAATAGAATAAACAGTATCGTCCGACTGCTATGCTAAAGTTTCTAGATTTGAGTTTTTTTTTTCAATGAAATTGTGAGTAGCAATTCGAAGATTGGATTTGTGCCCAGTAAATTGGAATAGGATCGCTCCCTATTACACACGTGACGTAAACATAGTGCACTGTGGCTGTACAGAGGCCAGCAAATCAATCTAACCCAATCTGTCAAATTTCTTTGATACAAAGTTTTAAGGTTCATATTCAATTGGGAAAATTTGACAGTTTTGGATAGCTTGACCTGCTGGCGTGTATACATTAGTACATAAATAATTAATAAATATTCTTGGACAATTTTACACAGCATCATCTAGTCCCAAACTAAGCAGAGCTTGTACTATGGGTACTAGACAATGCATATACATATATATATTTTTGTAAATACATACTTATAATACATAGAAACACCCAGACAAACAAACACTTATGTTTAAACCACACAAATATTTGTGTCCTGTGGGAATCGAACCCACGACCCCATGATCAGCAGTCCGACACTCGAACCACTACACCACAGACGTCGTCGTCGACATCTCTGGCTAATCCTTCGGGGAACCCAGATGTGATGGTAAGGAATGTTAGACGTACCGTGGTGGGCGCGGCGGCTCCGGGCCGCCTACTCTGCAGCTCATAACTTGTGGTTGCTGGTGAGCCAGGTGAGCCCCTCGTACAGCCCGTCCCCGGAGGTCGCGCACGACGGCTGCACGTACCAGTTGCGGTCCCGGATGCGCGTCAGACCCAACTTCTCTTGTATCTCGTGGGGTTTCATTGCTGGAACAGTTATAGACGCATAATTAGCACGGTTTGTTCAAGATCGCATGTACAGACCAGCAGGTCAAGCTGTCCGAAAACTGACAAATGTTCTCAATTGAATATGAACCTCATTGTTTTGTATTAAAGTTAAAAACCTATCAAAGAAATTTTACAGATTGGAGCTTTCACACACCGTCGAGAAAAATCTCTGAGGCATGCAGGTTGTTTTCTTGTTCTCACTCACGATGTTTTCGTTCACCGTTTAAGCGAGTGATAATTAATTATTAATACGCGCATGAATTCGAAAAGTCAGAGGTGCATGCCTTGGATTCGAACTCGAGCCCTTTGACTTTTCAGTCCAATGGTCACATCACTAGGCTATCACTGCTTAATTACCATATTAATGAGCTGTAATGTATGCTGCTGGATCTCTTGCACAATTTTCATCAGTTAAATGACTAGGTCAACTAATGGTCAATTGAATTTTAGGCCAAGAATGTAACCTAATTACGCAACAATGAAACCTTACTAATTTCTGGCACAAGAATATTAGCACTGCCACATTACCCTAGGTGTCTTAAGCGCGATTGCTATGCTAGCTAGAGGTCCTGGGATTCTAAGGTCGAGCTGTGTTATTAGGTTCCTCTATTAATTCCTCAGTAGCAGCTCGAAGTTTGGTTTAGTGATCAGATAATGGCAATAGACTCTCCCCCTATTATATAGAATCTAAACATACCAGCGAACTGTAGGTAGTTAGGCAGAGGTGTACTAATGTATAACTCTTCGGGGAATACAGGTATGTTTAATATAGCTATTGCCCACGATTTTCATCGCATCCCAGGACAATTTTCTACTTCTCTTCGAGATGGAAAGGTAGCCTCTGTCCTTCCTCGGGATACAATCTCCCTCAACATTTTTTTCGAAACCTGTTCTGTAGTGTAGGCCTAAAAGGGTAAGAGAAAAACCGTACCATCAGGTAAGTCCTGTTTGTTAGCGAAGATGAGTATGATTGCGTCACGCATCTCCCTGTCGTTGATAATCCGGTGGAGCTCTTGACGCGCCTCGTCGATGCGATCCCGGTCCGCGCAGTCCACCACGAATATTAGACCCTGAGTGCCTGAAACATTACCGATTACTTTTTAATGCTGGTTCAATGATATTATTTTATAGTGAGGGGCTCGTGGCTAAGTAATAACTAGTGGTGTTCAAAGTTGCTATAAAACAATAACTTGCTTAATGCTTTAATTTTTAAGCAAGCGATTTTATGTGCTTTATTATAGCATGATTTTTTTATGCCTACTTGTTATGTTAACGCGATACGCGACGACCGACGGACAGTTGGTTGATAGCGAGAGAGAGTGCTATGCGATATAAATCAAAATAGCATTATAGAATAAAGTGCGAACCGCGACATCATTTGCTTTATGCTATATACATATATTATAATCACGCTATTTTATTATGCTATATTAACTATCACTAGTAATAACTAAGAAGACTACAGGTTCCTTATTAGTGGGCTAACCGCCTTCGTGAACCACGTCTTTGAAGAATAAAAGATTGTAACATGCTGGGGACAACACAATAGATCACATTTGGTGAAAGTTTTACTGGCCATGCCAGCCCCCACAGTTAAAATAACTAAGCTGATTAACTGATCTGCAAGGTTAAGCTGCACTAATCGCGGTCAGTCAGTGGATGAGTGACCATTCTTAACCCATCGAGACCCCATTGACATTGACAACACCCCGTATGACAACCAGGATTAACGGCTTTATGTGCTCTCCGATGCACCTAATGACACGTTAGTCGTAGTCAGAAACCAAAAAGCCTGACGACCAGTCTATACTCAGGGTATCGGTATTACCCAAAAATTTGGTTGCGGAGGTCTGATGGCAGTCGTTTCGTGTAAAGTACTGATATTCAGCCGCATCTGGTTAGACTGGAATCTGACCCCACTAAAGTTGGGAAAGGGCTCGGAGAAAGAAATAATGACATTATTACACACAACCGAGTCCCTAACTAAGCAGAGCTTGTACTGTTTGGACTAGACAACTGATGTTTATCACATAAATATTTGTGTTCTGTGGGAATCGAACCCACGACCTCATGATAAACAGCCACACTCGAACCACTAGATCACAGACATCATCAAAAAATATAATTGTATTGATATGTGTTTCTTAGATGTATAGTATTTGGTCGCGATCTTCAATGAGAGAAAGACGAGGTATGATTTTTGTTCTAACTTTTTATCAGACTGGCTTGATTATGTTGTCTCTTCAAATCATCAATAGGATTTTCTCCAGTATCGTGGGCATTACAAACTCAAATTTCTTATACACACATACCAAGACCTGGAACAACTACCTGTAGGTCATACAAACTTGGAGATAGAACTCTAGCCCGTGGCGTAGAAGCCGAGCACTACGTGCCATCGTCGCTGTAATGGGTTCTATAAAAACAAGGTAAAGTACACACCTGTGTAGTAATGCCTCCAAAGTGGTCGTATTTTGTCCTGCCCCCCAACGTCCCAAACGTTGAATTTGACGTTTTTATACGTAACAGTTTCCACGTTGAAACCGACCGTAGGTATCGTTGTGACTGACTGACCTAATTTTAATTTATATAAAATAGCTGGGAGTTTATTTTAAGGAATTACTTGTGTTTCATCATGGTGTCGCAACTATGTTTAATTACAAAAGGTCCATAAGTTTTGACACAAATTTTTGCACAGTTAGACGCAAAATATAACGCTATTGCTCTTGTCTCGTGTCCAACTGCGCACTCAAGTAGGCCGCTGTAAATGGGAGAACTGTTTAGAACTTTCTTTTATGCCTAGCTGTACTTATTTTATATATTTGTAATCTTCGCAACATTCCTAAATTATTATTATTTATTAGAATATCACATTGGAGTTTCTTGCCTGTTCTTCTACATAGGAAACGACTAATTTGGAACCGTGCCCCTAGATTCGACATTTCATAAGTGCCTGTATATGGTTTGTATATGAAAATAAAACTTTTATAAAATTTTGATTTTGCTGCAAACACAACTTCGCGAAATGGGGGACCTTAGATCTCCCCTTCACTGTGCGGTGACCAGACCATGCTACACTTGCTGGAGCGCCCAAAATGCCCTACACCTGCACCTTTGAGGACCTAACGAATGCCACTGATGCCGCAATTAAAGTGGTCATCTACGCCGGAATGTGGTTAACGTGGCCTCAATTAATATAAATAATGAATTTACCCATCGACACGAAAAGAAGAACCTCGTGTTTTAATTTTTGCATTTTTTAATCTGAATCAGGAAAAATACCATAACCAACATCAGATCAGGTTCGACTTTCATAATCAATCGTTGCCCCGCTTCCTAAATTGTTGCATCACGTACATAATAAAATATGAATCCTTGCAAACAAGACAACACACAAGATAATTATTTTGTCTTGTGTATTACAGTGTTGTTTAAAGCGGGTCTTCTGAATATTGTTTTCATAGTTGTTGTAGTAGTCTGGAGCTGAAGATTTGTAACCTCGAAGTTATATGGGGCGCGTTTATGGGCTTATAAATGGGGAATATCGATGGTGCCATAAAATAGAAACGCAGCCGTAAAACAGTTAACTTTGCATCTAAATGTTTATAGAAGTGTTGAATACTACTTTCATTTCCGTGTTGTATTTATTTGATACAAGATGCTGTTAATTAACTTGGCACACTAAAAAAAACAAGCGGCAGCTCTTCTCGCTTTATTGACATATAGCTTTATTCGTTCTTCAACGTCGGCTACAGAAGTAATGTATCAGCTTTCCACCCCTCAGGAAGTGTTAACTGAACGTATAGGCAAGAATACCTATATCATAATTTTTGGCAAAGGATACTAGTCTTTCCGGCAGCGTCGAGGCCCAACATCAGTATCCTCATCTCCTTGTTACCGAAGATTTTTGACAACAGCTTCCCCATTGTGCTGAACTCGCCTCAACCGCACAACTGAAATAAGGAAAGGATAAATATTTAATATTTGACATATAAAGTGGAATATAGTCAGCTATAACAACAATAGCTTGTATCTCGATGTATTAGGCAGAGACTACAGTTGGCCAGAATGTTTTTGGGAGCATGTAATAAGGGGCGATCCTATTGCCATTAACCGGGTACGAATCTAAACCCATCAATCTCATCATTATCCTCCGAGGCTTTTCCCAACAATGTTGGGGTCGGCTTCCAGTCTAACCAGATACGGCTGAATATCAGTATTATGCGTGAAGAGACTGCCATCAGACCTCTGCAACCCAATTTCTGGGTAATACCTACCAGAGGGTATGTCAGAATTTTTGGGCTTCTGGCTACTACTAAACACTGCCATAGATGTTCGTATGACAACCGAACCGAACCGACTGCATTCGAACCTACGTGTTCTGTGAAGGCAAATTTCGACCAGGCGGGTAGGAGTCGTAGTGGCTTAATGGTCATTCATAGCGTCCCTAACCAGAAGTTCGAATCCTGCTCGCGGTCGAATATTTCCTTCGCTAAAATAACTTTAAAATCTTAGCATGGAAAATGCAAAAAAAAAATATTGTAACTGAAAATTTCCTAGACTCAATAGCCCTGCTCTGGGAATCGAAATCAGGGCTAGGTATATTGTCTCAGGAATTATTAACGAGAGACTGTACGTTAAATTTACTGGTTGAACCACCGTTCTGAAAGTTGATCGACACTACTAAAGCACTCCAGGAGTTGCGAACTATGGTAAAGTCAGTTAGTCTAGTTAACAAAGTTAATTACTGGCGTTGTTATTTCGCCGGCATAGGCTCGATTTGTTATTCAAGATTCTCTGAATCTGTTTGTTTTATTCAAACGAAGATAATTTCTTTACCTAGAATAATTTACTACTTTAATACTTTGAAATAAAACTACATATTACGGATTTTATCGCGTTATATTGATATTATTAATCCCGACGTTTCGGACCCCTTACAAAGTCCATGGTTACGGGTAGACTGATAAAATCAGAAAAGAGTAGTTTTATCTCAATGTCTAATATTCGCGTAAATGTCGGAAGTCAATATATTTCGCGGTCTTAAGCGCGACTGCTACGCTATAATTCGTTAGATTCCCAGGTAGTGTAGTTATAGACGCCAGCAGGTCAATCAATATATCCAAAACTGACAAATTTTCTCAATTGAAAATGACCCTTATTGTGTTGTATTAAAGTTTTATTATCTATCAAGAAAATTTGAAAGATTGGGATAGCTTGAAGTGCTGGCCTCTGTACCTACCTTGTGTTGAATGAAATTTTGAAATAAATTCTCAGTAGAAGCTCGGAGTTTGAATTTGTTCCTGGTTAATGGCCAATAGGCTTTACTTACATGGGCCTAAAGATACTCGCGAAATATTAGTGTACACCTCTGCCTAACACTTCGGGGAATACAAGCGTGACGGTATGTTAGCTAAATTGTCGCTTCAGTGTTCCATACTTCCATTCCATATAATTATGTGTAAAATCGATTATGTGGTCTTGGTAGCTTAGTTGGGTAAAGCGTCCGGTGTACTTAACCGGAGGGACGCATGTTCAAACGCTGCCTGAGATCGAAGTTTACTTGCTCTAAAATGTATATCTTTATCGATTATGAATTTCAAATCCAATGTTAAGCAACTTTTTCTTACTTTCCATTTTATGAGGACAACATATGACTCCGTAATATTACAAGGAAAAACATCACAGCAACATAAAATATACCACTGAAAGATATAGGAGTGTTTTACGAGTTACAAGTTATCGGAAAGCAAATCAAGAGTTTGGAGCCAACTAAAAATTGGTTTGCGAAGATCCGATGTACCAATTTACTAGTGTTGTCCATCACGATACAAGTTTAATGAAATAAGTTTAGTTTTTCTAGTTCTGAGGTCGGATATATACCGGCCTTAGATTAAGACCACTGATAGCCTAGTGGTATGTATGACCATTGGACTGCCAAGTTGAAGGTCTCGAGTTCGAACCCAAGGCACGCACCTCTGACTTTTCGAATTCATGTGCGTATTAATAATTAATTATCACTCGCTTAAACGGTGAAGGAAAACATCGTGAGGAAACCTGCATACCTTAGAGATTTTTCTCGACAGTTTGTGAAGTCTGCCAACCCGCACTAGGCCAGCGTGGTAGACTACAGCCTAATCCCTCTCAATATGAGAGGAGATCCGTGCCCAGCAGTGGGACAGTATATGAATTGATGATGACGATGATGATCGTGATGATTAAGACTAATTCGCTGTCGTAGGCATGACGATTTCAGCAAGAAAGGGGATTATTTATCATTGAAACGGTTTCATGGAACCGGTCTAGTCCATTACGAAGGATTTCAAGCAATGTCTGGATAAAGTAGAGCTATATCCGCCCTTTAGATATCGTAATACCACGTGGAGATGATAAATCACTAGTCTATTGTAGAAATGCCAAAGCACTGGAGAATATTCTCTGAACATAGTACTTATATGGTATCAGTATTGTGGGAACTTATACAGTCTCTCTGCTACTACGTTGTAGACGTAGATTGGACATTAGGTTTTAAATTAAGTACATCTTGTATACGATCAATTTTGTCCGTCTGTGATCTAGTGGTTCGAGTGTCGGACTACTGAGCACGAGGTCGTGGGTTGGATTCCCACAAGACACAAATATTTATGTGATGAACATAAGCATTGGTATAATACTTATATATGTATACTTTTTTTTGGGTACAAACCCATAGTACAAGCTCTGCTTAGTTTGGGACTAGATGGTGTTATGTAAAATGTCCCAAATATATCTATTTTATAGACACAAATCTCAGATTCACCAAATCCTATACTATCTATACTACTCTAATAAAGCTAAGTTTCTTTGTGTATTTTGAACGCACTGAATGTGAAGCGTATTTCAGTGCATCTCTAGTAAAGACACCCGACACAGATATTTTTTTAAATTAACCTTTTGACCGCCACGGACGTGTATGTATAGACGTCAAACGAAAACTTGCTCACGACGCCAACGACGGCATGGCACGTCAAAAATACCACTTTTTTTTAGTTCAAAATGAATACTTATACAATTTTTTTTTGTTTTTTTTTACCTATTATTAGATACTAGAATTTGTCGCTTGGCGTAGAGAACACGGATTTTCGTGATTGACGTGGCGGTCAAAAGGTTAATATATTTACCTCTTCTCTACTTTAATTTAAATCAAAGCTTAATACTTCAAATCCAATCCTTCGTTGCTCTTAAATTTCAAAAGATTCCAATTACCTGAGATTGTTCAACTTACGCTTATACAGGTAGAGGTTAGGTATTGTTCCGAATTCTGGGAATTTCCCCGATTAGGTACTTAAAACTGAAGGGTTAAAAATCTCATTATTGTTAAAGCAAATGTTGACTGAAGTGAAAGCGTCTGAAGTGACGAATGGTGGTTCAGAAATATTTTGTTTTAATAATTCTAATGAAAAGCAAACGAAACGGTGTTGGTGTGATAAGGTTTTATAAAACACTAGCTGATCCAATAGATAATCCGTCCTGGATAAAGGCGTTTCAACCTTTTTGTATGGAAGCTGGTATATCGGACTGGCCGCCATTTTGATTTTTTTTCGAAATCGCGGCGGATGACTTACGATTGTCGTTGTACTCATTATGTCAGTCTTTACCTCGGTAACGTGACATTTTAGGGTACCACGTTAATAAAATTTTTTGTTCGTTTATTTGTCCTCTACCCATACACATCACTTTCATAGTGCGCCGTGATTTCGAAAAATATCGAAATGGCGGGCGGGTCTATATGCCATAGGTTCTATCCCCTTTCAATCGCCAAGGTTTTTTACGTTTTGGTCGGCTCCTAGACTCGTAGGTTGATGTTAAATACCCTATAACCTTCCTCAATGATTGGGCTATCAAATGCAAAATGATTTTATCAAAATCCGACTGGTAGTTTCAGAGATGTTTGTCTGCGCTACAAACAAAAAAACTCTTAAGCTTTATCATATTATAAGTATAGACAAAAATTTACTTTGTAGATTTTAATTGGCTAACAGGTTCCTCTCACATAAAATTATCACCCCTGTATTCTGGCAGAGTAGAGGAGCACTGTTATGCACCCACAGTATGCTCGACGTAGGCATCGAAACTCAAAATCAACATCTAGCATCCGCATTTGCATTCACTTGTCGCTCACTTGCGAACATCTCAATTTCTTTAGTAAATAAAATCGATAACTAATTTCCCTACTAATTTTTATATATACTCAATAGAGGAGAAGCATAATTTTAGTGTAAATTATGAAATCGCAGATAGGAAAATCAATATTCCCATTATCATAGTTGTACCTATTACCACAATCTACGTTTCACAACAAATCCTTTTCTAATAATCGGCTATTATGTTTTATCATATCATATCTCTATATCTAAGGGGGCATCCATTAATTACATGAGGAGATTGACTGTGGTGAGATGTTGTGCGATTTGGCTTGACCACGAGGGAATTTTCAAAAAGCGTATTTTAGTGTAATGTGTTTATTGATTGCGTTAGTTTTTTAATTAAAAAAATCACCAACATTGATTTATTTTAACTTAAGACTAGTTATGACTGTTTAATACAGTTTTACTTACCTTACTTTTGCCGAAAAAATAACGTGATATTTGCTAACGTGATAGATACCCTTTCCCCATGTGTGAGACTGAGTGACATTCGGCTGGACCCCCCCTCAACGCCTCACATATTTAATGGACGCCCCCTAATGTTTTACGTCACTATATCAATGAGTACTCGGCTAATGCATGCGATGTTATCATCAATCAACATAGGTCCTACGCTATCGGAAACCGTCGATCATAGTAAACACCCTCGTTTATTTAACTGTATGGGTGATGGGGTATAAAAAGCATTCATTTGTTTTTATTTTGAATAAATTTACTGGACCCTGGACCTCTGGTAACTTTTCGGGGAATACTGACATGACGGTTATGCTGTTATATTCACTATCAAACGAACAGATTTGATATTTTTTAAATTGGAAGAAAAAAAGCCAAGACTTTCCCTATTATGGTGGGATCGGCTTCCAATCTACAAAAATACCTACGGCTGAATTACATTACGATATTTAACATGGAGATCAAAATGGTCTTCGTGGAAAATACTACATCTTAGGAAGATTTGATTAAATAAGATCAGTTTATTTGAGGAGTTCCAGCATTCATAACCTTTTTTTATAGTAGCTACGGAAAATGCCTATGGATCCTCCGCCACCCGGCGAAGTGGAAGGATATGTCGGACTCGTACCGACTAAAACCACATTTGCCCTATAGTCATGGCCATGGGATCCACGACCACGACAAGCATGGATAATCTAATGATAATTATGTCCTCTTATTTCCGAAATGAACAAAATACGTTTACTAAACAGGTCAACTTTAGCATACAAATGATCGATCAAAACATCAACTTATTATTCAAATCGCAAACCGCATTTACTCGAAGCGAATCATTTATTACTTAGTTACGGCCGGTATTCGGTAATAACAATGTTCTAACAAGGAAACCAGCTATTACTTCGACATCCCACATGCAACACCTACCAGCTAGTCAGTCGATGCCCTAGATACGGAGCTAAGCTGAGCTATATATAGAATAGGAGCCCTTACGTGAAATCTTACGCGGTATATGAAGTTCGATCGGTATTTAACAACGCTGTTTACTTGGTTTTATAGGCATTCATCATCATCAACCATATACCTATTGTCGCACTGCTAGTTAAGGCCATAATTTATATAGCTTCGTTTGACCGAAACATTAAAAGGTGGAGGGAGGGATAGAGAGGACCGAGACAGGAGAGAGAAGGAGTGAGGGAAAGACACGTCTTCTTCTCTCAAGGGGTAAAGAGGTTGGAACAGAGAATATTTTTACGCATTCCAAGCAAACAATTGGATTTAATATTCTATATTTGAATTGTAACCTTAATAGCAACTTAAACCATTCCTTAAAAATTGTAACCGATATTGTCGTCTCTGAACAAAGGATAAGCTTTTTTAAACTCCCTAATAGGCAGGTACGCCTCTAGCAGTAATTACATTACCCCTTCAAACAGCAAGACAATCATAGAATTACCATTAGCTCTGGGTATGGAGAGTTTAATACCATCATACAATAGGATACGTTTCTCCATTGGGCGTCTCATTCTTTTAGCGGTAGAATTTGCGAGTTAAGTTGAAATACAAATTTTATCGAATATTCCATAACACCGAAGTTTCAAATCACTTCAAAGTTTCTAGTGGACTTGCAAATTATGAGGCTCCCCAAATCCTTGCCTTCCTTCAAAGAACTTAACCACTATCTAAAGTTTCAGAAGATCCTACGTGGCCCTACATAATATAGATATAGAAATTGTATACAATATAATTTAGAGAGACAAATTACATCTGCAACAAACCTAGATTCAGAGAGGTTTACGACAATCGCTAAAGGGCGAAGTTTCTAACAGACACGATCTGAAAGGTCAAAATGATACAAAAAGGTCAGATACCTATTGTTAATAGCCACTAATATTTGGCACATCAATTGTAGACCTTTTTAGACAAATGAAAATATTAAAACTAAAAATATGTTTACAGAGAATCGACGAGATGACGCAAGGTAAAAACCAGAGTAGAAAGCTTATCAAATGAAATTAAAATGTATGATTCGAATATCAATTAGGTAAGTTTAATATTATTAGATAAGTATTATTCGATAACCAGCGAAGTATATAAATGCATTAAAAATCACTCGGTATAGAAATATTAAATAGAATATCTTTTTTCAAAGCGAATAATTGAAAAGCAGGTCAGAATTCTGAACAGAAAATATCAATTTGCGACGAAAATGGGGATAAAGCGCGTAGAATAAATGGCAGAGTCGTTTATTCGCAGGAGTTATTTTAGTCTTATTCTAAGATAAAATATAATAGGGTTCATTTTTGATCGATCGTCTTCATAAATTCAAGTTGGACCTTTTAGTCTATGAGAAGTACATAATATATTTGAAATGAGAGCTTCACATTGTAGATTCATTTGAGATTTTTTGAGTTTTTATCTAAAGATACAATCAATTCTGTTAATAAAATTGTTATACTATTATGTATACATATAGATTTAGACACATCACATCCATGTTTTTTTTTCTAGGTGTTTAAGCAGAAAACCTACATTTGAGATAATATTCCTATGCTTTGAATAAAGGTACCTTTTATAGCAAGCCAAACTATGTCATCAGGTATTGCAACCCAATCTATGGTCAATAGTCAATCTCCTAAGGATAAACCATATTTTAAGGAGCAAGTATTATACCTAATTACCTATGTAATATTAAACTTAATCTATTCTACGACAGAAAACTAAAAAAAAATGTACGAGATGTTTCCGAGTTATAATTTTCAGTTTTTTTTTCGGCTCAAAACTTTTTTCTTGATTATTATAGATGTCGCATAACAACCGGGACCGACGTCTATACGTGCTCTTCGAGGCACAGATCTCAATGTGTTAAGGAAGGTCATCCATCCACAGACTGACCGCGTATAGCATTGTAACACTGACATGTTTTCTAATATCCTATGTCTTACCTACATATATGTATATGTCTGGACTTTAAAAGAGTCTATGGTTCTCTGATTTGTTTCGGTGTTTCTTCTCAGAGGTCGTCAGTAAGGAAATGCCGGATTCATCTAGCTTAAAAAAAAAAACTAAAACATTCGACTTGATTGTCAAAAATCTATTTGCAGAAATGAAAATAATTTATTATTTTGCACTACTTAACCCTGCAGAGGTTAGTCAGTGTAGTGACTTAGCCACAAGCCCCGAGTTTCCGAGTCGAATATTACTGCGAAATATTTTAGATTTTTTACTTTTATGTCTCAGAACTGACGAGAAATATTTCGAAAAACATACCGCGTACATTTTACTACAGCAGGGACATAAAAACGTATATTATACAAAAGCTTCATTACATAAAGATACGTAGGTACCTACGTTGCTCACACTACTAAGACAATATGCCATAAATACCCTGAGGTTTTGTTTTTCTCGTAAATAAGATATTGTCGCAAGAGCGTGTGAATTACTGTTCTGATTTTGGAAGAAACGAGACGTGACATAATATTATATTAGTAGCATTATATTCTTGAGGCAACCGAGGGGAACGAATATATTTATGATGTAGAGCGACGGTTAGCCAGTTTCATAAAGTTTACGATAAAGATAATTAATAATTAAAATAAAACACGCTTTTGTAGATAACCGAACTAAAAAGCAGAAGATAATTTGAAATTTCCATAAGGTGTATATTAAATTACTTACTTGTTTAACAGTATTACAATGTTACAATTCATAATATCCTAAAAAAAAGTGTGGGGTTTTTTTTTAAATTTTTTTATATGATAGAATTTTTTTAAATCAAATTTCCATTATAAATAAATGCTACAAAGCAGTCCATGCTTTTTACGATCAAGTGGATTTTCAAACAAGTACTTACTTAATTTGATGTACCTTATTAAAGTTATTTAATAACATACCATCCAGTACCTCAGAAGAAGTAGGCAAAAGGGTACTGATTTACAGTACTCAACATAGGTCGCCAGTAAGTTTTAAGTTCCCCTGAAATCGGAAGCAAGCTCATGCCATTAAGCATGCTCGAATCCAAAATCTCTTTAACATTTTCCTCATCCTACAGATCCACACAAATAGGATTGACCTTTGAGACTGATCAAATATCCCACGCAGCCTCCTACAAGAAAAATGTCTTACCATTTAATTAAGCGAAGCGAAGCATTCAAAATATTCATCAAATTCAAAGAAAACGATTGCTTCACATTTCATACCTTTTACATAATAAAACATTTCAATCTCGTCGAATATCATAAGAAATTCATGAGATATGAACGATGAATTAATGTTCGCATAAAAGAACTACGGAAATGAAGAGAAAACTAAATGTGTTTATCGATACGCTGGTCTGGTCGATAGTCTGGTCTGGTATCTGAAAACCAAGTTAATGAGGCGAGCCGCGAGACCAACCCTAGGCCGAGCTGAGAGCAAGTTTGGGCTTCGGCACAATAACTAATATCAAGTTCTAAGTATATAACGGCCCCACTCCTCTGGTCCCTAAATCTAGATACCGTTTCCCGCACGTCATTGGAGTTTTTGTTGTCTTTAAAACAAGGGTCGGTGGGCGTATGAACAGTTCCATGTAACGCATTGACACAAAATTTACCCTATATTTTATGTTGTTAACGTATTCATTTCCATTCTGCACAAAGTCATGCACTTTGGGGAGAATGAATGTACAGCTAATTATAGAGTGAACGCGGGGGGTATTTAAAAGCCTTTATAAGTAAAATAAGCAATCCAGTAGTAAGTCCACTAACGTAAAAGAAAATAGGAATAGCTTTTCCAACCTTGTCGTAACCCATCGCAGATTAATTTACTAATTACTTAAGTTTTGAATATCCAGTTCGCTTTCAACATTTATAGAGCAAGTTTATCGAAGCAAATGACAGTGACGGCTATAGAACCAGAGTAGGAACCTCTTCTCTCAATTAGTTATTTGCTTTCACATCACTAAAATGAATAATCCAAGCAAAAACAATTTTAACTGAATAAGGACAATCTCTTAGAATCGGCCGTCGGATGTCAACAGGGTAACCCTCTTGGGCCAGTCATTTTTAGTTTAGCTATTAACCCAATCATTCGACAGCTAAATTCAAAATTTAACGTATGGTATTTGTATGATGGAACCCTAGGAGGTGACGTTGACACAGTTCTCAACGATTCTAACTTAATTACACCGGTTGGTACTGAATGAGTGTAGTGTTCACACAATACACCAACTTCATAACTGATCAGAATTTCAGCCAAGGTGTAAAACTTATTCCCTAATGAGTTATCTACATTGACTCGAATTAGTGAAAGAGAAATATGCTGAGATTGTTTGGGCATATCGAGAGAATGGATGAAAAGCGACTAACCAAAAGGAATTTATATGACGAATATCAGTGGAACCGCCTAGAGGGGACGCCCTAAAAAGACTTACACCGACCTTATTGCTGGGTTTCTTCAAAAAGATCAGGTGCGTAGTACTCGCAACCGGCGTGTGTATTCGACAAGACGTATGAATGTGGACGAGCCGAAAGAAGTATGCAAGAATCGTAGAAGTGGCGTTCTTTAGTTTCTGCCTATCCCCATGGGAAAACGTGAGTGTATGTATTGAGTCGAATGATGAATAGTAAATGTGTGAGCGATGACATCAATTGGTCAGTCCAGGCCCAGATGAAATCCGGATACATCTAGTAGAACTAGAAAATGCCGTATGATCAATATCGTTCGCGATGCAACCATCGGCCAAATTTGGACCACGCCCTAAAAATAGAATAGTTCTTGGAATTCGTTTATCGAAACCGTATCCCTATTAGTTCTAGTGCATCGTAGGTGCGTGTATCTACAAATCTTAAGGTCAATACCCAGACACGAAACTCTTTAACTATCGTCAATATAGCCTAACAAATGTTTGTTTCATGCTTCAAAGTCTTGATAACATCACTCGTTGCTTCCAAAACGTCCTTCCTAAAATGTAAGAGCTTAAAGATAAACATTGCTCACTGAATGCTAATTTTGTTGCGCAAATTGTTTAAATCATCAACGTAGGGCGGTTAATTTAGTCTGTAATGTTTGAGCTAAGAACACACTTTAAACTCGTTATAAAGGTTCAAGCAACACCAACATTACTGATTCGTTTAAGGATAAAAGTACATAAAGATAAGTATTTCCAAAGCTCAAGTCGATTAGGACGGTATAAAACATACAACGAAAAAAGTATACAACGGTAGTATTCTGTACTGAGTCAGTACAGAATTTGCCAATATCACACGCCCTGCTGTTTAGAAGAAAACCGGATTAATCATAACGAATAAGGGCTAAAACTGTGGTCGATTGACACGATACCCACTGTAGGTATTTGGTCGATAAACAGAATAAAGGTTTAACGGCGTGCCATGGCATCATAAAAGTGGAAACGAGGGTTTGCCCGCGCTCTGAACACAGAACCCTGAAATGGGTCGCGACGTGTACCCAGAATGTCACATCGCTTCGGAGGTCATATCTAAATAATGATACGCGAAGCGCTGTAAGGGGCTTGACTGTATTTTTGACAAAAAAGCCCGCATTGATAGACCCTACTATCATTTCTCATATACTTAAATAAATAATTTATTGCAAAACACTCAGTCGTTTATCATATATTATCTCCAGTATAATTTTATCATAGTGTCACAACTTCTAATACTTGCTTGGTAAACAATGAGATGGGAATAACATATTTATCAAGCTTGCTGAATAATAAAAGTGTCAAAACTACAAACAACATTTTCACACAATCAGTTTGGCACCGAGTGTTACGTTTAAGCTGAATTCGTTGAGCAACTGTACAATCTTGAAGCACATACGATTATTTTTATTAAGGTAAAATATGACTTAAAAGACATTCCAGTCTGTACGTATTTTAGGTTTCATAGGACACTTCAAATATTTTCAAGATCAAGTTGGTTGACGTCACTTGAACGAGTGAAAGACAATATTTAGATCAAATCTTGCATTTCAAACGAAAACCTTCACAAGCCAATTTTAAGTGACTAAAGTCTCGTTTGTGTTGCTGCCAATAAATCGAACTACGTCTGGAAGATTTAAATACAAAATGAGCAACAAGCATTGAATTTTAACTGCCTATCTTTCCCAAAAACTGAATTAAACACTACGTAGGTAATTTAGAACCAATTATTTTCCATCGCGCCGCCGAAGCCGCCATGAAATATTCCTTCAATACGTACCAAAAAAATAGGTAGTACGCCTTTGAATTGTTGATGCACCGTTGAATAAACTATCCGGTGTACCTTGGAAACAATACTGTGTGACTTAACGTTACATTCGTAACGCATAACTCGACGAAGTGTAACATGGTAATGGTAACGAACATTAGCAAATGACGTAACGCGATGAGGAATGAGGAAGGTATGGACAATTACTCTGCAAGTATGTCCGATATGGACATGTTTCCTAGTGACGAGTTTGCAAATTAGGAGCCTGATAAACATTTTAGTCTACAAAACGTTGCTGTGTCATCAATTACGGTAATTACCATTCATTAAGCAGTCCACTATTTTGAAGTTTTGGAAAATTCATAGCTTGATGTAGATAGTCTACTTGAATTAGAAAAATGTATTACTTAATTATCTTAACTTTAAATTAATTGGGTGAAAAGAGTAATAATGAATTTAAGTCAGTTATATTAGAAGATAAATATGACAAGTTATTGTTATTGTTGTATTATATATAATTAGAAGTGTTTGTAACTTTATTTGATACTAATTTACGGATCGCTCGTTTGCGAGTTTGGAATTTAGGGAGATCATAATGTCATCTGCAGAGATTTCCTTATCATTATTACTGTTATGTCATCACTTACGGTTATGTAGTCTTCATTCATAATGTTTAATCTAATGTAATATTCATTTATGATTATCATTAGTTGAAGTAGTTTAATAAGATACTTTATTTAAATTTTAAAAATAATAAAAGTGCTTTCCCGATTTACGTTACATCAGTGTCACATCCAAAGAATGGAACGAAAGAGATATGAACAACTATCGTTAGAAATTTCCAAGTTTATTTGATACTGGAATAAGTTTAAGCTGGTACCAATGAGGTCGTCTAACAAGTTTGAAATATCTTCTCTCTGTCTCTCTTCACACGTGTGCGGTGTTTGTCATACACTAGCGGGATCCGCGTTTTATCTTATATCTACATGTACATCATATTCCAGGCTAAAGTTGTGATGTGAAGACCTTTGATGACACCACATGGCATAGATATGGCGGACGAATGAACAATTTTTTAGGCTGGCTTTGCTCATGCTGCAGTTACTCTAGGTTTGCTAAATATATTGCCTCTAAGCAAAAATGAGCTAACATTATTGTGTTTCGGATTTGAGGGTAATGTAGCTAGTGAAATTTCTGGACATCATAAGACTGAGGTCAACGAAAGATGACAACGCGCTAGTGATGTTAATGCCGTTGCTGGAGTCTAAAGGCTGTGGTTGCATCAAGCCTTGGCCATTTAATTACAATTAAAAATAATATATATAATTATCATGTCTGCCTTCAATTTTCGATATCATCCAATCTATTTAGCCCAACGCTTTCCGTATCTCGTTAGAAAGTAAGGGCGGGACCACACTATCGCCTCGCCAGAATCACATCAGCTCCGATGTCGCCCTTCCATTTCCTTCGGGTCAACGCTTAGGGCGTTCACCATTTCCATGTCATTTCCCTCAGAAAGGCAATTGAATGGTAAACTGTGTGCACAGTGGACTTTGTGAACTTGATCAGGCCAATTACGATGACTTGCTTAAAGAGAAGATGTGTGCTGTTCTCGGTAGTATCTATTGCAAGTGAAAATTGCGGTCGTAGTCGCGACTGCTATATTAGACGTCTTGGGTTCGATTGGTATAGCAGTGTGTGTTATTGGATTTTTTTAATGAAATTCTCAGTAGTAGCTTGAAGTTTAGATTTGTGCCCTGTTAATGCTAAGAGGCTCGATCCCAATTAGGTACAAGGGACCTATACACTCCGGCAAACTGAGATGTACAATAGTATACCTGCAGAGGTAGCAGCGGTTACGCAGGTAACCCTTCGAGGAATACAGGCGTGATGGTATGTTATGTTTTATGGATATTATAATATTAAGATTTCATTGTTCCCGATTTAATACAAATATTAAGATTTAGTATAAAACTTTTGTCAATCGCCATAATTTTAAAATTTTCAGAGGGTGTTTTTTTACAAAGGCCGAATATTAATTGATGCGGCTACGCTCCCAAAAGTATGTATGAAACAGGTCATATGAAAGCAATATAAAACATGGCCCTTATTAACAACTTCCTTGAATCCATGACTCAACTGTGTTATCAAATGTTTTCTAATCTGTAGTATATAATACCCACTAGTTGGGAGTGGAATATCCTGTATTGAGTACAAAGTACACTGCATTAACGACTTCACATCAGCTGACAAAACAACGTAATGTCACACCTATTCACTGGACATAAGGCATATTATACTATAAATAGATTAAGGGATCGAATGCAGACGTTTTACTATACGTTATCTTTATAATAAGGTCAAATTATTTAGATGAAATGGGTTACGTATATATTTTTCAGACGACTACCAATTGTGTTTTCCTCTTTCAATTCAGTTGCTAACATTGTAAAAACTAATTCCATTTCCCAAGGATATAATTGAAATATTCCTTCCATCGCTGGGTAGAAATATTTCTACCCTAACGCCCACGACTGTTGAATCCAGGCCAATTACCAAGAGATCTACTAAAACCCACTCATTCGTCTCTTCAAATGTTGCGTTGTTTGTTTAAGAACAACGTTTTGCACTTGATATTTTAGTTTAAATTAGATTTATTATATTATTAATACTAGCTGCGGTTCCTCTCGCCTCCTGAAGGACTTTTTGAGTAGTACTAACGACCTGTTGAAATTGCATAAATCTGTTCAGCAGCGGTCTAGCCGTGAATGTTAACAGACAAACAGACAAGAGTTACTTTGGCCTTTATAGTATTAGTATGGATTATTTCTAAGAGTTCGTAGAAAAGCACTAACTACGCTGATCAATCGATCTGCAAGGTTAAGCTGCGTTAACTGCGGTCACTCTGTGGACGCGTGATCATTCTTAACACATCGAGACCCCTCCATGCCTTGGGGCACGTAAAGTCGTCGGTCCCGGTTTTCATACGATTGTCGTAGGTGTTCTACGACAATCGTAGTAGTAGTTAGAAGCCCAAAAAGCTTGACAACCAGTCTATCTCAGTACTTTTATTGCACAGAAATTGGGTTGCAAAGGTCTGATGGCATTGGTTTTGTGTAAAATACTGATATTCAGCCGCATCGTGGTTAGACTGGACGCCAACCCCGACCTAGTTGAGAAAAGGCTAGGAGGGATATTATTTCTAACCCGAAACTACCATCGAAATCAGTAATATTATAATGTTACTACCACGGTAACACTCGTGTCAGTGCATACTTAAAGGTTCAGCAGAGGATCGATTTTCGTTCGAATCTAAATAAAAAATGTACACGCAACTTTAACAACTGCCCATTGCTACTTCCAAATTTTTTTCCATCTGCTTACCTTTTGGTATATTTCTCTCTGTACTATGTCTGTGTTTATTAAATAAAGTATTATTATGTCCTTTATTAATCTAATTTTCTTATATATTACATTTTTAAATATTTTTATAAAATAAATTATAAACCAAAAACATTAAAAAATATAAAAATAGAGGCCCACCGGTATCGGGAACAGGGTCCAAGCTACCGGCGGTCAGGGCTCCAGAGAGAGGAACCTCCTAACAATACGGGCCGTGTCCAGCAGTACTGCTTTCTGTATTATTATTATTATTACAATGTTCTGCCGCTAAGCAATAATGTGCTAACATTATTGTTCCAAAAAGCAGTGATAGCCTAGTGGTATGATCATTGGACTGCCAAGTCGAAGGTCTCGAGTTCGAACTCAAGGCCTCTGACTTTTCGAATTCATGTGCGTATTAATAACTAATTATCACACGCTTAAACGGTGAAGGAAAACATCGTGAGGAAACCTGCATACCTTAGAGATTTTTCTCGATAGTTTGTGAAGTCTGCCAACCCGCACTAGGCCAGCGTGGTGGACTATAGCCTAATTCCTCTCAATAATGAGAAGAGACTCATGCCCTGCAGTGGGACAGTATATGGGTTGATGATGATGATGATGATTATTGTGTTCCGGTTTGAAGGACAATGTAGCCGGTGTAATTACTGGGCATGGGTATTATGAGACTGAACAACCAAGGTCTCAAGTTATCCATATTATTGCTAACAGAGTTTCGACATATTTGGGATTGCGGTTGTATAACCCCAGACAAACTAAGTAGCATGAGCTAAGTTTAAATTCCATAAAATATCAATTATAATTATCTATTTTCTGTATAATTATAAATAAGAAAAACTGTATATTTTCGTATAATTTCCCATTTTAGATTAGGCAGTACGCATGAATTTGCAAGGAATTACTTACCAATTCATCGTCATCATCAACCCATATACTGTCCCACTGCTGGGCACGGGTCTCCTCTCATATTGAGAGGGATTAGGCTATAGTCCACCACTCTAGCCTAGTGCGGGTTGGCAGACTTCACGAACCGTCGAGAAAAATCTCTAAGGAATGCAGGTTTCCTCACGATGTTTTCCTTCACCGTTTAAGCGAGTGATAATTAAATTATTAATACGCACATGAATTCGAAAAGTCAGAGGTGCGTGCCTTGGGTTCGAACTCGAAACCTTCGACTTGGCAGTCCAATGGTCATACCACTAGGCTATCACTGCGCTTACCAATTACCACGACCAAAACCACAGCAAATGGATGAAGGTAAAACTGAAGGAAACAAACGTGTTAATATGATGTCAACCTCTGTAATACAAATGTATGTATGATTCAGACCATACAATCAAATGCAATACAAACGAATGTGTAAAATTCAATTATTACTGTGTAAGGTCAACAGGTAATTACGACAAGACAACTGTGAATCACAGCTTTGGCACAGATTACTGCTTGACCTTTACTTTATTTTACGCTAAATAAAATTATAAGTACATAATACATTGATTTCTGACATTACGCGAATAATAGACATTGAAAGAAAAAACTACATTTTACGGATTTTATCGCGTTATAGTGATATTATTATTAATACCGTCTACCCGTGACGTCAGGATTAATAATATCAATATAACGCGATAAAATCGGTGAAAAGTAGTTTTTTCTTTCAATGTCTATTATGCGCGTACATATGTTACAGACAAACCGGTTTAAATTAATTTTGACGAAGGATGTCAGCCAACATTTTCATTTCTTTCATCCCGAACCCTTCCTGATTTTCGCAGTTAAAATTAGTTATGTTTGGTTTTAAATTGTGACTGTAACATCAAATTATATCGCTACACAGATTCCAAAAAGGGAAAATGCACGTTCTAATTGGGTGTTGATACTATTATTACAATAATTAATATATCTGTTGCTCATTATCAGGATTACTTCGGCTTCCCGTGTGCGAACAAATGAACAAAAACGTTAATATTCGTTTTTGACTTTTTGATGATTTTGTTGTGTTCCTGTTAAGGTGCGTTTCAGTATATGTATTAAACAATTTATTGTGAATTAGCATGTGGAGTGGCCATAAGTAAGAAATTGTTCGTCAAATTGCAAAGATAACATCTCTTCATCAGGTAATATAAGGTACTTGATCGGCTCGATAAGCAATATGGCTGCTAAGTGAGTTTGATGCACTTAGATACAAAGTTAATTTACCTCGTAATGAGGTAAATTGTCCATGTAGCCTTGACATAAAAAGACGTCAAGATAGGTATTAAAGAGCTGTCTTACTGCGTATGATATAATTTCGCAAAGACCAGTAAAAATATTATTAAAAAAGAAACGTTTGCGTAAAATATCTGCAATGAGTCTCATATCATGTTCGAGCGAAGTAATCTCAAAACTAAACAAATCCCACAATAGCTCATTAATCAAGATTAAAATTGTACACGTGAAAAACATTACAGCGTCTTTGGTTTGCTTAAAAAATACGAGAATATAATTAAAAATACATTATCTACTGTTATTCCTGAAACTAATTTGCTTTGCGCGTCGCGACATTATGTAGTATTCATATTTTCCTTGTTAAATTATGGCGCATCTAGTAAGTAGTTTTTTACCGGGAATGGAAAACTTTTTACGGGAAACTACATTTCGGGAATTGTATTTTGGCCTGTGGCCAGACAGCGCTGCAGTGCTTGCGTGCAGTACAGACTAATTTAATTAATTTGAGACATTTGTTTTGTATCTCAATGGTGCTTACGTTATGATCAATATCATGATGATGGAAGAATATTAATGTATTCTTCTTAACTAATTCAATTTATGTTGTTAGTAGTTATCGTCGTAATACTCCAATACCGCCTATCTAACACTTTGCTGAAATGACTAATTTTCAAAGTTAGGCCTTATAGCAAAGTGTTACTTACGCGGTATTGGAGTATCATCGACGTTATGTATGTATAAAAGTAGTAGCACAAATTTCGAAGTCATCAATCAACCACACACTCCAAACGAATATACTTAGGCATAATAATTAATCAATATGAACTCAAAATCAAACATGAAATGTTAATTAAAAAGACGTCTAATGCAGACATTTTTGAGACAAGTTTGAGCCAAACTTGTCAAATTTCAAAACAACATAACAAACCATCACGCCTGTATTCCTCGACGCGTTAGACAGAGGCATAGGTAGAGGTAGAAGGAGGTACTAATGTACACCCACAATTCGCCGATATGTATATATGATAGTCGCCAGCCATGTGATAGGGGCGAGCCTATTGCCACAAACCGGGTACATATCCAAATCCTATATGTATAATCACTAATTAATCGATTTATTTATTATTATACATACCATGAAGTTGAAGTTCGTGCCGGTTTTTCTCCATAAGATCCACTTTTTGGAACCGTGCATCTACTTCTGACTTTTCAAAAGTACTAATTTATTGGTCTAATTGAAATAAAATATTTGACTGACTTACGTATCCGCGTCTGCTTATCTTTTTCTTGGCTGACTTCTTCTAAACCACACAACAGATTTTGATACGGGTTTCATTATCATTTAGATAATTTCTTTGGGAAGGTTGATGTACCTATCATAAATGTTATTTGTTACTAAAAGTGTTGTAGTTGTTAGTAAAAGTGATGAATATGAATGTGGAGGGAGGGAAGGTGGATGGAGTGTGTTAAAGCGGACATGATAGAAAAGAGAGTGACTGATGATGTGATGGCTGACAGAGATGAATGGAAGAAAAGGACATACTGCGCCGACCCCAAATAAATTTGACCAAGGTCAGGAAGATGATGATGAAATGTTATTTGTATGTTGCACCCGTGAGAATCCAAGGCTAATAACTCTTAACAACAGCTTATTATCACAGATATGCAAAACACACTACCACCACCACCACCATCAACAAATATACTGTCCCAGTGCTGGGCACGGGTCTCCTCTCACAGAATGAGAGGAATGCAAAACAGAATTAGAATAAAATAACATTTCAATTATAACGGCGTCTAATGCTCACATCGATTTTCCAAACAAAATTGACTACGCGGAAACTGCACTATTTGGCGCCGAAACGGCTGCAAAGGATATTATACGCATAACTCTCTTCACAGTACTCAGTTAGTGCAACAACAACGAGCAAGCCGTGCCAAAATCAGTTTACCCAGGACTTTTTGATTAAATACTGTTCTATAATACTTGTACTTGTGGTCATTCATACAGTATAAAATAAAAAGCGTATATTAGGACCACATTATTTGGTCCTACATCGTTAGAACTTCCTGTGGATCAAGACAGAAAGGAATACCTCTAATAAATTAATAACATTAAATTAAAAAAATGTACAAGAATAAACGTCAATACTATGAAGATATTTTTAATTCCTGACATTAATTTAGATACTTTGTGAAGTATCTACATAGAAATAGTGGTAAAATAGGTGTTGGTATGTTGTCGTGTTAAGCTCTGGACATTTTACTTGCACCTAAACTTACTGGTCTAACATAACCAGGGTAATGAACTTAAAATACATACGCACAGTAACTTGACTTTCGCAAGGACACCCTTGGGAGAACCTGAGGTCTTGAAATTAATAGTAGCGTAACCAAACTAAGCAAGTGTCTTCTTGAACTAGAAGAACCAGTCTGTTAACACGATGCCTTAGTAGGTTAGTGAGAAAAAAAAATGCATGCAGAGGCCGTGACCGCCGCTGCGGCCGGTTCGCTAACGGTATCCCATCCGACTTGCTGGTTAGACACGATAATCGCAACTCTTGATAATGTGGTTGAATGGAGACACTTTCAATGAATACTTAAAATCTAATCTAAGTTGTCTTGTTTAGGTGTTTTCAGGGGACTTACTTTCCATCTTTTGCCCAAATTGGTTTTTCTTTCCCATTTTCCCTGAGATATTATTAAACCGGGAGGCTATAATAACGACTTCTAAAATCCTATTCAAATAAAGGTACATTCTATTGAATCAAAAGTCGGTAGTGGAAAAAAATACCTTTTCGGTATAGGTAAAGCCAGCCTACATCCAAAATAGAATAGTACAATACCGCCAAAAATAAACCATAGCTAGAATCACAGGCAGATGTTACGTTTCGCTTTTAAAATTCACGAGTCAGAACAGATCAACAGACTTAGAACAAACAGAGCCCTCTCCCATTTATCGGATCGTAAAACTAGAACAATACACGATTCATATTTTTCTTTTAAGGAGGTCGAATAAAAAATTCGATAATCGGGAGATGAGGGCGTGGTGACGTGGTTTCACATACACGGTGATGTTAAAATTGTACTGGTTGACGCACAAACTTATCTTCAAAAATACATGCACACCCAAACCAATTATATATCTAATGTAGATAATACATTCAACAATCGCATTATTGCAACAGAAAAATCTTTCTTTCTTGTAACATGGTAACATGGCCAACAATTTCAATTACAGTTTCATTCAACGGATTCCTTGGGATTATTTCTAATTGTCGTAAGCTGTTGAATCCCTTACAAAGTATCTCGAGCGTATTTGTAACAGATGAGATTCTCATGTCACAGCCCTGTGGTATTCTCATAAGCAATAACAACGGTTCACGACGACTCTTGTCTTAACCGCAGAATTACAATATCTAGTCGGGTGCGGACGGAAACGGAACATGTGGCAACTATTCCACATTATAGACTTACAGCTTTATTTAATACATTGCGTCTACTTGATGTTTTCTCAAATAATTCAACAGATGTTTGTGATTCCAAAGCATCGTTATCCTAAATAAGGATGTCAAACAATAGTCTTTAACGTTACGTGTAAAATGATTTCCGAGGCCATCAATGCATCACTAAAGTCAGGAAACGTCTCAATAAAATGTTTTATAGCTCTTCCATTTTATAACTTCTCAAGCGGAAAGCGGCTGCAATAAGTTATACCATCTAGTTAGCTAATGACAAACCGCTTACGTTTGAAGTTAGGACTTTCGCCAAACTCATAACAAGTTTCTGGGCCTTGTGGACATGTTACACTTAGATACTCCACTTTTAATAGTGCTGGCAAGTCGCGTAGCCTAATTAGGACAACGGCCACATTCGCTGAAATGTAGAATAACATCACTGTGGCTAGAGTAAAATAGGGAACACTATTTTGCGAAAAATAATGATAAAAACTAAATGTTACATTTTTGGACATTGATTTTACCCTAGTTACAATTTTGTTTTTGATTTTTCCTTAGAATCGTATTTTCTGCCTATATTCAGCTTACAGTAACTACATTAACAACAAAGCCTTGTCAGCCAGTTTAAGCCGAGGTTATCCTATTTTACGTGCGCACGTTACGCGTCGGCGTAACATCAACCTGGGTTTTACAACCGAGTTCGATGCAAATTGGCATCGTCAGCGGTTTCCATCAGACTATCAGAATAAATAACCACAGACACCACAGACTATCTGACTTTTTATTAAAAAAAATATTCATTACTAACGAACAGGGCGAGATTGCATTTCGTGATCCGATATTTTGTAATTTTATGGAAGCTTCGTTATTCAATAAACCTGGACTGTGATATTGCAGACGAGACGAGTTTAGGGTGTTTTTAAGTTAATGGTTTGATGTTAAAGAAAAAAGTTCATTTTCTAAATAAATTATTCTTGTTATATCTACTGAAATTATTCTTCGGAATGCTAATTTAAGTAGGGTGCACATAAACACAACTGGGGTGACGAAAGCTAAAAGAGAGGGAATGTCTGAGACGATGCTTTATGACGCGAGCAACAACGTTACGACCGAGATTGCGGCTGGGGAGCCCACTGAGATTGCCAAAGACGTTATTCGGATGCGCACCGTGTTGCTTGGTAAGCATTCTAATGAAATGTTACTCAAATGTAAACGAATCCATACTTTCTTCGTGATTTACAGAAAAGAAATACATAACTTACTATCACGCCTGTATTCCCAAAGGGTATGTTTAGGTCCAATGTAATAGAGCGCGAGGCTATTGCCATTAACTAGGCACAAATCTAAACTCCCAGCTGCTACTGAGAATAAAAAACACTGCTCGACCTGGTTATCGAAACCAGATTATGCTTAGTACCACCAACGCGGCAGTAACGAGCAAGAAATACATAGCAAATAAGATTAAGTACGGTTCAGATTTAAGACGGTATAAAATTCCAGACTGCATTTCTCTAACCAGATTTACTTTTTCTTTTCATAAAAATCATCTCCAGGAATAAAGTTTTAAAAGTAAGCGTCTTTCGTCTTTAGATCTAAGCACGTTTATTCGATGTCGCCGGGTGCGGTGAGATATTATGTCAAGCAGGTTCAGGTCTTATCACCCGACCCAGACGGCAGCCACGAGTAATATGGAATGTATTGAGGAACATTAACCAGCTAGACAGGAAAGGCGAAATTGATATGAAATGAAGCTAAGGTTAAAAGACGTTTTAAGAGAAGATTATAAACAAACAGGCACGTTTAAAATGTCAATCATCCACTAAATTCAAAATGGGATTTTTATAAAAAATAATATTTATTGGTAATTTCTTCCCAAAGATGTTGCCAGCTGAAATAACTTACGTTTAAAATTACTGGTAAGTATAATAATTGAAAACAAATCTGCCAAACGCAGCCAACGTTTCGCCAATACGAGCACAAGCACCCTCCAACAAATCTGATATGGTTGAACACTACATATAAGCAGTGAGTAATACTATCATCGGACAACTGTCTTTTATGGCCTTGGACGTTCGGGCCCCTTGAAACGACGCCCCGACAGCAAAATACAATTTATGGATGCAAGGGAGAACATATTGGGGTTGTACACACATCCAACTGATCGGTAAATCAGGAAACAATTGTTCCGGATTTGGGCAGTGTAAGATTTTGGTCTAAGATTACATCATATCGAACCAGCACGAGATTGAATTTGTGGATTCATTGGGTCGAGTTCGGTTGTTTCTCAAATCTTTTGATTGTATATATGTATACTTTTATAATATTTATTGTTTCTCTGGAAGTGTACTTTGTAACGAATCGAGAAAATCTTTGCTTCACTTTAAAATGTTGTTTCGTTTTCTTTATATTATTCTATTTTATTTATGTATGTAAACTAGGGTCAAAAGAAAGTTTTGGTGCCGTTCAGTCATTTAATCATTATATCTAAGTTTATGTGCTTTCAGAAAGTTGTTGTTATAAATATACAAATAGCTTTCGTTGGTCATATTTAGCATTTCAAGATATTTTCGCTTGTAAACAGCTGAAAATGCAATCTCTTGTCATGCAAATGTTTCAGCGAAGGGCTTCAAATTTTAAGATGCTGCTTGCAAATACCTGTGGTATGGTTAAGAAATAACAACAAGTTGAACACAAGAAAGTTGAAATTCTATATAAAAATAAATGAATTAGAAAAGTATTTTCTTCTATTAATTGCAAAAAAAAAACATGCACCAAAAAAGTTGAGACCAGATTCATCGTTCTCCATCAAGTGTTTCTAGGCGGAAGGATTAATGTTTCCTTGCGCTACTGCACTCCGCCGTGATAACGTTCACGAAGCCTCCGTTTATATAAGACCTTACTTACGGCATGTCTACATGTATATAAAATATTGTATAAAACCACGTAATCGACGAAAGTGAAGATCCTCTTACTGATATCGCTGAATTCATGAGACGTAATGTAATAATTATTAAACGTGATTACTTGATACCGTAAAACCATAAACTCCAGGCGATAAATTTTCATTATAATAAAACATTAAAAACTGAATTTTGGAGCGAACGATAAAACAGACGTGGCAACAATTCCATAAAAACTTTGATATTATAAAACTTTCGTCAAAAAAGATAGGCGCACTTGAATGAATAAATAATAAACGTAACGAGATATTTTTAAAGCAATGACAATGAAGTAAACCAGAATATTAATGTAATTTGGAGCGAACGATAAAACAGACATGGCAATAATTCTATAAAAACTTTGGTATTATAAAACTTTCGTCAAAAAATATTGAAACACATGAATGAATAAAGACTAAACGTAACAAGATACTTTTAAGGCAACAGGCAATGACAATGAGGTAAACAAGAATATTAATGTCCTTATGTCCGACGGTGGCTTCGCAAGAGACCGTAAATCGGAACTTCACGGTAGATTGCGACAATTTATGGAATGTTGTTTATCTCGATCACAAATTCAATGATACGTATTCAATACGCCAGAGGTTTGGAGGCGTGACGACTGCTTCTAAATAGGAATTTATTTGCGACTTTGTAAGTAGAAGCGTAACGGAATGGTAGACGAATGTGTAGTGCTAAATAACGTTCTTTCTTTATATAGCAATGTTGAGTTTTTAATTCCATTGATTTAGCTTTGATATCGTTTAATTTCAATGCTTTGTTTTGTTTAGCATCAAAGTATTACTTTACAAAAACAACGATACAGGAAACAGCGCAACGTTCTCTTTGTTTTTTTTTTCCCCTTTTTTAGTTTCATTTGCAAGTCTATGCGAATACCGTATTTTAAGCCGAACTAATCCGACTAAGTCTACGAAAATAATAAAATTCCAAAGAGAATGTTATATGCCATGTATGGTTAATGAGAAAATGCATTTCCTACACCCACTAGCAGCTATGACTGGAACGGGAAGCCCAGATGTGGACGATGACAAGCGCTTACGTAATCAGATTAAAGGAATTTATGTCACGACGGTTCATACACGATGTCATACATAATACTCACTTTTTCAGTGTATATTGGTTTTTATTGATGTAATTAGGTACCTACTGAAAACGGAAAGTATTAGATGATTTTATTTAATATTGGAGAAGTGGTATGGAGGTTCAATGTGCAGTAACAGTTTGATATTGCAGTCGACGTATCTACGTAGTCTGCGGAGCCAGTACGTGACGATTAAATATTTAAACAAATAAGGTAAATGGGATTTTTTTTCCATCACCCATCGCCTGTGACAAGGGACTATCTGTTCCATGTTTATCATGTTCTTTAAATAGGAACAACTGAAATACGTTTTCACTCCAAAAACAAATACCTTACTTGCGTGCTATAAAAGTAAAAATTGGCACCCGCATTGACTTACAACAAGCAAAACGTGCGATCGATTGACCTTGTGACCTGACAGCAATAAAACGTTTGAAGATTATGATAAAGATAGCACAACCAATTATATGGGAAACTTGAACAACCATTACAAAGCGGAATTATCGATCTAATGTTAAGTGCCATTACGGTGATAATATGTATAATCTAAGTTACTATTGTTAGGGCTTATTTAGACGGTGCTAGAAATATCGTCCAAGTTGTGGTACCTACATTGCTGTCGATGATCGATAACTTATGATACCATACTACTAGTTATAGGTACTTATATCTATAAGTACCTATAACAATACCTCAAGGTCACGCGGCTCGCGACACAATAGGCTATATAATACAATAGGCACGCGAGTACCTACTGGTATTTTTGTAGCGTTTTCGGGATTATTCGATTCTGGAACTTTCTGAGCCATATAAATAGCGGTCCTAAGGGGCCGGCAAGGCAGTTCAATTGTGGACACGGACAAGTGAAGATCGAAGCGAACTACGAAGTGACTACAGTGCGATAGTGAATTGTGAAGTGAACTAGTATAGCGACATACCGGTGATTTGTGTTTTGTATTCGTGTGAATAATTAAAGTTTTGATTGTTTATCGGTTAAATTGGTGTCAATTAATTTATCCCGAACCCCAGCTCGTAACAGTATAATACTTTTGTATCGGTAATATATTGAAAATTCACGTCTCGTTGGCCAGAGAATAAATCCTTCAGGATTTTCTATTGGAAATATTTAACTCTTATTTTATTTTATTTTCCTTAATACTCGGAACAGCCTATACTTTTTTATCTATTATATGTTTAAATCTATGTTCAATTAGCTTATAATAATGGTAACATCAAAGTATGTTCATGCAATAATTATAATAAAATTATCAAAAGTAAAAAAGTTAGTAGGTAATACATTTATGTTCCTCAAAAATCTTAGGGATACATTTTCGTAGTTTGTCTATGTCCACGCTGTCGTTAAACCTTTTAGTCTGTGGAATGCCTTCGTTGTAGTGGCAATATTACTATGGCCCCGGAAGAAAGTTTCTCAAATTGATAAGCTCCCTTGTCACGATCCTCTGTCTTAAAATAATTATAATTATTGTGAAGACGTCTGTATTTCATTAATAAGCGAATTATGTCGATATTGAAGAATTAGTTATGGTAATAAATATGCGATGACGGAGCCGAAAGAAAGTAATTTATACTAGCTAATTACCCAAACTTTATTAGGTTTTAATTTAAAACAGGCAATAAATAAAGCATTACGACCTGCATAACTAATTCATTCTCACTAGCGTGGGAATATTAACATAATGAACTTTCCATTTCACTCATTCAAAACCCAACTCGAAAAGGTTTTCGCGCAAGGTAGCTAGCTACCATTAATCAGCTGAGAATTATTATAGTTAATGTTTATTTGAAATGATCTTATCGTAAATGGTATGTTACTTAAAGTTCTAGATGGAATTTGTGTCACGGCCGTAAACGACATCGTCGGACCACAAAATTGTTGAGCTAGCATGAAAATACGAGATACTAGTTCTGGTCTTAATAAAACAGCCTATATCACTCAGGCCTGTTTTTTTTTGGGCGAAAAGTCCTCATGGATCGCCATCTTGGATCTTGCCCTATAGTCATGGCCATGAGATCCGTGAAATTGGGCCTAGTTTCCCATCACTAAAAGACTTTTCAGAATTGATTCGTTTTAGTCCAGACAAACAAAATTTCTGCAAACAAAATCACTAAGTTTACCGCTTTATTAGTATTAGTCTCATACTTCTAACCCTTTACCGACTATGTAGAAGTCGGCATTTAGTCCAACCAGTATTTTACACGAACCTAATTTTTGGGAAATACCGATATCCTGAGCATACACTGGTTGTCAGGCTTTTTGGGGCTCTGAATACTTATTTGATATGTGCTTCGTATGACAACCGGGACCTACGTCTTTCCGTAATAAAGACTACTTAATGAAAACTTACTTTTAAAACCACACAAACCGACGATTGCCTAAATTTCGCATTAGAAAGTTTACTTGAAAGCTAGACTCGAAATTAGTTGCGGTTTAAATCGACCAGCATTAGCAAAAAGTTAAAAAGTTAAAGCTAAATTTAAGAATAGTCTTGTGATTTTCCATGCTTCACACATTTGATTAATGTTGATTAATGTTATCCGACACTATATTTGGTCATAATAAGTGACTATCTGGAACCAGATCAAAGATTAAAGATTTTTTTCTATCTTTAATACCAGCAGCCTCAATAGTCTAGTTGTTGTCAGCGCCACTGCTACACTAGAGGTCTCGGGTTCGATGTCCAGATCGAGCAAAGTATTTCTGTAAAATTCTCAGTGGCAGCTAGAGTTTGGATTTGTACTATTGTTTATACTATTACTTGTTGAACATAGCGATGAACTGTGGCTATAGTTTGTCAGCTCTGCTTGACCCTTCGTGGAATCCAAGCGTATGTTTGCAATATCAATACGTTCCGCGATAAAAGTAAAATCTTTTGATGTAAATGAGTCCGACTATTACAGAGTTTATAGTTTTTGTAGCATGTCGTAACAATGTAGACCAAGCAGTGTAATTGTAGAATTAGACAATTAATTAGCTATTGACCTTGTTCTTGTTACGATCTCGCAACAGATGATTATTGTTTCATCTATTTGAATACCCACGAGGAAACCGTGTGGTGTTCTACGAGATAACATTGTAATGGGTGTTCTAACCGATGTAATAAACTTTATACGATTACCTACGTGTTTATCGTCCAAATTATTTGTGGTTTAGATTGTGTAATTGGGTATAGTGAGTATTGATTTATTCAAAATAACAGGCTTAATGAAAAATATAATTATGTATTTATAAACTTACTTACTGAAAAAAATATTCAATTCATCTAATAAAGCTAAGGTATAATAAAAGCCTTAAATGTTTTTGGTGAGGTTTGAGAGGGAATGCTTCGTCCCTTTCCTGTAAAACGAGCGTTAGTATAGTTACTTATTATGTTAGTAAGATTTTGATGAAATTTGTGTACAAGTGATATATTGAAATTTGGAGATGAGACCGCCAACGTCTGTCGGGTCATTTGATAAAATATATTTAATATTTGGTAAATAGAAATTAGATTAGTTCTCTACACGCACGTAGGTACGATGATTTCGAAATGTATAATGAGCAATATAGCTATTGATTTAAGGATTTTTAGGGCCTTTTAATATTTAAGTAACATAATTATTACGTATACTCTTCGAGTTTAAATTCGACCAACCCCTGATCTTCTGTTGTCATTTACTTCCGTGTCTAATAAATAGAAGCTTATTCAAAGACTTTTTAACTAAGTTGATTGCCAAACAATCAACATTTTGTTAAGAGAAAAACAATTTATCATCTCTTATTTTCATAATAACCGCTGTGAACTGCGAACGAGGTCAAATAACACAACATCAACAATGTACTGACCGAACACTTTACAAGTTACGTTAATTAATGTTTTAAGCAACCCCACGCCGCGAAGGGCTGACTTCACCAAAGAGAAGTTGATTACAACTTTCGGAAAACATGAATTAAAGTTAACTTTAGCTTTCATAATTACAAAACCGATTTCAAAAGGACTTTTTGCGTAACCTAATCAGAAGCACAGAATATTTTATTTAAAATAATAGGATCATGTAGAAAAAGGGCACAGTTTTAAATCTTGAGTGGATAGTCGCATAAAATATTTATTAAACTATGGCCCATACGAATTATAATCAAAAACATAAGTACTGTATAAAGTCCGGTACTTAAAAAGTTCAAAATTAAAACAACAGAGTGCTATTATAACTATGTATTACGTAGATTGCATGTCTCTTTAGCACATGTGTGAGGTGAATAAACTTTACTGTAAGCGTCCCCTGAAGCTCGTTCAGTTGATGTAAACATCACTTGTTTGAGCACAACTAGCCAGGGCTGTCCCTTCCTTTGTCACAGCAACTATTTTAAGAATAAACACTTTTAACACAACATACCATAATGTATGAATATCAACTTTGAAATATGAGCTAAGATTTAGCAACCCTGCATGATTAATGCGCAAATCCCTTCAATTTGATTTATGTGACTAATTGGCGCCGCGTCCACTTTCGTATTGAGAACCGTAATCAGTCATCATCGATTTATGATCATTGTTGAATTGTTTATCGATGTTATGATCACTTAGACGCCTTATTAGTCTTTTAGATTTAAATCGAATCAAAAAAAATCGTATTTGACTAAAGCTGTGTATTAATATACTTTTCAGAAGTACCTAACCGATCTACGAGAGAAGTCGCGTTGTTCCAAAAAAAAAGAAGAGAACAAGAAATATTATAACTAAAGATGCGTACCTACTTACTAACGATTTTTTTTAATAAGAACATTATATCTAGCACATCTGGTTAAAACAAATTAGTCAGTTATCATGTACACCCAAAATTAAACAGAAGCTTTAAGAATTATACCTTACTTACTACTTATTAAAGGTAAGTGCACTTTCAAAGAGAAAAGAATGTAAAAACATAATAATTTAAAAATACTTTCTTTGTTTCGATAAAGAAGTTTCGCTAATACGTAAACGACATCGAAATTGAGATGCGAATTTCATCTCGTCAATTCTAAAGCGGATCTATTGTCCGTCAACCATATTGGCGTGTATCACGGCTCAAAAGGCCCGCTGTGTAGATGACAGGCAGGCAGCGATTCCGGTCACTTCATTAACTGCAGTTTGCCGATGACCTGCCGACGTGGCGAGAATACCAGCTAATTACCATAGACAAACTCTTTGTGTTGCAAACGAGATTCTAATCGTCCGACCAATCGGCGGATGACAACGATCTGTCATTACAATTTCACAGTGACAATGGTGAATGTGTGAAATAGGGGTGGGAAAAGGAAGTGCATAAACTTCCTTCTTGTTATGTAGGATTCACGTTCATTATTTATAAAGATAGGTACTCAATTATGTGAAAGTATGCGGCAAAAGCAAAATACATTAGGTACAATAATTATAAACTCAAGTTATGGGAAAAATAATACTTATTATTAACATTTCTGTCACATATTATATACCGTGACAGAAATGCACCTGCCAATTTTTCCCCTAGTTAGTGACCATTAATATTAATGAATAACGTTGCAAACTTTATTCGAGAATCGTTCGTAAATTTATATTTATTTCTTACAATTTGACATTACTTACATATATTTAAAAACAGTATATCTCAATAGAACAGAATAGAAATAGAATCATTTATTTGTTGCAATATATTTGGATTAATATACCTAATACTATTACTACATAAATTAATATAAAAATCAAGGGAATGCTGACACAATCCCTCATTGAATTACTAAACATTACTGCGTCTAAATACGAATGATTGTTTGTTTTCAATAAGACCAGCCAGTTTATGCGATAATGCTGACTCCTTGATCTCTGCATCAGAAATTGGCAACAAGTATATTTCTACAGGCACAAAGCTTGGGTTGCCTGATACTGTTAGGAACGCCCAGGGAATGCATAATATTGATTTCTTTATAACGACAATTATGTACCGGCGACATCCGGGATGAAGGGGACACTGCGCTGTTTACATTCAAATGAGCCTGCCAGGAAAGTGTAATATCATTAGAGGGACAATTATAAAGGCCCCTACATAACTAAGAAATTGGGGAAATATTGATTTCTGACACGCGAATATTAGATATTGAAATAAAACATCTATAAACGCGTTATATTGATATATGAATCCTGACGTTTCGGGCCCTTTACAGCGTCCCTGGTCTCGTGTAAACAATGAGACTGATCCTATAAAGGGTTAGAAACGTCGGAATTAATATAAGTAATATCTTAACCATTTTCTGTCTTTTCTTTAAACTAACAGACCATAATGTATCTTGACATGACTTTCATATCTCGATTAAAAATACAGGACTAAATCGAATAACCGCGATCGAATCTGTTGCTAAGAGCCCATGTTTACATATTCAATATATCTACATGTATTATTATGATACTATAAAACAAAATCGTTTCCCGCTGTCTGTTCCTCTGTACGCCGATATCTTTTAAACTACACAACGGATTTTGATGCGATTTACACTGTCATTTAGATAATTCCTTCCTGAAGGTGTATATGTATAAAACATGCGTATTATTAGTACATTGCACCCGTGCGAAGCCGAGGCGTGTCGCTAGTTTATTATAGAATAAACTAGCGTAGTGGGTAGTGTAGGTATAGACACACACTACCTACAGACCTACACTACCCACATAGCAGCAGGGACCGAAAACCTTTATAAATTACGGTACTTACAGGTATCGAAGAATTTAGGTTACCTAAACGTCTAAAGGTAACTGGTACCTGGGAAAAACATGTTACCTCTATTTAGGTTACCCTTTTAATAAAGGTTACCTAAAAATGACCTTGGTTGAAAAAGTATAAATCTGTAGGTAACGCAGCTTGTCGACACACACAGGCGTGCGAGCCCTTTTACTAAATGCCGACGGCACGTGTAAGATAGACGTAATTTCTATTTCGGTTACCGGTATTGATAACGGTTGTGTATTAAATTTAGGAATTTATGTAACCTTTAAAATTACCTGTAAAAAAATATAACTTGTAGGTAACCGAAAAAATACCGGTCTCGATCCGTGCGTAGCTGTAGATACCTGCATAGGTTGGGTACAAGACTACAAGTTACGCGGTCATGGAACAACTGTCGCTGTACCCGATACGAATACTAATTGGTTTAACGTGAATAGTTAAGCGTAATCACCTATAAAGTATGGGCCGATATTTGTAAGCGCTTAATCGGCTTTTGGAGTTTTGAAGGTATAAGGACTCTTTATAAATTCATAAATGCTAGGCAGAAATAAAACACCTAAAACGTTAAATTTTACAAGGTGACTACCGTTTTCTACTTCTTGTCCTGTTCTCAACGAATCAAGATCTTGGAAGGATTCATAAAGCAAATCAAAACGAGTTTAAATAAAATTATATAGAATGTGTTAGAACTGATTGGCATAGATCCATAGAGGTTGTGTTAGGCGTTTTAAGGCTCCAAGTACCAACCTATCAATTACGAAAGATTACATTAATTATAATCCCGATTACTTTCAAATACTTCAAGAAAGATTGAAACGAAACAGGTATTAATAGTAATTTTTATAATATTTTATTTATAACTTGGTTTTTTGTAGATAAATTTACAAAAGCGAAAATCTATCCTAAAATAGCTAAGTTAAGTGAGGGCGATAGTAACCTTATTACGTCACCCTTCACGGCCCCCTTTTTCTACAGAAATTATTACAAGTTGAACTGAGACCGTTGATGTTGAAAAAGGGGGAAAATCCTGGAGTTGACACGATAGCGAAACGTGCTGTTACATATTTGCAGGGCGTGGAATTTTAGGTAGGGCAAGTGATGATTCATTATAACAATTATGTTTTACATATTAGAAAAAATACCGCATGATAACTAAACTTCGCTGATCAAACGATCTGCAAGGTTAAACTGCTCTAGCCGTGGTCAGTCTGTGGATGGGTGACCATTCTTAATCGAGACCTCTCCTACCTTAGAGAGCACGTAAAGCCGTGTCGGGCCGGTTGTCATACGAACAACTGTGACAGTCGTCAGTGGTAATCAGAAACCTAAAAAGCCTAACAATCAGTCTATGAGTCTATCTCTAGTCTATGGTATTACCCAGAAAATTGGGTAGCGGAGGTGCGGCAGGCGCTTCGTGTAAAATAGTGATAGTCAGCCGCATCTTGTTAGACTGGAAGCCGACCCCAAACTAATTGGGAAAAGGGTGGAGGATAAGGATGATGATGAGTGAATTGAAGTTCCATCAGTAAAATAAATGATAAACTATTACGGTATCGTAATCGTATCGTGTTTTTGGCCGTCATTAGTAATAATCACGAAGGATCAATTCACAAACTGAATGTGACTGTGAAACCTAAGCAAATATTACCATCGACACTGGATTCAATGACTCAAAGCTAACAAACTTGCGTAAAATAATGAAGGTGTCTAAAATCATAGGTATGTATCGTATCGCTTTAGTGAAATCATTAATACTTAGGTGTTGTTAACTGCTGCAAAACACGTCAAAAATATTCTCAAAGAAATGGTTGTTCACATTGACTATGGAACGTTAAGCAAACTTCGCACGACCACATCGTTTTGCGACTAACATGCAGTTGATAGAGATGCGTGAATATATTACAGCACACAAGACAGACATATCGATTAAACGTTCACCTCGGTGACGATCCGTAGTAGTTAGATATGCTAATCCTGAACGGATTGTCTAGAAAATAAAGCATACTATCGATGCTATTTCAATTGTTTAAGATTTTTGTTCACCAAGAATATAAATTCTAAGCGCGCTATAGAACATGCTAGAATGAAAACAGAATTGTCTTTATAAACGTAACGTATCTATGAAAAAATATTATCAGTATGTTTTAAAAGTCGTACACGGAAAAATAGATCTACTTTTACCTAGTCTGACTCTCAAAGTATGACATAAAAGTAGTCAAAGGAACGTTCCTAAATCAATACAGAATCATTTCCTTAAAAGACTGGCAAGGACTGCTAGTTTATTTAATATCATCCCAAAGGTATTTTCAGAAAAGGCATTTTTGATTAGGGCTCCAAAAGTATATTCCCAATAGCATATTAACCTAAATAGCTAACATCCAAAGAAGAGAAGAATCTATATAGGTAACCTTCGATAACCATAAAAGCTAGGTCTAAACAAGTATATGAGGACCTGGGTCGAGAGTGGTTTAAACATTCATGGTAGCGACCTGTTCGAGACATACGAGACTTAAAAGTACTCGTAAGGTAGTACGAACAGATCTGAAAGTACCCACAGAAGTAATCTACTTAGTACTGAATAGAAATTCGAAGAAAATTGTTTTCGTATTGAAACGAATTCAATTTAAACAGTTCAATGAACGCATTCAGGATTTCTTCGTGTTCTATTATTTTGAACATGATGATAATAATCAATAGAACCGAATATAATTATATCCTTAATAGTACTGTACTGTTGGTTGGTAAACATCAATTGAAGCAGTGTAATTCTTTTCGCCTTACGTCCAATTGAAAGTAATTAGATCGTGTCTCAGACCTAACAATGTGGCACATTCTCTTGCTAAAATCGATTCAAATCGTACATAAAAACCGAATTTCAGAATCGTTAAAGCTGATACTCGATTTGAAACTATCCTTGTTTTATGACTCCTCAAGAGAAGCACAGCGGCCAGTGAGGTATTCGAGACATCAGATTACTCGAATGGAATATCAATTTACATCAAACGAGAACCGAATGCTCAGTTTGGGTCGGGTTACTTTCTCGAATTTGGGGCTGCATTTTTAACGCCCAGTTAGGCGACTGCCGATAGAACTGAAAGTACCTACAGAAATGCGGGAAATGGAATGGTCAACGCCGAGGTGCCGCGTTATTTCTGAATATTTTTTCGATCGGAATTCCTATTCTAAAAAGATAACTTTTCTTGCTTCGCCTGTCAATATTAGAATGAATTCGACTTGAAGTTTTGATTACGGTCTGGTGTCATTGTCACTCTCGAACTTATAAAATAAAATTAACGGGTCCTCTCAGTTTCTGATGTAATGGAACCGGTTTGTATCAGCTTAATAAAAAGACGACATTATTGAGTACGGTACTGTATTTTTTATAAATAAAATACCAAGAACATTAAATTTGTTGCTAACTGTTAAGTCTGAATCGTATAACAAAAAATTTGGGCTATTCTATTCTATCTTATTATATTCTATCACGTCGGTGTGACCTTAAGATAATGGTTTATGAGCTATACCTGAATAATGATGAACCAGTTAGTAACATGATAGCAACTTTGAATGTTAAAGACGTTGCCTAGGATGCCCGTAGTGACCGTCCAGGTCACTGATTATAATTTGATAAATCATCACTCGTAGTGACAAAATTTTCGATTTAAAATTTTGTTTTTACTTGTATTCAAGCAATTAAAGTATTGAAGCAATGTTGTCTTATTTATTCAAGAATGCATCTACACTCCAATGTCAATATTAAATAAAAAGTGCACCAGCACAAAAATACGTTAGCAACTTACATCAACAAGACACCACCAACACACAGGAACCATTCCACACTGTTGGATCACTTCAGCAATCCTACCACACTTGCTTATCTAACGGCACGCACACATAACCTGAAACAATGGAAAAAATGCATTAAACAATTGAACAACACGTGGCGACACGCATTCCAGGTGTAGAAGTAGATATTGATGGTGAAGTGTTACGTGTTGGAGATAGTAAACTTATAACAGAATTTTGAATTTCCGAATTTCAAAGGAATGACGATTGTGAACTAGTATCTATGAAGGGCTTTAAAAACTTTTTTTTATACCACTGAGAACGAAACTTGTGCAAAGTTTGATCAATATATATATTTTTTAACCAAGAAGGTAATGATTTAAATAATATTTGGAAGCCGGTCACATATTTCACATAAAAACACCATAAAACTCATGAAAGGTACGCTCGTATCCAAGAAACCTATGCTTTTGCGATAGTAAAAAATAATCTAATCAAGAATTATAACTAATACAAAGGACTGTTTGGTACAAAGACTTAGTAGGTAATAAAATTAACCTAAATGAAATTATCATGAATAAACAAGCCCGATTGAAATTTATAGAATTGATTGAACAGAAATTAATGTGCAAATTACTTAATCATTCTAAGGAACTAATCTTACCAATTCAATATCATCTTTAATAAACAGCGATCAATACTTATTTGAAAAGCAATTACGGCTTTCATCTGATTTTTTATTAAACATCAAGGAATCTTGTTTCCAAGAAGGATCGATCAGGAATGAGGAAAGGCGAAATATTACTAAGAAAAAGATATTTAAATAATCCATAGATTGGCAATTAGAATAAAAATCTTGGAACATGAATCAGCCACTTGTAATTGATTTGATATTTTAAACGTTTCAAAACTGCATAAAATAGTTTAGTTAGAGGGTTAAATGACATTTATTTTAAAAGAATGTATTATCCGTAAATTTCAATGGGCGAGTTCCAACGAGCAAAGCAATTGATTTTTATCGTGATCGTGATCAAAATAAGAATACACGTCTAAATCTATCAAGAAACTGAACAAGTTGCAAAGAGTTAAAACTATTTTGTATTTTAATGTAAGAAGCAATTGGGAATTGAATACAACCTGCTGATGGCAACTAAATTAGATATTAATAGAGATATTTTTACCATTCAATTTAATTTCTTTATCTGCCTGACTCCATCTGACAAAGATATTTTGGCTTTATCGATAACGTTCGCGTTTCTCAAGGTTCGAGGCTTTGAGGTTTCAACAGGCGTTTATACGCCAATCAGTTTTTGGAATTTAAATAACAGAGAATGTTACGCGTTGAATTTGTGTTACCTGCCGATTACAATTTATACAAAATTGTAATGCATATTTGATTGCCCCGTGGGTGTTGTAAAAGGCGATTATATCAGCTTGGTGGGTAGCAGTATACACCTGCGCAATTTCAGATATATTTGAATGAATGAGAACATAATCCGCATTATCATGGTCACCATCTTTATTACAATAAAACAGATAATGATACGCCTCGAGAAGCTGAACCAAGCAATTGTTTGTCTATTATATCTGCTAATTGATCCTTAATGAGTTAACCACAACCAGTTATTGCTAACGCAACATAGGTAATGGGATTTACAATGTGTCGTTCGATTAATAAATTGGCGAGATTTTTTTTGTTACCCTATTCCTCCTTCCTACGAGCCCTTTGGGATTCCGACTACTACCAACGATTATCATAGGTGTTCTTATGACAACCGAAACCAACAGCATTACGTGCTCTAAGATGCACCTTTTTATTTTTTACTCTACAATATCAAAATACCACGCGTTTAAGTTACTACAAGCGACATCTTCTCATGACGTTTAAATTTTTCTTAAGAAAACCATCTAGTAAAAATAACATCAGCAGGGAGTAAGGGTATACTTTCAACAGTTGTGATTACGTTTAGATGACGGCGAAGAACCATTGGTTCTGTTTAACGTTTACTTTCACTTCGACGGTGCCTGGGGCAGCCGTACCTACATCGATCACTTTGATAGCTTTATGTTTGATTCATCTCTCAAAAAATTCATCTTCCAGTTTACATAGAGTAAAAATTATTCTTATGGCCACTTTCCAATCTGATTTGGAATTAAAATGATCATTATTAATTATAGCAAGATCTGTATTCGTTTCTATAACAACAAGATTATCGAAATTTCGCTAAACCTTTTTTTGCTGATTGGTCTCCCAAGCGAAAATAGATTTTGTATTCAATACGCAAATGATATTCGACCTTAGGTTGATAAATCCGTTTTTTAGTCCAGTTTTCCAATATGGTTTAGAATAAAAAACTAATAGAGAATTAGAAATAGATTTTTTAAGTAGTTTTTTAAGAGAGCTGAATTGGTCATGTTGAGAGAATGTAAGAAAGGCGACTAACAAAAGGGATTTATATGACGAGTCAGTGGAAGCGCCGAAACCGGAAATGCCCTAAAAAGACGTACACCGACCTTATTGGTGAGATTCTTCAAAAAGGTCAGGTTAGTACTCGCAACCAGCGCGTGTATAACAAGGTTTATGAATATGGACGTAAAAGAAGTATGCAATCGTAGCAAGTGGCTTTCTTTAGTTTCTGCGTACCCTTACGGAAAAAAAGCGTGTGTGTTGTTTTTAATCAAATTCTTATCACCTTTACATAATTTAACCTCCTATCAACAATATCTGAGTAATCATTAATCTAATAATCATTAAATGTGTTATTTGTTAATAAAAATAAATCGTTCACCTTGTCAAGGTCGATACAAATTCCTAATTATCTTCACACGTGGTATGCCACTTGTCACTTCAATGATTATTATTGAAACCGTAAGACATTCAGTGGTTTGTTCAACAATGGAGTAAATTACAATTGGAACCTTGTATAATGTCGTTCCGCATGCCATAAGATAATAACAAATGACAATGGCACGCGTTTATAAAATCGCGTGTTGCTATGCGATTGTGAGTATTCAAATTATCGACTGGAGAAAAAGTGCAAGCGCTACTATAGTGTAGCCCACCATTTTATACTATGTTGCGAGATACTTCTAGGATCTTCTAGGAATCATCTAGGATCGACAAAATATGTCGGACTCGTACAACTAAAAACAGCACGTTCGTTGCCTTGCGATTGCGACTGTGGGACTCATAATCAGATTAGCCACAACCTCGACAGAGTAAGTCAATATTATAAATTCGAAAGTAACGTTAGTTACGTTTTCTCGCCTAAACAACTGAACCAATTTTGATATAAAAATATAGATTAGAACTTGGAGAAGTACACAGGCTACCTTTTGTCTAAAAAAGGTTCTTCGGGATACGATTGAAACCGTTAGCAACACCTAGATATTTTACAAAGTGTTTGCGTATTAATGTTAATACAATTGCAACGTCGTAAGGTGTCTTTCCGCATACCATAAGGCAATAACACATGACGACGGCACGAAGCGTTTATAAAAAGCACGTTACTATGTGATTGCCAGTATTCAAATCTACAGACAATAAGTGCTTAGACTATAGTAGCGTATTATTGAAAACTTCGTCAATGCACACTTAATTATTCAATAAAACTGTAGAAAATGGACAGGGAAAACAATGAATATGAACTTTGTATTTAAACGGTCTCGGTGAATCAGCTGATTACTGAATTAAATGCAATAAACAACGAAAACTGCATGAAGGGAATTACAGACAAAAGACTTGTAATCAAACTAAAACATATTAAGTATATGTATACATACCTACATCGGAAGTGCAAATCATCCTTGTGCAGGGAACAAATGGAACAATATGGAATCATGACACACAATTCCAGACGTATGTACAGACGTCAATCGTCAAGCTATTGAACATGAACCTTATAGATTTGTATTAAAGCTGAAAATCTATCAAATAAATTTGACAGATTGGGGTAGCTTGATGTTCTGGCCTCTGTACTTAGTACCTTTGGCCACAAATTTTTTTTAGATACAGATACAGACAGGGTATGTCGGACTCATACCGATTAAAAACCGCTCCTTCACTTGCTCTATTGTCATGGCCATGGAATCCGTGAAATTCGCCCCGACCATGTCAGAACTTGGTCACTACTAGCTGCCCTATCAAATAGATTTCATGTCATTACTATTGAGACATCTTTTTTTAATAATAGGAACATTTAAAGAGCTTGCTTGGCTAAGGAGGTTCGATCTCCTTATGGAATAAATATTTATGTGGCCTACATGCCTGTGTCTGTAAACGCTGCCACAATACAGAAGAAAAATCTTTAAAAAACAAGTAAAGCTTCGCTAAAACATGATTATGATAAATTCTGCTCTAAAAATACTAGCAGAACGTTTGAAATTCAACCACAGGTGTGAAACGAATCAATATTTTTGTACGCTTTATTCATAGCGTGTATTCGCCCATTTAAGGGGAAGGCGATACCCTGCCTAAATATAGAACTTTCCCACGTGTCGTGTCACACAATGTCAATGGCCTTAATACAAGTTCTAGCTAAGTACCTATTCTATCACGTCGAGTAAGGTTAAATAAAATAATTTAAGTAGGTATGTAATATTAGGCTGACGATCTTTATAAAACAGTTTTTTTACGAGTTAGTTTAATAATGATGTAGGTACATAATAAATATACTTTATAAATGGTTACTGCCGTTACTGGTGTATCTTTAATCGTCTATCTAAGAAGTCTTCCAAACGATTTGATACACATCAACCCAAAAACAGATTTAGGTACCTAGAATCGGTGCATAAACGGGCCTCGTGGCTATGCTATTATACTGATCAACCGATCTGAAGTTAAGCTGTGCTAGCCGCGGTCAGTGTGTGGATGGGTGACCATTCTTTCTTAACCTATTGAGACCCTAAAGAGAGCACGTAAAGTCGTCGGTCCCAGTTGTCATGCGAATACCAATGACAATCATTAGTTGTAGTCAAAAACTTTGGGTTTTTGACTACCAAGCCTGACAACCAGTCTATCCTCAGGATATCGGTATTGCCCAGATATTGAGTTGGGAAGGCAGTCGCTTCGTGTAAAATACTGATATTCAGTCGCATCTGGTAAGACTGGAAGCCGACTCCACACAAACACACAGTTGGGAAAAGGCTCGAATAAATCGATTCATAAACAACTAAGTTATCCAAACATACATCAAAAAAAAAACCGACACGTCAGTAACCTCCTTTTTTAAAGGTTGGACGGAAAACGCAGTGGCTGAGCGAAAGGTTGCTGCACCACGATTAAGATTCTTCCAAGCATTCCCGCACGGAACAATATTTGTTTTGTATTGCCTACATATACATAGATATTATGTGTTGGTATCAATGAGAATTTGTATACCATCACGCCTGTATTCCCCGAAGGATTAAGCAGAGATATACTACGTAATTCACAACCAAAGTTCGCCGGTATTCTCATTTAAAAGTGCGGAGAACCAATTGCCATTATCAGTCCCAGCTCCTACTTTTATAGGAAAACCCAATAACACTATGCTCGTTAGTCTAGTGATCTTAAGCACGACTGCTATGCTAGAAGTTCTGGGTTCGGTTCTCAGATCGAATAGTGTATTAGTTTCTTTTTATGAAATTCTTTTCTATGAAATTCTCAGTAGCAGTTTGGAGTTTGAATTTGTGCCCGGTGAGAATAAAAAAAATTCTAGCGCAACATTTTTCTTAACAAAAAGTTTATCATTCCTAACATTTCGCTCTGACAAGCTAGAAATTTTATCATAAATCACATTGGTTCAAAATTGCATTATGTCCAAGTCAGTGGACTGTAAAATTGAAACCTTTTCAAGTATCTGGTCACGTAGTAGTGGTTTATAACTTATCTGTGACAAAGTCTTATATTTTTCTATCGTGGTCTTGAATAAACAATCTGGACAAGCTGTGCGATCGCAGTTGTATTTTTATTAAATTTAGAATTTGAAAACAATGGTGCTGCGAAGTAAACTGGGATAGTTTCGAATATTCTTCTTTGCCTAAAATGGCCGGTTCCTATGTCCAAATAGCAGTTTTTTACAACAAAACTGCACCTTAACCCGTCAAGTGACCAATTGCAGATAGAATGCAAATTCGGTTTTTTGTGACGAATTGCTGAACTATATAGAACCTACGCAGGTAAATCACCTCACAACACAAATCACTGGATAAGAGTATATTTTAAGTTTCATATAAGGTATATATCTCAAGCTGATAATAAGTAATATGTACATGGAATATGCCATTTTAGAACAAAATCAAAGCAAAACATTCTATCAGATGCAAATGTGTCTACATACTCGTAGTTTGATACCTAATGAGCTGTGTCCACTGTGTTCTTGGAATAATAAGTAGCTTACTGTATCTACACATTGTCAAAGACTGCAAAAAAGAATCTTTGCAATGACTTCATACACTCGTATGTCAAGCAAACATTACGAAATGAGTTTTTATATTGTATAAAAACTATCCAAAACAATTACACACCTGATATAAAAAAATACTAAATCCCATAGACCAAAAAACTTCACTTTTCGCACAGACAGGCCACAAAATCTAATACACAAAATCAGGACACCAAATCACTGAACACTTCACAAAAATCTGACATTCCTATGAGTATTCATTACCCCCTCTCCACGCCGCAATGGTCTATGAACGCGGTAATCTGCGCGAGAGCACGCAAGCTTCCGTCCGTAACGCACACCCACCACAAATGGACTGAGCAATGTACGGGCGACCGAGGTAGCGGCAATTGAAATGTTGCAGTCTTTCCCGAAAGTAGAATTATATTGAAGTAGCGACTCGCCCCCGCTTCGCACGGGTGCAATGTACAAAAAAATACATGTTTTATTCATATAAACCTTCCTCTTCAATCACTCTATCTATTAAAAAAAACCGCATCAAAATCCGTTGCGTAGTTTTAAAGATTTAAGCATACATAGGGATATAGGGACAGAGAAAGCGACTTTGTTTTATACTATGTAGTGATGGTGTGACGTGATCGGAGGTGCGGATTATTTTAACTTTTGGTATAGATATTATTTCGTTCTAGGACAATGTTGAACTCTTTACGACTATCGATCAATTTACTTACAACATCATCATGAGTGGGAAGCTGCTCGGAACTTGATAGATTTATTCGATTAAGTTCCGAGTCAAGTATTCATTCATGAGAGAATGTCGAACTGCACAGCAAATCCTTTTTCGTCAAGCCGAGAGCTTAAAATGGCGTAGTGGTGCAGTGAATTTCCAATATTTAAAATTATGAATACTAGTTCTTACAGTTCTAGGTATATGAAAGATAAAATATCAATTGTGACTCGGACTCGGAACATTGCGTTAAAAATGTCTCATGATTGTCATTACATCATATGAAAAGAAACTATATTATTGACGATAAATTACCAACATCTGGTTAAATTTAAGGACGTCAGGGCTTCGTGAACATTATTGTATATCTGACTATTGTATTATATGTTCATGTACTGCTATGGTATAATCGCTTGTTACTTGGAACGGATTCCACGTATCAGTTGCCATCCGCCGCAGTCATGCCGTCGCGCATGAGTAACGAGGTCCTGCCACAACATAAAATTATATAGAAGTGCGAACTATAGCAGACTTTATTAATATCTAACTCTCTTCAGGGTGTGACAACGCCCGAGACCTGCATAGCCACTGTAAGCCATGATGAATGTGTCAACTGTCAATATCTCAAGAAAAGAGTAGATCTCAATGTTACAGAACATCATAAAGACAACTAAAAACATCAGAAACTCAGGTATACCTGTGAATATAAATACTAATAAATACCATTGCAATCGCAGTACCTATTGGTATTTCGGTATATCTATCTGTTATGTGGTCCTGCGCACACGCACGACACAGAACTAACAATGATATGCTCATCGCGTCCAGATTTAGAAGATGGTTTCACGGATAAGCCTACACTGGTATTACTACCATTTAGATTCCTTAGTTACTAGGAATATAGTATGTGAAGGTTTTGAGGATCTCAAATATAACTGCTACTGAAGGCATTGCTTAGTTAGAAGACATCGCTTCTATTTGTGTCAAAGGATTACACTGGATATCGTTCCATCTATTCTCCCCCCTACTTTAATTAATTGTAGTAATTAAAAGCTGTTATTTCATTGGACGAAATGATGAAGAGATGGATTATTAAATCCATCTCCATAAACAAATATGGATGGATAGAATTGGTTCTGGTATTTTTGCAACATTTGAAGACATATCAATGATCCAGAACTAGACCATTATTTAATACTATCGCAATTATTTTCTCAAATGTGAGCATAATGGACGACTAAGGTTTATGATTTACGAAAAAGGTTTTTTTTACTGGAATAGGTACTATGTTAAAGTTAGCATAGTAATTTTTATCTTAGTCTATGGTTAAGCAAAGTGGTTCCAATCTGTTGGTTGATACTCTGACCATAGTCAAGCACAATAAAATAATCTTGCATTTTGGACTAAATATCATTTTAAACTCTGGTAATATCTGGTTTGAATATGTGGCTTCAATTCTAATCTAAATCGATTTAGTTGAACTCTTCTCAAAGTTGTCATGTAGAGATTCCGAATTTTAGCGGTTTTCGATTATTGTTATCGCCTAGGTTTCCGACGGGATGAGATTATTCGCTATTATTGAAACGTCAATATAGGAAGAGACGACAAGAATCCCGAACTTTGATATTCACAACTTACAGAAATTGGATATCAGAAATAGATTTGAAACTTTCAATCTTATTTCTATTTCAATATTGAAATAAAATGAAAATATCCAATGTTTTTGATATAAAAGTGTTGAGAATACGTAATTTCTTATCTTTCAGAGCAGTTTGTGCTTCTGACCCTAATCAACCATTATTTTGGCCAAATCCTGATTAAGATTGCAAAGTAATAGAGACATGATTCCATTATGTTAATTCTTATTTTCCTCTTTCTTTTAGTGAAAATAATCTTAACACTACGGAAAGTCAGAAGAAGCCTCGTGGTTTTGTCGTGAACCCAAAGGTCATCATAAATGGTAAAGTTAGACGACATTGACCCTTAAAGGTCACAGTCATGGTCGCCGTTTCAATGTCCGAAGCACTGACGGTTTCCAAGTTAATTACATAAAAGGTTTTATGTGAATATTGTAGCTCACAAATACAATTGTCAACCGAAGGCTTAACCAGTACCTATATCATTTGAAGTCAAAAGGATACTGGTAATAAGGCCACTACGAAAATCGGCTTTCGAAGATTCGGATCGAAACGCAACATGCACGTAAATTTTTCGATTTTACTATCAGGGCAATGCCAAACAAGCATACGGGCCGCCCGATGGTAAGCGTCAACTGCAGCCTATACACGCCAGTAACACCAGTGGTATCACTCGCGCGTTGTCATCTTGATGTATCTTATGTCCAGTAATTTCACTGGCTATATTGCCCTTCAAACCGGAACACAATAATGTTAGTACATTATTGTTTAACGGCAGAATATTTGGCGGAGGTACCACCCCAGATGAACTGATGAACACTACCAACATAACACTTTAAAAAAACATAATAGATACTTCGATGTATGGTCAAAGCAAGTAAAAACGCGAATATCGAATGTAGGCGTCGTGTCCAAAGCACTTTCGTGACAGGAAAACGTACGATCCGACAGTCGACACTTGTATTTTGATTTTTACAGTAGGCGCCACGCAAATAGATTTATCATTTTATAAATTGATATGTCTTAGGAGGGAGAAGGAAGCCATATCAACAATAATGTTAAGAAGTTTGAAATACCGCGTAATTTATAGTACACCCTGCTATAAACTTCCCAGTATAGGCTGACCTGTTATTGTAGGGAATGCCAACACAAACCGGGGTCAGTTTATAGTGGATGTTATAGCTTGTTATGTAGCTATGAGTACTGGGTAGTTATGATTTATAAACAGCGGTATTTACATTAAAATTATAAAAATAACAAATATTGAGACCAAACAGCAAGACAAGGAAGAAAAATTAAACTACTCGAGATGATTAAAACATCAAGATTTCAAATATTTAGAAAAATTTACACTCCGTAGAATAATGTACAAGGTTCAAAACATCTTATCTAAACGCTAACAAGGAACTGATAAAATGAAGTGCCTAAAACAGTTTGAGAGTCGCCACAGTGGTGATGTAAGTACGTTATCTCTAACGGCAGCCGTAATTAATTTTAATTACTTAACGTGTTATAGGACATGACACTCCTCTCCGATATGATGCATTGGTTCTTATTTATTCGATATATCGACTTCTCAATTTGTGTTAAAGAATAAATATTCAGATACTTCGATGAGAAAATGGAAGAGCACTTTGTAAATATTGTAGCCCAGTGGAGAATTTTAGAAATCGGTATTTTTGAAAAGTTGTTAATTAATCATTAATAACAACAATAAACGCTGTGTCTTCAAAGAATAAATTTTAGAGACAATATAGTTCACTCAATAAACATTAATTATTGTGCCAATACGTTCAAGCTGCGAAACAAATACTAAATAAGGTGTGTAAATACTCCGAAATCTCTAATTAAAATCTGTTGGTCGGTCCTAATATGTCAAGATTCGTCCAAATAAAAGAAAACTATGTCAAGAAGCACTTGCACGATTTTAGGGAGGTTTAATTAATTATTTTAACGACTTCCGATTCAAATTATTTTATACAGCAGCGTGGAACATGACGTCAGGATCGGCGATCTATTTTGAGGAACGATTAAGGATGTGACGGAAGAATGTAATGATTTCTTGTGTCATCTTCAAAGAGCTTTGGAACCAGTTTAATGAACTACTCCATGACAAGTATTATCGAGAAATAGCAGTAGATTATTTCCGTTCATTCATCTAACAATAATATAGATAGAATTTGTACCTTCCAAACAGTTATATATGACATCAATAGCTGTTCGATATAGCTGTTCATTTGAATTCTAACAGTTTAGCTGCGTTTAAAGTTCAGCAGAACGACGCTGACTGCGACTTCCTACAAGTCCCTTTCAGTTTCTCTCAATGGGGAAAGGCCAGAGGTCACAAACCATTAGAGTTGATAATATGTAGTTGAAAGACAAAACACTAAGTAGATTAGCACGAGCCCATTGCCATTAAATAATAGTTCTAACAAAGGAAAACCGGTAAAATGGTAGGACGAAACGCCCTGAACCGAACTTATGTGCCTCGCTGGGAACATTTTTATAGTTTAGGTGATTTTGGACACAGAAATGAAAATTAACTTCAAAAAAGAAACCCGCCAATATCGTTCCAATATTTACTTTAACTTTCGCGCAGTCAAACCAAACTTTCAAATAATAATAACATCCGAGCTTCAACGACCGCGCTTCCAGTGAACACAAAATAATTGCAAAACGTGTTATGCCCCCTTCTTAGCAACGCTATTCTCATGACGCAATAGTACCTCGAGCACATGTTTCTCAAGCAAATTGAACAGTTCGGCGGTCACATGTGATCGTCTGGCTAATTGGCGTCAATTCTCACTTCATTGACCCTGGGTGAGGGACGCGTAGTACCGAATGTCGAATGTTGCCGATTCGGTAGCCCGACAGTGATAAACGTCACGCCAGTGATGTTGGTTGGTAGACACATGAAGCTTATAAAGTTACACTATAAAAATCACCACTAATACGACGGAATACGGACGATCCAAACCGCAAACTCTATTTTTGTTAGGAGTTTAGGCGCGTAGTCGAAGCCATCCTGCTGTTATTTGATATGGGAATATGTCCTCAATATAATACAGGTCTCCATTTTCGTATTGGGTCAAGGAGTACTGGGATTATATTGCGCTTCAAACTGAGTGTTGTATTGAATATTGGTTTGGAAGTCGGTACAGAACGGAGAGCACGTAGGTAATAGCAATATCGCATTCATAGGTACTTTATGAAATACACCTACACGTAAATCTGCATTTCAATGTGGCGGCAATATTGTAACGGTATTTTTGAATATCGAACCCGGTTTTTCTAAGAAATGACAAAGATAACGTTAAATACAATACCTATTTATTGAAGTTTTTTCTAACTGATAACATCGATCCCACATCGCGGTCGGTAGGTATTATTTTTTGTGCGTTATTTTAAAGAATCCTATTCAATCCGAAAATTATATCGATAAATTACAAACGATTTTTGTGATACTTTGGTGATTGTGGAATCACAGATTTGTTTTAAAGAATACTTTATAATAATTAAATGTATTATTTTTACATAAAATCCAATTACTGAGGACAGGGAAAATAATATCCTTACTTGTTTATCTACAACATGTAGTATTTGAGAGAATATAATTATCAACAGAAGACATCAATAATAAGAATATGTGTTGAATCTAATAATTATTATTACTGATAGTGTCGGTATCAGTATGTTCTAGAAACAGTTATCTTTTTGTAACTCAACATTAGAACATAGCTGCCAGGATTAATGAAATTAAATAATTCCTAGGTTTTTTATAGGTTCATTAGTGTAATGTCAAATGGTTTTGACCTTTTCCATTGAGTTCAATGACCTATGATGATATAAAGCATTGTACAAAACATAAATTATGTTAAATTTTTATAAGTCAATCTGGTGAATTAGGTATCCTTATTGTGTAATTGTCAATTATTGAATCCTATCTTGAATCTTATCCAGAGGGAATATGCATGGGTCAACACCCCCTCCCGAAACTCCCCCTTTTTAAGTCCTAAAAGTTCGCTAATTAATTCCTGTGTACATGATTGTGTTTTAATTTCCAGGAATTTGATGAACAAGATGAAAAATCCCCCAACTGGATTCAATAATGCTGTGAAAATGTTTTGTAATAATGAAGTAATAAGTAATTTTGACATAAATAGAAGCTGTGTAGGTATTTGATTTTTTTCTTAAAGTACAAGTACAACAATAAGTATTGAATTCATTGTTTACATGGTTTACATTTTATGAAACTTAAAACGAATGTAAACAATTTACCAATTATCTAGTAACCTATATCTAAATATCCAAAACTATCATAAATCTCTTTTTTAGTAATACTGAAACTAGTAGGTAAAGTCTGCAAAAAACATCATACCAAAGTGAATAAATACTTGAAATGCTATACTTAGATTCATACACGATATTAAATGCACATAAAAAACTTATTATGAACTTCTTTTGTAACTTTCCAAAACTTAGTTTATTTCAAAATTTACAAGTTTATTTATAAAACCGTAAATAAAGTACTCTACATTGTCAAAGAATTTCAAAGTGTAACTTTCCCACGTAAAATATTAACAAATACTGTGGATTGTAGTGATTCATCGGCGGGAAGTCGGCTTCACTACTGCAAAACTGGTTACGAGCATAGAGAAGATACAAATTCTTACAAGGTTAGGTCATGGAAGTAAATTGAATTATACTCATGCCATTAACAATACTGACGAGGACATTTATTTTCTCGAATTATTAAATGTATTGTCATAAATGTCACGTTTTGCTGCAAAGGCGGAGCCGTGCCGACCGTCTCGACAAGCTTGGGCGATGCCGATGGCGGTCAGGTAACGGCAGCTTCAACTTCAAACTTTAAAACACATCTAACACTGCGACATCCAGTAAGAAAATATTTAAGAGAATAATTAGATAATAAAGAAAACTTACCACATGACAACGATAGATTACATCAATTTCAACATTCACACACAACACAAAACACTTGGCATCCACGAATCACGATTGAATTGAGTTTGACAATGACGTCAATGACGTCTTATGACAACCAGACCAGTGATTCGACACTAGCGCCACGTATTGGACTATTTTAGAGATTTCTGATCATTTTTGAATGGATGAATGAAGCGAAGTGAGCTATAAATTACAGACCCACCAACTTTCCGTATTTTAAGATGTTCGGATATACATCCAAACCATTCACTAACAATTCTAGACTAACTAATAAATTATGTATGTACCATAAATTGGTACATACATAATTTATTAGTTTTAGAACATTTCACTGATAACTGCTTCTCTGACCGAAGAAGAAAAACATGTGGAAGCTTGTTATTGGCAATTTTTGTAACATAATTTTTCCTTAAAAATAATTATTGTTATTAGTCTGTAAGCTTTCCCTAAATAAATAAAATACCAGTCAGATTTAAAATAACAGGAGTTAACTTCATGGACGTATAACCCTTCTCTTGTTACCAGTTTAAGTAAGTTACGGACTTATTAAAACTAGAATTTAGAAGATTAATTTATTAAAACTATTGAACGAATCAAAATTCTTACCTTAATCGTACCATCATGACATCGTGTTAGTGTAATTACAACGTTTGTATGTTTAATAAAAAAAATCAGAGCGAGAGAATCTGTACCCTGAAACAAATCATCAACAACAACAGAAGTGGAAGAGAAGAGTTTTTATGCATCCCACTGCATAAAAACTCTTCTCTTCCACTTCTTCTTCATTACAGTTTTTTAATAATAATTTAACAATAATAGAAAAACATTTTAAACTCTACGCCGCACCGATAAATAGACCTAAAGCTGAGTCTACACGTTCAATTCCCAATTGAAGAAAGAGATAACCAATAAACCAACTAAGACAGTAGATAGAATACCGAGAGTGAAACAGGCGGTTGCACTAACGTGGCACCAAAGGTGGAAAAGAAGACGGATCAATTCAGGATAGAGGGAAGTGGCGATAGTTCGCGTCATGAAGGCCATATGCAATGGAGTGTCATAAGATAAGACATCAGCAATTGCCTATTCGCATGAAAATTTACATTACACTTTCATAATTCAATACCAGGGTTTCCAAATACGATTATATTAAAAATACCAGGGTTGAAAACCAGGTATTACAATATTTGAAAATATTTGGTGGCATTCAGTCTAGTTTATAATCGTGCCGGTACGAGCTTCTTTAGCTAAAGTTGAAAATACTTGCATAGGATATCGATCCGTGTAGCTTTATGAATGGGAACACCATTGTATTAGCGGAAAAAATACTCGGCCGATCAAAGTATTTTTTTTTTTGCAAATACGATTCTGCACTTTGTTATTAAGCCTATATGGATCGATTTCGTCGATATCGATATCGTTGTGCCCGGGCCGATCCAGCAAATACTTCATACTCAATACAAGTATTTCTCGCCCATACAGGGAGCCCTACTTCGATGCAAAGCCCTGGTTTTAAAACCTAGTAAAGTAAATACGTAAATAAATAAGTAAGTACGTAGTAAATCCCATCCCTACATTTTATTTTATACATAGGGCAACAATTGTGCCGTATATGTCAAAACTGATATTTCAAAGAATTTAGAAATTGAAAAATAAAAAATTGTATTTTACAAAATAACTAAAAAATGTTAACTCGACAGTATGTTAAAATTGCAAGTACATCAAGAGGGTTATTTCGGAATTCTCTTTTGTTAAATAGAAAATATTTATTAGCTCCATGTTTATGTAATTCCAGTAATCTTCAAGCGACTAGGTTAGGATCAGTTTATTAGAATTTGTTCATGTTATGTATTAAATCTGCTAACTTCTTTTTATTTTTTCAGAACGATAGTATCTAACATTCATTATAGATTTGCGGAAAAGAATATTGAGAAACGGCATTCACCGAAAATATCTCAAGATGATGATCCACTAGAGGCTGATAGAATTAAAAAACCTGCGTTATCTTCCGAAGAAGTACTTGAAAAACACATCGCTGGGCTCAGCACATACATATATCAGAAGAACAGAGTGTATAAGAACGATCTTGCCAGAGTTTTATCTAAAGTGAAAGAATATGACTTTTCGACAAAGAAACAAGGTTTGTTGCTGCTCCGATGCTGTACTGAATTATTACCTGATGAAACTGCATCATCAAGAATGCTACTGGTGGAACAGGTGTGGAACACTTTAAAGTAAGCTATATTCTTAGTAATAATACCTAGCATTGTGCCTCTGGATGCAAGTACCTATAACTCTGTATATTAGTCCTGGTGCCTAGAAACAATGATTTTTCTAGTGTATACAGAGTGGTACAAAACTACCCGTAAAGCTGAGACGAGGTTAAATGGAGCCTTATGTCGAGTCCATTCACAATCATTTAAGAACCGTAGTCACTCTGTATAACATACCCGAAAAAAAGTAAAACAACAACATTTATGAATGAAAAATTGAAAAACTATTAAATCAGACAATTATTAGGTAAAATAGGGTAAATATTTTACTAAAATAGGTAAGTAAGCCTTTCTGTTAAATAATCTGGTTCTCTAACATAACAGCTGACAAAATTTTTTGCTTTAATAATTAATTATAATTTAATGGGGTATTTTGTAACACATTGATTGATTGATTATAACCTATGTGTAGGGGGCCTCCAAGGCCTCTTTTGACTTTAACCAGGGTGTCTGGTTAAAGTCAAAAGAGTCCCCTCTTTTTGAGGTTGTCTTATTCTGTGTTTTCTGGTGTTCATTTAAAATCGAAAAATATTGAAATATATATTTAAATATTTTTCGATTCCCACAGGACTCAAATACGAACATAAAGTGTTTGTGTTTGTCTGAATGTTTCTTATATTATAAGTATTTATTTACAAAAGAAAAAGTATATAAGTATAAAATCCATTATCTAGTACCCATATTTCAAGCTCTCCTTAGTTTTGGACTAGATGGTGCTGTGTAAAATGTCCCAATATATATTTTTTTTTATTTTCTTTGCAGGTCACACACAAAATTTGATGTAGACCATTACAATGAGCTGCTGAAAGTATACATAGCCAACAACAGAACAATTACAGTCAGTAGCTTTATTAGCCAGATGGCTCCTATTAAGCCTACAGTTACTACCTATGAGCTCATATTGAGAGTCCTTGGAGAGGTTAGTATAATATTATCTTCTTTTATTGTGGACTGCACATTTGGAGTAGCATTTAAGATGGCCACCTTGCCACTACCCTGTGTTTGATTCCTACCCAAGACATGCATCTTCGTGTGATCTACAAAAATTTGTTATCAGTCTGGGTGTATGTTTTCTCCATTTATTATGTTTATAATGTCCCCTGCGACACAAGGCTTTTAGTGTGGCTGCAGTCATTTTAAAAAGAAAAAAAAAACAGTAATATTTATAAGTAGTATGTTCTTCTTGGTAAAATATTCTTCTTTCTTGTTAAAGACTAAATAATGCTATCAGTATTAGAAATACATAGAATACCAAACTTAAATCATTTTAAATTTTTAAAAACTTTGTTTTTCGTTTTTTATGATTAGGCAGGTGATCTTAACCAAGCCACAGAAGTAATATCAAATATGAAATCACAAGGGCTTCCTGCTACTGAAAGTATATTCAATTCTCTCATCATCTGTCAAGGAAAAGCTGGGTAAGCCATATATAAGTAATCTCAAGACATTACAGTATTTATCATATTTTAGCTAGTAGATATACATGGTAAGGATGCTTACATAAAGAAACAGGTTTCCTGCACAGACAAATCTATGTGGGTTGGTACCTTTACTGTTACGGTTACCTGACACAATGTTTTTTTTTGTAGAATGACAAAATCCATTGTGGACCTTTTTAGAATAAAAGAATAAAAACTCAAATGTTTGTGGAAATATGTATATTATATTTAATAAATATCTGTAGAATTGTGTAGTTAATATTTAATAAACCCAAAACTGGTATTGTTACTCAAGAAAATGTCTGAAGCTAATTAGAACTATAATTATATTGAGAGATTGAAGTACCAATATTATTATGAACTAACCGTTAAATTCCAGAAACATTCAAAATATTCAAGAAGTTCTAACAATGATGCGATCACTCAATGTCAACCCTACAATAGAGACATATACGGCCACAGCAAGAGCACTAGCATGGAACAAAAAGATTAATCCCTTAATAGAGGAAATGGAGAAAGCAAAGAAAAATAACTTACAATTCACCGAGGGCCATATCATGGAGATAGTGAAGACTTTGGCTTGTGTTGCACTGTATCAGCCAATACCTAAGGTAAGCAATATTTAAGTTATTTTTAAGGATATACATTTTAGAGAAAGAATTATTCTTAAGAGTTGGAGGACTGCTTTTTCATATAAAATTTCAAAAAAGTTGTTCTATTAAGGAAAGTGACATCTGTGATTTACTCTTGTGTGTCTTTAAATAAAAATAAAGAAATATTTTTGGGACAATTTCATACTGCACCATCTAGTCCCAAACTAAGCATAGCTAGCACTAGCAAGCATAGTACTATGTATCTTAGACAATGCATAATAATACTTATAAAGGTTTTTTTTGTTGTTGTAAATACATACATATAATACATAAGATAAATGATGATAAATGATATGATAAGAAACACTCATACAAACACAAATACTTATGATCCTCACATATATATTTGTGTCCTGTGGGGATGGTTCCCATGTGTGTTTCAGCCATCAATCAGGCCCCAAAGGCATACAAAAGAGTAGTAGTTCTCTCGCTCTCTCTCTCTCTTGGAAGGAAATAAAAGACTGTCTCATTTTCAGGTTCTAAGTTATCTTCCAGAGGAGATATTAAAAACGCCATCAATTTCGCCACTTATGCAGAGTGTTTCTACACTATTGGTATTTCAAAATCATCCGATAGCTGCATTAGAAATATACAAATGTTTGCCGCTACCTTCATTTGGACCTAAAGATGACCAGGGTTTGCATGGGAGAAGTCTAGTCCGGGATTGTGTTAAGGCGTCAATGGTAAGTTTTGGATTTTAACGGGAGACCGGTGCGCAGCCATGACAGTAAACGCGATCAATTCCGATATTAGTAGTCATAGTTTTATTGCAATGTCTAATATTCGCGTAATTGATGTCACGTCACGTCACGTCACGGGTAGACTGACATCCAGTCCATGGTACCCGTGACCATGGACGCTGTAAGGGTCCGAAACGTCGGGATTATTAATATCAATATAACTCGATAAAATCCGTAAAAAGTAGTTTTATTTCAATGTATAATATTTGCGTAAATGTCAGGAATCAATTTGCGTAATTGATAGAAATCATGATGGTAATCAGAAGCCTAAAAGGCCTAACAATTTAGTCTATCCTCAGAATATTGGTACTGCCCAGAATTTGGGATGCGGAGGTCTAATTGTAGTCGCTTCGTGTAGCACTTATATTCAGTTGCATCTGGTTATACTGGAAGCCAATCCCAACATAGTTTAGAAAAGGCCCAGAGGTTGAAATGAGCTGATCCGACATACCCCGAGATCCTGTCCAAAATTTCACCTGCCAGATTTTTTGCCTTTACTTTAGCTCCTAAGGTTCGTAGTGTGATTTTAAAACCTATAACCTTCCTCAAGGATTGTGCTATCAAATCCAATTTTTTTTTAAATCCGACTAGTAGTTTCAGAGATTAAAAATCGCATGTTCAAACAAACAAATGCCAGTTTAAAATATTTTCTCTAATTTCTAGCCTTCAAGCATAATAGGTCTAATAACGCAAGAGTTGATGGGCACAGGTCGTAATCCAATAGCTTTGCAGAACGCCTGTGAGAGTGCCTTGCAGCTAGGCAAAGTGCCCCTAGCATTGGATCTGATGACTAGGATGAAACAGCTGGGAGTAACCCTACGGCCGCACTACTTTTGGCCTATACTGCTGCAGAATTCGAAGACTTATGGCGAGAAAGGTATGTGCTCAATCTGGTACTTGTAGGTGAAATTTGCTATATAAAAGCTATCCAGGGAAGTCACATCCAAAGGTAAAATTTAGATAGTTATGCACTTAAACCTTTTTTCGAGGGCTTCCAAATAAAAAATAAAGAATTTATAAGCATTTTAATTTTATACTAGACAAAGAGTGTACTATACCAAGATGTGACGTCAAGTCTACACGCCACACAAATTCTAACACCCGTAATGCGGGAGAGGGACAGAGTATCCCCACGAATAACATTAAACGCCTTATATCTTAGAACTTTATTAGTTGATTCAAATTATTTTTTCAGTACAAATACGAATTATATTTAATTATATTTTTCACTGTTATTAAAAATAACTGGATCTTTAGCATAAATACCATTGAAATAAAACGAATTTTATCGCGTTATATTGATATTATTAATCCCCACTAGGATTTAAATGGGGTTTTATTTCAATTGTTTGATTTGTTTGGTTTGATTTATTAAAGTTCCAGTTATATTATTTATCCCCACGAGGATTAATTAAAGCAATATAAAGCGATAAAATCCCCACTAGGATTAATAATATCAATATAACGCGATAAAATCCGTAAAAAGTAGTTTTATTTCAATGTCATTCGCATAAGTATCAGAAATTATAAATCAAACACAAGTCAATATTATCTTAATTTTCAGGTATAATGAACACATTATCGGTAATGGTACAAATGGAGGTGAAGCCTGACTACGATACTATAATGGAATATACCCTACCATACACCAGCTTCACATCACCACAAAATTTGATGAAGAAGTTTCTAGAGACCGGCCTAACTGTGTCGACGGTGCTGACCCCTATGATGGAGACGCTGTTGAATACTGGACAAGTTCGGGCGGCTAGTGAGTTGTGTGAGTGTTCGTTATTCATATTTTTGTATTGTATGATTTCATACAAAGACTGATATAATCTATACATAGTATAAATCAAAGTCGCTTCTCGCTGTCTGTCTCTCTGTACGCTGAAATCTTTTAAGTTACGCAACAGATTTTAATGCGGTTTTCACTGCCATTTAGAGAATTTCTTCCGGAACGTTTATATGCGTTATACAAGCATGTTATTAGTACAGTCAACAACAAAAGTCACTGAACATTGTGCAATCTTCAATACGATTTTTAATATGAAGTTTCTGCGAAATCATTGCATAGTTGAGCATTAAATATTTACTTTAGTTTTGGAGTTGTCATGTTTGAAAAATTTAGCTGTCTTCAGCGACTTTGTTGCTGACCGTACATTGCACCCGTGCGAATCTGGGACGGGTCGCTAGTATAAAAATTAATTATAGAATAAAATCGTAATATGGTGATTAGAATCTCTTTTGTAAACAAGGCAAAAAAACCTTGTTTTATGCAACAAAATTACACAAGGAACAATTTATTGTATACCCGTAACGCGACTTTCTTTATTCTTTCCCAGGCGAACTATTTCATGGCAAGGTCGACACCGAGAAACTATTAAAACCTCTTTTAAAGGGCTACCTAATTAGTGCGGACGTGAAATCAACGATACACACACTCGAAGACATCTCCAGCAGATCACTGGATAAGAACAAGGATTGGGTGGGCAGGTTTCTTTGCAAGTTCATCGTGCATAAGAAGACACAAGGAGATATTACTGATATACTGAATTTGTTGAAGGTAATTTAGTAATTTGATTTTTTTCTTTTCACTGAATGTATTTAATGTTATGACATGACACAGTAATGTAATGTAGTAACGTAACATTGCCTATGTCGTGATGTCACACATATAGCGACCTGAGTCTGTCTCCGAATTATACACCGTGTTGAAAGGAAACAATAATTTCAGTATTATTTCTACTAGATAAGGGGACTACGTTTGAAATCTTAAAAAAAAATTGAGCTGTTACTTAGAAAAAGTTAGGTCTCTCGACAAAAAGTAGGTAGCTGTTTTTTTTTTGCATTTCATGTTTGATTCCATACAATAAATTGTTGATCATGATAAGTTGAAGTATATCCTTTCGGCTGTAAGATGACAAAAAAACATGGAGTATGTAATCAAGATAAGTTTGACATGTCATTGTCTAATGATTATCCCATTCGACCTAATATAATTATTAAAATGAACTAGTGCACAGACTAGAAAGTACGGAACGACCTCTTTCCTGAACGACTAGGCACAAGACTACACTGCAAACTGTTTTTTTTTCTGTAGGGCTTAAACAAGACTTCGATAAAGATTTCCACGGTGGCTGCGGATTATGTCCTCGCTCGTCTGCCGAACAAATTTGATCAGGATACGGTGGACTTGTTCCGCGACTGCATTATAAACATCACGGACGAGCGGCTTGTAGACGACGGCGACGTATTTGATCAGCAGATGCCGCACCCGGTAAGTAACACCTAAATTTGGAGAATAGCTCCAATACGAATATTCCGTTGAAACGCTCCGATTCCGATGTCTACTCCAACTACATAAGCAAAATTTCGTACACGTGCAAATGTGTGTGTGTGAACGTATCATCATACGTCATCAACATATCATCCTCATCTTCGCTAGCAAACAGGACTTACCTGACGGTTCGTTCCTTTCAAGCCTAACTGCTGAAAATCCTTCGAAAAAATTTTGCAAGGAGAAAGATTGCATCTTTGGGGACACACGTGAAAGCGCGGGCAACAGCTAGGTAAATCAACAACAACAACCTAAAGTCATGCCTGTGTTGTCCTCAGGGTTAGGTAGAGGTGTACTATTGCACACCTACAGTTCGCCAGTCAGAGATCCTGACAGTTATCGATATTTTCTTGATTTGTAGAAGAATGTATGATTATTTATTAAATCATATACATAATATATTTATATATAACTGCCATTTTTAAGTATTAATATTTAAGTATATTCGGAAAGAAAACCGACTTCAAACACCGTCTACCTTCAGAGCCAATGGTATTAACTGAATTTACTGGGGATGTAATACTCCAACAAAAAAAAATCGATAAAATGAAAAATTAATATCGATTAATTAATAAACTTTTTATTGTAGTCGGTTAAACAAATATAAATACGAATTGAGAACCTTCTCCTTTTTTATTTAAATCTGTAAAGATCCTATATTGCAACACTATCTGTTATCACCACGATTAAATGGTTCATCAAATGTTCCAGAAACAAATGAACGAGGAAAATTTACGCGCACATCTGAACGAGCTAGAAGCTAAGGGTATGAACACCAGGGGCACACTCAGGAAGTTGCTGCAGCAGTACTGTAGGGAGGGCAACTTGCATGCCGCGAGGGATATGGCTGAGAAGTGCCAGAAAGAAGGGGTGAGTCAGTTATAATGGTATTTTTAAACCGACTTCAAAAGGAGAAGGAGGTTCTCAATTTTTGAAAAATCATAAATTTCTGTGTGTCGTAACTGCCCGTGTCATCACAAACAACGATCCTATCCGAAAACCAACAACGCGGCATTTTTAATCACATTTTTTTAAAATATAAGTATACCATTGAAATATAGTGTTCAATCAATTAACTCAGATGTATTTTTCTTTCCTCTTTTATCGGAAAGTTTCTTATCTGATATAGAGTATTTAAAAAGGGAATATAATAAACCGCGTATCAAAAATACTGATTGAGCAACTAAATTACTGATTGAGCAACTAAATTACTGATTGAGCACCAAATGCAGATATCGGTTAGGTTAGAACTGTGACCACACTACGCCAGAACCAAATCTGAATGTTTTGAGTGTATATAACAATATTTTGAGGTGACTTTTATATAGATGATTAATTTGATGAGCAAATTTAGTGTGCAATTCAGTATTTTTGGTGCTAATTTCGAATATTTTGATTGAAAAAAGGGTATTTACAGTTAAAGTATTAAATACCACCCTTTAAAAAGTCGTCGAGTCTTATTTAAAATAACACTGAACAAGTTCCTTATAGATTTTATCAATATCGAAAATCTTGAACTTTGAAGTTCAGAATGGAACAATTCAGAATAGAATTTTTTTCTTCATCGGATAATAATCACCTTGACTTGAAGTCGGTTTCTTTTTCATTTTCTCGAATGAGACTTCGAGTGGCATAAAATATTAGTTAAAATGTATATACACTACAAGATGTACCTACCATTAAGGTTTCCAAAATAATTGTCAGATATATTTTATTTATTGTAAAACTCATTGATCTCGTTTTTTCCGATCCAGTAGATAATTCCCAATTTTCGTTCATATAAGGTATTTATGTCCGGACAATCACGAACATAATTGAAATATTATGAATTATTTACTGAATAATTTGAACTTCTATATTAACTGTATTCATATAAACATAAATACTTGACCATAAATGTCTTTAATAATGTAATATGTACTTACTGCTTTTTACATATGTATTAACTGGGAATTATATAGTTAATCTTACGTATTAATACATTCCGTGCAGCTATATTTTGTCATTCAGCACACAAAACATACATTAGTTATAATTGAAGGATATATTTGAAAGTGAAAGTTCACCCCCTGTTTTCCCCACTCCAGGTGTTTTTATCAGCCGGTATGAAAGCGGCGATATTCGACTTACACGTAAAGCTCGGCGAACTTGATATGGCTGAGATAGCATTGGCTGATCTTAACAAGTCCTCACCTAACTTCACTCTGGACGAGTTCAAAATAATCGATTTTGCTACCCTCATGGTGTATAGAAAGAAGATTAGTCAGGCGTTTGATTTGATCGCTGAACAGTCTAAGAAAAGGTAGGAGTATCTATTTTTTTATATTACCGGAGAAGACGAGAAAAATGTTGAATTCTCTTTTCTTTTTCATTAACATTTTCGCAGTGGCATTTTCGCGTGAGTTTTTTTTCCAATGATTATGGGGTCAGCTTCCAGTCTCACCAGATGCGGCTGAATATCAGTATTTTACACGAAGCGACTGCCATCAGACCTCCGCAATCCATTTTCTGGGAAATACTGATATCCTGAGGATAGACTGGTTGTCAGGCTTTTTGGGCGTCTGACTACCACTAACGATTGTTATAGATGTTCACATGACAACCGGGACCGACCGACGGCTTTACGTACTCATTACACCTGTATTCCCTGATGCAAAGGTATACTAATTTTACACCCATAGTTGTCGGTATGTTTAGGTCCCATGTAATAGGGGGCGAGTCTAATGCCCTTAATCGGTCACAAGTCCAAACTCCGAGCTGCCACAGAGAATTTCATAGAAAAATCTAGTTACACTTTGTTCAACCTGAGAATCGAACCCTGGACCTGTAGCATAGCAGTCGTGCTTAGGACCACTAGACTAACAAAGCAGTTAGTCTAGTTTGCCCAGACAAATTCAGTAGCAGAGTTTTACCAACCCAAAAACGAGTGCAAATTGTTTACCAGATACTTATGTCTTCAGGAACATAGTAGGCGGTCGGAGTATAGCAATGAATTGCTGGAGGCTTTTGGACGCGACGGCGGCGCAGGGTACACATGTCGAAGTCCGCAAGATGTTCGACCTCCTCGTCAGCTGTAAGTACTGCAAGCCCACGAATGTCATGCTGGGGCCGTTAATCAGAGTGCATATGAAAAAGTAAGTCAGTGATTTGATTAATTTATACACTTACAGGTGGATGGCACAAGCAGTGATAACGTGCTTTTGCCATCCACCTGTATGTTACGTACTCCTTATGTACTTACCTATGCACTCCTTATGTACTCCTTATATAATCCTTATGTACTTACCTATGTACTCCTTATGTACTTACCTATGTACTCCTTATGTACTTACCTATGTACTCCTTATGTAATCCTTATGTACTCCTTATGTACTCCTTGTGAACTCTTTGTGTACTCCTTATGTACTCCTTGTGAACTGCTTGTGTATCCCTTGTGTACTCCTTATGTACTAATTATGTACTCCTTATGTACTAATTATGTACTCCTTATGTAATCCTTATTTACTCCTTATGTACTCCTTATGTACTCCTCATGTGCTCCTTATGAACTCCTTGTGTACTCCTTATGTACTCCTCATGTATTTCTCATGTACTCCTTATGTACTTACCTATTCCTTATGTACTTCTTATGTACTCCTTATGTTCTCCTGATGTACTCCTTGTGAACTCCTTGTGTACTCCTTATGTACTTACTCCTTATGTTCTCCTGATGTACTCCTTGTGAACTCCTTGTGAACTCCTTGTGTACTCCTTATGTACTACTTATGTACTCCTCATGTGCTCCATAATTACTCCTTGTGAACTCCTTGTGTACTCCTCATGTGCTCCTTATGTACTCCTTATGTACTCGTTATGTACTCCTTATTTTATTTTTTATTTTTATTTTATTTTATTTGGGTGGCTTACAGCTAATAACACAGAGATAATTAGTGGAATCATCGATGACAAGCCATTTACAAGCCTCCACAATTAGAAACAAAATTGTTGCAATGGTTTAAAACTTAACGAAACTAGCGAAAGTATACTTACAAAGTATCGGATACAACAAAATCCTTAGAAATAGAGGTATTGATGGATGCCAAACTGCTTGTAAAGAGATCGATTGAACAGTTTTTATTTTTAGTAATTTGGTTGAATGATTTGACCGCACGAATCATGTATGAATTACTACGGTGAACTGTGCGCGCGAGCGGAGCATGAAGAAGATTCCTCGAGCGAGAATGCCGGATTGGCACATTCAGAGCTAGCTTGGCGAGAAGTTCAGGACATTCGATTCTTGATTGCGCTATTTTCAATAGGAACCGTATATCGGATATGTTTCTACGAGTTAGAAGTGGTAGTAAGTGGAATCGAATACATCGTTCTTTATAATTTCGATAAGGGATTTTAAATTTGCAACCTAAGTATCTCGTAAATTTCCTTTGAATTCTCTCCAATCTATCGGAATGAACTGCGTAATTCGGATTCCAAATTTGACTACCATATTCCAGGTGACTGCGGACGTAAGCACAATACAGAATTATTAGGGTTTTCATTTTGTTAAAAGAACCAGCATTACGTATAATGAATCCCAAGGCTTTGCTAGCTTTTTTGGCGATATGATCAACATGACACTCAAAAGAGAGCTTGTTATCAAGAAAAATGCCTAGATCCTTAGTGACACTAACTCGAGATAGATGCTTATTAGAAATTGAGTAATTGTAGAAGTCTGGTTGGTTCTTTCGAGTGAAGGTAATAACTAAACATTTTGAAATATTGAGGTCTAATTTATTAGCTTTACAATAACTCACCAATCTAGTTAGATCTGCCTGCAGCAGGTCTGAATCACTTGAACTATTGATTGACCTGTAAATTTTTAAATCATCCGCATACATTAGGTAATCGGAAGATTTAAAACAGTTGCCAATATCATTAATGAATAGTACGAACAATAAAGGGCCCAGCAGGGATCCCTGTGGTACGCCAGATGGGATAGTTAACCAGGAAGATTCAAAACCACTGAGAACGACCGCTTGAGTCCTTATATTGCACGTAAGATGAGAACCACCTGTGCAGGTCTCCCCTAATGCCCAAATCAAAAAGCTTACTTAGAAGAATGCCATGGTCGATCCGATCAAACGCCTTGCTATAATCAGTATAGATAGCATCGACCTGAGACCCATTATCCATATGCTCAGAAATATAATCTGTAAATAGGACCAGGTTAGAAACTGTAGATCTTCCTTTAAGAAACCCGTGTTGTTGAGGATTCAATGTTGAAGCCAGACTGCTGTACAACTGATTGTAAATAATACGTTCCAATACTTTAGCTAAAAGACATAATTTTGATATTGGCCTATAATTCTCGATTTTGTCTTTAGCGCCTTTTTTATGGATGGGTGATATGAAAGCAGATTTCCACAAAGAGGGTACAATGCCCTCCGACACTGACCTCTTGAACAGAAGTGAAACAGGTTTGGCTAGTTCGTCAGCGCATTTTACAATGAATACTGCTGGGAGAGTATCAGGGCCGGCAGATTTGGCTAAGTCGAGAGACTTTAAGTGCTTATGCACTATCGTCGAGTCAATTTCAATTGTGTTAATATCACAATTGGAGACACAGCAGGACGAAACGTGGCTGTAGTTAGGGAAGGAGGTATCTAAAAAGGTAGTTCGAAAATAATCAGCAAAAAGATCACAGATTCCTTCCCCTGAGTCACTACTTTTTTCGCCGTATGACATGCTCGATGGAAAATTGCTGCTCATACGCTTACCTTTAACATAAGACCAGAATAGTTTAGGGCTAGTCCCTAATGATGCCTCAATTTTTGCAATGTAGGCCTTATAACAAACCTGTTCAATATCATTGGCTCTGTCGCGAAGTAATTTAAATGTCAAGCGGTCAGACATATTACCATATACTTTAAATTTATTGTAATATTTGAACTTTTCATTAAGTATCTTAGTGAGTGCAGAGTTATACCAAGGCGGGTATTTACAATGTTTGAATAAACGCCGTGGGACGTGTCGGTCCCTAATTTTAAATAATACTCAATAAAAGTTCCTGACAGCCTCATCAACAGTACCTTTCATTATTATGTCATCCCAATTAGTGTTCCCTATGTCATATCGAATAGTTTCGTAATTACAGGTTTTATAATGATACGTCATACATGGATTGGCTTTAAGTGACTGGGGTTGTATAATAGCGAGTTGAACCAATAATGCAGGGTGATAGGAGTCCTCGATAGTTAAAGGTTCCAGACATGCCGCGACAGAAACAGGAATATTAGCGAGCACTAAATCTAAAATTTTGCCATGCCGATTATTGGTAAGATTATATTGCTGCAAACTACAATAATTTATGGTGTCAACAAAATGTGTAAATAAGCTAGTTTGTGGTACAATAGGTTTGACTCCATCACAAGAAGTCACCCACTTTATGGAACTCATATTGAAATCCCCGAGAATAATAAATTTATCAGCGGGGTGGCTATTTATTAGGTCTGAAAGCTTGTCTAGATAAGCATGTAACTGGGAAGCGAAACTATTGCCTGAATTCTGTTCACAGAGATACAGTGTACAGAGGTTAAGCCGAAAGGTACACTTATCGCAACTGACTCTTAAATTGATTGAGATCCAAATGTCCTCCGCAGTGGATTGCCAGTCGACATTCTCAATTGCAGCAAGTTCACGGCGAACCGCGACCAGAACGCCACCACCACGCACCTGCGCTGTGGCAGCGTAGTCGCGGTCGCGCCGCCACACTAGGTACCTATCGTCAAAGAGTTCATTGTCGAAAATCCCATCGCAGAGCCAAGTTTCTGTTAAAGTGATTATGTCATAGTTACATTTAATCAAATTCCGGTAAAAAACAGTAGACTTCGTCCGCAGTCCTCGAACATTCTGATGGTAAATGCTAAGTTCGTACATTGTAAAGGGTGATATCTAAAAATAAATAAATTATAAAACGCAGTGTGACAAGATATATGAATGCGAAGGTAGCAAGGAAGTAAACAAAAATCGCAGCAAGCTGCACTTTGTAGTCTCTGCCTACCCCGATGAGAAATAGGCACGAGTGTACGTATATTATATGTATGTGTGTATAATTATTAAAAAATAATAAACTTAAGTAATTATAAAAAGTAAATGAGTGATGAATAATAAAGCAAAATATAGCATAATCAGCCTTATGTTTGACAACAATATTAAATTCTATGTTCGACTTATAGCTCAAAGGAATTAACAGTATGGTACATTTTGTATAACATACAGACATGGCACGCAAACAAGCACAGTCAATCGCAGCAACTAACATTTCAGAAAGAAACTTGCGCCCTGGCATAATGTAATGGCGAAAACAGCTAATCATCACCTCACACACCACGCAACGCTCAAAGAAAGCAACCTCATAAGAATAAAGACACAGTTTAACATCCATCAAAACATATTTATAATCTACAAACCAAATAATCCTAATATAAGCTACACATTTCAACACAAAAGAAATCATAAAGCAAAAAAAAAAGGTCGCCGTCCGTTGGACTTTGGACTGAGATAAGCAAGCAGGCGCATTCAACATTTTTCAAACTGCTAATTAGTGATTTTTTTAATGATCTTGCTAGTTTAAACCTACTATTTATATTGACATATAGTTCAAGTGAATAATTGTATGGATAAAAATAACAAATAAGAACCACAAGGGCACCACAGATTAGTGTATTTTTTTCAAGTCCTGTTCCGTTGTAATGGTAAAAGTCTTCGAGGTCTGATCCCTTTTTACAAAAATCTTCATATGCTTCACCCAGACAAATTGGAAATTTTGCTCCTTAGCAAGCGATTTAGTCTGAGAGAGAAGCATTTTATTCTTGACAGTAAGATGGTCGTTGACAAAAATTCTCCCCGAACCATTGATACCAATGTGTTCTGGAAGTAAGGGATCCTTGTGGGAACGGGCGGCTGCGACGAAATCATCTTTCATGTATCTATTTATGAACGAAACAATAATGTTTTTATTGGTGGATGCATTTGACGGCACTCTGTGTACAAAATTAATTTGAGTTTTCGCAAAAGGATAGGAAATCCTATCGCCAATTTTACTGATTATCTCAAAAAGGTTTTCTCTATCCTTCATCGGTTCTCCCTTTATTTCCACATTATTGCTGCGAAGCCACTGTTCTGTGTCATGGTGACCATCCTCAAGTTTGACTATCCCTGACTTAACCAGTGTTACATCCTTGTGCACAACTTCGACTTTTTTTAATCTCTCATCCAACGCTTGAACCTTACCAGGAAGTTCCATGAGATTGGTCAACTCCTGTCGTATAAGTTGCACTTCACATGCCAAACTGGAGAGAGGAGTAAGCTCCTGACGAATACTGGACAGCTCATGCATAACAGTTTCCAATGTGATTGGGGGGGGAACAAATGGCATGGTTGTGCTTAACAGTGCCTGGGAGCTAGCACTGCTAGTGTGACCAGCATTCTTGCAATTGGCACATCTCCATGTGGCTTGGCGCTCCCCAAGTTTGTTGTACTACTTATGTACTCCTTATGTACCCCTTTTGTAATCCTTATGTACTACTTATGTACTCCTCATGTGCTACTCATGTGCTACTCATGTACTTCTGATGTACTCCTTATATACTCCTTATGTACTCATAGTCATTAAATTATTCACAGTGAGAACATTCAAGAAGCAGTGAATGAGTTTGTCCATCTAGCCAACAAGTACAACAAGACGCCGTTGAAACACGAGTTGTTATGTAAGATACTGCACATGATGAGCGAAGGGAAAACGGAAGAAAACTTCTTGACCAATGAGAAGACGAAAGGACGATTGAACAAATTGGCGGAGACTTTACTTAATACTAACAAGAAAGTACACGGGCCGGGGGATGTACAGGTAAGATAAAAGCTACTTACAGATATCATCATCATCAGCCTATGTTAGTCCACTGCTGGACGTAGGCCTCCCCTAATGTGCGCGATTTCACCCTATCCTCGGCTTTTCGCATCCAGCTTCTACCAGAAAGGCTGCTAATCCGGTGTGCTATGTCGGTTACTTTGGTTCTCTGTCGCATAATCTCTTACAGCTATAATAATATGTAATTCTAACAGACCATACGCACAACATACGTTCCACCCCATTCCACTGCCCAAACACATACAAATTTTTTTTTTAATTATTATTATTAACTCAACTTAACATTAACTCAAAATTAATCCTAAGAGTCATGTTTGAGGGTCACCGTCTATTTATACAAAGTAATCCGTCTTTTTTGAAGGTTTCTTCATTAGAACTTTCTTGTAACAAACAAGAAAGTTCTAATGAAGAAACCTTCAAAACCTAAAATAAAATATCTATGTAACGAAGGATTGTACATATAAATTTTATTATTATTATATGCCTCCCTCTGTTTAGGAAGACATTCGGTCCTTTGGAAGGTTTGTGAATGGCGTATCAAATTAATTTTGGTACGGTTTTAAGGGAGATTATTCATACCGACAAAAAACATGTTTGGAAAATAATGAGATAGTGAGAGATGTTAAACTTATCTGTAACACTGTCCGTCTTCATGATTATTATTTTCTCACTCTTTTTCGTTCTCATGACAATAGTGGTTATTGGTTGTATCAAAGCTTTATATATCCATTGATGATTTCCAGCTAACAATAATAGCAGCGTTAGCAGAAGTTGGCTACAAGAAGACGCTTCGCAAACTATTCCTAGACCCTACAGTGAAAATCCACCCGGACGCCTTACTGCGCCGCTGCGAACGATTCGCTGACGAGAAGAAAGTCAAAGCGCTGGAAGTGATTGCGGATTGCGCCAAAGATCTGCGCCGTGTAGATACCACGGAGATTTATGATATGATCTTAGATGTTCTACGTAAGTACATGTTATTCGTACTAACATAAACATACTATCACGACTGTATTCCCCGAGGGGTTAAGCAGAGGTGTACCCAGATACCATTTAATAAGGGGGGAGCATACGACGACACATTTGGCGTAGTGGCTGCGCGTTCGGCTTCTGCGCCACGTGTTGTTCCGGGTCTGGGTATTCCTGTACGTGCCAATTTGTGTTTGTAACGCACCCACAATACAGGAAAGTCCTAGGGTCGGGCAAAGATTTAAAAAAAAACTGGCGAACCGTCGCGGCGGTGTACAATTAGTAAACCTGTGCATAACCCTGTACTCTCCGTACAGGGTCTTGGTCTGTAAATTCAAATTCCGAGCTGCTATTGAAAATTTTAAATTGAGTAATTCCAGTTTTCATATGGATCATGCTATTTTTAAACAAAGCGGTGACAGCCTCACATACTACGGCCTAGGATTGGCGAGTCGTAGGCCTCGAAGAAATATGACTGGCCCAAATAGTAGACCCCTGCCCAGCCGTGGGACAGTAAATGTGTTGATGAATTATATGTATTATGTATGATTCAATGCAAGAGGCCCTTTTAGCTGAGTTGATCAGAAAAACATACAAAAACTATCATGTTTTTTTTTTTCAGAACGCGACGATAACTGCCCTGAGGCTCTTGCACTATGGTCAAGAATGCAAGAAGCTGACATCACACCTTCACAGAAATTCGTTCACTCACTAATATCTCTCATTAAAGCCAACAACAGAGACGTGCCAGTTGAATTAACTATGTTACTTGATAAACAGCAAAAAGCCACGAAAACGTAATATTATAGTATCGACTATTATGTATTGTGGTATACAAAAGACCATTTCATGGCAGATATAGATTGTCAATACAATCTACAATAGAATACAAGAACTTTTAATAATTGTATTATTACAGCGGGAACACAGTTACGAAACTATTACTTCCTATTTTTTATTTATTGATTTTTACAATGTTAACATAATTACGAAGCTATTTTAAACCTTTTTTTTGGCATTTTTGTCATCTGTCTACGTACTTTGCCAACACCCGTTTCTTGGTAACCCATTACACATTCCGCAAGTAAGTGTTGCCAAAGTCTTATGTGAACGATTGTTTTTACATAATGTGTAGTGGGTCTTAGTAGATTTTATTCTGTATATATAGTCTATAATAATTTTATTATTTTCGTCAGAATAAAGCTGCCTTGATTTGGTTTTGTAATTCCAGATAATAATTATCTTTTCTGAGGTGTAACATTTTTTAGTTTATAAGTAAATTGTCTAGTTTGTACTCTAAAATAATTAAATTCAACTGTGATATTAAATTATTTAAGTAATAAACTACATATAGCTTTTATTTACTGTGTTTCTCTATGTTTTGATCACCGTTTGGATTATATATAACGATCGAGTACCAGATAGCAAAGGTGCCTAGTTACTGAGAAAAACGGGAGAAAAACAGACAATAAAGTCAATTTCAGTTAGATACCTACACTGCTCACATTAAAAAGATTTAATCAGAGTGAAAGCGTCAGTAATATAAATCTTTAACGTCAATAACTAGCCGAAAATAAGCGCCTCATAATTATAAGAAGAACTTAGGTCGTCGACCATTAACTTTAAAATAATTCTCTTCTTTTATTTATTCACACTTCTTGGAAATTGGAAACAAGAAATGTCTTAAATTTTTAGTAGTCTAGTTTTCGTTTTAAAATCATTTTTTCAACAGGAGTATATGATAATTATTATGATAAATATTAGGTACTCACTAGCGGACACTACAGTAACACTCTGCCCTGTTCAAATTTCATACAAAAACCTCATAGAAAAAAGTATCTACCTACTTCCAGTTTTGTCGAATTTTTCTTCTGTAAGAACATAATTCGGACTATCTCGACCATAAATTAAAAAAATAGCCATAAATGTTGGTTTGATCGTCATTGGTCCGGGCGATCGTGATGCGCTCATGAACGAACCCGATTTATAATGGGGACAGGTTTCTAAAATCACAAAATTTCTTTCTTTTGTACTAGGAAAGCAGAAAGTTGAAGGAAGTATAATTATTTAAACTATATTTCGCGGAAGAAAACGGTCGATGCGCCGTACGATGGCCGATGGCGTATCGTCATAGTCCTACGGGTCAATACCGAAGATATGTTACGCCGTCCGATGCGTTAGTATCTTTAGTACCAGGAGAGCATAAAGTCAAAGGGAACTTTTTTGTTGAGACTTGTTTGTTGCTTCCTTACGTTGCGTGATTGACTTTTCACTTCTTTGTTGGGTACTGAGATGAGGAGGGGTACAGGGCATTTAGTCTTCTTATCATGTCAATGGTTAAATAATACTAAAGTGCACTTATCTATATTGGCTTTTGGAATCTAAGGTCCGAACAAGTTATCAAAATCCTATTCTGTAGTAAGCAATCTACCTGATTGATTTGTTATTGGGTGGGTCATTCATTGGGTCCCGCCGCCGTCAGTTGGATGTCCGATGTCTGCTTGGCCACTCGACGCCCGATACGGCGTAGTAGTACTAGGAGAGCATAAAGTGTGAGGGGCGGACGGTTGTTCCTTTACGGTTCATTGATAGGATTAAAATTTGTTTGAAGTTACTTCATTTCTTTCTTTTTCACCAGGAGAGCATGGAGCAGTAGAGAGTTTCACAGGTTTTAATGAAAAATATTTCAAATAACACTTGGAAACTACGGGAAATTCCAGGCAAACACCTAATGCGTCGTATTTGAAATAGGACACAGACTGGGATAAACTTTAACTCGAATAATAGTTAAATTATTATCATTTTCAAAATATTAATATTATATTTTTTAATACAAAATAAAACTGTAACACTTTAATAAAAAGAGGACATTAAAGTTTCGTTACGGTTTTGGTTACCCGTTGTAATTTGTTCGATGCTTCATTTCTTTCTACAAGTACCAGGAGAGCATGGAGCAGTAGAGAGTTTAACAATGAGTTCAACAAGGTACACGATTACTGTTGCCATTACAATAAATTTAATCCAACCATTTAATTTATTGTAATGGCAACAGAGGATTTCAAATAAGAAAATATTAGTAAATGGGAAATCTCTGGCCTTAAAAAATCTGCTTTCTATTCCAGGGTATTTTAAATAGGACGCAGACAGACTTTGGGAGACACTTAATTCGAATAGGTTTTTTTAATACGATTTAATGAGTTAGGCTCAGTGTTAAAATTTTGTATAGAGGTATTGGTATAAACAAAATTTTAACACTGAGACCAACTAACTGAATTAATTAAAATGAAGACGTTCAAAAATACTAAGCCCACAGATCAGATAATATTTGTGATGAAGCCGCACCGAACGAATTAATATCATTATTAAAAAGATGGTTGGTTGTTGTTGCGGTTTTTAATTAGTTGTGATTTATTTAAAGCTACTTTTCTTTCTACCAGTACCAGGAGAGCATCAGCTGTAGAGTTTAACAGGTTGATCAATGAGTTCTTAAAAATACGCGATTACTGTTGCCATTAAAAAAAACTTGAGAGGTGTCAAGGGACACCCGGATGGAACGAAGTTCCTTTCATTAAAATTTAATAATTAAAAATAAAAAAACCTGTATACACTCAACAATTCACAACGCGCGAAATTCAAATATTGTCATTCACTCAATTCGAAATTCAAATATTGTTGACAAGCAAAAAGTGTCGTGACAACTTTTCGTAAGAATTTTTTCCGTCTAGCCCCCTTTCACAACGCACGATAAGGAACTTCGTTCCAATAAATTAAATGGTTGTAAAGTATTTCAAATAAAACAAATATTAGAAAACTACGGAAAACTCTGGGCTTAAAAAAATCTGCTTCCTATTCCAGGTTATTTTGAATAGGGTATACACATCTGGGATTAAAATAATTTCGTCGATTAATTGTTATAATACGATTAAATAAACCATACACACCCAAAATAGTAACACTGAATTACTGAGTTGACTTGAATTATTAAGGCGACGACCAAAAAGAAAATACTAAGCCCACAGATGACTGATGAATAATAATTGCGTCCCTCGCATACAGAGTTCGTAGATGTTGTTAAATAGTTGTTTCAGTAAAACGTTTATATAGGATATGAAGCTTCGTAGTTATATAATAATAATAATGGTATTCTGGAGTATTATCTATGTGATGATTAGATTAATTTACACCGAAGTAAAAAGTGGGATTTCGACCGCGGGCAGGATTAACATTTGGAGGGAAAAACAAATGCCTATACTGTTATATATAACATGTTATTGTTTATAAAGCATGTGTTTGTGTAACATAATAATAAATAGCTATTTATAATGTTGGTCAACCATTCTACCTTCAGAAATAGAGGGTTATTTTTGCAAGGTAACAAAGTTTAAAGCGGACAAGAACTAATCACCTACACTGCTCCGGCCTGCAGTCACAGCTTTAACTGAAATCTGTGGTTTAGGTCTCATAATATGAGGCGAATCGGTTGCCATTAACCAGGCAGAAATTCCAAACTCCGAAATTAAGACTATTTTAGTTATAGGTACATACCTAAATCGAATTCTACTACCTATCTGAAATGAGCACGTTGGTAACAATTTTTTTTATTTAAAATTATAATAATTACGAGCACATTTTAATAAGATTTAACACTATTTAAGTCTTCAATTATCTTCTTATTCAAAGCGGATAATTCTTCGATTGCTTGTTTCTTAAGCGGCTCGTAGTCTGCTTTCAAAGTAATAGATGCAATATCTTCCTCTAGCACAGTTTTTCGATTTTCCAATTGGGCTAGTTGATCTTCTAAGGCATTGAGCTTCGTGTACATTTCGTTTCCATCGAGACTGGCCTATAAAGTATTGTAAGATATTTAGTTCTAAACAAAAACAAGTTGTTCTGATACCGATTTATTTTCAATATGAATTAAATTAGGATTTATTTCAGTAACAGGAACACTAACTATTGATAACTACCAATTCTATATTGATTGCGGTTAGAAACTGCTTCGTAACTTACCTGTAACTTCTTTAATTTATTGGTGGCCTCAAGCACAGCACTTTCCGTTGGGGCTAATTTCTCTCTAAGTTGTTGCAATTCTGTCTCAAAAGCCTTTTTCTGTTCTTCACCTAAAATAGTAATGCGTTATTTATCAAAAATAACGAAAATGCATATTCTGTTTAGCAATACCATTTCATGTTGTTCGTCCAATTGCCCACTGTAATTATTACTTACGTCATAATTAAAAAAACCCTGTGAGTCGCTTTTTAATTACCTTCGTCACGAAGTTTTTCAAGATCTGACAAAGTTAGTAGTTCTTCTTGCATTACTTTCGTCTTTTCGGGCAACGTTTGTAGCTCAGTCGCGAGCCGCTCTCTAGTTGCTTCTGCCTGTAATAACCATATTGGTTAAGTTACGATACTCATCGTAAGCATTTTGCATTATCCAACCTATATTTTATTGAAGATCTATCAGATAATATTTTATGATAAAATGATCTATGTTAGTGCAATAAAATTCACCAATATAGATACCCGGATTATACAACTTAAGAAACCATAATTTTTCCACCTTACCTTTTTCAAATTACTCTGGAATCTCTCATAGTCCTTGGTCAAAGTATCAATAGACTTCTTGCTATCATCATACTGAGAAGTGTATCCTTCTTTCTGTTTCAACGAATCTATTTCACTCAAGTCCAGATCTATGTTAGAGCTGCTGTGTTCCAAAGAGAAGACTACATCTCTTTCCAACTGGTCAATCTTTTCTTGTTCCTTCTTGAGATTTTCTTCGTAAGTAGTCATAAATGAATCCATTGTTTCTTCTCTCTTCTTCAGCTCACGATATTTTTGGTGACGGTCGGAATTACCTTCTTCCAGATCCTAAAATATGTACAATTTAGAAAATAAACATAAATACCGTCACGCCTCTGTCTTCGAATGGCTAGGCAGATATAATATACATTCAGTATGTTTTAGATCATGTAATAGAGAGCGAGCCTTAAACATCAAAACACAGAATTTCGTAGAAAAATCCAATTAAACCATGCTTGACCTTAAAATCGAACCACGCTAGCGACCGCAAGGATAGGTTAACTAAACTACACTACACTCGTTTATACAGCGCAAAAGTTATTACTTATAAAATATTATATTTACTGTATTTCTTAGGCGAATTTAAACATTGTTGCCGAGGAAATACGGTTTTCGAGTCGTAACGGGCCTCAAAACGTTAAATATTTCAACTACATCATGGGGCTCTAAAACTAAAACTCGGAATCATAGATAACACACCTGTTCGGCTTGCTCTATTAACTCTTGCACTTTCTTAATTTGATCCTTCAAATTCGCGGCGTTACTATCCAATGATGCAATTGCGGCATTATCTTCACGAACCTGAACCAAAACAAATTTTCAATTTTCAGTTGTAGAAATAAATGAACCCCAGGTTTTTCTTAAATTTGCACTAACAAAAAAAAATACTTCATATTTCTACATTTCAGTTTCAATTTTATTACCTGGAGCAGAAGCTTCTCTCTTTCTTCTTGCGGATCTAAGCGATTGTTTAATTCATTCTTCATGTTATCACGTTTTTCCTCTGCAGCCACTAGTCGACGATGTAGCTCCAACAGGTGTATTTTTATCTAAATACCAATAAATTCAAGCATTATTGTTAGAAGACATCAAACTATGATTCTGGGTTTTCAATTATACAAATTGATACAAAATTGTAGATCATTGCAAATTCCGACCATATGAATGGTTTATCTGGTGTGATACCACTAAAATATATTCTGCCGCTAAGCAATAATATGCTAACATTATTATTAAGGGCAACGTAGCCAGTGAAATTACTGAGCATATGAGATTTAATAACCGAGGTCTCAAGATAACAACTTACACACGAGTGATAGCACTACTGTTGCTGGTGTACATAGGGCTCAGTTGCCGCTTGCCTACAAGGGATAACTTGCCCTATGTTTGTTTGTTATCTTATTTCAATAAAAAAAAATCTTTATTTGTTACTTACTTGTGATCCCGATATTTCTTTACCGAATTCTTCCTTCTCTCTATTAAGGTGGTCTATTTGTGTCCTTGCTTGCTCTACCTCTTCTCTTAAAGCAGCGGCTGTGGACTCAAGTTCGTTATACTCGTCTTTCTGCGCTTCAGTCATTTCTGCTAACAACTTCGTAATTGTTGATTGTTCCTGTAATAGGATTTAGACCAACATTAGCAGCAAGTCTAATAAGTCCACATTATGTAATAACCTATCTCTCGAAACTTGATTTGCCTTCTTTTATTGTTATCTTTAATATCTTTATCTGAACTGTAAGTTTTCTGAAGAAATAATAAAAAAAAAGAAATCTGTCCAGCTTAAAATGAGATGCTACTAAATGCAGTTTCTTTACCGGTTTAAGTTTTATTACCGATTTTGTTTTACTGTACTGTCATAATGAACAAAAGTTTGTCATTCACCTTATCCATTTGTTCTCTCAACTGCCTCAGCTGATTTTCTTTCCTCTGTTTCTCAATAAAGACTTGTTCTACTTCTTCTTGCATCTTCTGATTGCTAGCTTCCATGTCTTTTGTTTGTTCTTCTACCGACTGCTTGCTAGCTTCACCATTGGCTATGCGAATTGCTGTGTTGTAATCTGCCAAGCGTCCCTGTAAATCTGGAACAAATAGTCTAGGTACGAGCTTCAAAATACATCTTTTTAACTTTCTTTCCCAAAATTGGATATCAAAATATGTCCTAGTAAAAGTTTGAAGAGTGTGTTTTGTCATTGGCTTAGCGTTACAAAGCGTAACTTTGTATACATTTTTTATCAGTAGATAAACTCATAACATAATTTTAATAACTTACCCGTCAGCTCCAACGCTAGCTCTCTCACTCTCTTTTCGTAATGCTTCTTAGCAGATCTCTCTCTTTCTCCTGCATCTGCTTGCTCACTGAGCCTGGCTATCTCCGCCTTCATCTCTCTGACCTTCACTTGCATCAGCTCTTCCCAATACCGCTTATCTTGGAGTTGTCGAGTCCGAAATCCTCGCGCAGTTCCTGTTCGAAGTCCTGATATACCTTGTTGAGTTATTGGTCTGTCTATCTGAAGAGGTAATAAAATAAGGTAAACAGTCTTAACTGCAGCGATTTTTTTACGTTTGATAAATGAAATAGATCTTAGATTATTTTTAAGTTACTGTTTTTCTGGTGTCTCTAGGCCCATATCCATCAAAGGCGCTAAGTACCTTTCCAATAACGTATATACTATCAGTGAAGGCTCATTTCTCATTGAAGAATAAGTTGTGGAAAGTTCAACATCCATCACCACGCGACTATGTTCAACCCAAGGAACATCTGCCACCCGGACGTGATCTGCAGTGGATTGTATGGAGAGCACTCAACTGGCGTGCGCCCTCAAGTTGGCCGCAAACACAACTTGCCGAAATGGGGGATCATAGATCCGGGCGTCACAAAGTGCGAATGAGGAGCCCCTGACCAGACCATGCTACACTTGCTGGAGTGCACTAAATTCCCGTACACCTGCATCATTGAAGATCTAAAGAATGCCACTAATGCCGCAATTAACGTGGCCACCTACTGGGTTCAAGTAAATAATATATTTATCATCGACACGAAAAGAAGAAGAAGCTCATTGCTGAAGCAATACGTGCTTTATACAGACTGTTCCTAGAACAAATTACTACATAAAATGCTTATGTTTTTTACTATTGTTTACCATTGAAAAACCAGTCATTGTAGTGGGTTGTCGGCTGGCCGTTGGCGGCGCCGGTCCAAACCCAGCCGTGGACAGCCGCGACGCCGTGTTGCCTCTGTACGCTGAAGTAGGCCTCATTGTGCTACTTCTGTAATTAAGATTGGGGACTCAATTACTTAACAGTCCTTCTAAATACAGCTCTGCAAACCGTCTTGGATTCTAAAGTTTGATTTGAACGAATATGATTTCATTTGCAATAGGAGCCGAAGGCAATAAATAAATAAATAAAAATCTTTATTCATTCAAACATTAGTACAATACATATACACACATTACAATTTGTAGACTTATGAGACCAGGAGAAGAAATCAATATATCTCTGGACCCCACACTAGGATTCCCTGTGTCGTGAGGTCCAGTCCCTTCCGTAAGTTTCAAGAGTAATTCACTTGTGTAATTGTGTATAATAAACTTTTCTTTTTTTTTTTGTGAGACAAATTGAAAATAACTAGAAGATAAGTGTGTGTGGTGTGTATGAGCGTGCGTGTGTGTGTACGTGCGAGTGTGTGTGTGTGTGTGTGTGTGTGTGTGTGTGTGTGTGTGTGTGTGTGTGTGTGTGTGTGTGTATGTGTGTGTGTGTGTGGTGTGTGCGTATGTATGTATTAGTCTGTGTGTATATTCGTGAGCGCGTGATATTAAATCGCAGTGATTAAGAGGTTCTCTGTCTGGGCATAGTCTTTGGTTGTTAGCCATTTCCGGATGCTGGTTTTAAGACGGGATGATGTCAGGTTTATTATTGTGTTATCAGTTTTAAAGAATTTGCTATATAGATAGGGTCCCATAAATGTATATGATTGACGAGCAAAGTCAGTACGAGCTCTCGGTATGTTCCACTTAAGAGTTCTTTGAGTGGTTCGCGCTATGGTTTTCGCCAATTTATGAAAGCGGAGAAGTATTGAGAAAATGTAAAGCTGTCTCATGCTAAGAAGGTTACTTTCTGAGTATAGTGCATTAGTAGAATAACGCCAGGGTTTTTTAAACGCTATTTTTAAAATAGCTCGCTGAGCACGTTCGAGCTTGAGAAGATATGTTTTCTTCGATGCTCCCCAAGCAATGACACAATAACCCAAAATTGACTGACAGAGACAGAAATATATGGTTCGGATAAGTCGCGGTTATGCTACAGATCTAATTTTTTTTAATATGTGAGCTAGCTTCTTTACACGCTTTGTAACTGCATCGATATGTGATTTCCACGAGAGGTGTTCGTCGATCATTATGCCTAAATATTTTGTGTACGAAACTTGTTCAATGGTCGGCCATTGGCATTGCAATGAAGTTGAATGTTTAGCAGAATTACAGGTGTGCAGTTTAACGTTTAAGACTTGCTTAGGAGCGGACCTTTTGGTTATACTTAGGGCTACGAGTTTTGTTTTGGTTGCGTTTAGAGTAAGTAAATTGTTTTTCAGCCACCTGGCAATGCTTTTAAGTCCTTCCTGTGCCACGTCAACAACCTCCGTCCCTTATTTACAAGGGTCTGCTTGGAGAGCTACTAAAGTATAGATACACATACATACACTCACGCCTTTTCCCATAGTGTAGGCAGAAACTAAAGAATGCCAGTACCTACTACAATTCTTGCATACTTATTTCGCTTCGTCCACATTCATACATCTTGTCATACATACACGCATAAAGTATAGACATATTCTAGATGCCTTGAGTGTCTTGCTCTTGCAGAATCGTTACATTATTTTAAAAATATTATCCCATATAATATGGGAATTTTTGTTTCTATTAAAAGCTCGAGGAGATCTCATTTATTAGACTTGTGAAATATCACTGTCATATAACTGAAATATTGAATTATGTAGGTAACACAGTGATTCATTACGACGACTGGCAAACTAAAAAGCTTCAATGAATGAAGGTATTTTAATATTATACATGTTAACATAATTAGTATTAGATCTCTGTGGTGTATTAGTAACTTTGTGGAGTATAGAGAATTAAAAAATGTTTATTTAATCTTCGGTTGGTGTTGTAAGAAGCCAAGATGGCTGATTGTGTTGTGTGAACTCTAATAAAAGTAATAAAAAATAAAACCCGGTATTTTCTTCCTGTGTCCGGAAACTTAAAAACCTCAACAATACACATTTGAATTTTCTAAATAATAAATACTTAAGTATAAACACTATAAGAGATTTTACTCTATATACTTTAATATAGATACTTTGGAAGAATGGTCAGTCTTCGAAAATACACAAAACCACTCGTCTCCAAAGAATTGTAAAATCACATTTATGAAAATAATTCTAAAACAATCCATAGCTTCTACGCCACTTATGCACATTCCCGAATCAATATAATATGAATAGTAACACGATCACAAGTATTCTAACATGTATTCAACACCACACTCACCTGGACACAGCTGACCCTGTGTTTGTATACTCCCGGTAACCTCGTCTGGACACGGGCCGTGGGGCGTCTGGCCTCTTCCCCGCACTACCCTCAGAAAAATCCATAACAATACCAAGTAATTAATTATTTTTTTTTCACATAAAACCGGGTCAAGTGGCTCTTATCGTCGACCGGCGCATAAGTTTTGTTGTTGATGCGTTGCCATGGCAACTAGTGGTGGTGAAACGTGAGCAATTTGTGTGCCAGCCATTGTTAGTTCACCATGGAGTATGCAATAGTATGGAGTATTTAAATAGATATCAGTTTTACTGTTTACGTTCTTTAATTATTCACACAAGGCTTCATAAACATAGCTGCTAATTTTGTTATCTATATATTATTATTATTTGACTTTTATGACAATCTACAAGAAGGAGACTACCGACTAAAAGACTATAGTCATGACCATGGGATCCGTGAATTCGCCAGGACCATGACAGTCCTAAAAATACCCTGCGAAATTTTTATGTATGGATAATTGACATTTAATTTGCTTGCTGAGTGCAATAATTTGAAGCAATACTAAAAGTTCTATCGTTTAAACAGTGATCGGACAATGCAGATCATATTTTGTACTTAATTTTTAATTAATTGTAATTATTGTAAGAAATTCCCATCGTATGGCCCTTTATTCGTCAAATAAACGTTACTTATCTATCGAAATATTAAACGGTCAACCCAAAGAGTAATTAATCTTATCTAATAAATTAAAATAAAACTACTTTTTACGGATTTTATCGCGTTATATTGATTTTATTAATCCCGCCGTTTCGGACCCTTTACAGCGCCCATGGTCACGGGCAAAGACTACAATATAATATGGTCACGGGTAGACTGAGGTGATGGGCGTCTTGATGATATAATTACTGACAGCTACCTTACATTTTCATTGTTACATGATCAATGACATTTATTACTAATTAGTAGGGTAGCTGTATTTTTTTATACTAAAACGGACTCGAATTTAATGAAAAAAGAATAGAAGAAGGCGCTCTAATGATATGTACGGTGGCTTGCATTCAAATGTAACAAATGTCATTTTTGTGAATGGTGATTTGGGGATCCAAATCTTATGGATATAACACAAATTAAAGAAAAAAAGAAAAGAAGGAAAAGAAAATTTATTTGTAGGACACCTGAATTACATAAAACAGTAAATACAGCTTGCAGTAGCAGTTGTAAACAGTAAAGCTACAACTAAAAGCATTCAAGTGAACCTTACAAATCGGTCCAATCTCAGCAAAATTGCAGAGTTGCCAGTTAAGGCAAAATTATATTAGGAGTTTTAGAAGACATTTCATGTGATGCGCCAGCTAAAATAATACCTCTATCTTCTCACTGCGCAGACTTAATGTCAGATGAATCAAAGGATACTGAAGAATTGAAGGAAGCTAGAAAGTATATTAAGAATTTAATAAAAAATTGGATCGGAGCTGGTATAAACAGTTAATTTGACGTGAAACGATTATGTTGTTACTGTCTTCATATTTTTTCTTGTATTGTATTGTATTGTACAATAAAACGAATGTTTTATTAAAATAATTGTATATTTACTCATAAACGATCTTCCTTATATGATAGGTTACTCGATAACCAACACCCAATGCTACACAATACAAGTGGATGTTGATGTTATATTACTTAAATTCGTAATAGCAGCAGTATTTTACATTGTGCCAGAATCAAAGATCACTTCTAACAAAGACAACACATCCTTTAGTGCTTACAAAATATTGTATAATGTGTCTAATTAAATCGTAAGTAACAATAATTCCTTGTCATCTTGGTTCAGATCGTAATTACTTCATTAAGTCTATTATATAATTATCGTGGTTCATTTTCCTCTATCACTATTTTTGATTTGGAAAAATACTCATACTTTTGACGTATATAATTATTATGTTCATCTAAAAAGTATCATTATAATTATCTACAATAACGCATAAGATACAATATTTTATGGTAACCTGTGTAGCACCTGCGAATTTCATTGAAGCTACATAATCAGTTTTAGAAGCATTATAAAATAAGACCCTGTAAAGAAATCTAAGTTTATACAGAACCTGATTCTTTTAAGGGTGTTATTTTAAATTAAAATGTTGTCGGATATATTAACACTAATGTGCTACAAATATAAAACGTGTCTAAATATACAAAAATATTAAAAATCCTTAAAATAATTGTGACAATAAATTGCATTGAAATTGTCAATGTAGTTGTACATATCTAGATCATAATACTTAACTATTATGATAATTGAGTATTGGAGAAATATATCAGGATATAAACGGATACAGAATATAACGTAACATATATATTAAAGAAAAGAAATATTTACAAAAGAATTGTTTAAATCTAACATTGAATTTCTATCTTAGACCTAATATTACATGTAATTGAATACCTAGTAATATGATTATGATACGCAATTTACATACAAAAACAAATATTAACAAATCGTTATGTTTTGAAGGGCAATGATAAAGTTAAATTTTGCTTATTATGATGATTTTGTTTTAAAAATAAATATAACGTATTGCCCGCAAGAACCTAACGAAATATATTTCTAGTGTGATGCTGCCAGTAAAATGTTTACAAAAGACCATGCACTCCTTTTTTGTTACGTCGTTATAGGTACGAATTCTTGAATATCACTATAAATAAAACAAAAACAATATTTCGAAGGCCCTAAAGATTTTAAAATTTTCCCAACCCTGTTTTGACTAGGATTGCCACTTAAATAATAATAAAAAGAAAATATTTTAACGACAAGACAATTGTGATGACATGAACACGCAAATCGTTAAATACGTTGGCAGTGATAGTTAACTTAAAGGTTTAATTAATATAAACTAAGTTTTTACAATATTCAGTTAAATACGTTACACCTATGTTGGTAAAGTTCATTACTTAAATAATCTAAATCTATCACTTAAATATAAGTTGATTATAGAATTACATTATGATGTATACTAGAAATCTCGATAATTCGCAATATATCTAATTGCTCATACAAAAGTATAAAATTGTATAATCGATCTAAATACGATTGTAAATTCTTTTTATTTTACAGATCTTTGCATATTTACAACATTATTACAAAAACAAATGTAGGATACTATCACATCGATCTTTCATTTTCTGATTTTCTTGATGCACGGTAACGACTGTCATTGCATACATTACAATCGCTAGTATCTTGATTTTTTTCTACATCACTATGATGTCATCTAGATAAATAAATCACAATTTCTACAAGTATCTTTTGAACATCAATTTGACAGTATCCTTGTCTTATGTCTACATAGGTTTAGTTGCCAGGTGTCAGGTGATTCGCACTCTAGTCCCACTCTCCAATGAACATATGACGCGCGTGAGGGGCTGGTGGTGGGGGGAAGCCACGTCCGGGCATTGGCAGCCGACCGTACAGCGCATATGGATCATAATGCTGCTCTCCGTCTGCAAGTAATATCATCAGCTATGTTTTAGACTGCTAATTATTCGAAGATATGGTTATTTTAATCAATTTTGTTTTTAAGAGTCTAGTCTGCTTGTCAGGTGTAGGACTCCCTTATTGCTCAGCACTCTACGAGATAATAATTTGTAGTCTGACTTACGATTTGTTGTGTTTAGCAGAGTTAGTGGAGATGTTAAAACATTAAGGGATAAGCGACGTGTAGTGTTATTTTATACCGAAATGTAGATTGATCATACATTTTAGTCACAAATAGATACGTTTCAGGGAACAGTAACACAAACGCGTTTCTAAATAGTCTGGAGTTTCTTTTATGGAGTCTTAACACTGCTGCTCTAATCTGGAACTCATTCGTTTTTTAGCGCAAATTAATATCTAAGGATAATAGCAAAGCTTTCGAATCAGAAGTTTTGCAGTTTGGAAGAATCAAGATTTGACAAGATTGTCAGGAAAAAGTAAAGACGTGAATAATTGATGTTGGTGAATATGAGAGATGAACTCAGAAGTGTGAGAAGTGGAGAAACGAAGCTTATAGGCGAGTTGTGCTACCAAGCGAAGCGATCTAATATAACAGAAAGTTTGTATACCAAGATTGGAGCGAAGAACCCGCGTTCAGGCGGTGGAATTAAAGTGCAGGGTTAGTCTGTATATACACTAGCGCGGCTGCTGGATCACGAGGGGTCGCAGCCGTTTGTCCCTGTTCGGATAGAATTGGAACATGAGCTTCTCTTTTCTGGGGAGACGATCGTACGCACCGATTCCGCTCTCGTAAGAACGAGCGTGCCACAAAGCCTGTGGCGGCATTGGAGCGTGCGCAAACGGCGCCATATGCGGCGGGAACGGGCCCGGGTGGGCGTGGGCTACGCTGTAACGCTTGCTGGGTACTGGAGTCTCTTTGAGAGTCAGGCGTTCGGTCATCGTAGGTAGAACTTTCGCCCCATTAGTCTTCACGAAGTTTGGCACACGCGCTCGCAGACCACAGTAGTAAGGATCATCTAGAAACAAATGAAAATTTATTGAGAACATATTACAAGTTGAACAAGTTCCAATAGACGTATTTGTACCTGAAAACGAAACTTTATATGATATAGTTATCGTTCACCTATTCGTATATTAGAAATTGCGAACATATTCGCCTTTAAAACGGAAAGCATGCACGTTCCGTTCCATGTTCCGCATCCTACGCCTGGCTCGTTCCAAATACCGCTGATTCAAATATCAAGGATACGCCGAAATGCCAGTCGGCGGTTGCGACACCAGGGCATTGTCTGTTTATAACCTCTGCACTGCGCTCTTCTTATGAATGGAACGCAAGTGCCCTCAGATTAAAACGTGCAAATGCGATCTAAAAACGTCCGATTCGATTAACTGCATCATACGTGGAATGCGTCAAACGTGACTCGACATTGACAACAAGGAATCCGTGAACGAAGAAGTATGTATCAGATAATACGCAAAATTCATTAGCATAAAGCATCCAAAATTCGAAACAGAGTCCTTTTACGTTAAAGTTTAACCATCCCAAGTGCATTCAAACGTAAACTGGGCTCATATTTCAAAAGAGACTTGGCCTCTTTGTCGGGTCGATATAACTCTTAATATTTTAAATAGTATCTACTCCTTTTAAGACGGTGCTTGTGGTGTTTGAGTAAGTGTCCTCTTGTAATCTGTGATGTATGGCCATGCTCTTGATACACTACCTAGGTACTCGCGTGTCTTTTTGTCCTTTTGTAAACAAAAAGTTTTCTTAGAAACACAAAATTCCACTTTGCAAGCGCAATGTGCGACTGCAATATAAATTATAACAAGATTTTACTTTACGAGAGTGATTCTATAAATATTATATTGTTATCTATGATTTTGTTTTATATATCCATAATTGAGTTTTCATAAATAGTATGCCAAAAGGTAAAAACACTAAATGTTCGTATCTTTTTCGATAAAATTTTATAGAACAACCCTGGAACATATGTTTTTATCACAAGTAGTCGTAAAGGCATCAAGTTCATTGTGCCTATAACCTTAAGTCCATATTCCATATTTTATAAATATTGCTTTAAATCACTAGGTGCGTGGACATGGGTTTATAAATGATGATCTGGCTAGAGCTGTTGATATAAAGGTTCACACTTGCAATGTGGCTGTATAAATTGCAACTCGCATTCATAAATCCATTGCATTGTCAACAGCATCGTGTTCAAATGGACAGTTCTGGTCGCAACGAAAGGACGGTGATTGCTCGATTAATATCACTAGTGGTAAATAATTTCTGTGATTTGACGTTGTGAAATGTAATAGAAAGTTTCGTAATTTACTTTTAGTGAAGTATGTGGCAATAAAATTAAGAAATGGCCTGTCGAGTCAAATTAGAAGTGTTAGGAATTTATATTAGAAAATAATATCAAGTTCTCTATTCAAAGAGGTTTATATCTAAATAGATAAAAAAACTGTCACCTATTGTTAGTAGAGACGTAACATTAGTCGGCGTAAAATCACGAGTAGTCGTACTTTGCTATCAGTTGAACCTATTTGTCCATTACCGAGGAATTATGACCAACGTAATGACCAAACACGGTAGGCAATCCCCAGACCGCTCTCGATGTAGGCGCCTCCGAGAACTTTGCCTTTTAAATACTGTTATTACCCATTCAGCAAGACAGGACATCGTGCTACTACCACGAGAATTTATATTGTCCAAGCAATTAATGCTGATTTCCGTTTGTTTTTTTCTTGACCCCCTTTGTTGCTCGCGAATGGAAAAGTTAATTGAAGTCCAGTAAGTTATGAACGGATTTACGGAACGTAATTAGGCTTTTGTTGTGATATGGGAGATTTAGTTTTGAACTGAAGCAAATTCTGAAGTAACTTTGTAAGAACGAATCTTCTAGTTTGTCGAACTCACCGATATCAATTAATATAATATCAATTAAGTGTATTACGAGTATAATTTCTTGGAAAAGTGATTTTTAACTAACCAAAATTAAAGGTCTTACCGTATTTCTTGTTGTCTTTTCCTTTATCTGATTTGCCTCTCGGGAACTGTGTCGGCACGCGTCCTTCTTGTCCTTCAATATCGTCGTAATCAGGCTGTGGAGCAAGTAATAAAACATTATAATTTTATCTAAACAAGCAAACTTGATCTGTTAGTGAAATTGAAAATTCTGCATTTAACATTTATAAAGTATAAAATGTTTCTGCAGACTTAGAAGGGCTCATAGCACTAGGGGAACACCCAGATTGCAATTACATTGTAAAATGTCCACTGAACAACACAACTTGCGCCTAAGAACATGTGAGAGCAAGCAATTCACGTATAAAACACGAAGCAAAAATCAGATGCAATAATATGAACGTGTGGGCGCCGTACAATCTTTTACCTTGTAACGAACCAAAGATGGCATCAAAAAACAACGAATCGTGATATATAAAACTCATAGGCAGAGGATCTTATCAAATAAAGGTTATGGAAACCACCCCAGCAAAGCATATCGGTTCACGCAGTATATTTTCTTAATAAACACCTAGCAGGTTTAAAAGTGAAGCCTAACCGACACACAAAGGACATTGTTCATTTGTATGGTGTCAGCAGCTAACCTGAAGACTAGGTAAACCAATAAAAGAGTAAAAGCCGACGCGATCGTACTATGTAGTCGCTGTCATTTATCTTCGGAGGCGATGAGATGTGAGATACGTCAGAGTTATCTACCCCGCTGGGCCGACCATTGTCCACTCCACACAGTTGCGATAGCGCATGTCCACAATTATCTGACAAGAAGTCGGAACCGACAGGCGTTAATCGGGTTGAACTCTCACCTCCCTTCGATGTTTATAAGTTACTTTTAACTATTGTAATGATTTGAAACATGATTTACGCAATGATCGATGAATATGTTGAAGAAAAAAATATTGACACGATTGGATAGCTTTAGAACAGCAATCGTACAACCTCGGATTATGATGATGTGTGAGTCAATATAAATAATATTGGTTATTTGAATTGTCTACTTTTCTAGTTCTTTAAACGCAGCAAGATATTTATTGATCCTGCAGTAAGGCATTGAAAATTATCAGGGACATACAATTCATATGAGTGGAGATTTCAATTTATATATTAGTTTTACATTCACATTATATGGCATTGTATCCATTAGTTGGACAATCTTTATAGAATTAATTAAATGATAAATGTGTTCTTTTATGTTGAAGAAAAAGCCAATTTAACGTTAACAAAAAAAAAAAAAAAGACAATTACTCGCACAAGAAACGAGCGAATGCTAAAATGAATATAACAAAATAGATATAAAGAGACTAAATACGGAAAGTAGTAAAATCAAAATATTTCTATAATCGGCATCTGTAAATGTCACTGAATGAAATCCATTATCACTAAAGGATAAAAAAGAATTAGGTAAGTAATTTAAAATTGGAAATGTACTGGGTAATTTGGATTTAAATACGTTTTTCCTTTTGCACGCAGTTGATTTTGGAATGGTTTTTAAGATATCACAATCTGACATAAGCTCCTAATTCCATCATGATTGATAAAGCTATCTTAAGGGAATGAATCATATTTCACATATGGCATGTTTGCTGTTTGCAGTCTCCCGTTTATTTATATGGAGATATGTTTGGATTTCAATTTGTGTAAATCGTATCGTTATCATTAAGTAGATGCTGTATTTTCGGCATTTGTCAAATGTACATTAAGGACCGACTAAGATAAACAACCTCCAATTTAGTTTACTTTTCCTTTTTCGTAACTTTGAGAGTAAATAATTTTGGACAACTGCTTATTTATGTTTCCACGTGAAATAATTGTGATATTTTGTCTCAATCAACACTTGGAGACGACGGAAATGTACAAATTGTTCTAAAAAAGGAAGAAACGTCGAAATAACATGTAGAAGAACCTGAATAATCAGCGACATAAAATATACAAAGATCACCGGGGAGCGCAGTCGGTATGTTTATTATAAGACGAGATGTAATAAAAATTACATGTAAATTATTGTAATAAAAATAGCCATGCCATCTCAAAAAGCACCTTGATGCACCAACTTAACAATGAAAAAATAATTCGTAATGCAATTTTCACTTTGAAAATTACTTTGTCGATTCGCAACCGCATCCTACCTTTTATATTGAAATGGAACTTGAAGATACCAGTTTATTATTATTCAATCATGAAACTGAGGGCCTCGTAAATCATATCGTATTAAATTAATTCTTCAAGAAGAGTAAGTCACTTGATAAAATGTGGCGTTGAAAATTGAATTACACGTTGTCTCACTATCGGCTATTGAAGTGGCTGGGCGATCAGATATGTTTTTATTCCAATGTATCATTTCGAGAACCTAGTCTACTTATCGGTTTTAAAAATGTTTATTAACTATTGATTCTGATCAATTACTGAATACTACGGCATGTTTTTGCTGATAGTTTTTATATACTCGTAAGTAGATCAAATTCAATTTCTGAAATGTTTACCAAATCAAAAGTAAAATGCTACGCAGAAAATATCTAATTAAAATATCTGCATAGTTCCAACTGCATATGAATTGATCAGTAATAAATTTTTCATAAGATAGTTGCAGTTTTGGATGTCGATTTGTGCAGGTTAATGGCAATAGGGTCACTCTAAATCGCTCTAGGCTCGACCCCTATAACACTGGATCTACAAAATACCAGCGAACTGCTGAAATATCAAAATGTGACAATGACATGCAAGGTGCAGAGGCATGCAAAATGTCACCAAAATCGATAACTCACTTTGTATCCACGTACCTTGGGAATGTCAGCGGGCCCATAGCCGTTCTCCCTGGGCGGTAGCTTCGGAGGCTTGTCACCTCTTCTCTGTCCCATTTGCATCATTAGCTGTTCCCTGGTGGCAGCCACCACTCCGTGTCCGTTGTTGTGTCCGTAGCCTCCAGAGCTACCGCTTGATCCTGAGCCGTTGGCGTTAGAGCTGGCGATACTGTAGGGATCCTCGTCGGGGATGGGAATGCGGGGTCGGTTCTTGATGTCCATCAGTCTTTGAACTGTTGACAAAGATAATATTATTGTAGCGTGCCCAAGATGCCAATCGGAATAGAGTCCTATAGAGAAAATCAATGCAACACGACTGATATGACATTTCTTTATTCTATTGGTATTTTTCAACATAATTATAATGTCAAAGTTGGGAGTGTAATTATACATATTTTGTTTTTATTCAATAATGACCAAGAAAATTATAGTCTCTGTTTATGTTGTATATTTCAATTTATCCAAATCGTATATCACCAACTCGGGTTTGAGTTGTCAAAGGTCAACCCATCCTCGTCTCAGATTTTAATGAAGCAATATAAATTCTATTGAAATGTTTAAAATATTGTATAATAACAAGTTTCCAAAAGATTATCCAACTGTTTGAACACACAACAATTGGAAACATTTAGCGACGCTTGCGCAACTCGCAACACGAATGTTACTTCGTGATGTTCAGATCGGATGGCAATCACTCCTCTTCACGACTCAGTACAACCTACGGTTATTAATGCGATGCTAAAGGTCTGGTGTCTTCATTGCACTTCAGTTCACCCATTATTGGTACCTTTGCTCTAATCGTAAAAATAAAGGAATCGTAAACGATTAACCAGCTTTACTATTACACCGCAAGGTTGAATGCATAATCTTTGAACAATAAATGTAAATTCATGCGAATATTGGCTCGTTTAGTTGCGAAATATTAAAGTGGCTATAAAATTTATTGCATGAACGACGGTGCGGTACAAGAGAGGCATAGTGACAACTGCATCCATCATTCTGTGGTATCAGATTGTCTATGTCCTAAATGTTTGTTTACACTTCACACTCGTCAAATCATAATGAATGATCGAGCGGAAATGATTCGAAATAAACCGCTTAGTGCGCCATATTAGGCAATTATTAAAAAAAAAACCTAATTGCGGCCTTTCATTATAATAATTACAGTGTTTTATTCCACTTATAAAGGCTGATATTAAAGTAATGTAACTAAGTATTAAACATGATCAAATGTATTAAAGCTTTTAGTCCATTTAGCAATTACAGCAATTTTGATAAGGAAGTTAAAGTTGTTTTGTTTGAAAAGCATTTCATAGATTTCCAGCTTAGACATGATAAAGATGTTGTGGAAGCGATAAACCTTTGTTTCGCACATAATCTAAGTTTAAAAGATATACCTGTGTCTGGAAATACCGTAGACGCCATGTCGCAACGGGATTAGAATCCAGATTAGTTCAGCCAATGATGTGAATGCTAATAGCCGAGGTACATACACTGGCTGTTTTTAAATGCTGAGAAATTTATGTCTATTTACAAAAAAGAATTTTATATTCGGTCCGCTATTTGTGGTATGCGATGTGAGTCAAGAGCCTTGTAATGTTTTAATTTTTGATAAATTGCTTGTTGTTAAAACAATTGCCTCTGAATTATTTACTTTAAAAACCGCCGCTATATTAGACCCTCCTCCATGTATACTACATATATCTATTTTTTTGTTACGATTGTAGTTTTTTTGTTTCACTTGTCCTAGTCTTCAGTTCCTTATTGTTTTAACAAATGTTGGTAACTACCAAAAAATTTTTGCTACCAACACATTTTTGTAACGGTTAATGAATTTTCGGTGTTGCATATTATGCATATACACGGGTAAAGGCTCGAATTATCTTAATCTATTCATTTCAAACGAAATCAAATACTTATAACTTTGCACAAACGTTGCAACCACGTTCGACTCCAAATTAGGGCTACTAAAATTTGTGTAATGTACAGAACACTTTCGATCAGCATGCTTCCTTTTGTCGTCGAATCGAGTTTTGCATAACGTCAGTCACGATTTAAGTCTGCTCAAGCCTTTAATGATTCAATTGGCGCTCGTTACAAATCCAAAGTGAATTTAATGGGTTTATAGGTAACGATTGCATTAGTTTGATCTAGTTACGAAGTATGACGACCTTCGTTATGAAATCAAAATTCGAATGGGTGATGTGAACAATGAAGTAGGTTTGATTTGATTAAACAAGAAACATGTAAGGAATGATCTTATCGTATGCAAAAACATTTAAGCACATACTAAACTAGAGTGGATAGATTCAACGATTAACAGTGGGTACATACATATTGATTAATTATGGAAATTTTGCAAGACTGGAAAATAACAATGTGTAATTACTTCCATGACACGAAGGTTAAACTTTTCATGCTGTATCGGCAAAAGCGACCAGTCCCCACGTTTAATTGTCACGACTTTCATACAGAAAACATTAGCTACGTTACTCAATAGATTTATTTGAGTTCCCTAACAGATAAACAGTGGCTAGACCGCGAAACCACTGCAGAAAATCTATGAACGCATCTTATCCGTGTTGGAAAATCACGGGAATCTTGCGGTGCGGTTTCTTTCCCATAGCTTCAATATGATTTGTACAAAACCAATATTAGAAGTTGAATTGCTGTTAACTTGCCTAGATGGGGTTAGTTAGAAATTTGCAGTATGGTTTGAGTGAAATGAGGTGCAATACATCTTGAGATCGATGTAAGATTGCATTGTTGCACAACAATAAGCAGACTACTCAGAAGTGAGGCTCTGCATAGTTGATGCGGTTGCGTGCTATGGGAACTGAATCAGATTTGAAAATTATCTATATAATACCTCGATTCACACTTGCTGCTTATTTCAAATAACGTGCAAATTACTACCTGTAATTCAAATTTTCTACTCATATATGAATAAAACAGAAGTGAACAATACTGAGGCTATGGAATGACGCATGTGCCTACTACACTACCTGATACCCCACTATCCAATATGTGCTAAAGTTCCGGAAGTCTCTTTGGGCAGACAATTGTACATTATTACAGGCCGATCACCTTGCTACAATGAAAACCGGATCACTTTGGAACGAGTTCAATATAATTATACAGCGTTGATGATCCTGGTTTTAAGGCCATGTCACTGACAGGACTTTCCGCGCTATTTATTTTTTCTCTCCTATTTAAAACTTTAATAACTTCAAGGTTAAGACAACTCAGTTAAACGGTCGCAGTTGCGCGTGAGAACGATGCTGTGCATTATAAGATTTTAATTTTGTATATTCGTAGGTTAATGATAAGTGTAGAGGTCGTACCATTGTTCCAGCCTCAGTCCCCGGAGGTCTAAGACAAGGTAACTGTAACATTGTCGGATCTTTGGGTGCCTCTAGTCATCGTCTACGTATGCAAACATACACCCATTCAATGGTAATTGCTGTTAACGTTGATGACGCGTGACTGATGTTCGACAGAGGCCTTGTAACTGATGATATGAAAAGACCTAAAATAAACATTACAGCAGATATTGATTTCTGACATTTACGCGTATATTATACATTGAAATTAAACTACTTTTTACGGATTTTATCGCGTATATTGATATTATTAATCCCGACGTTTCGGACCCTTTACTATTACAGCAGATGTCATTATTTTCTTAAATGTTAATGATGACCCTATCGATGAAGGCATGTCTATGACATACATTTAAATACTCAAAGAAGCGACATACGAGTACATTAACTCCTACGTAGGTTTTGATTTGATAAATACGGTTTACAATGCAATATTATTACAATGGACTATTTTTAAGTTTTAAGATAAAGAGGCCGAGTTAACTCTTCATTGGTGCCATGTGTCTCTGTCTTTGATATCGGTGTTAGGCAATTTATTCGCTATGACACGTATTGTGCGTTTATGTCTCATAATGCTGCTATTGCAATTTTTCTGTTGATTTTGCTTGTTTTCTTCGCTATTGTTGCGACCAGCGTGAAATCGTTTGCTGCCTCTGTCAACCTTAACGATGCGACGTGGCCGGTAACAGATTTAGATTACTTAGGACCATGGCTAGCAGGCTCATTTATAACGTAGCTTTCATATAAATAGAGAACATAAACACGAATTTTCATGGCCACTTTATGGGCATTCACATTAAGGCCGTGTAGGTTTAAATCAATTATTGGTTTTAATTTGAGTTCAGTAGGCGTACATTTCTCTCTATGATAATATTCAAATTGTTTTTTTTTTCAACCCATTAGACCAGTTACATGGAGCACGGTAATTATATAAATATGCGGAACGTTGAGCACGTATGTTTGTTAGACACTTAATTGGATTTGTGACCAATTTATAAGTTGTATAGAAGTGCTCTGAAGTAATATGCCGCGGACAAAATCATTTCCTGTTTAGTTTTTGCTAGGTTTAATGAAGAACTTATTGATCGTAGCGAAATTTTATTTGTGGTTATTATTTAATTATGGTCACTCGTTTTGAGTTGGGATTACATAAAATAAGGGAGAAATAAAAATAACGAATTAATAAATAATAAATTAGTATGCAAGGGATTTTGGGTTACGTTGATATTAAAATGAGGGAAGGAAAGAGAGGAACAGAGAAAATTAAAATATGAATATCTATTTTAAAACGAATAATTACTACTTTGTTTAATTTTACTAAGATGCAAGGGAATACAGATCTCCTGATAATAAGCGGCAACTGCACTATAGACACCAGTGACACCAGTGATATCACTCTCGTGTTGTCATCTTAAGACCTCAGCATTTGGTCATTAATTTCACTGGCTACTTTATCCTTTAATCCGAACCACATTATTGCTTAGCAGAATATTTAGCAATACGGTGGACTTATATGGACTTAAAAGATTAATGGTACATAATTTTCCACGGACATTACTGATCTCATCACACATATTTTCCCATATTCGCAACCCGCCCACCTTGACCATGCTTTACTTAGTGAAGCCTATATTAAAAAAAGAGACAAAAACGATGCTCCATCGTTTGTTTTTTGAGTTCGTGGCTAGCCACACTAACCTCAAGTGATGATATCGCGTCGTTTTTAGTACGGAAGTGTTTTTATTATGAAGTTACTATAAAACATTGCGTTTCATATAAATACTTTGAGCATATTGTTCGTATGTATGGTATAGTGGTTGATGCTGTTGAAATTCCTCAACGTCTTTTGTTATAGTTCGCTGAGATTTTTTTTTTCGGCTTTTAATAGGACTTTATTATGATTAGTTAAAACTAGTGAATAATTTACTGGAAGATTGATTGTTATGAGGCTGAAGTTACTGAACTTGCTCTTGTATGAAAACCAGATTTGGTAATAATAAGAAAATGAACTGAATACAACTGTTTTTTTTTTAATAAAACGGTTTCATTAAGGAATTAGAAAAATAGAATGTTGTACAAGTAAGGAACAACTCATGTAGGTAATATAAGTTCCAACAAATGTTTAATGGTGTTTAATACTGTTATAACGTCTATTAAACTTAACAAAACATTCTCCGTATTAAAGGGGGAACACCAAGATGGTATGATACACAATGACTATTTTAAATTTCTCCGCTGTTAAACCTAGATAACGCGTCTTATGAGTGTATAATTATGTCAAAAGTAATTGGCCTTCTATGTATGTTTCGTGGGAAACATATCCATCATTTTTATCAAACTTCATCTTTTGTAGGCAATTAGTTACATAATCTACCACTTATGTATGTACCTTCGACATAAAATTAACAATTTGAGGAAGAAAAGTATAAAGTTTTACTTAAAAAACATTTATTTTTATCTTTGTAATTCTTCGGCAGATTAATGTGTTGTTTTTAAATACTAGAAATTACGAGTACCTACTTGTTTTTTTTCGCTGAAGTGTTTATCTCGCTTCGTGCTAAATTGGAGGATAATGCTAGGATTTTTGGAGTCTCGAGTCTTTTAATCATGGTGTAAGTTTTCATTTAGCTAAGCAGTTTTGATTTTAGTTTATATTATTAGAACGCAAAATAATTTTTATTATTCCTACATATGTATTCGTGTTTATTATTTAGGTATCTACTTACGTGAACAACCGCAGTTGATGGTGGCTGTTTGCGGTGTACTAAGAAATGGGCATCATAAATGACATTAGATAATGTTTTAAAAACTTTTGTGAAGGTGAAGACTTCAATCTATTTCTCTTATTTAATAAACAAACATAATCACATTGAATGACAGCTTGTTTACATGTTACATCACCTCATTATTTCTGTTATGATTATCTAACAACGAACAAACTTCGTTTTCAACTTCATTATCAATTTAATTTAACAAAACATACCATCAATTCTTAGCACCTTAACATTTACAACATACTTACATTAGTACCAGATTATATAAGATACAATCTGCAAAGTGCGGTCTTAGAAAGTGACAGTGAACATTGTTCACCAAGGCCAGCAGGTGACGTGACAACCGGATCCAAGCCCTTGTCAATACTGATAGTGAAGTTAAAGTTGGTAATGATAGTATGAATTGAATTACATTAATTGAAGTTTAGCGAATACAACCTCAAAATTTAACTAATAAAATTAATGTTTGTGGTGATGACGATAGTGGGGGTATAATAGGTAGTATTTAAAATTAAATAACACCGCAGTAACAAAACGAATTTAGAAAATAAAGTGAAAGAAGAAGAAAATAAAGTGCAACGCTAGAATTATTCTCTTTTACTAATAGAATGAGAGATGCAATTTTGAACTTAAATACTAAGTCTTTGGAATGAAAAGGTAATTAATTTTGAAGTAGAATCATGATAACATTTTGTTATTTTGTCTCGCTGTAATAAAATTTGTATTAGGACTGTGGGACTTTTTCTGAACACAATAATTTACTTTTTGCTGTCAATGTGATTCATCTAAGTGCATATTATCGCTAATCCTAAAACCTGCATTGTTTTTGTTCCTTTTTGGGCCTTCGGTTTAAAATATTTCTGGAGATATAAAACCCGTTCACTTACTTTATATTTATTATGTGTTTGACTTTGGTATTTTCATTAATTCGTACATAAATTGCATAATTATTTCTTTTATAATTAAAATTATATTTTTTAGTCACATCTATTTCAAAGTCAATTCGATCGATAAAATGCAAAATTCTTATACTTAAAACAATTAAGCATACGGTTTTTATTTGAATTTTATTGTTTTTTTTCCTAGAATTGCGTTTAATTTGAGACGTATGTTTTTTTTTGCTTGACTAAGTAAGTAAAATCCAAAGAATTGTTATTCTTAAAATATGTTTTAGCAACTCTTGACCCTGGAACTAGTGAGTTGGTTTTTCTAACAATTAATCATCACTCACAACCCACTGTTATTGTATAAGAGTGCACATTTAGTATTGTGGTTAAAGTGGCTTCATCATCATCTGTTATTCCGATTGTCTTGGATTTGATTATCACTCGAGACAAAATATTTGTGTACTTATGAAGTACACAAATATTTTGTCTTGATACTTGACACTTGTTTTAAGTCTGGGTATACGTTGTGTGCATTAATTATATGTTTGTAAAGTTCACGACACCTGTGTCGCATTAGACAACAAGTACTAGCTTGTTTCATAATTGTGTTTCCAAAAAGTTCCCCTCGGCATAAATCTTGTTCCCTAGAGTGCAAAAGAAAAAGAAAGTACTAACTAGACTCACCCGGTGGCAACTTGGACTTGAGCATGTCCATTGCAACGACATTGATGATGAGGACCCAGATGGGACAGTCGAGGAGATCGGAGTCGGACTTGACGAAGGCGATGGCGCTGAGGCACTGCGTCTCGAGCCGCCTGCGGTCTGGATACGAGCGCCGCAGCTCTCTGTTGACGTTGGACTGGAACTTCTTCATGTCAAATAACTGAAACAGAATTTAACATGGAAAACCTTAGCATCGAAACTGCCAAAAGAAAAATACAGCATAAGATAGAGAATTTAACATCAGAAAATAACATCAAAAGTAGTAAAAGAGCAACAAATTGTTCTTATGTTTGGATAGTGATAACCAGAAACATAACAAATAACTTGGAGGATTATTTAACTACATAGAACTGTGATCATTAAACCCAAACTATGTGAAAATAAGGATGGGAATATCGACAACCATCATTATATCGATAATATAAAAAAAATGTAAATACTTTCAGTTCTATCTTCGTTAAAAGAATATGAAAAAATTTTGACAGCACGAATTGTGTAGTGGTAGGGGGATGGGCGATCAAAGTCGTGCTACGTGTTGCAGCAGGTTCGATTCCCGCGCAAACCAAATGTTTGACTCAGGTATTTTATGTGTATGCTTTTTTTTTTTGTAAAAATAGTACTAAGTTTTCTGAGAAATAAATTTATTATTATTATTATTTGCGTGTGTGAAAGTTGGTGTTTATAAACGTAATCTAACCAAAAATATGTACCGAAGGAATATCTTTTATATTATACGGATGAAGTTAAGGCTTTAACACTTATCTCTTTTAAAAGCAAAGCGGTGGACCTGCCATTCTCGAGACTTTTCCGATTACGTTAAGTACGCTTATTAAATGTACCTAGATAGAGACTCAAGCTTAAGTTTGTTATTGGAAAGTCTAAACAAAAACAGTGGAGAATTCCATTTGGTAAGTATTTATTACAATACACAATTGGCTGAAAAAATATTCTGTGCAAACAGATATGAATCATAATAACGATAATTTAAAAAAATGAGATAATACCAATCAACTTTTAACACACCAAACAGGCTAACATACAGATACAAATAACTTGTACATTTTTTATCTTAATTAACACGAACGATGATCTAAAACAAATTGTTGGACGATCGATTCAATGCGTCTATATTAAAAGATGTTATCGAATTAATATTACATAACAAGCCTTCGTTCGGTACTAAAAGACAATCGCTCGATCAAACAAAAATAAAGCTGACGTCATGTAGGGCGCCCATCATCGAAATTAACGTGTCAAGCGTAAAGGTAGTTAATTAAAAAGAAAATATGAATTGAAATTTGTTGCTTCAGACTTTGATTACTTCTCGTATTAATTAGGTACATATAATTTTGTTGCCTTTCTCAATTTATTTATTTATTCAGGATCTAAAACGAAAGATATTCACGTGACATTACCAAACATTAAGGTACTTTTTAACCAAAGCTTGCACACTGGAATTACCTAACTAACAATATTAAATTGTATTAATAATTGTCGGGTTAATGGCATTAGGCTGACCCTCTATTACATGGGACCTAAAATCTGTATTTTGACAAAGATTACTAAATCATACCTATATCACGCAATATGTGCCGAAATGCAGCTTTTGTTAGCTGCCTGTGTCCACATACCAAACCCTTTGGCAGATAATTACTTGTAACACAGCAATTAAGCTGTATTATGCTGTATTATCGGCTGTATTATCGATCGAAAATCGTCAAGTTCATTTCATTTTACATACTTTCTTCTCTGATTTCACAATTTTCATTGATTGTCAAAGTCACGAAATTCCAGCACGACGCTGATCTAAATCTATCAAGATAATCTCCAATGTTTCCAAAGGTTTCCGATTCGAGCGAGGAACTTAGACATACAAACGAAAACGCCGAGTCAGATGCATCGACGAAATTGAATTATGCTTATGAAGTTGTTACATAACCAGTGCAAGCAGTTATCGACTTGTCCGTCCGTCCATCCGAACCAGTAGATGATTTAGATGAAATCTTTTAAAACTTCGCCGACAATATTCGTAAAACTTCAGACGGGACACAAACTGGAGTCGTACAGTTAGAGTTAAATACATCGGGTCGAACAGACTAAAGAAATTAAACTTTGTTTCAATGGGATTAAGTTCCTGTCAGAATCACAATTGTCGTGTACTATGTCCATTCTGAAATATGACTTATGTCATTGAGATATACATGTTTAATTTTCCTAGTAGTTCTGTTAATTTTAAATTTGGACGTCCAGATATATCTAATACTGATGTACAACTTATATTGAAGCTTTTAATAATTCTAATTATAAGCGTTTCATTCCATTGTTGCAACACAAACGTCATCTAACTAATTGGGAGCATTCTTGCAAGTGATGAATTGTTCTACGCAAGTTCCAAATTGAAGCGGAAGAGTTGATGTAAACGTCTTGTAAAGACAAATGATTTGCCTTCTGTTCGCTCATAAATACTTAAGAGAACTAAAGAATATATTCGCTAGCAGGTTGTGTAACATGGGGTAGTAAATTATAGTACCAATGAAATTTACACATCATTTGCCGACAACATTGGAATATTACAGAATGGGATATTAATGTCACAACATTCCAGTTTAATGCAAATTGAGAGTAGTCTAGAGCTATTTAAAAACTGTAGTTGACACCACTGATAGTATTGTTTGATATTAATTTAGTCACGAGGGAATTCGGTGTGGGAAACGAGCCGGATCGCACAGAAAAAATCCCAGAGATCAACCAGTTTCAACACATGACGGAATTGTTTCGAGGAAATTGGAGTCGTTTGATGAAGACGTATATTGCAGTGCAACGATTCAATGTGTGACCTATCAACAATTTTATTATAATTTCAATCTGTATTATTTTTAGTATTTAATATGAATTATCTATATTATATTATATTATATTTTTCTGAACGTTAATCTCAAATATACCGTCCGTAAAATGTAATGTTACATAAAAACACATACTCGTGAGGTATATTTTCGACCTCAATCGACGATTTTAGGCATATAATAGGTGGTGAGTCTATTGCCAGTATCATCATCATCATCAGCCTAAAAAGGCCCACTGCTGAACAAAGGCCGGGACCATAGACTTCCATAAGACGAGTAATATGCCACCTGCATATAACAATTATATAATAATAATATAATATTTTTGGGACATTCTACACAACACCATCTAGTCCCAAACTAAGCAGAGCTTGTACTATGGGTACTAGACAATGGATAAAATACTTACATACTTTTTTTGTAAATACATACTTATAATACATAATAATTATTATCAATAACTGATCACAAATCCAATCTTCTAGCTGCTAATGAGAATTTCATAGAAATCCTCAACAATGACAGGGTACATAAAACAAATGAATTTATTTTCTTCATCATTTTTGATTTTAAAATCAGTGTTACAATTTCCTACTTTGCCGAACGTTTTGCAACTAAAATAGAATGTGTTACAATTACATTATCTACTTGTTAAAAATAATTCTAAAAGGTGTAATATTTCTCACAATAGCTATTAATTGAAGCATCACATTGTTTCGGCGGCGGGCTGGCCACGGACAATGGTTTACTTTCGGCGTATTCGCTTTCGTTACTCCCAAGGAAATAGAATAACATCCAAACAAATATATGAGGCAATGACCATCCTTCCCTTGCTTAATGGTTCTATCTTCTCTCATTGTTTGCTGCAGACTTACGTAAAGCCTTGTAGGTAATGGTGTATGAATTGGTAATGAATCTTTTGGATGCTAGGAAGTGAATTTTCCATTGTTTTGTACCTACAGAGAGAGTGTCAGTTGACGTTACAACGAAAGTATCTATATAACGAATAATATCAGTTGGACTGACTAATTTGAGATTAGAGTTAGTTATTATATTTACATTTGCGTCCGGTTTGCCGTTAGTATTCATTTATAAATGTCATGGTCTGTACTCGCTGAATGGAATGCTTATTACAAACAAATAAAACCGAACATAATGAAAAACCGTTTACAATTTCTTTCAAATTTATTTCTTAATTCACACTGCATTTCTGACTTTTCACAATAACTCGTCTTCAAACTCGAAAATATTTCGTAACAATATGATGTTGGTAAAATAAAATTACGTGGCAATGTCATGGTCAGAGTGAATCGTGCTCGGACACAATCTGTGCAGTCGTGATGCGCCACAAATGACTGATGCACTAACGCAACGCGCATTAGAGTAATGCTTCGCTCTCTTAATTTTTTTTCCTACTATGATTATTGTCTTTAATAACGATGAACATAAGGAAATTATGGATGGAGAACAAGCGAAAGATGAAGAAATAAATGAACAATAGCCATCCATTGTGTGTGATCGCGGTTGAAAAGACGTGAGTGAAAAATTTTAATCGGTAGATAGAACTTTTACACGTACAAAAAACAAAAAATGCATGTTTGAGTTACCGAACAAGTAATTTCTACACAACATCGGAACGATGATCTACAAAGCAATTTAGATCATTATGTGGGCAACCATGAAATTAATAGACAAATGTTACGACATCTTATTTCATAAACGCATCCATCTTGACGGAAATAACTACTGACGCTTGTTTGGTATATTTAAAACGAACCAGTTTACCTTGCTTACCCATAAATTAAATTTTAAAATTCATATTTCGATAGCAGTAAAGACTAGAATTCTGATTTAATGTTGGACGATAATTTTGTAAATAACATAGTTGGTGCAAGAGGAAGGATAAGCTAGTAACCTGTAATTAGATGCACCTATTGGACTTGGAACAAATTGTGGTTATGAGTTTATCAAAGCCAGACCCACTAATGATGTGATTTATTTTGCATTATAAAAACTAGTTACGGTACAAGGTTTTAATATTTGCTTAAGATGTTAGTGTTAAGATAATCGGGTGTTTTGTTTCATTAATACAAATTAGTGTTGTTACCTTTTTTTAGATTGTATATCTAAAATATGTGTGTATGTATTACAATTTTACTTAATTATTGTTCTTCATCCATGCTTATTTAATGTTTTATTATCCATGCTTATTTTATCTTTTTGCAAGTATCACATCCACAGTTAATGGATTTTTCGTTTTTATAAGGAAGTATTTTATTATTGAAGCATAATTATTATTAAATCCAAAACAATTTCAACCACCTTAGTTTTGAACGTGACATTGAAGTAAACTAAACGTAAAACAATTTTAAAACGTTATTTGTAACACTTAAAGCAATTACGCCCATAAAGTTTTTTACATTCTTTAATAAATGGCTTTGTTAACCATAATAAGCGTAGTCATTTTATTTATGTTTGTTTGTTATTAATAATATGTGTTAATTGTATATAAGAGTATTTCAATAGTCATTAAATATTCAGATGTTGAGATTTATTGCAACAAAAAATACTAAAAGGTAAAATATTTAAACCTCTATTTGAATGTTTTAGTTAAAATTTTACTGATAAGTTTAATATAAATGTAAATACTGTTGTCAATAGTGAAAAAGACGTATCTAATCTTGTGGCATTAATACATAAGCATTAAGCCATAAGCATTGAAGTTTGCCAGTTGGTTTTCATTGTTTATATCATTCAATACTTCCTATTTACTATAGTAGAAAAGAGTTAAATATTACCCAATAAAAATATATTTTTCGGTACAGACGCCAGCACATCAAGCTACCACAATCTGTCAAATTTCTTTGATAGATTTTCAACTTTAATACAATGCGATAGGATTCATTTTTAATTGGTAAAGTTTGACAGTTTTGGATAGCTTGACCTGCTGGCGTCTGTACATTCATTCATTCAAATGAAGTAATCACAGTTTTTAAGCTTACGAAAAATATAGGGAAATGTTGCTCACCTTAAATATTTTCTCCTGTTCCAGCGCATATCCAGGTAACTTGACTATGTCCTGTCCGATAGCCGTCTCTTCGTTGCTGGTGGCTGCCGTACTCTTCACAAACACACTACTCTTGGAGTAGCGTCTGATGAGTATGTTGCCGGCGTCGTCCATTTTTATTTTGACACCCTGTAGGCAAACGTTTTTTTTATTAATAAAAACATTAGATGAATTTAGTATTGTCTTCAATTTCCGCAATATTTTCTCCACTTGTGTTGCATTTAGGGATAGGTCCCTGTGTATTTTAGTATATTTTCCTGTTTTCAGGTTTAATTACTGAAATAACCACAGTATTAAATACCACGGTGCTTTCAGTGTGTTTCCCATACTATGGTATCAAGGTTAAGCTTGGTGATTAAGCACAAGTAATAGTAATGGTAATAGTGGTTTTTCATTAGTATGTAAACTTGGATTGCATATTTTACTTATAATTTTATTACATGAACGATTAACGTTACTTAGCCTTCTACCAAGCTCTAATCCTTTCAGAAGTTTACTCATTAGCGTCTAATGTAAATGTGATCATTAGTAGTGCTGTAAGAGGATTTCATACAATAGATTTTCCATGCTAGGGATGTACCGTCATGTACCGTCGCTCGCATAATGGATGTATATCCTTAAAATAATAAACACGTTACGATACAAAGCGTAAGTAAGAGAAAAATATATGTATAACACAAACAATATTGACCTAACCTTGAGAGTAACTAGCTTTGTCGGTTGCTGAATAAGATCCAATCTCTGATAGGCACATCTCGTTAATTTGCAGTATAATTCAATATCTTAACTAAAATGAACTTTGACCATGCAGGTGTTGTCATTGGATGATTAAACCTCATTACATTGGCAGAATGCTAAATGTGACTTTATATCTCAGTTTCAACCTTTACCACAAGGATGTGTCTGATTGGCATACAAAGATCATATCGGCCGGATACTTTAAAATTGAGCACTGAATGTAGAACATGAATGAAAAGTGAATGTGATATAGTACAAGGTTCTATTGAAACTGACTTGAGACTCCTTGGTATTGACATATTCGCAGGAATGTGTTTTGTTTACATATTCCTTCTGATGCGATCGGGTAAAGGTACTTTATGTGCGCATGTAAGCTCCTACCAAAGACTGCATTACAATAATTGCTTTGATATCTGAATACAATTTATAATTGTTCTTTTCGTGATTTTGATCGTACTCTGTTCTTCTTCTTTCTCCTTTGTACACCCAATGCTGAGTGTAGGTCTCCTCCATATATTCTGTTCGCTTTATCACAATTGAGTTTTAAACTAATCTTCTTCCAGAGACGGATACATTGATCAATTTTGTTATATATCGCCGTCATCGCTACATTTTGTAAGCAAATTAAGTATTGCAGTGTGATGTTGATAAATTAATTGGTCCCTTAAGCAATTGCCTTTTACAACATACGGCTCGTGATGGGAAATTCTGTCCGCAGTCTAGATTATAGTCTTGCAACCAGCATGATCGTCAGTAAATTGATAATAATAATTGCATTAGAAAGATATTGTTTTTTTTTTTGGATTGGCTTCTGTTTTACCGCTCTCTCATCTGATGTCGATGATGGAGCAAGCTTGTCTATACCCAACCTATTTACCAGTGATTGCAAGACTACCGGGACATCCACCCCTTAGACGTACGTATAAAAAAAGTGTAATTAAAACGCTTGCTGCATATGGCTGGAATGTCCCCCATATAACGGTGGCACTCTGCAATTTTTGTAATTGTCCGATGGTAGAATGTTTTACCAAACGCAGTTTGCAGTATTTTTTTACGGGGTAAAACCAAAAAGCTTTTCGGGTTAACTATAGTGTTTTTATTGCCATAAGTAATACTATGTTAGTCAATGTCTCGCCAACATCTAGTTTTTACCAGTGATTAATTTATACCAGTTGATCAGTATTCGTAAAAACGATAGATCGTAGATATCAATCAAGGAAGTGTTACCACTAGATTCTATTTCTTTTAAACAAATTGGATGAGTTCGCATCACAAAAAACAAAATAAAATTCGAAACTTCAAACGACGAATCGACTTGCAATCCATACTAGGTACTATTATAAATGAGAATGGAACTCTGTTTGCTTGTTATATTTTCGCACCTAAACTGCTGAACCAATTTTGATAATTTTTGGCATAGTGATAGATTGGACCTTGGAGAAGGACATACATGTACTTACCTTTTGTATCAAAAAGTGTACCTAAGTCAAGCCGCGAGCACTAGTAATAAATAAATAAAACTTTTTTTGCTGAATTCTATAATGTTAATATTCATATTCTATGGTAAAAGAGAAACAAATCCAACTAAATCGGTTTAAGCAATTAGTACAAAACGTAAACTCCGTTTTGTATCATACATTCCTCTGGGATGCTAATTAAACTATGCGTAACAGTTAGTGTTGTATATCTACATCTCTTTAGATGGAAACAGTCTAAGTACTATGTAACTATTATTTAATATTTGAGCTTTTGTTTACATCTTAATCAACCAAAGAGTTAGCTATAAAAAGGACAGTCAACTTAAAACAATAGCTGTCTTCGCCCGTTATATTGTGATGACATTACAACTCATGTTCTTATCTATGATCAACAAGGTCAGTGCCTTTGGACGTTACAGTTTTTACTTCCATCATTCAACCAATATGATTTATAACATGACAAAGGTATTCAACAATAGAATTGGTACTTATATGACCTATGACATCATGACCTTAACTCATTTGTAAGTGCATGTCAAAGTATTGTTATAATATTTGAATTAATCAAATACGCGGAAGATGGGTTTGATTTGGTTGTAAAAAATATATCAAAATCAATTAGATTTTAAACGTGTGAGAACAGTTTTTTTTAATAATTTATTCAGCATAACAATAGGAGTTTTTGTTTAGTATTTGATAATAATAAATGGGCTTATAAAAGGAGAAGATTTTGGCATATTATGCAGAATAATATTAATTGGTGTTTAAGAAAGATCAAGGAAGTTTTATAAGTTGATAGTATTTTTTATTCATTAATCATTATATTATTAAAAAAAATTAGATACTTATATCAGTTTACATCTTGGAATGCCCAAGCATATAAGTCATCAAAAGCTTGAGGGGAGGACACAGTGAATAATGAGGAATATTATTGACATACTCGTATTTTGGAAATTTTATATCTTTTTTAAGATCTAAGAGTGTTTTTTTGATTAGTTTGTTTGAACGTGATAATCTCTGAAACTACCAGTCGGATTTTAAAAAATCTTTTTGTATTTGATAGCCCAGTTCTTGAGGAAGGATATAACATCACGCCAAGACCCTTAGGAGCCCAGCAAAAGCGAGTGCGAAGTTCGGGCGCAAAAGCAAAAGTTAGGGCGAGTGAAATTTATTATAATTTTAACGGGACAGCATCTGTCAGTTCGACTAGTCTTCATATAAAATTAGCCACATGACAGGTAACCTTTATACAACCTTGTCATTTGGAAAGATACTGAAAGCGAATGTTTTGTACACGAATTAGCGTTGTTTCAAGTATTGATAAAAATCTAGTGGAATATGTAATGAGTCTGGCGCTTCCTTGTCTAGTACGTTTTGTTTAAAGTTATTAATGTTCAAATTCATATCTTCTTGTTCAGTATTATATGGAATTTTGTGCATGTGTTTTATCAAGTACTGTTTCCTTATTTAAATCTATGATAACATGGATCCGTATAAATAAGGATGTTAGTCTCGCGAATATTTTATGCCTAACAAAATTAATCAACTTTTTGTCATTTATGAGAGATATAAAATATCATAAATGAGTTGTTGATAAATTTGATATATAAGTGTTATTGCGACTTTGGATTTGCGAAATTAATTAGTTTGTGATTTTGAGCTTTTAAATTGATTATATATTTTTTCTTTTACTTTAAATTACTACTTCACGACAAAGACGACCTTTTTTTTGTATTTTTTTTTGCATTTTTCATGCTAAGATCATAAAATTATCCTTCGCTAAATAAAATAAGACGACCTTTTCTATGATATAAATTATGGTCCTAATCCATATCTTATTTCTGGTGCCCTGGTCTAGTAGTTGATTTCTGGCACTTCTCTTGTGGTTGTTGGTTTTTTTTTACACACAACCTTTAGAAAGCATGGCACCAGGCGGTGCGTGAATTATAAAATGAAATAAATCATTTTATTATAATCTATCATAATTTCCCCCATCCACATATCTAATGAAAGGAACCATTAAAAATTCATTAGTAATTCAACCGGTAGTGGGAAGTTGCATGTGGTTTGACGAAACGCACATAATTGTCGCGCGGTAAAACCAAATTCCTACGAAGCAGCGAGCCGTGGACAAATGCATGCCTCACTCGGTGATTATGTATCGACAATGTGTTCCGTAAAGGAGTAAGGAGAAGTCTATGCAAAAGATACATAACAGCATACCATCACGCTTGTATTCCCCAAAGGGTTAGGCTGAGGTATACCAATGTACTCCCACAGTTCACCGGTATGCTTAGGTAATTTCTTATAAATGTTATAGGGGGCGAACCTATTGCCATCCAAACTCCGAGCTGCTATTGAGAGTTTCGTAGAAAAATACAACAAAACTGCTCAACCTGGGAATCGAGTCCAGGACCACTAACAGTAGCGCTGAGGATAACTAGACTATTGAGGCAGTTAGTTCAGAGCATAACTGCAAAAGATAACTTGAGTTAATTGTATAAATATCCAATATAGACCAATTAACCTTTCGTCAGTTAATTGATTTCATCACTTTTGCATCACAATAATGTACTTTAACCTATATTTATTCGAAGATGATTATTATAAAAATCTATATACTTCCTTATAATATTTTGAATGTCAATAGATTCTTTAATTTATTATAGGTAGGCTGGAATATTTGGCAACTTTAGTTATTAAGTTAGAATTAACTTTTCTATTTTATTGCGGAATAATTCAAACTTATTAAAAAAACTGCCATCACTAACACCCAAATGTTAGAATATAAATTCCAGTTTTGCATAAGGAGTATCAGGATGCTGTTGCATCATCATCAACCCTACTGACCCACTGCTGGGCACGGGTCTTCTCTCAGAATGAGAGGGATTCGGCTATAATCCATCACGCTGGCCTAGTGCGGGTTGGCAGACTTCACACACCGTCGAGAAAAATCTCTAAGGTATTCAGGTTCACGATGTTTTCCTTCACCGCTTAAGCGAGTCATAATTAATTATAATACGCACATAATTTTGAAAAGCCAGAGGTGCCTTTTATTCGATCTCAGACCTTTGACTTGGCATTCCAATAGTCATATTATTAGGCTATCATTGCTGCAATGTTACTGCGACACCCACAAACATTTTAACAATTCTTCTCAACATAATACAGCTGTTTGAAATTCAAGAAACACCGTATCGAATCAGTCATCTTAGTTCCAAATATTAGGTCGGCGAGGCAGATCAATCTGACCTCACAGAATCTGATTTGTTTCAAGTACATAAGTTAGATACGGGTAATAAAAGCTGCTGATCATTTGTCTCATTAAGCTCCCGGCCTTACTCATGTTTATTACGAACACAATTGTGTGTTGTGTGTACCTATAATCAATCGTAGTAATAATAATGGTGGTGATTATATTAAGATCAAATTTGCTTTCAAGGTGATCAGTAAAATTGGATTTATTTGAACAAATACAATTTGAATTAATATTTGTTTCTAAACCGATTTGATTATAGTGGATTAAAGTAATACTTGTAACGACTAACCAAATGGAAATTCACGCAACTGGATGCGATAACGTTTTTCAGTTTAGCACATATTTCATCTTCAACCCATATGTTGTCCCATTGCTGAACACAGATCTCCTCTCAGAATAAGAGTTATTAGGCTATAGGCCACTATGATACCCTACTGCGGGTTGACAGACTTCACACGCCGCGTTGCCTAGAAAATCTCTAAGGCATGAGGTTTCCTCACGATATTTTCCTTTACCTTTTACGCGAGTGAAAATTAATTATTAAACGCACATGATCTCGAGAATTTAGAGATGTGTGAAGTGAGAAATTTGAGAGTGCCTTGGATTTGAACTGGAGATCTTTGACTTGGCAGTCCAATGATCATAATTAAGTATCACTTTGATAATCACTGCTTTTCAGTATGCAGTGCATATTTTATGATAAAGATATCAAGTCAACATCTAGATTAATTGCAATTAGTGTCTATCTACGTACATTATACTTATACAATAAACTGGCCTTGTATCTGACAGCTCTGTGCCATATCTCATTTGAATATAAGGATTTTAGATTCTATTGTTCAGGTCATGTTGATGTTTATATTGAAATGTGCTCCTCCATTACTTCCTATTACAATTATCTTGCGAACAGCTATTGTTTCTGTTTGTAACTATTTAGTTGATCCTTTGTCACTTTTTGTATCGTGATGGGAGACTGTGATTGACATGTATCCTTCTATTCCAATGTCATGTTTTTTTAGTTTTTATGTTCTATCCGGAATAATAGTGAAAATCGTGATGGGTGGTGTAGAAGTGTAGTTGAGTGAGATGTTTTATTGTTCATATCCAACGAGACGGACAGGTGTTCAAGAAAAAGTGATGTTATTCTGTACGATATATTTAACTTTTTTACATAAAACTTTGTTCGTGGTGCTGAGGGGTGGTACATGCCGTATTGCCTAATATTCTACCCTTAATCAACAATGTGGTAACATTATTGTGTTCCCGTTTGAAAGGCAATGTATCCAGTGAAATAACTGGGAATATGAGACTTAACAACTGAGGTCTTAAGATGACAATGTGCACATGATTCTACGGCGGTCTGTATGATTGTGTGTCAGGTTATCACAATAAAAATCTACACATATAACTTTTGTGATTTGAGCTTAGAAGCCTTTGAATTATTTTTACTATACCCCAATGATCTTGGTAAAACAGTAAGTTTATTTTTAATAAAATTTATAGGAGACTGCCTGGATTAGTCATTTTCCAGGCAACCTTTGAATGTACAAAAAATGGCCTGTATTCTTAATATGGCAATGAATTCCAATGAGATGATCCAAGACAACATCATCATTATTATCAATTTTAACGCTAGCTACGTCTAAATTGTTCAGCTAATATTAAAGTCGTTTCTCTATTTGTCTATTTGGCCGTGAAATCGTCAGTTGTTGGAGGTGGTGTCAACATGCATCATTAGATGGCATATCAGTATCATGCACACCTGCATCATTAGTATTAGTTCTGCTTTGATCTATCTGGAATCTATGACGGGTAACGAGGTAAGGTTTATAATATACAAAATTGTTGTTACTCAGTTAAGCAGCACTAACTATTTGGTCAGGGATAGAATTTGCAAATAAACCCAGACTTGCCAAGAAAATTTGAGTGACTCTGAGTGGTACATTGGTTTTATATTATACAGGTCGTCGATCATTGAGTGTTATTTATAAAGTATATTAATAAAGAAACAGCTGCAAAATAAGCATCCGTTATATAAAATTCTTTTCTAGATGGATCTTGAAGTATTAAAATTTGAATTATAGTAAAACTTACTTGTCCTATGTGTCTTCTTACTTCTTCTGTTTTCTGATCTCTGTGTGGGTTGTCAAATCCGCAAAGACCAATTCTGGAAAGAAAGAGATACAGCTGTTATTAAGATTTTTTATAAGAAGTTTATTTTAAATACAGTTATTTATTCATTTAGAGATGATAACACTATAATTTAAGTTTGCCATAAACGTGAATAGCATTTTAAGACTTAGGTATACAGCAAAATACACAATTTAAAAAGCTACAATACCGGCTGCTAGGACAAAATTACGTGATTTGTATGCAGTACATAAGGTCTATATTTTTTGATACGATGATTTTTGCATAGCTGGAACTTTGCCAAGCGAACTTAGAATAACGTTGTTTGTGAAAAAAGCAATTTTAATAAATAACTTTGCATTGTTTATTGGCAACCGCAGGTATAATTTACATGTTTCTGTGCCATCATTCATATTATTGGTTTTTACGGTAGGTGGTTTCAAGGAATTGCATAGCAAAATTCTTTGAAGCAGGACCATTTCGTACGATTCTATTTCAAATTGCGAAAAGGTAAAAATGTAAAAATAATGTAGGCGGTATTGTGTCGTGCAGATTGAAAAGACTGATTGGAAAGGCTGTAATTAGTGCACTTTACTTTACAATAATTCAACATCCACGGCAGGGAGTTTTGAGCTATTTGGTTTCATCCTGTAGTTAATTATGGAGTTCAAAAAATAAAGCAAGCTTTTAGTCTACTAAACGATTCGAAGCAATTTATTTCCAGGTACTCTAGCATTAAATACGTAAACAAAATCTAGTACGATGTTCGGTTCTCATGTGTCGAATTGAATAATGACAACATAGGAATTCGTTTTTCATTTGTATTTCGTCAACGTACTATCGGAATATCGTTTTCTCAAAACCGTTCCTTGGCATTGCCCTGAGAATGTCCACATTTGTTGTTCATTGGTATTCAAGTTCGTCAACGAGGTCTGGCTTTGTTTACTGATCGGGAATTTCTATTTGATCCTTTGGGTTATATGGATATGTTTTTCTATTCAATGGGTGAAACTATTTAGCTTGATGGTGGTTTGAATGACGGCGAAGCAAAGCGTGTGCGGTAGTTTCGCATGGAGAATTTATATTCCATTATTTGACGAGGAAAGTGAAAGATAGCAACGCTGTATGATTTTTAAGTTTGAAGAAATGGTAATCTGCATATTGGTATGTGTTAAAGAATGTTTATCTTTAAGACGGGACATTCGCCTCAACAACTGAGTCTACTGACGCCGTTTTAGTACTTTCATGTTTGTTTTAGTGATTTTCCTGTGTTATATTGATATTATTCATTCCAAACGTTTCAGATCCTTTACTGGTAAGACTGACCATGTTTCACTGACTTCTTTATGTTTTTTATATTAATAAAAAAATGTTCGCATACTTTGAACCATTACAACAATAGTTTGTCAGTTTTCTTTTTGATATCGATATTACATTTTTTGTTGAAAATAAATCATAGTCGTTTCGTTTCGTATATTTAATATTGACTGACATTTACGTTGTTATGTTTGAAGGTGATAATTTTGTCGAACACAATGACACGATAGAACTGTACGTGTCTTACAACCATATCATTTTCCAATAAACGTATATTTTTATTTGACCTTTGTTGCATGGCGTGTGCTTTGAGAAAATCAAAGTAGGTCAAGTGCCTTTGTTAGTGATATTACACTGATATTACCTATCTAGTTGCTAGGTGATTTTTAATTATAGTGTTTCAGAGTAAATTCTTTAATATTGGAAAAAGAGTGTTTCATACATCATTTATGATTTAAAATGTAAATTAGGGGATATCTCAACACTTCTAATTTAAAACAGAGACAGAGGGAAGAGAACTAGACACAAAAAAACAAGATTCTATTTTTTCAGTACACAGTCAAGTACCTTTCATTAGGTATTAGGTTTCATTAGGTTCTCAATCAATTTTTGACACAGAAATACGTATCAAAAATTGAGTGCTATGATAATATACTATATAATATACCTACCTACGCTCAAGTAAAAATAACCTTTTTGGAAGAATTCCTTTGAAACCCATTTATAGGCATACAGGAGAATTCCGAACTTTATGTAGCTATTTATGTATTCAGTCAATGTACTTGTTACATTTTATATTTAAATTATTTTTATGGCGAAATTTTATAAGGTGTGTCTTTGGAATTTGAATTTTTGTGGTAAGAGCATAATACTTTCAATTCAAAATATTCTGGTCGATGAACAATGTGTCACGGTGTTTTGGATGATGGGAATATCCAGAATAAACCTTTTTTTACACGATAAACATACTTAGGTATGTAAGTACCTATTTTAAACAATAAATCCGATAATAGTTACTAAGAAAGTCTCATCATTACATGTTTGGAATGAAAACAAAAATTGGACCTTTATTTTTTTAACTCGTTCGTTGGTGGTCCTTTTCAGTAAGAAAAAATTGCATTTTCAATAGAAAAAATAGTTTTGATAGGTGATTAATTAGAGAAGTTAGATGTGACTATTGAAAATTCAGAATTAAACGGTAATCAGCATTAGTCCTAATAAAACATTCCCCTAATCAAATCATAATATTGTACAGATCGGTCGTCGAACCAGTTGGTGCAGGAGTTGAGCGGTGAATGGCGACCTTGGCGTGCGCAGGCGCGTGCCCAGTCACCAGCTACTGTGTCATTTCTCGCGCATGCGTGCCGCCCTTACTACTGATTTGATGTTTTACACTCGCACTAGCAGCTTTGCTAGATATAAATAGCTACTGCTGGTATATAAGTAGTTTGGTCCATGTTTTATATTAATTTGAAAATAGGTAATTGTAGTAAAACTATTTCAGTATTCCAATCTAACTGTACTTTATTGTAAAACATTTAATTCTTTAAGAATTTGTTCATTGTAAATTTGTTTTTCCTCAGCAAATATTGACATTTTCTCTGTTAGTAGGCGAACTTATGGTAACACTTTAAAGTGTAAAAATGTTTTAGAATTTAAGACTAATACCGCTGGGTGATAATTTGGCTTAATCATATTTTTCTGCCTCCTTCTTAGCTTAATTTTCGAGTGCCTAAGTAATGAACACATATAAACTTTACTTAAACTCTTATTCTAAGTATAATTCAATTAATATTAATTCGGTTGAATGAAATATGAATACCCGCTCGCAGATAAGTTTCTATATTAAGGACAATCGTGACTTCATCCAAGGTCATGTCAATTGTTTTAATGAAATGGTATGTTGCAGTGACTGATACTGTTCCGTTATCTAATTCAATTATGTAGTATTTCGTCATTATGAGCCGTCACGAATTACTCGACGTAGTGTTTGGAATGCCATGTTAATTATAGACTAACTTTGATTGGGGAACCCAATGTTGATATGGTCAATAAAGGGGCATAACACGGTGGTTGCATTATTGTAGAATTATGTGTCGTTAGAATTATAGTTTGAAGAATTCCAAAGAAAATTACTTAGTCAATTTGCACATATCTAAAAACACAGACACAGACTACACAGGATCACTAACAGAAGACAATTAACTGCAATAATCCCTACTAATATTATAAATGCGAAAGTAACGCTGTCTGTCTGTTACGCTTTCACGTCTAAATCACTGAACTGATTTTAATGAAATTTGGTACAGAGATAGAGTTGACCTTGAGAAAGAACATAGGATAGTTTTTATCTCGGACTTTTGAAGAGTTCTCTTAGAAACGCGATATAACCGAACTCGACGCGGGCGAAGCCGCGGGCGGAAAACTAGTTAAATATAAATAAGGTCCAGATGTGGACAATAAACCATTAAAACCTAATAAACGCAGAAAAATAAAAAACGAAGTCGAAGAACATAAAGTTCAAAAGCAACAAAAGGTTTACTTAATATCTATTTAAATAAGCATAATACTGAACAACTAAATATCGATAATGATGATGAATATAGGCATGGATAAGGTATAATTTCGTGAAGCCGTGACAAATTTGGGTAAGAAGTAAAAAATTTGAAATGCTTAATGTATTTTTTGTGTTAAATGATTTACAGATTACTACGAATCAGGGATTAATGGATGAAGTTTTCGTTACAGTACCTATATAAATACAGACTGAATAAAAAGGCTTCGAAGCATCAGGATTTAACAATCTCAATATAGGTAACACGCGAAACCCGTAAAAAGTAGTTTAGTATTTCAATTAAGAATATAGGATTTTAAAACTTACAAAACCTTAAGAGCTGCGAAAAATAACCGTGGTATTGTAATACTACGTAATAAATTCTTTAAAAATCTCGAAACAAAATCTTCACCGATATGAATATATAAATAAAATAGATCTCTTTTGGAACTAACATACGCCCACTATCCGCTATCTTTCTTCGCAGGCAATAAAAAAGTAGGTTATTTACATTGGCGAACAACCAAAAACTGTCGAAGCAATGATATAGTAAAGAAGAAATGAACGTTGTTAGGTTTAAGAGAATGCAAGAATACTGCATCTACCTCAAATAAATTGCGATAAGGACAGGAAAATTATTTCAAAGCGTTGATGTAATCATTACTATATAACAAACCATCACGCCTATATTCTCCGAAGGCGTATGTACTGATCCATCCATTTATTGAAATCTGGATCATCCAAATGCTGATGTAGGCTTCGCCGAAATGTTTTAGCTACCATGTAATAACGACGAGCCTTTTGTCATTACCTGGGCACATATCTAAAATGTGAGCCGCTACTGAGAATGTCATAGAAATACCCAATAACATTATCGACTTGGGAATAGAAGTCAAGATAGTACAGGAAATGCTCAGTCATTTGCGAACGATGGGGCAGTTCATATAATTCAACAAAACTTTTGCTACAACAATGCAGAATGTCCCGTGACAAGCATTGAACTTGGCATTTTCGCCAAAAACAATAGGTTGGAAAGTGGCAAGCGTCCAGCAAGTTCATGGCACAAGGTTTGCCCCGCGGCACACGGAACCAAGGTTCAGTGTGCCCTGTAATCTGCAGAAAAGCCATTGTTCCAGTCACCTAAGTAAAAATTATTCGCTTCGATAGGTTTAAATTCAATAGCATTTGAAATCTTCTACTAAGACAGAATAGTCAGAAATTGGAATTTACTAATACGAATACAACTCTGTCTGTTTGTTACTTTTTCAGGCTTAAACCGCTGAACCAATGTTGATGAATTTTGGAGTAAAGATAGATTGGACCTTGGAGAGTGAGTGAAACCGGGCGCTAGTAATAAATAATTAGATTTTTTTTTGCTAACTTTCATGAACCAACTTAATATTATAATGTTAGTGTTACTATTGTATAGTAAAAGAAAATCAAATTAACTAAATCGTTTTTGAGATTGACTTTATGCCATTTTTTAAGCAATTAGTATTATTGTTGTATGTATATATCTTTTTCCTGGGCAAACTTTTGTTAAGAACGAATTTTGAATGTAGAAATGTGGCCGACGTGTCTCATTCTTTGCAAGGACAATAAGTTAACGACACCAGTCGAAACCTCGTGGTTACAACGTGTTTGAGGCTAAAGATCACGCCTTGACCAAAACAATAACCGATTTCCTTGTCAAACCTGTTTTTCACAACGATAAAATAGGCAAAAAGTGAAATTATGAAAACAGGCTGATTATTTCTCATAATGTGTCGTACGCACGTCAAGTGTTTGAAGAAGAAAGTTTTGCTGTCATTGATCAGCGAACTCGATGATAAACTGTTGGTAGTGGTGCGCACGCGTGGTTTGTGATTATTATCGATGTTTTGTGCAGACGTACGTAATTAAATAATGTTATTATTTTTTTATTTCCCATATGTACGATATATAATATATATATATATGTATATGTTTCTATAAATTTTATAATTTCTGTGATTATTATTGCGGTATTGATATGTTTAGTTCTAAATTTGTTTTTCTGTGCGCCAGCTCACAGCTCCTGGTCATAAGATTCTTGGTTCGGTTCTCAGGTCGGGCATCATGTTATTGGGTTTTTAAGCCAAGAAAGAATTCTCAATGTAAAAAATTAATGTCAATATCCATTGCTTAATAAGCAAAAGGTCCAGAAAAGTAACACATACCTAATTTTTTTTTAATTCCTGTCGTACCTTAGATTTAAGGACCTACAATATATTGAGCAACTATGGTCGCAAAATAAATAACCACTAGGTATGCTTTTTATCGAGGCTTTACTAAATGCGGAACTGAATTGAGTTTAATACAAAAAAATATCGTGATCAATTATTTATAGAAAAGGTTTTCGACGCTATAGTTGGAGTCAGTTTTTGCTAATAAAGCCATAGTTATCTTACCAAACGAAGAATAAGATATTAGTTTTAGCCTATAAGGTATTATTAGATGTAACTTACTATGGTTTTTATATATGATTATAATCTAATATAAGTTAATGCATGGGTAATATTAACTGGCTAGACAGAAATCTAGTTTTAGAATTAAAATGAGTGATATTAAATAAAACTGATTTCGTATTATTTTTAACGACCTCAGGGGTTAATTAATAACAGAGGCAAAACGGGTAATTTTCATAAGTAAATTTTCTATTTAGTAGTCTAGACCAATAACGATTAATAAAACATCATCGATATCGATAAAAAATCTGCAGTGGTTACCGAAGCACTTTCGTTCGCGGAAGCGTTTCATTGAAAGTAAAAGCTGATTGGTGGGTACCGGATTTACCTACTTATACATAGTTTACATTCAAATTGCTGCTGATGTACTAGTGGCTCTAATCCTTAGTTTGGATATACAATTTTAGGTGTTGTTACTTTCTATTTGACACAGTGTCAGAGTGCAGATTTTGTTTAATATAAATTGTTGTTCTTCAGTTGAGAAGAGAAAAAAATAGAATATATATTAAATTTATTGGCATATATATTTAAGAAGCAGAACTTTAAAAGGTCCTTTAAATTTGTTTAATACAAATACAATACTGACCAACTTGAAATTCATCACCACTTAAAATTAATAATATTATATCAGAATGTGGAATTTAAGAAAAATAACATCAGAAACGATGTCTCCTAATCCTTGGCATTTAATTTGAGATTTACTACTAATTAACATTTACAATACAACATAAACAATGCTGTAAGCTGCTAATAACTTTGTTTACACAGACGAAAGGTCACCTCCACTCACTAAGAAATACTCGAATCATGGGATTATCTTTGTTTAACTAAAATTATTTAACAATGACGATTGATCAATCACGGTAATTGTTGATTGATAAAACAGACGTGAAGTAATTTGTGTTAATTGAATTTCGCCTTGTGATGAGGAGTGTCACAAATTAACATTTGGTATAAAAGTCAGCTTGATTGATGCAATAAATTCTTGACAAAAAAGGTGAGGAATGATTATCAAGTCAAATCGGAAGAACTACTATAATTTGATATGAAGTTATAGATGATACAAAAATTAGGGAAGACTTTATCGTAAAAATAGAAGGTATCATTATAAAGGAATAAAGTTTCCCTAAAAGGCATACATTCCATTTATGTGATATAAATACATATTGCCGTTTTAGAAAGAAAAACGAAAGACCTAAACTATTAATTTCAAGTCTGACACAAAAATGACTTTTAAATTATTATACCAACGTAGATATATGTATGGAAAGCAAGCGATTCACCGTGAATGGTAATATCAATAGCTATTCTCGATTCTTATGTAAACTCCTTGTTTGTGGCTTGTCTTATTCAAGTTCCATAGAAATGGCTGCATACAACAGAATCCCTTTCATGGCGTCCATTGCAAAAATATGCATTGATTTAGATGCAATATCTTTAAAGAACTATGATGTTTGTATTACTAAGAACTGAATATATAGAATTAATAAATAATATGTGTTGATTATAATTTAAATAAGTAGAACTGCAATTAATATTACAAATACGAAAATCCGTGAAAGATAGACAAAAAATTTAGAAACAAGATATTATTTAACGATAATAAGATTCACTCTCTTTCTTAGTAATTATTTCAAACGATTTACAAAAAATAAATAATTTACTGCCAACTTTATATATCAGTGCGTTTCTATGTTTGTTTTGTACAATGGTGGGTGCTGTTATGCTGTTGCCATGTCATAACAAACAATTAGTGACTAATACATCTATTGTATCGTAGGAGTCACCTACGACCCTGTAGGTGTCATCGGAAGTGATGGCAAATCGCATAAATTCAACTCCACCCAACTTCAATCATCTCTACCAAATCTAATGTTACCTATTATAATTCCTATATGACGTCATACAATACTGGCGATGGAGAGTCTATTAGAAATTTTGTAGCTACAAACTTGACTACATATAAAATACTGTTAACAATAGCTTTCTTCTACATAACAAGTTTAAACGAGTTGTATTCTGAATCGCCTCAGGGTCACTAAATAATGAATACATTATCTTTATTAACATGTTCAAGCAGATTTTATATTTGTACCATTCACTATATTAGTGAGTGAAAGTGTGATACTGATGTCAGCTGGTAAGAAATTGATTTATTGAGTGCAAATTATCGAAATGATGTATTCAACTAAATGAATGTTGCGACAGCTAAATTAGCTTCTGTATTCATTTATACTGATCAGGTTTTGGTGACGTAGTATTTTAATTTAATTTGTAAATGACTCAGGCCTTGGGTTAGCTAATAAATCATAGTATTTTATTTATACTTTTCCACGACTTAATTTTTTTTGTAGGATTACAGCATTTTATAACATATACGTATGCAAGTATATGTTAAGTTATAAAATTGTATTTAAAAAATAGTAAGTTTACACACTCAATATCACTTCTTTCTCATTATGCTTTTTATTAGATTCCAGTAAAAAGCTTACTCAGTCTTCAGCAAACATACCACCAGCAATCTGTACATTTATTCCCATATCACACGAAATTATAATGCAAATTAGATATTAGCATTCCAATCCATTCTTCCGAATGCCCTCCACAAATCGACTCTTACGCATCATAAAGATGTTCGTTGTAGGTCAACATTGTCTATTAAACAACAATAGGGCCTGTGATGTGATCCATGGAAGTGTATTCGTTCTGTGCCAAGGACTGAGGAGATCGGATGCGCACCGCTCTGTCGCCTTGCCTCGAATTCGGGTCAATTGAACTGATCGAGATGCGCACGAATATATTTAGAGATATAAGCATTCACTATATGGATTAAAGTTAAAAGGATACGTATATAGGATAGTATTGCGTGAGCACATTCATACGGTAATGTATACATTTGCGCAAGAATGAAATACTGTTTCCTGTAAAATAAACAAAGTTGAAATAGTTATTGAAATGTCGACTGGTGTTGTCACTTTGGCTACATATGGTATATTATAATGGATATTAGAATGGGATTCAGGAACAATTTTTGTATATGAAAATAAATATCACTCGTTTCACAGGCGATGTTAAATATATTTGAATAAGACTAATTCTTACAGCAAAAAATGCAATTGGGATTTCAAAACAAGAATATATTTTTTAAGATTGGCAAAAACTCATTGATTTACCAAGAAATAGAACCATTCGGTTATTCAGCATCTATCTATTCCCTTCCAGTGAAAATAGATGAAATATTCTATGCAATTACAACCGTATTACAAGTGTGTAAAGGTTTGAAATGGAATGTTAATGCTCGACACTAAGTTCGATAACAGCAAACGCTTCCGCTGTGAATCTTTCCGGTGTTGTAAAGTATTGGTATCGAAGTGTCGACAATCGATTACATATCATGCGTAAAATCAATTGATTAGAGCAGGAAGAATCACTTTCCTTTTAACATTATCTGCAGCATTAACAACGCTCTGTTTATCATCCGCTATACTTTTATTGGGAGCAATGTCAATAATACCACTTTCTTTTTCTTTCGTTTCATTTGGTTAGCTATCTTTTAATCAAAGCCCTTCGCGATTCTTGGTTATTTTTTCTGTTCTTGTACTTTGATTTTTGTTACACAGATTTTTAATAAAATTTACAATAAAAATAAGTCCATGTTAATCTTCGTCACCTGTCGGGTAGCTCCAATTTGAGTGGAATTACTCCCACTATGCCCTACCTCTCTTACTACTTATTTACGTCATAATCTAAGATTAGTAACACATACCTATGTATTACTTAACAAGATCATTATTGCTGTTAGGTTTCTAGGCGTCGTTTTGTAAGACATAACTGATCTAGTACAAAGAGCTAAGTGTTTCGAGCGTGCCACGCTATAGGCTATTGCTAAATTACCTTAGGTTGAAGTACCTAAGCCTTCCTGTTTTAGGCTTACCAGAGAAATAGTTTAAATGGTAGTTAGTTTAATAAATTAAGACTGTATTTGAATGCAGAAGTTTAAATAAGTGGGATTATAATGTTTATAGATGATACATCAAATAATAGTGTCAGTGAAAGTTCTGGAAAAATAAGATATGAATGCAGGCAGATTGATACAGAATACGAGAGTTAATTTGATATTAATTGTCAAACGAATTCACAATGGAAAGTTTTTGAAGAACAGCAGGGAATTAATAGGACCTTAATAGTTTTGAGAAAGTCTGTTCCTATTTATTAATCATAATTTAATATTCCGTCTTCAATATGAATGACGCGTAGTTATGAGATTTTTCTTAAATTATGCAAAAATGTCACACAGCGCCTATATTTAAACGCAAAAACAAGTTTTACGAAATTGGAATGTCAGTATTAAATGCTTCAAGTAGTTAATATTCTGATTATAGGGTTTTTACAATAACCAGTTGTTTTATGGAGAATATTTTATTTTATATTATGGTTTCCATAAAATTGTAAAATGTTAAGATATTCACTTTTGAAACTTAGTCTTATTCATCAATCTTCAATGCTGACATTAACCAAGATTATTCTATGAGTAATGCCTCAATAACTCATTGTTCTTACCAAACAGTCAATCTATCTAGCATTTCGTACAATTTAGTACTAAAGTTCAGGACAGGCATAAATTATGTGAACTGCACCCAGTTATTTTAAGATTTACTGAAACTAGTATCAATATTGGGTCATCGACTGCCGGTTGTGAAATAAAAGTAAAATATAGTTTTTAATTATATGGACTAAAACAGATTTCCTTACTTATTGCATTCCAAACGCTTTATAGAGGTTAAGGCTTTGCTTCCCAAAAGAAACTGATATCAAGCTAGCTTTGGATAGCTTGACCTGCTGACGTCTGTAGGTACTATTTTTTTTTCACTGTATCCTTTGGTGTATAATATAGAATTTACTAGTATATATAGGTTAGATTACCAACAACTATAGAATCAATGATAATGTCTAGAAACTAGTACCTAGTCTCATTTTTAACTTTAATTAAAAGCTTGCAATTGGTTTACAATTTACTGGAAAAAAGATTTATAATTTACATAAATAGCATGTTTGATATCTATTCTTAGCTAAAACTGAACTGCTTCGTTAGTCTTGTGATGATAAACGCGACTGCTACGCTAGAGGTCCTGGGTTCAATTCCCAGGTTGAGCAAAGGGTTTTTCTATAAAATTCTCAGTAGTAACTCGGAGTTTTGTTATATTGTGGCCATAGGGTCGCCTAGGTATTACATGGGACCGAAACATAACAGCGAAATGTGCGTTGCCTAATTTTTCGGGAAATACAGGCGTCATGGTATATGTTTTAGCTTAGATGTAAAAAATGCTGTAAGAAATAAATTCAATTATTCGTTGGTGTCATAGAGAGTCAAGGCATCCAACATAATGAAGTTATGACTCGTTGTGGGTATTTTGAGACATCTTCATCATGACAAAAAATTGTAAGTAAGTACAGTACCTACCTATTTAAAAAAAATATAATTGAAAGATCAGTATCAGCTCTAGGTGCTTTGACAAGCTCTTCCGTGACGGTTGATGATAGATACACATTGTGCCAAAATTTAATGCAAATTAGTTTTGAATTACGTATTAATCCTACTAGCGATCTTAAAATTTCCATATGGAATCAACAGTTGCTTCTGGAATCTTCTAGTAAAGATCAATTGTGTTGTTAATTTGTTAAAATAAGTCTTTTTAATTAAGATTTGAGAAATTATTACATGTTGTATGCCTATGGCTACAATTTAGCGAACTAGTTTAAGAATGTATCTACTTAATGTAAACTTTACCTACATTGACAAATAAATATTTCTATTTCTAAAAATTATGATAATTTAAAAAACATCACAGGATGTATTTCCCGCGGAGTTACATACCCACAGATTGCAAGCCTTTTGCCACTAATCACGCACAAACTCAAATTCCGAACGAATGCTAAGAATTATAGAAAATTCCAAATAATACTTTGCTCGATCTGGGAATCAAAATCAGGCCCACATGATGAGCAGCCGCTCTTGTGAGTACTAGACCATTGACCGGGTTGAATCGGAAGACAGAGAAAATAATTAATTTAAAGATTGTATACAGTTACGGTCAATTAGTGTTACGTACTCGAAATAAAATTAAGTATTGCTGAAGCACATACGTACTCCTCGGCAATCTTCGTGTTGCAAGTACTACCAATTTAACAAATCAAATATTGCTTGCGTTCTGATTTTAAAACTAATATTACAGCTAAATAACGGAATAGTCAGTACATAAAGCCTATTAGTATCTTGATTGAGTAAGTAAATGATGGTTGCTGAAGTGCATATCTATTGAGAACTCGAATATATACAAACATACTCTTTCTTACTCACTCACTCTTTCTGAATGCCTTACTAGTCTAGTGGTCCTAAGCGCGACTGCTACGCTAGAGGTCGTGGGTTCGATCCCCAGGTCGAGCAAAGTGTTATTGTTGTGGGTATAAGTGGTTTTTCTGTGAAATTCTCAGTAGCAGATCGGAGTCTGGAGTGGTGCCCGGTTAATGGCAATAGGCTCGCCCACTATTACATGGGATGTAAACATACCGGTGATTTGTGGATGTACATAAGTACACCTCTGCCTAACCCTTCTAGGAATACAGGCGTGATGGTAGTATACTCTTTCTTACTCTAATGTAATACTATTTTACTACAATTATCAACAACAATGTACACAGTACAAGCGTTGATTTTACCGGTCGACCTTCGACACACCTACTGAAACATTGGCACCAGGATGTCGGCTGCACGACATTTTCGACTCAGATTTGCATTCATTTACTGTCCACAGAGACGCCACTTTTTGTTACATATTTTGGACGGAAGCTCTCATCTGTTTTTAAGTTTAAAAGATCACCTGAAGTAGCGACATACCCGGACTGCGCCGATATGTTTATAAATTATAGACCACAGACTTCCTAGATAATTCCTCTTTCTAGTTGTGAGAACCGTATGAAAATCCATACAGTAGTTTCTGAGATTAGATCGAGCAAACACAAACTCAATGCGGCGGGGGAATTTAATTTACAATAATATTTAGTAAAGTTTAGGGCGTATTGTATACTACAATACGCCAAAATGACGAAAAAAAAAAAAATTGGTAGATATATGTAAAAATAAAATTAGCAATGAAAAGAACATTTTGTCATATAGAAGAGAATTCTGTTCGTAAATATTATTGAACATCTGCTAGAGAAACTCCTCTCTATCCCGAGAAATGCACTAAAGCTACAGTGATGATAAAGAAGTACAGGTTCCAAATTACTCACGTCACTGCTGATATCATTACGATTTTGATGTATGTTGATGATTTTCTTACCTGTGAAAAAAGAAAATATTTTTTTAGAATTTGAGATTAGGTACTGAAATCAATTTGTTTAAACTATCCGAATACTATCCCACTGCCAAGCACGGGTTCTCGGTTTAAATTATATTTTATTTGTTATACTAGCTTATGGCGATGGCGTTGAGGTCTATTAATATTGAATAAGAATATTTTACCATAAATACCTTAAGACACATTTGTATACAAATACTGACATCTGCCTAACCTCGGACATTAAAATTTACTCAATGCAGTAACACAAGTTACCTAAGTCAACGCATTTAACATTTGGCCGGCAATTAGCTCTTAATTTAGTCTCTAACATCCTGCAATCCGCAGATTAAAGGCAACGAACTCAAAATGTCTACGGGCAAAAGGTCAAATGAGCAATTTAGAGCCAACGATACGATAACGTTACGACACTGATGATCCATCTATGAAGTCGATTTATATGAAATTGCAAAGTTAATGTAATTTAAGTGGTAAAATAAATAATATTGTTGCATTATGATAAAATATGTCAGTAGAAAATTGGTATTGCTACTGATTTTTAGTTACATGTTTAGATAAGGCGTAGTCGAGCAAAAAGGTTCTTTATTCATTTAAAAAAATCTAATGAAAGCTTGTTAAGGTGGAAACAGAGACGCTGGTATATTACCAAATTAGTCTTGAACCATTGGAAAAACAGGGAATTTTATTTAAGGCACAAAAATTTACTTATAAATTACAGTAGTAAATATTTTTAGCAGATTATACATTACAAGACGATAGATTCTTCTTGATTTGAGAATATTTTAAATATTTATGTTGTTGTGAAATATTAAAAATGGGTCTTCCTATTAAGAAGATATATAAGAAAGCTGTCATAGACTGTTTTAACAATTATTGCCCTTAGCTGCCTGATAAGCCTCGCCATCAACCAGCTAATCAGCATACCTTATTTTCACAGCATCAGTTACATTGTAGCGTATGCCAAGACGATAGCAGAAGAAGAATAGAACGTTTCATAAAGTTACAACCAGTAAAAGGGATTAAGAAACTAAGATTGACCTATCACGATTAAATTGTATGTAAGTAATGTTACAAGAGCGCAAGGAATATTAAAAATAAATTGTAATAAATTTTTGAATTAGTTGTTTTGGCTACCGGCTTTAGAAACAGAAATAATAAAAATACTGACTGTAAAACAGGTATTTTCGGTTTGATGAAATAATGACTGTCAACAACGCATTTATAGGCAATTAATATTAAAGAATATTTGAGTTCTAATTTCCTACATGACATTTAAATATTTAAATCCTATTACACATACGATTGTATTAATATCGATAAGGATGTTAAGATTAATCAATTCTATTAACTTTAAATTCAATTCAATTTTACCAATTACGGTAAAATTGAATTGAAATAAATCTGTTCATCATAAAGAATAAGGTATTAGCTTTGTTGCTCGTATGTACACGTAAGTAATTAAAAAAACCGAAATATATGATTAAAAATAATAAGCTAAAAAGTCGTTAAGATTAAATTACGTTTTCTACAATTTGGGTCGTGATTGCTCTTGCAGATAAAGATGCGGCTTTATTGTTGGTTGAGAGTTTGAGTTTGAGTTTTCTAAAATTATAATAGTATTCATATTTTAATTAATTATATAATTTTGATTAAATTGTGTTTAATTTTGAAAATATTTTATAATTAAAATTTAATCATCTTTAAACTCATTAGAAAAATTATATGACGCCTGTATTTATTAATAGAAATATGTGCAAGTACTTCCTCCTAATCAATTCTTATTTAATTAGATTTAACACGTCATGAACATAGAAAATGTATGGAATTGATACAAATGGAAGTAATCGGAATGTCAATCTAATATTTCATAATTTACGTGAAGATAATTGCATGTTGTACAAATATATAAGCACATATTGTCGTGACGTGTACAATTGTACATATATTTGTTGCCATGTAAATACCATTGTGAATTTCCTAAAAGTACTTGACAACATTTTACCTGATCTGAGAATTGACTTAGCCGAGGTAGCCGCACTTTTAAGTACCCACTAGACTAAGGATGCAATGTTTTCTTCATATATTACAGTAAAAATTTATAATTATATCAAATTAGTACCTATATGACCAAATTTATTGTATTTTTGTAGTCTTGAGCGTTTATATGAAACCGCTAATCGCTCCGCTTGTCTAATGCATTCACACCCAAGGTCGTCCAAGGCCTTCATTTATTTAGAAAAGTTTACTTCATGCCGCGGGCCTTATATGGCGTGATAATGCTGCATTTTGATAGCTACAACAGCCATTTTATTATGAAAATAAATTACCAACCCATTAAACTTACATATCACTAATTGTTGTATGAGTTTCGAAATATGTTGTTGAAATTTTTGTATCTGTCAATCATACGTGTACTGGCAAATATATCTAATGAGAATTTGTTTTTTTATACGTGTTTTTTTGGGACTTGGATGCAAATGTTTTAGTATTTCTATACTATTGTTATAGTTTTCGGTACTAAGTACCTAAAACTGCAATTATGCCTACTTATTTAACACTTCTCATAATCACTACAGTTTTTAAAATCCAAATAAAATACCTATATCCCTACTAATCCCTACTTCCCTACTAATATTATAAATGCGAATGTAACTCTGTCTGTCTGTTACGCTTTCACGTCTAAATCACTGAACTGATTTTAATGAAATTTGGTACAGAGATAGAGTTGACCTTGAGAAAGAACATAGGATAGTTTTTATCTCGGACTTTTGAAGAGTTCTCTTGGAAACGCGATATAACCGAACTCGACGCGGGCGAAGCCGCGGGCGGAAAACTAGTAGAAATATAAATGTAAAAAGTCTATTATTTTAAAGCTCAATGTTATTATAAACGTAACATTGCCGATGCTCAAGGTATGATGCTCAGCCGCAATATAGAAGGCTGTTGTAAGTAAGTCGGTATAATAACTATAGCCTAATATTTTTACATATAGGATCGCATCCTCGCATTTTCGTAATAAAGAAGCATAAGATTACAAAGAGCTAAGACGCGTTGTTTATGTTGATTCCTATGCTCAAAATTGAGAAAATAATGGAGAAGAACTCATTGATGATACTTTATAATTACGATGTATTTAATAGAGGTATTTGCACTATATTTTTCTCATTACTCTTTATTTTAAGATAAATTCATTATTAAAAGTAAAGAATAATAAATAATCGAATGTCTTATTAATTTAAAATAAATTTAAGACGTGTCATTAGTATATTTTTTGTCTTAAATACTCATACTAAAAGTATGTCAAGTATATTGTTATTTTCAGAAATGACGACATAATTATGTGTTTGTATAAGATATTTAAATCTTGGATGTTATTTTTTCGCCAAAGGTATAAGTACCTTTTTAGATTTCTAAATCGCTGCATTTTACAAAAGCTTTCAGTTTCTTAATCTGGGATCATTAGTTGCTTTATTGTTAAAAGCTTGCAAATTTCATTCAGACTCCCAACTAAAGATTTGAAGCTCATAACTTCACATGCTTGAGATTAATTTAGGTGAACAAGAATTCTTTAATTATCCTCAACTAAAAAATCGAGCTTTGACCTAAAAATCAAACGATGATTGATTGCAAACGCGAAACAATCGAATTCAAAGAACGAGGCCATTATAATCAAGCGGTAATCGATATAGTATCGACGCATGGATTGTCAGAAACAATAGTCGGTTGATGATCCTGATTGATGTAGGTCAGAATCAGATGTTTTGGTACTTTGCTATTTATAATTACAGTTTTATTGAATTGTGTGTAATTAGGTATTCATGATATATTGAAGAAGTACAAAGAAAAAGTGTTTTTCTTTCTATTTTCATACTTACAGACATTTAGTACACGTAAATAATAGTCAACAATCAGATTATAGAGTTCAGCACATCAAGCTACCCCAATCTGCCAAATTTCTTTGATAGATTTTCAATTTTAATACAAAACAATAAGGTTCATGTTCAATTGGGAAAAATTGATAGTTTTGGATAGCATATTGATTTCTGACACATATGCGAATATTAGACACTGAAATAAAACTACTTTTTACGGATTTTTTTGGATAGCTTGACTTGCTGGCGTCTGCACATACTTATCCTTTTTAAAATCAGTTACCTAAATTCGAATTAAACCCTCTTATCAAAACTAAAAATTCTGTCACTATTACACAATAGGCCACGTTTAGCGTCGCGTGCACATTTATCGCTTACAGCGAGATGCGCGTGAGATCCACAGATTACATTGTCACTGCATAGGGCCCACTTTCACTTCGTCATTTTCACACCGTCTTCGAGCGTGTACAGACGTTTGATATCATCTTTATAGCCCGTGTAACACGGAGTTGCCTAGTTCTATCATGTTTTTATTTGCAGAATTAGAGCAAAGGTCAGTTTTGGAGTAAAAGTGAGTGCATTTGGAAACATGAAAGCCGAATGAGAGATCCTTCGCTTTGCAGATATATTTTGTCAAACTTCAAATTTGTCGCAGTTGCTTTATTTACATAGTGTCTCATATTTCGTAATTATCTTTTAATCTAATTCCTTAGAATTCAAATGCCTCATTGAAATGCGTTTACTTCTTAAAACCATTAGATAAAAAATACAAAACTAGGTTCTGTTCTTAAGAAACTGCCCTGAATTGTAAACCAAACTTTAGAAATTAAATTATTCATATCACTAAAACAGCTGAAACTAAATATAAAACAAAGCAAAACTACAACAATATAAATGTCACAGCTCATGCCAAATTCATGATGGCGGACGCGAGCGCGAAATTCACATCAAACAGCAGTGTCCAACAAAACATGTAACATTCATCTCTAAACAAGCGACTAGCTAGTAACAAGAAATACGAGTTCATGTTGAGGGGAATGCACATTCGTATTGTTGGTGCTGTGTTGAATATTGAGGCATTAAATATTAATTAGATCAAAATATTTTCAGAAGTGACGAAGTAAATATTTGCGTAATTGCAACAGCTGATAAGCAATGTAAATATTTCACCGTTTATTGAGCCTACCAGTTTGGTTTTCATAAATATAACTTCACATTTCCAATTTTTCTTAAGTTACATGTTAGTCAGTACCTAATAAGATGCCTGTATTCCCCGAAAAGTTAGGAATAGATAGATGTACGTACATCCGCAGCCCGGTATGTTTAGTTCCCATGCAGATGAGAATTTCACAGAAAACCCAGTAAAAATTTTGCTCGACCTGGGAATCCGGAATTCTAGTGATGTGTTTGATGAAGGAGTTTAGCAAATTGACACATTTTTTCCAGGAAAATTGTATGGCTTTTCTGTATCATCCAATCAAGTTTAAATTCAAATTCTATGTCTTGTGTATCACCCTTTATACAGGAACAGAAACACGGAACGCGATGCCGTGGGTCGAATCAACACTACTAATCTTTTTATTAAACGACAGAAGCGACTTAAACTAACCCACGTGCGCCCGAACATCAGATATGCGCCATATTTGCATATATTGACAGTTTAGATCAGCGTAGAAAAGTCAATGTACGTGTCCACACATCAAACTGATTTGTTGTTCGAATTTATACGTTAAGTGCACGCAATAAACGCGTTTTAATTTATTTTTTGTTTAATTTACGAATAGAATTCTAAAGAGAATCACACGTTTCGGTTATTTTCTTGACTATCCTTGACGATTACCAATAATAAAAAAAACCTTCAAATTTATTGCATAGGTACTTAGGTACATTGTTAAATATTATCAACTTCCAATCCACGGTTATAGCACCTGGGGCTTTAATTGTTGCTCTAAAATTTTTAGAAGGGATCGTGATGTTACTTGGTTATCCAACCGTAAGATCCAATTAAGTTGGTGTCAATCAAAATATTGTGATTGTTGCTTGGCATCCTCTCCGTGATAGACATTAATGATCTACGTGCCAGAAGCTCACGTTATGTCCAACTTGATAATTGGCGAAACCGGTTAATTTTTTCTGAACATTCATAATGTGATTTCACTTAAAGGGAAATTCGATAGTGGGCTCAACAACATAGAAAACAACGACATAAAAGATACTTTTCTTTTAATGGCCTATTATTAATTTGAGAAGATTAATATTAATTTGAGAAGCACATTACAGTCCTATTTTTGTATAATAGAACCGTCCAAATTATTTTTGAATATTTACATACAATATAAAAAAAATGACGATTATTATTAACTTTAACACTAAAATGCTGTTGGTCCAGTGTATTTTTAGAAGATCAGTGTTAGGCGTCAAGAAGCTAGCACGCGCAAGTTTAAAATCTTAATTGAGTTCTTACGAGTTGTTAGAATTGGAATAGCTTGGCGGCCATTTTTATAAATTAGATCTAGCACGCGACTGTGATTTAAGTAAAGTAAAGTGGATAATTTAAATTGTTAAAGGTCGATTAATGAAAGTGAGCCTTTTCATGTAAACGGAACTGGTTTAGCTTGTAAAGCTAGTGGACTTAGGAATAGGAATGTTTGCTAATTCTTGCAGTCCTATAGAGCTTTTGCATACTACACTAATGCTGGGACAATGTAAGGAATTAAAGATATTAAGCAAACACGAGTAAAGTTTTATGAAATAGCAAAGACTTGAAAGCTTAGGAAATTATTAAAAATACGAATCAAGTAGAAAAATAATTTTGATTTAAATTTTCATGAAGAAATCAATAAATCAGCAGTTAAATGGTATAACGCATATGATTCAAAAATGCATGTATTACAACTTCTTATAAAAACCTGACTTCACATATAAAAAATATTTGATTTGATTTATAATTTCTATTACCAATAACCTTAAATTAATAGAATCCCCTAAACTAACAGACATGATGTAAAATATGGATTATAAGTAAACATTTGTTTTAAATTAATTGTTAAAGTTAATAGAACGAAGATTGTTTTATCAGATGCTTATCTTAAAGCAATGAATCTAGAACTTCCTGAATCTATTGTAGTTCTGTTGTTAGCACGCAATAAAGCCTTTTGAGGAACAATAGATTTCTTTAATACTGGTAGTAGGGTCATTATCAGTTATCAATACTCCACTTTAGCAAGATATTGTTGTTAATTGATGTTTATGGTAGCGTTTATATTTTTATTCATTAGTATTGCTCTTTTATGGTCTAAGTGGTGTTCTGACCGATATTTCCCATTAGTTGGTATTTATCTGATGTCATGAAACGTAACGTTTTTGAGAGATCAATGTCTAAGGTGGAAACCACAATAAGGTTTTTTTGAACATAAAATGTACTGCAAAAAAACAAAAATGCAAGGAAATTAGATGATTAGTAAATTCTTACAGAAAAAGATTTTGTGGATTAAAATTTTATGATTACACCTGAAATCATATATCATATCAATCATACATCATATTCAACTGTGTTGCTTTACAACACGAACTTTATCAGGAAATAGAGCAGATCATAAAAATCCAGAAATAATATGGGAATTACTGAGTCGGGATTCCATTGACATTTCTCCTATTCCTAACTAGGCATGATCGGTGAAAATAGTTTAAGTTAACATAACCATGTTACGTAAAGCTGTAAAACCACTTCTGGGGTTTAGTTAACCTAGTCTTGGTGACGTAAGTTTGTTATAATAAGACAATGCATGACAATATTAGTACTGCAAGAAGAGTGTTGAGTATTTTGAAGTAAGAAGGTTTGATCTTTATTGTTATTAGCAATTCAATTTATTTCACAATAAATTTCAGAAAAAAAAGTTAATTTACAATTATTTGACGTTTTAATAAGTAATTTCCTTCAGCGAATATACAAAATTGTTATAATATTATTATTGTATAATAAACGATAAACTAAAATCATAATCTGATCTTTCATGTTTTTATCTTTAGATGTGCATCTCAATTTTGTAATCGTTTTCACGTTAGCAACGCATTGTTCAATTAAAAAGTGATATTCAATTTGTAAAATCATAACTGCACAAACGTTTGCGTAATGTCTGAAACAAATTCATTGACACTGACCAACGCGATCTCTTACAAAAGCCTACCTCAATGCCGCCCTACTTTCCAAACGTATCTACAGCTACAATTATGTGGACAATATAACAAACAAACAATTATATCACACTATACCACGTTACATTTGCTATCTACACGTTACAAAATATTCTTCAATCTCACACAATAGAGTTCAAAATGGGAAACCATGGGATTTGAAAGTAGCAAATATAGTAGTTGCTATCGACGAAGACAATAGAATCGAGGACATTAAGTTCGTGCAAAATGTTTCTGGAATAGCATACGTTCCGGTTGCTGAACATTCTATTACAGACCTTGGCAAATTCAAAATAGAGTTCAGATTAATTTGCTATATGGGAGAATCAGGATATAGGTCCAGTTGGCGCCACAATGTACTTTTGGTAGTTGGTATTACGAAGACAATTACGAAACTTTAGTTTGTGGGCGTTGAATCTGATCTAGATCTATGGTTACAACAATTGAGCTAAACGCTAGTGGACTGTGGAAAATTTGTCTGCCATTATAAAATTACTCAGGTTCACTACCTAGTTACAACATTCTTGTTAATTATGTTTGGTAACAAAGGGCTTCCAAGAGTTCTATGAACTGAAAGTACTATGTTCTTTTTTCACATACTATACTTAGAGTGAATTAAAGTGTATGGGTAATTCAAAATGAGTCAGAATTTTATTCTTTGCGACTGTGATATGTATTTACTAGAGATTACTTCTACATTATTACATCCAAGCAATCAGCAATAACTCACTGGGTTAAAGGATTGTGAAACAATTTGACGACAAATTGCTACTTAACCATCAGCTGTGATCCCTCATTAGGTTTCCATGAGAAACTATATGTCATGTATTAAAATAAATGTTCCATTCCCGGTATTTTTATAGAACTTCATTGTATTTTAGTCGTGGACTTTCATGGATGTCTGGGAGAGGGGGTTGGGGAGCTTTATTTAACTAGAAATTTTAATTGAAATAACGTAATACGGGTTTTAGATACATTTATATTTTGTAATCCGGAAGTATCGACAGCATTGATATGCTGTAAAGGATCCGCCCTTACTTTCCTCTGAAGGAGGTCCATGAATAAATTATTTTTTAATATCTTATTTATATTATTAATTTTATTTACGTAATACCTATAAAATATTCGCGTAAGTGTCAGAAATCAGTAGAAATTTCAAATAGTTTTCTTCGTAGTAGAAATGGTCTGTATATTTTTAAGAAAATTAATCTCTACACTTTTGCGGGGTTAAAACAAAAATGTATTTATGTTTGCAACAAAAGAAATGAAAAACGGTAAAAGCCACACTATTTCTGTATACATATTGTTCAAAACCTGTTCGAGTTTATGAATATTGTCGTGTCTTTGTGAAAATGTGCGATTTCATATGCAAAGCCGTTGCTTTTAAAGGTTTCCTGCGAATTGGTCTACACTTTGATCTATAAAGTGTTCGTTAAATTGTTGGTGTGGGCATTGACCATTTTATGCTTTAATTCTGGTTATAAATAAAATATTACCTAAGTCACTAAATGTAAAATTTTAATTAAAAATATTCGTTTCCGGTAAAAGGGTATTGTTTTAAAATTCTCTAAAATATATAACCAAAAAAATAGATGCTCTATGTTTGAATAGATAACAACACATATTAAAAAATATATATTCTCAATTATCTCATAGGCCAGCCTATGAGATAATTACAGAAAGATAATATAGACCATACGAAACTCTGTACTATAAACATGACCTATCCGAAATCACAATATGATTCTACAAAAACCAAGGTTCCCTACCCATTGTGCCCTGACACACTGGTTCCGTACAAAGAACCTATCGATAAGAACACAATAAACAATAACGTTCGTGTATTGCGATTACGACACTGTTATGCGACCAACGATTGTAGGATTGTTTGGACTTGCGATTAAGCGATTTTTTTTCGATGTTATGTCAGAAATTCTTGGGAATATCTGAATAGAATACCAAGTGTGGTTCGACGTTTTGATATTAAAGATATGCGTGTTAACGATTTTTTATCGTGCGATAATTAAAAAAAAGCGAAGACAGAAGACTTTAAAGCAAAATGAGACAGCTATTCTAAATCATCATCATCATATCAGCCTAATTCTAAATGGGCATAAATTAATTCGTCAAACTTGCAAGATTGTTAACGTTTGAACATTAGTGTTGTAAAACACAACAAAAATAAAAAAAAGGGCAGGTCATAATAAATTTTCATTTATAAAAAGAAACAAAACAATCTCAGCAGGATACCGCATCAAAATTCCAACAGAAACCAATTTTATGCGACAAATCGCAACACATGACGTACGATTACAACTGCACGTCGCAAATTATGATAGCTTACTGTTTATGTGGGCAGATTGCTGATCTACTTTATCGACGGGGCGTCGTCGCCGTCGGTAACTGGGTCGAAGTGCCAGGTGGGTTCGTTGCTCGAGTTTATTTGGTAACGCGATTGAAGGCTTATAAAGTGAGAGCGAATGTGGTTAGGTACTTTGGTTAGTTTTGTTGTATTAGCTTGTATTATTTTGTTTACCTGATTTTTATCAGTGGTTATTATAAAAGGAACACTGAAAACCATGATGTTATCAGTATTTTTTAAATGAAGAATTACCCGAAAATAAAATAACTTATTCGGACTATCGTATCAAAAATTGTTACCATAATCATTTTAATAAAAACAGTAGTTTGGTAGATGACATACCCATAAACATCGTTGTAAAGTTACAAAGACAGTTCGTCATGAAATAAAATGACAATCCAACTAACTAACCTCTTTACTTTTATTTTCCCATCAGTTCAGTAGCGCAAGTGCACAAACCCCACTTCCTACAAGATAGGTCCAATTAATTCACATAAAATTAGAAGCAAGCTCCTATCAGTGGTCTACAGTCCTAATTATTAGAGGGAATGTTCGATCTTTATTGTTCGCTGTTAGCCTCGGCTTACATTAGATCTGGACTAATTAAATGCTAGTGTAAGAGCTGGGTTTCATTAAAATGGCGATTTTCGTGTGTGTGGATCTGATAGCGTGCGCCGGCGGCGACACTTCCTACTTGTAGCTGGTGTAAAAACTGGAGGCGCAAATCTTGGTTTAAATAAATCCTGGATTAAAGCGAGTGCTGGGTTTTGAGGTAAATGTTTTAGAGGAAATTATGGTTAGTGACTTACTCCTAAGGAAATTGGTATTCATGTTATAGGTGAAGTTCGAACATAAATTGTGCGATACCTTATAGTTACATTAGTATGATTATGTCTTTCGAAAAAACACGTTGTAAAGGGACTGTTCGATTCTCATCGGAACAATTATTTGAAGCTGCATGTTTGTGTGAGTGTGTGTATATTTGTGAATTTACAAAACAAAATCCTATTCTAGGGTAACGTTTTTTTAAATCACACATTTTTTACAATTAACATGATATGTGATAACTTAGTCTAAACCTACAAAAAACTAATCCGTATAATAACTAACAGACATATAAACCCAAAATATCTAAATTCCGAAACTTAAAACCCTTCATTACAAATAGTATTAAATCACGGCAAACACGGACAGTGCGCGATGATCTACGACGCGACAGACTTCCGTATCATTACGGGTTGGGAGTGCAGCCCGCGCACGCGCCGATCACATCGGCACGCGCCTGCGCCTCTTATCATCTTAATTTTATTTATTTATTCAATATCCATTGAAAATAGACGGAGAATGAAGGAAGGACAGGAATTTAGTGTTTGAATTTAAGTACAGACGAAAGTTCGTGGAATATTTTATTACAATAAACATAATTTATTTTATACAGTTTTAATGAAAAAGGGAATTTCTTCGCTTAAAGATAAAAATATAACTGTAATATTTTACTTTAAGGAGACTTAACTCTTATTGAACGTCTAAATAAAGGTAGTAAGAAAATTGAGGCAGTAGGTACATTATGCTCTTCACCATTTTTGATGTAACAAGACATTTGCTTCACATCATTTGCAATATATCAATTTGCAAATAACAACCATCTTAAGTAAGAAGGTGAAAGATAAAGGAAAGTTAACAGAGCGTGACGTTTGGTACCTATACATTCCTAACAACCTGGAAATGAAAGGGAAATGCAATTCAGTGCAAATTCTTAGCATTTGTAACAAAGAATATGAAAAGATATTTTCTAGTAGTTAAAATGACGCTACGATATAAATATCTACAAATAATTTCTTGGAACATTTTGTAAGTGTATTTAGAATATGCATTTTGATAGCTTCAGCAGTTAAGCTCTGTAACAGCCATCAAAATCCACAAGTGAAGAGGAGATACATAGGAGCTCTAATACATCATTGCATATATTATCATCATCATCAACCAATAAACTGACCCACTGCTGGGTACGTGTCTCCTCTCAAAATGAGAGGCCTTTATTAAAGGTATGATTATTATATTTGACAACATCATTGATTAATTTATTTAATTGATAAAATCGCGTAGCCCTACATAAGCTTTATTTACATTACAAAAAAAGAAGTTTAAATATTAACTGAAAATAAAAATTCAAAATCAAATAATGTCTATAATTGTAATAGATACAGCACTATTTCCACAACATATAGTTTACCCGGGGCCTTGCCACACAAATATATTTATTACCACCCATTAATACAGTCATAACTGCTACTAAATGAACAGCAATCATTTGGTTTTCAACAGCTCAATCTGTCATTACTTCAAGGAAACACACTGTATCTATCATTTCTACTGTATCATTTATTGGTTGGGTCACGAACTATTAGCACTAGTAACTAGATCACGCTTATGTCAATAGCGAGTTGGTTAATGTCCAGCGACAGCTAAGCGAGGGATGTGCGAGGCCAGAGGATGTATTTATTATTAGGAGTTTGGCACATAATCATCGATTTGTTTACCAGGATTAATAGCTAGCGGAAAGTGTAAAATCGTATTTTCTTTCGTCTATTTAATAATTTTTAAAGGTTGGATTTTATTTCATGTTTGACTATTTGTTTTATTTTAACTACAATCCTGTAAGAATTAATTACTAGCAGTTATATACTGTCATTAAATTTTATGTACATTATTGCATTCAATAGATCTAAGAATAGAAAGCCTTTAGTTTCTTAACCTTTGAAGAAATGGTTTTTCGTTTGTATTTTTTTAGTAGGTATTCATTAAGTCAGATGTTCCGATTTCTGATATCCGTATAAGTTCTTGTTGAAACCTGCCTGTTAACGTATCAATCGTAACCTCAATATGTGCTGGCCACACTGTTGGGCAATTGATTGCCATAATCAAAACGTTATCGACGTTTTCGCACGCGAGGTTGCCTAATGTTGTTTTAAGGGATAGACGAGGCTATGGTACTAGTGTATATGAACATTGAAGTGTTTACAAATAAAGAGGTAAAATAAAAAATATTTTTCATTGTTTTTTACAAAGAATATTAATGCTAAAATTCATATTTTAAGATTTGGATTCTAATTCAAATTTATCCTAAGGATTACCTTAGGATAAATTTGAATTAGAATTAAAAAAAAAACCAATAATAAGATAAAAAATTATGCAACTAAAGTATTAACTTTAGTTGTCTTATTTTTAATCTTATTATTGGTCCTTTTAATTTCTTCTTTCTGGATTTCTTATCGCCTGTATCTTCTCCCGTTCTATCAATTATATGTTAAAGAGTAGTTTTTTTATATTTTATAAATATGAATAAAAATATTGAAACAATAATAGAAGATTTTTAATAGTTAGGTACTCTAACTCGTTGCCGCTATTTTAATGGTTTTGTAGAACTAGAGCCTTGTTACCAGAGCCGCCGTATACTAAGGATAATTGGACAATCAGTGCGCTTGAAAGGAGTCTTTGTATATGTACTACGATTGTAAGCTTGATAGGTAAGCAACTCGTTACTGCTTATGTATTATTGAGAATTTAGTTACATCACCTATAGGCAGAGTGGGTTTCTTAAAGGCTGATAAAATCAGCCAATATCTTGTCCCAGATGGTCATGGTTCTCGTCGTCTATTTGACTACTATAGCAGTTGTTGTTAATTACCAGACATTAACGAGCTAATTTGCAGAAACTACATACTTCTTAATATGTTTTATCTTTATCTCGAAAATTACCATTAACAAGTGTTTGTTTAGCATCTTCTGCAAAACTTTCACTATCACGCGTGCTGACACGAATTATGATCTTGATAAATTTTTATTCTCCACTAAAACAGGTGAAACTACAGTTACTATCGTTGTCGTAACCTTGCCTGAACCACGCTTCGCTGACTTCGTGTCTTTTGTTAGCACTTACATCGGCATCTATATATAATTCACACCATTCATCGGCTTTAAAAAACTTAACGTTATTGGCCTTATAATTATTTTAGACATACGCATTCTGTAAGAATTATGCACTTTTTGTGGGAAAACAAAAATTCAGGTTTATGAAATCTATTTTTGATTGGTAACATTTAGGGAAAACTACTTTTTTACTGATATTTACATCCTTTGATTGTTTACGTGCTATATAAAAATACAATATAGTACATTACATAATAATTTCTATTTAAGTATAACGTAATGAGTTGTAATTTTTTTGACGGTAGAAGGCCAACAGTTAACTTTTTTTTTTAAAATGATACATTGTAGCTATAAGTACAACATATTTGATATTTTATATTGCAAAATGTCACTCCAAAGACTACTGACGAAAACAAATGACAAAGGCGAGTCCACACTGGTAAAATAATGAGGTGACTGTCTCGTTCTAATCGATAAGCGAAACATATCACGACAACGTGACACCAACTTACAGGTCCTAATGTTACTAAACTAGAAATAGTTGCACAATAATAATTATATTGAGAAACGATTTACCATAACCATAATGAAAAACAATTAAAAATACAGTCAAACTATCCAATTAACATAGAAAGAAATTAAGCTGATTAAGTGTTTGCGGAACTTATTGAGGTTACACTGATTGAAGAAATTTTACAGAAAGGTTAAGGTTGTGGACAGAGAGATTGATTGTTGCAGGAGTTAAAACGAATAACAGTTATATCACAAATTCATTTTCTCTGTTGTAAAACTAATTAAGTGCTTTCTAACTACGACCAGGAGCTATGATTCAAATTAACTTTATAGTCATTGAAATAGGACTAGAATAATTAAATTAACAACACAAAGTAGCTCTACCAACTGTCAAATAAGTAAACTGTAAATTTAAACCAACAATTGATTAAGATGTATAACAAAGCCGAAACTACAGAAGAAATTGATTCCAGAAATGCGCGTAATCTGACATTTGTTGATTGGAAACTAGAAATTAATATATTCACAGCTAATAAACGGGATTGTTCAGAATTTAGAGCACCCACGTGCCACAATGGAGCCAGCAAAGCCTCAGTAGTTAGCAATGCAGACATTTCGCAATTATGCTTGGATTAGTCGCAAGTTGATTTATAATTATAACTAGTCGTGTTTGTAGACTAGATTGAGAAATATCTAGTGCGTATATTGGTTAGTATCGGAATTACTAAAGGAAATTATATCAAAACCAGTTCCAGATTACTATTAGATTAGTTATTCATATTTACGAGTAATTCTTGTTATTCAGCTACCAGGAATAGTTGGATTTTAATTAAATTCCTGTAATCGACAGCATAAAGAACGGGCGTACAGAGGCCAGCTCATCAAGCTATCCAAAACTGTCAAATTTTCCAATTGACTATGAACCTTATTGTACTATATTAAAGTTGAAAATCAATCAAAGAAATTTGACAGATTGTGGTAACTAGATGTGCTGACCTCTGTACCTATTCCATATTTTTTATAAAACTTAAGCAAAAAGCATTACCATACCATTTTGCTGCAGTTGTGTAATGAGATGATTTTAAGTTCTAGTACATTATTATTATTTAAAATATTCCCTTACCTCATGCCGTCAAATCCGTCGTCTGAGCCGTTGATAGTCAGCACGGGCGCACGCGCATACGCTTTGGCAACTCTTCGATTCCTCTCGAACACTATCACCTTTGCCCATATCTCATCATCGATCTGTGTCCATTTATCCAGTACTTCCTGTATATGTTCCTGTTGACAATAAAAAAAAATATTAAATAAAAAACAATTTAGTATAAAAGACATTTGGAAGATCGAAATAAATTTATATTGTGTCTTTTAGTAGTGTCAATTTATTTAATTGAGATAATTTATTATAAAAGTAAATTATTTATAAATTTAAATAGGTAATCAAACTGAGTACCTACCTATGTTGAAAGTCATGAAAAACAATAAAATCGTAATAGATGAAGCGTCATTTAACTAAAGAAAAGAAGATGAATTTATATACATAGATTGCCTCTATATGCCAAATCGGATTTTACAATCAACCAATTGCATGTTAGAATTCATTGGTTTCATACATAATCTGTTCTGTAGGTGTTTGTCTGCTTTGCATTTCTAAAACTTTCATCATTAATTGCAACATTACAAATATGACTAAATGACCATAGATTCATAAAACACAATTTTAACAGCAGTTTCATTATACGCATTTACAAAACTGTTTCCATTCATATTATCTTGCAAAACGCCAGTTTAAGAATGACCTTCCTAAGCGTTACTTTTGTAAGGTATGATTACTGAAGTTTAGATATTAATCCTAATGTAGCAACGTTGTTGTAATCAGATGACATCGTCGCAGGCGCAACATGAGTTCCGCTCTACTAACCGACATAGTTTTCCTTCCAGTGTGGTTTACATGCTGTGTGGTGTTTTGTGTCTAATAAAGTTGTAAACACCTTTGTCAGCACATAATAACAATGCTATTTGATAAAGTAACTTATTTTTGTGTCTTTTTCACCTACTACAACCTTTTTAGAAAGAAACATATTTGTTTCTACTTTTATTTGTTTTTCTATTTTAGAGCGACATTATGTTGAAAATTTTAGTAGGTATAACTGGAGTTTATTGATATAGAATCGAGCAGCAATATCCAATTTGAAAGTCTCATTTAGTTACATACTCTTGTTTAGTTATCGGTAGTGCCCAGAAATTGGGTTACAGAGGTCTGATGGCTTCGTGATATTACCCCAACATAGATGGGTAAAAGGCACAGAGGATGCTGATGATAATGACTCTTGTTTAGTTGGTCGGTGTAGGAATTTATTTAGCTAAGTGGGAATCTTTCAGAGACGTGGTCTGATTTGTGAGTGCCACTGATATTTGTTTTAAAGGATGTACTTTGTGTCCCTTGTTTTTTTGTATGTTTGTAAATTCCCATCTAAACAGTGCTTGTTCCCAAATACGGGAGCTCTCTCTTTAAAAAAAAACCAACAATAAAAACAGTAAAGAAAGTATACCAATTATCAGACACAACAATAAAACACTAATTGTTGTAACGAAAAGGTCACGCGAAGCGTACGCCACAGTCATAAATGGAATAAACTAATGAGTATCTTATTGGTTAAAAATGATGTAAATGATCAATCGGCCTTCGATAAACGAAGGAGATAATATATCAAATTATTTTTTCAATTTATTCATATAAATAAGGTTTATCACGGAAGCCTAGACATTGTCTCGAAAATAAAATAATGTAGAAATGATATTACACAATAATATCTTTGAATTCAAAAAGATCCGATGCAAAATCCACTTTTTTACTGAAACGGTTTGACTCACAAAGGTATAAATGGTTGAAATACAAAAATGCGATGTCTGATTCGTATTTTTAAATGCTTGTAATTACTGATATCACAAAAAATGAACACAAAAGCTCCGATGACGTAATAAAACAATCAATCAATAGTACGATGATCTATACTAATATAATAAAGATAATTTTTGTTTGTTTGAAATCGCGAATCTCTGACACTACTAGTTCTATGTGAAAAAATATTATTGCATTTGATAGCCCAATTCTCGAGGAAGGTTAAAAGTTATTTAACATCACGCAACGACCTTTAGGATGCGAGCAAAAAGAGAAAAGTCAGAGCGAGTGAAACCGCGGAGCCCAGCTAGTTTATCATAAAAGTACGCATACTATTGATAGTGTTGTAAACACGGAAGAAACATGTATGGGTAGCTGCATGCTTTTTCAAAGTCAAACCAATTTCCATCTTAATTTAAGTGAGGTTAGGATAAATCTCCGATGGAGACATTTAGGGTGCCTTTTTTGATAATTATGTTACAATAACTCGGCAATGTTGTTTTAAAAATTGCTTCCAAACTAAACTCTTTATGCAAGTACCTAACGGTATCTGTCAACTTGAATAAATAATTTTAAAATGATCTTGCAATCGCATTTTCTAAGCAAGGTTAATAGTATTTTTTTTAATTTCGTTATAATAATTATGATTTAAATACATCATGCATGCAGGCTATGTATTCAATATTTCTAAACAATATTCTAATTATAAAAATTAGTGCCATTAATTTTAATTCCTTTCACGTTTCATCTGTATTTAATGTCATTCTCAATCAAGAAACAATTGAAAACCTATTAACAATTTTAGTATCTAATCGGATATTTTTCTTTTTAATGACAACCCTAAAATCAAACATCCTAAACTTACTGTCGCGGTTCGACCCATTCGTACAATTGTTTCTTTGTAATCATAAGATCATCGCAGATTAATTTTTTTCTTTGCGAATTTCCGCTAACCATTAAAACCGACTCGGATAACTTTCGATTTCATGCGATCATTATAGCAATTTTAACTGTATTGTCGTAGTGGTATTCATATTTGCTTTCAATTTTTTTTGTGAGTTTTTCTGGTATTTATGTTATTTTATGACATTTGGAATCATGATTAAATTTCGAAAACAAGTGATATTTTATATCGCAAAATTGGAATCACATTTGAATTATTTTGTGCCATTACTCATAATGAAATGTCATTAGCATTTAAAGTACTTAAGAAACTTAATGAAGCTGTAGCGAATAGAATAAAAAAGAAAGCTAAATCTCCGAGTACCTTTGTATCGTCCAGCATTCACCAAGTAAAAAAAAAACATCCAAACCCATTAGGCAAACGATCCAATTACTGGACGTCTTTATATAATATTGCAATAGTCTAATGACTCATTCACTGCACTAAATCAAATTCGCAATCACAAGTAACTTTCTCTTCATTACCGTATCTCTTCATCAGCTCCTAATCAGAATCAATCATAGTTTATCTCTGGCATGCTTTGCCATAAATGCTGATACAATATGTACGATTCATGGCATCATCTCTCTCATAATCTAGCCTCATATTGTCATTCCCAGTTCGTTATTTGCACTGAATAGCCTTCGTTAGTGTGTTTTGTATTTATTCGCAAATGGACAGTCAGTCATGCTTAATCATTCAACTGATTTATAGTAAATGATGAGGGTAGCATTATTGTTGCATCGAGATAAGGTTAGTTTGTGATGTTTTAGCATGGTTCCCTTTGGCGTGACGTTGACATTTTGAAGGTACAATGGTCGGTAAATTATATATTGAAAGTAATAGTGAGTTCAAGATAATACCCATATGAGTTTCGATTCTGTGAATATATAATAATATGATTTGTTCCTTGGATGTCATTGATCTATTTATTAAACCATCAGTCGCTACAGTGGCTAAATTAGCAGAAATTCAATCCATTTTGAAAAATGTAACAGGTATAATAAATTATAATATGGGTATTACAATTTCTTAGGGGAGGGTGAGGAGTGTATGGTATGGGTTATTTTTATCATCATCATCGTCATCATCATATCAACCACGTAAAGTCCACTGCTGAACAAAGGCCTTTCCATAGATTTCCACAAGGAGGTTTGTTTTTTTATCAGATAATTCTCCATAACTGCAATAGGCCGTAATAGATAAGTACTGGGTGTACATCAAATTAGGACCAGTAGGTACCTACCTAACCATTCGGGTTATTAAATTTGTGGTAAATTTCACGTAAGTAGGTACACATATTATTCATTTACACTTGACTTAAGTGCGAACAGCGGTGCTATGCAAGGTTGGCCACACCTCGATCGCCTTAAGCTATTTCTGTTAGAACTACATTTGCTACCTGCACCTCGTCATATAAACTGTTTCAATATCCTTATGCACTTGTTCGAAAACGAGAGCGCTAGTAATTATATGAACAAAAAATGAATATTGTTACTAGTATTTAATTATTAATTGTATTTGTGAATTCTCATGTTATTACAGACTTATTTAAAGTAAAATATTCTGTGATTTGTTATTATGTTTCAAGGCACTTTGGTTTATTAGCGGTGTGCAGGGATAAAGCACAGTCATGTTAAAAAAAAAACGAAGAGGGAGAAGAGAAGAGTTTGACTGACTGTGAAAGATGATACGGTACTGAAAGAAGTTGTGATGAAATTACTGTTGATATAGACGTTTTGAAACTAAAGGGTTCGTGGCTAAGTAATATATACGCTGATCAAGCTGCGCTAGCCACAGAGAGTCTGTTGATGGGTGACAACACCTTAAGACCCCTCCGTGCTTCGAGTAACACGTAAAGCCGTCGGTCCCGGTTGTCATACAAACACCTATGACAATCGTTAGTGGTACCCATTGCCCAGAAATTGATTGCGAAGGACGGATGTTTGTCACTTCGTAGAAAATAATGATATTCAGCCGCATCTGCTTAGACTGGAAGCCGACCACAACGTAATTGGAAAAAAAGGCTAGGATAAGGTTGATGTATCGACTCTAAGTAATGGGATGATGATGAGTTTACGTCTGTTACGTTACAAACCTTAACTTTACTGCTAAAAGTGAGATCTCCATTGAGTTACGTATCTTTACAAATACACAATACTTTTTGTGATCACGATCAACATTGAGTAACAGTTACGAGATCGCATGCTAACGTTTAGCGTGCTTCACTTGCTTAGTTGAGCAAAAAAAACAACAAAATTTATGTAATTAATGAGCTCTAAACTACAAATATAACCGTGTTCAGGTGAGTTTAGGGAACGACAGAAAGAATAAAAAAGCCCTGAGTTATTCTCATTATTAAATGTATGAACTGCATCTAATATTTATTTCTATCGAAGAGCGAATTGACCGACATCATTAAAAGTTCTTGACCCTTCATATCACTTTTCGATGTGATGCCGTCCTCGGATAAAGATGCAGTCTTATGAGCCATTATTTCACTTGCACCTTCTTTAAAGAGGATAAAATTAATCATAATCATTTATACGTTCTCCTTTAGCCTTCTCAGTCTTCGTAATTTAAAGTCTAGTTTAGCTTCAAATCAATGAAATGCAGTTGAATAAAGACGATGGTGATGTCATTCGGTAACATTGGTGAATACATTTCAAGATTATTTAATTCAAACACTAAAACGTGTGATTTCTACCTGAGGCCTTTATAGCTTTTTCCTTAAATTCTAAGGGCGGTGACCTCTAAAACTTTTATAGCTTACCAGAGGTCTTTAAGTGGTAATAAATTTCAAAAGGGCTGAAATTATACTCTGCATATCTCACTTAATTAGTATAAAGACTGAACACTTCTGTACACTTTCATTTAAAATCTGGATTTAAGCAACAACAGTATCCGCTCCATTTCGTCTTAAACGTTGAAAATATAGAACTCACGTGAACGATTAAGCTTAATACTAATATTATAGTCAATTGTCATTTTCAATTAATAAATTAATTTACCGTCCGCATAATGAATACAATTATTTTTTATAATATAACATAAATATAATAAATAACATTCCCAATTTACTTATGTACGTATTTTTTTTGCTTCGGGTTTTGCAATGTGATATTTTTCAGCCATATTTAATGATTAAAAAATTGAGATAGCTGCTTTACACGATTCGATCAACTTTTTACTTCCGAAAAAGATAAATAAATAAGTTTTTTAACAAAAAAGTAGATAGTTAAAAAGGGTCAAAAATAATTGACTGCAACGATTTTGTGCCGAGATAAGACCGACATAAAAGAAAAACTTAGGCAATGTCCTAAAAGTTCTAAATTTAAAGAAGGTTCGGTCATTGACTAAATTAGAAACAGCCTCCCGCTGGGAAGTTTTATATTCATCCAGAGATGCCAAAAAGCAGTTTAAAGATACCCGTGCAGTAGACTTCATAAAAAATGGAACTCAGTGTTATACCTCTGTCACTTTTTTTTCTCTTGTTCTGTGACCTTAAATATTTTCTTGTAATGTAAGAATTCTCTCTAAATTATTAAAAAATAATTTCAGCATTTTCTTGTAATATCAAAGGTGATGATAGACCTTTAGCATAAGTAACGCTACCGTCGACGTTTGATTGAAACGATGATGAAAATAAATTAATTGTTGAATCTTATCACGAATTATTGAGCAATGTGTATCACATAACTGTAATGCTATGTTGCATAAAATGCAAGCGTCGGACCATATACGAACAAACGTAAATTGCGATATTAACACTTGTAGAGGTCGAAAGCAAAGTATTGTAAAAGTATACATATTTCACACTATGCACGCGGCATACCTTGCTATTACTTTAGAATAATAAAATTAATAACTGAATAATTGTAGATTAGGAATAATAATTTAATAATGTTTTTTTTTTAGTATCTATGAAGGATTTTTGTCATAAAACCTACTTTTGGAACCGTGCAACTGGTTTTAAATTCAACATTTAAGCAAATTGAAGTAAAACATTTAACTTTGAATAATGTGATATAGATGGCAATGCAATAGATAGTAATGATCTTGTGTCGTGCATAGAATGTGCACCAATACTGTAGTTTTTTTTTAAAATGATATAAGTTACCTTCTCATTCATATAATCTTTCTAACATCAATACCGCATACTCTCTGATAAAAACACTTCATTTAAATCTGACCCATGCGTCCATACTATTAAAATGCACAGTGGCACTGCGCCAGTTATTGATCTACATACGCAAGTAACAGTAAAACGGCCTTGCAGGGTCAAGTTTCCTGCATTCTTGAATAGACTACTCTTAACAGTGCTCAATACGTACATGTAAATTCATTGGTAGTTACGGGTAAAATGTACATTAGGGTACTTCATAAAAATACAAATATGTTCAAAGCAAAATTTGTAGCAAAGAAATACCTTCACCTAGTTGATCTTGTTGGGCAGGTTAGATTGATGCAGAGGAATTGTGTTACAGGTTACATAAAAGACTCAAATTGTTTCTTCAGATCTGTTGACTATTTTCCGATGTGTCAGTATATATTAATAGCAGTAATTAAAAACGAGGTTGGTACTCGCTGAACTTCCTTTAAAACTTATTGAAAAAAAAGACATACCTTATAAGAATTATTATTTTGACAAATTCAATTATCATTATTTACATTCATAAAATACATGAAACCAAATTGCTTAAGTGAAGTCGAAGTATTTATTGAATTTGGAAATTTATTGTTTAACTCATTCAATTTGGGTATGAATTTACTTGTCATAATAATTTTCGAAATCGCATTTATTGTCATGTTTTCTAACGACCAGAATCATAAAATTATTTTTGAGGAATATTTTGCACATGCAATAATATTTTATGTTTTTGCCAAAACTTTTTAAAGATTTCTTTTCATTAATAATATGGGTAATAAATCTTTCATTTGGTTGGACATGCGTATCTTTGAAATTGTATCTTTTTATTTATTCGGGCTAAATTCAATTTCTTTTGGAGTTGAACCATTAACCCGTTTTGGGAGTGGCTTTTTGGGTTATTAATTAACGTAAAGCTTTTTATAAGTTATTTTTGGATCTTGAGTGGTATAATCTCCCAAGCGCTTTTACGAATATGCTGAACCAAAATTATATTAACCGAGTATAATCCCTTTTTGGCATTTCAATAGAGATTTTGCTTGAAAAAACAATGGTAAAATTTGAATCAATAAAGTAATAGACAAAGAAGCTATTTATATCGATGATAAATTCAGCATTTCAACATAATATGACAGTAAAGCTGAAGCAATCATAACAAGTCCTATTATACACTTAAGCCTAGACGAGAGGCTTTGAATAAAACATAACCAACATGTCGTCTGCTTAATTGCGTTGAGCTGATTTATTCCAATCAACCTGCAGTTATGTGGAGCAGCCTTGGTCATCTCTTGGTGGCCTTTGATAAAATGCAAGCCGTTTATGATAGTGAACGGCTTCGTTGAGCTTTTCTAGGAAAACGTAGGCTATGATTTAAATTTTATGCCAGCGTTGATAATGAAGGGAATATGATATAAGGTTGATGTAATGCCAAGTTAGGGATGGTATATACTTTTGATTAAAAGTCCATTGCTTAAGATATTTCATGTTTTACTATAGTAACAAACTATAATAAATGTGTATACCTAACTATTGTGAATTATTATTTTAAAGTTCTTTACAGATTCGTTTTTGATGTATTTGCTATTTTTTATTATTTTACGTTTTGAGTTATTTATGGTGATTTAAATCACTGGTCAAAGGTTCAGATAAGTCGGCACCAAAGTGACCATACACTTAACCTGTTATAGTTACATTTGCATCGAATTGGAAACAAAATCTGCATCGATCATGACCTTAGCTGTCAGTAACGTGTACATATGCTGTACTGTAAGAAGACTGATCAAAAGTTATAGGGTTACAAGAACGAGTCAACAAATATTTCAAAGTTTATAGCAAAATCAAAACAAACGATAGATATAAATCTGTATAATCTCATTTTAATCTGAATTTGATTTAATAGACCGTACGTAAAGCAATAATATAATGGCGTGCTCTGACCTCTGACGGAGGCGAGTCACGAATCAGCAAATGTAATAAATTCTTCGATTGAGTCGTTATTTCATTGAAAGTGAACGTTATACGAGTTTTGTCTTAGTTATAAATGCAGGATACAGCAATTTGGATATTGGGCAAATTTGTTCTTGAGATATGCCTATAGTCTAGTCACGCTTTTCCTCTTAGTTGTTATTAAAATAGATGGAACTTGTTTCGTCTAGTGCACTGAACGATACAAACAAAATGTTCACCTTATTTTAAGTCGAAGCAAAAAAAAATGATAGCTTCAAATTCCACCGAAATTATGACTGAAACATACAATAAATTCCATTACAATTGGTGCTAAGTGTCGTGATATAATCTAAGAATTCTACAACTGAGTAAAAATCGGATCGTGAAAGTGTAATCTTCAGTTTATTTTTAATACAGTATCATTAAGTTCCGAGGCTCTTAAAATAAGAACGTATTAAAAAGAAATAAAATTTGTAACGAAAGAATTAGAGATAAACAATCTAACATCCATTACGTCGTGAAGTGTTAATAAAATGAAATAAAAATGGTGCTTACTGAGATGTTACACTTAATGGCTGGCACGCACATGGCAAGTTGCGTAAATTCATTCAATTGTTTTAAACTAAATTGCCATACATATTAGATTGGCTAATAATAAAGTGAACCAATTTTATACTTATGTAAGTAATTGCAACTGGAAGATGATCAAACGTAAATGAAGTAAGATATTCTTGCAATGGTTTGGAACTGCTTGTTATTGCCATTCGCATTACTATCATGTGGTTGAATTGGATTATGAGGTTTACTTTAAACAGTTTATGATATTTTTGGTTTGTCGGTTAATCATACAAAAAAAAAACATTCTATTTTTTTCAAATTCTTTCTCTATAAGATTTTGTTTTTTTCTGCATACGTAACGAATACGGAACAAATTGTTTTTTTCACTATGATATGCTCTATGGTTTATTTGAATAATGTTAAAGCAGAAGTAGAAGAAGCAGTGAAGCTAGCAAGCAATATTATACACAGAGTATTCATTAAATACCTGTATTTTAAACAGCGACTAAATCTTACTATTCTGCCATATAAGCTATAACCGACGTGCCCAAAGAATTCGGACCTTATTTTGCCATCACTCAATGCGATGGATGACACGAGACCATTCATGAATGACTTAAACAGGTGTTGCGAGTCACTAACGCCAACTGTACTTCGACAACTTGCCTTTTGTGGTTCAATTTTAAACCTTATTTCAAAGATACAGGGACCGTCATTAAAAATGTAATGAATAAAGTGATGGGTAAGTTTCTTCAATACATGACACGTGAACAGTTATTATGAGTCAATAGTGTCATGCGTTTGTTTATGATTAATGGAAATATTTACGTCACCATAATCATTAAATGATGAGTATGATTATGGCGACGTAATTTATTACACGTATTCTTTATTACTTTTACGTTATTTGACTGCCTCATTGGTCTAGGTCGATTCCCAGGTCGAGCAGTGTTATTGGGTTTTTCTATGCAATACTCGATAGCAACTCGAATTTGGATTTGTGCCCGGTTAATGGCAATAGGCATGCATTACATGGGACCTACCAAAGAACTGTAGGTAGATGTGCAGTTAGTACACCTCTTCCTAACCTAACCTAAAGGGTTACCTTTGCAGAATTCAGGAGTGGTGGTATATTATGTTATGTTCTTCTTGGCTCTAATACAGTTGAATTTTAACAGAATCTAAGAGCTCACACCAATGCGACCATCTTTTTTAACTCCAAAAGACTTAATTGCGTTCTTGCATAACATCATCTGTGTGGTCTCAGAACCGTTTGAGCATATTTCCAATAGGCTTACGAACAAGTGTTTCTGTCTTGTAAGAATAGTACAAAAGTTGATTAATTGCTGGACGACGAACCTGCTGTACCTGACAAACGCGTGACTGATGAATGACAGAACATGTTTGGGAGTGTTCAACTATTTCCGGTACTTTAGTACGTGAGTGTTATAAAAAATACAGCAATG